>OW386559.1:16919347-18169347 GCA_936435175.1 Glyphotaelius pellucidus | reverse complement strand
ATATCTCCTTATTTCAATATCTTTGACTATAATTAATTTTTCGTGAGCATCGTTCGGCTGTCGAATGCTAAAGTCTCCTCTCCGTAACACGTACTTCCCCGAACTGTAAGTATATGGGAATATATATGTATGTGGTTTCAAAGTTTCAATGTCTCAACAGATGTCGTTAGTATAGGTAGTTATATGTAGTTTTAAGGTGTCTCAACAGAAGTCGGTAGTTGTACTAAACGAGGGAGACAAAAAACGGTTACGAAGATAGCCGAACGTATCCGATCTACAGGTGGCAGCTTCAGTGACCATCTCTCATGCTACAGATTAACAAAGAGCCTCCTTTAGAACGGACGTTAAGTCCAGTTAAATATTCATTGTAATTAAGGTGATAACAAGCAAAGCTCGTAATCCAGACGAACCGGAGTATTATTGAAACTCCCGAACATCAAAGTTGTATTGTACATCAGAGGAAACAACAGAACACCGTAAATGGAAAAGGAAAAAAAAATAGAAAACGTCAAATCCCAAGGGTTGGATGACTAGGGAGCGTTCAAGTATTATGTAACTCAATTTTTGAAGACTTTTGACCATCCCCCCCCCCCCCCCCGTGTAATGCACCGTAAAGTTTTTCTGTACCCCTCCCCTCCCTCCCCCTCCCCCACCCTAAACGTTACGTTCAACTCAAGTGACTATTTTTGCCAATTTGATTTGATTTTAACAAAAATAGTAATAGAAGTACAATACAGTCGAGGGATTCCCTGTAAAACATAAACGAAAAGGGTTGCCAACTTGGGAGAGCAAAATAAAAATTACGTACAATACAATCGAGGGATTCCCCGTAAAACATAAACGAAAAGGGTTGCCAACTAGGAAGATTTTAATTCCCTAGTTTTTTTTTTATTTAAATTTAAAAAAAAACATGTTACGCAACGCGTTGTTCGAACCCCCCCTACCGCCCGGTAACGCACAGTAACGTTTTACAAGACCCCCTCCTCCCCCAAATTGCGTTACGTAATACTTGAACGGCCCCTAATGCATGGTTCCCATAAGTAAAGAATTATCTCATAAATAATCATAGGAAATGACGCACTCATTCGATATTATGCATTTTATTGGAAAATTGCAAACTTAAACACAAAGCTCATAGAAATCTTGCAGTCAATGTGACAAGGAGTAGCGGACAACCTTACAACTACGTTGGAACTTAAACTCACCCCATGAACTTGGGCACCCCTGCTTAGTCACCAAACTTTGGGTTACCTGCATCAGAGGTGTTGGTTATCCAATAAATGGTTTCTGGAGCGACATTACCCATACCCGCCTCCCAATCTCACATTTTTACCAGGACAAGACAAGCTGAATACTGTGCTCCAGTATGGGCTAGAAGCGCCCACACTTCCATGGTCGACGTTCAGCTTAATGCCACAATAAGAACCATAAGCGGAACGTTAAAATCTACTCCTCTGCCTTGGCTCCCCGTACTTGTAAACATAACCCCGCCAAATATCAGGCGAGAGATTGCAACACTAAGGGAGTACAAGAAGGCGCTGCAAAAAAGCGCAATACCTTTGCACGATGATGTCGTCTCTCACCCGGCATGCCGTTTGAAGTCCCGAAAACCCTTATGGACAGAAGGAGTAAGACTCCTCCATTCAACTCTCACCCCAGAAGATAGGTGGAACCTTGAGTGGCAATCGGCCAAGGTGAAAAATGCCCATCTCGTATAAGACCCCACTGAGAGACGGCCTGGTTCTCATTGCCTTGCAAACTCTGGTCTGCCGTCAATAGGATAAGGTGCTCCCATAGCCGTTGTGCCCATATGATGTATAGATGGGGCCTTAAAGAATCAGAGATGTGTGAATGCAGTGAGGTGCAGACCATCGAACATGTAGTCAACGAATGCCCGCTCCATTCATTCCCCGGCGGGATTGACGAGGTCCACAGGGCAACGCCTGAGGCCCTAGACTGGCTCGCAGACCTAGATGTCCCCCTCTGACCTCCCCATCATACGAAAGAAGAAGAATTTTCGCAAGTGTTTTAATAGTGTAGTGTTTCGGAAGCATTCTTCCGAACAGGCCTTCCATTGATATGCTTGGTGTAACTCTAAGTGACCAGCTCAGGTACGGGGGCTCCATCGAGGCCAGAGTTAAATTAGCCTCTCAGAAACTGGGCATACTGTACAGGGCACGCAGATACTTTAATAGTACACAACTGCTAGCCCTGTACAAATCGCAAGTGCGCCCCACGGTTGAATTTGGCAGCCACCTCTGGTCTGGAGCCCCAAAATACCTGAAAAAAACCCTTGACTCTGTGCAGAAACGGGCGGTCCGTTTGATAGATTCTCCTAATTTAACTAACGGATTGCAATCTTTAGAGCACAGGCGCCAGGTGGGAATGCTGTCCTTGTTCTACCGGTATTACAATGGAAGATGCTCCGAGGAACTAGCGTCATTGATCCCCTCGGCACCGGTGCATAGTCGGGAAACACGCCAAACGCGCGCTCAACATTTGTACACGGTTGACATTAGTCACATGAGAACGGGTCGTTTCTACGACTCGTTCTTGAGTTCAACAGCTCGGCTGTGGAACGATTTGCCGGCCTCTGTGTTTCCTCCCTCCTACAATATGGGTCTCTTCAAGACCCATGTTCACTCCTTCCTCTCCTCAAAAACACCCTCCACACAGCATCCTCAAAGATGACATAGGCCCTGAGGGAAATTATTTTTTCCTCAGGGCCTCCTGTGTGGAGTTAATGTAAAAAAAAAAAAAAAAAATCATTTTTTGTAATGTAGATGCCTACAAGGGCGGCTGCTATATTAGGTCAATGGGACATCGACCCTACAAATTTATAAAAATATAATTTTAGTTCATTTATAAATTATAATACGAATCAAATAATAAAGAATAGTCACATTTTTTTTTTTTTTAAATAACCTTTCACTTTGAATTTTAAAAATAAAACCATAATTTATTATTTAGCGAGCCCACCATTTCAACGTGCATAGAATTCTTGTCCACATCTGAATAGACCGCCACAGTCTGGATGCCGAGTTTCCTGGCCGTCTTGATGACCCTGCAAGCGATCTCTCCACGGTTGGCGATCACAACCTTTTCGATGGGACGCACAACCACCGAGCTTTTGAATTGGCGCGCTTCCGCAGTTTGACAGTTGCCGCGCACGCCATTGCAGACACTCTGGCGGGCGGTTAGCGAACTAAAAAAAACGAGGAAAATTTGAATACATCGATAGTCCAGTTGATTATAGTCAAACAAACTCAAAATTTCAAACGGGGAAGAACGTTCTTCCCCGTTTGAAAATTTGGGAGTGCACTTGGTACGAGTATCTGTTTGACTATAGTCAGACACAGGGCCGTAGCCAGAGTTGAATTTAAGATAGGGCAGCGGTAATTACACGTAGGGCGTAAGTAAAAATGTAACTTGATCTGATGGTGAATCGATTTTCGTCGTACATGTGTGAGGCAGCACTTAATTGGATGATCAAAACATTTAGTTATTTAACAATGGTAAAGGATTACCTTGTGTTCTTTCACCAGGTAGATAATAAATATTTGTACACGAGGTAATTCTTGATCATTGCAAACAATGAACCTCAGAAAAGTAACTGCAGCATCAATGGCTTTTCATTTATTAAGGTTTATATTAGGTACCAAACATAATTTGGAATTACAGAATAAAAACCAAATTAAAAATAATAAAAAGTCTTTCCTTAAAACAATCGAATTCTTCGATTCGACATATAATTAAAAATACGATTTATTTCATTTAGATCAACTGACTTAGTTCTTTTCTTTTCAAAGGCTAGAAACACCATGCCTGCCATTCTTTCGTGACCCATTGACAGCCTCTGAGACCTATTGATTGCATTCAATGTTGAAAACCTAGATTCGCACACAAATGTGCTGCAGCCTATTGTTTAATTAGATGTAGCTACGCTACACTAATAGGTAGTTTTTTTTTCAATCGTATTAAACTATGAACAAACAGTTTAGTAGTATATTATCATAGTTGATGGTATTTCTTAAGGTAGGGCACAGGCATTTTAAGGTAGGGCATTGCCCCATAATGTCCCCCCCCCCCCCCTATCTACGGCCCTGGTCAGACATCTTAAAATATTAAGTTTTGAGATAATGATGAAAGCAATGTTCGAATGCTCACTTTAAATCAAATGTTATTTACGTGTCTTGTGTTTTACATATTAAATCTATGCATATAAAAATGAATGTAAGGTGGCTTGCTTGCTTGCATGTGTGTGGGTATGTATGTTTGTATGTTGTTTATGTATTGCTACATTTAGAATAATAAAAGTTTGAAACTTTTGAAATTCCTTCTTTCTACCCTCGCGAAGGTTTTTGGATTATTACAACCACCTGACAATACATCTGAAAAAGTTTTAATCATTATAAAAACTTTCACGAAACTATCAAAAATGTCACATTTGAGAATGACATTTTGCAAGCCATCGATTGTTCAATCGAAATTCAATTTTCAAATAAACACTTTAAATTGAGGTGTGTAAAAGCAAAGGCAGCAATCTCCACTTTTGTTTTTTGAAAAAAAGGTTAAAAAAACATTGATAACTTTGCCTTCGATACATATTTTCAAACTCTGATTTTGATGGGAGAAAGCTGTGTTTGTCAGTTTTCTGCCATCAAAACAGAATTTGAAAATGTGTATCACAGGCAAAGACATCAATGTGTTTTTTGCTTTTAAAAAAAAACGAAAGTTGAGATTGCTGCCTTTGCTTCTACACACCTCAGTTAATGGATTTACTTGAAGTACTCACCTATGATACAAACCAAAATCGAATTCTTTAAATTTATTCAAGGATTATAGGTATTTTAAATAGGTACCTACCTATGTTAGGTACCAAATTTGATTGATTGTTCTTATAATTTACTAAAATGAATGTTTGTAATATATGAAAAATGAAAATTTGCATTAAAAAATTGCAATAGGTGGCACGCAAGCCGTTTGAAAACTGAATGTACCGGGACTGAATATATGGAACGTGGGAGAGGGAGGGAAAAACGGGAGGGGGGTTGGCGGGACGGGGTAGCTGGAGACGGGAAAGGGAAGGCGGAGAAGGTGGAGGGGGAACGTGTGAAGGGAAGGGAACATGGGAACGGGACGAAAGGGAAGAACACGCAGGGAGAAACAATGTCTTTATTAAGTGGCATCGCAATGCATGCCGGTAACTCGCTAGTATGCTATAAAAAACACCAGGAGGCATAACGGTCCGATACATTTGTATGACATTTTGAATTTTCCCTCTAATGACCCAGAAAATATCATTTTTTGTTTTGTTTATGAGTAATCTGAGTATTCCATCAAATAGAGGGTACACTTTCACATATAACTGCATACTTAACACAAATTTCGATTTTTCGATTATGTGCGATTAATCGACATTTTTAATTTCAGAAAAAAAATTGCTTTTATATTACCAAATATACTAATTTCTGTTGTCTGTGGTGTCGTTATATGTTCCTGCGTGAAGTCTGGTTCAATATTTTCAAACTAGCTGGGAACTTATGTCATTTTTAAAGTTGAAACTGATTGTTTAAAGAATTCAGATAAGCGTTAAATACCTACCTATAATATAATATGTTTAGGAGGTATTTCACCATCCTCCTCATAGATTATTCATACGGTAACGTACATTTTAGATTAATTATACAGGTTTTATTTATTCAAAAAGTCTGATTTTACTATTCGGTACTTGAATCTATGAATAATGTTTACATACATATAGTATTTAGTTAGCCAAGTTTTTTTTACCGGTTGCGAGTATTAACTTGTTTATTTATTAATAACCGTTGTGTATGTGGATAAGCTACGAGGAGGATGATGAAATACCCCCTTAACATAAAATTGTTTTTACTCTCCATTTTCAAAATTGGAACTGATTTGTCGAGAATACATACTAACACTGATTTTTTATAATATTGGGACTGTGCTAGTGTTGATACTAAAAAGTGCTTATTTCTATCAGATTTTTCAAATTTTTCTTGAAAATTAACCTAAAATTAACCTAAAATACCCTGTTTAGCGATATTAACTGAAAATACTAAACTTGTAAAGTTATACGAATTAATTAATCACAAGATACAGTCTGCAAAACATACGCTCTACAAAACAAATTATTTTGCTACCCGGTTTCGCCCGTAATCGAAATTTTTGAAGAAAAAAACTGATATTTTTGAGAACCTCACAGCTGATGGATGAAAATGACATTGCGAGCTGAAAATAATTGCAGTAGCAAAGAAATTAGAGACAGAACTCAGCGCATTTTTATGATTTTTATAGTTAATGTTTTATAATTCCCGCGCTTATTTCAAAATGAGTCAATGTCTATTTGACGTTTTTTTTAGGATGATTTTTGATTTTTCGGTTTTTAATTTTAACCATTTTCGAAACTGGTGAAGTCCATTATAGATTCGTAATAATACATACATAAAACAATCTTATATATAAGAGACTTAATTTACAATGTAAACTTTATTTATCAGTTTGGATTGCTAATTGCAATCCGTAATACATTGAATATAATATTAATTAATTCTACATTAGCCATAGTAATTTCATAACAAAACTTACCGTCTGCCGACTTTATTCAAAATCCACAAATAATTCATTTTTAATAAAAAAAAACCACAGCCTAAAATTATGCACCAAAACTCTAATTAAAAATTACCAACTTATGTAATTTTTTAGTTTTAACATACCGGATTATTTACAAAAGCCTACAAACTGTCAAATTCGAGATCATAAATCACTGATAACAAAAAAATATCACATAATGCCACACGCGAATTTAACGATATACGAAAGTACACAGTTAAGCACTGATTAGTATTTACAAAACCGTCGAAAATCTGTTAAAACCTTAAGTTTTACATTGAAATACCACTTTTAATGTAATATTTTCGCTGTAGTTTGGTGGTTTATGTAATGTAATGCAGATATTACATTATTTACGATATTTTGGCAAAGTTTTTGACTGAATTTGGGTTCAGTCGTGAGTTTGCCGCATGGGACTTATCAGCTGAGTTGATAAGGAGGGACTGTCTCTTATCACGAGCAACAGCTAACAAAATACGTCAGTGTTTATGTAAAAACAAAGAGGTCCGCATTGGATTTCAATTAAAAAAAACAATGGTTTAAGTGGTCGGTAAATGAGGAGTATAAAAGCTAAATAGCCACTAGATGACGATGCAAAATGTTCAGCGTTTAAAAAAAAATTTACGATTTTCATATTTCCCATCCACTTGAGCGGCAGTTTATGTGTCGAAACCGGTCGCGGAAAAATTTAAAACTTTAAGTAACAAATGTACATTGGAAAATAAAACTCTTCAAAAACAAAATTATTTGTTCGGTTTTCGGAACAACTCTTACAGGTCTCATAGAAATCTTTGTATCTCCCTTACTATTGGTTAAAAATTTGATCTAAACGGTGTTAGAAAGAAAAAATACCAAGCTTTATATCAAAATCTTAAGGCCGCACTCTTGAAACGCACAGCGCTGAAAAAGAAGAAGATGGAGAGATATGTAATTACGAGTGTTGGACAGAGCGCGCTAATATGTTTAGTCGTAGAATAGCAGCGAAAATTGCGAAAAAGCTTAATAAAACATGACTCGTTTAAAATAGAGCGAAAATCTCGTGGAGCGTATCTTAAGCGTCATTTAAATAAACACTGAATTTTTTCACAAATTTAACTTGTAAAATAAAAGAAATAGACTTTTTTTAAATAATTTTCGGAGCATACTTAGCGATTTTTTTCTATCGAGGGAATTTCATATAATTTGCGTTTCGGCGTGGAACGTATCTAGATATTATCTTCAAAAATAACATACATTTTTTTAAGAGCTTAAAAACTTCAAATGTTTAAGGGAGATATGTAAGAAATCGGTCGAAATACGAATAGTAGACCCTTAAAAGGTACCTACACCTTTTTGATTCCAATATTTCCGACCGCAATTTAAAAAAAAATTATGAAACTTTGAGAATTTTTAATTAATCATTTTTACATGACACATCAAAAAAGTGATTTGATGATAACATTTATATTTG
Organism: Glyphotaelius pellucidus; assembly: GCA_936435175.1. Taxonomy (NCBI): domain Eukaryota; kingdom Metazoa; phylum Arthropoda; class Insecta; order Trichoptera; family Limnephilidae; genus Glyphotaelius; species Glyphotaelius pellucidus. The sequence goes on along the minus strand of OW386559.1, from coordinate 18,161,264 downwards.
CCTAATAAATTATGTAAGAATGTGTTTTTATTTATTTTTTGATTTGAAATTTTAGTTAGAAAAAAACGTAAGGTTAGCAATTTTTTAAACTTTTTTATGTCTGCATGCAAAATTTATGTATATTTCAAAAAATTTTTTTTTTGGGAATTATAATATTTGAAGGTTTATTTCATCACCTTTCCAATGCAGTTTTCATTTTTTGGATAAATTCAGAAATATTCCATTTACTTGGATTTTATTCAACAAAACGAAATCTGGTCGAGGCTTGAGGGGTTAAACTTATAAGCTACTAGCTGAAGCACCCAGCGTTTCCAGGGCTTCGTTCAGCTTTACTTGCAAGGACTTGCAGGGAGAAATAATTCATTCCTTTGAATGGCATTGCAACGCATGCCGGGTACTAGCTGGTCATAGTATAATAAAAATAACGCTTTATCTTGCAAGATTATTATCGAACTTAATTTGAATGCGAGCGATTCCCGCCCGAAACTACGCTAACAAATGGTTCAGTATTTTTTCATAGGGGATTCATTGGATTATCCCCACGGTATTTGAAATTCACATACGAGTATGCATGCGAGGTTCTCGGATTGCCTACGGTCAAGAAAAAACGCAAAGAATGAACCAAAATGCGATCCACAACTCGGATTGTTCTGCGCAATGAGAGACTCTGATTGTTCGTGCACTGGTCGGCTATCCGCTTGTTAAGGCTTGGTGGCTGCCGGGTCGCATTAAAGCCATCCACAATCATTTTTTGTATTTTATTTCTGCAAATGTTAATTGCATTCTTGTTTAAGGAATTCATTCATATTTAATTAAATGAAGACACTATGAGCGAAACTCAATCGAAAATCTGGAAATAGAAAAATCAGAAAAAGATATTGGCACCTCTGGGACTCCAACCCAGGACCTTTCTACTTTCCGGGCGAGTGCTCTGTCCACTGAGCTAAGGAGCTCCACTGAACTAAGAAGACTTACTCATAAAAGTTAAATAAAAAAATAATAGAATTCATTCTTATTGGTGAAGACAGCATCGACTGTTATTTCCTTTAGTAGGCCTCTGGTGTAACTGAGGGGACCATCCCCACTGTCCCCCTGTGAAGAACCACCACTGAGAAGTACACAAAAATACTTTAGATTAGATCGGTACATCATTTAACAAAGTCATTTTTAAAAAATATGTATATAAAAATACATTTTTTTTATTTTAAAAATTTTCTTTTCTCCCACTTTGTTTGATCCATACCTTCCGGGACACCCTGTACACTACGTTATTTAAATCCTGGTATTAAAAATTCCTATTTTATCAAGGTGTCTAATATTACGGTTCCATGCCAACTGGGAATAATGTCAACTCAACACCTCCTTGAAAAGTCATAAAAATCTATGAAAAAAATAATTTTAAATTAGCCGATAACCCTAACCTAACATAACCTATTTAACCAATTTTTTAAATATATTTTTTTATCACTCTAAATGACTTATCTGAGATGGTTCTGAGTTGGTTTCATTCCGAGTTGGCCGGTCGCCAATATTACATATATGGGGCACTTAATTTCGGAAGCTATCTCAGTCTGGCCCTGTTAATTATACGCTGACCTCTTGTTGGGTTCATATATTGATGTATTTCGGATCCCTCATTTGGAAACTAATAATAAAGCGTTTCTTTATTGTTCAAGCATGGTTTTGGATTTCGTATACAGATTATATTACAGTTGTTAATAAGGTTGTATATATGTATATATAACTCTAAAAAATCTTATTAGAAATCTTAATAGTCCGAATTTAGTAAATTAATCGGTAAATTTAAAATAATTCATAATCTGCTCGCTCGTAGATGGCGGTAATGTAATTATTTTAGGAAAAAACCCTTTTCGCAAGTTATGCTATAAAATATTAAGAGGAAGTGTTTGTTTGTCCTGATGAATATGAATAAATAGTTTGGTCCGTATAAAAACTCAATTCTTCCAAGAAGGATATGCAAACACAATATTGGATTGAATCACCGAAACAATTAGTAAGCCATTCTTTGAAAAAAAATTATTGTTTTTGTAAAATCAATATCCAATCTTTAAACCACTCCAAAATGAACAGGCAAAGAAAGCGACATCTAGTGACTCCCGAAGAAGAAAACACAAATACTATAAAGATGACCAAATTTGTAGGAAAAGATGCACTAGAATTCATTTTCACTTGATTTTATTTTTTTTTTAATATTTAATAAAACAAATTTTGTCTTACCGCCATTTTGAAAAGTTAGGTTTTTCTTTTTTTCGCCGGCTCAAACTATTTGACAATTTATATTGCCAAGAGTGCCCAAACGAATTGGGCCCACAGGCCGTAGATTATACATCACTTACCTCCTCCTAGGTGTTGAACATTGTGTTCATATGCTCTTTTGTTATTTGAATATGTCTTTGACGGCCGGCGTAGTCCAGCGGTAAGGCTCTTGACTAGCATTCCGAAGGTCGAAGATCGAAAAACTCGATTTTCGCGGTATTGTGGCAACCTATAATATGCGCCAATACCTCTAGAGGAGCGCTATTTTATTACGCATCGCACCCCCTACGGTCAGCTCTAGGAAGCTAAAGTGTTAGGTTGTGAAGCACGTTTCTTAAACAGGTGAAATTTCGTAGAAAATACTCGTAGAAACTTACTAATCTCAAAATTAGAATCGGATATAGGTATATTATACCTTTGCAATTTTGTGTTAACATAAAGAAGAATGATGATATTGTAATAAAATATAAAGCTCAGTTTAGAAATTGCTCACATATATTTAATACTAGCTTAATTAAGTAGCTAGCGTTGCCCGGGCTTTAGATCATGTCTAATTTTAGATCTGAATATATTTAACTCATTCAGGTCTAAAAGTAGTGTAACTAAACTCACCATAAGTGATTCTTCCTTTCTACCTACTGTTAAATTCAAATTCATGTTAAATTAAATTAAAGCAAATCACTTTGTAAAACATAATTAATCAAATTTATGTCATTAAGTAGGTACCTTAACAATATTGCTTCTTCAATTTTTATTTTTTTTCTTTAGGAACAAAAAATGTTTTTTAAAATGTGACTTACAGTGTTCTATATTTTCAGTTTCATTGCGCTTTAAAAGAATATTTGACAATTAAATTGGTGTTGCCAGCCTACAAATTTTGTAGTTCCATTTTTAGTATTTTCTACTCTTAAGTGAGAGACTATACATATTTCATTACATGAGCTAAAATGATTGGTCATATAGTATAACACCCCTTTTCCACCACAACCGCTGATGAGTTTTGTCCTCCTTTGAACTCCAATTAATACTGTCACAGAATCTAGTCCAAATTCCATCACCCTCTGATGAACTCAACTGCTATGTCAGTGATCTTGGGAAACTCCTCACACCAGGTGATAGCCAGCCGCCGATCGTCACCCAGTGAATTCTATAAATCAGCATATTGGTAGACATTGAGTTCGATGAGTAGTTCTCTTTGTAACTTATAGATGGCAGCACTACAGTTTGTAGCTAGCCGCCGGAGCGAGAGTGCACGACAGAGGCGCGGGGTAAAGAAATAAATTAGACTGGTTTAATTGGTGTAATTTGTATCAGATATTAATAATTTAAATGGCGTACAAAAATTAATATGAATAAATAAAAACTTAACTTAGTTTCTCTTTATATAACAAAAATAATCAACATAAAATACTTAAAACTATTATCTTAGATTCTACAACAAATCCTTGACAATTAAACTATTTATTTATTTTTAAAAAGTCTCCAGCATTAATATAAACAAGTGGGGTAGATCCTCTATAGAAAATAGTATAAGTCAATAATAAATTATATTATAAATTATTTCATTGAATATAAACAAAAAAAAAAAAAAAATGAGTACACGATTACTTCATAAGAGTTTAAGAGTAAAATCTATGACTTTGGGACTGCTTTCCTATGGTTCAATTCCCAACAAAGTTTTTAAAAAATTAGCTTTAGGTTTTTGTGATTGTCAAACAACATTAAATGTCTATTCTACATTATTTTAGAATTCAATTTATAACATAATTTATTATCGACGTCCTAAATTACATCAAAACTGACTTCGCCCGACAAAGCTAATAATGTGCTTTTAAAAATGTATAATATTATTAATATTCTTAGAGTTTTATATTAAATTTAATATAAAATATAATATTCTTTATTAGTAAATGAGGCAGATGTTATTACTTCTGTTAATGCGGATTAACGACAAAAAGGTATTTTTATTAATTTATCTCTTTAAATCGGCCATTTTCCCTTCGATCTTTGTACATGATTGGGTCATAAGATTTTGTTGAAAGCTGTTAAAAAAATATGTTTTCAAAAATAGATGTTCATACAAGAAGACTATACGATATTTATTTTTAAAAGGCTAAGTTTATCATTTCAATCTTATTGAAAACAAACAACAAAAAATGCTTCTTATAAATCTATCAAGAAAAATATAAATAAAGAATGCAAGTCAAAAAATCTAAATTTCTTATTGTGTTATCATAATTTTCATCTCTGGAACAAAATCTTAATAAAATGGTACAAATATGACAAAACTGAACAACGTAACACTTTCTATGTAATTGATTCAATGTAATAATGTTTTAACCACTCAAGCGATAGCTACCCAAATTTGGGTAGAAGGTAGGTGATTTTTATGAATTTACTTGTCAAATGCCAAGGAGAAAACAATGTAAAATTGCGACGTTTTGACTTTGATGCAATATTTTGTGGGTTTATTTTTTGCTATCGTATATTATATTTACTGAAACACATTCCTTGAACAATAAACTATGCATAAAAACAACATTAATTGCGTTTGTTTGATGAATTTGTGTTTTACGATCTTTTTCACGAAAACGACGCTAGCCAATTTGACAGCTCAAATACCGGGAAAAATCTCAGCCGCAGGGCGTAGAGTATTCCATAGATTATTATTCCGATTCCCTAGGTGCGTTCACGGTATTTTATACCTTAAAAACAAGAATGCCCCAAGCAATTCTGACCTTGTTCTTCATATGTTTTCTTTATACATAAGGGTTAAAATCGCATTGAAAATAAAAAAATTTTAACATTTTGGCGTGTGCGCCGGCGCACAACCGGCAAATGTCGAGTTAAATTGAATAGAAGCTTGATTAAGCTTCTATTGAATGCCAAAAGATGTCACTAATGTTTTGTTCTAATCTGTGACTAGACATTTCCAGTAGACCATAGACAACGCACAGAAAGAGTAATATTCAATATTTCACCAAAAAGGTAATACAAGTTAGGGAAATTCAGTAACTATGGTACGGAAATCAGAAAAAATAATTGTAAAATTTAAAAATATAAGACAAATTGACTCTTTGGAATAACAAGGTTCCATTGTTGCAGTAACGTCATGCGATAATGAACTCTAAAGTAGCTTACTATAAATCCCATTATTGCATGACGTTACCGCAACAGACGGAACCTTGTTATTCCAAATGTTGAAATTTAGGTGGATCCGTTGACTTTCAATAGTAAGCGTTTAAATGTTTCCATATCAATATTCAGAGATATGATTATCGGAATGAGCACTGCCAATCCAAAACCGAACGCCCGGAAATCTCTATCGCTCGAGTGCTTAATAATATAATTTACTGGTTTGACTCATACTCAATAAATGTAGCATGATATAAAAAATGTATGATTGCAATTAATTTTTGATTGCAGATGTATTTGTGCCATAAGAATTATAACAGAGTCAAATCTTAATGAGAGTGAATTTAACAGGTCGCGTGCCAATCGCACGCAGGTATATATAGACCCTATAGCCGAATAAAAAAAAATAAAAAAAAACTTTTTGATATGCGATTTTAAACCTTATGTATAAAGAAAATGTATGAAGAACAAGGTCAGAATCGCTTGGGGCATTCTTGTTCTTGACGTAACAGATAAAAGAAACACACTTAGCCACTCAAATAATTGTCTTTGGACATTTCTATGACTTTGGAAAACACATTTCTCCCGCGATTCGAACTGTCAAACTTTGAGCGTCGCGTGTCATGAAAAGATCGATAAACCTATCAATTTGTCTAATAAACGCAAGTAAAGTTGTTTGTAAGCGTAGTTTGTTGTTCAAGGAACGTATTTCGTTAAATATTATATACCAAAGCATAAAACTAACCCACAAAATTTACGTCAAAAGTCAAAACATCGCGAAATTTTCGAGTTTCATCCGTAAAAACCGAGGCATTCAACCGGTTAAACAACTGTTGTGATCTTCAGATCAAACAGAGAATTGTTACCATAGATTATAGAAACAAATACGTGGAATGGAAGCATGCCGACTTTTGACAAACTGCAAAGTGGCTACACAATGAAGGTCGTGCAATTGGCGGGTAGGTAGAAACAAAGGCAGGGCACCACTCTGGGCAGATGCGATTTGCATGGGCGAACAATGTTCATACTAATTAATGACCCCCATCTGCCTTGTTTCCATTATCTAAGATCTCCACGGAATGACATTTAAAAAAATGGTAGAATAGATCTGAAATGGACCACATAAGATTGTCTCTTAGTCTCAGAAATGAACTCTTGAATTTGATGGAACATCAAATCTATGATAAGAACAATTTATAATTTTTATAGCTAACTTCCTGCCGTAGTCCCACTGGCTCTGAACTGAACTTTTGGATGGTTAACACATAAAAATTTTAATCAAAAAACATCAATACATAAATAGAACAGAATTATAAATTGTAATGCTTATTGGGAGGCCTCTTCTGGTATTATAGGTTTATACATCACTAATAAAAAATATATTTAACCCTTTGATTTCATCGCTACATAATTTTGTGACGTGCAATTAATTTTGTTTATTTTATTACCGGGGAATATGATTTCGAAAGTATACATTTTTTAATCAATCGACACCATTTATTTACCACTAGTTTAGCTTGCAGACAAAATTAGTGTAGTGATAATTATTGATTAAAATTTGTATTTAAGAAACATAGTATGAGATGATAACGGTGTATAGTTACCGAAATTATAAAATTAAATTGGATGTAAAAACCAGTGGTGAAGGTGAAACTGTTAAAGGGCCATCCATAAATTACATCACGCCTTAAAGGGGGGTGGTGGAGTAGAGAAGTGTGACATTGTGTGATAAGGGGTATGGCGGGGTCATCAGCTCTGTGACGTCACATTTAAAAATCTAAATTATTAAAACGCAGAAAAATTTTAGATGTAAAATTGCAAAATATGTGACGTCACACTAGGGGAGAGGGGGTCTCACAAATGTGACGATGTGTGACAGGGACGGGGGGGGGGGTCAAAAAATCATGAAACACCTAAGATCCAAAATCGGAGCAAATCATTTTTGTAACAATTTGTCACTCTGAGTGACAAAGCACACTTTTTCTTGTGACAATAAACTAAGTTATGTGACAGTAGCGTTCAAAGGGTTTAAAAAAAACCAATTAAGAAATTATCGTGATAATTTGGGAGGCGGTAATGGAACCATTAATTGGATAAACAACACCCTTGCGATAGGTACCCTAAGTAGGTTGCTACTTTTGGTGATTCAGTAGGGATTCAAGGGGTGAGGTTTGTCTAGGTCTTGGCGGCGAATGCGTTTGCCCATCCACTGCATGGTGGGCCGGATCGGGAGAGACTAGTTGAGGTAGACCTAACATGGACCTCTCTAGCCAGACTCTTTCGACCCATCGGCTTGCACCGCAGCGGGAGGGAGGGATTCAAAGGCTCGTCATTCCTGGACGCATTGGCAACCAGATTTCAATCCACCTACCCCTCATATCTTTTAACTCCCCAGAACTTCCTCTTCTTCCTTTCCCTGAAAAGGGGCCATCCATTAATTACGTCACACAAATTTCATGATTTTTTTACCATTTACCACAACGGGGAGCGTAATGGGATAGGATGGGCGGAATGGGATTGGGAAAATATATATTTGTGACAAATGCACTGCATGTGATGTCACAAACCCCTTGTCACGCTTCTTTACCCCCCTCCCCCCCTTAATGAGTGACGTAATTTATGGACCAAAGACCCTCCACACAGCTTCCCCAAAGATGACATAGGCCTGAGCGAATTTGGAAATTGAGTTGAGCTGAGGTTAAAAAAAAGTATATGACAATGACAAGTTAAAAATAAGTAATTAACAAATTGTTGCTCTGAATTACAATGCACACTTTTCCTTGAGACAACAGACCCAAAATGTGTGACAGTAGCGTTCAAAGGGTTAAATATAAGTAATTGAACAGCATGCATGAATAGAAATAATACCTTTACAAATATCATTTAACTTTAAAACTAAGAAAAATTAACATTACCTAATAAAGAGATTACACCTTTGCTTATTATTAAATTTATTATTTATTTACCATAAATAATAATCACATTTATAAAAATTGAACTGCTATCAAAGATGGCAATGTAACGTTACCAAATTACTTCAGAAAGTAATCCATTAATTCTATTTTATTGTGTGTAAATTATTAACAATACATATTAAAATATGCAGCGAATGTATAAAAAAAATGCTGTTTTAATGGCACGGGACATTTGTGAACTTAACAAGTAAAACTATTAATTCTTTGCGGCGGATAAACAATAACTTGTTTCATTTTTCGAGATTGTGAAAATTCCATTTCCCACTTACAGACAGACGCTTGTAACTTAAAAACACACTTAAGATTTTTAAAGCTTCTAAATTTGTACAAATAATAATATTATAATATAGATATAACTAATTAAAAATGTTAATATCTGGCATTATCGAACAATCAATCAACATGGCTGCATTTCGACAATCAAAAAAATATATATTGTGACAAATTTTAACTTCACAAAAAACAAAGAATTTAATGCGTATGCAGATATTTATCCATTTTATAATGTTGTAGATTACTACTTGAGAAAAATTTTGCAATTTGTACGGATTGGGATAGGTGTTGATTTTTCTACAGTAGTAATGTCAAATTTGTTCATTGTTAAAAAATATTATCGAGTTTTGAAAATATACAACGATGACCCAAAATTGTTGACAGAAAAATTAAATTAGTAAAATTTGTCTCCAAAAGACATCTCAAAATTATGTTTTACTTATTTGAGACAAGCGTCATATATACATGCCAACCGATCGCCTGCCTAAAAGACGAGCGTCATCTATACGTGACGCATTATTATAATTGCTTAGATAACGAAATTTTTATTGTTTTATTTGATTTGATATCTTTGAACCGTTTAGATTACATCTATGTCTTTGAATATTTTTTAAGTGACACTATATTCAATTAAAATGAGACATAAATCGCAAAAAATCTTCCTTTTCACGGGTATTGCAAATTCTTTAATGTCCTTTATCGTCTCAAGCGCCAAAAGTACATATTGGATACAAAAAATTTGTTTCCATTGAGAGCTGGCGTATTCCGTGTGTGGGATTTTAACCCTCAGCACACCACATAGGTATTGGATACTTTTACCATCGGCATTTCAAAGGTTAAAGCAGTTGTGAAGTCAATAAATCTTTAAAATCAATTTTACAACTTAACTTACAGGGCACGCAATTATGTGTATTGGTGGACATGTACATGTCCAACAGTCTTTTGCATCGTATCCTCAAGTGTGAGGAAACGGAGAAAGATTTAGAGGGTTATGATGATGACAAATAATTTTTTTTTAATACTGTCAATAATTTTGGGTCAATGAGCGTGTATAACTTGGGTAATGGGTAACTTTACTTTGCATTTACCATAATAATATAAATAATAATGTGATAGGAAGATTTCGGACTGCATTATTCACACAACATTCATAGATTAGTAAAATCAGTCAGGGGTTAAAATATCAAACTTTCTCTGCAATTTTTGAAGAGACATTTTGGCAGTATTTTATATTTCAATGAGGTTGAAGCATGAACTGTTGAAATGTAATAATTTTGAAAAAACAAACCGTTTTAAACCTTTGATATTTGAAACATAACATTTCGTAACTTTTAATATTTTCCACTTATGCTTAGTTAATAAATAAATGTTTACAAAGTTTCTTTAACACTTCAGAATAATTGTTTCAGCTACTTTTTATCAATGATTGTCAACACTAACTTATTTAGCCATTATCAATTAGTTTTCCAATTTAATGAAAATATATCAAATTTAACAAATGTTTCATTTGTTTTTTTTTTTTGTAATGGAAATTGAATGAGATCAGCTTATTTTTATATAAACTTGGGATTCAATTTAAATATATTTTGTAATTAATTTGTCAAATGATAAAAAAATATTAAAGAGACCATTTAGAACGAAATGTGTTTATTAAAAAAAAAAAAATTGTTGCTAAACGGTAGAAATAAATTATTTGTTCTTTGAGTTTGTATACGATAAATATGTAAAAAAAAAGAAAGAAAAAACATGAATTGACAATATTTATTAATTATTATTATTATTAAAAATTGATAAATTTAATAAAAATGAGAATCCAAATTCCTTAATAATAATTATATATTATCAGAGCTAGAATTAATGATGATGTCAAGTAGTAAAATTACTTTTAATTTTTGTGAAAAAAATATATTGATATATATATTTTTTTTTTATATTTTCTCCGAATCGTTTTTTTTTTTGTCACATTTTCAAAAGCCAACATGCAACATCTCACATCACAGTCATTAGCACCTTTTTAATATATGTTATCGGAACCTCTCCCCTTCCAGTATGAATTCCGAGATACAATAGTCCTTCACGCATCAATAATAGTACATTGTTTACCACAGCGCTAAATACAATATTTATATTTTTACATTTCCTATACAGTATTTCATTTATTACACTATCATACAATCAATACAAGGGTACGTCTGTTTATAGATGGTATTCAAAGCAATCAATCTGTCAAACGAAGCAGTGAGTCAACAAAGAACCTTAAAGTTCGACCAAAGCAGTGTCAACAAGGCCTGGAATTTAACCAAAGCAGTGCGTCAACAAAGTCTTTGATTCAACAAAAACAGTGCGTCAACAAAGTCTTGGATTCACCCAAAGCAGTGTGTCAACAAAGTCTTGGATTCACCCAAAGCAGTGTGTCAACAAAGTCTTGGATTCACCCAAATCGACGTGACAATCCTTCAATCAAAGAAAAGATTCAACAGAATGTTTAATAATTCACCGGAATGAATGTGTCAACATTGATTCTAGCAAATAGTCTGCAATCTCACTGTCTCCGTGTTGACTTTGGTCTTTTTCCTGAAAAGTTTGAATCCAGACTGAGATTTAGCAACGGGTTCGGTGGTTGCGGCGATGGGCTCGTTGGAAGAGGAGGATGCGGCCACTTCCACGGCCGTCAGCTTCTTGGAGGACTTCCGCTGGGTGTGCTTCCGCGAGAAGAACCCCGTCTCTTTCTTCCCTGTGGCAAGTTCACTGTCCGGGGCAGGCGCCTTCTCCACTGAACCGGCGGGGGTTTGGCTATCACTGGTCGGCGAGAGCACCTCTGTTCTTTTGGTTTCACTTTGGGCCACCGCCACCTCACCACTGTTAGATTTGTTTAAATTACTTTGGGCATTATCACTACTACTGAGTTCACTGGTTTCATTGGTTTCACTGGCAACGGGCAATAATAAATCACATTTGTTTTGAGATCTCGATTCCTGAGAAGGGGTGGAGTCACAGCTACTCCGGGATTTGTCGTCTAAGCTCAAAGTGTTCACGCCGAGCCTCTCCTGTAGCAAGTCCGTGTCTTCAATTATCCTGAGATGGTTGTTACTTGCAGAAACAACTTCGTTACACCTCTTCAGCTGGTACTGCTCCAAGCATTTGTGTTCCCGGAATAAATCATCCGAGCCTCTGTCTGCTTTGGTCTTATCTTGGAACTTTCCTTGCTTGTGTAGTAACTCTGGGAATATCTTCCCGGGAAATCTGGCTAACTGATGATGGCTTCTAGGAGGCACAGCTGGGGGAACGTCGTCTGATGTCGAACCTTCGTCGATTCTTCCTTCGGAGAGTCGACTCTTCCCCGCGCTCCTGAAGTTAGACATCAGCTCGTATTCTTGACAATACATCTGCGGGTTATCCGCCAGCTCCTCCATGGTCATTACTTTTTTAACAAGCGGTTTTATCGGCAATGAGCTCGGCGGTAGAATGGCTTTCGGTTTATTTTCGCGTTCTGGAATCTTTGGCCGAACTTCGACGTATTCGCAACTGGGCTTTTGTCCAGTCAACGGCGGCGAAACCCTCTCGCTTCGATCTTCGTTGGTGGGAGACATGCGAAAGCTGTCGCACTCGCCGTCGGGAAGTTCGTTGATCAAGCAATTCATTTTGAGATACCCTGAACCGGTAGCGGACATGGATTTATGCGAATTAACGGAGAGTCGTTCGTTGACATTCCGATCTGTGAGTTTCATAGATTCCGTGCTGGAACTGATGTAGAGGCTGTTATTTAGATAGGTACTTTCGTTGACCTTCTCTCCGTGCATCATCTTCTTGGGTGTTTGCAGGTTCAGCGAGATCTCCGGCAGGAGGATGCTGGGTTTGAGACTGTTGGGACCCAAGTGTCGCAGGGTGGGCGGAGAGGTGTGCAGGGCCGGGGCGGTAGCGGAGTGGTACATGGTGCGGAAGGAGGGGGTGGCGCCCATGGGGTGGGGATGGTGAGGGCCATCCAGAGACACGTTGGTGCGGTCACGGAGATTGAGGTAGTTGTCGTCTCCAATTGGGGCTTGCCTGGAAAATAGTATAAGTTAATACAAATAACAATGGAAAATAAGTGAACAGTGTTCATAAGAATGAGGAATAGGGTACTCACTTGCTGCCGTACTTGGTTTCCCTGGCCAGGGACCTAAGGAAGGCGCGGTGCTTCTCCTCCAGGGAGTAGGTGACCTCCATCAGCTCCCTCAGGGTTTTCTGGTATGAGGGGACGTCCTCGATGGCCAGCGCAGGGCTGCCGGGTATCGGAGGCTGGCCACCTGCAACATAAACAAATCATCGGTCCATTAAGCATAACCACACTGAGATTAAAAATAGTTGCAACGATTCCCAAGATGACTGACGTGGTGTGATGACAAGACAGAGTTAAATTTGAATACTCATCCCATTTACTTATATCTGACACAATACCTCTTAGCACACGTTACCACTTCAAGTCAGAATGCAAACACGGAACTCAAATAGAGCTACAAAACATAAATTTAAAGCGTTTATGTAAGGTAGCAATTAAACTATCTCAAAGTGTCTAGATAAGGAAACAATAAGACTAACTCCAAAGTGTCCAGATAAGGAAACAACAATACTAACTCAAAGTGTACAGATAAAAAAACAATAATACTAACTCAAAGTGTCTGGATAAAGAAACAAGAAGACTAACTTAAAGTGTACAGATAAGGATACAATAAGACTAACTCAAATTGTCCAGATAAAAAAAAACAATAAGACTAACTCAAAGTGTCCAGATGAGGAAACAATAAGACTAACTCAAAGAGTCCAGATAAGGAAACAATAAGACTAACTTAAAGTGTCCAGATGAGGAAACAATAAGACTGACTCAAAGTGTCCAGATAAGGAAACAATAAGACTAACTTTTAACAATAAGACTAACTTTTAACAATAAGACTAACTTTTCAATTTGGGAGGCGGGAATGGGTACCGCCGCCCCGGGAACCTTTATTGGATAACCAACATCTCTGCCATAGGTCACCCCAAGTGGTTCGCTACGTTTGGTGATTTACCGAGGATGCCCGGGTTCATGGGGTGGGGTTTGTCTAGGTCTGGGAGGCGGATGAGCTGAACACACTGAACCCCAGATTCCTACCCACCCCTTAAACCCTTTAGAACACTCCTCCCTTTCCTTTCCTTAAAGAAACCCTCCACATAGCATCCCCAAAGATGACATAGGCCCTGAGGGAAATAATTTTCCTCAGGGCCTCCTGTGTGGAGCTCACGTAAAAAAAAAACTCTAAGTGTCCAGATAAGGAAACAATAAGACTAACTCAAAGTGTCCAGATAAGGAAGCAAAAAACTGGATTAAAGCGTTCAGGAAAGGAAGCGAAAAGACTGTGTTCGAGCAATTTTATATGGGATTGGTTGGGTATTGCATTCGCGGACTTGATGGGTAGATATGTCAAAATCCTGAATTTATCCCACCTACCTAATCTTTCCCTCCTAAATGTCACCATAAAAATTGTTGCAAAAAGTACCAAACTTTGGAGAGGTGACAGTGTGATTTGCTGCTCAGTACAAAATAACATCTCAGACAGGGCGCATGTATTGTAACCTCTTGTTATAAGATTATTGCAAATTTTTAAACAGTGAGAAGTGTACACCAAAACTGGAGATCAGCGAGGCCCCATCTGCAACGGTGAGTCCTATTTTCCTTATTCCAATCTGGGCTTATCTAATTTTCCAAAAGCCCAGATCTGAACTATCGACTGACTATCCATCGGGTTTTGCGAGTGTATGCTATCTAATCGTCCCGTATAACTTAGCGATTTCACGTAGTATCGGGACTGGTCCTTCGAGGGCTGCATAGGCTTTTCTTTGCAGCATTTACCGCCAAGTAACAGTGGAGTCGCAGTTTCGCGACACCATTTTTGGTTCTTTCGAGTCGGATTACCAACGGGGTATTTAAAATTAATATATTTAACCTGCAAATAATTATTATTTGCTTTTCATACTTTGTTAAGTCATTTGTACTGACATACTTTTGTAATTATTGTTGCATTAAAATTCCTACATAGAATTAATCATGTCGACGAGTGATGGTACTCAGGCTCAGGATCTAGTTAAAATCAAATTACTAGAATCTAAGATTAATTTGATGCATAATCGTCTCAATGATTTATATGAGAAAGCGAAAATTATTGCAGATAGGGAGACAAGGAGTTCGGAGGAGTTCGTTAGACAAACGGTTAATTTGGCTACATATTATTCACAATTTAACACGTATTGTGATGAATTTCTTTTACTTCAATTGAAAAAGGATCCAAACTATAATATAAATTTAGATTTATGGAATAAATTCGAAAATAAGTACTGCTTTGTAGTTAGTATACGCGAAAGTATTGTGGCGAAGCAAGATTTAGGTGGTACGCAGAAATTAAATAAGTCCCAATTTATTAAGCTTCCAGCGATTGATATGCCATCGTTCGATGGAAATCAAGAGAATTGGTCGGTATTTTATGAAGCATTTAAATTAAACATCCACTCTAATGAAAATTTGAATACGTCGCAAAAGATGCAATATTTGATAGGAAAACTTCAAGGAAAGGCATTATCGGTGTTTGCCGGAGTACTGCCGAATGAAAAAAATTATTTTGTAATCTGGAATGCTCTCGAAAAGAAATATCAAGACAAGCGCGTGCTAGGCACCTTTTATCTGAACAATATTTTGAATTTAAAATTATTGGCACCTTCTAACTCAAATGAGTTAAATAATTTTATTGAACGGTTTGCGTCTTCCATGTCTGCGCTCAAAGAATTAGGTATTGATGACCTAACCGACTTTATAATTTTACATATTGCACTGAAAAAATTAGATATGCAATTGGTGCAAAATTTCGAAATGTCCATACGGGAGAAAGATATACCTACATATACCGATTTAATAGAATATATTCGTTCGCATGTTAAAATTCTTGAACGAACCGGAGCAGAAAGTAAAGTTAATAATAATAAAAATAAGGTTTCGCATTCTTTCGCTGTGGTTGAACCGAAGTCGTTTGATAATAATCGTAGTAATAATAATAAATGCCGGAAATGCAATCGAAGCGATCATGTTGAATTGTTTAAATGTGAACAATTTAATGAGTTGAGGCCAAAGGCTCGCTTTCAGTTTGTAAAATTAAATAACTTATGTGTAAACTGTTTAAGCGATAAACACAAGACGGTAAAATGTTCATCTAAATCGGATTGTAGAATTTGTAAAAAACGTCACCATACTGCTTTGCATTTTGAGGGTACGGTGAACAACGAAAGTCATTCGAAAAACGAAGCTGTCACATTAATAACAAGGAATAAACATCATAATGATTTTACGGCGGGTAATTTAGCTACGAATGTACTATTGTCAACCGCGCAGTTATTCGCTTACGACATTAAAAATAATCAAGTAACCGTCAGGTGTTTAATTGATTGCGCCTCGCAACAAAATTTGATTAGTTTAAATACTTGTAATGAATTGAATCTTAAAATAATTCCTTTAAATAATTCAGTTATTAAAAGTGTTGGTTCAGTGGAGACACCAATTTTGGGGCATGTTGCATTAACAATTAAATCCCGTGTTTCAGAAGATAAATATAAAATAAGCCTATTAGTGGTCGAAAAAATCACGGACAAGCTCCCTACACAGTATGTTGACACAAAGTCATGTGAGCATTTACTTGGTTTAAATCTAGCCGATGAAAATTGGAACGTTCCATCCGATGTCGATATTTTATTAGGTGCTCAGTTATTTCCATATATTATGCTAGGAAATAAGGTTTTATCTAAACATAATACGAATGCACCACCCGCTATACAAACGGTATTCGGATATATTGTAATGGGTGAAATACCTAAGTGTACGCCGGACGTTTCGTGGACATTCGGCCCCATAACCAACGTGGATTTATGCAATGCGTTAACCAAATTTTGGACAATGGAAGACATGCCTATTAAGTCATTGATGAGTGCTGAAGACGCGGAATGTGAGAAAATGTACGTCGAGTCCGTCCAACGGGATGACTCGGGAAGGTATATTGTGTCTTTACCTTTTAAGATAGATCCTAATAATTTAGGAAATTCGCTCAGTGTCGCGCAACGCAGATATAAATATTTAGAACGGAAATTTAATACGTCACCAGAATTGCATCGGAGTTATAATGAAGTAATTTCTGAATATCTGGAAAAGGGATATATAAGGTATGAAGTTCCGTCTTCATCTAATATTGATGAGGGATATTTCATTCCTCACCATGCAGTTATTCGTTAAGATAAAGCAACAACTAAAACTCGTGTTGTATTGGACGCCAGTACAAAGACCAGTTCAGGGTTGTCACTTAATGATATTTTGTATACTGGTCCAAACTTGCAATCTAATTTATTTACACTTTTAATTAAATTTCGCTTATTCGCTATAGCATTGACCGCAGATGTTAAACAAATGTATTTACGTATAATGGTAACGGAAAGCCATCGTAAATATCAAAAAATTCTTTATAGATTTCACGAAGATGAAGAAATTGGAGTTTATCAATTTAATTCGCTAGCTTTTGGGTTAAATTGTTCACCGTTCCTTGCGATGCGAACTTTAAGAAAGCTAGCGAGCGATGAAAGAAATCGTCACCCGAAAGCCGCAGAAGTTGCAATTAATGATTTATATATGGACGATTTTGTATATTCTGTAAATACTATAAGTGAAGCCGTCACTTTGTCTACAGAATTAATGGCGATGTTCAAGTCTGGAGGATTTGAATTAGTTAAATGGTCGAGTAATTCTGCTCATTTGCTCGCTCAATTACCAGAGTCGCACCGTGCAACGATGGATTTCTCGGATAATTGTAGCATTTTAGGACTAAAATGGGATCCGATATCTGATTGTTTTCATTTTATGATATGTCCCACGGAGGAGAAAACTATATGTAAAAGATCAATTCTTTCCACAATAGCACGTTTATTTGATGTATTAGGTTTGGTTGCTCCGGTAATTTTATATGCCAAATTACTTTTACAAGAGCTGTGGTTAGAGAAAGTAGGATGGGATGAAGAACTACCCCAAAGTATTGTCAAACGATATGTCAAATTCAAGGAAGAATTACCGATGCTTTCTAATTTAAATTTACCTCGATATTTGGGAGTAAAAGAGGACTGCACGATAAATATTATCGCTTTTGCAGACGCGAGTACGAAAGCATACGGGTGCGTAGTATATCTTCATGTCACAGATAAGAGTGGCAACGCTACTATGAATTTGATATGTTCGAAATCCAAGGTAGCCCCTTTAAAAATAGTTTTGCTCGCTCGATTGGAATTATGTGCTGCGCTTATTTTATCTAGACTTGTTAAATCTATTATAGATACTTATAAAAATCGCGTTTTTATAAACGATATATTTGCTTTTTCAGATTCAAAAATAGCACTTTCTTGGATTCACTCATCCCCGCACAGATGGCAAACTTTTGTAGCTAATCGAGTTAGTGAAATTCAGGAAAATTTACCTGCGAAACATTTTTATCATATAGATGGAGTTACCAATCCTAGTGATTGTTTATCACGTGGACTATTGCCCGCTCAGCTAATTGATCATCCTCTTTGGTGGCACGGTCCACCCTGGGCTGCGAACCCAGTGTCCGAGTGGCCTGTCAAAAGCTTTTCCCCCTCAGCGCAGGAGGAGAATACTTTGGAATTGAAAAAGTCGCATACGTTCACGATAACGTCAATAGAGAATAATTCTCCAATATATAATCTTGCTTTAAAAATTTCTTCATGGCCAAAACTGCTAAGAATTGTCGTATATATTTTACGATTTACGCGGAAGTTATCGTGTTCAACAGTTATAAATTCCACGGAATTAAATATTGCTGAAATAAATGTATTAAAAGCTCTACAGAAAAAGTATTTTTATGCCGATATACAATTAATACAGAGGAAAAAATTATGTTCATCTTCGATTCGAAAATTAAACCCGTTCGTCGATCATAATGGATTGTTACGCATAGGTGGTAGATTAACAAACGCGAATATACCTTATGAAAACAAACATCCAGTACTTCTGCCAAGACAGGATCATATTGTCGATATAATTATAGATTTTTACCATCGTGTGAATTGTCACACTGGTGCTCATCTCCTTATGTCTATAATTAGACAGCGTTATTGGATCTTATCGGGAAGAAACTTAATACGCAAACGAGTACATGCATGTAATTTCTGTTTTAAAACCGCACCTTCTAATATTATACCGCCAATGGCTGATTTACCTACAGCTAGAGTTCAAGAAGCAAAAGCATTTACACATACTGGTGTAGATTTTGCCGGACCGATAAAGATAACCCTTTCTAGGCGTCGTGGAGTAAAAAGTCAAAAGGCATATATATGTCTATTTATTTGTTTAACGACGAAGGCTATACATATAGAATTGGTATCAGATCTAAGTACGGACAATTTTTTAAATGCATTTAAACGTTTTCTATCCAGACGCGGACCCGTTTCGTGTATGTACAGTGACAATGCGACAAACTTCATAGGCGCGAAGAATTGTCTTGATGACTTATATAAATTTTTGGAGGCAAATTCAACTAATGAAGTCCTTCGCAATGAATTTAACATTCGGAGAATTGAGTGGAAGACGATTCCACCTCGCGCTCCTCACTTTGGAGGATTATGGGAATCAAATATTAAATCCATTAAATCGCATCTGTATAGGGTTGTGGGTACTCAACTTTTATGTTATGAAGAGCTTCTCACAGTTCTGACGCAAATAGAGGCTTTACTTAATTCACGGCCGTTATGTTTATTAAGCAGTTGTCATTATCCAGAAGCTCTTACTCCGGCTCATTTTCTAATGTCTTCTCCGATTCAGCATTTGCCCGCTTATGATATGACTAAGGAACGCATTAGTCTGCTGAAAAGGAAAGAGCTTTTGGACCACCTCGTTCAATCTTATTGGAAGAAGTGGCATATAGAGTATCTTCACTCTCTGCAGATGAGACAAAAATGGAATAGTCCCGTCAATAACATTCTTGTAGGTACTGTAGTATTGGTGCATCAAGAAGATGCGTCTCCACTTTATTGGCCGGTGGGGGTTGTTGAGGAAATATTTCCGGGTAAAGACGGAGTGGTTCGGGTGGCACTCGTAAGAACCCCTTCTGGGAACTTTAAACGACCAGTCGTGAAATTGTGTCCCCTGCCTACACAATAATAATTATTTTTCTTTATCTCTATTTATTTCTTTTATTTTTATTTTTTCTTAACTATCTAATATCAATCGCTTATATATATATTTAAATTTAACATTTTTATTTTTCACTATAATTCTTTACTTTATTTTGAAAGTACCTTCAGTTTCGGTAGGTACTTCCAAGGCCGGGAGAATGTTCGAGCAATTTTATATGGGATTGGTTGGGTATTGCATTCGCGGACTTGATGGGTAGATATGTCAAAATCCTGAATTTATCCCACCTACCTAATCTTTCCCTCCTAAATGTCACCATAAAAATTGTTGCAAAAAGTATCAAACTTTGGAGAGGTGACAGTGTGATTTGCTGCTCAGTACAAAATAACATCTCAGACAGGGCGCATGTATTGTAACCTCTTGTTATAAGATTATTGCAAATTTTTAAACAGTGAGAAGTGTACACCAAAACTGGAGATCAGCGAGGCCCCATCTGCAACGGTGAGTCCTATTTTCCTTATTCCAATCTGGGCTTATCTAATTTTCCAAAAGCCCAGATCTGAACTATCGACTGACTATCCATCGGGTTTTGCGAGTGTATGCTATCTAATCGTCCCGTATAACTTAGCGATTTCACGTAGTATCGGGACTGGTCCTTCGAGGGCTGCATAGGCTTTTCTTTGCAGCATTTACCGCCAAGTAACAGTGGAGTCGCAGTTTCGCGACACCAGACTGAATGAAAGCGTCGGGGTTAGAAAGAAGTAAAACTGACCTGTCCGGGGGCGCATCAGCATGGCCTCGATGGTGTTCATGTGCGACATGAGCAGGCAGTGCACACGTTGCAGGTCGCGGGCGGGATCGAGACGCAGCCTGAACTCCGAGTGGGGCGACCTCACGGCCTGGGGGGTGCTCTCCACGCAGCCCACCGCGTCTGCTTTGGTGCCGGTGCAGCTGGAATTATTAAATAATTGAGTTTAGGCACATTCACACCTAGTTATCCTGTTCCTCAACCTTTTTGATTTCATGCAGGGAAGAAAATTTTAGATATTGGCTACGATTACATTTTTAACATTTTCATCTTGAAAAAAAAAATCCAAAAGAAACCGGTTCAAAAAATAAGCAGTTCTTCAGAAAAATAATATGGACGGTTTGAGTGACAGCAAAATCACCGGGACAGGAATATGGACCATCTCTAGTTGCTCACCAGGTCCAGTGTCCGTGCGAGAAGGCCCCCGGGTGTATCTTCTGAGGCGGGGGGCGGTGGCCCTCGCACAACTTGCCCAGCAGGTCCAGCCACTCCTTGCGCTCCACGCAGTTGCCCGCCTGGATGTACAGCGTCCGGTCACGGTATTCTGCAAACATCCAACCAGAGACACTCATTACTACACTTAAACTTCTCTCTTACAAGCTTCTTCAAGTGCGAGCAATAAAAAAATTTCTTAAGAAACGAAATCTTAATTTTGGATTTGAGATCAAAATACCCAACCAAACTGATAAATTATTTTGGTAATCGAAAGGTATATCAAATATCTAGTACAGATATGAGCTACTTTATTTATTTTTTATTTAAATTATAAGATATAGGCCATTAGATTTTAATGTTTCATGATATTAGAGGCAACTTGGGCAATTATTTGTGCGTAAATAAAAAACATTAAAAAAATTATTTTACCATTTTGCAATAACTTTCTCGTTATTAGACCTAGGACTATTTTCGTAACCAATTCTAACCAGTATATTTTTTCCACAAATCCCTCAGAAAATCGAATGCAACTAACCTGATTTTAATAAGTGGAGGGTGAATTTTAATAAAGGACACGTATAGTCAATTTATGGCTTATGGTATTGAAGGTCACGGTTTTCCCCCTCCACCCTCGACCGTCCCACCTAAGCTAAGTAATTTTTTTTGCCCATCAAAAGATTTGGGTTGGGCACCCCTGATCTAAACTATGTTAGAAATAGAAAACACCGTGCTTTATATTCAAATCTAAAATTTAACCAGAGAAGTGGTCTGAAAGAGTGCACTCGTACTACCAGGGAACATTTCGGTAGCGCTACAGTATCTCGGTAGGCAGAATAGTTGGCTCATTGAGAGTTGTTGAGATTATCTTCTTCGATGATTAGGTTAGGTAAGGTTAGGTTAGGGTAGGTTAGGTTAGGTTGGGTTAGGTTAGCTGAGTTTAGCTGGTAAATTTTTAGAATAAGTTTTTTTTCTTCGCTTTTCTTATATATTGTTTTGTCTGTTTTGTTTTCACTGTTGTGTTTTGCAATGATTTAACTTATATAAGCGTGGGTGAAATTTACCTATTTGGAACATGTTGTTCATCTTGAGGTTGTAGGCCTCGGGGATGGGCTGCGCGGAGATGATGTCAGCCAGCGGGATGGAGCACAGGGGGCTTTTCCCCTTGGCCTTGGAGTAGCTAAGCTCGCATGATGTCAGTCTGAAGTGGCGCTGCTTGAGGTTGGCGCGCCCAAAGCGCTTGCGCCCCTGTGCCTTCTTTATCATGGTTCTGAAACAGGAAAAATATTATTATAATCTCTTTCTGGCTTTAGCCCCATCATCACGTTTCTCAAGAAATAGAATGTGATCGTGTGGCTATGACTTATTTACAATAGTGCTGAGGCAAGAAAAGATATATTAGTATAATTTGTCAACTCTGTTCTCATCCTGGCTTTAACCACTCGGACCCATAAGCTTGTTTACACGACAATGTAACATTACTAGACATACAAATGACATTTGAGGCGTACCTGAGTTATTAATCGGGTTACATAACCACTTGAGCGATGACTACCAAATTTGTGTAGCACCACTCCTGCCATTGAGCGATAGCTACCCAAATTTCGGTAGCACCATGGCATTGAGCGATAACTAGCCAAATTTGTGTAGCACCACTTCTGCCATTGAGCGATAGCTACCCAAATTTAGGCAGCACAACTCATGCCCTTGAGTGATAGCTACCCAAATTTGTGTAGCACCGCTCTTGCTCTTGAGCGATAGCAACCCAAATTTTGAAACTTTTTGATGAAATTTTGCACCTTTGAAATTACGGTCTACATCTGAGTTCAAAAAAATTTGCATAAAGCCCGGGCCTGAATCTTCATCTAGCATTAAAAAAGAAATCTTAAAGATGATTAATCCATCGTAAAATAAATTTAATTAAAATAAAAGAATTAAAGTAATATTTCACAAAATATAACTTACCCATTTCTGAATCGCAAAGTAAGCAAGAAACAGTGAAAACACACACATATTAAAAAACAATGTTTAACGTGTTGTAAAGAATTTCAACGGTATTAAAACCATGATTAAATTCAGCTTACCCTTCTTTGAGAAGAACTGGTGTGTCTTGTATTGTACTGTTCTGTGTCTCTGTGCTGGATGATATAATCTCTAGGAATCTCTTGATAGCTTGTACCTGCAAATATTCACATCATTAATATAATCTTTAATCAATTTCTGAATGCTTATCCACTCGTCATTTGTGGCTTGGCTCCCTTTGCATCTACGGCGACTATATGTATAAACATAACAAAACTTACATGTCTTTCAGTACAGAAGCACTTGTATAGAGCGAGCATATATTCCTCCTTGCACACTCCCGAGCTGACCAGGTTGCCGAGGGACTGGATGGTCTTTGATATGAGGGTCAGGGTCCTATTGGTCTGCGGATCCTGAAAATACAAACAAAACAAATGTGTGAGATAAAACAGTCTACGCTGTCGGTGACGGAGATAACCATCCGGAACAAAGAAATGAATGCTTTCCACGATAGCCGAGTTTTTATACCATCCACAAATTAGTTTGAAGAAATATGTTGTAATGTGCACATCCGTTCTGACACTTAGATGGTTCATTCCGATTATAACGAGAGACGGTCGACTAGTATGGATTGGTCATATATGATATCAGACGACAGAGTCTTTAAAACTTGGGTATAAAAAGCCAAGCCATCTGGTAGCAGATATTTAGGCCAACCGGGACAGTCTGAGAGAGAAGAAATGCTGGAAACAATAGGATTATAAACAAATTATTATTATAAATAGGGTTCTAACTCCACTTTACCTTGTTCCGAGATACGAGGTGTCAAAGTTTGCAAAGACGATTTCTCAAAATTTATTTACCAATTTCTAATTTTGAGGTTGAATCGTTTGTAAAGTAATTTAATTGAACATATTTTAAAGGAAAATATTAAATAGAACGTGTACATAATTAGGACATTTTAGGACATACCTAAACATGCAACCAGTGAGGGCATAATAATTCATTGCCTAAGGTTTTAATTACATTTTCCTAATGCAATTCCAAGCTACGGCCACGTCCTTTTAACAGGTCGCGTGCCGTTGACGCGCCGGTGCGCACCCCATAGCCGAATAAAAATAAATAAATAAACTAACTGATATGCGATTTTAAACCTTATGTATAAAGAAAATGTATGAAGAACAAGGTCAGAATCGCTTGGGGCATTCTTGTTCTTGACGTAACAGATATAAGGAACACACCTAGCCACTCAAATAATTGTCTTTGGACATTTTTATGACTTTGGAAATGGGCATTTCTGCCGCGATTCGAGCTGTCAAACTTTGAGCGTCGCGTGTCATAAAAAGATCGATAAACCTATCAATTTGTCTAATAAACGCAAGTAAAGTTATTTGTAAGCGTAGTTTGTTGTTCAAGGAACGTATTTCGGTAAATATTATATACCAAAGCATAAAATTAACCCACAAAATTTACGTCAAAAGTCAAAACATCGCGAAATTTTCGAGTTTCATCCGTAAGTACCGAGGCATTCAACCGGTTAAATATTTTCCATTAACTCGTTAAATGCCAAGGAGGAAGTAAAATTGTGATGTTTTGACTTTGACGTAATATTTTGTGGGTTTATTTTGTGCAATCGTTTATTATATTTACTGAAACACATTCCTTGAACAATAAACTATGCCTAAAACAACATTACTTGCATTTATTTAATGAATTTATATGTTTTACAATCTTTTTCACGAGAACGACGCTACCCAATGTGACAGCTCAAATACCGCGAAAAATCTCAGCCGGAGGGCATACAGAATTCCATAGACATTATTCCGCTTCTCTAGGTGTGTTCACGGTATTTTATACCTTAAGAACAAGAATGCCCCAAGCAGTTCTGACCTTGTTCTTCATACGTTTTCTTTATAAATAAGGGTTAAAATCGCATTCCAAAATAAAAAATTTTGAACATTTTGGCGTGTGCGCCAAAGTTAAAATATGATAAACTAAAATACTTTACACTAGATTGAGCCTCAAAATCAAAAATTGTTAATAGATTACGAAAATTCGTCTTTGCAAACTTTGAAACCTTAGAACATGGCAAGGCGAAGTTAGAACCTATCCAACCAAAGTGACGATATAACAAGTATACACATATAACATAATGCATAACACATTTAGTTCTGAAAATTATTTTTGTTTTAGATATGAGCAGATTATAGATATGAGGTTTTGCATTCAAAGGTCATTTTTGAAAAAAATGTCAGTCCAAATGAAGTGACATGGTTATTGAAGTTTCATAAGTACTCACAATCTGTTCTGTAGTCAGGTCAAACAGCCTCGGCCCCAGGATAGCGGGAGCGAAGAACCTCAGGAAGATGAACCCCGACACCACCGAGTAGCGAACCTCGGCGTTGCGCGGGAAGCGCTGGGCGGCGCACTGCCGCAGAGCGTCGAAAAGTCGGCACATCACGTTGGGGCAGTTAATGAAGGACTGCGTTATGGCGTCAAACATCTGACAAAACAAATACATACCACATTAACTAACTAACTCACTGTTCTCCGCATTATAAAAAAAGATTAAACAATATAATACAGGGTTTTCCAATAAGAGGTGTTATTGAGATGATATTGAGATGATTAATGATTTTTTTATTATAATTGGATGGTATTGATCTGGACAACGTTTACTTTCAACAAGATGGCGCTACGTGCCACACAAGCAACGAAACCATTGATCTTTTACGGGCAAAGTTTCCGGACCGTATTATCTCTCGAAGAGGTGATCACAATTGGCCACCGAGATCTTGTGATTTAACACCTTGCGACTTCTTCCTTTGGGGCCACGTGAAAGAGAAGGTCTACGCCAACAGCCCAGCGTCGATTCAAGACCTCAAAGATGGAATTCGTGAGGCTATCGAGGACATAGGGCAGCCACTTTGCGATCTGGTTATGGAAAATTTCATGAAAAGGATATGGTCCTGTAAGCGTGGTCGTGGTGGTCATTTGCCTGATATTATTTTCCACTATTAACGGCATACCTTCCTCTTTATAAAGAAATAAACATCTGATCATTTATATTAAAAAATGGCATTTTTCTTTGAATATCAAAATAACACCTCTTATTGGAAAACCCTTTATACGAAAGCCCCGGTCAGATCTGTCCCTAAGAAGTTCTGATGAAATATGATGTTTGTGGCTAGTAATGTAATAAAAGTAATACCTTCTCCACGTAGTCCTTCAGATTGGCCAGGTTGGTGTCCACAGTACCCTGGTCCTTGACCCTGGTGGGGTCAATCTCGCAGGGCTTCCTCTCCGAGAAGATGAGGTCCAGGGTGGGCCTCAGGGTCTGCTGCAGGTAGGTCAGACCAGTCAGCCGCATGGCCTCGTCCATCATCTTGGAGACCAGAGTGTTGCCGCGGAAGATAGTTCCCGCATCACTGAAACAGGAATATTGAATGAAAACAGTTTTTATCACAGACCAAGGACCAAGCAGCAAACTGTAAAAGGAGAGGAATCAACAGGAGACTGAGGTTTTCTTTTCAACGAGAGGAAACATAAGAACATAAGCGCCTCCGTACATGGAGCTACTTACAAACTATTCGAGCCTGATGCGCGTAGCACGCACACCGCTCGTGGGTACCCGCCATACAATTTTGCTGGTGTTCGTACACGGCCCTGCGCGACGGATGTCAGGTTGAAGTCGGTAGCGCGCTAACGACGGTGCTGGTAGTGCGCTACGCGTTGTAGCATTCGTGTCTGCTACTTTCGTTTGACGTTTGACAGAAATGGCGTCTGAACATGAAAGTAATGTTAGATTTGTTCTGGAAGTGAATAAAAATGCGTGTTTACATAACTTTACATTACCAGAATACGCAAGAAAGGATTTAGTGAAGAAGGCATAGATTAATGTTGGAAAAAAAGTCATTTGACATCGTTCGACATCGTGTTAACTCCACGGCTGCACGTGAAAAATGATCAAGTTCAGTATAATTCGGGTAGTGCCGTGTACGGAAACCAGCTTTAAAAAGTAGTACATCTGCAGGGTACTTGTGGTTGTGTCACAATCACGTAGTTTGTAAGTATCTCCATGAACGGAGGGCCTAAGAGTGAACATAAGACTCGAAAATAACCCAGCGAAAGGAGGGAGGTAAAACAAAAGCCAATCTTCAATAAATATGTAATATTTTTTGGTATCGTCTGCATTCTTTCTACATGACCAGCCCATGGCAGTCTTGGGTCCTACAGAACCGTGAAATGATCTCATGATCTACTAGGTTTCAAGTTCATGATTCACCTTCAATATTATTGAGTAATCCTTATCCTTATCCTGTAAGTCCAATCAACTACTTGCATCAGAAATGATAATGGGTACTCACGAAAGCGTGGACAACTCAGCATCAGCCAGCGCCCTGATGATGGGCACCAGCAGGTCGTCGTTGGTGAAGAGCCTCACCAGCGGCTGGGCGGCGTCCGCCTTGCTTGCCACCAGCTCCCCAAGGATGAAGACAGCCGAGGAGGTGATGGGCTGAAAGAGAGGTGGGTTCTTTAAATAGTTATCTCAGCAAAGTTTGCATAAATGAGCGATTAAAACTTAAAAAAACTGCATTGCTAAATTTTATATGTTGTCTGTTGACAGGCTGTGTTAAAAAATTATTTTGAAATGGAAAAGTTTTTTTGCTTCCCACCTCATCAGAAATCGTAAGCAGTTAGTTACAAAGGATCCTGAAGAAATTTGTTTTTTTTTGGAGTTCCCCAAGGCTCCACCTTGGGCCCACTACTGTTTTTACTTTATAAGAGTGTTAACCACTCAGACCCATAAGCTTGTTTTCACAATAATATAACATTACCAGGAATATGTATAACATAGGAGGCATACCTGACTTATTAACTCTCCGATTGAACACTATTTAAAATCATAATCAGCAGAGTATAACACTTGGAACTATAGTTCAAAGTTGATATAAATATTGAACATTGGTGTTCAAAGGGCCAGCTGCAAGAGAGATTGAAGAATTACCTTCTGCGTTGCGGTCCTGAGCAGCAGCGCCTTGAGTCCGTCATAGGCGGGGGGTAACAGCACCTGGTCCAGGGTGTGCTGCAGCACCAAGCGCAGCGAGCCCAGCGAGGCCCCCGCCACCGAGGAGAGTCGCGTGCCCGGAGGGGTGGCCCCCCTGGGCCCCTGTTGACTGCGCGATCTCAGGAAGTACCTGGAAAATAACATAATCAGTAAACAATGAACAAAAAAAAATAAAGGAAAAAATTTTACAATGCAATTTCATTCTCAGATGGTTAATGCAACAAAAACTTTTTGTTTTTGTTTTTGTGTGCCTTGAAACATTTTTGTAAGATATTAACCCTGTCAGACCTGAATTAAAACTGGCAGAGAAAGTAATTTGATGCTTGAAAACAGTTGGTTGAGTTATTTGATATGTTTTAGTATACTTTTTTTTAAATACCTACTTCAAAAGTTATTGCTACTTTCGTTTGATAGAACATAGGTCTCAAGGGCGTGTTTCACGTAAAATGAAATACCCAATACAAAAAATATTAACGTTTTATTAATTTTAAAAGTTAAACGAAAACAAAAACACTTTCAAATCTTACATCAAAGAAATCGAGAGAAAAAATCACTCTTCAAAATATAAAAATGGCTATCATCTGAACAATTTTGATTTGCTCTAGATAAGAATAAACATCTACTTTCAGACTTCACACCCAAGCAAAAAAAAGGTTTATGATAAGAATCGTTTTATTTAATTTTTGTATCCTAACTTTTGTAACTAAATCCATCTTACAGAACGTGAAGGACATAACTGACATCCATGCAAAAAAGCCTGGAATTCAATTTCTATCACGGTGAATTTAATAAAATAAACAATTTATATCCAAACACTAGTCTGTAGTAAAATTCTAGAATGGCAATACTGGGCAAGTGCTCGCAAGCAGGGCAAAACAAATGCCACTGATTTGGTTTAAAAGTGTGTGGAAGGAGTACCGACCATGCGCTGGTGTTGAGCTTGGCCCGCTGTTGAGCTCCCCGCAGCGGCGCCCGCACCTCCCCCAGGAAGGTGGAGCCCCCGCCCAGGGCTCCGGGTGCATCATGCCACAGGGACACGCACACCTCGCTGGCCTCCGCCTCGCACCAGCTGCTCGACGGACACACCTGCAATCAACCAACCAATCAATCAATCGAAGGGTTACAAGTTGGAAAATAAACAACAGAAACAACAATCAGTCCTTGTTGTCAATCGATCCATAATCAATCAATCAACCAAACCATGAATCAATCATTCAATGAAGGAAAGAATCCAAGAGTGAACGAATCAATCAATAAAAGAATCAACGAATGAAGGAATCCGTGAACCAATCAAACAATATATCAATCAACAGGTGAATCGATTAATCAGCGGAAAAATCTATAAATCAATGAATAAATCAGTGAATTCTTCAAACAATCCACCAATCAAGCATCAATAAATCAACAGATGAAACAATAAATCAATCAACAAATTAAATGGTGAACAATCAATAAGTCAGTTAGTGAACTAATCAATGAATGATTAAATCAGTAAACTGTCCATGAATGGAAGAATCAATAAATCATTTAACAAAACAATCAATCAATAATTAATTAATCAATAAACAAAATAATAAAACAATCCATCAATTAATGAAATAATCAATCAACGAAACAATCAATCAATTAATGAAACAATAAGTCAATTATAAACTCTATCAATCAATCCAATACATTAGTCAAGGGAAGTGAGTAGTTCCCAGAAACTTTGCCACTAGGTGTTGTTTCAAAACAATTTCATTTTCAGGAGAATATTTCTTCATAACA
The DNA here is from genome assembly GCA_936435175.1 of Glyphotaelius pellucidus. Taxonomy (NCBI): domain Eukaryota; kingdom Metazoa; phylum Arthropoda; class Insecta; order Trichoptera; family Limnephilidae; genus Glyphotaelius; species Glyphotaelius pellucidus. The sequence continues at coordinate 18,131,322 of OW386559.1, read as the reverse complement.
AATGTATCAAACGCTAAACCTACAAAAATGAAAACATGTACATTATTTTTTCAATTTAGATTCTAGGTGAGGTTAGGTTAGATCAGGTTCTTAAAATAGTATCTAAAAATGTTATAAATATTTACCGTGTAAGCGTTATTACTGCCACTATCCCTTTCCTTAAGCGCACTATCATTATCTAACGTCAAGTCAAACACAAAGCACTCGTCAAACTGCGGATTCACCGTCTTCTTTTTGATCTTAGTCCTTCGCGACACTTTCTTATCGTTCGAGTACACCACTGTCACTATCGCGTACGGGTCGCACTGCCCGTTCTTCATCGTCAACTCCGAGCACTCCATCACCCGGATGGATAGCTTATTCTTCAGATCGGGAACGGTCTGATACTGCATTCCGTCCGACGGGGAAATGTCCGACGAGTAAACGCTGTCCGGAGAGAAGTCCGAATCGAGACTCATCGGGTACACATCCGAACAAGGACTGAACATCTGCATGCTCGGTTGCATTCGTACGTTGTTTTCTAAAGACACGTGTTTACGTGACGACGACGGTCCATACGTGTGATGCAAGCCCGTATTGCTAAGATTTGTTAATCCGCCACTTCGCAAGCTCTCCGAACGAGCCAACCCGGACAAATTATCGGCGATCGCAACTGTTGAAAGTAGCTTTTTACTACTCGTGCTGCTACAACTACCGAATTTTATGTTCTCTTTGCAATACTCAGAGATGTTTTTAGTCAGCTTTTTAGATTTGCGATCGACGCTTAAATTTGATGCTGTTAATTCGTCGACGGGGCTTCGTCCACCGTCGTACTGAGTTTCTACGAAATTCCGTTGCGGTATTCGGGGGGATTCCTGTTGGATGTAGTCCGGGGACAGGCTGGTGATCTTGGGGTAGGATTCATCGAAGAGTATTTCGATGTGCGCCTTGCCCTGGACTTCGGAGTCGGCGTCCACGGCTCTAAGGGCGAACCAGTGGTCCTTGTTGTTGTAAGATTGGAGGTCCTCGCGGCGGATGGCCACCTTGCCGAGGACGCGGTCCTGTTTGAGGTGGCGGTCTTTGTCGCGATCAAACACGTAGATGGAGAGGTGGCGGAAGCAGCGGGGCACCTCGAACTGGAACTCCTCCCCGAAGAATGGACTGGAAAATGGAAAAAGATATAATTAGTCACGTTATAGGATTATATTCCAAGCCGCGCTAAGCTCGACATTCTAACCAAGCCAAGCTTAAAATCAACTGATATACCGGGCCACAGTAAAGTATAAAACAATTTAATGTATAAAGGTCAAAGTAATTAGTTAATTACCTACTCCTAACAGAATGTCGTCATGTCATCAACAAGTCAAACTTTATAACGAGTTTCTGTGTCTGTTACTCAATAATCCGTTAAAATTGTAAAAAAGATCACCTAGTTCATTGAGATGTAAAAAAAAATTTACTTAACAAATTTAACCCTTGGAAGGCCAGGAGTGAGATGCCGATCGTACGCCTTATACCGGCTGACACTACTTTCGCAACTTTTTTTTTTGCAAAATGATGTTTTTGTAAATTGTACCATATTACCCGATAATGTATTTATATATTTATAAAAATGTATATACAGGGTGTATATTTCAGTTTTTTTTTTGTATAAAAGAAAAACTTTCCCAGGTTACGAATAATCTGACAATATTTGAAAATCTTTTACTACAGTAAGCGGAAAATGTTACTTGTGTCTTGACGGAGGACGTAGTCAACCGAGGAATCGAACATGCGATGCTCGGGTGGGACCAAACGCAATAACAACTCAGCCATTGACCGATCTATTATTGTTATAATTTATTTATTATTGTTATCATTTTCTTTTCTTCAAATTAAGAGAGACAGGTTAAGGGAGACCTTTTGACCTTGGAACATCGCCCTGAGAGTGAGAGGGATGGATTCATACGTCCGTCACTCCTGGAGACACTCCTAGATTCCTACCCACCCCTTAAAGCCGTTCCTTCCAGGAAATTCATATTCTTCCTTTCCTCAATAGACCCCCTCCCCACACAGCATCCCAGGTCGGGTCGGCAGTTTTCAAGTGAGAAGAGCCAATTTGCCAAAGAAACAGGATAACAAATATATCAGAGAGCCATATTATAACGGTGCGGGGGGGGATTGTAATCATAATTACGATTTGCTTGGTGTTATATACATTCTTACTGTAATACCACACTACTGCCCGTTTAAATGTTTCTAAAAACAGACTCGCGCACAGATTCCTTATTAAATTAAAACCAGTTTTGTGTTCGGAATTTCGGAGCCGCAAATTCCGTCCCCTGACATAGGGGAAGAGGGCCCTGGGGGTAATTATTTTCTCAGAGCCTCCTCTGTGTGGAGCTAATGTAAAAAAATAGCTCATGATGAAAATTACGTTGTTTGCTGAAAATATTTAGTATTTATTCATGGACCTAGAAAATAAAAATAAAAATCGGACCTCGATACTAAACTTGACCTTCTTCTAAAAGTTTCGACATCAACTTCGGCACTGTAAAAGGTGTCAAAAATTGAACTCCCGTCTGTACGAGGCTTAGAACAGTGGTTCTTAACCCCTGGGGTTTGATCGAACCCATTTGGTCAGTCTCGCGGGTTTGGCGGAGGTCATGACACACCCCTGACTCATATGATTCGGTTCGATTTCCAATTAAGAAGGGTTCGGTGAATGCCCACATGAGCCTGGTGAGGGTCAGTATCTCCAACAAGGTTACCTCCAGTACCACTGGCTTAGAAGAAGTTGAAACCATCTTGTTACGTTAAAACAATACTGTATTATTTATTTATAACAATAGAAACGCACAATACCAGATCTGTATAATACAAGAAATCTATGCAGAATTGTAACAGAATCCCTTGCGTTTATCCCACAATCTTCTACTTTAGTACTTTTTCCCATCCCATGTTATTTACATGTGTAAGTCATACTTGTAATAATTAAGCCTACAACATTGATAGAGAGATTTTTAAATGAGCGACTGTTTTGCATTTCATAGGTCTGTAAATTTGTTTGCACATTTCGTTACTGTTTCGAGAAGGTGGTCATTCTAAAGGTTTAAAGATTTTTTTTCAGGGGTGCTCTTGCGAAGTAACATAAAAAAAGCGAAATCATTTTATTTGTTATTTAATGTGTTTGTTTGGAATTTTTTATTCGCATTTTTTCATTATTTTAATAGGTCCTACCTGCCTGAAGAGAGTTTAAAAAAAAAATTGTGATTGAGAAAGTGTCCTTGGACAAATTGTAAAATTCTCTATTAGAAATTTTTAAAAGGCGTTGTTACATAAAAAAATGTTAATCATCATTAAGTGGGTAGGTATTTGTACAAATCAACATAATTTATTTTATTTTTTAATATTTCGTTTTTTTTTGTCATAATTTTTTTTATTTACAATTAGGAGGTCCTAAGGAAAATATTTTCCCTCAGGGCCTACGTCATCTTTGGGGATGCTGTATGGAGGGTATTTTAAAGGAAAGGAAGGAGAGGAAGTTCTGGGAAGGATGAAGGGTGGGTAGGAATCTGGGGGTGAGTGTCCAGGACTGCCGAACGTATGAATCCATTCATCCCACTGCGGCGCAAGGCGATGTTCCAAAAAAGTTATGCTTGAGATCACGAGGTCTCCCTCCAGTCTCTCCCGATCCGGCCTGCCACGCAGCCGGTGGGCAGACACAACCGCCGCCAAGACCCGGACAAACCTCACTCCATGAACCCGAGCATCAAACGTAGCGCACCACTTGGGGTGACCTACGGCAGAGGTGTTGGTTATCCAATAAATGGCTCTAGCTTTCCCATCTCCTTCTCCTCCCACAACATGCCTCAAATTGAGAATGCCATAGTCCCACTTGCCACGGGCAGTTATAAAAACTGTGTTTAAAGATATAAAAAAGAATCCCCTTAAAATCATTTACCATTAAATTTATTATGATATTTTGGTCTCATTTATATTTTTTACTCCAATCAATGTCAGGAATCACTGGTTAAATAAAATAAGTCAAGTACTTCCCTTAACACCCTGTATACTCGTATATGCACACAATGAATATAAAAAAAAGTTAAACCATAGTAATTAACTTTGATGAAAAAGAGTGAAAAAGCCAAAATTTTATGCAAAACAATGAATTGATGCTTTGGTTAATCCAGCTTAGCGGCGGGTATAATCGAAACATCCGAATCCGAAACATTGATAAGCACACAGACAGCAATATCTTCTTTTTTTTATTTCCTAAAAAAAACAACGACATTTAACTCAAAAAAGCCAGAATGGTGTAAAAAATTCAACCTTGTTCATTTAACACAGTGATTCTAAAAGTGGTCCAGGTGGACCCCTAGGGGTCCCGAGGGGTCGGGGACCCGACGGGGGTCCCACGAAGGCGCGATAAAGAAATGGGGGTTCGCAAGTTGTAAGTGGGAGTCCACGAACCCCCTCCATAACAGAGCGACTGGCGTACAGCGCACGTTATTGTACCGGTTATGCATGAGATCTTTAACGCCCTATGATAGGTAAGGGGGGCGTAATGGGATATGGGTGTACTGTACTGGACTGGGAACATACCCATAACCTCCCCCTCACTGTCCCATTACGCCCCCTCCGTCATGGCAAATGTAATCTTGAATACTGGTCCATTTTGCCTACGTTTGAAAAAGTCGTAGATCCAGTACTGCTCCGTTATGACAGACCACACCTCGCCATTCAATATTCAGTACAACGCGTGTCGAGTTTTGGGAATATGGTAGAAATGTAGCAGCAGGGGGTCCACCGAAACTGGTAAAATTTTGAAAGTGGTCTGCGAGAAAAAAAAGTTTGGGAGCCTCTGATCTAGCACGTCGATTTTTTACCGTGTGATTAGCGCGCAAGAGTTCGCGGCGGTTGCGGATTCAAATCCCGGCGTGAAGAAGTAAATTTTATTTGATTATTTATGTTATTTCAGTTTATTAAACGTAGATAGTATTTGGTATATTTGCGGCGCGTTCTAGAGTGGTAGATATATTATACTTTCGTAGTATCGTCCTGACGAAAGACAACCAGAATATAAACGTTGCTTCAAAATTGCTTTAGCCGTGTTTGGTGACCAGATCTGAATAGCCGGGTATTTCCCCACCTATCTCTTCCCCAACCCCGTCCTCCTCCACTAACTTCAGTCTCGCAAAAAATGATCTCGCGTACAAAATGACAGTAGCAGGTCGCTGTTGGAAGGAAGCCATCTTACCGCAAATAAATTTACAGATGTAAAAGGTCGCATGATCATTTACACAGGTCGAACTTCCGAACAACTTCCCTGATCATTAATTACCACAAGTCATAGGTTAGGTTTACACTCGTAAGTTTTTTTCCCGTAATTCGCTCGTGTAAGCGATTTATGGCCAAATAACCAATGTAAAGGACACCAAAAGTCACTTGACGTAATTGAAAGCATGTTACAGAACTTCTTCTTTCGGAAGTTTTTTGACAGGTCTAATCGCGTCTGCGCGAAATTCCAGTCTTCTTACAGCTTATAAAATCAGTTTGATAAGCTGAAGGACTTTCTGTAAGAAATAAAAGTACCAAAATGCGCCGTTGCGAAATGTCAAAAATCAAAAGACAATTGTTTTTATTGGATTTTTTCCTATAAAACTATTATTTATTTCCATTTATTTGAGTTTTCTGAAAATGAGCATCCTTCTATTCAATTATCGGTCCAAACCTTTCTAATCTCAATGTTTCTGTTTTTTAAATTACGTATTTGAATACGAAGTCGGTTGCTGTCAGGTAGCTGTCATTCGGATAAAATGAAAGAAATCCATTAATTTTCGCCTTTGACGGCACAAAAGTGCGTGGAGAATTGTTTAATTAATGCCAAATTCTATTTCAGCACTTTATTTGGTCCTTTTTGTCTTTATTGACAAAATCGCGTAAATTTGACAGTAGCAGATCGTTGTTGAAAGGAAGCCATCTTACCGCAAATAAATTACAGATGTAAACGGTCGCATGAGCAGTTACACAGGTCGGACTTCCGAAAAACTTCCGTGATCAGTCAGATGTATGTAAACGCTCCTGGGAGTAACCTGCCAAAATCTTACGTAATCCGTAAATTTTAATTACGATTGTAAAGCTAGCCTTACAAGTGCATCGGAAGCTGTAATTTGTAAGCAGTTTTAGGATGCAACAAAACATAATATAAAAATCTTCAAAGCAAGATCAAGAAGCATAATATTGCATTATCCAAGTCCAAAACCTATAATGACGAAAGCCTATGTCACGGTTTAAAACCGTCCAGACAATAAACAGACGTTTCTCCCACGCCGAAAAGCCAACGCAAAAATGCGTGACTCTATTTCCTGCCTTGTTCAATGCTTACCCTTCTTCCAAGAAAAACGATTTTAACAGTTATTACTAATTTAGTAGGAATATTATCATAATATATATATACTCATAGAAATATTATTATTATAGATATGGGCGATAAGCATGAACCATTATTAAGCGCTTTTAATATTCTCACGTTTAGGCGGCGCTATTCGGCTGAAAAAGAAGAAGATGGAGAGATGTGTAATTACGAATGTTGGACAGAGCGCGCTAATATTTTACGTGATAAAAATGAAGCGAAAATGCTTAATAAAACATGACTCGTTTAAAATAGAGCAAAAATCTCGTGGAAGGTATCTTAAGGTTGAACGCAACGTACGTTATAATCTACGCATTCACAGATGGCGCCAATAAAATTAGTTTAGGTTTTAAACACTTTTGCAAGTTATGCTTTAAAATATTAAGAATAATTAATTGTTCGCGCCCGTACATACGCAATATGAATATGAATAAATAGTTTTGTCCATAAAAAAACTCAAATCTTTCAAGAGAGGCTGACAAATACAATATTACATCGGTGATTCAATCCAATATTGTATTTGTCAGCCTCTCTTGAAAGATTTGAGTTTTTTTATGGACAAAACTATTTATTCATATTCATGTTGCGTATGTACGGGCGCGAACAATTAATTATTCTTAATATTTTAAAGCATAACTTGCAAAAGTGTTTAAAACCTAAAATAATTTTATTGGCGCCATCTGTGAATGCGTAGATTATAACGTACGTTGGCGTTTAACCTTAAGTATTATTTAGAAACATTGTGAATTTTTTCACAAATATAACTTGTAAAATAATAGAAATAGACTTGTTTTAAGTAATTTTCAGAGCATACTTTGGGATTTTTTTTATCGAGGGAATTTCACATAATTTGCGTTTCGGCGTGGAACGTATCTAGATATTATCTTAAAAAATAACATATATTTTTTAAGAGCTTAAAAACTTAAAATGTAAGAAATCGGTCGAAATTCGGATAGTGGCGGCTTAAGCCTCGATTACACAGAGCGAGTTTACAAGCCACTAGCCGGTGAGTTTAAAAGCGGGTGAATCGGCGAGTGAGATTGTCATGATGACACACAAAACTGTCCACTCGCACTCGCTCAGTAGCGAACTACCTAGCGAGTTGAAATCATGTGTTGCCATATTTTCTGAGTGTTCTAGCATTAAAAATGAAGTGGAGCGTAAATAAAGTTGTGATATTTCTTAGCGTCTACCAGCAGTACCCTATGTTATGGAATATAAAAAGAATATTGCAACGAGAAACTAAAAATTGAAATCTTCAAAAGTTTGTTTAGTGAACTCAATGAGAAGCAGTTGATTATGGGAATGGATTATGAATCAATTGAAGGCTAGAATCTTCTGTGCCGGAAAGCTAAACGGCACACTCTTCTGTGTCGTTTAGCTTTCCTTTTTTAACTCCTTTTAGATAATATGAGCTAAAATAACGACGCCCGCTCGAACTAGTTCTGTTGACATTTTGTAGCATTGTAGGAAACTACAGCTAAAGCTGAAACGACAGCTCGCAGCAAGCGCCACACGCTCAACAATAACGGCTCCCGCCCGAACTAATCCTGACAGACGAAATCATGTTAGGCCGCCATCTTTAGGCAAACACCAGCGAGTAGCGAGTAAAGTTGACCACCTTTTAACTTTTTTCATAGATTGTCCACAATCTGCTAGTTAGCAAGTGGTTCGCTACGTTTGGTGATTTAGCAGGGGTGCCCGGGTTCATGGGGTGAGGTTTGTCTAGGCGGATGGCCAGGACACACTGAACCCCAGATTCCTACCCATCCCTTAAACCCTTTTCCTTCCCAGAACTCTCCCCCCTTTCCTTTCCTTTCCTTAAAAAAAAACCCTCCACACAGCATCCCCAAAGATGACAAAGGCCCTGAGGGAAATTGTTTTCCTCAGGGCCTCCTGTGTGGAGCTCATGTAAAAAAAGGAATACGACGACACTGAGCGAGCTTACTAACAGATAGTGAATCTCCCAGATAGTAGCTTGTAAACTCGCCCAATGTCATCGAGGCTTTAGGCGACGGTACAAAAAGGCAATAAACAAACATACATAATTCCGTATCACAATAATGCTGCAGCTCTTATAAATAAAATAATGGTGAGATACAAAATGTACGTGTGTCTGTTTCTTCCAAAGGAAAAAAGTAGTACTTTGGAGGGAACAGACATACGTTCATTGTGTGTCTCATGTTTTGTCTCACCATTATTTAATGTGTAAAAAAGAGCTGCAGCATTATTGTGATAAGGAACTTGTGTTTATTACCTCTTTTGTTACGTAAAAGTGGGAATATTAAAAGCGCCTATTGTTCGTATGGTTTACGAACTTCAGAAAATCGTATCTACGCACAGCGGCGCCCCGCCTTTTTTTCTACCTACACACGAAAACGCATAAATTTCATTACATTTGACAGACTCCGTGGTCAAGGGATAAGCTTTCGACCAGCAATCCGTAGGTCGCGGGTTCAAATCCCAGCATGCGCAATTGATTGATTTGTGTTATATAACAATTTAATCGTATAAAATAATATGAGGTACTTTTGCGGCACCTTCCAGAATGAAAGATACTCTCAGTATCGCCCTGGTGTGGAACCACCATTCAGAATTGTTGAAATAAAAGGTTGCTTGAAATGGCTTTAGCCGTGTTTGGTGACCAGATCTGAATAGCCAGGTACTTCCCCACCTTCCTCTTCCCCATCTCCTTCCCCTCCCCACTACCTTCAGCCTCACAACATACTCCGATTGGAGATGCCATGGCCCCACTGGCTCCAGGCGGTTGGGACTCTCAAAGATAATAGAATAACTGGGGAGATACGGCATGAAAGCGTGCCCCTTGTGGCTGAACTACGACTATTGATGGGTAAATCATAAATAATCATATTAATTAGAACATGTTGAGGACAGAATTTTAAGAGCTTTCATAATAAAGTTTGCGTGTCTCATTTGAATTGTATTTTTGGCCCTTTTTAACAACGTTTTCTCTGCCCACCTTTGCAGGAAATGGCATGATGATTAGTCAGCAGAATTAATCAAATTTCTACGTCATTACCGAAAGGATTTTCCTAGTCTAGTACGACATTTGAAAAAATGACACTTGAATAATTGTGTCACTTCAAAATGTGACACTTCAGTTGCCAGTGTGTCAAGAGTCAAGACCCTCGGTCAGGTTGGAAATACAAAAGCACTCTGAAATGTCAAGTCGGCGCACAAGTCGAGTCTCGCGGTGTACAGGAGTTTCTATTTAAAGAAATGTGGTTTTAGAATTTCACGTCGGTTTTGGGCATAGAATAAAATAAGAATTCAAGAAATGCGTTCGTTTCGTGATCTAAAAGTCTGGTCAATCGCGCCTTAAGGGGGTATTCTAGTCTAGAAGCATGAATTATGGGTGTTTTTTCAGGTGCAATAAAAAAAAATATTTTTGCAGCCATTATTTTACCAAATATTTATTTAACATTAAAGAATACATAAAAAAAAAAATCAAACGAAAAAATTTAAAAGATACAGGGTGTGGAAGTAGGCAACAAAATATGGCGCGCCCTGGTTGACACGATTGCAGCCCTCCTAGTAATCCGAAAAAAAAACAAATTTATTTTTAATCCAAACAAATAATGCTGCTATGGCATGAACCTCGGAGAAGTCATAAAATTTTTTTTCGCAAAATGGCGGCTGTCTGAAAACAAAAACATTTTTTTACCAGTTTTTTAGACTTTCCAAATTTTTTTAGAATAGTGAAAATTAAAATTTTGTTATAGTTCTGGTTCATGCGATAAAGCAATGTATAGAGAAGGCTCACACCAAATTTCAAGTAAATCGGTTGAGTAGAATTTGAGATATCGTGTTAACCGTCGAAAAGAGTGATTTTGAGAAAATGTGTGATTTTGGATAGATTCTGTCTAAACCGCGAAATTAAAATGGTTATAACTTTTAAAATAATGCAAATTCCGAAAAGTCCTTTTAAGGAGATATTTTTGAATATTTAAACTTTGGAAATATGAAGAAAAAATTTTTTTTTTCTAGACTAGAATACCACCTTATTATATAAAACTGTGTCATCATCGGTATGAAAATCAAAAAGGATGGCGATATACGATGTCAGATACAGTACGTGCTAAACTTAAGCCCCGGCATTCCGAATTTCTATCGATTTATTTATCTTGAACGCTAACTTTAAATTAGCAACCCGCGGCCCGCGAGTCCATTTCGTGCGGCCCGCGAGCCTTTTCTAATTTCAGAATGATAAAAATCGACAACATTTATCAGTTTGGCCTTGGAGATATAAATATTTAAAAAAAAAACAGCCCATAACCTAATCCAGGAGTCGGAATTTGCGGCTCTTTGCATAGGCGTCTGCGGCTCTTCAGACATTAATTGCAATTTCACCTCTACTCAAACCAGCCTTACGAGATGGAGCCGCCGAACAATGTTTTTGTTGCATTCCGAACACAAAACTGGTTTTGATTTAATAAGGAATCTATACGCGAGTCTGTTTATAGAAGCATTTAAAAGGGCAGAAGTGTGATATTACAGTAAGAATGTAGATTGTACAAAGCAAATCGTAATTATCGTTCAACCACATTCTTACCATAGTACGATTACAAACCCCCCACCCCGTTATAATGGTTCTGATATATTTGTTATCCTGTTTCTTTGACAAATTGGCTCTTCTCACTTGACAAACTGCCGACACCTGACCTAACCTAACGTAGCTAGGGTTACCATTTAGAAAATTGAAAAGTCCTGGCAAAAAGCCTGACAGTCCAAAAAAGTCTGTTTAATAACATAATGCAGGTACGCACTTTATAACGGTATGGACGTGGTAGCGAACGGTCGCTCGGGTCATTGCGAGTTCATTTTTGCTATCCAAGTTCAAAACGCAAGTGTAGAAAGAGTGCTTTCTCTAATGGGAGCACAGTGGACAAAAGAGCGTAATAGATTATCTGTACCCTCGGTCAGATCGTAGTTGATGATTCGATACAACCTTCAAACTATGAGCTGCGAAGAATTCTGTAAGAAAACTTTGAATGAACGGGGCTGCTAAATCTTAAAATTTATATATTTGTCGAAAACAAGTGTAAAGTTTAGAAGAAGATATTTTATGTTTGAACTTGAAATTGTTGATTTTTTGCAACTGCAATTAAAATTTATTGTTTGATCTCCATGAATTGATTGTTTAAGAAGATTTATATTTTGTTTTTAGATGAGTGGGAAATTAATAAAGATTACAGACTTATTTGATATTACGTATGTAAGTTTTATTACTTATATTCCATCTAAACCAAAAAATCCGGACATATTAAAGGGCCGGACAAAAGGCTAGAAGTCCGGACATGTCCGGACAATCCGGACGGATGGTAACCCTAAACGTAACCTATTTAACAAGATTTTTTTTTTCATAACTTCTAATGACTTTTGAAAGGAGTGGTGAAGTTGCACGTTGTTGAGTTGTCCGGTTACCATCCCGAAAGGGTTAACTTTGCCAAGGTTTCACAAGAGGGAATAGTTAGCTAGTTTGGTTGTCGTTAAGTTAGTTTCGAGTTTCGGACGTCCGGTCCGGTCCATTCTTCTTGCGCCCACCGGAGACCGTTTAAACGGCCGCTTCCGGACGCTGCGCTTCGTGGAACCAATGTGGAACCGGACACGGGTTAAGCTGCTGTAGCAAGCACTCTGTAGAGTAAGGCCCTCCGTTCATGGAGATACTTACAAACTACGTGATTGTGACACAACCACAAGTACCCTGCAGATGTACTACTTTTTAAAGCTGGTTTCCGTACACGGCACTACCCGAATTATACTGAACTTGATCATTTTTCACGTGCAGCCGTGGAGTTAACACGATGTCGAACGATGTCAAATGACTTTTTTTCCAACATTAATCTATGCCTTCTTCACTAAATCCTTTCTTGCGTATTCTGGTAATGTAAAGTTATGTAAACACGCATTTTTATTCACTTCCGAACAAATCTAACATTACTTTAATGTTCAGACGCCATTTCTGTCAAACGTCAAACGAAAGTAGCAGACACGAATGCTACAACGCGTAGCGCGCTACCAGCACTGTCGTTAGCGCGCTACCGACTTCAACCTGACATCCGTCGCGCAGCGCCGTGTACGAACACTAGCAAAATTGTATGGCGGGTACCCACGAGCGGTGTGCGTGCTACGCGCATCAGGCTCGAATAGTTTGTAAGTAGCTCCATGTACGGAGGCGCTTACACCCACTACGGCTGCGGTCACAACAATGCACTGCCAGCTCGAGTTTTGTGGCATGTTCGATTATCCGGAACGCATTTCGGCGAACAAAAAATAACCACCGGATTTCAAAATTCAAAAACCATTTATTGCACAAAAATACAAGTACAAAAGATGTAGCTTGTAGATACATTATATTTCTTCCAGCTAACCAGAAAATATTATACAATACGTATATTATAAAACCAAACAATTGTATGTTACATTATTTGAGAAAATAAATAAAAAAAACCGAGTTAATTTATATAAGGTATTCATTAAGAGTATAATGACATTTGTTTAGAAGAAATGTTTTTAGGGATGATTTGAATTTGAGTGCATCTTGTAATTGTTAATTGTTTTGTTTGATTTTGGTATTAATAAGTTTTTTGTGAACATTGTAGCGTATATGTCAAATCGAAAGTAGAACGGAGACGATCAATATCAAAATAAATGTGCTTAAATCATTGACAGTGTACACCTACGATTGACTGGATGTGGAACTACAATAGACCCGTTAATACTTTCGCACCAGTTGATTTGCGGACGTCTTTTTTTACGTGAATACCACAGAGTCCCAACTGCTCCCGTCTGGGCTGCTCAACTGAGGCTGAATGTGGTGGGGAGGGGAATGCGGTGGGGAGGGGAAGGTGATGGGGAGGAGGAAAGTCAGGAAGTACCTGGCTATTGAGATCTGGTCACCAAACACGGCTAAAGACATTTCAAGCAATGTTTCTATTCTGAATAGTGGTCTTACGCCAGAGCGATACTTAAACTCTGGAACGTGCCGCAAATATACTACATATTATTATAAACACATTGTGAAATAACAGATTAATCAAATAAAATTTACTTGCGCACGCCAGGATTTGAACCAGCGACATTCGGATTGCAAGTAGAGAGCCTTACCCCTCGACCACGGAGGCCGTCAATGTCGTTATTTACTTACGTCATTGACAAAGTGTATCCAACTTCAATCGACCGGTCAATACTATTACACCAGCTGGTTTGTGGACTTCCCCGGAAACATAACCTAAAGCGTGCGAATACAGAGATAATCTTTGGACTGGAAATATAGTTTGTTCGCTAGTCTCTCGTTTGGCCGACTGCAAAGATAAGCGTGTCGAGCATTACTTAATCTCTCCATCTATCTTCTATCTACTCATTTAAAGAGGGGTGTGATGGGCAGGTGAGCGGATACTGGTCGGGCGTCGCGGTTGCGATTTGTTTACAAATCTACAGTTTTTTTGCGAGGCTAGTGAAATTTTGCACACTTAACCTTCAAAACAAGAGGAAGGTCAGCATCTACATTAGATTTTGAAAAACTCTGTTTAAAGGCAGGGCAATGCCGGAAACTTCAGCTAATTGAATGAACATAAGGGATTCACTGAAATTGAGTAATTCAACAAATTTCAAAATTAAATTTCAAGTTCTATTATTATCCAAGTACTGTGAATCCACCGTCCCATCAAAACATGAATAGAACTTTCAGAGGCTTGAATTTTAACTTTGAAATTTGGTGATTTGTTTAAATACTGTTAAACAACTCGTCCTTAGTGTAGTGAGCGTATTTACCTACCTACGACCTTATTCTAAAATAATTTTCTCGAAAAATTGGATAAAAACAAGTTTTTTTTAATGATTTCTCACAGTACCTGATTAAAATACAATAAAGAAAGCTAGATTTTATAAAAAAAAGGTAAGCTCTAAATTCTGCATATACGCAACACATACCTACTTTAAACAAGCATTATGAATATTATGAATAAATAGTTTTTATACAGACAAAACTATTTATTCATATTCATATACGATGTGTATAAGCGCATACAAGTAATTTGATTATTCATCTTAATATTTTAAAGCATAACTTACAAAAAGATTTTTTTTTCCTAAAATAATTAAATTAGCGTCATCTATGAAAGAGCGCATTATGAATTATTTTTAATAGGTTTATGATTTGGTACCCCCAGATTCTGATTATCCGGACTTATCTTGGTGCTCCACTAACCGAGTTTCTGATGTAAATGACAGAATGCATCATGTAGTGGATGTGGGAAGTTATGTCGATGACTCCGACTGCATTTTGACATAAAATCAGATACTAAGACGTAGTGAAAAAAATAACGATTAGGGCAGGCAAAAAATATATCAACGCAGACAAAACAAAGTTTTTTTGTTTAATGGCAGTTACAGTTTGTCAAATAAGAGTAGAAGTCGTAGGAGGGCGCCACTGTTGTTCAACTGGCAATACTAAAAATATAACTCATGGTGGAAACGTAAAGCTGTGTAACCTACATTTTTGTAAAAAATCAAAGTGAAAAAATTATTATACCTTATTATTATTATACCTTTGCAATTTTTAAACATAACGAAGAATAACGATATTGTAATAAAATATAAAGCACAGTTTAGAAATTGCTCACATTTATTTAATCCTAGCTTAAGTACCTAACGTTGCTCGGGCTTTAGATCGTGTCTCTAATTTTAGTTCTGAATATATTTAACTCATTCAGATCTAAAAGTAGTGTAACTAAACTCACCATTAGTGATTCTTCCTTTTGTTCCTACTGTTAAATTCAAATTTAAGTTAAATTAAATGAAAGCAAATCACTTTGTAAAATAATATTTTATCAAATTTATGTCACAACAGTGATTATTGGATAACAATTTTTTTTTCTTTAAGAATAAAAAAATGTTTTTTAAAATAGTGTTCTATAAATTCAGTGTCATTGCGCTTTAAAATAACATTTGACAGTTAAATTGGTGTTGCCAGCCTATAAATTTTGTAGTTCCATTTTTGATATTTTCTACTCTTAATTGACAGACTGACTATACAAGCGTAATTTTTTAAATCCTTCTACTAATAAATCCAGATTTAAAATTGAATGACTCCATCCTTCCAACTGCAGTGCAAGGCGATGGGTCAAGACTGGAGATCAAAAGGCCTCCTTCAACAAATCTCCTCCGATGCCACGCAGTTGGTGGGCAGACGCATCCGCCGCCAAGACCCGGACAAACACCTCATGAACCTGGGCATCCCTGATGTGTTACCATACCCAACTAATACCTTGTAACTTATTATTCCGGGATGTTTTATTTACTTGCTTAGTTCAGTAATAAAGGGTGCGGCAACATAACTTCCTTTTTTAAAATGCGCGCCATTCAGTCGGTTGATGTTGTAGCGGAGCGCTAGTGATCTCATTCGAGAGGCGGAACTATAAAGTTTTGTCCCGACACAATTTAGTTGCCATCACGCGTTGGAACAGTGAGGAGCGTGCGTTTGCCGTTGAGGCCTACTTTTCCAACGGATGTTGTGATCATATTTTGTTCCCAGAGCGCCTCATCTCAATTAGGGGCGATTTGGAGTGGCCAGCACACTCTCCCAATTTGTCCCCTAGTGATTTTTTTTTCTATGGGGTTTTTTGAAATCCTGTGTTTATGTGAACCGTCCAAGGACCCTACAAGATTTGAAGACCAACATCCAGGAAGAAATTGCCAGGATAACGCCTGATATGCTGGCAAGAGTCATGACAGACACTAGTTTACTCAGTGTGTGAAGAATGGGGGACGTCGCCTACCTGATTTGATCTTCAAATACTAAGTAAATCAAAACTTTAGGTATGTGCCTACATTATAAAAAAAAAAAAAATAAATAAAAAAATTTTGATTTATACAATGTGTTTGCTTAAGGTTTGAAAAAAGGAAATTATGCTGCCGCACACAGCACAAGCAACTTGTATACTTATAATGCAAAAGCTCACTGGCGCAGGTAATAGATAAACAATTAAATACAATATTATGAACAAACCCTTTTATAAAATTATTTAAGGGGGTATTCTAGTACAGAAAAATAAAACAATTTTTTTTCTTCTTCATATTTCCAAACTTTAAATATTCAAAAATATGTCCTTAAAAGGATTTTTCGAAATTCGCATTATTTTAAAAGTAATAATTTAAGGTTTAGACGGAAACCAACCAAAATCTGAATAGAACAAAATTTTAAACCCATTTTTCTCCAAACCACTTTTTTGGAGGCGGTTGACACAATATCTCAGGTTCTACTAAACCAATTTACTTGAAAATTGGTGTGAGCCTTCTCTAATATACCTCTACGGCGGGAACTAGAACTACGACAAAATTTCAATTTTTACTATTTTTAAAAAATTTGCCATCAAAGTCAAAAAAACTGGTACAAAAACGTCTTTTTTTATTTCAGACAGCCGCCATTTCACGATTTTTTTTTTTTTTACTTTCCCTTAGTTCGGGCCATAGCCACATTTGTTTGAATTAAGATTTTTTTTTTTTAGATTACTGGGAGGGTTGCAATCGTGTCAACCAGGGCGCGCCATTTTTTTGAGACCCCCCACTTCAACAGCCTGTAACTTTCTGAATTTTAATTTTTTTATTTCGCTTCTATTTTTAATGGATTCTTTAATGTTTAATAAATATTTCGTAAAATAGAAGTTGGTAAAAATATTATTGTTTTTTTTTGTTGCACTTGAAAAAACACCTACAATTCATGCCTCTAGACTAGAATACCTCCTAAGGGGTTATATACAGTCAGGAGGCTCAAAAAAGGGATTTTTCAAGAATTTTTCCTGGGAAGACTTTAATTTAATTTAATTTTTTGGAATTTATCAAAGTAAAAAAAAATGTGTACGCATATTATGGTAACTTTTAACAGTATTTTAAGATTTTTTATTTGTAAAAATAATAATTTTGAAAGCTGCTATAGCTGATCTCCAGAAGCTCCGCTCAAAAAAGGCATCTTGCGGTGACCATCAAATCTCTGGATTGGATCATTTAAAATTAAAAAACCAAAAGGATTTCGTTATAATAATAAATATTCCTCTAATTAATCGAATGACAGAGCAAAATAAATTTTTTTGACAAAATGGCGGCTTCTCAAAAAAAAAAATTGAATTTTTACCAAAATTTTGGCCTTATATTGTTTATAAAAAAATATGTATTGATCGGTGAGAATGGGCCTTCGATTAATAAGTGTAAGCTATACTTAAAAAGCTTTTGTTAAAATTTGAGACTGATCGGTTCAGCCGTTTTCGAGTAACCTTGGTCACCGACTTTAAAAACACAGTTTTGAGGAAAACGCGTTTAAAGTTTGCCTTCTTCTTTCAAATGCTCTGACACGTCTTTACAAATATGCGTGTAACTTCGAAAATAATCGCCAGATTGACTTGAATTTTTTTAGTGTATACTTAAATATATGTACATTACGAAAATTAAATAATAAAAAAATCGATTTCTAAAAAATTCTAACTGTATATAACCCCTTAATCTACGTCCGGAAGCAGTCGGCAAAACAAAAGGGGTGAGGTTAGGTAGCTAGGATGGGTTAGTTTAGTTTACCGGGCTGTGTGGGAATTTATCTGAGGGGGGGCGCGGCGGGGGCTGGCCGGCAGGAAGCGCGCCGCGCACCGCTCACTGCGCACAGGTGTCCCCCATAGGCAGATTCACTATTCACTACCGTCCGGTGCATATGGCGGATGTACTGTCAGCTATTAGGGGTAAACGTTTTTTTTTCGGAAATAGCTTTATTGCAGAGACATTTTTCAGACAAAATCAGATTCCAAATCCCACTAGAGCCGCGTTCATATTTTACGGGGAGTGAAAGAGATACTTTTATTATTTGATAATTTCGAAAGAGCAGCAAGCTCCTGAGCTCAAGAGGTTGCGGTCAAATTCAGATGCAATATGTTTTCAATACTTTATCAGAGGTCGATCTACCTTAAGTAATTTAACTATCTATAATAATTACATATGCGAATCCCTTAGTCTGAAACAACAAGTGGATTCTATTTACACCGATTTCAGTAAAGCATTTGATAAGGTTCGACATCACATTCTTATATCTAAACTCAGACTGTTGGGCATCAAAGGTAGTTTATTGACATGGATTATCAGTTACCTCAGTAATAGAGTGCTTAGTGTCAGGATTAATTTTATAGAATCCTATGTATTCGAGGCCACAAGTGGTGTCCCGCAAGGGTCCCACCTCGGCCCAATATTCTTCTTAATATTCATTAATGACATTGTAAATATATTTAAAGATGTACAAGTCCTACTTTTTGCAGATGATCTAAAATTGTTTAAAAGAATACGAAATATACATGATTGCCTAATTTTACAAGCTAATTTAGATGAACTTTTTAAATAGTGCAAACAAAATATGTTATTTTTTAACATTGAGAAATGTCAAGTAATTCGATTTTCCAGAACTCATTCTCAAATCTTACATGAATATAATTTAAATAATGTTAAATTAACACCAGTATCACAAATTCGCGACTTGGGAGTTATATTCGATTCAAACTTAACTTTCACAGCACATATAGATGAAATAACTAATAAGGCTTTAAAGATGCTTGGCTTCCTTTGTAGAACCTTAACTGATTTTAAGTCCTTTGATTGCATGAAAACACTCTATATTTCATTAGTTAGAAATCAAGTGGAATATAATTCACCTATTTGGTCCCCTTTCTATAAAGTACACTCAAACAAAATAGAACGGGTTCAACACAAATTTCTTAGGTACTTAAATTTCAAGCTCAAAATCCCAATAGAAAACATTAATTATTTAAGTTTGATGAATCGACTTAATTTAATTACGCTATCTGACAGAAGAATCATTTCAGATTTAATTTTATTATACAGAGTCATGAACAACCTAATTGACAGCCCTGCCATTGTTAGTACCATTAAACTCCATGTACCGACAAGGAATACTAGACAAAATATTACATTCTTTTGCAACACATACACAACCAACTATCAATCACACTCACTTACCAATAGGATGCATGATTTAGGCAACAAGTTTGGTGATATTGTAGATATATTCGCTGATTCCCTTTATAATCTAAAATGCATTTTAAACCAACACTTTGTGGAATCCTACAAATTATTGTAACGTGGGTGTAATATATTTAACGATTTGATGTGTTATTGTAATGTTTTATATTGTATTTTATTCTATGTTATTGTCAAATGTTATATTGTTTCAAATATTTCACGGTTTTACGCTATAATCTTCAAAAACTACCTTTATATTTTTTAAATGTTTTCATTTTTATAACTTTTGATTTAAATTCTATTTATGTATAATCCTCGATATCTTAAATATTATTGTATAATCTACGTAAAAGCCCATATGGGCGTATAACAACAATAAATAAATAAATAAATAAATACTTCTTCAGCACCGTTGTGATTTGAAATTCGATGAAACGAAAAATAGCGACACCAAAAAGAGAAAAACATATATATCTATAGGATTTAGCCCGCGAGAAAATGAGATAGTATAATCCTTTGCACGTTGTATTTCACTATTTTGTTTTTGCCTAGTATCGAATCAAATAGTATTATTAGGCTTGTATCTGCAGGGTTGAATTTTAGAACCCATTTTCGAGTGCATGTTGACGTACACAAATAACATCTGTGTACGTGGAATTTCAAACAAAGCTACCGTTGTAATTCGGTTTTGAATTCAAGAATTCGTCACAAGATGTCGCCACTTCAATCGGCAGGAGGCAAAGGGACGTGCCCCCCCTAGGTATAAGTTCTACGAATTTGTGAATCTGGAGTATCTCTCCGGATATGGAAAGATTGACGGTAAGACATAGTAGTTGTATCAAGCGAATATATATTACATGACTTCATTGCCTTATCGGTTGCTTTGTCCCGGTGACTAGCTACACTGGATGACAGTGGATCCGAAGAACGGGCTATTTTTTAAACCAGTTCCTATTGGATTTATAAAACGGTTACCAACACTAACTACGCGAGGCCGAACCAAAAACCAAGCAGCAAAAACCTGCGGTAACAATGTTATAATTTAAACCTACAAGTTAATCACATAAAATGTGTTTGTGCACTTCGGGATTTGAACCCGCGACTTCCACTTGGTAGCCAAGGATCGAAACCACTCAACCACGAAGCAATGTTTCTATTCTGAATGGTGGTCTTTCGCCAGGGCGATACTGAGCAACCAACATACTAATCGTCTTTCCCAACTGTCATTTTAAATAAGCAGAAAATTAAAATCTCTCATAATGATGTCGCAAGTTCATCACAGATAATAGTCGCAATAAAACCGTCACGTGAACGGGATTCGACCCCGGAACCGTTCCGACACAAAGCGGACGCTTAACCCAGTGAACGGTCGTCGTTAGTGTAATTAGCGCCTGTCGCAAACATTTTTCACCGTATTGTACAATCAATACACAATGCTAAATCATTACATTATATTACTATCCTCTATATCGTGGGAGAATGGGCTACCTGTTATATATGAGACAGTGTTTTACAGTGCGAACTCTATTCATTGAGAATAAATCGCACATCCCGTGCGTCGTCGTCAAAAGAGTCGTAAGTCAAATTTCCTGTTTAATAAAATTTTATTTTTATCTCTGAATAGTAAAATGATAGTGATTATCTATGCCCCAAGAACAATGTATTTAACTTATATCACTCTTTCGCTCTCCGGCAAAATTTACGTTTTTGACTTACGACTCTTTTCAACGGGATGGGCGAAATAATAAGGCCCTTCGTTCATGGAGATACTTACAAACTACGTGATTGTGACACAACCACAAGTACCCTGCAGATATACTACATTTTAAAGCTGGTTTCCGTACACGGCGCTACCTGAATTATACTGAACTTGATCATTTTTCACGTGCAGCCGTGGAGTTAACACGATGTCAAATGACTTTTTCTTCAACATTAATCTATGCCTTCTCCACTAAATCCGTTCTTGCGTATTCTGGTAATGTGAGGTTATATAACCACGCATTTTTTTCCACTTCCAGAACAAATCTAACATTACTTTCATGTTCGGACGCCATTTCTGTCAAACGTCAAACGAAAGTAGTAGACACGAATGCTGCAACGCGTAGCGCGCTACCAGCACCGTCGGTAACGCGCTACCGACTTCAACCAGACGACATCCGTCGCGTACCGCCGTGTACGAACACCAGCAAAATTGTATGGCGGGTACCCACGAGCGGTGCGCGTGCTACGCGCATCATGCTCGAATAGCTTGTAAGTAGCTCCATGTACGGAGGCGCTTACAGACATCGCGAAAAATTTAATCCTGGTATAGCAAAAGTAATAGGAGGAAATTTGGTTAATTTATTGATTTATTTCGGGGCTGATATGCCTGGGAATTAATTAACGGAAAAAAAATTCACAGCACCTAAATGGGTTAATTGTGAAAAGGAGAATTGAAAAATGTGAGAGGAAATGGGATGTGGCAACAATGGGACATTGACATTTTAATTCGTTTCTGGGTTTGTTTGTGAGTGATTGTAACTCTTGTACAAGAACATTTTTTTGTTGTTTTGAATGAAATTATCATTTCAAAATTGAAAATGATTGGGTTAAGAATTCAGACAAGTAATAAAAAACCTACCTATGATATATTGTAACAGAAAACTATTTTAATGGTCATTTTTTAAATTGGAACTGATGTGTCAAGAATTCGGACATAATTTTGTAAAATATCTACTGTAAATATTTTTTCTTGGTCATTTTGAAGCAATTATTGTCCTTGTTCTGGTGTGTTCTTTGCATAAACTTTCAACATCAAAGATCCTATAATAAATTGTAATATCCCGTGATTTTACACGGTTCTTAGCTAGTTTTTACACAAAAATTATTTTTATTAGTTTATTTACAAAAATAATTATTATCTTCGTCAATGAAATCTTCTAGTAAATGAACGTGGTATTTTTTACAATAATTGTGCCAAATTCGCTATATTTATTACCTTTCGTTTCGATTTGTTTCCAATTAAAACAGACGACGACTGCATTTGAGGTAATGTAGAAATTTCAGAGAAAACTATTGATTATCTCAAAAAAACAGATTTTGACTTGTTGCAGTTTAATACTGGGCCATCGACATGTACTGTGCACTAAACGATGACAACTCTCGAGAAATAAAATTTTAAAAATCACCCGACCAAACTATTTTAACTTCACACACAAACGAAATACAAAGATCCAATAGGTTGGGGGAGCGTTCATATTGTTTTTTTTTTTAATTTATGAAAATGTCACACCTTTTTATTAATTATAACTATCTTTTCACGGTTAATTTCCACCCAGTAGTTATGCCTTTACAGCGAGCTGCCTGTATTTACCATCGCTAGGGCAATAACAGTAACGACAAAGAGCCTATTTTCCTAGTGTATTATAACAAGAGTGTGGGCGCGGGACCGCTGGGACAAGAACACGCACGGGAGTGGAAGAAGTAAATAATGGGGTACGCCTCGATGTCGCTTTTCCGCGTTTCCGCGGTACGTAACTACCACAGCGTTGACGGCCTCCGTGATAGAGAGAGTAGACTTTCGACTACAAATTCCGGCTTACGCAAGTCAATTGTCAACTTACGCGACTAAATTTAAAAAAGCCAAAAATATATTTTTTACTCCAAATAAGCTCAGGAATCACTAGTTAAAAGTTTGTCGGGTACGTCCTGATGCACCCTGTATACATTCGTCCCAGATGATTTTGGCACCCTTCAGATATGGTCCTACCGCTGAGAGCTCCACTGTAACAGCCATTTCTGTAGCCTTCATTTGTGAGAAATGGAAAGATGTTACAGCGTAACGTAATATTTTTGTTACATGGACAAGGATACACAGGACACCCTGAGAAAAATAATTCCCATCAGGGCCTATGTCTCCTTTGAGAAAGCTGTGCGGAGAGTCTTTTTCAAAAAGAAAATCCTGGCAAGGAAAAGGTACGAGGGGAAAGAATTTGGTGATCAGTGCGTCTGTACACAACCAACCCACTGCGGTGCAAGGCGAAATTCCTGTTGGATAGATCAACCAGTCTCTCCCGTTCCGGTTTTTTTTTACATTAACTCCACACGGGAGGCCCTGAGGAAAATCATTTCCCTCAGGGCCTATGTCATCTTTGGGGATGCTGTGTGGAGGGTCTTTTTGAGGAGAGGAAGGAATGAACACTGGTCTTGAAGAGACCCATGTTGTAGGAGGGAGGAAACACAGAAGCCGGCAAATCGTTCCATAGCCGAGCTGTTGAACTCAAGAAAGAGTCGAAAAAACGACCCGTTCTCATGTGACAAATGTCAACCGTGTACATTTGTTGGGCGCGCGTTTGGCGATCTTCCATTGAAATACCGGTACAACATGGATAGCATTCCCACCCGACGCCTATGCTCTGAAGATTTCGATCCGTTCGTTAAGGTGGGAGAATCTTTCAAACAGACCACCCGTTTCTGCACAGGGTCGATGGTATTTTTCAAGTATTTTGGAGCTCCAGACCAAAGGTGGCTGCCAAATCCAACCGTAGGGCGCACTTGTGATTTGTACAGGATTAGCAGTCGTGTAGTATTAAATTATCTGCGGGCCCTTTACAGTACGCCCAGTTTTTGAGAGGCTAACTCTACTCTGGCTTCGATAGAGCCCCCGTACCTGAGCTGGTCACTCACTTATAGGCTTGCCACGCAGTTTGGTAGGCATCCGCCGCCATGACCTGGACTCCCGTTTGTCACTTGGGATGACCTACGACAGAGGTGTTGGTTATCCAAAAAATGATTCCCGGGGAGGCGATAACCGCACCCGCCTCCCTAATCGAAATACACGCACTTATAAGTGGCGTGCTTTGTGGCGAAAGATACAATTCTTGATTCCGTCATTGGTAAAGGGTTAAAACAGGGTAAGATTTCTGTCAATGATATAAAGGTGTGAGAATTGGATAATGGAATTGATAAGAAAGGTGTACTCACTTGAGGGTCCTCTCCATGGTGGCAGTCCTGAAGATCTCCTCCTGGTCCAGTGAGAGAACGCAGTAGGTGTCCCGGTGCGTGGGCGCTCCATGACTGCGAGGGGGTAGATTCTTCGCCTCGCCTATCAAAATCATTTCAAAATCATTTATTGTACAAAATTTTCATTTAGTACAAAAGGTATAACTTATAGGTACCTACATCCTATTTCTTCCAGGGAATAGCAACGTGATGATGAACAAGTAATGGAAAGAAACAACCGTGTTTAATGCAACAACAGTGAGTTTTTTTTATTTTTTACATTAACTCCACACAGGAGGCCCTGAGGAAAATAATTTCCCTCAGGGCCTATGTCATCTTTGAAGATGCTGTGTGGAGGGTGTTTTTGAGGAGAGGAAGGAGTGAACATGGGTCTTGAAGAGACCCATGTTGTAGGAGGGAGGAAACACATAGGCCGCCAAATCGTTCCACAGCCGAGCTGCTGAACTCAAGAACGAGTCGTAGAAACGACCCGTTCTCATGTGACTAATGTCAACCGTGTACAAATGTTGAGCGCGTGTTTGGCGTGTCTCCCGACTATGCACCGGTGCCGAGGGGATCAATGACGCTATTTCTTCGGAGCATCTTTCATTGTAATACCGGTAGAACAAGGACAGCATTCCCACCTGACGCCTGTGCTCTAAAGATTGCAATCCGTTTGTTAAGTTAGGAGAATCTATCAAACGGACCGCCCGTTTCTGCACAGAGTCGAGGTTTTTTTTTTCAGGTATTTTGGGGATCCAGACCAGAGGTGGCTGCCAAATTCAACTGTGGGACGCACTTGCGATTTGTACAGGGTTAGCAGTTGTGTACTATTAAAGTAACTGTACAGTATGCCCAGTTTGTAAAAGTTAGAAAATAACTTGTTAAATCATCTGTTTTGTACTTTTACAGAATTTGGTAAATATTAGGATTTACCAGTATAAACTAAGGACTAGTTTTTTTATCTAATGTTTCTGACTTTCACCCTTTAAGAGTGTTCGTTCTAGGTCATCATTTCAAATTATAGAGAGGAAAGGTAAGCTTAAATATTAATTTTATTCAAATGGGCAAAATTCATATTTATATGGAAGATTGGAGTCGAGTTCAGACTTAGAAGAGATGAGATGTTGAATGGCTGGGAGGCAATTTAAGGTAAGGCTTGATAGAATAGAGGATATTTATTTTAAGACACAACCAAAAAATGTGTGAATTAAAGTCCCCATTTCTAGACTACAGAATGTACAATCTGAGGAATCAAGGACTTGAATTAAAAGGTGAGAACGAACGGACAATGTCCAATTCTCATTCGAATAAGTGAGGAAATTTATTTTTTGGAAAAATGGGAGAATTGTAGAAACCGCGGTTTTGATGGGATAGTCCTTTGTATTGAGGCACGGCAGGCTCCCTTGGATTGACTAGCAATGTTCCAATACTCTGTCCAAACATTGCGAGATCTACCGTTTCAGAGAAATTCAAATGTAACATTCAACAAATGGCCATTCAGCGCCATTTTCTATTTTGTATTTTTGACTTAGTTACATAAAATAATTCACCATCTGCTCGTTCATAGACTGCGGTAATTAAATTATTTTAGTATGAATTGTTTGTTTGCGTCCGTAAATACGCCGTATGAATATAAATAAACCGTTTTGTTTGTATAAAAACTCAATTCTTTCAACAAAGGCATACAAATACAATATTGTATCGGTGATTCAATCCAATATTGTATTTTGACAAGAAAACGGAAATAAAGGTAAAATAATACGATATGTGTTTGTTGCGAAAAACGTGGTGCTTTTAGCGGAAATTATAAAAACAGTGTAAAACACGAGAAACAGTCAAACCCGCGGAACTTTGCGCATTAATGCATCTAACGGGATGAAATTCATGATAGAGCACGAATCATCCATCTCTGATACGATTTTCGATGGTCGAATTGCAGTAATAGTACAGACACAAAGAAAATAAAGAAATGCATTTGTGGGTTTCCACAGGGTCACCAGTTGGGACCTGTCTTAATTCAAAGACAAACGAACTGAGGCAATTTCCTATAAGTCTATTTACGATGTCATAACTTCACAGATAACTAATAATTGCTGAAGAGGACCAATCACACTGTTATATCCGTCCATCGCTGATACGATGCTTCTTGGTTTGATGATCGAATTGCAGTAAGAGCAGACATAACGAAAAGAAAGAAATGCTAAATGTACAGACATAACGAAAAGAAAGAAATGCTTATCTCTTGTGGGTTTCCACAGGGTCGCCAGTTGGGACCTGTCTTAATTCAAAGACAAACGAACTGAGGCAATTTCCTACAAGACTATTTACGATGTTATAACTTCAAAGATAACTAATAATTGCTGATGAGGACCAATCACACTGTATTGTTATATCCGTCCATCTCTGATACGAATGTCTCATGGTTAGATGAACGCATTACATTAAAAGTAATGGATGGTTATAGCAACAGCGTGGGAAGTGTTTCCAGGACAAAAAGTGAAATTTAGGAAATCCATGGGAACCTATTTTATAAGACATGTAATTTATATGAAACTCTTCAATCTGCAATAATGGAGAAATACCTTTAAGGTGTAGGTAGGTACTGAAGGTGCTTTGGAATGTGCTTGAATAACATCAGTGTTATGTTTGCATAATCTCTAATGCTAATGCGTCTCTAATTAGTGGAGAATTTTGTGAGGTGAGGACGTACGAAGGGACGAGTAAAGGCTATCGTACACATTCGGCAACGGATCGTTACCGCCTCGCGTCATTTCTGTAGTAGCTTGTCCGTTGCGATGCGGATTAGAACGCGTTGCAGTGTGGAGCTTCAAACAAAGAATTCTGAATGACTCGAGCTGAGGCGATGCTAACCTGGTGCCGGGGTGACATGTGTACGAAAACCTTAAGGTTGAAATGTACCAATTGAAATGAGAATTCATCAGGACAATACTAAGATTATCTGTGACTACCAAAATGTTAAACAATGTACCTAATTTTTTTATGACAAGCGGTGGTAAATCTTGGTTGACTGAATGACCATATATTTAAGCACATATATTTATTGTAGCTACATTTACTGCGAACGAAGCAACCGGTACCCAAATGTTTATTTTCATTCGGTTGACTTGTTGATTTCTCCGGAAAGACGTTTGTTTGTACGTAGGTGTACGTACAAACATTTATGATATTCAAATAATGACGGACTAATAAAAGTGCGCAAATGTTGACTTAGAGCACGTGATACAATGCCACAGATAATAATATTCTCAGATATACCAGACAAAGAGGCAACAACTTGTGAAAAGGTAGAATTACCCAACCATCCCCAATGCTGGTCAGTCCAATAGTTGTACCGCTGACAACTCTGTCGTAACCTCTGCCTCTCTCATAAACGACGCATGTATCAGTGAGAGGGTTACAACGGAACTCTGAATGGCCACTCGATCCAATAATTTACATACACGCGCGATATACGGTTGTTTATATTTATATGATCAGAAATTTTATATTGTTTCCTGATCTAATAAAACATGTTTATTTCACTTTAGCGGTTGGTTCCGACGTCAACCAGACTGTTCTGAGAAAAAAAATAATGTAGCTATTTGAAATGCACAGGCCCCGAAGACCCACTATTATTTTGTAAGATGGGTTAGATGCAGTGGCGGACTAACGGGGGGGGCGGAAGGGGCAGCCTGCCCCGTCTGGTCCTGGGGGGCCTTCAAACGCCTCCATGTTCCCTTGATCAAATCCTAAACAAGGCTAAGGCACAAGGACATTGTAAAAACAGTTTCGAGAAAAACACGTTCAAAGTTTTGCTGAAGGATAATTCAACGTACAACGTTCAACGTACAATGTACTAAAACGGTTTTATATAAAATGCTGTATCTCCGTCAATTTTACGAATTTCTTTAAAACATTTGGTGAGAGCGTTATTAACAAATGCATCTTTCAGAAAATGAAATTTAAAATAAATGACAAGTTTTTTTTAGTGTCCTGGTATGCCTTAAAACCTTGTTTAGGATTTGATCAAGGAAACATTTAAACAATTGAACACGGAGTTTGGAGCCCCCCAGGACCAGGTTCGTGTGAATAAAAAGCTTGTAAAGTTACATCAACTTCTTAAACTAGGGGGGCCTCATTCAGCTTTGCCGACCCGGGCCTCTGACGGGCTTAGTCCGCCACTGGTTAGATATCCGGGGGGGTTGAAGATATCCTATGATATATATTCTCCCGCAGGCTAAATCCTATAAATGTGTATGAACGATGAATCCATCGAGTTTCAAATTACAGCGGTGCTAAAGATGTTTTCACTGTTTAGAAAATGCTGAATAAGCGCTTAACACAGTTAACGTACTTAGTTAATTTGGCAAATTATTATGTTTTTTATAAAGATAAGGTCCTCTTACAACTTATTCATTCTTATCTATCCAAATCTTGGGCCGGAAAAGTAAGTCCCTAGGATCATAAATAAATACTTGGTAACATATGATATCACTGCCGGAAGTCTGATAGTAGATAAGCGAAAGTGGTAACAGAAAACGAAACGGTATTGTTCAATTCATATCAACGAAATTCGATATCCGGCTTTTTCCTCAACACAGCGGATATCGAATGTCTACAAATGTTATTTCCGATAACGCCGGCGGGAATAACAAATGTAACAAATAAGTGAGATATGAATTAATAGCATTAGGAAGCCTGGCTGCTCTGATGCCCTTAGAAGCAGTCATGTGATAAGTACAGGAGTCCTGCCCTGAGCCAGCGGTAATATGGCATCCCTTCGGGGATTATGATTTTATGAACCGATCGAAGCTGATGATTGGCACACAATAATCTCACAGATTCTCGTTCTGCGGCGTGACGTTTTGAACTCATGTGCCGGTGTTGCCGTAGGTTAGGTGTTTACTGTATTGAAAAGTGATTATTAAGGCCCCGTATCCGAGCACGAAAAGAAGAAGATGGAGAGATATGTAATTACGAATGTTGGAGAGAGCGCGCTAATATTTCAAACGATAAAAGTGAAGCGAAAATTGTGAAAATGTTTAATAAAACACGACTCGTTTAGAATAGAGCGAAAATCTCGTGGGGGTTGTCTAAAACAACGTTCAAAGAAACACTGGATTTTTTCATACATATAACTTGTTAGAAAGAGTTACAGAAATGAGAGATCTGGGAATTATTTTGGATGAAAAACTAAGTTTCGCAAATCATATCCATCAAATTGTGAACAAAGGTATGAAAACACTAGGCTTCGTATTACGAACAACTAAAAATTTTAATTCCTTACAAGCCATAAAACTAAATTAGGAAAATAGAACAACATCTAATAAAACCTAATAGAAGCCTAATCGAATATAACTCAGTAGTTTGGTCCCCAACCTACAAAATTCACATTAATAACATTGAGCGAATTCAAAAAAAATTTCTGCGTTTTATCAATTTTAAATTAAATATCCCAGTAGAAGACTTGAAATGCGATTACTTATTAAATATTCTTAAAATACATACATTAGAAGACAGATGTAAAATAAACGACTTAACATTTTTATTCAAAATACTTAACTCTAAATTCGACTGTTGTGAACTCTTGCAACTCATTAACTTACGAATACCCACAGTAACAACACGACAAAATACAATATTCTATAGCAGCACTCATAAGCGTAACTACATTGCCCACTCTCCGATACAACGACTTCACACCATGGGGAATAAATACTTGGGTGATGTTGACATTTTCAATATTAACTTGGCGAGTTTTGAGGATCATCTAAAAAATTTATTTCAACACTATCACTAAACACATCTTGTAAACCAATAAAATAGCTGTTTATGTTTATGTGTTTGTATGACTTGTTGTATGACTTTTATCTAATGTAGTTTTATTTGTATTATTTCCTTAGTTTTCAAAGTATCTGTCAAATTAAAATTACACTACAAATCATGTAAAAGCCCTCTGGGCGTCAAATAAATAAATAAAAATAAAATAAGATAAATAATAGACAGGCTTGAAAATAAAAATTTTCGGAGCATACTTTGCGATTTTTTTCTACCGAGGGAATTTCATAAAATTTGCGTTTCGGCGTGGGGATTGTATAGATATTATCTTAAAAAATAACATTTTTTTTAAGAGCTTAAAAACTTCAAATGTTCAAGGGAGATATGCAAGAAATCGGTAGAAATTCGGGTAGCGGCGGCTTAAACGTTTAAGTTTCTATCTATTCAGATCTGATTCCTAAAAATTGCTAGATAAGCTATTTCAAGCAACGTCAGCCGAATATAGGAATTAGTTCATTTTTTTTCTAATAACTTATTACGAATAGGCAGAAATTATAATTTAAAAAAAACTACGAATACAAACTATAACTGTGATGGTTTAAATCTGGGGGCTAGAAGTGCTTACGTCAAATTTGTAATTCGCTCTGGAATGAAGATTGTTCATCGGTTTGAAGGTATGGGTACCGCCGCACGGAGAATCATTTATTCGCTAACTAACACCCCTGCCGTATGTACCCTAAATTTGGTGACTTAGCAAGGGTTCATGGGGTGAGGCTTGTCCAGGTCTTGGCGGCCGATGCGTTTGCCCACCTACTGCGAGCAGGATCGATAGATTGATTGAGGGAGACCTAACCTAGACGCTCCAGCCGGACTCTCTCGATACATCCATCCCCTTGCACCACAGTGGGAGGGATGGATTCGCACGTCCAAAACTCCTGGTCACATTGACCCCCAGATTACTACCCATCACTCTTACATTTTTTTCTTCCCAGAACTTTCTCTCCTTCCTTTCCTTAAAAAGACCCTTCACACAGCGTCCCCAAAGATGACAGGCCCTGAGCGGTTTTTCTCCTGTGTGGAGCTAATGTTTAAAAGAGATTTTATTTTACAATATGGAAAGATTATCAAAATAAGAGTTCTGTTCCTTAAAAATCCTTCAAAATTATCCTGATAATTCCCAGTTCATTCAACTTCCTTAATAATCCCGGATTTTCAGGTTATCCCCGTCTGTGGTCACCATGTTCAACCAGATTTACTATTTTTCGCCTGCATTTTGTTGCGGAGTCTTAGGCTAAGGACTCACGGAGCGATTTTTACCCGCGCCCGCCGCGGTTGCGGGATGGAGTTTTATTTTCAAAACTCACGAGACCGGAGTTTTTTGCGGGCCCGCAGCCGCCGCGGTTGCGGTTATCGATCGCAATCTTGGCGGTTGATTACCGCACGACGGGCGGTTGCAAGACGGGCAGTTAAACGATCAGTTGAGTTCCCCCCTCCCCGCTGCCCACTGCGGCCGCCCGCCAACCGATCGCAGAGCGCGCGGGAACAACCCGCCGCGGTTGCGGGACCGCGCCCGCGCCCGCCGGTACAAGATGACCGCCGGTGCAGCGGGACCCGCAAACAATCGCACACGCCGCGGGCGTAAAACGCGTCGTGAAATGTGCTTTAATTTTTTACATAAATATCTGCATTCTACAAAGGCTGCGGGCCCGCAACCGCGGCGGGCGCGGGTAAAAATCGCTCCGTGAGTCCCTAGCCTTACTTTTCTGTGAGAAATTGGTTGTAGTTATGGTTTTTGATATAAAAAAGTGATTTTTAACGACACGTGCACGAAACAGATTTGAAATTTACAACTTCATCGGGTGGATTCCTTATTTGGGAAAGAGAAAAGTAGAGTCCGTAGATGGGTTGAAGAGAATCGTCAACAACCAACAAAAAAACTGGGAGACATTTGATGATGTCAGTTCTGCCAAAATGTTCAATTCAGGACAACAGAATGCTGAAAAATATTTAATTTTCAATTTTTAACTCCGGCCGGGAGGCCGACAAATCACAGCTGAGCAGCTGTTGAACACAAACACGAATCGTAAAAGCGAACCGTTCTCAAAGGCGAGCGTCAACCATGTACAAATGACACTTAACTTATTTATGTGAATATCGCACGAGAATCCCAATTGTCCGTAACCAACTGCAGCCAGTGAGACTATGGCAACCCCAATTAGGTTATGTTGTGAGACTGAAGATAATGGGGAGGGGACGGAGGAAGAAAGGGGAGTATCTGGCGATTCAGATCTGCTCACCAAACACGGCTTAACCCCTGAAGCTAATTTGTTAGGTTTTCGTTCAACCCATACAGGTCTCATAGATATCGTTGTGTCTCCCTTACTATAATGAAATATTATCTAAACGATGTTAGAAAGAAAAAACACCACACTTTATGCTAAAATCTAAAAGTTAACCACAAAATAATTTAAATTCACAAAAGTTTCTCGAATTTAAAAAAAAAACAATTAAGATTTAAGAATTCCGCAGAGTTTAAATTCTTTTGTTAAAGCCTCGATTACATTGAGGGAGTTTACAAGCTACTAGCCGGCGATCTCACTATCTGCTAGTAAACTTGTTCAGTGTAAGATCTGCTAGTTAGCTAATAAATATGATTACACTGAGCGAGTTTGCTAGCGGATAATGAATTCGCCGGCTAGTAGCTTGTAAACTCGCTCAATGTAATCGAGGCTTAAAGCATTTCAAGCAACGCTATGCTTCAATTCCGAATGGTGGTTTTACACCAGGGCGATACCGAGAACATCTTCAACTGACGCGTCCCGACTTTGATACACCTGATTCATTTATGCCAAGGGGGGTGGGCAGAGAAGATGAAACGCCACATATTATATTCACACATTGTTTCAAATACTATTATTTTATTCCGATACCCTGACGTGTAACGACTTTGGTACACCTGACTCACTTGTACAACTCTCTGATGATAATATACACTTCGTCATTACATCAACGGAGTGTTGTATGATGTCAAATATTTCCCATTAAAATTCAGTCACCCTGTAAACAGATGTGATAGATTTAATACAAATTCCTTGAAAAAGTTGGTGATGAATAACTGGACAAACTTTGAAATCGAAACTGGAGCAAATACTGTAAAAAGAAAAATCCTTGCTTCTAGACCAAAGGTTCCCAAACTTTTTTTCTCGTAGACCACGTTAAAATTTTACCGGTCACGGTGGACCCCCTGCTGGTACATTTCCACCATATTCCCAAAACTCGACACGCGTTGTACTGAATATTGAATGGCGAGGTGTGGTCTGTCACAACGGAGCAGTACCGGATCTACGACTTTTTCAAACGGGGGCAAAATGGACCAGCATTTGAAATTATATTTGCCACGACGGAGGGGGCGTAATGGGATATGGCGGGGGGTATGGGCGTGTTCCCATCCCAGTACAGTGCACTTACATCCCATTACGCCCCCCCCCCCCCCCTTGCCTAGCTGGGCGTTTTAAGATATCATGCATAACCGGTACAACAACGTGCGCTGTACGCCAGTCGCTCTGAAATGGAGGGGGCGTAATGGGATATGAGACGGGGGTGGGATGGGATGTGGAAATGGGGCACGGGATGGGTCTCAATCGAAACCAGTTCGTGGACCCCCACTTACAACTTGTGAACCCCCATTTCTTTATCGTGCCTACGTGGACCCCGTCGGGCCTCCCGCGGACCCCAAGGGGTTCACCTGGACCACTTTGGGAATCGCTGTTCTAAACTGACAATGTATACTGTATTTCATATAATTATTACTTATTTATACGAAGTATTCACGTTATCAGTGAGGTAGGTAGTTGACGCACATGAAACAAATATACAGAATCATCTGTATTTCTAATCATGACAAGATTCTTTTTTTATGTGATGTGTAAGAAATCCCGACTGCCTGGAACTAGTGGAACTACGGCACCCCCCCATTTGGGAGGTGCGATGAGGAGGTGGAATTTTGTATTGCTGAAGTGGTTAAGTGTTGATTATCCAATAAATGGTTCCCGGGGCGGCGGTACCCATGTTCGCCTTCCAAATCATAGATTGACACATGAACTTTGGGAGGCAGGTATGGGTACCGCCGACCCGGGAACCGTTTATTGGATAACCAACACCTGCCATAGGTAACCCCAAGTGGTTCGCTACGTTTGTTGACTTAGCAGGGGTGCTCGGGTTCGTGGGGTGAGGTTTGTCCGGGTCGCGTATTTCCAAAACCCATACCGGTTCAGTCGCGGTAGCGACAATTTACATTTTCACTATCAAAATTTTAATATTAAGAAATACTATTTTATCTACATTTAAAAACAATTTTTTTTTTTTGCAAAGTGATAAAAAATAACCAATACAGAGGTGTATTTAAAATGTAAAATGTCGTTACCGCGACTGAACCGATATAGGGTTTGGAAATACGCGTCCTGGTCTTGGCGGCGGATGCGTCTGCCTACCAGCTGCACCGCAGGCCAGATCGCGAGAGAATGGTTGAGGGAGTCCCTCTCCAGCCGTACTCTCTCGGAACATCGCCTTGCCCCGCAGTGAGAGGGATGGATTCATACGTCCGTCACTCCTGGACACACTGGCCCCCCAGATTCCTATCCACCCCTCACACCCTTTCCTTCACAGAACTTCCTCTCCTTTCTTTCCTAAAAAGACCCTCCACACACCATCTTCAAAGATGACACAGGCCCTGAGGGGAATTATTTTCCTGGGGGCCTCCTGTGTGGAGCTAATGTAAAAAAAAATTAACGATCACCACCATTGAATTAACATTTGAAGGCATATTTCAGTTTTGATCCAAATATATAAATATATTTTTTTGAAATAGGCAATTCACCCTAAAAAAAGTGCTTTGTGCCGATAAAGTTAAGAAAGATGGTTATAATTTTAAGGATAATCTATAAGGGAATACGACAAATCAAGTATTGAAGTCATTCAAGTCTTAAATAGAAAATAGAACTGAAAAAACACGAGAATTGTCGAGAGACGGTAAATAAGGAATACTGACGGGAGAATGATGGGTGATTAAGCAAACGATATTTTATGCTTTTGAAGGACCAAATATTTTTAACACGCATTAAAATCATTGTAATATACGCAATCTCATTATTTGTCGGAAAGGAACAGATATATTTTTATCCGCGTCTTTGTATCAAAAGTATGTCATTGTAAAAATGTAAAAAAAAACCGGTGGTATTATTTTCTTAGTGTTTTAGCTCTAATTGGACAATTGGAGTACTGACGTATGAAATAGGCGGTTCGTTTGTTTAGTGTGGGAACTGAGAGTGTGATTATTTTGACTGTTTAGTTTTGGTTTTGAATGCTATCTCAGTCGTTCTTATGGTCAGTGACTAATGCGTTATTGCGGAGGGGAAAAACACGCTACGTCTTGACAGTAACGTGTGGATTCACACCTACCTGGGCCCCATTCACAGCAGGAATCTTCGTTACGCTAACTAGCTCAAGTGTCCGGCGTTGGCCGGGCTTTACACAAAGATTTTAGACAGTATTTTTTTCTTGTTTTGAACGTCAAATGTGCAAAATTTCAACAAGAATTGGAAAAATTCTGCTAGAGGTGGGAAAGGGATGATTTTTTTAACCCGCCTTGCAGCGCGGTGGGAGGGGCGGATTGACGGACACACTGAACCTCAGATTGCTACCCATCACTCAAGACATTTTTCCTTCCCAGAACTACCTCTCCTTCCTTCCCATAAAAAGACCCTCCACACAGCATCCCCAAAGATGGCATAGGTCCCGAGGGAAATGTTCTTTAGCGGGGCCATCTGTGCGGAGCACAGTAAGTTCATATGTATTCAAGTATATGAATACATATGAATACAAGCGCCCTTGAGGTGATTTTCTCACAAAAATGGCGCTATAGAAATTATCCAAGAATTATCAATTTAATTGAGTAGGTAACATGTGGTATGTTTAAACCCTGTATATAAAAAAATATGAATGGAATATTATAATTGGTATAACAAAAGCAACAATAAAAATATAGCACTTATCCAAGATTCGCTCCTCAGTCTAAATATCTCAGAATCACACCTAAAAACTGTACCTAAGTACTGTGGGAACGACTCCAACATTAGAACAATGGGAAAGCCTATTATTTTTTATATTAGTATTGTAGGTATGTATGTAAAATATAAAATAATATTTCTGTAGGAATTGCTACGGGATGCTTTGCACTACTGTGTGTTTATCTGAATTACATCTTTTGCCTCAAAAACAATATAAAATCAACTGGGCGCTATTACAGTAATGATGATTCTATGTAGTTTTTTTTTTTATCTTTAAATCAAGATTATTGTATAATTAATTATTTTGTTGTAGTTGCTAAGTATTTGATCATGTACAGAGGACAGAATAACATTTTAAATAATAATATAATAATGACAATGTAAAATATTATCTTTTCTCAATGAAATATTCAGCAACTGAATTGGAAATCTGTGCCTTTTCAGGGGCACTCCATAATATTGTCATTGCACGCACAAAATATTCTGTGGATTTTAGAACATAAGGAGTTAATAAAAAAAGTGTTTAAAAAATTAGGGACCTATGTTTTTATTTTTTAATAATTTTTATTAATTTTAGAGTTACATTGGACACCCCGTTTATTAAAAAAAAAAAAGTGGACTTTATCTAAAACTGGTGAGTTCCCGAGGTCACTAATAAATAAATTGTTTCTCCCTATGTGTCTTTTCCCATTCGTCCCATTACACTTTCCTCCCGTATCCCCTTCCTTCAAGCATTTTCTCTCCACCTTCCCTCTCCCGCGTTCAATTTATTCAGTCCCGATACATTCAGATTTTCAAACAGCTCGCGTGCCACCTTTTGCAATTTTTTTACAAATATTAATTTTTCATATATTACAAGCATTCATTTTTGACAGTTTAACTAACATAGGTAGGTACCTATTTAAAATATAATATATATAATATAATTTTTGATCAGATCAATTAATAAAAAATATTTCTGAACGTACCCGAATACTAAAAACTGTTTTTGAAAAGTTATGAAATAAGCTTTCAAATTGTATTAAAACAAATAAATATTAACATTTGTAAATATTAAAATTTAGAATGCAAGCATTAAAAAAATGTTAAAATGACTCATGATGTTTTTTTGTGGAAACAAAATCACAGATTATGAAAAAAAAACACTTATTTTATCATACAAATATATAACAAACAATTTACCTCACTTTTTTACCATTTCAAACAAAAATATTTAATAAAAAATTAATACTGTCTTACGCCGTATGCAATTTGGCGGGTGAAAACTGTTTCTACAAAATAAGTATTTTTTACCTATATCTATGGACAACGTTGAATAAAGATGTGTAGCGTGTTACATTAGAGATATTCTCCTTTTTGTTTTAGGGTTGTAACTAGAACAAAAATGGAATTATAACAATTTCTGTGGGAACACACGCGTTAGCTTGAAAACAAGCTTATTGTACTTGACTGCTATTGTTATATTGTCGTGTAAACACGCTTAGGGGTCAGAGTGGTTAAGAATGTTGAAGGCCAAATCGGACTAATCGGATATACTTTTCTCGACTTACAACACTTGAAAATGATTTATTTGGCAGTCTGTCAATCGATTATTGAGTATGGTATCATAGCATGGGGAGGTGGCACTGCATCTGCACTAGACCCAATCATAAATTGACCTGCTCATCTGCCCTGATGATGGACACTGTAACGCTGTCCGAAACATTGGCTAAAGAAGGAGGTAGCGAAACACCGCATAACACCCCAAAAATAAATAACAAAAATTTGAACAAATGTTATCTATAAACCATTGTAAACAATTATATTGAAATATTGTAAACTACACTAAACATGTAAACAAAGATATTGAAATACAATAAACTACACTAAACATGTACTTTCTTAGTTATAAATGTTGTCAATTTCATTAAATAAAGATTTGTATAATTAATAATAATAATACAAGAGCGTAACCTAATTTTTGGCTTAAATAATAAATATAATAATGTCTTTAAACAATGTTTTCTATGTTTAATAAGCTTCTTCTCCACCTAACCCACTTCCTTCAGCCTTATGGGGAAGTTATAGCCCTGTCGGCTCCGCAGAGTCGGGACGCTTGTGTCACATAAAAGCAGATAATGATAAAGACGACGGCGGTGATAACAAAATCCTGCAAAGTTATTCATTCATCTTAAAATAAGGCAGACTAATCAGTTTTCTAAAATTAGACATGATGTAACGTAAAATGAAAACAGAGAGTGAAACAAACTAAATATTATTAATAATATTGGAAGAATTGCATTTGTAAATAAATACAAGTGTTATACGTTACAATATGGAGCTTGCTACTGTGTGGTGACCCCTAGAGTTCATTCATAGTAGAGACAGGGCGTGTTTGTGTCTTATTGAGGTTATGTCCACATAATATATTTTTTTTAGCATCGAACAGTTTTAATAGGCTTGCGTCTGCACTGTTGAAATTTAGAACACGGCTTCAAGTGCATGTCTGACGCCACGCTGTATACGCCACAAATAACATCTGTGTATGTGAAATTTCAAACAAAGCTACCATTGTAATTCGGTTAGCAGGTCGCATGGGGACTTGCCCCTGGTAGGTAAAGTACTACGAATTTGTGAATTTGAGTATCTTTTCGGATATGGAAAGATTGTCAGTAATACTTAGTTGTGAATAATAAAGTATCAAGCGGCTGTATATTACATACGACATCATTGCCTGTCCCGGTGACCAGCTATCACTGGATGACAGTGGATCCGAGGAACAGGCTAATTTTGGAACCAGTTCCTATCGGATTTATAAAATGGTCACCAACACTAACAGGGCGAAGCCGAAAAGCCGCCCGCAGGGCCTAACAGCAAAAACCTGCGGAGCGGATTTTTAACTGCTAGTGAATCCACTGGTGCGACTAAGGTCAAAATATGGACCACTTTTATTTTTCTGCGATTGACAGCGGTCCAAAATTGGACCACATTTTATTTGGATCAAAGTTTACAATCTCAATTCACATAAAAATGTATTTAATTTTTAATGTAAAAATGTAGCTAACGGTGATAAAAACCACAATATTTTTTAATAAACAAAAACAGTGCAAAAAGTCCTGGGAAGACCCAAAACAAATAAAGCACTCCTAATTACGGAGGCAATAGAAATTCACAAAAATCCCATTAATATTAATAGAGACAACGGGGCTAAGCTCATTGGTTCTTGGTAGTCGATAATTGATGGCTGCACCAAAACTAAAGGCAAAAAACAATTTTAAATTATGCTGTAATACCAGGTTAGAGGATCGGAGCCGACAATACGGTATCGCATCTACATATATAAGAACACACTTTATCACTGTCGATTACATATCTGCCCTCATGATGGACGCTATGTGAAACGTTGGCTAAAGAAGGAGATAGCGAACATGGCATAATATCCCAAAAATAAATCACGATAAATGCAAAAAACGTTTTATGCATCCAATTGATGGCCGGCGTGGACTAGCGGTAAGGCTCCTGACTCGCAATCCGAAGGTCGCGGGATCGAATCCCGACATGGCAAATAAATTTTATTTGATTAATTTGTGTAATTTCATAATTTATTCATTTAAAATAATATTTAGTATATTTGCGGCACGTTCCAGAGTGGAAGATACTCTCAGTATGCCCTGGTGTAAGACCACCATTCAGAATTGAAACGTTGCTTGAAATGGCTTTAGCCGTGTTTGGTGACCAGATCTGAATAGCCAGGTACTTCCCACCTTCCTCTTCTCCATTTCCTTCCCCTTCCCACTACATTCAGCCTCACAACATACCCCAATTGGGAATGCCATAGACTCACTGGCTCCAGACGGGAGCAGTTGGGACTCTTGTGCGGTATACATATAAAAAAAATTTATATAAAAATAGCAATTTCTAAGTTTTATTATTTTTTGCTTTCATCTGACGCACACACAGATATTATATTATGACATTATTCAAAAGTGACATCTGGCGAATTTTATTAAAGCTCGGATGTCACATTCAATGTTCATGGTAAATGCTAGTGGAAGGTGCACCAGTGACAAATTACGAATATTTTGGCCTTACGGTACGTATCTCTCATCATATGAGACAGCATATTGTTTATATGAAATATTCCATAGGAATTTTATCTGTCTATAGGCGCGTTTTGGATTCTGCTCCTATGAATGGATCATCAAGAGAGAAGAGCGTTGTTCAAGATGTAGTAATATTGTAATTCATGTTTGTCTTTTTCATCTTTAGCTACTATTTGAGAATTCACTGCACGTACGTTGCTTAGAGAAAACTGCCACTGGTCTTTTCGAGGTTATGTCCAGATGAGCACATTGTGTTCCTCGGAGTGAAGTGATGTGAGAAATAATGAAGCGAAGAAGTAAAGCAGGCTTAGAAATTACTAACTTAGGGGAGAGTGAGAAAAGTAAAGTCGTTCAAGTCAATCATTTTACACGAACCAGGTCGTTTGTGACCCACTGAAGAAAGTGATCGGGTCGAGAGTATCCGCTCTTTGATCGGGTACACATGGAAAAAATGCTATAGAGAAGAGAGATCAAAGCACGCGCTCTCGAAAGTGGTGACCCAACAGTTCATCGCCCCCTAGAAATTATTATTATTATTACATTATATATTTTTTTTGCATTTTTTACCAATTTCTAACCTAAAATCGACTTCAAAAATACTTTTAAAATAAGTTGGTATGGATACAAAATGAATATATTTGAAGTGTCGATTTTTTGTACTCGTATGCTAGTGTGTACAGTATATAGTTTTATCTTTGATTTGCCGGAATGGGCTCTTGAACTAGGTCTAAGCGGTTCCTACTCCCACTCCTTTTTCAAATCGACCACTCGAACCCTGTCCCGGATTCGATGCTCGAACCCGCACTGGAGTGTGGTCTCGGGCCCAAACGCGGAACTCGGAACGCGAACTCGAACGCCTCTACCGGCAGCCGACGGCGGCCGGTAGAGGCATTCGGCCCGTGTCGGCAGTCCAGGCAGCACGCAAGTCGCGTGGTACTACTGAATGAATGAGTGGCGGGTCCGTGAAATTCGCCAAAATTTACGTTGCAGAACACGCGGACGGGTGCGACGGGTGACGGGCCCGAGTCCGCGTGCGGGTCCTTGTGCGCTGTCAGGTTCTAGTTCCTGTGCGGGTTCTAGAGCAGGTCCCGGGTCCGAGTTCTTCTGCGGGTTCTATCCGTGGGTGGGTCCGAGTTCTTGGCCGAACCCGTGCGTCCCGTCTCGGTGCGCCGCAACAGCGCCCAGTATCTACTCAGTCCGCACCCAAGAACTCGAACCCGGGACCCGCTCCTAGAACTCGAGTGCTTTTAAAACGAAGCACTCCTCGGAGGCCTCCGGCAAAATGTAGAACTTACTCATCTCTATTGTGCAAGTGACGCCTGAGCTTTTATAAAATTCGCCAGATGTCACTTTCAAATAATGTCATATTATATTTGTGTGCGCGTCAGAAGAAAGCGAAAAAAGTAAAAATTAGAAATTACTTTTTGATTCATAAAAAAGATTTTTTCACATTATTTATGTTGATTTATTTTTGGGGTTTTATGCTATGTTGAGCTATATCCTTCTTTAGCCAACATTTAGTTATATTTTTTGTAAGCAGGTACCATTTTTCCCTAAACCGAGGGATCAACAGTCAGGAATCGTTGAAAGTACATGTCGTACCCAACCTTGATTGGATACTTTGGCGTAGGTAGTAGATAAATGATAACCTATTTTAAATTTCAGGAATTTCAAGTAATTACAAAAATCATATGTGGCGCACATTACAGAACACGGGTGATGACGTTGGAATCTTTTTGAAAAAGTTACCTGATCGCTCATTGGTGCATTGTGAGCGGTTGCTATGAGCGAGTACATCATAATCCACTAGCTAGGACTAGTTATGAAAGAAACCATAAAATCAAAAAAAAAAAGTGAACAACCCGCTCCCGCTTCACGATCTACCCAGGACTAAAGTAAGGGGAGGCTGAGTAAAGTTCAAATGAATGAAGTAAAAATATTTTATTAACCACTTGGACCCATTAGCTTGTTTTCACGATAATATAACATTACCAGACATACGTATAACGTATGAGGCGTACCTGACTTATCTGTATATATATAAAAATCAAAGTATGTTTACTTGTTTGCTTGCTTGTTTGTTTGTTTGTGCCTTACGCTTTCATCCGATTGCGATGAAACTTTGGTGATTTGACGAGCGCATGCCCGCGATGGTTTCTATATATAATAGTGAGCTCTGGCATTATGATATTATTTCCTATACTACTCATCCAATTGCGACAAAACTTTGGTGAGTTGTTGTGTGCACATCCGCGAAGGTTTCTGTACACACTGGTGAGCTGTCGTTACAAAAATTGTGTAAAAAATGAGTGTATTTCATGTAGTTTAGCGGCAGGGAGAGCAGGCAGGAGGGGGAGGGGAATCCGGGAGAGGCGGAGGAGGATATAGGGGCGGGAGATTCGCGGGAGGGGGTCAAAGGAGGGGGGAAGGCGGGGAAAGTGGAAAGCAGGGGCGGACGCGGGAGGGGAAGCGGTAAAGTGGAGGGGGAAAGGCAAGGAAGATGAAGGGGGAACGCAGGAGGGGAAGAGGACGAATGTGAAAGAACACGCAGGTAAAAAGAATTTCTTTATTTAAATGGCATTACGACGCATGCCGGGAACTCGCTAGTTAAATATATAATTAAAGATAGTCAAATCTGAAACATTGGTGCATCAGTAGCCCTGCTTCACGAGAGCTACATGCTGATAACTTCAGTGAAAGATATAAGTACTCCCATCCGACAGAATAATCTCCAGTCCCAAGACAAACTACCATTCAGCTTTATCATTTGTGATGCTAATTAGAAATTATATTCAAAGGAGATGCCATTATTATATTTACAAGTAGAATCGAGTCACATCCTGCGCTCTGTAA
The DNA here is from genome assembly GCA_936435175.1 of Glyphotaelius pellucidus. NCBI lineage: Eukaryota > Metazoa > Arthropoda > Insecta > Trichoptera > Limnephilidae > Glyphotaelius > Glyphotaelius pellucidus. The sequence continues at coordinate 18,088,153 of OW386559.1, read as the reverse complement.
TTATCTTTATCCTTGGTGAATCCTTCCAGACGAAAACACAAACAGGGGGGGAGACAGAATCGAGGTTAGGATGCCAAAGACATCATCGGACTGATATCTAGTTTGTTTAACAAAACAGGAGGCGCTACATATTTAAATTCGTTAAGTCTCCCTTACTATCAGGGTTAGAAATAAATAAATAAATAATAGATTAGATACAAACGGTGTTAGAAAGAGAAAACACCACGCTTTATTAAAATCTAAAAGTTAACCACAAAAGAAGTAAAATGTACACCTTTTTGAAACCAAAGTTTCAGATCGCAATTTGAAAAAAAATTATGAAACTTTGGGATTTTTTTATTAATTACTAGCTGATACCCGGCATGCATTGCAATGCCATTTAAAGAAATAAATTGATTCCCCCTGCATGTCCTTTCCCGTGCGTCCCCGTTCACCTCCTGAGTCCCCTTTCCCTGCCTTCCCCTTCCCTCGTCACCCCTCCCGCGAACCCCACCTCCCTGTTCCCCTCGCCCTTCTCCCTTTCCTCTCTGCCGCTAAAATATATGAAATACACGCATTTTCATTTATACAAATTTCTTTGAGCTTACCATGTTTCAAAACACATAACCTCGGTGTCACCAAAACACCTAAGCGTAATTTGCACTCAACGGTACACTCAAAAGTTAAGTCTTCTATTAACATATTCTGGGGTGTCTGCTTGGTAATACCATTTACATGAATACCGCACAAGAGTCCCAACTGCTCCCGTCTGGAGCCAGTAAGACTATAACGTCCTCAATCAGGGTATGTTGTGAGGCTGAAGGTAATGGGGAGGGGAAGAAGGAGGATGAAATAGGAAGGTTGGGAAGTACCTGGCTGTTCAGATCTGTCACAAACATGGCTAAAGCCATTTCAAGCAATTGGTCACCACCTCCCTATCTCCTTCTCCTCCTCGCTACCTTCAACCTCACAACGTACTCAACCATCCAGTAGAAGGCGTTGTGTTTCGATTTCACGTCACAGCGTTGCCAGTTCAGCTAGTTTAATAAGTGTGCAAACGGTCGGGATCAACTGTCGTGGAACGCAAATTGGCAAACTCTAATTCCACATTATAACATCTGCACCAAAGAGAAAATATTTGTCGCTGCGAAGTCGTAAAAAATACTTTAATAAAATCATAAACCGTACAAACAATTCAATTCAATGTTTGGATTTAATCAATAATAATACTGAAATCGATACATGCACACAATAAATAATCTGCCATACAATGATTGTCATTCATAACAAGATATTAATACATTCAGTTTCACAACAGACTATAACAACATAGGTGAGACTTCATTTTATTTTATATTGTATTTGTGTGGCATTCACACCTGAGATGGTCTACCTATAGATGGGACACTATTATTCATTCATGGCAGATATAAGCGAGTGTGTGTGCTGTGTCTGTATTAAACTGCTGTGAATGTGTGCAAGTGCTAGTATTGATAAGAATTGCTGATTACAGAGTATTCCAAGCATCTAAAACTGTGGGTGTATTTGCTGTGTGAATGAAATTTTATGGCCATGTGGCTTGGACTTTATTATGAATGGACTTCTGTTTTACAATTCAGATTGAATTCTTTTTCGATAAATTATGTATGCTTCCACTGCAAAATGTATATTAACACATTCATGGATATAACTTATATTGTATACAAGTGTTTATGTTGTGACATAAATAGAAAGGCTATATATGTACTACTAAAATACAAAACTTGACTTCCCTGTCTGTAGTGTCGCATCGCTTTCCTGACTAAAAGACGTACATCTTGTAAGTTGTGTCATATCACACCTCCTCTCAAACAGCATCAATAGACATTGTGACATATCACATCTCCACTAAGATAGTGTCAATAAACATTGTGTCATATCACATCTCTTTTAAAACAGCATCAGTTGACATCGTGTCATAACACATCTCCTCTAAAGCAGCGTCAACAGACATTGATTGTGTCATATCACATCTCCTCTAAAAGAGCGTCAATAAACATTGTGTTATATCACATCTCCTCTAAAACAGTATCAATGGATATGGTATCATATCACATCTCCTCTAAAACAGCATCAATAGACATGGTGTCATATCACATTTCTTCTGAAACAAAGTCAATAGACATTGTTTCATTCTGCTCTAAAACGATGTCAATGGATATTGTGTCACATCACATCTCCTCTAAAACAATGTCAATAGATGTTGTTTCATGTCAAATCGCCTCTGAAACAATGTCAATTGACATTGTCTCTATTCTCTATATCTATTCTCCTCAAAAATGACATCAATGGATGTTGTGTCACATCACATCTCCTCTAAAACAATGTCAATAGATGTTGCCTCATATCATATCTTCTCTAAAACAACATCATCACATCTTCTCTAAAACGCTGACCGGACAACTCGGAATGAAACGAACTCAGAATCATCTCAGATAAGTCATTTAGAGTGATAAAAAAATTGGTTAAATAGGTTACGTTAGGTTAGGGTAATTGGCTAATTTAAAATTATTTTTTTCATAGCTTTTAATGACTTTTCAAGGAGGTGTTGAGTTGACTTTATTCTCAGTTAGCACAGAACCCTCTAAAACAATGTCAATAGATGTTGCGTCGTATCACATCTTCTCTAAAACAATGTCAATAGATGTTGCGTCGTATCACATCTTCTCTAAAACAATGTCAATAGATGTTGCGTCGTATCACATCTTTTCTAAAACAATGTCAATAGATGATGCGTCATATCACATCTTCTCAAAAAAATGTCAATAGATGTTTCGTTACATCACATCATCTCAAAAACAATGTCAATAGTTGTTGCGTCACATCACATCTTCTCTAAAAAAATGTCAATAGATGTTGCATTATATCACATCTTCTCTAAAACAATGTCAATAGATGTTGCGTCATATCACATCTTCTCAAAAACAATGTCAATAGATGTTGCGTCACATCACATCTTCTCTAAAACAATGTCAATAGATGTTGCGTAGATATCTTTTCTAAACTGAAGTTAATAGTCATTATGGCCGTAAATGTTTTAACTTGGAAATATACTAATAATATATACCAAAATTTTAAAGTGGGACTTCGCCATCCCCAATTGGGATATATTGTGAGGCCAAAGAGAGTGGAGAGGGGAAGGAGATAAGAAAAAAATGCCTGTCTATTCAGATCTTGTCATTAAACATAGCTAAAAACCAGTTTAAGCAATGTTTTGATTCTGATTGTTGATCTTTCACCGGGGCAATATTGAGATATCTACCATTCTGGAAATGGGTTATGCAATGTGATGTAGAAGAAAACTGGAGCGTTATAAATATTTATCTGACTTAGCTAGCTGGCTTGTAAATATTGCATATGATTAACAGAGAAACAGCAATTTGAACGAAATGACAGAAGGCTTCAAATTAGCTGACAAATTATCAGTATTGAAAAATCATTGTGAACATTGATTTCTGCCATAGGTCACCCCAAGTGGTTCACTACGTTTGGTGATTTAGCAGGTGTGCCCGGGTTCATGGGGTGAGGTTTGTCTAGGTCTAGGAGGCGGATGACCATGACACACTGAACTCCAGATTCCTGCCCACCCCTTACACCCTTTTCTTTCCCAGAAGAGCTATTTATTTATTAATAAACGCCCTTTTTCGGGGCTTTTACAAAAATAGAAAATTAAGCCGTAGAAAATCACACAAATCTGACAGGACATCTCGTGGGAGAACGATCTTGTTCTCACAAAAGATGGAGAATAGCTCTTCTGAACTCTCCTCCCCTCCCTTTCCTTAAAAATAAACCTTCACGCAGCATCCCCAAAGATGACATAGGCCCTGAGGGAAATTATTTTCCTCAGGGCCTCCTGTGTGGAGCTCACGTAAAAAAAAAATGAAGAAATCATTGTGAATATTAAGAAATCATTGTGAACCTTGAGAAATCATTGCGAACATTGAGAAATCATTGCGAACATTGAGAAATCATCATTGCAAACAATGAGAAATCATTGTGAACATTGAGAAATCATTGCAAACATTAAGAAATCATTGTGAACATTGAGAAATCATTGCAAACATTAAGAAATCATTGTAAACATTGAGAAACATGTGAAAAAATCAACTCCAATCACATAATGAGATCCAGCAGTAAAAAAAATCTCATCAATCTTGATTATTATTGTTTCTACATTTATCAATCAAAAATGATATAAATGTGTTTATCATTCATCCTTTGACAGTCAGTTGAAAACATATTATATTTTTTATCAAAATCATTAAATCAATGACCTCCACAATGCAAGATATGAACAAATACAGCAGCGTGCAAAAAACACAGCTGTGGAAATAAAGGATATTGAAAAAACCTATCACAAAATTATAATCTGTGTTTTTTGATTTACAATTTATATTTACTACAAGATGGTTAGCGTTTCATTTTTAAATAAGGTTAGGGAACACTTAAAGATGGGGTTTTTCAAAACTCAATCACATTTGATTAAACTATGAGATCGACCATCAGCACCATTTTAAATTTTTGGCATTTGAATGATCTCCGTTGAATGCTGATTTTCAGTTCATTTCAGCGTTTGATAAAATTATGATCAGCGGACAAGCGAAATATGATAGTATTAATAGGCTTGCGTCTGCGTGGTTTTCAGAACCCCGCTCCCGAGTGCATGTCTGATGCCATGCCATACGCGCCTCACCACAAATAATATCTGTGTATGTGGAATTTCAAACAAAGCTAAAGTTGTAATTCGGTTTCGAATTCAAGAATTCGTCACAAGATGTCGCCTCTTCCGTCAGCAGGTCGGACAGGGACGCGTCCCCCCTAGGTATAAGTGCTACGAATTTGTGAATACGTAGTATCTCTCCAGATATGGAAAGATTGACGGTAATGCACAGTTGTATCAAGCGGCTATATATTACATATGACGTCATTGCTTCAGTTATTTTGTTACTTTGATACTTCGGTTACTTTGACTAGCTACACTGGATGACAGTGGATCCGAGGAACGTGCTATTTTTGGAACCAGTTCCTATTGGATTTATAAAATGGTCACCAACACTAAATGGGCGAAGCCGAACTAAAAGCCACCCGCAAGATCTAGCAGCAAAAACCTGTGTTATATTTGATGGCTGATTGTGGACTCCCGAGTTCTTGGACCCGAGCAAAAGGAGGCACTGTTAGCTGAGCTGATTAACTCAAGAATGAGTCATAGAAAAAACCCGTTCTCATGTGGCAAATATCAACCCTGTACAATTAATATTAGGCACGCTGTTTCCAAACTATGCACCGATGCCAAGCGATCAATGAAGCCAATTCGTCGGAGAATCTTCCATTGAAATACCATTAGAACAAGAAGGCTTTCATACCCGACGCCTGCGCTCTAAAGATTGCAATTCGTTGGTTAAGATAAGGGAATATAAGATAATCTGCACAGAGTCAAGTATTTTGGAGCTCCTGACCATAGGTGGCTGCCAAGTTCAACATTGGTAGACAAAACTAATAAGAAACTAAGTAGATTACTCTCTACCGTCATCATTTTAAAAATAACATGCAAAAGTCAAATGTAAAAAAACTTGATTACAAATTATGAATGTCTGTTAAAAGGAGACTTGTGGTATCTTGTCTCTGCAGTTATCACACGTTGCTGCTAGTAAAGACATTATTTACGCCGCTGAGAAATAAAATAAGATACTGTAACGGCGATGCATTTATCTACACAGGAAGCGATGTCCCTTAACCTGAGATCGGAGAGGTCAAGCTGTGTGACCAGGAGACGCTACAACGCAAGCGTTACTCCGCTGGCAATAGTATTACATGAGACAACTTGCAGTGAGTCGCAGACATTTTTTATTTTTTTAATACCGCACAAGAGTCCCAACTGCTCCCATCTGTAGCCAGTGAGATGTAATAAATAGACTTAATGTCTGCTACTCTAAGGAAATACAGATAACGCAATAACAAAACATTATCATATAAAATAAACTTTAAAATAATATATAGTTTATTTGCGGCACGTTTCAGAGTGGAAGATACTTTCAGTATTGCCCTGGTGTAAGACCAACATTCAGAATTGAAACGTTGCTTGAAATGGCTTTAGCCGTGTTTGGTGACTAGATCTGAATAGCCAGGTACTTCCCACCTTCCTCTTCCCCATCTCCTTCCCCTCTCCACTACCTTCAGCCTCACAACATACCCCAGTTGGGGATGCCATAGTCTCACTGGCTCCAGACAGGAGCAGTTGGGACTCTTGTGTGGTATTCATATTAATTACCATTTATAATACTACTAGCTGATCCTGGATGCCATCTACTGGATGTTTACCCAACCTTTATAACCAAGTGTTTTATTGATAAATTAACTCACACCGCAATCTATTAATTTTCATACAAATCAAATCCACACCGCCCGCTTGCCAGCCTGCTCGTCCACCAAAACAGACATTCTCCTTTATATATTATATTTCAATCAATTTACACAAATCCTAGACAATTATATACCTAAACCTTCCTCATGAAGCACTCTATCTATTGGTGTCTATTCATAGATTTGTGAAGGAGAAAATTGACAGAATAACCGGCCGTATTCACCAATCAAACTGAGCAATTTCTAAGTTAGAATTTAGATCAAGTGGGAAAAAGAAAAATACCTAGTTAGTTACCCAGATCTATTTGTTAAATATTAAGTTAAAGTCATTTAAGGTTCAACAAGGTTCACTCCTTCTCTTCGGTTGGCAAGAAACATCAATAAGTAAAAAGATTTTTTTGTTAAAACCATAGATAATCCCATACTTGATAAAGAGAAATTTTTATTTTTGTCTTTAACTAACCCAGTAAAGGTAAAATCAGAAGGCAAAATGAATGTAAAGAGTCAACACTACAATTGCAGTACTAATTAATTTGTACCGTACAAAAGCGTGATTCTTCAACACTGCGTATGCAGGGCTTCGGCCCCTAGGGGTTAAAAAGATCTTTTGCATAGATTCCTCACTGAATTGTTGTAGAACTATGAGGGCTATCCTTGTAATATGCTATAAACCTTGCTATAATCCTTGCTATAAACCTTGTAAAATAAGGTTTCCAAGGTGCTGCGGTCGCAAGGAACGATTTTACACACAATCCGGTAACACTGGCGTGTAGCCTGGTTCCCCCACTTCAAATCCCTATCGTGCTGCACTCTCTGCGATGCTTAGTCTCTGCGTGGCAGCCGTTCGCGATGGAGCTTTCACTCGCCGCGCGAGCCAGTTGTGAATTACGCTCTGTAATTCATTTAAACTTCCGCGGCTTCGGCAAATCTTAATGACACCACTGAAGGAATTGTTTCTTGGTCTCTGGTGTCGTGTAGTGTACCCAGGTCTCGTCCCCAGTCACAATTGAGTCCAGTAATTCCTCGCCTGTCAAACCCGTTATTGTTTGTGATCTTCGGTGAGTGTTTTCTGGACCCGCCTTGCCCAGACCTTGTGGTATCCCAAACGTTCTGTCGAAATCTTGTCAATAGTGGTCTTACTGATATGACCGTATCATAGAGCTCAGAAAAAACGAATTATAGAGCGTAATTCACACCCAGCGGGTGCGGCGAGTGGAAGCTCCATCTGCCATGCCAAGCTGCCATGCCAAGACTAAACGTTGCAGAGAGTGCAGCGAAGTGGAGATTTGGTGATCGCTCGTAAAATTGTTCCTCGCGGCTGCAGCCCCTTGTAAACCTTATTTTACGGATAGCTCTCGTATATATTACGAGGCAGGTTGAGGAAGGGGCTAAACGAGAGGCTTGAATGAAGAAGGAAATACAAAAGCTGGTAATAAGTTCCACATACATTTAACAAAAAAAGAGTGAGAAAGAGACTCTAGATTCTCACAGTCGACTGGTTTTTCACTATGATTGGTCGAATTCGTCGCCAACAAACATAGAAAAGGTCGAATTCGGGTGGGGAAACCACTTCGATGCAGCCTTATATTTTCATAAATAGGCAAATTCATTCGATTAAGGGAACAGGAAACGAACATTTAATCTAGATAAATAATTGCTTTGATAAAATGATAAGGGATCTATAAAAACAGGTAAACACACTGGTATTAAGGACATAATAACGTTATTCAACCTTTTTTTTGTGTGCAAGCATGGGATGAGATTTTTCAACGGTTTATTGAAGTTTAACGGTTATTGAAATTTTTTCTTCAGTTACAATAAAAAAGATACCTCCGGGCAAGCATAAATTGAGGGAAAAAAATAGGATATCAACTTTTTGCTGGAAATACAAAATTTCTTGCAGAAAGAATTTTTTATTACTAGTGGTCACCCAATGGTCGAAATTCGACCATAATTGTAATATTTTTTTATTGATTTAATTATTTTTTTATGCATAATTTTAAAAAAATATTAGCATTCTGCACTCCTTCTCTGTATAAACTATAAGTGTGCGAAATTTCATACTCCTCCATCCTCGCAATTTTCGTAAAAAGGGGTACAACGTTTTTGCTTCACATATTAATATACTGATGATGATGATGATGATTATTTGTCTAAAGAAGAAGAGTGTGCGTGGCAGGCTGGATTTGATTTTTATAGAAGTCTTTTCCGAGACTGCTGAAATTTTGCACACAACCTTTTAAACCCATTTGAACGTCACTGCCTACATCAGATTTAAAAAAAAACACCCGATCCCCGTTTCCCACCGCTTAAAGCAGAATTTTGATACTTTTTGTTAAAATATTGCTTGAGGTTCAAAGGAGGAAAATATTATTGTCTACATCTATCTACTTTCGAAAAACTCTGCATAAAGCCCGGGCAAAGCCGGGGACTTCAGCTAATTGTAAATAAATATTAGAATAGAAGCAACAATCTAAAAAATAAAAACAATTTCAGTTACATGAGTTTGTGTATTGTATTGTAGGAGTTATTTGTAAAGTCTAATTTGAACTGAACATTTGAAAAAGAAATAAAAGGTTAATATTTCTGCAGCAATTACAGCGTACTACATTATACAAAACACTACCAAATGTAAAGAAATAAAAAGACGCAGCAGAGATAGACACTCTCCGCTGAGTCGTTCCAAGTTGGAGCCTGCAGGGTAAAGACTGCCCTGATGATAGCCAACCTCCGTTAGGAGAGGGCACCAAAAGTACAAAAACAGTTGTGTAAAGTTTTGAAAATTTGACCAAGCGCATCTTGCCTTGCAGAAGAAGAGACCCAGAGGCAGACCGAGGAAGAGAAGGATGGACTGCGTGGAAGAGAATTAGAACAGGGGGAAGGCCTGATGACTGGATAAGAACGGCTAGGGAGCAAAGTTAGTGGATAACATAAGCGAAGGAGCCTAAATCCAACCTCATAATGCAGTGTTCATGATAAGTTGCAACGCAACAATTGTGACTTTCGCATGGTCATTGCATAAAATAAAAATACATAGATCCCCAGCACTATCCAACGGAACTCTTATGCGGTATCACATAGAAACCCGTTGTCAAGCGCTAGTCTGTAACTTGTTGTGGCATGCGACGCATTATTCATAGGATGTGGTAACAACTTGTAACACATACATTATTATTATTGAAATCATAGTAAATTCATTTTCTGAATGAGATTTATATAATTTCATATCTTATCTAGGGTCTCTAGACAAAGTACAATCAGTTTCAGCTAGGATGAAGACATATTTTTTAAAAGAATAATCATTTCACTATACATCAAGACATTTCAATATCTGTACAGGATGCTATTTACAACCAAAAGATACCGATTTTTAGTGGATCGAAATGCACAAGTCATGTTTCTTATCTTTACAAATACAACACGTTTCTTTTGATCCAGATACTACTAATCTCAGCCTGCTGAAAAAAAACTACACATCGTCGCAAGAAAGCAATACTGCTGCAACAGCCAAAAACCACATTGTTCAATTGTTGATTTTGAGGTGTGTACATCAGTTAAAAAACGTATTATTAACAAAATGGCTAGTTTTTCCAATGTCGTACAGTTCTTATTTATCGTTGTAGGGCTAGGTTTATACTCGTAAGTTTTTTCCCGTAATTCGCTCGTGTAAGCGATTTATGGCCAAATTACCAATGTTAACGACACCAAAAGTCACTTTAACGTAATTTAAAGCATGTTACAGAACTTCTTCTTTTGGAAGTTTTTTGACAGGTCTAATCGCGTCCGCGCGAAATTCCAACCTTCTTACAGCTTATAAAATCAGTTTGATAAGTTGAGGGACTTTTTGTAAGAAATAGTACCAAAATGCGCCGTTGCGAAATGTCAAAAATCAAAAGACATTTGTTTTTATTGGATTTTTTTCCTATAAAACTAGTATTTATTTCCACTTATTTGAGTTTTCTGAAAATGAGCATCCTTCTATTCAATTATCGGTCCAAACCTTTATAATCTCAGTGTTTTTGTTTTTAAAATTTGAATACGAAGTCGGTTGCTGTCGGCAGCTATCAGGTAGCTGCCATTCGAATAAAATGAAAGAAATCCATTAATTTTCGCCTTTGACGCCACAAAGGTGCGTGGAGAATTGTTTAATTAAAGCCAAAATCTATTTCAGCACTTTATTTGGTTCTTTTCGTCTTTATTGACAAAATCGAGTAAATTTGACAGTAGCAGGTCGTTGTTGAAAGGAAGCCATCTTACCGCAAATACATTTACAGATGTAAACGGCCGCATGAGCAGTTACACAGGTCGAACTTCCGAAAAACTTCCGTGATCATTAATTACCACAAGTCAGATGCATATGTAAACGCTCCTGGGAGTAACATGTCAAAATCTTACGTAATCCGTAATTTTTAATTACGAGTGTAAAGCTAGCCTAGAGTCACGGTACCCAGATAGATCGATGCAGAAAAAAAACTCTGCAAAATGGTGTATAGAATATTTTCATATAGTTGCGGTTACAGCAGTATTGCTTTTCCTGCGACGATATTCATAATCTCGAATCTTAATAACAGCTCCATATAGAAGGCCCTGAAGAAAAAAAATCTCTCATATGAAGACATTGTTTTATAGCGTATAGAAATATCATCCCTTAGCTAACAACACCGCATAAGTCATTTTTACCAACTTACAGGAGACGAAAAAAACTGTGCGGTGTTGAGAGGCCAACCGACTTGCGCGCTATCACTACTTTTTGAATTACGGCTTCTGATTGACTGAAATCTATATCATGTGACCAATGGTTAGACTCGCAAAGAGCAGCTCCATCTAAAGGCATTAAAATGTGAAAACTGCCAATTTTCGACTTGAGTGGTGTTGTAAGCTAAGGGAGGATATATAGTTATTGCATTGAAATATGAAATGTTTGATAATACTGCATGTGATATACTTCGGATAGAAATATGTAGTTATTGAATAGAAATATGAAATGTTTGGTTGTGCGCATGTAATATACTCGGGATAGAAATATGTAGTTATTGAATTGAAGTACTTACGCAATATTTGGTCATACTGCATGTAATACTTGGTCTGGAAATATGTAGTTATTGAATAGAAATATGAAATGTTTGGTCGTGCGCATGTAATATACTCGGGATAGAAATATGTAGTTATTGAATTGAAGTACTTACGCAATATTTGGTCATACTGCATGTAATACTTGGTCTGGAAATATGTAGTTATTGAATTGAAATATGCAGTATTTGGTCATGCTGCGTATAGGGTAGAAATATGAATGGATTGGTTGTACTGCATGTAATCCTTGAGATAGAAATATGTACCTACTTATTGAATTGAAATATGAAATGTTTGGTCGTACTGCATGTAATAATTGAGATAGAAATATGTACTTATTGAATTCAAATATGAAATATTTGGTCGTACTGCATATAACACTGGAGATAGAAATATATAGTTATTGAATTGAAATATGAAAGGATTGGTTGAACTGCATGAAATACTTGGGACTTAAATTATTAGTTATTGTTTTAATAATGAAAAGATTGCTCATACTGCATGTAATACTTGGGACTGAAATATGTAGTTATTGAATTTTAATATGAAAAGATTAGCCGTACTGCATGTAATACTAGGGACTGAAATATGTAGTTATTGAATTTAAATATGAAAAAATTAGTCGTACTGCATGTAATACTTGGGACTGAAACATGAGTTATCGTAAAAGGATGGCTAGTACTGCATGTAATACTTGGGACAAAAATATCAAGTTGTTGTATTATAAAAGTATTGGGCGTAACAGTTGTAATGAAAGATGTAGTTATTTTATTGAAATATGTAAGGATTGGTCATACTGTATTACGTAATATACATACTACGATGGTACTTATCTAGTTATTGTATTGAAATGTGATATTGGATGATAATATACTTAATTTAGAAGTGCACTTATCAGATATTTGTAACTTAACACCAATCACACTCCAATTTATTGATAGTTGTCAGTCAATATATTAAAATTACCCAGAGATAAATTTGTTTTACATTATGAATTCATTGAACAATAATTTGTCCATATTATATGAACCTGTAAACATAATATTTAAAATTATATTTATCAAAAACAATGAATAAACAGGGATCTGTTTCATATATTTCCATATTTGACGGCCGGCGTAGTCCAGCGGTAAGGCTCTTGACTTGCATTCCGAACTTCGCGGGATGGAATCCCGGCAAATAAATTTTATTTGATTAATTTGTGTTATTTTACAATTTATTCATTTAAAATAATATATAGTATATTTGCGGCACGTTCCAGAGTGGAAGATACTCTCAGCATCGCTCTGGTGTAAGACCACCGTTCAGAATTGAAATGTTGTTTGAAATAGCTTTAGCCGGGTTTGGTGACCAGATCTGAATAGCCAGGTACTTCTCACCTTCCTATTCCCTATCTCCTTCCCCTCCCCACTACCTTCAGCCTCACAACATACCCCAATTGGAGATTTAATAGTCTCACTGGCTCCAGACGGGAGCAGTTAGGACTCTTGTGTGGTATTCATTTAAAAAAAAATAAAAAATATATATACATAAAACTCTTATCTTAACAGACACATTGCAGTATTTATAACGCATACACCAGATGGGAAAGCTGCATTTGGTATACCGGTATTTTAAAGGAAAATGCTCAAAAGAATTTCGATATAATAAACACAGTAAAATACTTCAATTGCAGATAATCAGATGGTTTTTTTTTACACTAAGCAGGGTCTCCCGCGACAAAATGTTTTACAAAACATCCAATGAAAACAAAAACATTCGGGCAGAGCCACAATGTTATTTGTTTTCTATCGGCTACGATAAAGTGGGTCCAACCTAACCATCCACAAAACGTGTACCGTGTTTTTGTAGCAAGAGACCGGCCTTTAACTCCACACGTCATCTTTGAGGATACTGTGTGGATAGTCTTTCTGTGAAAAGGAGGAGTGAACCTGGGTCTTGAAGAGATCCATGTTGTAGGAGGGAGAAAACACAGAGGTCGGCAAATTGTTCCACAACCGAGCTGTTGAACTCAAGAACGAATGGTAGAAAAAACCCGTTCCTACGTGACAAATGTCAACTGTATACAAATGCTGAGCGCGCGTTTGGCATATTTCCCGGCAGCGCACCGGTGCCAAAGGAATCAATGACGCTAGTACATGGGAGCATCTTCCATCGAAATACAGGTAGAACAAGGACAGCATTTTCAGCTGACCGCCTTTCCTCTAAATGGACCGCCCATTTCTACAGTAGTAACTAACCCGTTCAGAGTCGAGGGTTTTTTCCAGGTATTTTGGGGCTCCGTACCAGAGGAGGCTGCTAAATTCAATACTTGCGATTTATACAGGTTAGCAGTTGAGTACTATTTGCAGTATCTGCGGGTACAGTATAGTACGCCCAGCTTCCAAGAGGCTCACTTAATTCTGGCTTCGATGGAGCCCCCATACCTGAGCTAGTCACTTAGAGTTACACCAAGCATATCAATGGAAGGTCTGTTGCGAAGATTACTAAGAATTACTTAGGTACTTTTTATATTTTGCAAATCAGTTCAAAGTTTGTTCAAATTCAATGTAAAAACACATTAATATACTTCAGCCATATATCGTTCGTTCAGCCACGATCGTTCAGAAAGAATGAAGATCTCTATAGAAATGGCTATCATAATAGAACATGTCATGGCTACAACTGATATTGTGTTTGTATGGTACGCACACGTTAAATAATTTTCACAAAGTAGGCACTTAAAGATCAGATATTGGTATAAAAATAAGCAAAACATGATCCTGCTTTTGAAAGCTATCTTTCTGTTACGTGCGTCGTTAATGAGAAAGAAAGTGGGAGTACAACGAATCTATCGAGCAGTATTAATACGGTAACATCTGAGTGGTTGAATTTCAGAACCCAGTTTCGAGTGCACGTTGACGCCACGCCGTACGCTTCGCGCCACACATGACATCTGTGTACGTGGAATTCCAAACAAAGCTACCGTTGTAATTCGATATTGAATTCAAGATTTAATCACAAGATGTCGCCACTTTCGTCAGCAAGTCGGACGGGAACATGTCCCCCTAGGTATAACTGCCAGAATTTATTAAAAAGTAGTATCTCTCCGGATATGGAAAGATTGACAGTAAAACATAGTTGTATCAAGCGGCTATATATTATGTATGACGTCATTGTCTCTCTCAGTTACTTTGTACCGGTGACTATCACTCGATGACAGTGGATCCGAGGAACAGGCTATTTTTTAAACCAGTTCCTATTGAAATAAAAAGGTTAAACACAAACACTAACTGGGCGAAGCCGAACCAAAAGCCGCCCAGAGGGCCTAGCAGTAAGTAATACAATGTTCATAAAAAGTCAAATATAAGAAAATATTCTTACCGTAAAAAGGTACATCCATAAAGTAATTTAAAATAAATACTTAAGTAATAATAATAATAACATTACATTTGTATAGCGCAGTTTTGTGTCACTTCACTTCAAGTGCGCCAAGTACATGTTTAACGCAAGTTGCACTCGGTAACATTAAAAATAGTTACATTTTGAGTGCAAAGTTTCACTAAGTACCTACCAGATTTTGTTTATAAAAAGGTTCGGATAGATTTAAAGATTTTTCAAGACATTTTTTTACTTTGCAGGTTGAACTCGCAGACCGGAACGCAATGGACAACTGATTTCACAAACCGATGAAGAATTCTGGTTAGGTGTGGTTGAAACCAAACGATGTTTCATTCGCATTCAATATTTTGGGAATATTGGTAAGATGAAGTAATTTTTTTCAGAATGTGGGTTTAGCTATTAAAACTTACAGAAGAGTTGGGAAGTTCTTAACTATTCAGAGCTGGTCTCTAAACACGGCTTACGACAATTCAGGCAACGTTTCTAATCTGCAATACTCTCAGTATCGCCCTGAAGAGCTATTCTCTATCTTTTGTGAGATCCAGATAGATCTTAAGCGAGATCTCCTGTCAGATTTGTGTGATTTTTTACAGTGTTAAATGAATAAATAAGCATGCATACTTGCAGGAATATGTGTTTAAAACAACCTAAACTAAAATATGTGACAGCTCACAGCTGAAATTTTGACATCGGCCCATAGAAAAAGCAAATATCAACATTAGAAAATAAAGCCAATCTGACAGGATATCTCTCCTGAGATCTATCTCGATCTCACAAAAAATAGAGAATAGCTCTTCTGGTGAAAGACCACTAATGAGAATCAAAATTGCTCGAAATGACATTAGCCACAAGATCTGAATAGACGGGTAGGTACTTCCCAATCTCTGCTTTTCACATCTACTTCTCCTCCCCATCAACAACATATCTCAATACACCTCAAGTGGGGATGCCATAGTCAAGAATAACATCAGTCATAACTTTGGGTAGGTGTTATTCTTGTGCAGTTTACTTGGAATACACATAAAAAGTGACTAAGTACTTCAAATATTATTGCGCAAACCTCTACACTTATTTCATATTCACCTAAGAAAAGAAATCAATGTTATAGCTTCGAGTCAATATTTATTATGGCCGCCGCAAAAATGACCCAGCGCATCAAGAAAAGGGTTTCCGTGTTAAAAGTCATGTCTCGCAGAGCAAGACATTGATCCGGCATAAAAAATGGTAATTCGGTGTGCAACCTTCATGTGCCTTCACGGATCATCGCCAGCGAGTCGACAAAGGAAAACAAACAAACGATTATATGAATGAAAATCGAACGGGCAATGAATTGACGGTAAGGTTAGGTGCCGATTGGTATAGCGAACGGCTAACGTCAAAATGTCACAAAACTCAAGAAAACAGAGGCCAATGCGACGGGAAACCGACGTAATAACACAAATTATGGTAATATATCACCATTAATTGTTCGATGAATGAGTCAAAGCCTATTTTACAACTCGGCCCGATCGTTCAAATAGGTACGCATGCACAGTCAATTTCATTCATTCATAACAAAAAATGTTGCGATACAAAAGGGTTAGGACTTGTTACGAACGCTTCCTGCGGCCTAAATTCCGCGTTTCGAAGCATAATTTGTATAATTTCCGCAAGAAAACACATTATAGAAGACGCATATCGTCCAAAACTTGGGATACAATACGGATTTTACGTTTTATGTCAACTTCTGTGGTACCACCTGTTTTGAACGGACATAGGTGACAACAGATTCTGACAGGGAGGCAAAGGAACGCGAAGCACTGAACAAACACATGTCGCACAATAAACGTAGAAACAATTGAAGCATTTCTGCAAACAATTAGCACTAAAATCAACGTTCACGTACCGATTTTAATTTTCAATCTCTCCTCAATTCGCACATCACGGGCGTCTCCGGCCATGTTGAATCCATAACTGTCTGTCTCACTCGCTCGCAGCGCGCACCCTCTCGCTCTGGCGCGACTTCCTGAGTTTCATGAAGCCCTACTAAAATGAGCTAGCGCAAATCACAATCTTAAACAACTACTAGAAATAAAAATGAAACAATTAATTTCTAACCTTATTCTAAACAATTCTCACATCATTTTCAAAAAATCAAGCATTTAAATATCAAATGTAATTTTTTAAATACATTTTTATACATTAATTTTAAAAAAATAATGTTGTAAGATTGTGTGTTAACTATTCAAGGCGATGTACTAGCTCATGTAAGTTGGGCCTGTAAAGTGAGGCTACATGAACGGCAGGTCCCCACTGGGCTAGTTGGGATAGGCACCTCGCCAAAGGGACCTACTCTATCGTGTTATTATTTGTTTAGTTGGTTCATTCAGTAAATTTATTGCGCGAATTTTTTATCAATGGTTTAAGTGTTGGCGGGAGGGCCAATATTTTTTTGTGAATTTAGCCTTTTTTATTTCTTTTTATCAGGAATTTAACTGAAATATTTATTGTTGTGAAATCTTAAGTTCAAATTAGATTCTTTACTTATCTAATGAGAAGAGCTGAAGTTACGTTTTAAGTTGATTTTCTAAAATAATTTCCTATATTTGCATTTTTTTTATTTGGGCTACAAAAATAAACTAAATATTTTACGTGTAAATTGTTGTCAGTAATCGACAAATGCCAACAAGGTTTCTGCTACAATAATAAAAGCGAAAAAAATTCAATTTTAATTGCGATGCTGTTCTAACATTCTCTTGCTCCTTCAGTGTGATACAGACAATAGTCCTGCACTGTGTCTTAGATGTACGAAACTTAACTGGCTATGAGAGAAAGAGAGAAAGAAAATGTGTGCTCGCACCTCTCTCTCTTGCCCTACAGTAATATACGAAACGTAACTCTCTCTCTTTCTACCTCCACTAAACTCTCTCTCAACTTCCGTTCGCCTCGCTCGATTACACTTTTCGTAACGCTCTCATCACGCATTCACCAGTTTACTCCCCGAGTCAAGCGTACTTAAAGAAGTTTTACTTCAAGGTGTAAAAAAATGCGCAATTTTTTAATTCATTTTTTAATCTAACTTATCAACATTATGTGGAGATTAATCATTTTAATTACAAAACTAAATATAAAGCAGAAATACCGTGGGCTACATCATCAAAAACTTACGAACGGTGAGCTGTGATGTCGTGTAACTTGCACACTGACATATTTTCTGCAATTTATAATCAACGCAACTATTTTCAGGTCGCAATTTAATTTCAATAATTAGCCTTAGTTGAAATAACAATTGTCAATGGAAAAGACATGACGCCATATTGCTTTTTTTATACAATTTTTCAATTATTTATATTCCAAAAAAAATTGTAGAATGTAGGGCTAAACCAAATTAAAACTTCATTTGTGATTGTACGATGATTAAATTGACATTTTATAATATTGTAAATCATTTAATATTAATTAATCTATTTAACATGTGATCGCCGCCCCTGTTTAGTTTTGAGATCATAATTCTGTACTAGGATTGAACTTCACACATTTTGACTCGGTGGCCATCTTTGTTATCGGAGTTCTAGAAGCTTCGGGATGGAACGAGCGGATGCTAGCTCGCTTGCAGTTGGGAGGAAACGCTTTTTTATTATTACACACTTTAAAACATTTATTTTCGGATATTTAGACTCGCTTCGGGTCTGCCGTATACGCGGGTGTTTACATTGCAACCATTACTCCACGGATTTCAATATCCATCGGCCATAATTCATAGTTTTCTCCGCGCAAATGGCGGCCCCATTCGAGAAGAAAAGAAGAAAATTCCACGATATATAAGTCTAAATTCAATGCCCCGTGAAGAAAATCTTCATACAATTATACTAATTTATCAAAGAACTTTCATTGATATACGCTTCACAATGAAAATCTCAATACTTCACGATGAAAATCTTCATACTCACGTATCCCACGATAAATTTTACACCTTTTTCACGATGAAAATCCGGCAATAGTAGGTACCTACCTATACATACTTCATGCTTCACGGGGAAAACTTCATGCTAGCTACACAATGAAAAATTTAATACAATTATACGTAATAATAGAACAGTAAGTACATACGTGCGTGTATATCATAGATTGATTCGAATCTATGTTAAATCATACTTACTGAAACTATCGCGCAATAATGGCGAAAATGTACTTCACCAGGAATTTTTAGTACTTTAATTAATTAAATTTTCTTTATTACATTTTAATAAAATAATTAACCATAAATTTGTAATACAATAATTAATTTTTATTTAAGAATAGTAATAATTTATTAATTAAAATTTAATAAGTACAATAATTGATTAATTAAATTTTAATATGAATATCATCTTAATGTAATGAGTAGGTCGATCACAATTAAGAATATAAAAATATACAATAATTAATTAATAAAAAATGTATACAATTACTAATTTAATTGTGAAAAGATGAATGGTTTGCAATACCTGCATCATACACTATCATAAGGGGGTACGTGAGTTCAAGATGGGGGGGAGGAGTCCAGTAAAATCTCACTAAATCCCAAGGGGGGGGCAATAAAGATCTCACGTCAACTTTAAAAGAATATAATTAAGGTGACCGGACAACTCGGAATGAAACCAACTCAGAACCATCTCAGATAAATCATTTAGAGTGATAAAAAATATGTATGAAAAATTGGTTAAATAGGTTACGTTAGGTTAGGGTTATCGGCTAATTTTAAATAATTTTTTTCATAGCTTTTAATGACTTTTTAAGGAGGTGTTGGGTTGATTTTGACTTGACATGGAACCGTTATTACATAAAATTACAAAAAAAAAATTAAACTGTTTCACTTTTTTTTAAATGTCCCTGTTGCTCGCTGAAGAAATCTAATGGCTGCTATGAAAAACATTTATTTTGAGAGTAAGAAAAAATGAAAAAAAAAACGCTCAGAGTTTTTAAAAGAAAAAAAAAATGGTGGAGACAATATATTGGTTATTTTCTACACCCGGTATTCCCCGAATTGACACAAGTGCCGGACAAGTGTCATTTTGTAACATCTGTAGTATAAATCTCACTTGAGGGGGAGGGGGGTCCCACCAAGGGGGGGGGGGGGGGGAGGGAGGAGTCTAAATTTAAAAAAAAAGAACTCACGTAATTAATGTATGCCCCCTAAGAAATCAACCCTGTAGCGGTGGTAATTAAATAAAATGCACAATTAATTACGTTAACTTTATTTGCAGTAAGTGCAATAAATTTATTTGCAGTAAGTGCAATAAATTTGAAAGTATGGCACAGTTCAATAATAATAAAACAGTACAAAACTATCAATAACAATATCTTAACGGGTACTACAATAATAAAACAGTACAAAACTATCAATAACAATATCTTAACGGGTACTACAATAATAAAACAGTACAAAACTATCAATAACAATATCTTAACGGGTACTACAATAACCCAACGGAAACTAATTGTTCCTCAACCGCTGGTTAAACCTTTTACAAGGGTTACACGAGACTATAATCACATAGGTAATCACTCTAGGTTAGCTGAAGTCCTAAGGTTCAGTCCTACCTTTTTCTTAAAGATGCGCGGATAGAACTGGAAGGCAACATAACTTTCTCGGGGTGACACATGAACTTATTTCGGTTATCCCAGCTGTGACATCTTCACCTAAACACATCAAGTTTGCAGCCGGTGGTGTCGCTAGCTTAGATTTTGTGGATGGGTGCAATAAAAATTTTATAATCTAGACATTGATAAAAATAATAGTTGTTTCGTTCGTTAGTTCCTCCATTTGCCGCCTGCATAGTTAACTGTGGCAAGATGTACATGTCAATTTTGTATAATATCACCCAAAGGCGTGGAGGGGGGTCCCTTAAAGGAGGGAGGGAGGGGGGGGTTTCAAAACCGCCATTGGCCTCGGTATTGAGTAGGAAAAAAGAGAACTCGTGTATTACAATCCTGGAAATTTCTACAATATTATTTGCATCATCACTGTTATCTGTTTACCTTTCTTTCTTCCTTGCCCACCCCAGGATCGAACTCTCCCTTATGATCGAACCTCCCCCCCCCCCCCCCATGTGAAGGCACCCCTTTGTTGGCAATGCACAGTCGCTCTCGATACTTTTTATTTTTAGTCCATTCTTACACGGAGATACAAGCGACTCGAGTTCGATGCGCGTAGCACACGCATCGCTCGTGAGAACCCGCCATAATATTTTGTGCTATTTTGCCAGTGTTCGTACACGATGCTACCCCCGACTACGGGTTTGACGGCAGTTGCACGCTACCAACATGCTAGTTGCATTTATATCTACTACTATCCGTTTGACGTTTGACAGAAATGGCGATCAATCTTGAATGGAATGTTAAATTTGTTCTGGAAATGGAAAAATTGCGTGCTTATATAACTATACGTTACCAGAATGCCTAACACATTGTCTTCATTGCTAGAGTCACTTGACATCGAATTAACTCCACTGTTGTACGTGAAAAACGGTTAAGTTCGGTGGTTTTCGGGTTCGGAAACCAGCAGTATATGTGTAGGCTACTTGTGGTTGAGTCACAATCACGTAGTTTGTGAGTATATCCACGTAGGAAGGGCCTTAAAAATATTAGGTATCACTTAGTAGGAAGAGGATAGTTGAAAAATGCAATTCAATTCTAAAGCATGACAGAAAACAACTCCGCTCGGTGTGCTAATCAAACTTACTAAGCGACTAAACGTTGTGTGGAGTTCCAACATGTTTGCATTATGGTACTGATCAGTACTACTGATAGATATGGTACTGATAGACAGCAAATGAAGCTACGGACACACATGCTCATTAGTGGCATGCTCATTAGTGGCATGCTCTCTTGTTACTTATGAGCAAATGATACCTAGTAGCGTGTGTGTCACGCCCAAATGAGCATGGTCGAAAATCAAACGGCTGAATATTTGTGAGCATGCTCATTGAATCGTGGGTGGAAGGGGTAATAAGCATGCTCATTTATGAGCATGTGTGTCAGTACCGTGATACCTAGTAGCACGTCGTCTGTCACGACCAAATGAACATGCTCATTGATTCGCGGGTGGAAGGGGTAATGAGCATGCTCATTTATGAGCACGTATGTCAGTACCATTACTTCCTATCATAATGATAGCTTTGTCTCTTTCTCGCATAGGAAACTCTCTCAAACAAATAGGAACACTACACAATACATTAATAACATGCCACAAGTAAAATAATTTCCTACGCATAATAAAATTATTACCAATAAAATATTTTTATGTGGTTCTATTTTTCGTATGTTAATATTTTTCCCGCTATAATGAAGTTTGCTCTTTTGTTTCGTTTCGCGTTTCGAAAGAATCGAAAATTAAGTTATATCCCACACACAAGGCGAACACAGTTGGGAAATCATTCACAATGTGTCCTTTTCACATCTCCCACCATTGTTTGCGTACATTTTAATATGCGTGAGCGTGCATTCGCATAAATGCGATTTGTAGTTTTATAGTTTGAACATCGTGAAATGGGCCGCTATTAAAAAATACTATCGACATCACATAAATTAAATGAAACAATCAAAAACAAAATGCGCATGAATCAATTGAATCATACTACCGCCATCTAGTAGTTGAGATTCAAACTAGTAAACAAACAATATAAAATCACCATTCAAAATTCTACGTCATTTTATAAATGCAATGTTTAGGTATTGGATTTGTAGTTCTCGGCCACGCCGCTAGGGTGAATAATAATTTTTTTAGTTATTTACGGTTTGGCTTTCGTTTGTGGTTCATAGTATCTTGGTTTACGAACATTTCATTGTACAAGCGAAGACAATGCGAAATAATTATGAATGAATGGAAAATACGTCATTTTCCCACTGAAACTCATCGCGCCTGCGCAGTAAAATGTGCGCAATGAAGTTGCTTCTCAGTTCATTTTTTATACAACTTAGAACTTACTCATTTGCTCCCAATTCAATAGAAGTGTACGTGTGTACGAAGTAGGACAAATTTTTCCTTTTTACTAATGTTTAATTTCTCTGTTTGAAATTTTTCAAACAACCCTACTCACTGATATATTTTTGTGGTAACCAGATAAAACAGAATAAAGACAAAACAGAACGTGATAATATAAACGGGGTTCGGAAACTCGTAGTTCCAGCTAACAGCGGAAAACTGTTTGAAAAATTAATATTATTCAACCGACCGGGTTTTGCTTAGCTCAAGCTTCATCAGGGCTTATTATATTAACTGAAGATAATTACATACAGACCCATATACATAAGAAAATACAACAATGAGTAAAAGGGATGGAAATAAAAAAGAAAACACCTTATTGGTGACAGAAAGAGGCAAATAGAAAATAGGGGGACAATATTATTACAGGGTGGGCAGGCAGGAGGTAAAAGTAGGATGAGGAAACAGTTTCAGTGGAGATTAACTGAATAAATTAAATATGGGACCCATCAGTTAAATTTATTTGATTGTTAATTACTAGCTGAAGCCCCCGGCGATGCCCGGGCTTTACCTAGAGCTTTCGAAATCAAATGTAGACATTGACCTTCCTCTTGTTTTGAAGGTCACATATTCAAAATTTCATCATTCTCGGCATAAAAATGTAGATTTGCACACAAATCAAATCCACACCGCCCGCTTGCCAGTCCGCTCTTTCACCACATACAGACATTCTCCTTTATAGTTTGTATATTTCAACCAATTTACACAAAACCTTGACAAATTATATATCTAATCCTTCCTCATGAATCACTCTATCGATTGGTGAAAACCGTATGAAAATCCGCTCAGTAGTTTTGAGTTTATCGCAAACATACAGACACAATATATTCATTTTATATATTTATGTATTTTGTATTTCAAGTTTGTGTAGGCGCATAAAACGCATGAGCGCTTTTTTACATTTTTTTTAAATTCTCCTGCGAGTTTCTTTCTTTTTGAAATCGGGACATTTTGGCGTCCCGAAGCTGTGTTCGGGGACACCGGGACACGCTGCCTGAAAACGGGACTGTCCCGGGGAAAATGGGACGTCTGGTCACATTATTAATGCCAGAAGTGCCTATACACATTTTTATTTATAAAAATTCCATAACGCCAGCGCTTACTATTATATATATTTTTTTTTTTTTTTTAATTATTTATTAAAATTACAGAGAACATTTTGTACAATAAATAGAGTAGACCCACAAAGCTGTCATATGGCAGCTTGTCTGCAGGTTCTAACAATTTAAACATTCTTAATATAATATCTAAGAAAATATTTGTAAATACATTTATAGTTTTAAGGAAACATTAGAATTGATCACATAGTAGTATTAGATAATTTAACTTACAACTATAAATATATAAGATATTTCAATATACCTATCTAATAAAAGATATGTAGGCAGCTATTCAAATATACAGCCTATAACCATCGCAGACGTGCGCACAACAAATCACCAAAGTTTCATCGCAATAGGATGAACGGTATGGCAGCGCTTAAAATACGAACAAACGAAAAAACATTCATTTTTATATATACCTAAGATTATAATGTCACTTCACAGAGTATCTGTCTTACATGAAAAAATATTATTCTTTTCATCACTTTTCTTCATTGTTCTGTTTTGTCACTGTTCGCTTTTGCCGTGGAACTATTTTTTGTACATCACTACAAATTGCAGTCCTTGTTGGGAGTAAAAAAGTCCTCAGCGTATTAAATTTAGCCACTAAAAACAACAGATAAAATAATCTGCACTGCAAAAACCTAACATTATTATTTTCTAACCGCAATTTTCCAGGTACTTGCTTTCAAAATGGCGGAAATACTATGTTAATGCGGTTTACCAGGGAATTACCTTCATTCAAAACACAGTGCATAAATATATCTAATAATATCAATACAATCAAATCGCTAGTAGTATCCTCCATAATTTACAAAAAATGACAAAGCCAATGGTCAAAATAGTTTACTCTACAAAAGGATGAAATATTGTAATGCGCTGCCGGAAAGTACTAATTTTTTAATTTATTTATTTTTTAATTTTTAAGGAGGCACTATCCGAATTTCTACCGATTTCTTGGATATATTCCAAGCATTTGAAGTTTTTTTAGCTCTTAAAAAATATATGTTTTTTTCAGGATAATATCTATACAACCCCCACGCCGAAACGCAAATTATATGAAATTCCCTCGATAGAAAAAAATCGCAAAGTATGCTGCGAAATTTTTTATTTTCAAGCCTGTCTCTATTATTTAACAAGTTATATGTATGAAAAAATTTACAGTGTTTCTTTGAACGTTGTTTTAGACAACCACCACGAGATTTTTGCTCTATTCTAAACGAGTCGTGTTTTATTAAACATTTTCACAATTTTCGCTTCATTTTTATCGTTCGAAATATTAGCGCGCTCTCTCCAACTTTCGTAATTACATATGTCTCCATCTTCTTCTTTTCGAGCTCGGGTACGGGGCCTTAAAGAACTTTTTTTCAGTTATTTTTTTTTTTAAAGAATATCACATTAAAGAATATCACATTAAAGAATATCACATTAAAAATCTTCTATGTTAATACTTTTCTATCGTGGAAGCCGTATTATTTGTAACTTCCTCTCCCTCCTTTCCCTAAAAATATCCTTCACACGGATGAATTAGGCCCTGAAAGGCTATTCCCTAAAATTTGTGATAAGAGATCATTCTCCCGCAAGAAGTGCTGTCAGATTTGTGTGATTTTCTACGTCTGTTATTTGCTTTGTCTATCGGTAGATGTCAAAATTTCAGCGGAGAGCTGTCACGTATTTTAGTTTGGGTCGTTTTAAACATGAATTCTGCAAGTATGCATGATTATTTATTCATTTAACAGCTGTAGAAAATCACACAAATCTGACAGCACTTCTCGCGGGAGAACGATCTCTTATAACAAACTTTAGAGAATAACCTTTCTGAGGGTAATCAATTTCCGCGGGGCCTCAGGTGTGGAGCTAATGTAAACAAGAGGAAATTGGTATTCCCGTGGGTAAGAAACAATAGTTATTATATAGGTATGTTATTCAGGAGGAGAGAGAAATCGCAATAGTATTTGTTTACCTTGTGTTTTAGTGTTTTCCTCGGGAAACCGCGAGAGCCCAGTGGTCAATTCGTCACCTTCTCGAATACGGTTTTCACGCCAACTAAATTTTTTGCTTATCTAATAATAATGTATTTATTTATTTATTAATAAACGCCCTTTTTCGGGGTTTTTACATATATAGCATAGTTAGAAAAATACATTTTATTGTACATAACTGAACTGCCTCAATAACAATATTTTATATTTATTCAAAGATAAATTGAAGATGTCCACTGACTTGGTATAATTGTTTCCCTCCATTAGTATTCTGGGCAAAGAGGAATACATATGGTAGTTAGTCCCAGAATTTCTGCACTGAAATAAATCCTGACTTCTAGTATTACGAAGTGGAATTCGGAAGCTTATCAATTCAAGTAATACCGGACTATCAAGTAAATCATTTAGAATTTTATATAAAAATACCAAGTCAGTGAAAATTCTTCTGTCTGACAATTTAAGCATATTCATATCGTTTAAAATAGTGTTGTAGTTTAACATATTTGCTGGAATACACATTTTAAAATTTAGAAAACGTAAGAATTTGTTTTGTATTCTTTCAACAGCTTGTACGTGCATATTATAATGAGGATTCCAGACAGGAGAATTGTACTCAAGTTGGCTTCTAACATAAGCAAAATATAACAGTTTAATACACTTTATATTGTTAAAGTTTCTAGTTAGCCTAGTTATAAACCCCAACATTTTTAAGCCCTTATTACAGATTTCTGTTATTTGGTTAACAAATGAAAGATTTGATTGAAAAGTGATGCCCAAGTCTTTAATTTGCATTAATGTCTGAAGAGCATTGTTATCAATGTTGTAATTAAATATCACTGGATTTTTATTCTAGAAAATCTAACTATTTGACATTTTGAGATATTGATTGAAAAATAAAAATTAAACGAAATCATTTCACTAAATAAATTTCCATGCATCAGTCACACACAGCGTTAAAAGCGTGAGCACATCTGTTGAACTGCTATACGTGAAATCCTATTTAGATACTATTTAGATTCATCTTTACGACGAATCGGCTTACATTATGAACATAAAAAATATGCTGCGGATAAATTGAAGCTCTTACTAGCTTTTCTGTGTATTGGAATTACAATAAAAATATTATTTATATAACAAAAAATATAAGCGTAAACCACAAAAAAAAAGTTTTTGCATGACTTACTATAAAGCAATATAAGAAACGATTGTAAAAAAATACCCCTTTATGATTTAGACTGTATTTTGAGGTTTTGTATATTCTAACTTTTTTTCATTCTTATAAAATTATGCAAAAAATAAATCAAAACCACTTTTCCGCTTACTTGCCTCGTGCAAATAAGACGCTCGATTTTAAATTTTCAAGGCATGAGAATCGAAATATTTCTGGCGTTTATATTCCTCTTAAATGTGTTGTACCTTCACACTATGTTATCAAATATTTCTTCCTATTGTAGGAGAAGGGGATAAAAAAAGTTGAAATTTCGAACCTCTGCCATAGGTCAAAATTGTAGCCTTTTTTAATTAATAATTTTATATTTCACTAGCGAATTCCCGACATGCAACGCCAATTAAATAAATAAATTATTTCTCCCTGCGTGTCCTTTCCCATTCTTCCCCGTTCCTCTACCCCTCCCGCGTTTCCCATCCACCTTCCCCGCTTTCTCCCCTCCCACCTTTCCCCCTTACATCTTCCACACCTGCTCCCCGATCGTCCCCCTCCCGCGAACCTCCCCTCGCTTGTTCCCCTTCCAGATTCCTCTCCCCCTCCCGCATTTACTCCCTGCCGCTTAACTATATGAAATACACACATTCTTCAAACTACCCGCGCCTCACCTATTGTAAAATGTTATACAAATTTCATAACACCAGAGTTCACCATCTCATATAGAAACCTTCGCGGGCGTGCGCAGAACAACTTTAACGAAAGTTTAAAAAAAAATCCGAATCGATTGATGTAAATAACTCATTTTGGCAAAACACGTAACATGGGATATATTGTGCATGCAACGACATTATGTTACGTTACAATTTATTTAATAATATTAATGAGATATCAAACATAAGGGATAACAACAATAATAAAAAATGTTTATGAAATATTGGGCGATGAACCAAGTCATGGAAAATTCAGAATCACGCCGCTAACAATAACACTCCTTCTGTAGATGGCAATAAAGTTTAAATTCCCGTTTAACACGACCAGCCGCCTGTTTTGATTTATTCAAGAAAAAAACATCGCCAAAAAGTGTCTCCGTCCAGCACTCCTATCGCTAATTTTCGATCAGTATGTTGATTGGGTAGGTTCTTATTCTTTGATAGGAATTTTTAACTTCTTTTCACACGAACACGAGTCAAAAGATGTGCATCTGCATGTCACTACATCAAAGTTAATCTGTTTTTTCCTTGAAGTATTATATATTTTTTAATTATATTTCTTATGAAGCTGTAATATTTTTTTCTGCTTTTGAACGACTTTAATAAACTATAGTTATTGTAATACGTAGATATGTATTCGTCTCAAAATGCTCCTATGATCTATATTGCGAATTGACGCTCTACCATATTCCAGATATTCTTCAACTTCGCACACGTTTCTTCATATATATATTCTTCATCTTATCCTATTCGGGTTGGGAACCCATTGCATCGACAAGGCTCCTCCATACGGCCCTGTCTAGTGCTGATTGTTTGGCCTCCGTCCACGACAGTCTCATCCTCTCCTCACACAGTTTCTGGGGTTGCCTCACCCAACTGTTTCTGGGGCGACCCACTGAACGTCCACCCTCTCGAATCGAAATCGCACTCATTATTTTCCTCGAAATTCGGTCATCAGGCATTCTTAATACATGTCCAAGCCACCTTCATATATGTATCATTACATTACATCTTCATAAGTAGGCAAAACATTCAAAGGTAAATCACATCTAGTGCTGAATACAGGACAAGTCAGTTCACTTCTTAACATTTTCATAATGTTCAACGTTCAAAGAACAGTTAATATAAGCAAATCTTTCGGAAATTAGTTGATATTCTACTGTGGCAGACAATAACGAATACTGCGTAAACTGTAACTCGACCAACGCGCACTTTGATAAACAAAGAATAGCGAAGAGACAAAGGCCCAAAACACACATCCAATTAAAAAAATAATTTTCAGGATTCCCTAAGTAGGAGAATTCCTCGTCCGTTTCGATGGAGCCCCCATCCTCTAGATACGAAGGAAAATTCGTCAAGATCGAATCACTGTATTTGATACACATTTGGGTTAGGAGGATTGAGTGCTATAAAGTGAATAGTTTAACTGAGCCCTTGCTAGCCTTTTAAAGTTCGGTTTGTGGAAGAATGTTGTATAACGTCATTTATCAAAATCACGGTGCATGATTTAATTTATGGGAATAAATGGAGAAAACGAACGTCTTATGGCTTCAACTAGAAAGTCTTCAAAGCCAAGAAGCTGAAGAATGCAGGAAAGTAGAATTTGTCCAGAAAAAATATTATTAACCCTCTTTTTTAGCCGTTTAAACAGTTTTGTGGAATAATGTTGTATGTTGATCTCAAGACAATATCTAAAACGTAAATGGTTTAATTTATTCGTATCGCTTTTTTTTGTATTTTAAGCTCAAAAACATCAATGACATGCGTAAATTTATGTTAGAAGAGTATATTGCTTTCTGTAAGGTACGAAGCGTAAAAAAAAAACGTTTTGTGGAATAACGTACGTGAAAGTGTTCATATACGACATTATTACACAAATTCAGCGTAAATTCTAGTAACAAACTCTAACTTGATTGCCTTTCTAGACGGCTTTTCAATTAAAACTCTCAAGAATTGTGTGTTTTATGTATTTTAAATACCTATAAAATTTTACGAAAATGGTTTCGTTATTTCAATTTTTCTCGGAACTGGAATATTGTTGGATACAACATTCTTCCGAGCAAGGGCTCAACTGTTGCTACAGTACTACTTTATCACAGAGGAATAAATAAACATATGTATATGTTTTTTAATTTAATTATAAGCATTTCTAAGATCGGGAGAACAAATTTTGTGTTTTAAATATTTTTATCCAAAATTCAAAGAGTTTGCGGGGTGATTAAATAAAATTATGTTTTTTTTATTATTATATTATATTTTGCAATGAATGTGGAACCAAGTTTAAATAGAAACAAAAGAATAATGGGATTCTTTGTTTGGATATGAATTAAGGTATAAAAGGCATGTCTTGTATGAGAGCCCTCTCTTCTTTTTGTTTTTAAGTATGTGTGTATATGTATCTATACAATATGTTTACCTCTTACAGATATCAAACAAACAGTATAAAAAATAAATATATACAAAAAAAATATTAACGCCCTTCATCTTGCCCAAGGTAGCCCGCACATCGGGTAAAAAAAATAATCCATCAGGTGACATTACTACAGTTTGCAAGACAAAGGGGTTAATTTCTTCCTGTAACTTGCCGAAAACCAATATATATTATTAGAGCCCTCTCTTCACCATTGACCACCACGCGATAAACGTTACATTAATATATTCTACAATTATACGAGTTATATTATCCATTTAACGCTCCCGAACACGGTAAAGTCACGACATCTTATATTTATTTTATTATACCTAAATGACGGAGCACCAATCCTGCCTGCGTCTGCCGAATTCTATATTACGAAAAAAAGACATATGCTCCATCTTAGTGCGCGTGCAGAACCTGTACACCTGTAAACTGTTATTGGTTTGAATTTATTATTTCTATAATAATAATAATAATAATAATAATAGTTTATTCCAGAATGTATGCAGGGGTAGTGCAATGCAATACATTCCATATTTTGAAATAACAGAAGCAATTTAGACAAATAATAGGTTAAGGCACATAGATAAAATAAATATAAAAAAAAACGAATAAGCATGAAAAACATGAGAAATGAAATTGAAAAAAATAGTAAACACTAAGATGAATTCATGCATCTGTTTACGGAGGATATTTCATCGTCTCCCGCCTCCAGAGGGCCATCAGGGGGGACTCCATCCAGGCAGTCATGGCGGTGATGATCGCATTCTTCGATTGGTCCAGTCTACGCCATAAGCTTCCCATACGGTGGCGGAGAAGTGCTCGGAAGGTGTGTACTCGTCCCTCTAGGAACATTTCCGTAGCACTGCAGTATCTTGGTAGGCGGAAAAGTTGGCGATAAGCGTTGTTATAAGCAACCTTTAACTTATGCCATTGGGATGTAGTGTAGTTGACCCATAGTTCTGATGTGTACAGAGAGGTACAGAAAGCGTTGAAAAGTATTCTTTTTACTTTTGGACTGCAAAAGTAAAAACGTCTTGATAGCATACTCGCTCTAACTGATATGGCTCTTCTCTGCCTTTCCATATCCTCGATATCTTTGAGGTCGTCTGTGATGATGTGTCCCAGGTATTTAACGCTGTGATTAACATTAATATTTCTTTCATCTAGCAGTACTGAGGGTGTTTGTATGTATTTTTTTAATATTAATCCTCCCTCTGTTGTGTATAGATATTATAAATCAATTTAAAAAATTGGTCACTAGTGTTGTACGGCTGTTCTCTCTAGCGGTAAAGACGCTGAACCGTAAATGGTTAGAACTGGTTGCATGCAAGTTGGTGCAAGAAGAAATGAAACGATTGCCTTTGTGTTCTGGTGCGTAATTCGTTATGTTTTTAATAATAGCATGAATGGAGTCCCACGCAACACCTCCCACCTCCTTCTACAAGCACTCCAGCGCCGCTGATTCATACATAAATAACACGTAATACAGATAGATATACAGACCAAGTAGCTACCTGGCTAACTAGAACTAGTATTTACAAAGTAGTTACTAATACTTTCTTTCCTTGCTGCAGACAAATCGCATGATTTGAAAAAAAACATTACCTTTACATGATCCCGTTTCTCACCCCTTAAGGCGACGCTTCCCAGCCCAAAAAGAAGAAGATGGAGAGTTATGTAATTACCAATGTTGGACAGAGCGCGCCAATATGTATTTTCAATGACAAAATTGATGCGAAAATTGGGAAAATGCTTAATAAAACGTGACTCGTTTAAAATGGAGCAAAAATCTCCTGGAACGTATCTTAAGTATCATTTAAAGAAACATTGTGAATTTTTCACTAATATAACTTGAAAAATAATAGAAATTTTTAAGAACTTAAAAAAAAAATGTTATTTTGGAAGATAATATCTAGATACGTTCCACGCCGAAACGCAAATTATATGAAATTCCCTCGATAGAAAAAAAATCGCAAGGTATGCTCCGAAAATTATTTAAAACAAGTCTATTTCTATTATTTTACAAGTTATATTAGTGAAAAAATTCGCAATGATTCTTTAAATGATACTTAAGATACGTTACACGAGATTTTTGCTCTATTTTAAACGAGTCATGTTTTATTAAGCTTTTTCGCAATTTTATCACTTAAAATATTAGCGTGCTCTGCCCAACATTCGTAATTACATATCTCTCCATCTTCTTCTTTTTCAGCTGGGAAGCCATAAATTTTTGTTTATTTATGGATAACGAGTCGTGTGCTGATCGTGCTCCGGAGACCTTTTTTAAGGGCAGAACTTGCCGATGGTGCTCCGGAGAACTATTGGATCCATTATGGATTTTTTTGGCAAGGATTTTAATTAACCAACACGCCGTTTCTTCGCTCGCAGGGGAGTGCAGTGAGCTCGGACCGCCTCACAACTCTGTCTTAGCACACACTCCTTGCTTTATCCAGTTGCGTACATCGTCCCATGCATGCTTTTACGTTATTGACTGACTCTTGACTGATTCAGTTGATCGTGCGAAGTCTACAAGGTCCATGAGTCCATGAGTCCATGAGTCCATGAGTCCATGTTTAGTTTTGAGAAGGCGTTTACCTGCAAAACGCATCTGCGTTCCAATCCTTCTATGGAAGGACGGGTTCAGTAAGGAATCACAGTACAGACACCCGCCAGTCCCGTGCATTCCACCATTTCATGTCTCAGCAAGATTTCCGGAAACTCTTTGTTAAAATTTTCAAAATTTCTGAAAATTTTTCTTTTGGTACCAACTGCCCCAGTCAATGGGATCCCCAATTGAGCCCTTGTGTAAAAAAGTGAGTCCTGAGATAATTTCAAATATTTCATTTGACTGTAGTTAGCACACACACATTGAAAGTCAAATAAATGTATATGTAATAAGATATTTTAATTAATAGACAACTCGTTTTATGCATTTTATTGAAGGCGTCTTTTCCAGGAATGCAATCTTCGAGTTTTTTAAATTTGAGGTCTTGAGATAAACAAAATTCTCCTAAAGGCCTATGTCATCTTTGAAGATGCTGTGATTTTAAGAAAAAGGAAAGAGAGGAGAAGTTCTGCGAAGGATTAAGGTATGAGAGGTGGGTAAGTAGGTACCTGGGGTTCAACGTGTCCAGGAATGACGGACGCATCCCACTACGGTGCGAGGCGATTGGTCGAGAGAGTCCGGCTGGAGAGGTCAAAAGGTCTCCCTCAACCAGTCTCTTCCGATCCGTCCCGCCACGCAGTAGGTAGGCAAACACATCCGTCGCCAAAGCCTGGACAAATCTCACTCCATGAACCCGGGCACCCCTGCTAAGTTATCTAACGTAGCGAACCAATTGTGCTTGTACCTTCTTTTCTCTTTTCCTACATACTGTGGCCGATGGGGGGGATAAACCCACTAATCCCTCTAACTCCCTCTTATATACGACCTTGATACCAACACGCAAAAGAAAAAAAACGGAGTGTGCAATTTACAGGCGGTAGAAATGAAAACCCTCAGAAAACTAATGTAGACAAGAGTGAGGAGGCTACGAAGTACCGCGCAAAGAGTAGACTTATTATACTATCTCATTCTCTAGCAATCTAAATCCTACAGACTCTTTTCAGTGTCGCAATTATTCGTTTCATCGAGTTTCAAATCACAACGGTGCTAAAGAAGTTTTCACTTAAAAAAAAATAAAAGCCATTTTTCCAATAATCAATATTTTTTCGTTTTACCAACAAAAATTTCCATCGACATTTTAAAATTGAAAATTCCAGATATGGAATCCTTCACAAGTTACAACCCTATCTGGATTTTCAATTCGGCAAAGATCACTCTTCTATCACTATTTGTTTTTCTTCGGGACAACGGTTAGGGTCCCTAAAAACGAAACGGGACATATTTATTTATTAATTAACGCCCTTTTTCGGGGCTTTTACATATTAATAGTAAGAAATATTTATTTTACAGTATTTATTGTACACAACTGAACTGCCTCAGTATCAATATTTTATATTTGTTTAAAGATGAATTGAAGATGTCCACTGACTTGGTTTAATTGTTTCCCTCCATCAGTATTCTGGGCAAAGAGGAATACATGTGGTAGGTAGCCCCAGAATTTCTGCACTGGAATAATCCTGACTTCTACCGTACATTGTGAAATCCGGAAACTTATCAATTCGAGCAATATCGGACTATCAACTAAATAAATCATTTAGAATTTTATACAGAAATACCAAGTCAGTGAAAAATTTAATTCTTTCAACAGCTTTTGCATGTATGTTATAATGTGGATTCCAGACGAGAGAATTGTACTCAAGTTGACTTCTTACATAGGCAATATATAACAGTTTAATACACCTTACGAGTAAATTGTTAAAATTTCTAGTTAGCCTAGTTGTAAATCCCAACATTTTTAAGCCCTTATTACGGATTTCTGTTATGTGGTTTGAAAGTTAATGTCTCAAGAGCATTGTTATCAATGTTGTAATTAAAGATCACTGGATATTTATTCGAGAAAATCTAACTATTTGACATTTTGAGATATTGAAGTCTATTTTCATTACACCATTTTTTGATCTTGACTTGAAGAGTATTTCAATAATAAATATTTTGATAATTTAAAAAAATTTGAGGTCATCAGCAAAAAGTAAGATTGATACATCATGAAATATTTTTGTAAATCATTTAAAAACAAACATAAACGTATGGTCAAGTTGTTATGGCTTTATCCAACATACATCAATCATCATCCATGATAAGAGAGTTGTTAAGTATTGTGATGCAAGGGCAGTAGCTAATATCGAGGGGACCGCATGTTGTAAAGAAACCTTGAAATTAAATTTGGTCATAATCGACGCTATCTAAACGACCTTTTTTGTACGATTATCCAAAAAATGTCAGTAGGAGGTTCAGAGTCAGCGTGGTAACGTAGGTACCTGCTTGATTTCGATTTCGTCAATGGATGAAATACTGAGATATATATATACACGGTGCGGCAGCATAACTTCCTTTTTTAAAATGCGCGCCATTCGGTCGGTTGATGTCGTAGAGGAGCGCTAGTGATCACGTTCCAGAGGCGGAACTATAAAGTTTTGTCCCGACACAGTTTAGTCGCCATCATGCGTTGGAACAGTGAGGAGCGTGCGTTTGCCGTTGAGGCCTACTTTTCGAACGGACGTTCTGTGATCGCAACTCAGCGCTTCTTCAGGGTTCGGCAGCATAACTTCATTTTTTCAAACTTAATAAAACCCTTTGTATGAATCAGAAAATTTTTGTTTGTTTTTTATAATGTAGGCACATACCTAAAGTTTTGTTTTACTTAGTTTTTGAAGATCAAATCAGGTAGGTGACGTCCTAGGCGCACGTCGTAGGTGCGCTGGGTTGCGATCACAGACTATGGCATCCCCAATCGGGGTATGTTGTGAGACTGAAGGTAGTGGGGAGGGGAAGGAGATGGGAAAGAGGAAGGTGGGCTATTCAGATCTGGTCACCAAATACGGCTAAAGCCATTTCAAGCAATGTTTCAATTCTGAACGGTGGTCTTACAACAGGGCGATACTGAAAGTATCTTCCACTCTGGAACGTGCCGCAAATATACTATAGTATATTATTTTAAATGAATAAATTGTGAAATAACACAATAAAATCAATCAAATACAATTTATTTGCCACGCCAGGATTCGATGCCGCGACCTTCGGAATTCGAGTCAAGAGCCTTGCCGCTGGA
This sequence comes from Glyphotaelius pellucidus, assembly GCA_936435175.1. Lineage (NCBI taxonomy): Eukaryota > Metazoa > Arthropoda > Insecta > Trichoptera > Limnephilidae > Glyphotaelius > Glyphotaelius pellucidus. Next base: position 18,052,226 of record OW386559.1, on the reverse strand, counting down.
CTAAGCCGGCCCTCAGGCGTCACATAAAAACTAGGGTTAGGTTAGGTTTGATTTGTTTTTTTTTCTTCAACTTTTTTGCTTTTGTCATGTAATTAGGTACTGCAGTACCTAATACCTATTTACAAAGCTTCTTGGATTTTCATCAAAAGCTGACTAGCTTAACATCATGATAGTTATCCTCTTCTTCTGATCAAAATTTGTTAAAAAGCTGAAAAGGACTTCAAAACGTCATTTAACGGGAATCTTTTACAATATTACACGTGAAATTCTACGAAACAAGTGTGTCTTAGGATGGGTTGTTTCAAAAAATTTGACGAATTCGTCAAATATTTGACGTTAATTTTCACGTTCTGTGTAAGTTCTATTCAAGTTCTGTGATGATTTCAGTTTTGTGAAGCAGCTGGCCTATGATGATAAAAAAACAGAACTCAAAAAGAACGTACACAGAACCTGAAAATTAACTTCAAATATTTGATGAACTCATCAAATTTTTTGAAACAACCCGTCCTTAGTGTTTTCCTTTACTGTTATCACCTGGGTCTCTGAAATCAAACTGGAGACTCGGGTCAACAACTTAACTCCTTTCCCTCTCCGTGGCTAGCGGCTACTCCTCCGCACTCCGCACAGCATCCCACGAGATCGTGAACCACGCACATTGCACACCACCAGCGCACCACACTGCAGTCTCTTGTGCATATTTTAACGGCCTATTTTTGCAAAATATAATTTACTAGCTTTTCCCCGCGGCTTCGCTCGCATGGTATTACGGGAAATTACTGTAGCGGTTAAACTTATCAATTATCCCCCCTTCTCCTCACCCCCACCCCCTCCCGCATTCCATACATTCATTCCCTTACATTCAGTTTTCAAACATCTCGCCTGCCACCTAAATTTCATAAAGCTATAGCTCAAAGAAAAAAAGAATTATCCAATTTTGTTAATTCGTTCGGAATTTATGCGCTTACAAACATTTCGGATGTTTATTTTTAATTAAATATTTGGAAGTTTGTTAATATAATTAAAAAATTACACTATTATATATTTATTAATTAGTCTTTATAATCGTTACGAATTATATTTTTAATGTAGGAACTCTTATCTGACATTTATTGCAAAACAGAAGCTTGTCCAAAAAAAAAAAAAATTCTGATATTTGAATTTTCTGCAGTAGTAGCTGACCAGTAGACTGAGTACCTACCAGCATAGAGCCCAAAAATATATCAACATTGTTTCCATAGAAAAGATTTTTTTCTGACGTTAGCAAAAACTCGCTTTTGTTAGCGACAGAAAACGTATAACAAATATAATATATTAATATTTATAATTTCATAACGCTAGAGCTTACCATCATATACAACCTGTAGTCTGCGCATATAATTTAGCTTTATATTGGTGAAAGAATTATTAAAGTCTTTATATTGTGTTATGCGTGAAAAGGTCATAAACGAACTCGAGCAGTTTCGCATTTATAATATTGGTATGGATAATAATAATAGAATTATATAGTATGTGGAATGATTTGAATTTATTTTAAGAACAGAATCTTGCTTCATTCTTGTGATTCTCTTCACTATCATAGTAAGTAGTAACTAAGAATACATTCCTCTATTTGGTCCACATATTATAAATCACAACAAATAAAAATTGAGAGGGTTCAAAACAAATTTTTAAAACTGAACGTGACCGTCTCCGTTTTGTTATTTGTCAATAAATGAATTTGACAGTACGCGAGCAACTAGCATTGTAATATTACTAGTCCTTTTTGCAAATGCGCGCAAATTGCTGACTGCGTAAAAAACTAAGAGCTAATCCCAAATCGGAAAAACAAAAGCTCGGTCTTGTTTCCAAAATTAAATATTTTGTTACTCTTTTTAGTTAGACACTTTTAAAAATGTGTTTTTATTTACCCACTTCACTCAATTTTAGTTTAGCTACGCCAGGCGGTTCGTTAAAAACGGCAAAACACATTTTCGGCTTACTGTGGTGGTAGTAGGAGATTTTCAAACATTATTGGGTTATTCGTAACCCGGGAATGTTTATCTTTCTTGAAAAAAAAAAAACATTTAGATCTTGTGATCCATTTAGTCATTTAGTGGTTCGCTACGTTTGGCCACTAAGCAAGGGCGCCCGGGTTCACGGGGAGAGGTATATCGTGGAGGCGGATGTGTTTGTCCACCAGCTGCATGGCAGGCCGGATCGGGAAAGAGTGTTTGAGAGATTCCCTTTGACCTCTCCAGCCGGACTCTCTCGTAACATCGGGAGGAATGGATTCATCCGTTCGTCACTCCGTCACACTGACCCTCAGATTCCTGTCCACCCCTCAACCCTTTCCCAAGAATTCTTCTCCTTCCTTTCCTAAAAAGAACCTTCACACAGCATCCCCAAAGATGACATAGGCCCTGAGAGGAATTATTTTTCCCAGGGGCTCATGTGTGGAACTAATGTAAAAAAATGTAAATACGACTGATGACGCAGTTTATTCAAAGCATTCTCGAACTCACCTGGTTCCAAAAGTATGGTCATTTGGTTTGCCTGCTCGTTGTAATGATATCCAGATATCATGTCAGGCAAGTCTATCAAATTGGATGTCTGGATGATAATACCTGAAACACGGCTTATATGAGGAGGTACCAAAGATATTGAAATACAAGAGATATGCTATGATGGCCGCCCGACCGTCGGCGGACTACTACCTAATGGGCATAGTTTGAATACATAAGGTGTGCAATAGTATTGGTTAAAAATATAGTTTGAATACGGAAAGAATCGTTCATTTAGTTGATTTTTTTAAAGTGATTTCTTACATATCTCCCAAACATTTGAATTTTTTAAGCTCTTAAAAAAATATACGTTATTTTTTAAGATAATACCTAGACGCGTTCCACGCTGAAACGCAAATTATATGAAATTCCCCCGATAGATAAAATCGCAAAGTATGCTCCGAAAATTATTAAAAACACGTTTTTTCTATTATTTTACAAGTTATAGTTGTGAAAAAATTCGCAATATTTCTTTAAATGATACTTAAGATGCCTTCCACGAGATTTTTGCTATATTTTAAACGAGTCATGCTTTATTAAACATTTTCACATTTTTCGCTTCAATTTTATCATTTAAAATGTTAGCGCGCTCTGTCCATTCGTAATTACATATCTCTCCATCTTCTTCTTTTTTCGGCAACGCCAGGAAACACAGTACCACCCAATAAAACTGCGGACAGCACATCTCTTATATTTCAATATCTTTGGTAGGTACCCTTTGTATAAGGTGTAACTTTAGTAAAGTAATTATTTCTTATTCCCACGACATTTCAATATGCAAACTTATTCAATCAGCAATTAAATAATTTCCCTTCAGATCAGGTACCGTTTGATCCGTAATGCCGACAGGCCATGTATAATTTAACGCATTCGCCACTAACCACAGATAAACGCACATTTTTTCACAATGAACAATGGTTTTTTTTTTCTTTAATTTTATCGCCCCATTGTATTTTTTCTATGAAAGAGAAAATACCGCTATGAAAAATATTATTTCTCTCGTCAAGCGAAATGTAACAATTGCGTTGTGTGAATTTTGCGAATGATTTTAAACTGCGTTATCCAAGTTTCTATCGTGCAAAGATCTCAGATTAAAAAAATAATCTATTAATATAACATGGTTCGTGTGGACACCAACTGGGGTCTTGTAATGTATTCAAGAACGAATAATAATATGTTTTAATTGTAGGGCAGACTCAAAACATTGAAAAATGTATAAAGGGGTCGTTCATTAATCACGTGATTTTTTTTAGCAGCAACCCTTAAACCCCCCCACCCTGGAGATATGTGGTGAGGTTTTAGACTACCCCCCCCATACCCAAAATCACGTGTATTTTTTTAGTACAAAGTATATTGAAATTTTCAGAATATACCTTACCCTGATTTTCAGCTCACTTTTCAAGGCTCCTTTGGTTGAGATTGTGTGTAAGTTATTGTGAAGGTTTCGATTCTACCGCGTGTGAACTGCACTCAATTTATTGATTAGATCTGAATAGACAGGTACCTACTACCCTCCCCACAACCTTCAGCCTCACTACGTACCCCCAATTGAGGACGCCATAGGTGATCCCCTACACATTTAATATTTATTGTGATATTTATCAAATATCGCGATATTTATTGAACGCGTAGACTAGCGTGTTGACGGATCAAAATATATATACACAGGATTTCTAGATTCCTGAATTTCGGATCGTGAACCCGCTGATCGTGATAAATATTGAGAGTCTAGTCTCGCGTCAATATTTATCGCATCAATTCGCATCGAAACACCAATAGAGGAGGATGTCCTTGATAAACGATCCCCTTTGCTCATCTTTATGTGGTCTCGAAGAACATAGATCAATGCTTCACAAGTATACATGATTTTTTTATGAGAATATTGCACAATAGTGCCGACTGCAACCGTCTGGAGCCATTGAGACTATGGCATCCTCAATTGGGGTATATTGTGAGGTTGAAGGTAGTGGGGAGGAAAAGCAACCTGAGCACCGATTTTATACATATAAAAAATAAGTTCTTAGGTTGGGTTGGCGTATTGTAATGTTTATTACAAACATTAAAAACATTATTTCATTTTAAAATTTTAAAAAAATGTGTATTAACCATAACCAAAAGCAAAATTAAACTGAGTGATAAAATAGACATTTCAAAGAAAATACAAATAAAATACTCAAGTAATATTAAAGAAAAAACAATGAAAAAATAATAAAAGAATAATGACATATTTGACTCCCAACCGATATACTTGCGATCAGGAGTTAGGCAAGGAGGGTGATGTCCCCAATCCTATTCAATGTATACATGGATGAATTATCTAATCGCCTGGACACCAGAGCAGGCTGCCGTATCAATAATCTGTGTCTAAATCACATTAGCTATGCGGACGACATGATTCTCTTAGCTCCGTCGATCAAAGGGTTGAGAATACTATTAAAAATCTGTGAAGAATATGCAAATGCCCACAACATGATGTACAACCCCAAGAAGACGGAACTAATCGCATTCCACCATGGAAAAACTCTCGAGAAGATGCTCCCCGTACAACTCAATGAGGAAAACATAAGTATATCAACGAGTGTAAAATACTTGGGTCACATCATCACTGAAGACCTCTCGGATGATGGTGATATTGAACGACAGAGGAGAAGTATCAGTGCATTGTCCAATATGATTGCCCGAAGATTTTTCCAATGCAGTAACCATGTAAAAAAAAACATTGTTCAATGCATTTTGCACTAATCTATATACATGCGAAACTTGGTGTAACTACCGAACCACCTCGATGGAACGACTCCGGATCCAATATAATGATGCATGTAGAATTATATTTGGATTCAGAAGATATAGCAGTGCATCGACAATGTTCACTGAACTAGGACTGCACGGATTCGCCGGTCTAAAGAGACATCGGGTTACTGGAGCCAGGATGCGGCTAATGGCTTCCGACAATGCAGTGGTGACCGCAGCGTTCCAGCACCAAACCCCACTCCTGAGTGAGCGCTGGGCCCGAGCTTGAAGAATAGAGTTGATTACTTATTTTTTTTTTTATATTTAATTTTTATATAAATATATATATTTTTTAATTTTGTTTTTTTTCCTATTCTATGTTTTTAAAAAAAAAAAAATCTGTTGTTTTAAAATATGTTATAAAATATGTTATATAAATATGTACAATCATATGGGACGTGTGGGATTGCACTATCCTCCCCACATCCTGGAATAAAACTTTATTATTATTATTATTAACTAAAAAAAAAAAAATTCTTAATCTTCTAACTATCTAATACATAAAAATCAAAATATGCTTATTTCTGTATACGTGAATTGTCTATGCATTGCTATATAACGCATAGGAAATGTTTGAAATTTTCAAAATACCTTTTTTCCACCCTCGCGAAGGTCTCTGGATTATTACAACCACTTGACAATACATCTGAAGAGCTTTTTTAATCATTACAAAAACTCTTAAGAAACAGTAAAAAATGTCACAATTTGAGAATGACATTTTGCAAACAACGATTTTTATATCAAAATTCAATTATCGAATAAACTCAATATTTAATCTAAGTATTCACCTACGGTACTAACCGAAATCGAATACTTTGGATCTAATCAAAAAATATATTCTTTTAAGTAGGTACCTATGTTAGGTACTAAATTTGATTGAATGTTCTTATAATATACAAAAATTAATGTTTGTAATATATGAAAAATGAAAATTTGTAAAAAAAAATTGCAATCGACGGCACGCGAGCTGTTTGAAATTCTGAATGTAGCGGGATTAAATATATATATATTTATATATTGGGAAATGGGAAAAGACACGCAGGGAGAAACAATGTCTTTATTAGTGGCATTGCAACGCGTGCCGGGAACTCTCTAGTGTTACATAAAAACAGTTTTACAATAGAATATCATTCTAAGCTCAGATCGTAGAAATTCAATGATCTGGTTTATAAGCATTGAAGCGAGTAGGGCCTACAAATAATGAAATTCGCCCCTGCATGTAGGCAACAGTACCTACTTTTCTACGTAAGTAGGTGAGTACTTTTGGTGCAGATTCTGCCAGATGTCGACTCCGTACCTTACCTTGTAAACTCTACGGACAATGAATAGTTATGTCGGCAGAAGTGTATTGTGGGCGTGTCCGTGCGCCCGAAGCAAGCATAATGCCTCCTTACTTCTGCTGAAATTATTCAAACACTAGCGCAGGAACGTAAAACATCACGGGATAACCGAATTCTTGGAAAATCAGTTCAAATTTTGAAAATATCAATTTTAAAAAAAAAATGTTAAAATAATATTATATTACTAGCTGGTTCCCGGCATGCGTTGCTGTGCCATAAGTGGCACATTTATTAAGATAAAGAATTTTTTTATGCCTGCGTGTCCTTTCCCATTCATCCCGTTCACCTTCCGCCTCCCTTTCTCCGTTCCCCTCTCACGTTCCCATTCCGCCTTCTCCACCTTCCCTCTCCCCACTCCCCTTGCCCTCTTCCCCCGTCCCATGAAACCCCCTTCCGAGTTCCCCTCCCCCTTCCCAAGTTCTCCTCCCCTCTCCCGGTTCCGCCTCCCCCGTCCCCCCTCCCGCGAATCCCCATCCCGAGTTCCCCTCCCGCATTCCATACATTCATTCCCGGTACATTCCGTTTTCAAACAGCTCGTGTGCCACCCATTGCAATTTTTTTATACATATATATATATTTAATACATAATGCCAGAGCTCACCAGTGTATATATAGAAACCATAGCTGGCAGGCACACATCAAACTAAAAATTAGGATGAACTGTTAGCAACGTATAATTTCATGATGCCAGAACTCACTATTGTACATAATAAGAATCGCGGGCATGCGCACATCAAATCCCCAAAGTTTCATCGCAATCGGATGAATGGTTTAGCAACGTATAGCAAACATACATAGCATAGACAGAAACGAACATATTTTCATTTTCATATATATAGTTATGTAGGTACTTTATCGCCTGTCCGAATACTTGATAAAATTAGTTCCAATTTTGAAAATGAAACTTACATTCAAATGAAATCCGAGATCATTGAACCTTAGTTATTACAATGGAGAGCGCGCTAATATTTAAAACGATAAAATTGAAGCGAAAATTGTAAAAATGTTTTATAAAACACGATTCGTTTAAAATAGAGCAAAAATCTCGCGGGGGTTGTCTAAAACAGCATTTAAAGAAATACTGTGAATTTTTTCGTGCATATAACTTATAAATAAAATCATTGAAACAAGTATTTTTATAATAATTTTCGAAGCATACTTTGCGATTTTTTTCCATCGAGGGAATTTCATATAATAAATCGGTAGAAATGGGGTATGTCGCGGTTTAAGTTAATATTTTATTTCGAAATGGTCTATTTATTAGTACTGGTCGCCCAATGGTCGAAAATCGACCATAATTGTAATGTTTCTTTTTATTGATTTATTGTATTTTTTATGCATAATTTAAAAAAATATTAGCATTCTGCACTCCTTCTCTATATAAACTATAAGTGTGCGCAATTTAATATTCATCCGTCCGCGCAATTTTCGTAAAAAGGGGTACAAAGTTTTTGCTTCACGTATTAATATACTGATGATACTGATGATACTGATGATACTGATGATTTAATGTATTTTTTATGCGTAATTTAAAAAAAATATAAGCATTCTCCACTCCTTCTCTATATAAACTAAAAGTGTGCGAAATTTCACACTCGTTTTCATTTTCGTAAAAAGGGGTACAAAGTTTTTGCTTAATGTATTAATATACTGATTTTTAATTTTTACTTATATCTTGGACAAGTCGTGGTGACGACTATGGTCGAAGTTTTCAGGTAGGTACATTTAAAAAGATATTTATGATCAATTTTCACCGTTCTAAGGACAAATTGAGCTAACTTCGGACATGACAAGTCACACTTCTAACTTCTATATTCAGTGTCCACACCGCACAGTGGACAGGTAGGTGTTGTGGCAGGTACGGTGTACACCTGGCCAAGGTGGGCGCCTTTCCTTAAAAGGGAAACTGGTCTCATTTTATATTTTCTTGACCCAAACCCGTGCTGAAGTGTCCACTGTGTCGCGAGGTTTGCGAAATTATTCGCGTTTTTCATCTGACACTTGCTTCGTTTCTTGCATCGACCAACAAAGTGGTTTATTGGTTTATTGTGGTTTATTCACCATTTGTGTAGAGAAAGAAGGTTGGATTCCTCAGTCCATGAGATTCATTTTACTAATATATTAGACGCGAAAGTTTGTATGTATGTATGTATGTGTGTTTGTTACTCTTTCACGCAAAAACTACTGAATGTATTTTAATGAAACATTACAATAATATAGCTCATAAATCAGAAAAAATAGAGCATATATATTATAATGGTAAGCCCTGGCGTTATGAAATTTGTATAAATGAAAATGTGTGTATTTCATATATTTTAGCGGCATGGAGGAAAGGCAGGGGGAAGGGGAACGGGGGAGGTTGGGTTCGCGGAGAGGAAGGCGATGAAGGTGGAGCGAAACGGGGACGTACGGGAGCAGGGAGAATCAATTTATTTATTTGAATCGCATGCAACGCGTGCCGGGTACCAGCCAGTTAAAAATAATTTTAATAAAGTTTTTTCGTCGGATGGTGTTTTTTTTACGTTAGCTCCTCACAGGAGGCCCTACGAAAATAATACCCCTCAGGACCATCTTTGGGGATGCTGTGTGGAGGGCCTTTTAGGAAAAGGAATCAGATGAAGTTCTGGGAAGGAAAAAGGTGTGAGAGGTGGGAAGGAATCTGGAGGTTAGTGGCTTCTGGAGTGATGGAAGTATGTCTCGTCCCTCCCATTGCGGTGCAAGGCGATGGGTCGAGAGAGTCGGGCTGGAGAGGTAAAAAAACTCAACGATGGGCAAACGCATGTGCCGCCAGGACGTAGACAAACCCCATGAACTCCTGCTAAATATATAAATCTGTTTAAAGAAAGGCCAAAATGTACCTATATACGCGCCTTTATATTAATAAATTTATTTTTATCGCTGCTGGAAAGGAAAAAAGGCTAAAGTGCCATAAAACTAAGACATTAAAGATGAACTACACAATAGTACCCTTTACACGTAGAGTTCGGAGCGGGACGTGCCCCGCGCCACTTCAGGCCGCCGCGCAGAAAAGTCTCACAATGAACTGCGCTATAAACCGTTATCTTACTTTCGGTCTTTACTTTAACCACTGGAGCGCTTTTTGCCACAATATGGCACTATTTAAAATACCTTGGATTGCTTTGCTGCCAATTTTGGAAAATTTTTCCTTATTCATAAGTTATTAAATAGAAGTTTACGATTTTATAATATTTTTTTAATAAATCCTACGAATATGTAATAATCGACAAAAGATAGATGAATTTATTGGCTATATAGATCTATAATCAGTTTGTTTTTTTTTTTTTTTTTTTTTTTACAGTTAATACCGCACAAGAGTCCCAACTGCTCCCGTCTGGAGCCAGTGAGACTATGGCATCCCCAATTGGGGTATGTTGTGAGGCTGAAGGTAGTGGGGAGGGGAAGGAGATAGGGAAGAGGAAGGTGGGGAAGTACCTGGCTATTCAGAAGTTTGTCTCCATATTAAAATTCGGAGGTATGATTTCTTTTAATTTGGGCGGAAAATATTCAAAATGATCACCAAAAATGACGAGCAATCGGAGAAAAAAGTTTTAAATTGCGTGGCGAATTTATACTTTTTGGAGGATTTATACTTTATATTTATATTTTAGATAACTTTAATAGTACACAACTGCTAACCCTGTACAAATCGCAAGTGCGCCGCACGGTTGAATTTGGCAGCCACCTCTGGTCTGGAGCCCCGAAATACCTAAAAAAAACCCTCGACTCTGTGCAGAAACGGGCGGTCCGATTGATAGACTTTCCTAACTTAACAAACGGATTGCAATCTTTAGAGCATAGGCGTCAGGTGGGAATGCTGTCCTTGTTCTACCGGTATTACAATGGAAGATGCTCCGAGGAACTAGCGTCATTGATCCCTTCGGCACCGGTGCATAGTCGGGAAACACGCCAAACACGTCAAACACGCGCCCAACATTTGTACACGGTTGACATTAGTCACGGGTCGTTTCTACGACTCGTTCTTCAGTTCAACAGCTCGGCTGTGGAACGATTTGCCGGCCTCTGTATTTCCTCTCTCCTACAACATGGGTCTCTTCAAAACCCATGTTCACTCCTTCCTCTCCTCAAAAACACCCTCCACACAGCATCTTCAAAGATGACATAGGCCCTGAGGGAAATTATTTTCCTCGGGGCCTCCTGTGTGGAGTTAATGTTAAAAAAAAAATACCAGTGGCGGATTTATACTTTTCATAAGTATAGGCCACTTCAGTTGCGCCGCCCTTTCCTCCTTTTGTGAAGTTGCCACCTATCATAAATCACTCACTTGTAGGCTTCGCGCCGCCCCCTGACATCTGCCGCCCCCAGGCCGCGGCCTATACGGCCCATTGACAAATCCAAGACTGAGCTATTGTACCGGACGGGACCACGATTATGACTTATTATATTTATGTTTTGTTTTAACTTAGCGTCGCTTAATGATTTACTTGTTTAACTTAGCTTCATTTAGAGATTCGACAAAGAAGAGGATGAGTTCCTTGAAGGCCGTCCTCTTCTTCTAACCTAAAGGGGGCTTGTTGGATGTTAAAACGAAGACGAAGACGGTACGTTTTCGTACATTGAGGTTTAATTTAGGGCGACTTTTTTTTTTTTGGTTTTAGGCAATTCACCCTGGAGAGAGTGCTTTGTGCCGGTAATATTTAAAATGGATAAGAAATTTCGGTTAATCTAATGGGAAAATAATAAAACAAATTAAATATTGGACTCATTTAGATCACTAAAACAAATTAAATATTGAATTCATTCAGGTTAATAAACTTAGCAGTCACCCATTCGTGGTATATTAATGTATAACTGATGTTTTATTAAGAAAGTTAATAAATTTGTGTTTTATGGGCTATCGGAGAGGTCGAATGCGAGGACAGGGTTTTTCTGTGTCCGGTCTCGTTTTCGATTTCTCCGTACGCCACTGTGGGCGAAACTTGGCCTTGCCACAGGACCAAAATGCCTGGCGGGGAGCGGGGGGCTCCCGCTCCCCTGTCCTTCCCCGCGTCCTACCTTCGGGCGGACCAATTAGAGCCCTCCTTCTGGGGGTTAGGTATTTTGGTCCTGTTTGATGCCTGGTGTAGCTCGCACTGTTTAATTGAATTACGGGAGTCTGGCATTATGAATTACGAAATAAATAATATGAATTGATAGGCCAGACTCCCCTTACCATGTTTATGTAGGTTAACCTAGAGTAAGTTTAGTTTTAAGTTCAATAATTAAGATTCCCCCCAATAAGGTCGGTCCGGGGGGCCGATGATCTTTTTTGTATCTGACATAAAAAATCGAAATAAATTATAAGGAGAGAGGTCGGGAGGTTCAGACGGAAGCACGGAGAGAGGCGAATGATTGCTACTATGGTGATCTCAGCTACGATGACCACAGCAGAGGTCACGACCCGCTAAAACTCAGACTGCTCGGAAAAGGAGACAGTTTGCCGTTTCCACCCCCGCCGGCGGCACGGTGGGGGTGCGAGCTATATATACGGGGCTGCTACCCCTATATCGTCACTTCTCTCGACCGGTACCATCACAGCAATCTTAGCCTCTCTGCCTGACCCGACTTCTCTCCGGACTTTTTGGAAATATTGGACTTATTTCTTCACCTCTGGACACCTCCAACCCCCGGGACCCAGCGGCTACCAGGACTACCCAGCGCCTATCTACAGTCTTTGTGGGAGTAACCAGGACGTACCCTACAGCTATACTGCTTGTTTTTGCTTGTGTTCATCAAATCAAGTGTTCTAGAGTTTCTCACATGTTCTTGGAAATTGAAAGGAAAAGAAGCTGAAGGTAATGGGGGGGAGGAGGTGATAAGAGATGACGAAGAGGAAGGTGGGGAATTACCTGGCTATTCAGATATGGTCGTCAAACACGGTAGGCAACATTTCAATTCTGAATGGTGTTCTTACCAGGATGATTTTGAGAGGACCATCCATCCTGGGACGTGCCGCAAATACGCAATATATTATTTTTAATTAAAAAAAATTTAAATATCACAAATTAATCAAATAAATTTTATCTGCCCACGCTGGGATTTCAACCCTCGTTATTCAGTAGAAAGCTTTGCCCCTCGACCACGGAGGCTCTCAAAATGTGTCTTGTATAGTAATATAAATAATAAATGTGAATAAGAGATGTAAATAATAAAGTTAGATAAATTAAATATATTAAATTGGGCGGCGCCCTTTAGGTGATTTTTAACATAAACGGCGCTTTACCTCTCAGTATTGCCCTAGGTACCTAGCATGGTCGATCGATATAGGTTTTGTCGAAAATGTCGGTAACTTGTCATCGCTCCCAAGCACGACTGCAGGCCGCTAACGAACAAACAACAGTTCACAACGACTAACAGTTCCTAATTTATTTGACTTGAACTGTTATTTGTTTGTTAGCGGCCTGCAGTCATGCTCAGGAGCGATGACAAGTTACCGACATTTTTGATAAAACCTATATCGACCGACCATGCTAGGTACCCAGGTGCATCTCGCAATATTCTGTGATATAATAACTAACATTAAACACATCCTTTTATTATTATATACCTAATTCATCTATTATTCTCAATATTTTTGTAAAGCCCAGATGAATTCTAACTTTTACAAAAGCGGCACTTTGTATACGGAGGCTCATACGGCGTGCCATAAGAATAATTTTATTTTTATTCAACAACATTACTGGGAAGAATAGTTTTAATTATAATTAATATTATGTAAAATCTTGTACAAAGATGTTATTCTCTTTGGCAAGTACCACTCCGTGAAAGTAAGAACTTTTCTGGCTGAATGTAAAATGATTCATTATTTATTAGCCATAAACTATTTAAAACTCTTGTCAATAGTGATGGTTGACTTTCAAAATGGACCGTTGCTGCGGTACCGGTTACTTGTTACTGGTTAACTCCACACAGGAGGCTGAGATTTTTTTCCCCTCAGGGCCTACGTCATCTCAGAAAGGAGTGAACATAGGACTTGAAGGGACCCATGTTGTGGGTGGGAGGAAGTAAAGAGGCCGTCAAATCGTCCCATAGTCAAGCTGTCAATGAATTGTCGTAGAACGACACGTTCTCACGTCAAACAGTTCCTCGGAGAATCTTTAATTTTAATACCGGTAAAACAAAGACCAGACTTTTAGTGAGCAAGAGTGGTAGGATTGAAAAATACAACATTATTTTTATTGTAGTTAAAAATTTTTTTTTTCAAATTTTCAATTTTTTGTGTGAAGATGTTTCACTTTAAGGAGGCACAGTCTCTAACCTGAAATTTTGAAAAAAATAGTCTTTCAAGTGGCTCGCTACCTTTAGTGACTTCGCAGAGGTGTTCGGGCTCATGGGGGTGAGGTTAGCCCGTGTCTTGTCGGCAGATGTTTCTGCCACCAACTGTGTGACAGGTTGAATCGCGGAGACTGGTTGATGACACCTTTCAACCTCTCCAGCAGGATTCTTTCGGAATATCGCCTTTCGCCGCGATGAAAGGGAAGGATTCACAAGTCACTCCTGGACACACTGACCCCCAAATTCTTACCCACCATAATTTTTTTCCTTCCCTGAACTTCCTCCTCTTCCTTTCCTAAAAATAACATCCAAACAGCATTTTCAGAGACGACGTACGCTCCAACGGAAATTATTTTCCCCAGGGCCTCCTGTGTGAAGCTAATGTTTAAAAAGGCGTAGTGGGTTCAATCAAGTTAAATTCTTCATCTGCTAACTGTTCTACACCAGCGCAAAGACAATATTTTCTCGCTTTATAGATGGCAGCAGAATGAAGGTACCTAAGTCTTTCTATAAAAATACAAAATTAGACAACTGAATTGCATGTAGATGAATCACATTTTGAAATAATATTTTTATTTATTGAAAAATAACCGCTTCCTCTGAAACATTGGCCGTTCCGGTGACAGCTAGGTTACATGAATAGAGTAACGGAGACAGGTATATCGATTGACCATCTCTAGCTAATAACGAAAACCGGCGCAGTTGGTGCGCGTCGTGTCAAAATGACAGTTAACTTTTATTTACTAAACATTGTTTTAGTTTTAAATTTGTTTTTGCTGGCGGGTTCTTCATTGAATGATCAATGTGAGGAAGGAGATTGTGCTGGTTCTTTAGAGCCTTCGGAAAATAAATACTCAGAAGGTAACGATCATTACTTCAGTAATTACTAATCCGCCCGTCCGTGTTTTTGCAAACCGCAAAATAATGCAGATACAACTGGACAAACATGTTGACTGTTTTTGACTCTATTATGTGTTTAAATTCATGGTAAACATTTGGAACAGCTGGCCAAGCTTAATATGAATATTAAAAAAATTTCAACTCTTACAAAGCCGACTATTTGAATTCGGGGAAAATGGAAATTATTGCGTTTAAAATTAAAACGACCGCCACATACATTATTGTAATAATAATATTTGTAAGCGTATTTTACCACCTTTCAAAAACAGTTTTTAATCTTCGGGTACGATTATTTCGGATAGAAAGGGAGGAGAGGAATTTCTGGGAAGGGGGAGAGTACGATTTCCGTGGCGCCGCTATTTGACGGTGTATTCAGGTAGAACAGCCCAAATAAGGCGAAAATGAAGAATAAATTTTTTAGATATCTCGAGATTTTTTTGTTTTCGAGATATCGATACTATTATACATATTTAACAATAAGACGTTTAAATGATGATTTTGCACTTTTTATTTCTACATAGCTGGAGACCAGCCGGGTCCCAGTTCTTATGTTTTGAAGGGACTTGCGAACTAGAAAGAAGAAGAATTTTTAAACAACAGGTTTAAAAACTAACATCACAACAAACCTGTCAGCGTGTTTACAAACATCTCGCAATAACACTCTTCACTACCGACTGAGAGAAAGAGATCTGCTTGATCATATAGGATCTTTCAATAAGAATGCCTTATTTTAAAATGTAAATAAAACAAGTTGTGTGTGATATATCCACTCAATATATATTTTTTTAAAGTATATTTAATGTCTTTCAAATGTCTGCCGCGGCTTTGCTTGGTGGCACGTATTCGGGAAGTCCAATTTTCAATGACTTTGTTGCATAAATTTGGCTGAATTTGCTGGACGGCGTTTGTTATGTTGACTTTTAGGGTGTCAATTGTTTGCGGCTTATTCGCAGAGACTCGCAATTTAAGATGGCCTCAAAGGAAGGAGTCTAAAGGCGATAAATCTGGCAATCTCAATGGCCAGTTCACGTCGCTGCCGTGCGAGATAACCATGCCTTTTCTGATCAAACTTCAAATTTAATGATTTGCACACGCTATTTAACGCTACAACCTGCGCTATGACACTACTAAAAGATTGACAATAAATTTTGACCGAAGTCACTTTAACCTTTAAGTACCGAGGTGCCGTTTTAGTTACATAAGTACCGACGTGAGGTCTGCCAGACTACCATAGTTTAAATAAAAATAAATAATGTATTTTTTTGTATTTTTCTAAAAACATTGCTACCTAATATTGTTTATATATCTTTTATTGCTTAAGTAAAATGAAATTTAAAGATTTACGCATTTATTAATAATTATAAGCATTTAAATCACAGACGTCGAATTTTTTGAATAAAAAATGGACTTTTACCTTAATCTCAATAAATATTAATTACAGTGTTTTTTTTCTCAAAAATAAATTATTCTTAAAGTTTAATAGCTAGGTAAACTATGAAATTAAATAAAACATAAATAATTAGCAGTTTTATGAAAAACCACAAGCTACGGGCACACTTGCTCATTTGAAGCCAAAGAGCATGCTACCTAGTAGCAATTGCTACCTAGTAGCATGTGTGTCCGTGACGTTGCTAGTAATGAGCATGCTCATTTGAAGCCAAATGAGATAGCTGATAGAATCAACAGCCGTTTGATTTATGAGCATGCTCATTGGATTATCGGGTGGAAGGGGAAGCCTCTAAGCATGTGTGAACAGGCTGGCTTATGAGCATGCTCATGTCATTCCGATCTCAGTTCGCGCCAGGGATGGTATGCCCAAAAAAATTATTTCCCTAGATGTTGAGACAAAATTTCCCTGGATTTCGTTAAAATAATCACTTTTACGCATGTTTGCAGTCACCGCTTTTATTATCTTTCTTACATGGTAATTTTTAATTTTGCTAATGGAAATTCTCGATTCTCAATGGCAACACTGGAACAACTAATCTGACACAGCTCTGTCACAGTGTCAAATGTATACATACAGAATAATAATCATCACACAGTATTAATACCCTTGCATCTGCGTGGTTGAATTTCAGAACCCGACTTCGATTGCAAATCTGACGCCACGCCTTACGCGCCGCGCCTCAAATAACATCTATGTTCATGAAATTTCAGGCAAATCTACCGTTGTAATTCGGTTTTAATTCAAGAATCTGTCAGCAGCTCGCATGTGTAAATTCCCCCCCCCCAGGTATATGTACTACGAATTTATAGAATTAAGTATCTTTCAGGATATGGAAAGGTGATACTTGACGAGTTGTGAATAATAAAATCACGCGGCTACAGGCGATATATTATGAAATTTGGGAGGCGGGAACGGGTACCGCCGCTCCGGGAACCTTTATTGGAAAACCAACACCTCTGCCATAGGTCACCCCAAGTGGTTCGCTACGTTTGGTGATTTAGCAGGGGTACCCGGGTTTATGGGGTCAGGTTTGTCTAGGTCTTGGAGGCGGATGACCAGGACACACTGAACCCCAGATTCCTACCCACCCCTTAAACCCTTTTCCTTCCCAGAATTCCCGTCCATTTCCTTTCCTTAAAAAAACCCTCCACACATTATCCCTAAAGATGACATAGGCCCCGAGGGAGATTATTTTCCTCAGGGCCTCATATGTGGGGCTCATGTAAAAAATATATATATATTACATATGACGCCATTGCGTGTCTCGGTTACTGTGTCACGGTTACTTTGTCTCGGTGACTAGCTGTCACTGGATCACAGTGAATCCGAGGAACTGGCTATTTTTGGAACCAGTTCCTATCGGATTTATAAAATGGTCACCAACACTTAAACTGGGCGAAGCCGAAACAAAAGCCGCCCTCAGGGCCTAGCATCAAAAACTTGTGGATCGGATTTTTAACTACTAGTGAGATCATAATTATACAAACGTCCCATTTCTTGCTGTACTTTTCCAAATAAAACACTTTTTGCCAAACGAAATAATAATTTCCAAATATGTATACACTTATAACTGAATTAAAAACGAAATTCCTATTAAAAAATCACTTTGCAAAATAAAAATCAATCGCAATCACCGAAACTGAAGAAAACATATTTAGATAAAAACGCAACTTGAAACCTAAATTTAATATCATTTTGAGTTGTCGTTGTTAAAAACAACATTGCTTGATTTATGTAAGTATATCAACAGTATATAAGATTCATGGAAATTAAAAAAAATAATAATTAGCGACTAGCAATACATAAAAAAAATTGTACAAAGTATTTGAGTTCGAAATTTCCCTAGATCTAGGGAAATTTCCCTAGACATACCAACCCTGGTTCGCCCTGCGCGTTCTTGGCAAAAATGTCAAAATAGATCGCTAGGTGGACGTAAAAACCTTTCTTTTCGTGATTTATTATGGGAATCACGAATGTGTTTGGATTTTTATTATTACATAAATATTAATAAATATTTTATTTTAATATCCACAATAGACTTCCAAATTCCCCAAAAGTTCCTTTACCTCTAAAATGAAACCACATTCTATTGAAATAAGTATTTATTTTTTATAATAATTTAGACATATTCGAATTTGTTGACGTCTTTGACGAAAATCAACCTTTCGAATATAGGAACTCATATGCGGAATAACATTCCGCGTATGAGTATTTCGTTTTTATATCACGCTTTCAATTTTAGAGAGTAGCTCGTCAAATTTCTGCGGAAGCATTCATAAATGATTTTTATATCCGTTGATATCTTCTTCTCGCATTTCTACTAACAAATGATTACTTGCTCCAAGGTTTGTTCTTCTAGTGATCCAATTGCGAACACAAATCGAACTTTTAATTTTGTTTTTTTCTTTCACCAAAAGTTTCTTCAGTAAATGAGTTGCAAGCAATACAATAACTTTATTGACTTCTGTGCGGACGGAACTGACTCTATTATGTCCTTGTAACTGTATAACCGTTGACATCTTGGACCCAAATCAACCGTTTTGTTTCTTTCGTCTAAAGGTTCTTAAATAATTAATAATTGCGTTGAAGCAAGCAATAAGATTACTTTGTTTAGTTCAGGGCGAACGGAACTGACACTATACGATGACATTTATTATTTGACATGAGCATGCTCATTAAATAGCATGTGTGTTCAAATGTTGGCTTTGAGCACGCTCATTCACGAGAAAGCTCAAACCAAGCCTGCTCATTGATGAGCAAATGTGTACAGTTGACTATTTGACATGAGCATACTCATTAATGAGCATGCTCATAAGCCGGCTTGTCAATGAGCAAATGTGTCAGTACCATAAAGCTCTAGGAACTATCAAATATTACAAACAGTCTTTGCACACAGGCTCGTTGCATTGAAGACACACATGTTTCGTGCAAGCGTCACATTTGTAAGCATTCTTGCATTTTAGTTTTGAGGGACAGAGCTTTCTAGGTTGGTAACCCTATTTTTTTCCCTTATGTTTTCCGGCGCATTTGACCCAAGAACTCTTTTTATCGACGAGCGCAATTTCCTTTGAATGAGGCCGTGTTTCATATTTCTTTCTGGAAATGACAGGAATGGAAATGACACAAATATTTCTTTCTCAGTGACAGGAACACTGTTATTTTCAATTGAGGTTGCTCGTTTAATGCTCGAAGATACTGGCTGATTTATTGTAACATTTGACTAAAAATAAAAGAGGAAACCCATATAATCTGAAAAAAGTCGTAACCAAAAAAAGTTACATAAGTACCGACGTGTGGTGGTCTGACAGACCACTCGCGATCTTATAACAGCCATAACTTACCGAAATCGCACCCTCCGACACTGCCATTCTCCACAAAAGCTGTTGGGCAACTACTCGAGGGATAAAGAGAAGAACAGTGTAATACTACCACGCCAACATAGATAACTAGACTTTTCGAAAGCTCGAAGTGTCTGCCAGACCAGATGTCGGTACTTAAGGGTTAATAAGCTATGACTTATAACCTAACAAATTGCGAGCGTCCCTAATGAACAACCCTTTATTTATTTATTTATTTACGGACAAATAGTCCATTAATAACATAACAATAACACAAATAAAAAAAGAGATGACAAGGAAAGTACATATAAATGAAGAGCATTGACAAATTATAATACAAAGAACATGTAGAAGACTACAAGTCAAAGCTTGAAGATGGATTTAAAAGACTAAAAATTACACATTTCGTATCGACTGCCGAAAGTCATTTAAGCTAACACCAAAAAATTCAATGCTTTGACTTGCGTTAACAAGTCTCAACATTCTGGATAAAGGAGAATGATATCCATAATTAGTAGAATGTTGATTGAGGAACGGCAATTAATTATTTCGGAGTCTAAGAAATGTTTAAAGTTTGTTCAATTTCATCATAGAGTACTCGCTTCTTTCAAGTCCTAATCTCCAAGCAATTCCTCGTAGGAAGCGATGTTGTACTGATTCGATGTGACAAATATGGACAGCATAGAAAGGAGACCAAATGACACTAGCATATTCAAGGTAAGGGCGAACCAGTGAACAATAAAGAGTTTTAAGTGTACTTATATGTTTAAAGTCTACTTTAAGTGTACTTATATGAATGAAGCCGAGTAGTTTAAGTGATTTGTTTACGATGTTATTAATGTGATCACGGAAAGAAAGTTTGCAGTCTAGAGTAACCCCAAGGTCCTTGATAGATGTGAGAGTAAAGAGACAAATATTATTATTTTTTTATAATCAAACTGAATAGATTTTTATAGTTAGTAATTAAATAAATGACAGTAGGTTTTAGTCAAGCTCCGAACCTAATGCCTTTGAGTTTTTATTCTATAGAGGGCATTGGTAATTAGTTTTCAAGCATGTTGGTTTTTAAACAGCCATGAAAATCCAAATAATATCAATCTTTGTGATGATTTTGCAGCGGCCAACTCGAAGTTCCGTCACATGGAAGAGGAGCTGGCTAAGACGGCTTCGTACGAGCCATGTCCCCAGTCCGACAATTGCAGCTGCCACCTGCCCACCCTGATCAAGGATCTGCAGCCCTTCAAACATGGAATCACCAAGCAGATGATTGAATCTGTCAAGAAGAAGTAACTTATTTTTCCAATATTAAACGCTTTCATACACAGAGATACTTAGGCCCTCCGTTCATGGAGATACTTACAAACTACGTGATTGTGACACAACCACAAGTACCCTACAGATATACTACTTTTTAAAGCTGGTTTCCGTACATGGCACTACCCGAATTATACTGAACTTGATCATTTTTCACGTGCAGCCGTGGAGTTAACACAATGTCAAATGACTTTTTCTCCAACATTAATCTATGCCTTCTCAATTTTTTGTATTTCTTGGGCATTAACTATGTAAAAATTTCTAGACATTTTGTTTTTTGAAGAGTTTTATTAAATGTACATTTGTTACTTAAATTTAATTTTTCTGCAACCGGTTTCGATACAACCGTATCATTCACGAGCAGGATTTTTAAGTAACAAATGTACATTTAATAAAACTCTTCAAAAAACAAAATGTCTATGCCTTCTCCACTAAATCCTTTCTTGCATATTCTGGTAATGTAAAGATATATAAACACGCATTTTTTCCACTTCCAGAACAAATCTAACATTACTTTCATGTTCAGACGTCATTTCTGTCAAACGTCAAACGAAAGTAGTAGACCCGAATGCTGCAACGCGTAGCGCGCTACCAGCACCGTCGGTAGCACGCTACTGACTTCAACCCGACACCCGTCGCGTACCGCCGTGTACGAACACCAGCAAAATTGTATGGCGGGTACCCACGAGCGGTACGCATGCTATGCGCATCAGGCTCGAATAACTTGCAAGTAGCTCCATGTACGGAGGCGCTTACAATATGCAACCACTAGTCTGCTACTGATATGCTACTCTTCAAAGCTGGTTTCCGTACACGGCGCTACCCGAATTATTTATTTATTTAGAATTTACGGCACAAGTGTCATTTATGGTGACCGGACAACTCGGAATGAAACCAACTCAGAACCATCTCAGTAAAGTCATTAAAAGCGATGAAAAAATTGGTTAAATAGGTTACGTTAGGTTAGAGTTATGGGCTATTTTAAAATTATTTTTTTCATAGCTTTTAATGACTTTACTGAGATGGTTCTGAGTTGGTTTCGTTCCGAGTTGGCATGGAATCGCCATTTACGTTCATGTGTTTTTTAATTATTTTTTAAACAGTCATAGTAGTTAGTTTTTAATTTGGGAGGCGGGTATGGGTACTGGAATTGTATGGAATCATTTATTGGATAACCAACACCTCTGCCATAGGTTAACCCAAGTGGTTCGCTACTTTTGGTGACTTAGCCGGGGTGCCCGGGTTCATGGGGTGAAGTTTGTCCGGGTCTTGGCGGTGGATGCGTCTGCCCACCAGCTGCATGGCAGGCCTGATTGAGAGAGAGTGGTTGAGGGAGTCCCTTTGACTTCTCCAGCCGTAATTTCTCTTAACATCGCCTGCACGGCAGTGGGAGGGATGGATTTATACGTCCTCCAGGACATACTGACCCCCAGATTTCTACCCACCCCTAATATCCTTTTCCTTTACAGAACTTCTTCCCCTCCCTTTCCCAAAACGACCCTCCACACAGTATCCCCAAAAATGACATAGGCCCTGAGGGCAATTATTTTCCTCAGGGCCTCCTTTGCGGAGCTAATAAAAAAAATGTACAGTGAAGTAAGAAAGGAACATTTTAAAATAAAAATTATTACTTTACTAGCTGGCACCCGGCATGCGTTGCAATGCCATTCAAATAAATAATTTTTTCTACCTTCATTTCCTTTCCCATGCATTCCTGCTTCCTTTCCACGTCCCCTTTTCCTTCGTTACCCTCCCTCTCCTTCCTTCCCTCCTTGCTGCAAAAAATATGAAATACACACATTTTCATTTACACAAATTTCATAACCCCAAAGCTTACCATTATATATAGCCTAAAGCCTTCGCTGGCATGCGCACAACAAATCACCAAAGTTTCATTGCGATCGGATGAATGGTATGGCAGCGCATAAAATATGAACAATCAAATATTGATTTTTATATATGTATAAGAAGATTTGCAGGCTTCGATTGTTAATTAAAATCTTTTAACCTAACATTTGCAAAAATTACTATGTATTTCCAGGGGCACCAAATACCAGATAATAGATAATCGGTTATACCGCCAGAAAGACTGCCTGTTCCCTGCTCGCTGTTCCGGTATTGAGTACTTCCTTCTGGAGCTGGTGTCCGGGGGCGGCCAGTACGACACAGAGCTCATAGTCAACACGCGGGATTGGCCGCAGCTCAACAGGGTGTGGGGCAGTCCCCTGGCCCCCGTCTTCTCTTTCAGCAAGGTACAAATTACCTAACTAAATAACCTCTCCATTGGGGTGCGGGTATGGGTACTGCGGCCCCGAGAACCATTTATTGGGTACCTAACACCCCTGCCATAATCATATCGTGGACCTTTTCAACAATTTTCTCAACTTTGCAGCGCCTCATCTAAAACAGATGTACAACCACATTTAAATTCGTTGAACCAATATCTCATAGATGGTGAAAGGTAGCCATAGACAGCATCCTACTTCGCTTCTATTTCTTCACGTGTTTATCCAAAAATAAATAGCGAATTGCGCATCGATTTTTACATTTTATCGATAAACACGAATCACGCCCATATGGGCGTATAACAACAATAAATAAATAAATAAATCACGTGTAATACAACTAGCTGCCAAATAAAAACTAAACTATGAATCAGTCTGAAATTTAGTATGTTGTCTTTTGACAGATGGCAGTACATGACGGTAATGTCAACTATCTTCAGCATAGCCATCTGTCTTCAAACACCAACAAATAATGTATAAACTACATAACTGATATGATGATCAAATACATAACTGGCACTGGACCTGTTAAACCATAGACAGTGTATTTAACAGGTCCAGTGCCAGTTATGCGCCAAAATTTTCAATTTTTTTTATTTTGTAATGCGATTTTAACCCTTATGTATAAAGAAAACGTAAGAAGGATAAGGTCAGAATCGCTTGGGGCATTCTTGTTCTTGAGTATAAGATACCGTAAACACACCTAGCCACTCGGAATAATTTGTATTAAATTCTCGATGGCGTCCGGGCATAATTTTTCCCGCAATTCGAGAGTGTCGTAAGATCATGAAAAAGTTCGATAAACCTATAAATTTATCAAATAAACGCAAGTAATGTTATTTTTATGCATAGTTTATTGTTCAAGGAGTGTATTTCAGTAAATATAATATACGATAGCACAAAATAAACCCACAAAATATTTCGTCAAAGTCAAAACTTTGCGAAATTTACGTCGTTTCCTGCTTGGCATTTAGGATGTTAATTAATTTTGCTAGTTAAACGCTAGACCTAGGCTGAGATGGGAGGATGATGTCAGGAAGGATGCAAGGGGATTACTCCATGTTGCAGATTGGAAGATGACGGCCGAGGACAGAGGGCGGTGGAGGCTTATCCTGAAAGAGGCCAAGGCTCGAAATGGGCTGTAGTGCCATTGAAGAAGAAGAATTAATTTTGCTAAAAATTCTGCCCCAATACAGTTTCGCCTAGTCTCCAAGGTGCTGCGGTCACGAGGAACTATTGTACGCGCGATCCGGCAATACTATGTGTAGCCTGGTTCCCCCGTGCCAAATGCCCACTGCGCTGCACTCTCTGTGATGCTTAGTCTCAGTGTGGCAGCCGTTCGCGATGGAGCTTTCGCTCGCCACACCCGCCAGGTGTGAATTGCGCTCTGTAATTCGTTGTTTGTGTGCAAAGAACATCACCCTGGTAGACATTCATTGTCAGCTGAATAAAGTGTACGGAAAACGGTGTATGAGCGCAAAAGGTTAGTTTAGAAGGTTTCGTCCCCAGTCACAATTTAGTCCAAGAATTCCTCGCAATCAATGTCGTGGCACTCAATTCGAGCTCCTTGAACCCGTTGTTGTTTGCGATCTTTGATGAGCATTTTTGGGATCTATCTTGTGCAGACCTTGTGGTATCCCAAATGTTCTGTCAAAATCTTGTCAATAGTGGTCTTACTAATGTGACCATAGCACAGAGCTCCGAAAAACCGAATTACAGAGCGGAAGCTCCATTGCGAACAACGGATTTTGGCGTGGGGAAACCAGACTACACTCAAATGTTGCCAGATTGCGTATAAAATCGTTCCTCGTGACCGCAGCACCTTGAAGACCTTATTTTACGAACAGCTCTTGTATACCTACTGTTATTTTGTCATTATTATTGTTTTATTATACATTTTTTCTATTACTGTTCTTATATATCTAAAATTACCTTGATTTGTTTGCATGCTTTTATATTTTTGATAATAAATAAATAAATAAAATACAAATCTTTCTTTATAAGAGTTGATTACGCAGTGGGAGTGATTGAAATTTTTTTGTATTATCCACCAATATTTTACCAGTATCTTTTATAATAATTGCAGACGTCAGACTACTGGGACATCATGTACCCTGCGTGGAGCTTCTGGGAGGGGGGCCCCGCCATCAAATTGTACCCCTCGGGCCTGGGCCGGTGGGCGCAGCACAGGATCAACATCAAAAAGGCTGCCAAAGAGTAAGAATTACAAGAGTATTTCTACTATCCAACTTATCCTGAGATTTCAACCATCTTTTTTCTAACTCATTAACTAACCATCACGTCATTTTGCCGTAGGGGTAGACACAGAGGATTGACTGCCAGGCAACTCCTTGCTTCATTTACTTTAATGCATTAATCTTTTTTATTTTTGGAATAACTTAAAGAGTAAAACTTCAAATTGTTCATTATTGAATATTTAGTTATTGAAGAGAATATTAACGACTCTCAAACAAAAATTTGAAAGAGAAAATGAAAACTATTTGGCAGGCTGGATTTGGAGACACTGGTTGAGGGAGACCCTTTTACCTTATTTTTGCCTCCAGCAGAACTCTTTTTACTGCTCACCAACCGCGTGGCAGGCGAGATCGGGAAAGGCTGGTTGACGGAGACTCTTTACCTCTCCGGCAGGTTTCTCTCGACTCATCACTTTGCACCACAGTGGGAAAGATGAATTCAAACCTCCGTCACCTGGCACCTGAACCCCAGATTCCTACCCACCCCTTAGAAATTTTTCCTTCCCATATCTTCCTATTCTTATTTTCCTTAAAAAAATCCCTTCACACATCACCCCCTGAGGGATATTATTTTCCTGTGTAGAGCTAAAAGCAATTTATTCATTTAAAAAATATATATTCAAACACAAAATTTGTACTCAAATCAATCAAATAAAATTTACTTGCTCACGCCGTGATTCGAACCTGCGACTTTTGAAAGCCATTAGTTAAATTATTAGCTCATAAAAGTTTATACGAACAAAGGCACAATGTTCCGTGCTTTTACCAGAATCTCAAAATTCTCTCAGTAAGAGCAATTCTACGGCCTAAAATTATATTTCAGCATATGAATAGCCCCATATACATAAATAAACTGGACCACACTTACAATACTCGTTTTACGTTAAATGAAGGACTAATTGTACCTTAGCATTTAAATAAATAAGGACAAAGAACGCTGGACTACATGACTATGTTACCTGCCGAAATTAAAAAATGTACAAATATTATGTTGAAGATTGGCTCGCCGAAAGAAATAATTTGTATTAGACTAACACAAAAATTCTAACCTCATAATAAAGTAAAATAAGTTTATATATCTCTCGAAAATTTCGCGATGTTTTGACAATGACGTGATATTTTCTGGGTTAATTTTATGCTATCTTATGTAATATTTACCCAAACACATTCCTTGAACAACAAACTATCCCGAATAACAACATTACTTGCGTTTATCTGCCGAATTCGTATGTTTACGATCTTTCTTTCAAAAATGATGCAACCGAACTGTCAGATGAAATGCTCCGAAAAAAACTTTGCCAGAAATCCATAAAGAATTCATAGAAATAATTTACGTTCCATAGATGTGTTCAAAGCATTTTATATCTTAAGAACAAGAATGCCCAAGCGATTCTGACCTTATCCTTCATACGTTTTCTTTATGATTAAGGTTTAAAATCGCATTTCAAAAAATATTTTTAGAGGTCAATTTCGCGCGCTGACCGGCGCGCAATCGGCAAGCAACCGGAAAAGTAGTTTATTGTGACTTTTGTTTTTTCTGTACAATATTTTATTTTTGCTTATTACGACAATGTATTATCTAAAATGACAGGTGAATCGGTGATGATGGCAATCGAAGAGTTACTGGACAACCTTACAAGATCTTATGTGCCTACATTGTTGCCTCTGATTGCCGTCTTTCACATTCGTTAAAACATTTAACCCAAACAACAAAATACGGGCACGACGACGTAAGCAATTGTAATAGATGTACGTTATTAATATTGTTGGTATCCATTTAGGCATCCTTGGGACAAGAAAAAGCCTATGGCTTTCTTCCGAGGTTCGAGGACCAGTGACGAACGGGATCCCATAGTGCTTCTATCTCGCTCCCGTCCTGATCTGGTAGATGCCAAATACACCAAGAACCAGGCTTGGAAGTCTGATGCTGTAAGTATTGTATTGAAAACTTGAACATTAATCTGTGTGCAGTACTCTCTCACTAATCCGACACCCCAAAAACCGGGCAAGTGTTCAATTGGTGAGAGCGGTAGATTATATGTAGAACATGCTAAAAATTAAAATAGGTATTTCGTAAAAACAATTAAACAATGTTGAAAGATCTTTTGTAAAATATCCACTTTTTACTATAACCCCTTAAGCTTCAGAAGTAAATCTTATTCCATGAACATCTTATTCCATTAGAGCCTCTGAAGTGTAAAAAGCTTGGCGCTCGAGTCTAGGTGAACTACTGAATTTGACATACGAATACTGGCAAATTGTAGAGCTTGATTTTATGCTTATGAGAGAGTACTTTATTATTATAAAACACTTTTCAGGATACACTATACCAACCGCCTGCCGAAGAAGTACCGCTTGAAGACCACTGCAAGTTCCGATACCTCTTCAACTACCGAGGAGTCGCAGCCAGCTTTCGCTTCAAGCACCTCTTTCTCTGCAAGTCCCTCGTCTTCCACATCGGCGAGGACTGGCTGGAGTTCTTCTACCCCTCGCTGATCCCCTGGTATCATTACATACCGGTTTCACCCAAAGCTACACAAGAGGACATAAAAACCCTCATCGAATACTTCCGGGTTCACGATGATGTAGCCAGAAAAATTGCGGAACGGGGCTATCAGCATATATCGGATAATTTGAGGATTTTGGATATTAAGAATTATTGGAAGGAATTGCTCAATCAGTATTCCAGTCTACTGAACTTTCAAGTTGAAAGAGATATGGATTTGATTGAAATTGTTGCAAAGAAATGAATTATTGATTCTCATCATAGACATTCAAATTGATAGACCAGTCAATCAGGGAAAGGGAAACAAATCAAGTTGCCCGGAGTGTAGGAGGCAGTGTGACCGTCTCCCTTTCTGTGATTAGTCAATAAATGGAATTCAGAAAAAACAGGCAACTTGCTTTGTTCCTCGTTCATACAATAATTCAGTCCTCGAAAATAAAATCTGCTTATAAATTACTAGTCCTTTTTTACAATGGCACACAAATTGCTAGCCGTATAAAAAACTTAATCACAAATCCCAAATTGGGTAAACGAAAGTTCGAATTTGTTTCCAAAATTGAATATTTTGTTACACTATTTAGTTAGACACTTTTACAAATTTACCCACCTCACTCATTTTTAGTGTTGCTACGCCAGGCGGTTTGTTTAAAAAAGAACATTCAGATCCTGCGCAAAGTCTTTTCTTACTTTAGCAAACTTTGCTTTTCTGCGCAGGGTCTGGTTATTTCAATGTGCAGTCTTCGACGATCAATGCATGACTAAAATTGTAATTTTTAAAATTATGG
Source organism: Glyphotaelius pellucidus (assembly GCA_936435175.1). Lineage (NCBI taxonomy): Eukaryota > Metazoa > Arthropoda > Insecta > Trichoptera > Limnephilidae > Glyphotaelius > Glyphotaelius pellucidus. Next base: position 18,023,430 of record OW386559.1, on the reverse strand, counting down.
GGGGTAAGAAATCTGGGGTTCAGTGTGTTCAGGAGTGGCGGACTTATAAATCCATCCCCCCCGTCGCGGTGCAAGGCGATAGGTCGGAAAAGTCGGGCTGGAAAGTTTGAAGGGGCTCCCTTCGTTGGGCAGACGCATCCGCCGTCAAGACCACACCCCATGAACTTGCTAATTCACCGACCGTAGCTTTCCACTTGGAGTGACCTACGACAGAGATGTTGGTTATCCAACGAATAGTTCCCGGGGTGGCGGTATCCATATCCTTCCCCCAAATTGCAAATTTAATATTATCTTTATTAAAAAGTTTTTGGAAATGGTTTTTTAAAAAGTTTTTGCGAATGATAGGTTGTATTTTTGATATTGTATACTTTATCATCAGTCTTATAGGCGACGTTAGCAGTTAAGATTTAAAAAAAATATATATTTGTATATACGTGCGAAATTCAATGTTATAATATTAGAGATATTAAATCGTACAACACCAAATGATTTGCTCGTTGGCGGGCCAATCTAATTTCTTTTAACAAGTTGTGTGTCGATCGTGCTCTGGAAACCTTTTTTTTAAATGGCTGAACTTGCCGATGGTGCTCCGGAAACCTGTCCTGATTCCATCCACTCCACAATTTTTTGCGTTGCGATTTTAACCTTTATGCTTTGAAAACTGTATAGAGGACAAAAACAGAATTGCTTGCGCTAATAACACTCAATTCTACTTTTTATTTTATGAATCTACGACAGCTCATCAAATAAATTATCTACGAATAAAATGGCATTCCTTATGTAAGCATACGCCAGATTACATACGATAGATTGCATACGCATAGATTATAAACGCACGCCAATTTTTTTTGATTAAATAGGTTAGGTTATGGCTGTTTGTATTTTTTTCATCACTTTTAATGACTTTTCAAAAGTGTTGAAATGCCACTTTATTGAGTGTCAGGGAACCATTTAAATCGTAAAAGTTCATTTACACTGCACAATTATTGTTTAATTTTTTTTATTTAAAAAAAATTATGTAAGTACATATCGTCCCTTAGCTTACAACACCGCATAAGTCATTTTTACCAACTTAACAGGAGACGAAAAAAACTGTGCGGTGTTGGTAGGGCAACCGACTTGCACTACTTTTGTTGTCACTACTTTTCGAATTACGGCTTCTGATTGACTGAAATCTATATCATGTGACCAATGGTTAGACGCGCAATGGGCAGTTCCATCTAAAGGCATTAAAATGTGAAAACCGCTAATTTTCGACTTGAGCGGTGTTGTAAGCTAGGGGACGATATTTTATTCGCACATTTAGTACTGTAAATAAATAAATACGTCATGATAATGGGAAAACATTGCTTGTGCAATGATGGAGGACTTAGTTAGCAGAAGATGAAACCCACTCACCTAAGTGGTCACCATTATAAGGTTCACCTCAGTTTCTATTGAAAACATACAGCACAAATTTTTAAGACAATTTATTATTATTCATTATAAACACCCGCATTATAAATAGTCAGAGCAGTTAGTCGGCAGGTCAATTTCACAAAAGCCTGGGAGGGAACCTAATGCATTTGTCTACTAAACTATCAACTAGTTTATATACTTTATACTTTTTTTATACTTTCTCGTTTGGTATTAAGGTGATGCTCCTTGTGGTGTAACATTTGTAATCGGGCCGCTAACAATAACACTTGTTATGTAAATGGCGATAAGGTTTAAATCCCCGCTTAACATCAGCTGCCTGTTTTGATTTATGCAAGAAAAAAAAAACATTACAAAAAGCGTGTTTTATTTTATTTTGCCAAGTTCTGGCACAAATATTTAAAGTTTTACCACAATTTTATAAAAAACTTAATTTTCAACATTATACAATAAAACCACAACCGAAAAGGGGCTTGTAAGTAGGAGATTTTGAACTTTAACCCATTTGAGATGAGTGTCATGTATACATGCCAATCGATCTTGTGCCTAAAAGACGAGTGTCATCTATACATGACGCTATTTTATAATTGTTTATATAACGAAATGTTTTATTGTTGGATTTTATTTGTCATCTTTGAACTGTTTAGATTACATCTACATCTTTGAATATTTTTTAAGTGACACTACGCAATATTCAATTAAAATGAGATTATCGCGATATAAATCGCGAAAAATCTGCCCGTCCACGGGTATTGGAAATTCTTGAACGACATTGTCGTAAATAGGTTAAAGCAGTTTTTGTAGACCTAACACTTTATTATTTTCTGAGTTTATAAAAAGACTTATCGAAAAAATTATCAATCATATCAAAGGCAAAATGTGTTCTACTCGCATTATTTTATTAAATCATCTTGAATATTTCCAAGCAATCAAAATTTCAAACCAAAAAAATATGATTTTGCATTACTTCACAGTGCATCTACCTTAATGTGAAACTGACAGCATTCTGGTATTAGAAAGATTTTCATATCGTAAAATAGGACTAAAAAAGGTCCATATATTTAATACAGAAGTTTAATATATCGCAATTTTTTTTTTATTTTTTATATGAATACCGCACAAGAGTCCCAACTGCTCCCGTCTGGAGCCAGTGAGACTATGGCATCCCCAATTGGGGTATGTTGTGAGGCTGAAGGTAGTGGGGAGGGGAAGGAGATAGGGAATGGAAGTTTTGGAAAACTACCTGCTTAAATTCTCACGTCTATTTCGGTAGTATTATTTTTAAAAATTGATATTGTTTTTGTGCCATTTCTTTTTAATTACTGCTATTGTTTTATGTGCTCTCTTTGATGGAGCCAGTGAGACTATGGCATCCCCAATTGGGGTATGTTGTGAGGCTGAAGGTAGTGGGGAGGGGAAGGAGATAGGGAATGGAAGTTTTGGAAAACTACCTGCTTAAATTCTCACGTCTATTTCGGTAGTATTATTTTTAAAAATTGATATTGTTTTTGTGCCATTTCTTTTTAATTACTGCTATTGTTTTATGTGCTCTCTTTGATGGAGCCAGTGAGACTATGGCATCCCCAATTGGGGTATGTTGTGAGGCTGAAGGTAGTGGGGAGGGGAAGGAGATAGGGAATGGAAGTTTTGGAAAACTACCTGCTTAAATTCTCACGTCTATTTCGGTAGTATTATTTTTAAAAATTGATATTGTTTTTGTGCCATTTCTTTTTAATTACTGCTATTGTTTTATGTGCTCTCTTTGATGGCAAAGAAAAGTATCTTATATTTTCTCTCTGATTATATTTGCTTTATTTAGGCGTTTTGAATCTCATAAAAATGTTGACATAAGCTTGTGTAATTTTAACGCTGTGCATTACACATCTTGTAAAATGGTATTATAAAAGAATTTATTTTATATTTAAGTCCCTATACACAGTGAAATTCGCCTAAGAAGTTCTCACTTAAGAAATATTATGTTTAAGGGGACGCCTCTGTGGCCCTTTTCGTACTAAACTTTTTTTAGGATTTGAGGCCAAAATACCCATCCAAGCTGGAAAATTATTTTTTTAATCAAAATATATAGCAAATATCTAATATGGATGATAAGTGCTGTTTGATTTATGTGTGTTTTAACTTGTAAAAAATATGTAATTTTAATTTAAATTTTCCAAGATTTTACAGGCAACTTTGGCAATTATTTGTAAGTTAATGATAATGGGCAGTTAAAAACCCGCTCCGCAGGTTTTACTGCCAGGCCCTGCGGGAGGCTTTTGGTTCAGCCGCGCCCCCTTAGTGTTGGTGACCATTTTATAAATCCAATAGGAACTGGGTCCAAAATTAGCCTGTTCCTCATATCTATTGTCAACCAGGCTAGTCACCAGGACAAAGTAACCGGGATGGACAATGTAATATACTGCCGCTTGATACAACTGAGTATTACCGTCAATCTTTCCATATCCGGAGAGATACTCCAGATTCACAAATTCGTAGAACTTATACCTAACATCCGTATGTGTCCTGCCAACGGAAGTGGCGACATCTTGTGACGAATTCTTGAATTAAAAACTGAATTACAACGGCAGCTTTGTTTGAAATTACACATATATAGATGTTATTTGTGGCGCGGCGCGTATGGCGTCAGACATGCGCTCAAAGCTGGGTTCTGAAATTCAACCACGCAGACGCAAGCCTAATAATACTATTCGATTATAATATATTTTTTTTCACTTATTATCATATAAATATGTTGAAATATAAATATAAATGAAAATTAATATAAATGAAAACGCATATAAATGAAAATGAAACAACCAATTGATGCTGGAACTTGTCATAAATTCGTCATACATAAATTAAAATTTCTACACAAAGAAATGCTCTTTAGATAATTATAAATAACTTACAAAAAAATGCCGAAATTGCCTCCAAAATTGATTTCTTTAATGTTTCACGTGTCATAATTTAAAAGACAAATAAATAAAGGAGCATATATGCGTACTAGATATTTGATATACCTTTTGATTAAACGAATAATTATTCTATTTTTTTTTTTTTTTTTTTAATGAAAAACAAATACCTTTGTATAACACCACTATTTTATTAACAATATCAACATGTTTCGAAAACTATGTTTTCTTCGTCAGGATAATAAGTCAATAATAAATAACAAAAGACAAACAAGTATAGACTAATTAGAACATAGACAAAATATTAGAAAGGAGAGGTGATTAATTACCTAAAATATATCATAAAAAACAATTATATAAAATAAAATATAAAAATTATTTTAGAATGGGTAAAAAATTACATTAACATAATAAAAAATCTTTTAAAAGGAAAACAAGAAGTCTAAATAACAAAATAAATAATTATAAATATAAGTATTAATACGAAAATAAATTTAAAAGATGGCTATTTTTAAAAAACGTTTGGTTATTTATAATATTTAATTTACTATTAACACTTTTTCTAATTTCTAAAATTTCTAAATTATCTAATTGTATACCCGTTGTGTTAGTGTGTAAAATTTTTAAACCTTTATTAATATCAAAAGAATGACCTGTTTCCAAAATGTGGTTTGCAAATTCTGAATAATTATTATTATTTAAACATCTTAGATGTTCCTTAACTCTAATGTTAAAATTTCTAGAAGTCTTCCCAATATAAAAAAAGTTACAATCATTACAAATTAATTTATAAACCCCAGATTTGTTCAAAAACACACCTTTGTCCTTGTTATTTAATATATAATTTTTTAATTTGTTATTGCCGTAAAAAGCTGGTTGGATATTATCTGGCATGTTTTTAATTATAATATGAATAATTATTCAGTTCGCTTGGGTATTTTGGCATCTAATTTAAGTTTTGTACGAAAAAGGGCATACCATTCCTCGAAGTTAGGTTGTTTTTGGTCCCTTGAAAATGACCCAATTTATCCCACATAAAGTTTTCCTACGTACAAAGTTTTTATTCCAGTCCCTTGGAAAACCTTACAAGAGGATTTCACTGCATTTATATGTGATTTATAGGAAAATTTCATGAAAATAGATCTGACGTCCAAGAATCAAACCAATAACGTTCAGTAATTAATGTTTACCACTTATGTATATAAATTCTTGTTAAATATGTATAAACCATTAGACATAAGTTATGTTGTTATAATACCACTATTCTCTATGCAAAATGTAAAAATTAATATGATATTTTTTTATTCTGTTTCGGGAAGCGCTAAATACTACAGCCAAGTTAATTGCTGTTAACATCCATTGGCTGCTTTATAATTTCTACGGTAATGGTACGGCGACATCAAAGGCACGCGTCATCTCATTCCTTCAATACGAGTGACGAAGATGTATTCTTTATTGTACTTTTGCTAAATACATGGAGATACTTAATGCCTCTGTACATGACGCTACTTACAAACTACTCGAGCCTCATGTGAGTAGCATTCCCGCCGCTCGAGAGTATCCCCGTACGATTTTGCTAGTGTTCGTACACGGCACCATGCGGCAGCTGTCGGTTTGAAGTCAGTTTCACGCTACTGACGGTGCTGGTCGCACGCTACGCGTCGCATCATTGTGTCTGCTACTTTTCGTTTGACGTTTGACAGAAATGGCGTCGGAACATGAAAGCAATGTTAGATTTGTTCTGGAAGTGGAAAAAAATGCATGTTTATATAACTTCATTTTACCAGAATACGTAAGAAAGAATTTAGTGGAGAAGGCATGGATTGATGTTGGAAAAAAAGTCATTTGACATCGTTTGACATTGTGCTAACTCCACGGCTGCACGTGAAAAATGATCAAGTTCAGTATATTTCAGATAGCACCGTGTACGGAAACCAGCATTAAAAAGTAGTATATCTGCAGGGTACTTGTGGTTGTGTCACAATCACGTAGTTTGTAAGTATCTCCATGAACGGATGGCCTTAGTTTACGAGTTTACGCGCTGCTTGTCAGTACCTTGACAGAAATGGCATCCGAACATGATTCAAATGTTAAATTTGTTCTGAAGATGGGAATATATCCACGTTTATATAACTATAATTTACAGGAGTAATTATGAAAGGATTTAGCGGAGAAGGCTTAAATCGAGGTTCGAGGAAAAATGGTCAATTTGACACTGTTTTCATGGAGTTCCTTGGCGCCGACGAATGTCGTACTACAATTAGTATTTATTTCGTTGAATGGGTGAACCCAAAATAAATAAGAATAATATTATTGTCTTCGTCGCTAGAGTCACTTGACATCGTATTAATTCTACCGCTGCATGTGAAAAAATGATCTTGTCCAGTATATTTCATCACATTACCGTGTGCTGAAACTAGCATTAAAGAGTAGCGTATCGGTAGGCTTCTTATAGTTGCGTCACAGTCACGTTGCTTGTAAGTATCTCCATTGAAGCAGACATGCGTACATCGTTTGTCTCACTCATTATTTAGTATGTAAGAGATGCAGTGTTATTGTCACAAAGAAAGTACGTTTTTTTGCCTTTTTTGTGCTGTTGCCGTGTCGTAACCGTAGGAATGATAAAAGTACCCATTGTAATTTTTTTTTAATGTGATTACTGCACAAAAGTCCCACTGTCCACAGCCAGTGGGACTGTGACATCTCCAGAACAGTGAAATGCTGAGATATGGGAAATAATAAGTAATTACATAGCGCAATGATAGGTATATAAAAAGTTCCAAATATGTAGTAATGTTACAATAAATTTTTGACAATAATTATATTACGTAATAGAAGAAAAGTTAAGTTACTATTTAACACTGTTACTAGAGCAAAATACAGACCGGGATTGGAATCTACCAGCCAGGCTGCAATCTCTTTTAACGCAGTGACACAAGAGTTTCTCTCATTGGCCAAATTATTAAATTTTCTATCTATTAGATAGATTGATATTTTACAATAAATATTATTACAATATTAATAAATAAATGAACTACTAATCTTATTTCATAACGGGTTTCTTTCATTGTTTTATTAATAAGCAGACATTTTATTCTACAACAGTACAAATATCTAGTTTTACAACTTTAAAAATGGCAGCATATTATTTATTAAATGTTTTCAATTTAATTAATTTTAAGTTTTATGTAAGTGTTATAAATTATGACTTATTGCTTTATAATTTAGATTTAAGTGTCTGACCCCTCAAAATAATGTCAAAAAATACAAATAATAATTTGATAATTCGTACTTGAATTCCATTACATGATTACATAAATTCCATTACATGTTTTACATATTAATGCACTTTAATGTTGCGTGCAACTGAACTGCTTGTGTACACCTGGATTAAATTGAAACTAATTTGGAGTAGGTACTTTCTTGTAAGTAATATTTTCTCTCTTATTTTTTGGAAGTATTCCAATTTTAAAGTGTATTAAACTTAAGTAGTTGGTTTTGACAGCTGATTTTATTGGCGGGAAAATACAATTTAGGAGGGAAAACTATGTCGGAGAGAAAAGAATTTGAAGGTTAGAATAATGTGCTGTGGTAAAAATGTAATAATGTGTAATTTGTTGACAATAAACATGAGAGAAAGAGAGGTATTTTTGTAGATTTTTATTTATTTAAATTGAAAATACACTTTTTTTTTTTTACATTAGCTCCCCACACAGGAGGCACTGAGGAAAATAATTTCTTTCAAGCTTGTGTCAGGGGATGCTGTGTGGAAGGTCTTTTTAAGCAAAGTTAGGAGAGAAAGTTCTGGGAAGGAAAAATATATGAGGGGTGGGTAGAAATCTGGTGGACAGTGTGTCCGGGAGTGACGGATGTATGAATTCATCACTTCAACTGCAGTGCAAGGCGACGGGTCGGAAGAGCCCGGCTGGAGAAGTCAAAAGGCCTCTCAACCATTCTCTCTTGGTCCAGCCCGCCACGCAGAAAGTGGGCAGACGCATCTGCTACCAAGACCCGGACAAATCTCACCCCATGAACCTGGGCACCCCTACTAAGGTCACTAAACGTAGCGAATCACTTGGGGTGACCAATGCAGAGATGTTGGTTATCAAGTAAATGGAGGGGTGGCGGTACACTTATCCGCCCCTCAAATTGAATATATTAAACATTATTTTTATATTATGTAACTCCACACTTGGGATTTCAATGTCATCTTTGGGATACTGTGTTCAGGGTCTTAAGTCTCGATTGCATTGAGCGAGTTTACAAGCTACTAGCCGGTAAGTTTAAAAGCGGGTGAATCGGCGATTGAGATTGTCGTGATGACACACAAAACTGTCTACGATAGTAACAGCTAAAATAACGACTCTCACGCAAACCGATTCAGTCGACATTTTGTAAAAAACTTGAGCTCGCAGCTGGCGCCACACGCTAGCCAGAATTAATTCTGACAGTTACGAAATCAGCTGTTGATAGGCCGCCATCTTGAGCGAGTAGCTCAAGAAAAAAATCAACATCAAGGTACAACTGATTTAACAAGCACTACAGAGATTAACAAAACCAGTTCTTTGGACTTACTTCCTTGAAATAATGTGGAAAATATGATTTTTCCTTACATGTTATTTTTGCCATACTCATTGTCCAGATTCAGACTGTATTACAACTCCTCAGGCCCCGATCACATTTTGTTAGAGAATCAAAATATTTCTGCTTTTTTTTTTACATGTGCTCCACACAGGAGGCCCTGAGGAAATTACAATGAAATCCAAAAAAGTGGAATATTTCTTCATGTATCTAAAAATTAAAAACTGTTTTTGAAAGATGATAAAATACGCTTTCAAACAATTTTTGATATATAAAAATATGGCATGCAAACATAAAAAAAAGTTTTAAAAATGGCTCACCTTAAGTTTTTTCTAACTACAATTACTGATTATTAAGAAAAAAAAACCACATACATATTTTATTAGACATTTGAATTACAAACGTTATTCTTACCTCACTTTTTTGTTGTTTTGTATAAAAATAATTAATAAAAGTTTTTTTCGAATTGCGATCTGTAACTTTGGTTTTGGTGTACATTTTACTTCTTTTGTGGTTAATTTTTATATTTGATAGCGAGTAAACAACACGCGTTCTTAATATTCAAAGCATCACCCACGGACCCCCCTCAATCATTCTCAATTAGTCATAAACAGTCCAACCGCAAAATAAACTACGAAAAATTCTTGCAAGTCACTACAGACGGTGTTGTCAGTCGCTACAGTGATCAAAAGGACATTATTATACATTAATTTAAAGGAAAAAATCCCGGTTTCGTCACAGAATAAGTAATGAAAAATTCCGTGCTCATTTCAATCGGTCCGAATCGTTGGTGCAACAAAAATATGAAATGGAATGGTTAAAATTTTTACAAGATATTTTTATAATTTATTGTGAAATTTTGCCATCCCTTAAAAGTGCCGCCCGGGGCGCCCCCTCCCCCCGCACCCCACGCTACGCCTCTAGTATCACAACACGGCATAATACCAAAAAATAAATCACAACCTGACAATATTTTAAAAACTCCTAACATTATAACAGGTAGGTACTTACTCATTTATGGGAGCCCCTGCACAATTCTGTGCCCAGGGCCCATTCAGACCTATGGCAAATCCGGGCCTGACTTTCAGGATGTAATGCAACTGTGGGTATTTTATTTTAGGTAAGTAACCATGAAAAATTAAACAACTTACTTAGCTTCATAAACATTCTTTGTTCTTTTGTAAATCTCAGTAATTTATTGTTGAAAACTATTGCAAATTGTACAGTATTGTTAAGAACAGTAGAATTAATAAATTGATAAAGAAATGGAAAATAAATGTCTGTAAAAAACATTTCCAAGGCTGTACTGAAAAATAAGGTAAGTTCATGTGATTTTGTCAGAGAAGAAAATTTAAGGATTAAGGAAACATAGGAGTTGCTGTTGTAAACTGTGGTTCAAATGGTAATACTAAAAATATAACTCATGGTGGAATGGTAAAGCTGCGTAAGCTACATTTTTATAAAAAAATTAGCTGGTTCCCGGCATGCGTTGCAATGCCATATTCAAAGAAATAAATTGTTTCTCCCTGCATGTCCTTTCCTGTGAGTCCCCGTTCCCCTTACATGTCCCCTTTCCCTCCCGCATTTCCCGTCCACCTTCCCTGCCTTCCGTCTCCCCTCTCCCGCTCCCCCGTTCCGCCAATCTCCCTCCCTTCATATATTCAGTCCCAGTACATTCAATATTCAAACAGCTCGCGTGCCACTTATTACAATTTTTTTATTCGAATTTTCATTTTTCATTTAATAAAAATATAAATTTTTGTATATTATAAATTACTAGCTTTTCCCCGCGGCTTCGCTCGCATGGTATTACGGGAAATTACTGTAGCGCTTGCACTTATCAATTATCTCCCCCCCCACCCCACCTCCATCCCCTCCCGCATTCCATATATTCATTCCCTTACATTCAGTTTTCAAACATCTCGCCTACCACCTAAATTTCATAATGCTATAATAGCTCAAAGAAAAAAAGATATACTTATCCAATTTTGTTCATTCGTTCGGAATTTATGCGCTTATAAACATTTTGGATGTTTATTTTTATTTAAATATTTGGAAGTTCGTTAATATAATAAAAAATACTCTATTTATAATTCAGTCTTTATAATCGTTACGAATTATATTTTTAATATAGGAACTCTCATCTGACATTTATTCCAAGCTTATCCAAAAAAAAAAACGAATTCTAATATTTGAATTTTCTGCAGTAGTAGCTGACCAGTAGACTGAGTACCTACCAGCATAGAGCCCGAAAATATATTTACATTGTTTCCATGGAAAAGATTTTTTTCTGACGTTAGCAAAAACTCGCTTTTGTTAGCGACAGAAAACGTATAACAAATATAATATATTTATATTTATAATTTCATAACGCCAGAGCTTACCATCATATACAACCTGTAGTCTGCGCATATAATTTAGCTTTCTATTGGTGAAAGAATTATTAGTCTTTATATTGTGTTATGCGTGAAAAGGTCATAAACAAACTCGAGCAGTTTCGCATTTACAATATTAGTATTAGTATGGATAAGAACAATCAACCAAATTTGTTACTTACCTAACATAGGTGTCTACCTATTTAAACTATCTGTATTTTTTTATTCAATTCAAATTATTATGTAAGTACTTCAAATTAATTCATTAATTTAAAGAGTTTTGAAAATGGAATTTCAATTAAACAATCATTATTTTGCAAAATGTCATTCTCAAATTTTTGACAGCTTCGCAAGAATTTTTGTGATGATTAAAAAACTTTTCAGATGTATTGTCATATGGTTGTAATAATCCAGAAACCTTTTGCAGTGGGTTAAAGAAGGTGTTACTGTTAAATTAAATGAAATCAATCACTTTGTAAAACACCATATCAAATTTATGTCATTAAGTGGGTACCTTAACGACAGAGCTTCTTCGATTTTAAGTTTTTTTTTTCTTTAAGAAAATGTGAATGTGATTAACAGTGTTCTATATTTTCAGTGTCATTGCGGCTTAAAATAATATTTGACATTTAAATTGGTGTTGCCAGCCTACAAATTTTGTATTTCCATTTTTAATATTTTCTCTTAATTGATAGATAACACAAAACATAATCACATTTTTTAAATATTTTCAGTTTGCAATATGATTAGGTACTACGTTATTTTTGCTGTACAAAAGTACCATTGATTATTCCATAAGCCGCCACGCTTTTAATAGGCACAGATTTTGAAAAGCACAGTACTTTTAAAATTAGTTACCACAAGAAACATCGGTTTCAGTCGGGACAGATGCACTTAAATTTACATTTCATAAAACAAAAATGTATGTAATTTCTCGTTTGCGGCTGACATTTCATTTTCCAATAGCACCCCGCAAACGGCCATTTAAAAACGATCGAGTCCCACGCCACTTCATGCCGCCGCGCCGCGCAAAAAAGTAAAGACCGAATAGCACCCCCCAAACGGCCGCTTCGGAGTGACCGAGTCCCGCGCCACTTCAGGCCCCCGTATAGAAAAGTCTCACAGTAAACTGCGGTGTAAACTTATCGGTCTTTACTTTTCTGTTTGGCGGTCTGAAGTGGCCAGTTCACTGTGAGACTTTTCTGCGTGGGGCGGCCTGACGCGGCGCAGGACTCGGTCGTTCCGAAACGGCCGTGTGCGGGGTGCTATTCCTTCACGTACAGAACATTTTCCAGGGTACCAATCGTTAAATATTATAAAAGATTGCCGTATCGCAATAGTCCCACATATTCGAGGATACTAGGTACTAGTATGGTGGAGTTTTCATGTTTTGAATAAATAAATAATTTATTTGGGTATATTTACGGTATACGAAATAAAATACATAATATATAAACAAAAAGGCGTTCTCCGACAACATCTAGAAATCAATTATTGACAAGTTTGAACCTGTTTTTATGACAGAAATATTTTAGAATAATTACACATACCCATTAGACAAACCCTGCTTGCCGTTCAAACCATTCAAAACCTGGGATGTATATCTTATTGAAAAGAAGAACGCTTGCGCGTTTTTTAAATTTAGTTTCGTTAATTTATCTTTTATTTATTAATTACACGTACCCGTTAGACAAACCTTGCTTGCCGTACAAACCATTCAAAACCTGGGACCATTTTTTATTTTTATTTATTTTTTATTTATTTTATATATCAAAAAACAAGTCCTGCTAAGCCAATTGCATTGGCTTGTCAACAGGTACTTATAATTCAATTACATATATATTTTAAAAGTTATAATTTCCATCTTATATCCACAGATTCAACATTTTTTCATAAATATCAATATAAATCATTTTTTCCGATAACCAATTTTTCACCATATATTTAACCTGTATAGAGTTATGCTGCTTTAGAGTGTCAGGTAATAAATTAAATATCTTCGGTATGTTTTATTCAAACGTTCTATGTCCGTACTTATTATTAAATTTCGGAACTATTAACCCGTCGCGTCGTTGCGCGTGAATCTAGTGCTATTTTTATATTTTAGTATCTCTTTATGCTGCGGGGTAAAAATATGCTGAATTATAATTTTGTACCATAGTATTGCCTTCACAGGTAAAATCTTTCACTCTGAAACAGCAAAATAACAATTTTACAATTGCATTTTGTACAACTTGGAATTGTTTCAGATTGGTTACAGTAGTATTTCCCCATATTGTTAATCCATATCTTATAATAGATTCTGCCAGTGACATATAAATTATTTTAAGTAATCGACCGGTCAGTGGTTGAGTGGGTATCGCGTTTGGGTATACGCCTACCGGGCTTCGCGTGTTCGGTTCCTCGGCTGGCTAAGTTCTCCATCACGACTCAAGCAACATTTTCGACTTACTGTGGTGGTAGTAGGAGATTTTCAAACATTGTTGGGTTATTCGTAACCAGGGAATGTTTGCCTTTCTTTAAAAAAAATGTTTTATAAAAGAAAAACGCGTGTGCGTTCTTTTATTTATTGTTTGTTATTTTTCAGTTGGAAATAATTATCCTATAGAGTTACACGATTTTCGGGAATTATTTAGAATGTCGTATGAGTCATGTTCTGTTGGTTTAGTCGAATTTTTGATCATTTGATGATTTTTGCGGCGTGGCAACCTTTTTTTAATATTTGACGTTTGGTACCCCGGAAAATGTTAAATGTGTAAAGGAATGCGACATGAAATGTCAACCGCAAAAGAAAAAAATTACGTTTGTATAAAAAGTTTTTATGAATATAAATTTAATTGCATATTTTTCCCTCTATCCCGACTGAAACCGATGTGTCCTGTTAAATTTAAAAGTAGTTACTATTCAAAATCTAAGCCTATTAAAAATATAGCGCCTTATGGATTATTTACCTTTGTACTTGTAGTTCTGTTGACCCAAAGTTTTCTTACATATCGTAATAACATGTTTTTTTCTTAAGATTTGCTGCATTTCTGAATGGTACGGCTTTCTTTAAAGCATCTTCTTACTAGACTAGCAAAGTTGGTTGGTACAGGAACAGAGTATTTAATTTTCTTTTATTTAAAAAAAGATAGTCAAGTTATATGAAAAGCCTGAAAGTCTGAAGAATGAAGGAAGAATGAAAGTATTTAAGAAGGGATGTTGTGCTGGGACCCCGAACACCCCTGTTAAGTCACCTAATGAAGCGAACCACTGGGGGTGGCCTCCGGCAGAGGTGTTGGTTATCCAATAAATGTTCCCTATTGACTCTTGGTAGCCGTGGTCGTCAAATATATATTCATTTCTTTTGGCAGAAGTCGGAAAATATCGACTCAGTGTGGATCGACCCCCTGAAATCATGATAATACTAGCTGCTACCCGGCATGCGCTGCTACGTCATTTAATAAAGAAATTGTTTCTCCCTGCGTGTCCTTTCCCATTCTTCCCGTTCCCCTTCCGCCTCCCCTTCCTCTCCCGCATCTCCTTCCCCTATCCGCCTCCTCCACCTTCCCTCTCCTCACTCCATTCCTCCCCCTTTCCCCCTCCCACGAACCCCCTACCCGCGTTCCCCTTCCATATCCCCCCTTTCCCCCTCTCCACCCCCCTCATCCTCCTCTCCCCCTCCGATCCCCCTCCGTTCCCCTCCCCCCCCGCCACTCCCTCTCGCAATCAATATATTCATTCCCGGCACATTCAGTTTTCAAACAGCAAGTATGCCACCTATTGCAAATTTTTTATACAAATTTCATAATGCCAGAGCTCGCCAGTAGTAAAAAAAAGAATTTCTTAGATTTTCATAAAACAAAACAAAAAATAGTAGACGATCGCATCGTAAATAATTTGTTTTAAATAATATTAAAACGGAATGCCATTTAAATCATAGGTTCTCAACCTTTTTCTGCCCACCGCCCACTTTGGGGAGGGGGGGGGGGGGATTGGTATCCGTTTGCTTCTTGTATTCTATACTTCAATTTTCGATAGTAATAATACACGTTAGTACGTGATTTTTTTAGGTGTCCACGCCCTCACTGTGCCTTCTCAATGCCCCCTAATTTTCTCTGGGCTTTCTACCACCCCCTGGAAGTCTGAAACGCCGTTGAGAACCTATGACTTAGATAAACGACAAATTATCTTCACGTATATTTTTTCCTTTTGGTAATAATTTTAATTTTCAGGACACAGATTTTGTACATTTCATAAAATTTAACAGATAAAATTTAAGTTCTGTGAGAGTCCTGTATTTATTTCATCACGGGTCGGTTTTTTCACAGAGCTTGAAGATTAACTTTGAAATTCGATGAATTGTTCAAATTATTTTTAATTTATCTGCACATATTTTTGAATGAAGTAAATTTCCTGTTATCGTGATTTATTTTTGGGCGATTTGCCCCGATGATGACCACTACAACGCTCTCCGAAATGTTGGCTAAAGAAGGTGGTAATGCGACACGGCATATAAAGCCTCCAAGCAATCAATTCTTTTTTTTTGTATTTATAGTAACGAATTTGTTCAACTATTTAAAATGACATATCAATAAAAAATTAGATATCTTCTTCGCTTAGAAGTTTAAATAAATACTTGAGCATTCGAAGTTTTCTAATCATGGAGGAAAAACTGTAGGAACGCACCTCGCTCGAGGAATTGAGAAAATCAATGCATGCTGACCAATTCGGCAGACTACAAAACACCCCTCCATTGCAGAACTCCGCCAGTTGTCATTAGTTACTCGTGACCGTAACACCGTGGCGTTCAATCCTCCAAACATACGTCTGATTAATTGATTGACTTAAAGAAATTTATTGTTTATTTGTGTTAAGTTTTCGTTGGATAAAATTATTCATTTATTGGCTATAGAATGATGGCTACGAAGGTATGTTTTTTGGTGACTTTTTAATTTTTCTCACATTACAACCATTTGCCCTTATTTTTTATTTATGTTTTTTACATAAACTCCACACAGGAGGCCGTGAGATAAAAAAAACTCCATCAGGGCTTACGTCATCTTTGGGGATGCCGTGTGGAGTGTAAAGAAAAGTGTTTTCAATTTGGGAGGCGCGTATGGGTACCGTCGCCCCGGGAATCATTTATTGGATAACCAACACCTCTGCCATAGTCACCCCAAGTGGTTCGCTACGTTTGGTGGCTTAACAGGGGTGCAGGGTTCATGGGGTGAGGTTTGTCCCGGCCATGGCGGCGAGTACCCACCTGCTGCGTGGCGGGTCGGATCGAGAGAGACTGGTTGACTTTTGACCTTTCCAGCCGGAATCTCTCTACCCATCGCCTTGTACCGCAGTTGGAGGGATGGATTCATACGTCCGTCACACCTGGACACACTGACATTTTCATACCCACCCCTCACACTTTTTTCCTTGCCAGAAATTACTGTCCTTATCCTAAAAAGACCCCCCACACAGCATCCCCTAAGATGACATAGGCCCCAAGGGAAATTATTTTCCTTAGGGTCTCCTGTGTGGAGCTAACGTAAAAAAGACACAAAAAGTTGTAGAAAGGAAGGAGTGCATGTAGGTCTTGAAGAGACCTATGTTGTAGGAGGGAGGAAACACAGGGGCTGACAAATCGTTTCACAGCCGAGCTGTAAAATAGAACAAACAACCAAAAATGTTAACTGATGTGTACAAATGTTATCAATATATTTTTCACCCATTTTCACAAACTAACTACGTGGCCGAGCGGTAAAAATTCTAGAGAGATGTCGCGTGCCCAAATAAATTTTATTATAATTAAATTCAAAGAAATATAAATAATTGTTGTTACAGAACTTTCCAGAGTGGTGTTTTATCTGTTTTATGTAAAGAAGAGTGTGACTTAATTTTTATACAAATCTATAGAAATTTTACGCCCGTGACCTACAAAACAAGAGGAAGTTCACCTGATTTCGAAAAACTCTGTGTGAAGCCCGGGCAACGCCGGGACTTCAGCTAGTTTTATATTTTTCTCAGTATTGACCTTTTTTAATTTAGCTCCACACAGGATGCCCCGAGGAAAACAATTTCCCTAGGGGTCCTTGTCATCTTTGGGGGCGCTATGTGGAGGGTCTTTAGAAGGAAAATATGAAGTTCTGGGAAGGGAAAAGGTATGAGGGGTGGGTAGAAATCTGGGGGTCAGTGTGTTCAGGAGTGACGGACGTATGAATCTATCCCTCCCAGTGCGGTGCAAGGTCGAGAGAGTTCAGCTGGAGCGGTCAAAAGGTCTCCTTCAACCATTCTTTCCTGGTCCGGCCCGCCACATAGGAGGTGAGCAAACGCATTCAATGTCAAGACCTAGACAAACCTCAATGGCCTATATAAATACCCGCCTTCCAAATTGTGATTGTGCTATAGATTGTCCAGTTTCCCGTTTGCACCATTAGTTTCCGGAAACCTATTTTATTCTCCTTCATAGTATTTTTTATAATGGCAATGTAATTAATAATGGATAAATATTAATTAGAAAAAAAAAAAAATAAACGTGTCTGGGTGGCACATTCAGCCACCAGAAGGGTGGAAGAGAAGGGGAGAGGAGGGTCGGTCCTGGCTATTCAGATTTGGTCACCAAACCATTTAGCCAGGATTTAGCCATTTTAACCAACCTTTCGATTATCGGTTTTTCTCCAGGGCGTTACAATGAATAGTTTTGCATCTAGACCAGAGGTTCCCAAACTTTTTTTCTCGTGGATCACTTTCAAAATTTTACTGGGTTCGGTGGACCCCCTGCTGCCACATTTCTACCATATTCCCAAAACTCGACATGCGGTGTACTGAAAAATTGAATAAAACGCTGGATGGGATGGGGGGCGGGATGGAATATGGGCACGGGATGGGTCTCAAAATGACCATTTTCACCGAAATGCTAGCACCCATATTGACAGGTAAAGCCGAGCCAACATTTTTGTTCTTTACTATCGAAACCAGCAGGCTTATTCTCTATCTTTTGTGCGATCGTTATCGAGATAACGGACGTGATCTGCTGACAGATTTGTGTTATTTATTTGCTTTTTTTATATACAACATACATTAAATGAATAAATAATCATGCATTCTTGCAGGAATTCATGTTAAAAAGATCTAAACTAAAATATGTAAAAATCACACGAATCTGACAGGAGATCACGTCCGTTATCTCGATAACGATCCCACAAAAGATAGAGAATAAGCCTGCAGATAAATTTTCGTAGACCCCCACTTACAACTTGTGGACCCCCATTTTTTTATCACGTCTACGTGGACCCCCATCGAGTCTCCCGTGGACCCCTGGGGGTCCACTTGGACCAGGACCACTTTGGGAATCACTGATCTAGACCAATGCCTAACAAATCGTTTTCACGGCCCTGCAACGAAATCTTTCGATAATAATCGATTGTCTTCCAATTTATAATTTATGCCACATCCTCATCATGCAAACTTCAACAACTAATCACCAATTAGCTCCTTTATCGTCTGGTCTAAGACTGCAATCAAATAATGGCATTCCTGATTTGGTTTGTACAAATTGAGAACGTTAAATCTTGGCTTCCGATTTGCCGAAGAATAGTTGACACACGGAACAATGGAGATACTAACTTCTCTATGGTTATGGCTAGTAATTGACACTTTGTCTGTGGCGGAAATCAGAGGAAATCCGTTTTCCGTAATGCTTGGGTAAGTAACTACCTACAGTGTTTTAAATAAATTAGATATGTCATTATTTCGTTGTTTAATTATGATGTCCTGGGTTTTGTGGTACAGCATGTTATTTTTTTTTTAAATGGAAAGACCAATGATACGCCAAAGAGAATCTAAAAATTTGGATTTTAATTAAAGACAGTTGTCCCTTATAAGAAATATTATTTTCCTAACAATTCCCCCCAAAACTGTATTTCTTTTTAATATCTCAGCTGTATAATAATTGCCTAAATAAGCAAAGCTAGCAGGCCAATGGAGTGCTGGTGCCTACCCTGATGTATGGCAGTGAGGGATGGAACTGGCAGACGATGAAAGAAGACCGAATGCTGAGTAAATGAGATCCGTGAGGCGTAACTGTGGCAAAACCATATATGACCGTGTGATAATCGCAAATAATGCAATAAGAAATAAAAGGACGCCTTGTTGGTTTGGGTACGCGAATGAACGAAGAAAGAAGTGTACGACGTGAATGTGAATGGTAGAAGAAAGCATGGAACGATCAAGTGAACCAAATACCTGAGTCGGGCCATGACAAATCAGAATAGCAGAATAGTAGGTATGTACGAGACGTTGCATGAATGAATGAGGCAAGGAGTGTATGCCATCCAATTTGGGAGGCGAGTACGGGTATCGCCGCCCCTGGGACCGTTTACCGACGCTTCTGCATAGGTGACTTCAAGTGGTTAGCTATGTTTGGCGAGCAAAGATGCCCGGATTCATCGGGGAGGCGCGATTCAGATCTTGACGGTGGATTCGCCTGCCCATCAGCTGCATGGCAGGCCGGATCGGGAGAGACCGGTTTGGCGATACCCTTTGACCTCTCCAGCTGGTCTCTTGCGACCCATCGTCTTGCATGGAGGGATGGATTCATACGTCTCATACCTTTTTCCTTCCCAGAACTTCTTCTCCTTTCTTTCCCTAAAAAAGTCCCTCCACACAGCATCCACACAGCATCCACATTTTTTCGTTTTTTTTCCTACGGGCCTTCAGTGTGGAGTTAATGATAAAAGAGACAGAGTTGTTTGGTGGTCAGAAAATCTCTGTCTTCCCCTGCGCAAAATGGCGTGGTGGTTAGTTTGTTAATCTAATAATAATTCCTAGACCCAATATTTTGTCTAGTTTTGAAAAAAAATCAAATGTCTCCTTCCACAAATTCATACCCGTGTACTAGCTTATCAGTGCAGTCAGGGATAGCGCTACTAAAGACACCAGTGATACAAATGTGGACAAAAGACCACTTGCATCACATTTTAATTTTTTTCCGGTTTAGACAAGTATTCTAAGACATTCCGTTTTTTTTGTATTTTTGAAATCCTGGCGATTTTTCGAAAATTTCAATTCGAAAAATCGGACCATTTTTTATAAACCGGAAAGACGGGACATGATTTATAAAGTACCTGTAACGAAGTTCGCAGGCAATAAAGCAAGTGAATTTTATGCTATTTCCACACCAAAGTCAACCTTCCAACTCCGAATTCCAAAATGGCGGACATCGAACAGCTGATTCGGCGCTGTATCTCATCAGTTGACTACGATTGTGCAGGCGATGCTTCGGTTCCCATAATATTGATTTCGATTCGTTAAGGTAAAAAAAGAGTTAAAATTTTAAACAATTTTTATCCATTAAAATAATATTTTTTACCACTCTCCCGCGCAGACTGATGTGTTGGGCCAAATCGTCCAAACGTTTGCAGTTGGAAGTTGGCCCCAGTGTGGCCGCACCATTAGTGTTGAATTAAAAAATTCACCGAAATCAAAGTGTTGCAATATTATATAAAAAAGAATCAGTGTGGAATTTTACAAAATTAATTGAATATTGCCGGAGACGGAACATCCATGCAAGTGGCCTAATGTACTTAGTTTTTATTTAACCGCCGTGTGTTCCCCTATTGTTCAGCTGCGGAGACCAGTAGCAGTTCTAAAAACACGACTATTCGAATTCAACCCTACCTTTTCACCGTTGTTGTTCCCAAAACCCATCAACAATACCGTCACAAGTGATCAACTTAGCAAAATTGCAGTTGTTTTTCATAGTTCAATCCGTCAAGGACGCTTCTCGGTTGCCCGCAGATATGAGACATTGAAAATGAGCAGTGTCTATCCAACCGAAGCGTTGATTTGTTGTTCGGCAAGGTGAATGAATCGACATCGTGGTCGGTGTCGATAATTAGTTATTGCGCAACGTCAACATTGTTGTTGCTAGTACTTAGTTAATTTTAGGGCAGGTCATTCATTGAATACAATTTTAACTAGGTGTTTGTACTAAAAATAGAGCGACTAATATATTTGTTATTGTTGTCAATCGTGGTAATTTGGACTTGATTTGAGAGCGGGCACAAGGTATCTGTTTTGGCCTGGGATACCTTTTCAAATTTCATAAAGTGTTGAGACTAAAACAGAGCTCGCGGAATGAATATAAATGAAATTTCTTTAAAATGAGTGATTGTTCTTGTTTTGTATAATATATCAGTCTCCAGATAGATTGACTCCATAAGTTAACTCCAGATAGATTGACTCCATAAGTTAACTCCAGATTTTACAAAAGCATCCGTGAAAACGCTGCAGAAATTCATTGTGGATAATTATCAGTTAATTATTTGTAAGCGGGAGAACTGGTTTAACAAAAGCATCCGTGAAAACGCTGCAGAAATTCATTGTGGATAATTATCAGTTAATTATTTGTAAGCGGGAGAACTGGTTTAACAAAAGCAACCGTGAAAACGCTGCAGAAATTCATTGGGGATAATTATCAGTTAATTATTTGTAAACGGGAGAACTGGTTTAACAAAAGCATTCGTGAAAACGCTGCAGAAATTCATTGGGGATAATTATCAGTTAATTATTTGTAAACGGGAGAACTGGTTTAACAAAAGCATCCGTGAAAACGCTGCAGAAATTCATTGGGGATAGTTATCAGTTAGTTATTTGTAAACGGGAGAACTGGTTTTACAGTGATTTACTTTTGGGTTATTATGACGTGTTGCGCTTCCTCCTTTTTTTGAAAAAGAAACGTTCTCGGGTTACGAATAACCTGACAGTATTTGAAAATCTCTTATTGCCACCACAGTAAGCGGATAACGTTGCTTTGTCCTCATGGAGGACTTTAACCCGCCGGGGTGGGACCCAAACGCGATGCCAACTCAGCGACTGACCGGTCCTTCGGACAACGTTTCAGAGTCCATTGTAATGATATCCGAAGGACCGGTCAGTGACATCGTTGTAGAGTCCATTGTAAAATGTACTAAATAAGGATGCAAAATGGCATAATAGCCCAAAAATAAATCATAATT
The DNA here is from genome assembly GCA_936435175.1 of Glyphotaelius pellucidus. Lineage (NCBI taxonomy): Eukaryota > Metazoa > Arthropoda > Insecta > Trichoptera > Limnephilidae > Glyphotaelius > Glyphotaelius pellucidus. The sequence continues at coordinate 18,001,158 of OW386559.1, read as the reverse complement.
ATGCTTTTGGCCGTGAAAATCTCAAATCAAATCTGGGAGAACTGGAACTAACGAAAGTAGTGGCATACTTCATTCGAAAAGAATTCCCCAAGGGTCGTATTAAAGGCCCCTATTGTTTTATACCCTCATTTTGGTACCTGTAGACTAGTTTCCCGATTGTCTCTTATTCAAACTTCATCTTACCACAACTTACATAAAATGTAGGTATCCATTACTGAATCAGCTCATAGACTATTTGCAAAAAATCGCCTACAAATTTCCAAATCACAATTCATACAGAAATATTACATCAATTTCATCGACGTACCTGCCCGATTTCACGGTGAATTAATTTCTAAACCGTAACAAGAGAATCTCTCCATTGTTTTTTTTTTTTTACTTGGATAAGAGATATCGATTTGGTTCACGAATTTATTAAACGCAATACATTGAAATACTATTGTAATTTACTCGCTACATTAGTTATAATGTAACTCTTTTTGGTTTTGTGAACTTAAAAGACTCTGTAACTTTGGTTTTTATTATTTCTGGGTTTCAAATTGTATTAAAAAATCGCCATGAATGTTCGTGTATATAAAATAAATGTGTGTTTATATAGGTAAATTATCTTCGCTCCCAAATTAATGATTTTATCATTAGGAACTATTATTAAAACGCGACACATCAATTAATGTTTTCCGTACGTCAAAAAGATGGTTAATTAAAGCGGTTTTATTGAATTTGAATTTCGTAAGTACAGTTTATGTATTGGAAACTTTCGCCCCGATTGGGAAAATATTTGAATCACGAAAAAGGCCACAATACCAATCTTGTTTTTCTTTATTCTATGCTTTCATTGCAAACCAATTTTCTTTAATGGCATCCTATTCTCACTTATTGAAATTTTATTTTGTCCACAGGTTTCAACATTCCTTGCCCTCCTGGCTGCAGTAGGTTCCAGCCCCACTTATGGCTCCTACGACACCCCTAGCAGCTTCGACACCGAAGAGGTCAGCAGCTTCGGAAGCTACGCTCCTCCTAGCTCCACGGGCTTCGAAAATTCCAAAAGTTTCGACCCCCAAGGCTTCAGCGGTGGGAGCGCCTTCACGGGAACCACTGGCTTCAAAGACTTCAAAGGCCTCGGAGACTATGGATCTTATGACACCCTTGGCGATAGTCTTGGCTACGACAGTCTGAAAAGCTTTGATAGTTCAGGGTATGACTCGATTAAAGTCGGCAGAGCTTTTGGTTTTGGTGACGGCGGTTTCCCTTCCTCCTATGGAAGTTATGGATTTGTATCACCCAGATACGACGCGACGTCATACAGCAATACTGGAAAAGGATCCAGTTCTGGTGGGAATCCGCTGAACTTTGAGAAGTTTGAGAGTTATGGATCAGGCTATGCAAGGGAATCAGAAAATGTAAGTCAATACCAGTTTTTTTTGTGTGAATTTGTGAATAATTATTGTGTTACTCAATAAATTTACGCACACAGTATTCAGGCTTAATAAGAAATGTTCTATAGTTTTTTTATGTCGTTAGTTTGGGGCAAAATCTAGTGAGAACATATTTGTTGGTATATAATGTCGTATCCTTATAATTCAAGGGTATCCCAACCTACTCGTACAACTACGCCGTGACCGATCCCCACACCGGGGATATCAAAGAACAGGAAGAGACCAGGGATGGCGATGTCGTCAAAGGTAATATTATCCATAATAATTATAGCGGTCAACTTCTGGAAGTAGTTAACTAAAAATAATTTTATCTTAGAAACTTGCAAATACCAACATTTGAGCTGCATTATTTGAAATTTATATAAAAACTAGCTGACTCGGCAAACGTTGTTTTGCCATATACATTATTTCTAGGATTTTTTTTTTTAGTTCCGGGGTTGAAAATGATTTAATTACTAATATCGCTATTAAAAAATAGGGGTTGATGGTAGAAGAGTGAAAATTTAGGGCTCTATGTATTTTTTAATGCCTCACCATAAAAAAATAAAAATTAAAAAATTTGTCCAAAAATAAAATAATAAAATTTGAGGTGGACCACCCTTAACTTTAAGGGGTATGAAAAATAGATGTTGGCTGATTCTCAGACCTATCCGATAAGCACACAAAATTTCATCAAAATCGGTCCAGCCGTTTCGGAGGAGTAGGATAACAAACACCGTGACACGAGAATTTTATATATTAGATTGCTGTTGAAAAATCGAAACTACTCGAGAAAGATAAATTCCATTCTTCGTAAAACATCATCGGTGTATTTGCCTGAGTTTGATTAGTTTCCTGGAGAGAAACGGAGACACCCGATGATAGTGATGATGACAAATTCAATCTTTTGACTTAGGTACGTTATTTCAGATTGTTTCGTGAAAACACTTACAGTGAATATTTTGGTTCCAGGTCACTATTCCCTCGTGGAACCAGACGGTTCCGTCAGGGTTGTTGAGTACACAGCTGATGATGTGAACGGCTTTAACGCAGTGGTTAAGAAGCTTGGTCCATCCGGACACTCGGAACCTTTCAGAACCTCATTCAGCTCATCACCTGGATCGTCTTTCGGAGCATCTTCGTCATCGGCATCGTCTCCTGGCTCATCTTTCGGACCATCACCATTTGGATCTTCTTCGGGATCGCCTTTCAAATCTTCTCTTGGCCCTCTTGGATCTCCCCTCGGTCCGTCTCCCTTAGAACACTTTTCATAAATCAGAACAATTTTGTTTGTTTATTATACATAAGTGCGAAAATAGATAGAATAAATTCGGTCTGGGATGCAAATGAATTAAATTCTAGTTTTGTACCGTTTCTATTCTACCTCAATTTTTTTTTGTAGACCAGCCTTTACTTTTAGATACGAAAACTACCAACTTATATTATTATATTTCCTAGATTTGTGAAGCGTTCATTGCTGTTACGAGACTCTTTTAAGGCGACGCTTCCCGGCCCAAAAAGAAGAAGATGGAGAGATACGTAATTACGAATGTTGGATATTTTCAATGACAAAATTGATGCGAAAATTGGGAAAATGCTTAATACAACATGACTTATTTAAAATAGAGCAAAAATCTCGTGGAACGTATCTTAAGTATCATTTAAAGAAACTTTCTGAACTTTCATTCGATATTTCAGGTTTAAATAATTTCATTTCAGGCCGGTCGCACTAGAAAATGTTGTTAAGTAGAAATTGACCAAATTTAAGCTGTATTTCAATAATTTTGTTAAAGTTATAAATATTGTTTACTTTTATGACGACCTTTAAGAAATGTAAATCATAGTGCTTTATTTCGACAGCCCTACTTTTATTTTTACAAAGCCCACTTTTTACACTGAATTGCCTATTTAAAAAAAAAAAAACTTTAATTTTTTTATATTCAATGCCGACCGGGTTTCGATACAACCATTGCATTTTCAAGGCAGTACAAAAATATTAAAATCTAAAATCTACAAGTTTCGTAACACGTGTTATAAATGTATTATGCTTTCTCAGTGGATTGCAAAACACGGGCTGATCTCCAGTGGAGAAACAGGGGAAGGAGTAAGTGGAGGATTGGGAAGATAATGCTCGGAAAAAAACATTAATAGCAAAGTAATCAACAGTGTAATAGCTCTCTCTTCCCAATCATCCACCTACCCCTACCCCTACCTCAGTGGCGTAAACAGAGTTTTAAATCAGGGTAGGCAGTAGGAAAACCTATGATAAAAGTATGAATTTATTCATGATACGAATATTTTCAAATTATATAACCGAGAATACCCTTGTTTTTTAAGTTACTTAAACACACATTATTTCCTTCACTACAACAAGTTTCACAGGTTACATTTTCCGTATTTTATCAGATAATTCACAATTAAAGTACGACAAACGTTTTTAAAGAGACGATTCGCATTTATGAAAGACAATTATTTGATAGAAATAGATAACAACAGATGTCATTATCGTCAATGATTGCCATTTGGTAATTTTATTCCAGAAAGCACTGCCTGATACTATAAAAAACTCAAAGAAGCAAATTCAAAACGACAGTTCTACTCTATGCTCTGTGCAATTCGTAAACATTGATATTATATCTTGTATTGTATTATGCAGAAATAATTCCTGCTTAGGCCGCATTTTAGTGAGGTAGTCGGATGGCGCGCGTGAAGTTTCTAGTTACAGTTTATGCCATGTTTGTAGTATGCCGTTTGATGTGGCGCTCGCGTTGTTTCCGTTGCTCAGCTTCTTGAAAGTGTGTATTTATTTTTGGCAATAATTTAATAAATTATAATATTATTTACATGCTTATGTTTTAGAAATACGGTAGAGTAGGCAGTGCTTATGTGCCTATATGGAGTGCACGCCCCTGCCCTACCTCCTCCACTTACTACGCAACCCACTGCGAAAGCCCTACGGAACTTACAATTTGAGGTTTATTACAACTTGAGGTCTTACTCAAAGTTAAAAATAAAAAAAAAGATAATATATTTGTAACACACGTTACTAATCTTGTAGATTTAAGATTTTGGTAGAGTATCATACTGCCCTGAAGAAGCTACGGTTGTTGCGAAACCCGGCATTAAGTATATTAAAAATAAAAGTGGTGTTTACTAAGTTATTATTTTATTTTAAGCTAGCTGATACCCGGCATGCGTAGCAATGCCATTCAAAGACATGAAATGATTCTCATTACATGTCCTTTCCCGTGCTTACCCGTTCACCTTCCGCGTCCCCTTTCCCTCCCGCGTTCCTCTTTCATCTTCCCCGCCTTCCCTTCACTCATCACCCCCTCCTGCCTTTCCTCCGTGCCGCTAAAATATACGAAATACACACATTTTGATTTTTACAAACTTCATAACGCCAGAGTTATAAGCCATTATATATAACCTATAAACTTCGGGAAAATGCGCACAATAAACATCACCAAAGTTTAATCGCAATCGGATGAAGGGCATGGCAGCGCATGAAATAAGAACAAACAAACAAACGAATCTTAACTAACTAACTAACCATCACGCCGTTTCCCCGCAGGGGTAGGCAGAGAGGACAGACCGCCAAACAACTCGATCTTGGCACACACTCCTTGCTTCGTTCACATTCATACATCGTCTCATACATGCTCTTCTATTATTCTGACTCTTGACATCGCCCGACTCAAGTATCTGATTCACTTGGTCGTGCCATGTCTTCCTCGGGCGTCCCCGACTTCGTCTACCATTCACATTTGCGTCATATATTCTCCTTACACTCCTTTCCTCATTCATTCGCTCTACATGCCCAAACCATCTGAGCGTCCCTTTCTTAATCTTACTCATAACGCTTACATCAGCCTTGCATTCTTTGCGGATCTCCACATTTCTCACACGATCATACATGGTTTTACCACACATACGTCTCAGGGATCTCATTTCTACAGCATTCAGTCTACTTTCATCCTTTCTCTGCCAGTTCCATGCCTCACTGCCATACATCAGGGTAGGTACCAGCACTCCATTATGGACGGCTAGCTTCGCTTCTTTTGACAGATTTTTGTTGGCGCCAACGGCGTTCAGTCCTCCATTAATGGAGTTACCAGTATTTACCCGTCTTTCGATATCTCTATCAGTCTTTCCATCTCTCGTAAACATACTTCCCAAATATACAAACTCATCCACCTGCTCCAAGTATTCGTCATTCACAACTATGTTGCAAATTGTTTTCGTACTCTCTCTTTCAAATACCATCACTTTAGACTTACTTACATTCATCATTAACTCATTTTTCATACATACTTCGTTCATCCTAGACACAAGCGACTGTAGATCTTCCATACTGTTAGAAATCAGCACCGCATCATCAGCATACAACAGGCAACATACTTCCAGATCACTCAATTTCGCGCCCTTGATTTTTATATATAAGATTATAATGTCGCATCATAAAGTATCTGCTTCATATGAACAAAAAATGTATTTGTTGATCTCTTGTTGTCTTAGTACATAAGTCTTTCCTTGATACATCAGAACATTAATGGTCTTTATTGTTGTTGATCCGATGCATCTTATTGTCAGTGGAGATTTCCTGGCTGCACCAGTATTTTGGCTTGTTATTGTTGCTGGTGTATTAATTGTATTGTTGTCTCCAGAACTCTAGACGGTATGAAATTTTTTCAATGTATTGCTACTGAGGAAATATTTGCTGATTACTGTTTTAATTATAGTAAAAAATAATATTTTTTAGTCGTCGATTGTGTAAACTTAAATACCTTTGTACTATGAACTATCTTTTGGGTGGAGAAAACAGATTTCTAAAACAAAAGGTGTTTTAATCAAACCATTAGAAATATCGGCATGGACGGAATTAACAATACATATTATTTTGTTAATATCAAATGGTCAACCGTTTACTAATAAAAACTGTTAAAAATGTAATTATTTGTGTTTTTTTAAAAGTAGGCTCTAACCTAATCTTACCAAAAGCCTAATCAAAAAAATTATAAAAATTGTCCACATAATAGAAGTTTTACTTTTTTATTTATTTATTAATAATCGCCCTTTTTCGGGGCTTTTACATATATATAGCATACATATTTGTTGTCATCATCATCTTCATCCCCTTATCCTATTCGGGTCTTCTTCATTTATGTAGATATTTACACACTTTAAATTGGACATTAACATAAATACAAATTTAATGTTTAAGCGGCTATTTACAAACTATCAGTGACAAAGACATAATAAACAGAATTATGAGTTTTCAGGGCTCAAAAATATCAAAACCGCAACGAAACATTGAGAAACGAACAACTCTTGAGAAAGTACTATGTGTGATTACCACCTTACACGAAACTAAAAAAAAAACACATTTAATTAGACACAGATGCAATAAAATTTCACTTTACTTTTTTGACAAATATTTTTCATAAATGCAAACAGTTGTTTCATAGAATTATTTAAAACTAGCTGGTACCCAGCAGGCGTTGCTATGCCATTTAGTAAAGAAATTGTTTCTCCCTGCGTGTCCTTTCCCATTTGTCCCCCGCCCTCCCCCCTCCCCCCTCCCCCCTCCCCCCTCTTCCCACCCTACCCCTCCCCCTGCCACAACACTGCCACTTGTATTACAGTTGATTCCTAGTGGAACAAGGACTTCAAGCTAGGTTACGAATCTTTAGCCAATTACTAATACCTCCACCCCCTCGATAAGCTAACTTTGTTAAACGCATTTTTAAATGCTTAAAACCTGATGCTATAGCTGATGATGACGATGCTGATGCTAGCCAACCTTATAACTCCGAACGTTTGGACGAAGCCAACCTTCCAACTCCGAACTTAGTTTGAACGAAGCCAACTTTCCAACTCCAAACTTAGTTTGGAAGGTTGACCGATCGTCGGATGGCTGCCCCTCCAACTTTGAACTCCGAACTCCAAAATGGCGGACGTCAAACAGCTGAGGCTGTATCTTATCAATTGCTTACAATTGTGCAGGCGATGCTTCGGTTTCCATAATATTGATTTCGATTCGTAAAGCTAAATAAATAATAATTTCAAACAATTTTTAATAATATTGTCACCTTAATATGTCATCTTTTTCTAAATATTTCTATATTCGTGCTAGGTCGTGCTCTGAATTCCTCTTTTTGTTTATAAAAATCTCAATTTCATTTCTCGCAACTCATTCTCCAAATTAAAGCCCCCAGTGCTCAGATTAGAATCAAATCATGGTAAACTTGCTATTCTTCTGAATAATAAAGTTTTTTAAAACAATATCCAGTTCAAACATACCATAACCCCAATAAAAATATTTTTGTAAAAAAATTACAGAAAAAAATATTATTTCATAGTGCGCGGAAGTGTTTTTACAAAACAAAGGATACCTCTCAAACCATCACATAATCTCTCTCTCTGTACGAATCCCTTGGCGAGGAAACGAAGCCGCTCACCTTACACCTGATGGCAAACTGTCTGGAGACCATACCCTGGGACCGTCCAATAAGATAGCAGGAACATAAAGATTAAAAAAAACACACGTTGGATACTGACTTATACTTAATAACTCAGGTACGCCACGTACGTCATACGTGTGCCTAGTAATATTACATTGTGGTGTAAACCAGTGTTCCGCAAACTTTTTGTGACCTACCAAAAGAAAAAAAAATTTAGAGGTACACCAAAGAAAAAAAACAATGGGTAATTAATATTTATTTTTAAAATCAATACAATATGAAAACATGTTTAATGAGAAATATGAGCCTGCTTAACTGAGCACAGGCGATCAAAATTTGGAGCAATCGTTGATAACGCTTCTCTCTTCTCTTCTTCGATCGTCCTCAGACGTTTTCTTTTTTTTTTATCGTAGTGGGAGTTGAAAACCTCATTTCGCATAAATAGACCGTTGCAAATGGTAAGATAACTGCAATAGCACGCTTTAAAAGCGTTTATGCGTAGTCAAAAATGTGCTAGCTCTGTTTCGGAAAATTTTTACTCTTAATGTCTGATTTTGTCTTCAGAATTCTTCCTGCTCATTTATTGGTAAGTGTCCAAGGAAAATGCTATCTGAGAATGGATTTTGAACCCAGTCCATACGTTGCAGGTCACACTTAGGAAAATACAAGTTCATTTTTTCTGCTGTGTTTCGCTAGCTTGTGCTTAGAGTGTTTCAGTATTCCTGCACTTTTTTATTGAATCGGCAGCCGTAACATTTGGGAACATTTCGTTACTACGCACCATTGGGCGTGGCTGATCCATAACACCAACTTAGCGCGAAAGCTTTCAATCCTATCTGATGACGTTAAAGTATTAGAATTCTTGCCTTGCTTTTTTGGTTGAGCTCATTTAAATGAGCGAATATGTCCGCCTGGCCTACTTTATTACCGATCCGATAGTCGGGTCGCCTAAGCTGGTGCAGCGTCGCAATGTCACCTTGTTACAATGTAGCATTGCGATGAGGCACACTAGCTCACGACCACGGCACACCACTGTGCCGCGGCACACACTTTGCGGAACACTGGTAAACAAGGGCGGTTAATCATTTGCTGAAGATAATATCAACAACTCATTTCACTTTTGTTTTCTTAATTGAACGAGTGAATGTCGTGGAAACGCGGGCGTGGAAATTAACCGACTTCCCGACCTCTGATCAAGCTGAAACTCATGAAGATAATGCATTCTATCAACTTTGGTGGCAAACACTCAGAAACACAGGGACACTTACGCATTTTTTCCAAAATTAAAACAAATTGTAGGGCTTAATAAGAATAAGAATCTCCAAAGAAACCATAAACATGTGGGAATTAATGGCGCATATGGTAAAACAGTTGAGTAAAACGAAATACCTGAGAAAACGTCTATCGAAGATCGACTCCAAGCCTTACATTAAATAATAGACCCATTACAGGCCCATAAAAATTATGATTTTTCGACAAATGTTACAATAACCAGATTTTTTGATAGATTCTTATAAAGTATATTGTTTTTAGTAAGAACCCAAAATTTTAGGTGGTTCGGTGCATCATAGCCTGAGAAAACGTCTTTTGAAGTTCGACTCCAAGCCTTAATTAGGCCCGTTCAGATTTGAGGTTTTTTCCCTTCCCTTTTTTTAACCTTAAATTTTACAATTTTTCCAAATTGATCTTCGTTTATCGCTGGAGAATCCGATACCTCTGATCTAGTTTGCACTAGATTCTAATTATTAGGCATTGTAAATGATTAAAATAATGAATGATGTGATTCATACCTGATAAATTAATGGAGGTCACTCTTCACACTTTATGCTTACTGGAACAAATCAAAATATAATGTAGTTGGTACAAATTTATGGTTGTGAATACTAAGTGTAGTTATTAGTGGAGTATCACAAAGCCAACATCCTCACTCAACAACAATATTGACATGAATCGCAATATTTTAATTCTAGTTAAATCTAACTAATAACTTATATTATGCATTTTGTAATGTTAGTTAAATGGTGTTATTTGTCCATCAACGCGTGTAATGAATCAATTAATGCATCCATCATGATAACGCAAAATACCTAAAAACAAAATATGGAAAGGAATATATTGGCATTTTTGTAAATGTTCAGTTCAGTTTGATCTATTTGGTCACCATGTTCATAAAAGAAATTGTACGAGTTTCATGTCTGCTGACATTTTGCCTAATAGCATGTGTGCATTTGGATGTGCCGATACTTGTAAGAATTTTTGATAATTTGGTATCACGTCCGCAGCTGCCCTTTTGCGACTGCCCGTTTAAGGGGTTATATACAGTTAGAATTTTCTAGAAATCGATTTTTTTATTATTTCATTTTCGTAATGTAAATAATATATTTAATTATATACAAAAAATTTCAAGTCAATCTGGCGATTATTTTCGAAGTTACACGCATATTTGTAAAGACGTGTCAGAGCATTTGAAAGTAGGAGGCAAACTTTAAACGCGTTTTTCTCAAAACTGTGGTTTTAAAGTCGGTGACCAAGATTACTCGAAAACGGCTGAACCGATCAGTCTCAAATTTTAACACAAGCTTTTTAAGTATATTTTACAGTTATTCATCGAAGGCCTGTTCTCACCGATAAATACATATTTTTTTTTATAAACAATGTAAGGCCAAAATTTTGGTAAAAAGTCGATTTTTTTTTGAGAAGCCGCCATTTTGTCAAAAAAAATATTTTGCTCTGTCCTTCAATTAATTAGAGGAATATTAAAACGAAATGCGTTTGGTTTTTTCATTTTAAATGATTCAGTCCAGAGATATGATGATCACCGCAAAATGTCTTTTTTGAGAGGAGCTTCTGGAGATCAGCTACAGCAGCTTTCAAAATTATTATTTTAACTAAAAAAAAAGCTTAAAATACTGTTAAAAGATACCATAAAATGTGTACAAATTTTTACTTCAGTAAATTTAAAAGTTTTCTCAGGAAAAATTCTTGAAAAATCCCTTTTTTTTTAACCTCCTGACTGTATATAACCCCTTAAACATATTATTCGATCGAGACATTTCCTTTATATCAACGGTTCCCTAAGTAAAATCCAGCGTCGCTAGAAAGCAGTAACTAACATTATTAATTTGATGTGGAGAGTGGTCGATATTTGAAAGGTTCCATGAAGAGCGCCACGGGCTCGCCAGGGTTTCTTACAATCGCAAAACAGCAAATTGTGGACGAACGTCTTTTCATTATTGAGATATTTCTAAGGGGTTATACGCAGTTACAATTAAAAAAAAAATCGTTTTTTTTTGCATTTCCGGGATGTATATTTAACTGAAAATGTTCCCTGAAAATTTCAAATCGATTTGATAAGTATTTTCTGAGATATACGCATATTTGTAAAGACGTCTCGGACTGTTAAAAATTAGGTGGAGTACAGACCGGAGTAGCAGCAGCTGCTCTTTTCTTTCATTGTATTCCTAGGTATAGATGACCTTATGAAGGGTTCATTTTATACCTGAAGACTAAATCGAGTTATTTATTGTACGAAATAAGTGAACATCATTTCAAATATCCATGCGTAACCTTCTTCCGAAACTTTAAACGCATTTTTCTGAAAACTGTGTTTTCCAAGTCGGTGACCAAGATTTCTAAAAAATGGCTAAACCGATCGGTTCGAAATTTTAATGCAACCTTTTCAGATGTATTTCTCAGGTATTAATCGAAGGATGAAGATTTCGAATAATTATTTATTTACATAATTTTTTAATTTTACGTGGCAATTTTGGTCGAAAATTCGATTTTTTTTGAAGTCGCCATTTTGTCAAAAATAAAAATTTCGATGATTGCTTCTATCAATATCTAGTTTTATCTATTTACTAAAAGAATATTTTTGGTTTTTTGATTTCAAACGAACTTTACCGGAGAAATCGTGGTCACCGCCGAACATTTTTTTTTTGGAAGACCTTCAGAAGATCGTCTACAGGAGTACACCAGATCAGTTTTTTTACAAATCATTAAGCCATTATAATCTTAGATGTTGCTTCTAAGTGTACCAATATTTTTGGTTTTTGTAAAATAAAATACCCTATCACAAAAAAATTATAAAAAAAATATCTTTTTTCGGCCTTCTAACTGCATATAACCCCTTAAGTCAACATTGGAAGTTCCATCAGCAAAAGAAAAAAGAAATAACCTCTAACTAATTCAAATTTTCCACTCCGAAAAATTATTTTTCAATGTGATATACCTGGACCCTGATACGGTATTTCTTATTGATATTATTTGTTTCAGGGGCCTGCTGAAATCGACGTTAAACAAATATTGCAATGTGAAAACCCGGAGCAGTATTCCAGTTATTTGAAGGTTGAAAGAAGAAAAATAAACAGGACTCATGACATTTTTAACTCAGAATCGAAAATGGATATAGACATAGACGAAACAGTCTTCGTAATTAAACTAAATTATTATTTTCTTTGAAAGATTTAACTTCACAAAATTCACAAAAGATTTATTTGACTTCACAAAATAAATTTCTTAAAAGTAGTACTTAACCACTGAAGCGCTTTTTGCCACAATAAAGCACTATTTAAAATACCTCGGATTGCTTTGCTGCCAATTTTGGCAAATTTTACCTTATTTGTAAGTAATTAAGTAGAAGTTTACGATTTTATAATACTTTTTTTATAAGTCCTACGAGTGTATGATAATCGACAAAATATTGGTTAATTCATTGGCTTTATATGACAATAATCAGTTTGTATGTCTCGATATTAAAATTCGGAGGTATGATTTTTTTAATGTGGGCGGAAAATATTCGAAACGATTATCAAAAAATCTCGAGAAATTGGAAAAAAGTTTTAAATTGCGCTGTCGCTCCAGTGGTTCGCTTTCAAGATCATTTAAAAAAAATCCGATTCAAGAAGGACTTTCACGAGTTTTATTTCTAAATTTAATGTTTTCGAAATTGTAACAATTTTTTAAAATATACAAAAAATGTAATGCCTTCGAAATAAAACAAAACGCATGTTCATATTTTTTAGAGCTCACATGTCCTATATTGAGCTATGCTATTCTCTGATTTTTAGATTTACTTGAACTTTGAGAAGTGGGGAGACGGCGGCTACAAACCGAATTATTTAATCATAAATGAATCTGCCTGTGATGTTTTCTTCAATTACCTCAGAAACGAAATAACGAGTTTGCTGAAGTTGGTTGGACGTCCTCAAAAATGTCCAATAAAGGCGGTAAGTACATATTTTGGTTCTATATACTACCGAAATCACCTGATATAACACATTACACAAAAAAACATTCATAAACTGTTAAAATCCAGCCCTCTGAATCTTTATCATCAAAAAAATATTAAAATCCAGCCCTCTGAATCTTTATCATCAAAAAAATATTAAAATCCAGCCCTCTGAATCTTTATCATCAAAAAACTATTAAAATCCAGCCCTCTGAATCTTTATCATCAAAAAACTATTAAAATCCAGCCCTCTGAATCTTTATCATCAAAAAAATATTAAAATCCAGCCCTCTGAATCTTTATCATCAAAAAAATATTAAAATCCAGCCCTCTGAATCTTTATCATCAAAAAACTATTAAAATCCAGCCCTCTGAATCTTTATCATCAAAAAAATATTAAAATCCAGCCCTCTGAATCTTTATCATCAAAAAACTATTAAAATCCAGCACTCTTAATCCAATCCAGAATCTTTATTATCAAAATGAAAAAATTTAATAAAATGAAATCATTTTTCCATAATTCAAGTACTCAATAAAGAAGTTCTTTGTTAAATTTGTGAAATAAATTTACCTAACATATTTATAACATATCTCTACGTATATTTTCGCATTAACGCATCTTAGTAATTAATTGTATGATTTATGATAATTTTAAAAACCATCACAATTATTTAAAAAAATAATTAAACTTTTTTTCTTTTCATCATTTTTATTTTTTATTTTTTATTTTTACATGAAATACCGCACAAGAGTCCCAACTGCTCCCGTCTGGAGCCAGTGAGACTATGGCATCCCCAACTGGGGTATGTTGTGAGGCTGAAGGTAGTGGAGAGGGGAAGGAGATGGGGAAGAGGAAGGTGGGAAGTACCTGGCTATTCAGGTCTGGTCTGGAAGGTGCCGCAAATATATCATATATTATTTTAAATGAATAAATTGTGAAATAACACAAATTAATCAAATAAAATTTATTTGCGCACGCCGGGTTCGAACCCGCGACCTTCGGATTGTGAGTCGAGAGTCTTGCCTCGGGACCACGGAGGCCGTCGTTACCAACCATTGTTACCAACTTACAGATATTGGTACTATCTTACTATAGTGGCTATTCTTATTATTTTGTTCATAAATAGTTAGAGACGACAATACACCCTAAAATATGTTCAGAATCTTAATGACGTAAGTAAAGGAGCCGTGTACACAAATTGCGACTCGCTACCCGAGTATTGGACGGACCTACTGTCGAATTTGCTCTATCAAAGAAGAGAAGAAGACAAAAGATGTGGGAATCTTAACGACGTAAGGGAAGAAAGCGTGTAAACAAATATATGCCCGCGGCACGGCGTATTAGACGAATTTGACGTAGCGGGCCTGGAGATTCGACCTTTTCGCCGCGTTCATTTTAATTAATACTGAATAACGCGTTACAAACATTTAAGATGTTTCTTTATAAATCCCTCCCGAAGTTATTAATTCATCGTCTAGAAAAATAAAATCTGGTGCTCACCGCTAACTTTGTAGTTGAAAAACTTGTTATAAAGTTTTAAAATAGTTGTACGTAAAATATATTAATGATAAGGTATTGTTTTTAATTTTAAATATAAAGCACCTATACCTCCAGGGATCTATTGGATTAAAAAAGTTGTTTTAGTTACGAATTCGCCGGGAATGATTATAATGTGAGTTTTGAGCAAACAAAAATTATTAGGGTTGTGTACCGCCTTAAAAGTCAGAATTGAATCCAGCACATCGTAATTAAATCGATTTAATTTAATTTTTATTTCAGGGTTTCTTACGCTGGGCCAACTACAGCATTGATTACAGGAAGCTGCCGCAAGAAGTGTTGTACGGAAAATTCAAAGGTCGATTCTATTACGTTAAGGACGGCGTTCGAAAACTGTGCATCCAGCTTATTGTGGAAGTTACGCCAAAGAAGTTTTTTTAAATCGATAACAAAATAATAAAACATTTTAAAATTAATTTTATTATAATATTATTGAATATGGAAAAAACAAGAATGTATGTGAATTTCGTTTGATAGTCTCCATACAATAAATCTCAGGGTAAAAAAATGTGTCACCGTATCCAAATTATTTAGAATTAGAGACAATGTATTAAATTACGTAGTAAATAAAAATCACAAAATATTGGTACTGTCCCAATTATCCCTATTAATAAGGCAACCAACTGTAGGAACAAATTTATTCAATGAATTACAAGAAAATATAAGATTAACCAATACAGAATTCAATATACAAAAAATTATAAAACATTTAAAAAAAAAAAATAATAATTGTTCTTTAGACTTTATGTCCGGGTTAAATCTTCCCCAGAGGAAAAACTTAACCCTTCCACACACTTTTCCACAAATGATCATCTAGTCAATCCACGCTATGCAATTGCACTGTATAAGTATAATAAATACAAAACAATACAAGAACAACATGTCAACCTACCAGAGACCAAATGGGAAAGTATTTCACCGACTCCAGATATTTTCTTATCAGAGGGTTCGGCTCGATAGAACTCCTAACTGGACCGATAAATCCTACTGATCCCTCAATATAAATATTTAAAAAATCTTTTTGCATTTTTAAATATAGATTCTTTGACAAATATAATAAGCCCAAATTTTGATTGAGAGTGCTAGGTATAATGCCATTAGCCGAAATAACAATTGGTAATATTTTTATAGTCCTAGAATGCCAAATTCTTTTAATCTCATTTCCTAAATCTGTATATTTTTAAATTTTTTTCAGAAACAGATTTTTGATTATTACAAGAATTTGGAATAGCGACATCAATGATATAAGTTATTTTTTTAATTTTGTCATGTAAAACTATATCGGGTCTCTTATGACAAATTGTTCTGTCTTGTTATGACAAATTGTTCTGAAAATATACAAATATAATATTTAATATTAAATAGGTTGTCTGAATCGGTTCCATGCCAACTGAGAATAAAGTCAACTCAACCCCTTCTTGAAAAGTCATTAAAAGCTATAATTTTTTTTTTAAATTATCCGATAACCCTAACATGACGTAACCTATTTAACCAACTTTTTATATATATTTTTTTATCACTCCAAATGACTTATCTGAGATGGTTCTGAGTTGGTTTCATTCCGAGTTGTTCGGTCACCGTCTGAATCAAACATCAAAAACTAAATAATATGTGACATTTAGTACATCATCAAAAAGTCAGCCTTCTGACACTCATAAAACCTAATTGTACATAATTTAAATTAAAAATGTATAGCATTAGTATTTGTAGTATAAAAAATTGATCTCGCCGACAGTTGATTCCCCCGATAGTTGATCCCTCCGACAGTTGATCCCCTAAAAGATTATTTTTTCAAGTAAGTATGCAAAGAGCATGTACGACCGTACAACCAAAGTCGATATATTTATATATGAAGGCATCTTGAGTGAAAATATTTACTAACAATAATTTCAACTCTCCGAACAATATAATATAACTAGCTTTCGCCCGTTGCAGGCAACTAACGGGTTAAAACACTAAGCGATTTGACGTGTGAACGCGGATGAAGCGAGGAGTGTGTGTTTAATAAAATAAGTGAAGAAAAAACGATGTTTGAATGTGGATAAAGCGAGGAGTGTGCGCCTACAAAGGGCACAAGTAGTTGACAGCCCAATTTCGTAAGTCTGCTCTCGCCTCTCTCTCGTAAGTCGCCCGGTCCAAGGCATTCAGTACGGGCCTTTTCTCGCAAATGGAGGCCAAGTAGCTTCCTGCTAAACTTTTCATTGCGTCATTTGGGTTGTGCAGGTCGATACGCGTAATTTGTTACCCGCAACGCAATGTACAGTTGCAAAATCGAAATTTTTTTTTGGATTTTGGAAATATTTGAATTTTGAATAAAAAATTTTTTTTTTGATTTTGGAAATTTTTGAATTTTGAAAAAAAAATTTTTGGATTTTGAAAAAAAAAAATTTGGATTTTGGAAATTTTTGGATCTTTAAATTTCCAAAGTTTAATCGGCTGAACGGTTAGCTAATTTCATGAAGCCAGAACTCACGATCAGGTAGAAACAATTTCTTAATTAGGTTGCATAGCAACGCATGCCGGGTACTCATAAATAAATATACTTCGCGGGCATGCACACATCGAATCCAAGAATCGAGTTTCATCGCAATCGGATGAACGGTAAGCAATGAATAATTTCAAGAAGCCAGAACTCACTATCAGGAAAAAACAAATTACAGAAAAAATATTATTTCAAAGTGCACGGGTAGGTACTTAATGCTCTTGTGGTAATTTTTCAAAAAACGGCGCTATAAAAATGTATTATTCATCATTTTTTAGAAACAAAAACTTAGTTATATTCGAGTAAAAAAAAAAAACTGAAAAATATTCTTTCTTAGTTCGCGGGTAGGTCATACCCAGCATCCTTGTAGTATTTTTTCACAAAAAAGCGGCGCTATAAAAATGTGTTATTCAGAATTGTTTATCAAAAAATCATTTCAATGCAAAAAAGTTCACATAAGTGTATATTTTAATAAATAATACTAATTCTAATGATTAGCTGTATTGGAGCACAATTTATTAGTTAAATCAGTTTATCGGGTACCTACCTCGTTCATAATTTACAGTTTTACAATATTCTGTTTTTATATTTTTTACACATGCAAGACCAACTCACAAACTTGGACCAAACCCGCTTGAATTTTAACCGTACCGAGCCGTGCAAATTGAAATCCGTCATCTTTAAAAAAAATCTTCATTCAAAAACGTATTAGGGGGGCTTTGATAACTTCTAGGCGGTTATGGAAAATTTTTCATCTTCAGTGTTGCAATATTGGAGAAAATTTACCCAACCTGAATTTATTTGTAAGAAAATTAGGTTTCCTACTGGCTAGAAACCCGCTCGCCGTAAAACAAAATCGAATAAAATCGTGCGAATTATTCTTATGTAAATAATCAGTACTTGCATTCCACACCGCTAGATGTTGACCTAGTACAAACTAAAAGAGATATTAACAATACCTCAGCAAAATTCTGGGCTCAAAAGTAGCATTTGCCGAAAAATTATTATTGTTAGGGGCGCACACAATAACGAACAATGTAATTTTCTCAGGCTGCACCGAAATGCCTGCACCGAAATAACTGCCTGAAATTTTGGAATCTTACTAAATGCAATAGTCTTTAAATGCTTGAAAAAGTCTACTTATAGTGACATGCCTAGAAAAATCATAATTTTAATGGGCGATATGTTAGGCTTGGGGTCGAACCTTAATAAACGTTTTGTCAGGCTCTACGGCACCGAACCGCCCAAATATTCGGATTATTACCAAACACCCGGGTCTTTTTAGGAATCAATCAAAAATCTGCAAAAAGTAGCATTTGTGGCCATAAATATAGATCTGCAAAGTAGCACTTTGACGGGCATTTTGTAAGGCTTGGAGTGGAACTTTAATAGACTCTATGTCACCGGACCGGCTGAAATTTTGTAAGGCTTGGAGTGGAACTTTAATAGACTCTATGTCACCGGACCGGCTGAAATTTTGAATTCTTATTGAACACTCGGGTCTTTATGGGAATCAATCAACAAATCTACAAAAAATAGCGTTTGCCGAAAAATCATTATGTTACGGGCGTACACAATGACCAACTTAAAAAGCCATTTTCTCAGGCTCTATCGTACCGAAACTCCTGAAATTTTGTTTTCATACTAAAACCTATAGTCTTTTGGGAAAAGGCTTTATGTATGGCACTGAACAGCCTGAAATTTTGGATTCTTTCTAAAAACATGGTCTTTATAGGTTACGATAAAAAAATCTGCATAGATTACATAAGTAATATTTGTGGAATCCGGGCTTATAGTAAGGCTTGGGGTCGAACTTTGAAAGACGAGTTCTAAGGCTCTATGCCACCGAACAGCCAGAATTTTGGATTCTTTCTATAAACTTTGATCATTATTGTAATTTATGTATTGAGTGAGTAACATTTGTGGAAAAATCATAATTCTTATGGCCCTAATAAAAGGCTTGTTGTCGATTTTAAAAGACGTTTTCTCAGGTTCTATGGCACCAAACAGCCTGCAATTTTGGATTCTTCCTAAAAACTATGTTTTATTTTTGCAAACAATCAAAAAACCTACATAGAGTAAGGGCCTCCGCTCACGGAGAAACTGAAAAAAAAAACAGTTCTCAACGCAATTGCAATCAACCTCCCTTACAAAATCGATATTTTTCTGATCTGAAATGTCAACACTTGACAGCTTGTGAGCCGCTACCATAGCATCCTGTCAACTATGCAACTGAATCCAAAATTTCAGGCTATTCGGCGCCATAGAGCCTGAGAAAATGTCTATTGAAGTTCGACCCCAAGCCTTACATTAGGCCCGCAAAAATCATGATTTTTCCACAAATTCTACGTACTCCAAACAGATTTGATTGTTTCCTACAAAGACCAAAGTTTTAGTAAGAATCTAAATTTCAGGCTGCTCGGTGCCATAGAGCCTGAGAAAACGTCCACTGAAGTTCGGCCTTACATTAGGCATAAGAATTATGATTTTTCTACAAAAATGTTACTTACTCTTTGCAATTTTTTGATCGTTTCCAATAAAGATAGTTTTTAGTAAGACTTTAACATTTCAGCCTGTTCGATACCATAGAGCCATAATAACGTCTATTGAAGTTTGACACCATCCTTATTGATTATTATTCCACAAATGTTACTATATTCTCTCTTTCTCTCATAGCCAGTTAAGTTTCTTATATCTAAGACACAGTGTAGGCCTATTGTCTGTATCGCACTGCAGGAGCAAGAGAGAGCAGTGCGCGCGCACATTTTCTTTCTCTCTTCCTCTCATAGAAGTTTTACTTCAGTCGTGTGGTCTAAAGCTCTTTTTTTAAACTTTAAATTTTACAGTTTTCCCAAAATGATCTTCGTTTATCGCTGGAGAATCCGATACCTCTGATCTAGTTTGCACTAGATTCTAATTATTAGGCATTGTAAATGATTAAAATAATGAATGATGTGATTCATAACTGATAAATGAATTGAGGTCACTCCGGTCTCTCCTCAGATAAACGAATGGAGGTCACACTTTACGCTCACTGAAACAAATCAAAATATAATAATATAGTTGGTACGAATTTATTGTTGTGAATGTAGTTATTAGTGGAGTATCACAAAGCAAACGTCCTCACTCAACAACAATATTGACACAATCGCAATATTTTAATTTTAGTTAAATCTAACTAATAACTTATATTAAACATTTTGTAATGTTAGTTAAATGGTGTTATTTGTCCATCAACGCGGCAATGAATCAATTAATACATCCGTCACGATAACGCAAAATACCTAACAAAATATGGAAAGGAATAAATTGGCATTTATGTAAATGTTTAGTTTAGTTTGATCTGTTAGGTCAACATGTTCATAAAAGAAATTCTACGAGTTTCATGTCTGCTGACATTTTACCTAATAGCATATGGGCATTTGGATGTGCCCATACTTGTAAGAATTTTTTATAATTTGGTATCACGCCCGCAATAGGGCATACTGCGACTGCCCGTTTAAACATATTATTCGATCGAGACATTTCCTCTAATCAACGGTTCCCGAAGTAAAATCCAGCGTCGCTAGAAAGCAGGATCTAACATTATTCGATGTTGAGAGTGGTCGATATTCGAGCTGCGGTATTCGAAAGGCTCTGTGGGGAGCGCTTCGGGCTCGCTAGGGTTTTTTACAATCGCAAAACAGCAAATTGTGGACGAACTAAAGTATTTTCATTATTTGACGTTGAGATATTTCTCTTAAGCAGTTATACGCAGTTACAATTTTCAAAAAATCGATTTTTTTGCATTTCCGGTATGTATATTTAACTGAAAATATTCTCTGAAAATTTCAAATCGATTTGATAAGTATTTTCTGAGATATACGCATATTTGTAAAGACGTCTCGGACTGTTAAAAATTAGGTGGAGTACAGACCGGAGTAGCAGCAGCTGCACTTTTCTTTCTTTGTATTCCTAGCTATAAATGACCTTATGAAGGGTTCATTTTATACCTGAAGACTTAATCGAGTTATTCATTGTACGAAATAAGTGAACATCATTTCAAATATCTATGTGTAAACTTCTTCCGAAACTTTAAACGCATTTTTCTGAAAACTATATTTTCCAAGTCGGTGACCAAGATTTCTAAAAAATGGCTGAACCGATCGGTTTGAAATTCTAACATAACCTTCTCAAATGAATTTCTCAGGTATTAAACGAAGGATGAAGATTTCGAATAATTATTTATATATTTTTTTTTAAATTTTACGTGGCAATTTTGGTCAAATCAAATTTTGATGATTCCTTCTATCAATAGTTTTATCTATCTACTAAAAGAATCTTTTTGATTTTTTGATTTCAAATGAATTTTACCGAAGAAATCGTGGTAACCGCCGAACACCTTTTTTTGGAAGACCTTCAGGAGATTGTCTGCAAGAGCACACCAGATCAATATTTTTACAAATCATTATGCCATTATAAACTTAGATGTTGCCATTAAGTGTATCAATATTTTTGGTTTTTGTAAAATAAAATACCTTTTCACAAAAAAATTGTAAAACAATGTCTTTTTTGGGCCTTCTAACTGCGTATAACCTATGAAGTCAACGTTGGAAGATCCATCAGCGAAAGAAAAAAAAATTACCTCCATCTAATTCAAATTTTCCACTCCGAAAAATTATTTTTCAACGTGATGTATCTGGATCCTGATACGATATTTCAGGATTTTAAGAACTATTAGGTAGGTACCAATTTTCTTATTGCTATTATTTGTTTCAGGGGCCTGCAGATATATACGTAAAACAAATATTGCAATGTGAAAACCCCGAGCAGTATTCCAGTTATTTGAAGGTTGAAAGAAGAAAAATAAACAGAACTCATGACATTTTCAACTTAGAAATGAAAACGGATTTAGACATCGACGAAACAGTCAGCGTAATTAAACTAAATTACTACTTTGATTGAAATATTTAACTGCACAAAATTCAAAAAGATTAACTTAACGAAATTTTACAAAATTAATTTCTTAAAAGTACTACTTAGCCACTGGAGCGCTTTTTGCCACAATATGGCACTATTAAAAATATCTTGGATTGCTTTGCTGCCGATTTTGGTAAATTTTACCTTATTTGTAAGTAATTAAGTAGAATTTTACGATTTTATAATATTGTTTTAATAAATTTTACGAATACGTGATAACCGAAAAATATAGGTGTGTTCATTGGCTTTATAGAACAATTAGTTTTTCCCCGCGGCTTCGCTCGCATGGTATTACGGGAAATTACTGTAGCGCTTGCACTTATCAATTATCCATAATTGCACTTATAATGAAAAATCAGAAAAAGATATTTACATCCCTGGGACTCGAACCCAGGACCTCCCTACTTTCCGGGTTGGGTGCTCTTATTTACTGAGCTAAGGTGTCGATATCCAATTCGGTCACTTTTAACTGTACCATACTTCGACTAAGAACCACCCATATTATCTTCATTTTTCTTAACGCATATTTTTATTGGCTGCCATCTTTATGAATGATTGCAAGATTCAACTCGAACTAAATGCAATCTAGATGGTGTCTGGATAATGTGCGACATCTATTGACTTTTCTGCAAGTCTAGGATGAATATTATTATTTTTTTATTTAAAACCTCAAACTGTAATTTTTAATTAAATGAAGATATTATGAGCGAAACTCGAAAATCTGGAAACAGAGAAATCAGAAAAAGATATGTACACCTCTGGGACTCTTGAGTTTCGCTCATAATGTCTTCATTTAATTAAATATTACAGTTTGAGGTTTTACTCATAAAAAATTAAAATAAAAAAAATGTAATTTTTTTAAAATATACAAAAAAATTGATGCCTTCGAAATAAAACAAAACGCGTGTTCGTATGTTTTAGAGCTCACATGTCCTATATTAAGCTATGCTATTCTCTGCTTTTTAGATATACTTAAACTTTGAGAAGTGGGGAGACGGGGGTTACAAGCCGAACTATTTAATCATAAATGAATCTGCCTGTGAGGTTCTCTTCAATTACCTCAGAAACGACATAATGCATTTGATGAAGTTGGTTGGACGTCCTCAAAAATGTCCAATAAAGGCGGTAAGTAAATATTTTGGTTCTTTATTTTGCTGAACTCCCTTGATTTAACACATTACCCAAAAATAACACTCATATCACATATTGCCAAAAAGATAATAACGGGTGTTTTTTTAGACGTATACAAATTCAAAATGAAAAAAAAACACATAAAAATAATGTTAATGTCTATGATATTGGCTTTATTTAATAGATTTTCCAATTTTCGACAACTTTATCGAGCAACTGGGGCCATATATCGGCAAAACCACGGCGAATGTTGACTTCCAAATGGTCCAACGTCTCTGGTTTATCAGCATAGACTAGTGACTTCACATACCCCTATAGCCCAGTCAATGAACGCATTGAACTGGAACATGCTAGAGGAAAGCTGAATTTTTGCAGGTGGATAGTACTTTTTATGTGGAGTATTTTCCAAAAAAGTCCCCACCCCTCCCCCGCTTGCTTCCTCCCCTGCCCCCTCTCAAACTTTGCAAATTTAGAGTTCTACTAAATCCATTATATCTCTTAAACTATTATATGCATCTGAAAAAAATTTTCACCGTTAAACTTCTTAGAAAGCTGTATAAAAATAAGATGTATGTTTGTTTTTGTTATCTATTACGGTTTGGCAAATAATAATGACATTGTCGCAAAAAAAATTTTTTTTTTCGTAAAATTTTGATTTAAAAGTGAATATTTTTTTTATCCGGGGGAACACGCAAAAATATTTCAAATAATTTATTTGCCAAATTTAATAAGCTTTAAAACGATTTATAATATTGCTTACCTTTATTCTTAATACCGGTCAAAATCCGATTCGATAGCAGGGCGGCATGGCGTGCTTGGCGGTCGGGCCTACCCCGCTGTGCTTGCAGATGACCGATTTGAGCTTAGGTAGGTATTTATAGTTTTAAATTGAAACACCGAGTACTTTTAAATTGATTCACGATATAAAAACGCTTTAACACTAAATTGTATAGTAATAGCAGTAATGGAGGCTTTCTTACCTTTCTTTAAAAAAACGTCTTCAAATAAAGGTGGATGCGAAGCTAGTTCAAACTCAAAGTAGGATTTGAGCTTTGCAGGACTGTCACTTACGCATAATATTCTATTGAATATCTGCTTAGGGTTGATTATAACTTCTTTGTTTCTAACTTTGTCAGATTTATTACTGGCTTGAGTATCAATCATATCCGATCTGTGTAGTTTTAGAAAAACTTTGCCCTGCCATTTTCTTCATAGCTTTGAACCCTACCTCATAAGCATCGTCATATGTTTTAGTTGAGTCTGATACTAATCTCGAAGAAATGCAAATTAATTCACCCGACTTTCGAGCAAACGGATTGTGTGTCACCAGTATGAATTACAAAGTCTTGGTTATCCCGTAACTGGCTCTCCCTAAGCTCAACATAATGCTCACTTTTCTTGTAACTTAAACCCAAGAAATTATGAAAAGCTTCACTGATTGAAAGGAATAATGGAGCTCCTAATATCCATTTACTGAGAAATCCCACACCCTTGCGTAAGTGCTCCTACTGTTTTTAATGACTTCATCAAAGATTGTTCATGTCAAAGCACATATCAGTCCAAACTCCTGAGCAAAACATATTGTTAAGTAAAAACATATTGTAAGTTTTGCTGTCCGACTTGTCGCTTTGATTGTGCTTTAAGTGTCGGTGAAATGTTTATGATTTATTGCAACTGATTCGTCTTCACAAGCTAATTCATGTGACATCTCCTTGTTCACAATATTTGTTTTATTTCACGAGGAAAAAGTGTATCATGAGAGTCATTGCAAATTATTTTGACGATTGCAGCACCTGTAAGAACATAGGCTCTTACAGCTCTTGCATAAGGCCCTCCGTTCATGGAGATACTTACAAACTACGTGATTGTGACACAACCACAAGTACCCTGCAGATGTACTACTTTTTAAAGCTGGTTTCCGTACACGGCACTACCCGAATTATACTGAACTTGATCATTTTTCACGTGCAGCCGTGGAGTTAACACGATGTCGAACGATGTCAAATGACTTTTTTTCCAACATTAATCTATGCCTTCTTCACTAAATCCTTTCTTGCGTATTCTGGTAATGTAAAGTTATGTAAACACGCATTTTTATTCACTTCCAGAACAAATCTAACATTACTTTCATGTTCAGACGCCATTTCTGTCAAACGTCAAACGAAAGTAGCAGACACGAATGCTACAACGCGTAGCGCGCTACCAGCACCGTCGTTAGCGCGCTACCGACTTCAACCTGACATCCGTCGCGCAGCACCGTGTACGAACACCAGCAAAATTGTATGGCGGGTACCCACGAGCGGTGTGCGTGCTACGCGCATCAGGCTCGAATAGTTTGTAAGTAGCTCCATGTACGGAGGCGCTAAGCGTGTCATTTTATCATGTGTATCACTGTGGGACTTCCGTACACAGTTTTCCATAAATCTTCGAGCCCACTTTCTTCCGTGATCCAATACATCCCAAATATGACATTTACAAATGAAACTTCCTAGCCGTACAATAATTTTTGAAATTTCAGATGATCCCTCAGCCCCCGCTATCATTTCAATGGGTTTGAGAAAAAGCGGTTGGTCGAAGTTACAATGTCACACAATCGTTTATAAACCCATTCCAGCTAACTTTTGAATGCACAATGCTAATTTTATGTCACTTAACCACAAATAATTGGTTGGAGATACAAAAGATAATGAATCGGCATGCTCTTTTCTGAAAGATGTTCATTCACTGACATCGTTGATGGTTACATCTTTCAAGCCGCTCTTTTTTCTCTTCGCGTAACAAGGTTGAAGGATATTTTCTTGATTAACGAAATTTCCATTTCATCACTGAAGACGAAGTACATCTAGACTTGTAAAATTAGAGGCTGGATTGATGCACATTGCACTTTATTCTTCCCACGGCATGAAATGTTTTTATATTAACGTCGGCATTTTCGAACACAAATTGTGTGAATGTATCATCTTCGATTGTAGGAGGCCCAGCTCTTATTACAGATCTTTGGTATCTGTCACCTTCATGACACGACGAACAAATGCCCAATGACGACAACACTTCTATTAAATTCTTAGATCCGTACATTCTCTGTAGAAAACACAAACTTGTCTGAATTGATGACAAAAAGACCTTGGCCTTGCAGATGCTATTATGGCGTGATTAATTACTAAACGTCTTCTCGTAACATCAGGTCCATTATCATACAATCTCTTCTTGGTTACAGTTAACGTGAACAAATTCAGAGTTTCAGGAACTAAATCATCACCCCCACGACTGATTTCCAGAACATCAGGATAGCTTTCACAATCATGTGGCATTTTTTTAAATATCTTTTCTGATTATTTCTGCGGCAGCAAGTACAATTCTTAAACATTCCAGATTTGCATTCTTATCTTTGTTTCTGTACCAGTCGCCTAGTATCTTATAACTTGAGTGAGACATGCACATGACAGTTTTTCTGCCAAAAATACACGTATACATAAAATCTTGAAAATAGTCAATTACTTGTTTTTTATGAAATGTATATGGGTACGGAAGATCACTGCCACAAATGTCTTTTACTATTTTCCCTAATTTCTCTAATATAAACTGACATTCGTCAGTATTTTCTAAAAAACTACAGAGTTTAAGAAAATTTTTAGCTGAATTATCATATTTAGGTGTTCCTATATACTGAGTTGGTTTACTTTTACAGAACTTCTTGTAGCAAATGCCATGATAGCGAGCTTCTGCTACGACCAAATCAAACACACCTAAAAGTTTAGATTTTATTTTTGCACCCCATTTGTCATCTATTATATTACAATGTTTCCCCTATTTCTGGTCTCAACACCAAATGTATTTGTTAACGATATTTATGAGATAGTTTAAGATCAAACGCTGTTTTTTATTATCACAAATAATACTCACAAATAGTTCTCCGTGAAATTAAATGTATTTTCTAAATGCCTTAGGAATGGCTGAGGTGTACCTACTGGTCAATAGGCTACAATTAACATTTGTAAAAGCTTTAATACTGCTAGGCTTATTATACATTTTTCTACAATCTACGTGCACAGTTGCACTACCTAATGGTTAATTGGTTACGCTACCTAATGGGTTAATTTAACATAGTTATTATCTCTTTCAATACTAGCGTTAATTAGCATTTGTAACCCTTTCTTTACTTTAACAAAATTTCCTGGAAGGTATTTTTTTTACATAAAATACACAATAAGTTCTCTTCAGACATTTTCAGTGTTTTTTTATATTTATTAATTGTTAATTAATTTTTTCTCAATATTTTAACCTGATGAAGGAGGGAAAACGCACAAAAAACTTGATACACGGCTTAGCGCAACCACGTCAAAATATAACCACAAAACCGACACACACCTTAACCTTAAGACATATCTTTTTTTTAACATATGAGATCAAACTGACCATATTTATTTATTTTTTCGTTTGTTTCAATTTGATAAAACAGTCAGTAGCGACGCGACAAGAACGACATGTCGCTTGGCCTCGCCACTCCGTGTTACGGCCAGCCCGCGCACGCCGTTGCCTTTGTCCACTATTTTCGATAGAAACAAAAGATGTAAGTAAACATTGTTATGCATGGTTTTAAAGCTTATTAAATTTGACAACTTATTTGTAAAAACTATTTTTTCATATTTTCTCAGACAAAAAAAATATTCAACTTCAAAAAATAATTTTGCAAAAAAAATAATTTTTTAACAACAATCTCATTATTATTGGCCAAACTAATGCAGATATTAAAAAAAATTTTATTATAAAATTTTTAGGCAGTTTTATAAGAAATTCAACGACGAAATTTTTTTTCTGATATATCTTTTAGTTTACGAGATATAATCGCTTTAGTAGAACCCCACATTTTAATGTTTGGCAGTGCACAGGGGAGGAAGCAAGCGGGGGAGGGGTGGGGACTTTTTTGGAAAATACTCCACATAAGATGTACTATCCACCTGCAAAAATTCAGCTCTCCCCTAGCATGTTCCAGTTAGGGCCTGTTTTTTGTCTAGATTGACTGGGCTACTAAAGGAAGTAATCTAATGGTGTGAGATCACACGACCGTGGAGACCTAGACCCAGATCTTTCCGCAGAATCTTCCACAAAGTGGATGGACACAGCTGCAATTGCTGTGCACGATGGCGAATCGACTCATTCGGATTCTCCTCAACACTTCTCTCCACAGCAGCAATAACTTCTTCTGTGCGCACTGTTTGTCGTCTTTGTGGATGCGTATTATCCACTAGAGTGTACGTGGTGCGTAAAAAATCCATGATCTTCCGAATAACTTGCTCGGATGGATGATTATGTCTTTAGTAAAATGGACGAAGTGCACGATAAGTTTGGCGAACCGAACCATGATTTTCAAAATAAATTTGCATATTTACAAGCGCACGTTTTGACGTCAGTCTATTCATAGCGAAATGGCAAAACGTACTGACTACAAATCAACTGTCAACTGTCAAATTGACAGTCTGTAGAAACAATTTTGCCAGTTTAAAAACCAAACCTCTAAAAAAAACACCCTTTATATAGGTTGTTACGGGGGCATATTATGTGGCTGATTTTAGTGTTGGGGCGCCATCCTGCCTATTTCAGCAGAAACAAAAAAAACATATTACCAAAAAGATAATATATGACGTATTGTTACAGGGGCATATTATGTGACTGATTTTAAAGTGTTGGGGGCATCCTGTCTATTTCAGCAGAAACCAAAAAAAAAACAACGAGAACTGATTAATTCAGATAGTGTACCCAATGTACAGGCAATTTGGGAATAAAGGTGTTACAAATTCATGATTTAATTCAAAAGCAAAGTTTTCAATCAGCAATAAAAAGGTTATATTGAAAAATAAACAGGTTCCACCCAGAACACCCTACATCCTAATCTGTATCGTTTTACCAAGGGGGCTTTTCTTGTCACTTGTAGCAAACAGGACCGGTCCAACGATCCTTCGGAATCCAATTGATTCTTGTTAAAAATATGTCAAAATTCATAATTCAGACGATCACACGCTTGGCGATCCATGTTTTCATATGATAGTCTTATAAGGACCTTGGGTGAAACCTGCAACTCTCCTCCAAGTATGGTGCATTCACAACAGGCAGCAAAACAGCTCTCAATCCAATTCAGGTTTCAGGTGATGTTGAAAGAAATTCAAAATACGACCTTTGTGTTGAGTATGTGAGATTGTCACCAAAATCTGGGAGAAAATTGGCTTAAATATTTATTGAGGACACGCTTAATATACACTTTAAAAAAATTGTTAATTTAATCGTCCTTCGTATCGTAGATAGTAAGTAGTAATTAATTCAGTAACTGGAATTAAAAAATATTGCGTTTTAATTGTTATTTTGTTAACTTTTAGAACGCGAAATGTCATTTTTCAAGGACAGCTATATTTTTTTATTACGACGGCAAATACGCACTTTCAGGAAAAATCATAATATGTAGACAATATTATTACGACAGTACCTGATTTGCTTAATTACGTATGTAATTATTCTTATACCTAGAACGAAAATAAATAAAAGAACGCGCACGCGTTTTTCTTTTAAACAAGATATACATTCCAGGTTTTGAATGGTTTGTATGGCAAGCAAGGTTTGTCTAACGGGTATGTGTAATTATTATAAAATGCAAAAATTACACAAACCCGTTAGACAAACCCTGCTTGCCATACAAACCATTAAAAACCCGGGATGTATATGTTATTGAAAAGAAAAACGCGTGCGTGTCCTTTTATTTATTTTCGTTCTAGGTATTAGAATAATTACATACTTAATTAGGCAAATCAGGAACTGTCGTAATAATATTGTCTATATATAGTTTCTAGCTCCTCGTTTCGTGAATGCTTTTGTATTTTTAGGTTGGTGGTGCTCATTTGCAAATTGCATACTGTAGCTCATGTTTCACATGGAACAGATTCACATTTCATATGGGCTCGCATCTTGCGTCATGCACGCGCAATAATGATTTTCGTGTTTATGAAACCAAACAAAATAAAGATTTATACGTATCATTTATCATTTCCGAAGATTGAAATCCGTACTAGTTATTATTGTTTAACTACAGAAAGTGATTTTCCCCTGAAGTGCGTAATTCATGGTCGTAATTAATAACATGGCGGTCTTTGAAAAATGACATTTTGCATTTTTAAAGTTAACAAAATAACAATTAAAACGCAATTTTTTTAAATTCCGGTTCCTGAATTACTTACTACCTAGTAAAATTTTTATTTTTTTTTTAAAGTGTGTGTTGAGCGTGTTCTCAATAGGTAAATATTTACCGAAAATTGCCTCGCCCTGCTTCCGATTACTCCGATTAAGATTCATTTATTTGTGAACGAACCGCTGATTTTTTAATAGACACAGATTTTGAAAAGTACACTACTTTTAAACTTAGTTACCATCGGTAAAAAAAAACATCGGTATCGGTCGCTGCAGGTGGAAAAATATGCATTTAAATTTACATTTCATAAAAAAAAAATTGTACGTAATTTCTCGTTACGGCTGAAATTTAATCTTACTTTTTTCGCAAACTGAACGAATTCCAGCGATTTCCAGGGTACCAATCGATAAATATTTTAAAAAAGATTGCCATATCGCAATAATCACGTATATTCGAGGAAAGTACTGGTATAGTACAATTTTCATATGAAGGTACTAGTATGGTGCAATTTTCATACTCTGAATAAATAAATTATTGAGCATATTTAGGATATACGAATTAAAATCAATATATTATTAATATAGGTTATATTAGGTTTGGTTAGGTTAGCTTAGGTATATAAATAGGCGTTCTTAGACGACATCCAGAAATTAATTATTGGCAAGTTTAAATTTGTTTTCATAATAAAAAGTATTAGAATAATTAAATAAACCCGTTAGACTAACCCTGCTAACCGTACAAACCATTCAAAACCTGGGATGTATATCTTATTGAAAAGAAGAGCGCATGCGCGTTCTTTATTTTCGTTAATTTATCTTTTATTTTGTAAAAACACATACCCGTCAGACAAACCCTGCTTGCCGTACAAACCATTAAAAATCTGGTATGTATATCTTACTGAAAAGTAAAAAATAACTTTTTAAAAATTTATTTTCGTTATTTTATTATTTAAAAAAAAGGCGTAATAATTTTTGCGATATGGCAATCTTTTTTAATATTAAACAATTGGTAACTCGGGAAACGTTAGATTTGTGAAAGAATTCAACAAGAAATGTCAGTCGTTAACGAAATGTTACATACAGAAAAGTTTTAATGGAATATAAATTTCAATGCATATTTTTTTCGCCAATCTTGACTGAAACCGATGTTCTTGTGGTAATTAAGTTTAAAATTAGTTTACTTTTCAAAATGTATGCCTATTTAGCCCTCGACCAGTCGCGTGGGGTCTTTAAAAGCCCAGGTTTTACGGACATTCTAATTATTTACATTTTAGATGTTCCCACCGATTCCTTACTTTAGGTAGCTTCCTAAAATGGACTATACTCGACGCTAGCACCGCCGACGTTCAATCTGCGCATGTGGGTTATGAGATGCAGACGTGTGTTTCGGCGTGAGGCTTAACAAAAATCAACAAAATACAATGAAAATCCAAGTTAATGTGTTTTTTCATTGTATTTTGTTGATTTTTTTTTGTAATAATAATAAGTCTATATCAATCTCAAATAACTACTTGATCTTTCTACTTGAAATGATCTTTCTACTTGAAATGATCTTTCTCATTGAAATAATCTTTCTCGTTAAAATGATCTTTCTCGTTAAAATGATCTTTCTAGTTGAAATAATCTTTCTCGTTAAAATGATCTTTCTCGTTAAAATGATCTTTCTAGTTAATAAGTAAAACTTTAAGTTTTTTTTTTAAAGTTTGATAAAAAAAGTATGATTCAAAATAATAAAAAGTTGATCCTTGTTGTTTTTTAAGCTTTTATGTTGAAAACGAATACCTATTTTTTTTGTTATTTCTTTTTATTTCGATGCAGTCCCTATCACCTGACTATAATCAGTTAAAATAACACGAATTCTATAACAAAAATTAAATCATATTTATTTTTGGGGTCCTTGGCAACCCTGCGCGACACCTCGCGTTAAAAAAAGACGCGACGGGCGGAGGGTTAAGGTGTAGCGGGAAGCGGCGTTTCTTTCACACTTTACCTAAGATTCTCCTCTCGTTGATAAAAATTACTCTGTGTTTTTACAAAGAATCCCGTTTTTGTTCTTTTTCACTGACATCTCCATAGACAAACTGGTGATACCAGTGCGTAAAAACACGAAGACAATTTACTGCCTGTGAATGTAGGTACCTCTTCATGGTTGCATAATTTATGTGTAACAAGGTAAACAAAGTATCACTGCCGTGTCTAGAACCGGCATCAACGGTACTTACCGCAGATTTCGCTTTAGATTTCATGGATCCGGAATTCTGTTAGCATTACTTCGTAGTGATTCGCCTTCGCCTTCGCCTTCGCCTTCGCCTTCGCCTTCGCCTTCGCCTTCGCCTTCGCCTTCGCCTTCGCCTTCGCCTTCGCCTTCGCCTTCGCCTTCGCCTTCGCCTTCGCCTTCGCCTTCGCCTTCGCCTTCGCCTTCGCCTTCGCCTTCGCCTTCGCCTCCGCCTTCGCCAGAATTGAATCCAACATGCCATAATTAAATCGGTTTAATATTATTTTTATTTCAGGGTTTCTTACGCTGGGTCAACTACAGCATTGACTACAGGAAGCTGCCGCAAGAAGTACTGTACGGAAAATTCAAAGGTCGATTCTATTATGTTAAGGATGGCGTTCGAAAACTGTGCATCCAGCTTATTGTGGAAGTTACGCCAAAGAAGATTTTCCGAAATCAATAACAAAATAATAAATCATAAAAAAAAATTTAAATTAATATTATGGAATACGGAAAAATACGAATATATGTGAATTTCGTTTGATAGTCTCTAAACAATAAATCTCAGGCTAAAAAAAATTGTGCCACCGTATCCAAGTTATTTAGAAGCAGAGACAATGTATTAAATTACGTAGTAAATAAAAATCACAAAATATTGGTACTGTCCCAATTATCCCTATTAACACTTCCGTACCGGACCGGGGGAACGCACTTACACTAACTAGAGTTTTATGCTGTATCTAAGTTGTTTTTTAAACCACATACTCAATAATTTAGGTAATCTTAGAAAAACTCTTCGGTTATTGATCTGCATTTAAATAATGTATATCGCATTACTACTTTTAACAAATTAAATAATTTCTATCAAATTCCGGCAGAGTATCTGTCTCACCCGCCCCACTTCGTCTCTGTTAGATCGCCTGGCGTTACCCCGTTTCTATCCCCTCCACCCTGTGCAACGAACTATCCATGAACGTAGACGCTGTAATCGCCAATCGCCAGTCGAGATTCGGAAACAAAGAGTCATGGTGGCTATCGGCCCGCCTTCTCTGTTTTCTATGGAAAAATACGTTATGTTCTAAATTCATTAGAATAAATTATGACTTTATTTATCAAACGATTTTGATAATGACTTCTGAAATATTATGAATATACTTCCCTCTAATCATTACAAAGCAAAATATACAAAATTATGTTATTAACGCCCTTTAAAAAGCAAACAAACTGGGGGACCCCAGTGACCCCCCTTCGGATCGTGAGTGATTTTTTTTTCCGGGATGAAAAGGTTAATATGGCCACCAACTGTAGAAACAAATTTATTCAATGAATTACAAGACAATATAAGATTCACCAATACCTAATTCAATACACAAAAAAATATAATTTTTTTTTTTTAAATAAAAAAATCTATAGCTTTAGTTTAGTTTAAAACAGTTCTATGACAATTGATCCGGCGATAATTGGCCCCCGACAGTTGGCCCGCCGACAGTTAATCTCCCCGACAGTTGACCCCTCTCGATAGTTGATCAGGCAGATAATTGATCCCTCCGACAGTTGCAATGCAAAGAGGATGTACGACCGTACAACCAAAGTCGATATATTTATATATGAAGGAATCTTGAGTGAAAATATTTTTACTAACAAAAATTTCAACTCTTCGAACATAATATCACATACTTATACGTACCATCCAACCCACTTAATAAGAAAAGCAATGTTATGTATACAAAACAGCTGTACATCACTCAAATTCTTCGTAGATTTTTGATCAATATTAAATTTGCAGAAAGAACCCAGTCTCGACGTAGTTATTTTAAAATTTACTTTGCTTTTTCTATTTAATCCTTCCGATCATCAGAACATCTAAAAGACTAGTTACCTTCCATAACTTTTCAAGTTTAGAAGATAGAAAAAATATATCCGACCAATTTTGTTATTTAAAATCATCAACAACGATGCAACAACCATCTTCTAGAAAACATTAATTTCCACTGTGCAATACGAAATACAAAGCGAAACCAACTTTTCCATATCCCACACTCAAAAACAAATTACAAACTACATTCATTTCTCAGAAGGACGTGCACAAAATACAATAATATCTTTTCAAATGCTGATATTTTTACATTTATCCTCAGTTCAATTCACTAAATGCACAATGAAAAAAAAAACCCAAATTGCTAATTACGAACCCTCTACCCCTGCTGTATGTTATTTTCTCAATCTCATTTTGATATATTTCTTTTTTTTAATCACGTTTGTTCTTGAACATTATCTTATGTTGTGAAAATGTCTTATTTTTATATAGATCAATAGTGTAATTTCATATTATCTATTTTACATAATTTAATCTTATAACGTAAATTTATATTAAATACTGCTTGAGTTCGAACAGACAGCTTTTATTAAAGAGGACTTTAATTTGATAACAAAATAAAATGTCCACGGATGTAACGATACTTCGTATATAAACGCGGCGCATAACCTCCGACTGAGGTTTGGAGGCTGACTATCTCTAGTGACTTCTCTACCGAACCAAAGTGGACAAAACTATATCTCACAGTTAGTTCCTTGGTATTAAGCCGCAGGACTGTTTGCTGGATCTCTGATGGCTCAAAGCCGTGCAGTCGTTTAAATAGGTCGGCCTGAGGTACATCCTTTGGTAATTAGGTGGCCGGGAGCGGGGAGTTGCTTGCTGATTAGCCGTTGGGTTAATTGTGTAACCAACGCAAGTCCTCCGGCACGCTGTGACGGCAGACAAGGATGCTGTATTATATATGAGCGAGAAAGTATTCGAGCCCGCGCGTTGTATCTCGTTACAATCTGTGTTTCTTAATTCTTTTTTAAACATTTATTTTTTCTTCTTTTTCTACCATTTTGTGTTTTCTTAAATCATCTACGTTTTTGCATATATATTACTTTTGCGGAAACTTCGCTGGTTCATGCAACCATGTAATATGTAATTACTTTAATAAAATATGTATAATTGTAAATAATAATGGAATAATGATTAATGATTATTTATGGTTCAAATATTGTTACAATACACTCTTAAAGTATCAATTTAGCAATTTGTTCAACTATTTTTTTCTTTCTCCATGTAATATTTCTTGTTTTTATATGTAGTGATTATTGTTGCATCACTCAAATGCGTACATTGTTATCCTCAATTCAGGCATAAATATACCAAATCACACACGATACATGCTATTAAGGCTTATTCAGACTAAGCCTGTAGTTTAGTCGAGTGGCGAGGAACTCGCCACTTGACTCGCCGAAAATCGTTCCCATTACTTTCAAGTAGAGTACATTTGTCCCCGCCGCCCATTGCAAAATGACAGCGGTTGACGGGCTGCTACAAAGCAAAGTAAATACGCTAATTAAGCATATTGTAATGCTTAGAAGAGGTGAAATTTTAGAAGAGGTGGAAGAATAAATCAGTAAAATGAAAATTAATAAACTATAGACATGTAAAGACTAAGAGCAGGATTAATAAATAATTTTAGAGTTGCATCTTTGCTTCAATGTCACGACATTTCCGCGCGTCTACAAATGAACTCTGCTAAAACGGCGGGTTTGCGCATGTTAGTGCGCAGGGACGCGTGGAGGGGAACGCTACTCGCCGAAAAATGATAACGAAATGGATTGAATCGACTAAAGAGCTGACTAACACACTCTACTAAAATCATGTTCGGACGCGTTTAGTTACTACTATACTCTCCACTCGACTAAAATACTCTACCAATGCGAACGGGTCATAAATTATAGTGAGGTTGAATTATAGGTGAAAAATAATGATTTATGTATGGTGAGAAGCAATAATAAACCTTATAAATCAAAATTTGCTTGTTCGTATTTTATGCACTGCCATACCGTTCATCCGATTGCGATGAAACATTGGCAATTTGCTGTGCGCATACCAGGAAGGTTACAGGCATATATAATGGTAAGGTCTGGCGTCATGGAATTTGTATAAATGAAAATGTGTGTGTTTCATATATTTTCGCGGCAGAGAGGGAAGGCAGGAGGGAGAGGTGACGAAGTAGGCGGGTTTCGAGGGAGGGGCGGGAAAGGAAAGGAAAAGAGACGGGGATGCGGGAAGGGAACGGGGACGTATGGGAAAGGACATGCAGGGAGAAACAATTCTTTGAATGGCATTGCAACGCATGCCGAGTAAATTAAACATGCTAGTAAATTATTAAAAAAATACGATTACAAGTATTGTTGAGTTAATTACGGTAATTAATAGGAAAAATTATGTCGATGTTCATCAACCTTGAAATAAATCCTTTTATAACAAATGTTATAATAATTGTTTGTTGTACTATTTATAAGTTAATTACGTTAATGGCACATGGTGTGCCGTATATGTATATATTTTATTTTTTATAAGAATACCGCACAAGAGTTCCAACTGCTCCCGTCTGGAGCCAGTAAGACTATGGCATCCCCAATAATTGGGGTATGTTGTGAGTCTGAAGGTAGTGGGGAGTGGAAGGAGATGAAGAAGAGGAAGAGGGGAAGTACCTGGCTATTCAGGTCTGGTCACCAAACACGGCTAAAGCTATTTAAAGCGACGTTTCAATTCTGGATGGTGGTCTTACATCAGGGCGATACTGAGATTATCTTCCACTCTGGAACGTGGCGCAAATACACTTTTAGCCCAGTCAATCTAGACAAAAAACAGGCCCTAACTGGAACATGCTAGGGGAGAGCTGAATTTTTGCAGGTGGATAGTACATCTTATGTGGAGTATTTTCCAAAAAAGTCCCTACCCCTCCCCCGCTTGCTTCCTCCCCTGTGCCCTCCCAAACATTACAATGTGGGGTTCTACTAAAGCGATTATATCTCGTAAACTAAAAGATATATCAGAAAAAAAAATTCGTCGTTGAATTTATTATAAAACTGCCTAAAAATTCTACAATAATACTTTTTTTAAATCTGCATTAGTTTGGCCAATAATAATGAGATTGTTGTTAAAAAAAATTTTTTTTTTGCAAAATTATTTTTTGAAGTTGAATTTTTTTTTTGTCTGAGAAAATATGAAAAAACACTTTTTACAAATAAGTTGTCAAATTTAATAAGCTTTAAAACCATGCATAACAATGTTTACTTACATCTTTTATTTCTATCGAAAATAGTGGACAAACGCAACGGCGTGCGCGGGCTGGCCGTAACACGGAGTGGCGACGCCAAGCGACGTGTCGTTCTTGTCGCGTCGCTACTGACTGTTTTATCAAGTTGAAACAAACGAAAAAATAAATAAATATGGTCAGTTTGATCTCATATGTCAAAGAAAAGATATGTCTTAAGGTTAAGGTGTGTGTCGGTTTTGTGGTTATATTTTGACGTGGTTGCGCCAAGCCGTGTATCAAGTTTTTTGTGCGTTTTCCCTCCTTCATCAGGTTAAAATATTGAGAAAAAATTAATTAACAATTAATAAATAAAAAAACCACTGAAAATGTCTGAAGAGAACTAATTGTGTATTTTATGTAAAAAAATACCTTCCAGGAAATGTTGTTAAAGTAAAGAAAGGGTTACAAATGCTAATTAACGCTAGTATTGAAAGAGATAATAATTATGTTAAAATAACCACTTTAGGTAGCGTAACCAACTGTGCACGTAGATTGTAGAAAAATGTATAATAAGCCTAGCAATATTAAAGCTTTTACAAATGTTAATTGTAGTCTATTGACCAGTAGATACACCTCAGCCATTCCTAACGCATTTAGAAAATACATTTAATTTCACGGAGAACTATTTGTGAGTATTATTTGTGATAATAAAAAACAGCGTTTGATCTTAAACTATCTCATAAATATCGTTAACAAATACATTTGGTGTGAAGACCAGAAATAGGGGAAACATTGTAATATAATAGATGACAAATGGGGTGCAAAAATAAAATCTAAACTTTTAGGTGTGTTTCATTTGGTCGTAGCAGAAGCTCGCTATCATGGCATTTGCTACAAGAAGTTCTGTAAAAGTAAACCAACTCAGTATATAGGAACACCTAAATATGATAATTCAGCTAAAAATTTTCTTAAACTCTGTAGTTTTTTTAGAAAATACTGACGAATGTCAGTTTATATTAGAGAAATTAGGGAAAATAGTAAAAGACATTTGTGGCAGTGATCTTCCGTACTCATATACATTTCCTAAAAAACAAGTAATTGACTATTTTCAAGATTTTATGTATACGTGTATTTTTGGCAGAAAAACTGTCATGTGCATGTCTCACTCAAGTTATAAGATACTAGGCGACTGGTACAGAAACAAAGAAAAGAATGCAAATCTGGAATGTTTAAGAATTGTACTTGCTGCCGCAGAAATAATCAGAAAAGATATTTTAAAAAATGCCACATGATTGTGAAAGCTATCCTGATGTTCCGGAAATCAGTCGTGGGGGTGATGATTTAGTGTCTGAAACTCTGAATCTGTTCACGTTAACTGTAACCAAGAAGAGATTGTATGATAATAGACCTGATGTTACGAGAAGACGTTTAGTAATTAACCACGCCATAATAGCATCTGCAAGGCCAAGGTCTTTTTGTCATCAATTCAGACAAGTTTGTGTTTTCTACAGAGAATGTACGGATCTAAGAATTTAATAGAAGTGTTGTCGTCATTGGGCATTTGTTCGTCGTGTCATGAAGGTGACAGATACCAAAGATCTGTAATAAGAGCTGGGCCTCCTACAATCGAAGATGATACATTCACACAATTTGTGTTATAAAATGACGATTATATTATGACGTTA
The DNA here is from genome assembly GCA_936435175.1 of Glyphotaelius pellucidus. Lineage (NCBI taxonomy): Eukaryota > Metazoa > Arthropoda > Insecta > Trichoptera > Limnephilidae > Glyphotaelius > Glyphotaelius pellucidus. The sequence goes on along the minus strand of OW386559.1, from coordinate 17,961,771 downwards.
ATATAAAAACATTTGATGGCCTAAGCACATTTCATGCCGTGGGAAGAATAAAGTGCTATGTGCATCAATCCAGCCTCTAATTTTAAAAGTCTAGATGTACTTCGTCTTCAGTGATGAAATGGAAATTTCGTTAATCAAGAAAATATCCTTCAACCTTGTTACGCGAAGAGAAAAAAGAGCGGCTTGAAAGATGTAACCATCAAAGATCTCAGTGAATGTATATCTTTCAGAAAAGAGCATGCCGATTCATTATCTTTTGTATCTCCAACCAATTATTTGTGGTTAAGTGACATAAAATTAGCATTGTGCATTAAAAATGTAACTCGAAGGGGTTTATGAACGATTGTGTGACATTGTAACTTCGACCAACCGCTTTTTCTCAAACCTATTGAATGGTAGTGGGGGCTGGTGGATCATCTGAAATTTCAAAAATTATTGTACGACTAGGAAGTTTCTTTTGTAAATATCATATTTGGGATGTATTGGATCACGGAAGAAAGTGGGCTCGAAGATTTATGGAAAACTGTGTACGGAGGTCCCACAGTGATACACATGATAAAAGGACACGCTTATGCAAGAGCTGTTCTTATGCAAGAGCCTATGTTCTTACAGGTGCTGCAATCGTCAAAATAATTTGCAATGACTCTCATGATACACTTTTTCCTCGTGAAATAAAAAAAATATTGTGAACAAGAAGATGCCACATGAATTAGCTCGTGAAGACGAATCAGTTGCAATAAATCTTAAACATTTCACCGACACTTAAAACACGATCAAAGCGACAAGTCGGACAGCAAAACTTACAATATGTTTTTACTTAAGGCTGGCTTTACATTCGTAAGTTTTTTCCCGTAATTCGCTCGTGTAAGCGAATTATGGCCAAATTACCTATGTAAACGACACCAAAAGTCACTTAACGTAATTTAAAGCATGTTACAGAACTTCTTCTTCCGGAAGATTTTTGACAGGTCTAATCGCGTCCGCGCGAAATTACAGCCTTCTCACAGCTTATAAAATCAGTTTGATAAGCTGAGGGACTTTTTGTAAGAAATAGTACCAAAATGCGCCGTTGCGAAATGTCAAAAATCAAAAGACATTTGTTTTTATTGGATTATTTTCCTATAAAACTAGTATTTATTTCCACTTATTTGAGTTTTCTGAAAATGAGCATCCTTCTATTCAATTATCGGTCCAAACCTTTATAATCTCAATGTTTCTGTTTTTAAAATTACGTATTTGAATACGAAGTCGGTTACTGTCGGCAGCTGTCAGGTAGCTGTCATTCGAATAAAATGAAAGAAATCCATTAATTTTCGCCTTTGACGGCAAAAAAGTGCGTGGAGAATTGTTTAATTAAAGCCAAATTCTATTTCAGCACTTTATTTGGTCCTTTTCGACTTTATTGACAAAATCGCGTAAATTTGACAGTAGCAGGTCGTTTTTGAAAGGAAGCCATCTTACCGCAAATAAATTGACAGATGTAAACGGTCGCATGAGCAGTTACACAGGTTGAACTTCCGAAACACTTCTGTGATCATTAATTACCACAAGTCAGATGCATATGTAAACGCTCCTGGGAGTGACCTGTCAAAATCTTACGTAATCCGTAATTTTTAATTACGAGTGTAAAGCTAGCCTAACAATATGTTTTGCTCAGGAGTTTGGACTGATGCGTGCATTGACATGAACAATCCTTGATGAAGTCATTAAAAACAGTAGGAGCACTTACGCAAGGGTGTGGGATTTCTCAGTAAATGGATATTAGGAGCTCCATTATTCCTTTCAATCAGTGAAGCTTTTCATAGTTTCTTGGGTTTAAGTTACAAGAAAGGTGAGCAGAAAAGTTGAGCTTAGGGAGAGCCAGTTACGGGATAACCAAGACTTAACAAAATTCATACTGGTGACGCACAATACTTTTGCTCGAAAGTCTGGTGAATTAATTTGCATTTCTTCAAGATTAGTATCAGACTCAACTAAAACATATGACGATGCTTATGAGGTAGGGTTCAAAGCTATGAAGAAAATGGCAAGGCAAAGTTTTTCAGAAGTAAAACTACCCAGATCGGATATGATTGATACTCAAGCCAGTAATAAATCTAACAAAGTTAGAAACAAAGAATTTATAATCAACCCTAATCAGATATTCAATAGAATATTACGCGTATGTGACAGTCCTGCAAAGCTCAAATCCTACTTTGAGTTTGAACTAACTTCGCATCCACCTTTATTTGAAGACGTTTTTTTAAAGAAAGGTAAGAAAGCCTCCATTACTACTATTACTATACAGTTTAGTGTTAAAGCGTTTTTATATCGTAAATCAATTAAAAAGTACTCGGTGTTTCAATTTAAAACTATAAATACCTACCTAAGCTCAAATCGGTCATCTGCAAGCACAGCGAGCTAGGCCCGACCGCCAAGAACGCCGTGCCGCACTGCTATCGAATCGGATTTTGACCAGTATTAAGAATAAAGGTAAGCAATATTATACATCGTTTTAAAGCTTACTAAATTTGGCAAATAAATTATTTGAAATGTTTTTGCGTGTCCCCCCAGATAAAAAAAATATTCACCTTTAAATCAAAATTTTACGAAAAAAAAATTTTTTTTTTGCGACAATGTCATTATTATTTGCCAAACCGTAATAGATAACAAAGACAAACGTACAACTTATTTTTAGACAACTTTTTAAGAAGTTTAACGGAGAAATTTTTTTCAGATGCATATAATAGTTTAAGAGATATAATGGATTTTGTAGAACTCTAAAATTGTAAAGTTTGGGAGGGGACAGGGGAGGAAGCAAGCGGGGGAGGGGTAGGGACTTTTTTGGAAAATACTCCACATAAGAAGTACTATTCACCTGCAAAAATTCAGCTTTCCTCTAGCATGTTCCAGTTCAATGCGTTCATTGACTGGGCTATTTATATTATTTTAAATGAATAAATTGTGAAATAACACAAATTAATCAAATGAAATTTATTTGCCACGCCGGGATTACATCCCGCGACCTTCGGAATGCGAGTCAAGAGCCTTACCGCCGGACTACGCTGGCCGTCTAATGGTGACTCTAATTAATTACAAAGAGCGAGTTTACAAGCTACTATCTGGGCAATTCACTATCTGTTAGTAAACTTTCTCAGTGTCATCGTATTACTTGCTAACTAGCAGATTGTGGACAATCTTCGAAAAAAGTTGAAAGGTGGTCAACTTTACTCGCTACCCGCTGGCGTTTGCCTAAAGATGGCAGCCCACCAATAGCTGATTTCGTCTGTCAGGATTAGTTCGAGCGGAAGCCGTTATTGTCTAGCGTGTGGCGTTGCTGCGAATGCAAGTTTTCTACAAAATGTCGACAGAGTTGCACGGCGCGAGAGTTGTTATTTAAGCTGCTACTGTTGCTACTGAGCGAGTTTGTGTGTCATCGTGACAATCTCACTCGCCGATTCATCCGCTTTTAAACTTACCGGCTAGTAGCTCGTAAACTAGTTTAATGTAATTGAGGCTTTAAGATACCTCAAAATTACTCTTACGCACCTCAAATGAATTTCGAAATCAGACTTTGTTTTACTGAAGGGAGCAATGGGATAGAGTAAAAAGTAAAACACTTTCACTTTTGACATAAAGAATTTATTAAAAATTTATAAAAGAATTGACAGATGTATTTAATTGATTAAATTTGTATGTAAAAAACATTTGCCATTTCAATTTTCCTTGGAACAAAATTGTGGAATATGTTAAAAATTTACCGTATAAAATGGTGTCGAAAATGCCCATGACGACTACCAAACGGAATTCACAACAATTAAAAAAAAAAAGGAGTTTTTTTTCCCAAATTCCACACAATACACCCTACCAAATTTTTTTTTGGTTTAGCTTCACCATAAATCTCCAAGCAAAATTTTGATTCTTCGCCCTTCATAAGATAAATCAGAATTTTAAAATCTCCGTAAATCATGTCTTGGGGCAGCTTGCTGTGGTCAACTCCGTAGTGAATCCCGTTGGCGGAAATCTGAAATAAATTACATATTTTTTACCTATTATTTATTTAATATCTGTAAATTAGAGCAAAATCAATTTCATTATGCTACGTTCAATTTCAATTTGGAAGGCGGGTATGGGTAATGCCTCCCGGGAACCATTTTATTATAATTATTTTTTTTACACTAACTCCACGCAGGAGGCCCTAAGGAAAATAATTTCCCCCAAGACCTTTGTCATCTAAGATGCGAGGAAGGAGAGGAAGGAATAAATATTGGTCTTGAAGAGATCCATGTTGTAGGAAGGAGGACACAGAGGCCGGCAAATTGCTGTTGAACACAAGAATGAGTGTACGTATGTTAGGCGCGCGTTTAGCGTGTTTATCGACTATGCACCGGAGCCAAAGGGATCAATGACGTTAGTTCTTCGGAGCATCTTTCTTGATTTAACGGTAGAACAAGATATTTTGAAAGTTTCAAACATTTCCTTCAAGTTTCAAGCACATTTTTTTATATATATATATTACGATCCGCATTAACCCGTCTAATCACAGGAGACCCAAGTTGTCCCAAAGCATATGCCATTATAATAACAGGAGACCCAGATTGTCCCAGAGCGACCGTGCATCATTAAAAGTTAGATATCTCTCTTCCTGTCATGCAAACATTCATGATTTCTTTTATGTTAGAAAGCGAACGAAATAATGCTTCTTATTGCCTTATAAATACATGGGGTATATTGGTCAGATATTTTACAAACCCAATCATAAGTGACGATTTTATTTTGCGCCACTTTGTGACGTAACAAACACTTAATTTAAAAATAAAATTGTATGAATGTCATAAAAAGTTAGGTTAGTATTACAAATATTCTTAAGAAAAGGAATCTGTACTTAAAATTTTCAGTTTATTTTATTTATTATAGAACAATTAGAATACTGTAAAATTTGTGCATGATGGGCTGCAACTTGACATCGTTCGTCCACACACCTCGCAACTGCAAAGGCTATGTGAAGCCTGAACAGATTCCACACCCTCCTTACTTCCCCGATCTCGCGTCGTGCGATTTTTATTTTTTTCCTCTACTCAAGAGAGATCTCAAGGGTAATCATTACACATCGAAGGATGAGGTGAAGATAGGTGATAAGTCCTGGATTCGAGAAAAGTCGGAAGAATTTTTCAGTGGCGGAATAAAAAACTTGTTGGGAGAAAAGTGTTAGCCTTAACGGTGACTATATTAAAGAATAAATGTGTAATTTTGAAGCATAAGAATTATACTTTTATTTGCGTTTTTCCCAATCTTGCCTCTTGTTTTTGTTCATATTCTAGAGCTTGTGCATTACTTTTCAGCCTACCCTTGTATTTATTAATTTTCGGGAAATCGACAGTTTACATTTTTTTCCGTTTGTACATGTGTAATATAGTCAAAATAAAACCAATTAAGGATTTCTTCCTTGTGTCTTTATCTTTCATAAGACAGCATAATAAAGAATAAGAAATAATTAAATTTATAAGAAAGGAATATGAAGCCCAAAATAAATTAAATCAAAATATTATCAACACCTTGGTAACCATAAGAAGACAAGTTTAACCCACAAATCAAATCATAAAAGAATTATAAAAATAAACAATATAAACCTAACATTACTCACAAAACATCAGAGAAATACTCTTTTATGGACCCCTTATATTTGGTAAGTTTGCAATCGAAAATGTCCTCCTTGGATAATACGCTATTGTAAATAATCTTTATCTTTATACATATATAAAATCTCACGTCACGATGTTTGTTCGAGATAAACTCCGAAACTACTAAACCGATTTTGATGAAATTTGCTTATTATGTGTAATTTTGTCCAACTTAAAAAAGGATAGTTTTTATCTCGATTGTTGATAAATATTTATTATTGTAAATTAAATGTTTGTTATGGGACAATGCTGTAGAATTATAACAGATGGCGGTGTGAGTTAATATATCGACACAACACTAGGTTGGGTAACCATCAAGTTGTTGGCGATGTGTTTCGATTTCATGTCACAGTAACGCATGGCCTGGTCAGCTAGTGTTAGTGGCCGATGGGGGCTCACCTTACCTTATACCGACGGCCAGCTCAAGTTCGTCGGGCATGCAGGAGAGTCCCACCTCTTCAAGGTTGTAGGTAGGTAAAATTACCTCGGTACACGTTATTTGCCAAACCCACCCTGTGTCCCCGATCAAATGAAACAGGTTGTTATGGGGAAACATAATTATATTGACAGTAATTCCACGTCTACATCATTAGGGCAAATACATTACATAAATCACACATACGAGCAGGGCGGCTACATAATTATTTCCTATTAACAAAAATTCTCTCTCTAACAGTTCCTCTGGGAGCGTAGTGTTTATACCCCGGGGATTCTAATGATCGGACACATTTAAATAACAGGGAGGAAGTAGCATCTACTCACAGCGGTGTTCAGCGATCAGATGTAGCTGCGAGGGTAACAGCCTCAGGTCAGCTATCCATTGCCTCGAAATTGGTGGTGGGCAGTTTGAGGTCGGCCCTGGCCATCTTTGATGCCGACGCGAACACTTGCAGAGCGTGCTGGCTTGACACAGCCGGCTCTCAGAACGGGTCGCGGAAGAGTGGGCATGCGTAGGCGGCTCGTTTGCCCGGTCGGCTTCGCGGGGAGGAGTATGCGGTTTGTTTGTGCAGGAGGGAAGCATCCCGCACGCAGCTGTAGGAACTGTGACGCCTATCGTAACACTAGTTATAAGCTTTTATAAATAAAGGGAGTTCATTTCAAACGTATAAGAGAAATATTCACATACCGCCATTATTGGACAATTTGCAGGACGTCCTAGAATTTTCAGTAAATTCGTTATGTCTTCTTTGAGGTATTTGAAGATAATCTTACAGACATTGGTTTCATTAAAGACGTAGAAGTTAGGCTTGTAGCCCCCGTCTCCCCACTTTGCAACGTTTATGTACACCTAAAAAGACAACAGAGAATAGTTTAATCTAGGCCACGTGGGCTCAATTTGAAAAAAAAAACACACTTAATTTTAATCTTACACTTCAAATTATAAAATTTTTAAAATTTTGAATAAATTATTACGATTTTGAAACCATTATTTAGATGGTCTAATCTTAAGAGCTATTCACCAGCGGCCGAGAATTTAAATTTCGTCGAACGATGATATTGCGATTTTATCCTTGCAACGTTACAGGGCAGTTCCGATGAGAAATATTAATTATTCTCCATACCAGCATTTTAACATAATGACTCAATATCGATCTAATTTCATTCAAAATTTTGCTTTGATAAATACCCACATTCAAAAATGCTCAAACTCATTTTACTAGATAAAAGAACAGTCTTTCGAAATCAATTTATAATTTTTTGTAGAAAAGAGTCAATACGTCTAAAAGTTGATTTAAAAATGACATATTTCCGGTATTGTCTAGTTATTCCCTCTTAAAACATCTTTCTAAACAGAAAATTAAAATAAAGAGACATCGTGAAAGCTGCTCATTACATTATATTAGGGTGGTTTTAAGATTCTTTCATTCTTAATATTTCGTATTCTAAAGTTAGCCTTCCGAAAAATTGTAATTTGGTTTAATTATGATAAAACTATTAAAAATTTGTACTTTACGTCATTATTGTTTGATCAAAAGAATTTATAATTTTTCAATAATGTCTAAGCAAAATATATATTTTTTTAAATATATGAGTTTGTTCGGCCGTAAATAAATAGACAAACTGAAGTATTTTCTGTTATGCCGTGTTTAAACACGGCATAACACCCCAAAAACAATAACAAAAATATTTTCTCAAAATTAAAAAAAAAAGTTTTACTAGATAAAAGAACAGTCTTTCGAAATCAATTTATAATTTTTTGTAGAAAAGAGTCAATACGTCTAAAAGTTGATTTAAAAATGACATATTTCCGGTATTGTCTAGTTATTCCCTCTTAAAACATCTTTCTAAACAGAAAATTAAAATAAAGAGACATCGTAAAAGCTGCTTATTACATTATATTAGGGTGGTTTTAAGATTATTTCATTCTTAATATTTCGTATTCTAAAGTTAGCCTTCCGAAAAATTGTAATTTGGTTTAATTACGTCGACGGTTTCATCAAGGTCGACATCCATTTTCACACCAGCAATGTAAGTTTCATGAGTTCTGTTTATTTTCCATTTTTCAACCGTCGCATAACAGGAGTACTTCTCCGGGTTCTCACACTGCTTTGCTTGCTTAAAGCTTACATCAGCGGGCCCCTGAAACAAAAAATTCGCAGTTTTGCAATTTTTTAAACCCTAAACATTAACGCAAGTACACACAGGTGATGTTAGTAAAACCCGGTAAGAATTCGTCGAAACGTAACGCCTTCTATTTATCGAAATGTTGAAATAAAGTACCTCGGTGTAATTGTAGACCAACATTTGAAATGGAACAGTCACATATGTGAAATTGTTAAACGCATTAGGAAATGTATCTATATATTTATTAGATTAAGAAATATTCTCGAGTTAAATAAGTCTATTACGCCCTAGTTCAATCATTAATTCAGTATGGAATCATTTTATGGGGACGTTTAGGTATTTTTTATTTTTTTATTTATTTAAAATTTGCATGTTTTTACAATAAGTGAATATTTTTTTTTGATGTTTAATAGAGTTGTAAATGAATATAATTATAATCTTTCCTCACCATAAAGAAACAAGGCTCTTGTGTTTAGTGATGGAATTCATGCTTAAGTATATGTAATCATTTGACTAAGTAAATAATAATATTGCAACTAATAACAAAAGATATACACGCAAGAACATATCAATAAATAGATTTCAAGATTTAAATGAAATATTTATAATATAAATGAACTCTTACAGTAGTTTCATGTAATTTTTCAATTTAGTTTGGAATTCATAATTATTTTCGATAATTTTTAGTTTTAAAGAAATATTGTAACTAGATACACAGGTATTTTGAATGTGCTTGGTATTAAATTTTGGAATTTTAATATTGTTTTGATATCTTGCTGATATATTGAGATGTAAATTATTTAGCTGCATTTCTTTGAAATTTTGAAGTATTGAATATTTTTTATACATTTACACAGGTATTTTGAATATCGAAAAGATTTTTTCAGTAGAAAACGTAGATGATTTTTTCAGAGTAACCTTAATTATTTACAAATCTTCGAACTATTTTGAGAGGTTTTAAAATAACATCATATATTCCTCCCCAACCTACAATACCGTATTGTAATATTGATTGAACAATTGCAAAGCACCCTCTTTTTAGGTTTTCTAGTCGAAGAATATTTGCATACGTGCAAATGAAAAAATGTCCCGTAAAAGTGCAAAAAATTATTGTTAGAGTAACAATGTTTCACAATTTTCGCTTAAATATTATATGTTTTTAATGTTAGCGGGCTTTCTTTAACATTCGTATTCACATATTATCTCTCCATCTTCTTTTTGAGCGGGTACACCGCGTTTTAAGTCGAAAAATATTCCAATGCATTTTTTAAAATATTCATATATTTCAAATGTTAAATCTCCGATAGATCTCGAGTGCATAAATTTTCTCTAAACTAATATTGATTTGAATTTAATATAGTATTTTCTTTAATAAATTTGCTTTTTTTTACAATCATTTCAAATATTTTGGCAATCTCTGAGGTAAGAGAAATTGGTTTATTCAAATATATGTATTTAAAAATACTTACAAGTATCGGAAAAAGGTCATACACAAATGCTATTTGGCAAAATGTCAGCAGGCACCAAACTCGTAGAAAACTTTTCCCGAACATGGTGACCAAATAGAACTAACTAAACTAAACAATTAAATAACATGCCAATATATTACTTACAATAGGGGTTGAACAATATCTGTTAAGTGCTTTGCGTGACCATGCTGGATACTTCCATTCATTGCGTACGCCATTCACCTGTGGATAAAAAACACGATTCACCTTGTAGGTACTAGTTTTTGCCCGTTGCACGCAACTAATTGGTAAAAGTATTAAACCATTTTTATGTTTGAATGTGGATGAAGCAAGTAGTGTGTGTCCACATTATTTAAAAAAATTATATTTAAAGAAAAAAAAAGTTTGAAAGTGGATGAAGTGTGAGAAGATGAGTGTGTTTCTATAAATGGCCCAGGGAATTTACCGCTCAATTAAGTAAACCGGCTACTGAAAAACTTTGGTCGCCCAGGTCAAGGCGTTCAGTACGGGCCTTTTCTCGCAAAAAGAGGCTAAGGAGCTTATTGCTCAATTTTTCCTGTGCCATTCGGTTTGTATAGGTTGATACGCGTAGTTTGATACCAATATTGCCTACTTTCCAGTTCCAACGAAGACTCCTAGCATTGAGCAATTTCGATCGCCGACACCCTTAATAGGGTCCTGGGAGTTAACCGCTCAAATTAGTACACTTGCTACTGAGCCACTTCAATCGCCCGGCTGAGAGGCAACAGAGCCTTATGTGTCAAAAAGATACCAAGGAGTTTACTGCTCACGTTTTTACTGAGCCACTTGTCTTGGGTAGATTGATTCGCATGGTTTTCTACCCATGTCGGCTACTTTCCAGTTCCATGAACTTACGTAAGTACCTACCTAGTTAAGTGAATAAATGTAGTTTTTGTAATATCTCACTTTCACCAATTACGCGCTCCTGGTAGATTCCCAATTTTGTACGATGTCCTTGATGTAATTTTTCACTAAATGGCGCTGTACAAAAACAATATAAAAGAAAAAAATATGTGTAAGGTTGAGATGCGTAATTTGATACCGATCTCGGGTATTTTACGATTTCATTAATTATTATCTATTTAAAGAAAAATGGTTCCTACTTACCCAGTACATCAATCTATTCTGATGTATAATAATCGAACCGATAATAATGATCAATTTGAATATGTTTGATATCAGCCACGAGTTTCAGGTCGTCTTCCCATCTTGTTGACGTTCTCTACTTCTCTTGCCATCTCTGGGATACCAGTCAGTGACATTTTTGCACCATTTCTCTTGTGGATCGCGGATCATGTGACCTGTTCATCTCCTCTTTTAATGGTCTATTCGGGTAACTATATCGGCAACTTTAGTTTTTCTCCTTTATTATGCTACATCTCACTCTGTCCTGTTTTCTTATTCCTGTCAAATTTCTCTCCATGGCTCTCTGGCAGCGTTCCAACCATTCTCTGTGGCGTTTGGTGAGTGCCCAAGTTTCACATCCATAGGTGATGACTGGAAGTATACATGTATTGAAGACTTTCCTTTTTATTTGCATACGTAGCTCCTTGGATTTCAAGACTTCTTTCTTTTCTTCCATCCATTCGCTATTCTTCGCTAGATTTCTTTAGTGGTTTGATCTTTGTGAGATATTATCTGTCCTAAATAGATATAATCTGACACATATTCGAGTGGTTGGTTGTCAATTTTTATAGTTACTGGTTCAGAGTTTGTAAGCAATATTGTTTCATCTTTGTTCATGCATAGGCCGACTCTCACACTTTCTTCGTTTAGTGATTCTATCATTCTATTTAGGTGCGTTAGGTTTTCCTCAAATAGGACTATATCGTCTGCAAATTTTAGATGGTTCAGTATTACACCTTGCACGTTCTCCTGATCCTATCGGGTCGGGAATATTAGAATTTAAATAAAATAAAAACCGCTCTTTGGATTCTACTTTTTGTTTGAATGAATTTCATCTCTGACGGCTTACTAAATAATTGTCTATGAATGTCGAAATTGATTTATTTAAAACAGTGTCGCGAAAATGAAAACATTTGATAAATACTGGTTGACAAATTTTGTCAACCAGTATTTATAAATCACACTTTTAGGGATTTTCAAATCAACGCCTCCAAAATTGTAATAAACAAGCAAACGTATAAAAATGGCGCTAAATAATTTTATATTTTCACCAAAAAAAATTGGTAAATATATTTTTTAAGTACATTGCATAATCTCAAATTTTTGTACACCTAGCAGACCTATGATTGTAGAGCGTCTTTGAGGTGATTTTTAACAGAAACTACCCAAAATTAATTTGACAATTTTTGAAAAATAATCCTATCAAACCAGTTCAATATTATCCGGGAATATTACCTACTCATTTTCACAAAACAATGGCATTGACGTTGCGTACTTGTTTACTTTTATTTAATATTATCAAATTTGACAGAAGTTCGTTCCTACGTAAGCAGTTACCTACCCAGTAATTATTTTATTTTTATTTTTTATTCATTGCTTTGTAATAACATAATTTGACGATTTTTCGACCACAATGCTAGGCACACGCCCGTGTTGTGGTTGTCGATTTTATGTATGAAATATAAAATAAGTTAAAATAATGTAAAAGTCTACAAAATAATTTTAAATGAAAAATAATTAAAGATAATAATGGAATATAAAATAATATAGAAATTACGTTATTTAAAAATATATATAATCAGAGCAAATTCTGTAGAGTAAGCAAATAGGAACGGATTTTTATAATTTTGATATTTTATAGGTGCACGTTAAGTTACATTGGTAGGTACATTATTTTTCAGTAATTTTTGAACAAATGAATTCATTTGAACTCCGGCTAATAATACTAAAGTGGTTTGTTATTGTTATAGTCATTTACTAGTGAGGCACATTTTCTAGTGAGTACTACTGAGTATTGAGCAAATCAAGGATATCAAATAGGTTAAGTAATAACGTAAAAAATGTTTAATCTTTCGGCTATCAAAAGGTTATTTACAAACACAATTTTTTTTATTGGTGGTATAGTTAGCTACGTTCTTTAAAGAAATTTCGACCCTTTCCCGATATCCATTTATTGACACCGGTTGAAAAGTGAGTAATTGCACTAGAATTTTGCGTGCATGTATATCTTTTTGTGTGGAATTTATAAACTATTTTTCCAGATATGGATGAAAACTGTTTTTAATATTATAGTTGGCGAATGCTAAGGACTGCGAGTTTCTTGAAAAGTGGCTCTGATGGATGAGAAGGGGAATATTTGAAGATGATCCTCAGCAAATTTTTTTAATGGTCGCTCGTAGAGGATAGAGAATCGATGTTGCACAACCTCCCCATCCTATAATGCCGTACATTGCTATAAATTGGAAAAGAGCAAAATAAACACATCTTAGGGTTTTTATATCAAGGATAGATCGACGAGAATAAAAACTTATGGAGTCTCTTTGTTATGGAGCTAATTTGGGTCTCCCAGCGTAATAGGTTATCTATAATGATTACTATTATGATAATTATCGATTTGAATTCGACAACTTTACCATCACTAATTACCCACCGCAATAGAACACCGATTTGTCCCCAATTGGCTGGCCTTAAATGGACAGGGTCCGCCAATAATGCATAACTGGTTTTTAATAAAAACAAATTTATAAGAATTTATTTTTTTTACACATTTATTTTTTTTCTTCTTTAAATGACATCGGTCAAGTGTCGAACCCGTGCTTCTCGGTCCGAGCCACTTGCGAGTCGGGAGCAGATTCCGGGTTTGAGTTCTTTTGCGGGTTCCGGCTCCGAGGTTCGGCTCCGGTTAAACCCGTACGTCTCGGTCCGAGCCACTCGCGAGTTGGGGGTAGCTCCAGGGACCTGCTCCAAGAACTCGAGTACTTTTAAAAGGAATCACTTCTCGGAGGCCTCCAGCAAAATTCAGAACTTACAAATCTCTAATTAATAATGATAAATGAATGGAAAAATCCAAAAAAATCTGCGCATATTAGTTTGTCGTGACCAAAAAAAAAACAATAAAAAAATCATTAAAAATAATATTTTTTTTTAAAGAAAAAACTGTAAACTGTAAACTCCCAAAAGCATTGGTTGAAATTTGAATTTCGACCTTCTTGTGAATTTTAATCCTTATTTAATTATCGTCGTTTAATGCATGCCACTAGTTAGACCCATTGTTGAAAATTGTTTTTGTTTTTAAACGAAAATTTTTGAGTCTGAACACGACTTTCAAACTGTTTTTAGCGAATCTTAAACCAAAATTTTACAGACGTTTTTTTTCATGAAAATAGATAAATACTATGACAGATTAATGTTTTAAAACCTCCAGTCGACGATATTATCCAAAAATTTCACCTGCAAAATCGAAATTTCCAACCCAAGCTTGTTTGAGATGACTCAGAAAATTTTTTTTTTTATGAAGAATGGTGATAACGGATACATGTACTTGTGTGTTTTGCAAATCATTATTTTGTATTGGGCATTCTTCTTGGCAATATCTTAATTTTTATATCCGGCACTACTTTGTGTCGTCAGCGAATTGGTAATATATTTTTGTCGGGCTTTCCGATGATGCTAGGAGATCTTTTAAAATGTTGTTGTACCCTTAGAAGTGAAGGCTGAATATGATGAATATTTGTATTTATAATCTAATTTATATGTATAATTTATAATTTATAATTTATATGTATAATTTCGCATTTATTATTTATGGATGATATAAAATTATATTTGAATTCTGAACCAAATTTAGAGAAAATGATTAAGGTAGTTAAAATTTTTTCAGATGGTATTAAAATGACTTTTGGTTTAGATAAATGTAGAACGATCCATATAGAGAAAGGCAAAATTGTAGACGGAGACGAGGGTATATTTAGAAATTTCAAAATTAAAAGTATGAAAGGGGATGAGGTTTATAAATATTTAGGATACCCGCAATCGAATAGATTAGATCATACTAGTATTAAAAGTGATATTAGGATTAAATTTCAAAGTAGAGTCAGAAAAATTTTAAAATGCAATCTATCTGGTAAAAATTTAGTAAAGGCAATAAATACTTGGGCTTTATTAACGTACTCATTTGGCATAATTAAATGGTCCAATACAGATTTAGATAGCTTAGAACTACGTTAACAAAGTTTAATTGCCGTCATCCAAATTCAGCTATAGAACGAATTAATTTACGTAGAAATTTAGGAGGTAGAGGTATAGTCAAAATAACTTCTTTGAAATACAATCAGGTAGAAATGCTAAGAACTTTTTTCCATAGGAAAGCTAATAGTTCAGAAATGCACAAAATCATTTGCAAGGCAGATAGAAACATTACACCTTTAAATTTATACGACGATAATGCCAACATTCTTTTAAATACCAACCAGGAATTATTAGATTCCTGGTCAAATAAAATTATTCACGCCAAACACTTCAATTATCTCAACCAAACGCATGTTGACAAACTTTCGTCAAACAAATGATTGAGTATTGGAGAATTGAGCGCAGAAATAGAAGGATTTATGCTTGCCATTCAGGATAGAGTCATTAATACTAAAAATTATAGGAAGTATATAATCAAAGATAGAAATCAATTTGATGATTTATGTAGAAAATGTTTGGCTTTTCCGGAAACTATAGAACATATTATATAGGGATGTTCTATATTAGCGCCTTCCGAATATACTTTTAGACACAATCAGGTTTTAAAAATAATTCAACAAAGTTTGGTAATTAAACAAATTGTTTGACTGCCGTAATGTAGTACCATATTATGAATACGAACCAAATTCGTTTTTAGAAAATGAATTTTATAAAATATATTATGATAAAACTATACTAACAGAACGATTCGTCATAATAGACCCGATATAGTTTTACATGACAAAATTAAAAAAAATAACTTATATCATTGATGTCGCTATTCCAAATTCCTGTAATATTCAAAAATCTGTTTCTGAAAAAATTAGAAAATATACAGATTTAGGAAATGAGATTAAAAGAATTTGGCATTCTCGGACTATAAAAATTTTACCATTTGTTATTTCGGCTACTGGCATTATACCTAGCTCTCTAATTAAAAATTTAGGCTTATTAGATTTGTCAAAGAATCTTTATATAAAAATGCAAAAATCAGTCATATTAAATACATGTAGGATTACGAAAGATTTTTTAAATATTTATATTGAGGGATCGGTAGGATTTATCGGTTCAGTTAGGGGTTCTATCGAGCCGAACCCTCTGATATGAAAATATCTGGAGTCGGTGAAGTATTTTCCCATATGGTCTCTGGTAGGTTGACGTGTTGCTCTTGTATAGTTTTGTATTTAGTATACTTATACAATGCAATTACATCGCGTGAATTGACTAGATTAGCATTTGTGGAAAAGTGTGTGGAAGGATTAAGTTTTTCCTGTGAGGAAGATTTAACCCGGACATAAAATCTAGAGAACAATAAAATTTATATATTATATAATGTATAAATTTTACTATTCGGCCATATAGCGTTACGGCATGCTTCTTCGGAGAGTCAAAATAATTTTTATTAAAAACATTTTTGCAGCGGATTTTCACTCAGGACGCTTACAGATATAAGTATATCGACTTTTGTTGTACGGCCGTATAACTTCTTTGAAGAAATAATCTTCAACCGTCAACCGTCCTAAGTTAAAACCACTTGTTTTCGTAATGTAAATTCCAATTGCGGATTTATATGCTGACGCATTTTGAAGGAAACCACCCAAATGCAAAAATCGGAGGATAACCATTTTCGTGATCTGGGTGTAGTAATAAATTAAACCTGGGGACTCAGATTCACCCTTAAGTTAAAGCCAGTTTCATGTTCCGAATGATCTGTCAAGATTCCAGTTGCAGATTAATCTGCTGACATTTCGAAGAAAACCGTTATATGTTTCGAGCGGAGTTGAAAATTTTGCTACGAACCATACGCTGTAAAATTCGTAATTCATAGGAAAACCTTACGCATAGTATGAGAAAAGACTAATTAAAACTGGAGACTCGAACGCAGATTCACTCTTAGCCCGGCGAGAGTGTGGCAGGATATGTCATACCCTCCGTGTTACTTATTTGCGTGTATTTTTTTGTTGTGACTTTTAAACCTGTTGTTTCTTTGGGTAAAAGGGGTGGGGGAAGGGATAGTGGCATGATGCTGATGATGGCTGCGCTCGCGTTTTACGCTCGCAAACTGCATTCGAGTATGTGATACCCTGCCACATAGCTGGTGTATATATTTCGTGACAAAAACTAACTTGACTTTTTCTGCTATTTTAACTTATTTTCTTTGTTGCATTGTAGATTTTAATAGAAAATGCTCGTTGACAGTGAAGAAACCCGACTTTGGTCAATGCTGGAAGAAGTATTAGAAAATACTGCCCTGATTTTAACTCCAGTTCCTAAGGTGTTTATATAGTTACTTCTTTCATGTTCTTACATATTTTTAAGTTTTTTTTTCATGAAACTTGTTTTCTTTAGTTCGTTTGTAGGTTTTTTTTATAAGACGAAAATTTTTGTTTAAAATTCATAGTGCCTTGTTTCCATTTAAATATAATATAAAAATTGTTAAAATGTCGCAAATGTTTTATTTCCAAAACGTTAAAATATAGTCTTGCTATAATAAAAAAATATTATTTTAATGCCTTTTCTTAAGAATCAAGTTTAACAGTCAAATTTGTAAACGGGTATGTCATACCCTGCCACATACTTCTTGTTACATTTTTTCACCACACTCTCGCCGGGTTAATTTAAAATCAGTTTTGTGTTTAGAATGGAAAAATTCCAGCTGTGGATCATCTGCTGACACATTTCGAAGGAACCCATTTTCTCATTTGAAGTGCAGTTATAAAATTCTATTTTCAAACAATGTATGCGCTGCAAGAATCAAGGTAAAACCTTTTTCATTTTCTGAGGATAGTTTTAACTCCTCGCATTTAACTTAATATGTTTAATTTAAACCAGTTTTGTGTTCAGAATACAACGATAAATTAAATAAGAAGTTGCAGATTCATCGAAGGAAGCCATTCTCACGTACCGAGTGAATCTTTGAATTTTTGCTGCACACCATATGTTCCAAAACTCTGAGAAATTGACTGTTCAGTGTGTAACTATCATTTAAGTTTACGGACTCTTACGCAGGATCAATCTTAGGTTAAAACCTTACTTGTGTTTTATACACAATGTAAAAATTCGAGATACAAACCCCCCACTGGAACTTAAAATCTATGTGCAGCCCGCAGGTGACACTACAAACTTCCAAAAGGCCCTCGATGGCAAAAGGGTTCCCCACCCCTGCCTTACATTGCACGGATTTAAAAAAAAACCTTGTAATGTCACAATGAAATTTTCGCCTTTGTATGTCATAGAATATCAATGAATTATTTTACATTAAAATTAGAAACAAAACGATGGTCTAATCAACACTAAATAATCTAATTATTAATAGGTACCTACCGTCGCAGTCGTTTTGTGTGCGACTAACTCTTTGCCCTTGGTGCCGTCGACAATCTGAATAAAATCTAAAGCTGAATAAGCCAGAGTTAGATTAATATTATTATAGCTTTAATTAATAACAATAACACACAAAGTGTATTATAGGGGGTTCGGAAGTGATCAATATCAAAAGAGAATTCCAGTCCAATTTTTTTATTTTTTTTTTATGAATCATTATTATTCATAACTTAAATAACTGCATATTTATTATTTTTATAGTTAGTTTTAATAGTTAAAATAAATGTCATAGTTTTAATTTTTCAAGATCCCCCGAAAACCACCGAATCTAGTGTGACGTCATCATGACTAACCGAAGTATGAATCTTGTAGGAAACTGGAATCAGCTGTTCGACTCCCGCCATTTTGAATTTCAGCATTGGAGCGTTTTCATAGACATTACTGGGCAATACGATCGTTTTTTGTACAGTTAAAATTTTTTAATATTTTAAATAATATAGATAAACTAATAGAGATACTTTTTTCCATACCATCAAAAATGATACTGAATTATTTAGGCCTAAATAATGTTTCAATAAAAACAAAAACTATTATATGTCCAATTCTCTATAAACCAATAACACGGAATGCCGAACGGCTTGCGTCTTCATTTCTATTGATTTCTATACAACTTTGACCCAGGTGACGCGGCGCGGTGACGTCGCGCCGCCAAAATCCAGCAATAGGGTGTTTTAATGACACGTTTTAAAATGGACTTTTTAATATTTTTTTAAAAACTCTACGTTAAATATTATGTAATAAAACTTATATATTCAGAATCAGCGTATATTGGTCTATATGAAAATATTTTTTTAAAGCCATAATATTTTTCACTGAAGTTCCTTATTGTCAGTAATGTGATTTGATTTATATTGGTCTTAAAATTAGGATTTACGTCTAAACTTGGTTTAAGAAATAAAGATACGTAGATACAAATTTTGTATTTTTTTTGTATTTATTATTATTTATTAATAATATTAACGCCATTTGGCTTTTACATAATAATAAAGATAAGGTATAGCAACAACATGAAGAAGACAGCTCTAGTGAGCTTGTATATTTAAATACAATGAAAAAATATATTTAAATATGATTTATATGCAAATAACTTAACTTAAGAGGTATGTTGAAAATGTTTAATGGTAGGTAAATAACAAGTAAAATATATTACAAGGAAGGAAACAAACCTTGTAACTTTCTCTTGAATACTTTCTCGTTCATACATAATACGGCATCCTTGTCTGCCGTCTCAGCGTGCCGGAGGACTTGCATTGGTTGCACAATTCAAACTAACGGCTAATCAGCGTGCAGCTTCCCGCTTCCGGCCACCTAATTACCAAAATATGCACCTCTAACTGCCTATTTAAACGACTGCACGGCCTTGAACGAACAGGGATCCAGAACTATTCCAGAAGCTCGGTACCTGAAGCTAATAGTGAGATAAGATATGCTAGTCCACTTTAGTGAGAGGGAAAAGTATCCATTGGAATCCCATATCTCTCGTAGAGATCCAGCAAACAGTCCTAAAGGCTCAATACCAAGGATCAACTGTGAGATAATGTTTGTCCACATTGATTGGTAGAAGAACCTTTAGAGATAGTCAGCCTCCAGACCGTCAGTCGGAGATTACACGCCGCGTGTATTTACGAAGTATCTTTATACCCGTGTACTTATTATTTTGGTTTCTTTATTTTTGTTATACTTTCTTATTAAAAAAAAGCTCTCTGTTTGAACTCACGAAGTGTTTAAATATAAATTTACGTTATAACCTTATTAAGAAAAAAAAAAGAAAATCTGTGAACAATATAATAATAATAGCCACTATTGTAAGATAGTGCCAATATTTGTAAGTTGGTAACAATGATGAAAAGAAAAAAAGAAAAAAGTTTTAATTTTTTTTGAATAACTAAATAATATTACAGGATGTGATGCTTTATAAAATTACTATAAATCATACATTTAATTACTAAGATGCGTTAATACGATACGATATATAGAGATATGTTATTAATATATTTGGTAAATTTATTTCACAGATTAACCAAAGAACTTCCTTAGTGAGTACTTGAATTATGGATAAATCGTTTCAATATTTCATGTTTATATTTTATCAGCGACACATTCCATCGTCTATGTGCGAATACATATTGCCTAAGTTTTGAATTATATGTAGTGGTACATTGAAATGGGCCATGGTCGCAGTATTGCCACAATAAAACGGTAGTACTGACTTTGTGTTTCTGGCTGGCACATTAAAATTTATGAGCGCCAATAATTCAGGGCTGTTAATTGTACTATGCAAGATTTTAAATAAAAATACTAGATCGAAAACAGTTCTTCTGTCACTCAAATCAATAGATTAGATAATCGCAGTAAAAATGTGTAGTTTAATTGATCTTTCGGTATTTTTAGTTTAAATTTTACAAAGCTTCGGAATTTTTATTATACACTTTCTATTGTTTGAGAATGCACGTTGTAGTGAGGAGACCACACAGTTGAGATATATTCAACCTGACTCCTCACTAGTGATGTGTACAGAAGTTTTAATTTTTTAATGTTGGTAAAATCTTTAGTCACTCTTAGTAAAAATCCTAACATTTTTATATCTTTTTTTGAGCTATTTTAAATGTGTGGTATGAAGCTAAGTTTAGTATCGAAAGTAACACCTAAGTCATTAATTTCGGCAACAGATTCGAGAATGATGTTATTGATTATATAATTGAAATAAATTGGATTTAAATAAGTTTAAAAAAATCTCATTGTTATGCATTTATTAACATTAAGGTACAGCTTGTTAACGCTACTTAATTAATTTTGACAAGTTTGTAGAGAGAATATAACAGTCGTCCAGACTTCGAATTGCTTTAAAAAAGTTTTAAATCATCTGTCTGGAATATAATTGTCCTTTCCCAAAAATTTCTACCTACCTATCACTTCCTACAGTGCAAGCCAGTGCAGAGATAACCTTCGGCGAATAAGCAGTGTATTATTATGAAGTGCATAATTTCGAAGTGCTCATTACATGTGTATGCAAAGACTTCAAATAACTTATGTTGATCATACCATCTGAACAGTTTGGAACATTTTATGTGAATTCTTATATGGACACCAACCCAGCCCGCTACATTAACTAATGTGAGTTTTTACGCCATTCCTATTTTCCCACCTACCAAAGAAAGTTCCTAACATCATCTGCGAACATAAATTTGTCAATGTCTTTAAAAATATTACAAATAATTATTAAAATATTTCATTCACAAAAAAGATAAATAATACAGGTCCGAGGTGGGAGCCTTGCGGAATGGGAAGTGGGAACCTTGCGGAACTGGATGCAAAAAAATCATATGATGATTCCCCATTAAGTTTAACACTAAGTTTTCTATTTGAAAGACAGCTAATAAACCAAAGCAACATATTTCCACGAACTCCAGCTTAAAGCAGTTTTTCTACAAGAATAGTTTGACAAACTAAATTGAGTCAACTTAAAGCTTCTGCGCTATTGCATTGGAAATGAAATTTTGATATAGAATGTGGTTAGTTACTGTTGATTTTCCGGTTATAAAACCTTGCTGTTCAGGACATATAAAATCATTAAATGAGTTACTTATTTTATCCAGAATCAGCTTCTCAATGAGTTTAGGAATAGTTGATAGTATGCATGTCGGTCTATAATTAGTTACTTCGTTTTTAACCCCTTTTTTGAAGATAGGTGTTATATAACTATGTTTCCATAGATAAGGAATATATCTTTCGACAAAGAATGACTAAATAGTGTGTTCAGGAGATTAGCAAGAACGACGACACCCTGTTGTAAGGGTAATGGTGGAATGTTGTCAGGGCCGGCATTTTTATTGGGATCTAGAAAATCGATATGTTTTATAATGTCGTTTCGTTCAATGTGCACATGTGAAAGGTTTATATCGAAACTGGGAGTACAGTTAGGTAAGAAGAACTGATTTGCTAGACTTTTATCGTAAACTTTCTTCAAGAAATCTACGAAAACATTGACAATATTTTTAATACCATCAGTCTTTCTTTCTTCAAAATACATAGTATTTGGTCTATCAGATTCACCACTTTTATTAATTCTTTATTTATAAAATAACTTAGGTATACAGTTTTTTTTACAGGTTTTTCGACTACCACCCTATGCACAGTAGGTAGGCAATAAAAGCTTTATCATGCTTATGTATTGTACAAAACCTTTTACCTTTGTACAAACCCTTCTACAAAAAGTCTCGACCATCACTTAATTTATACACACACCTCACAATGCAGGTCATTGCGAGGTGTGTGTTGGAATTGAGGTTTATTTCCTGTAATATGTAAACATCTTCTCACTTGAAATATATTTTACTTATTATTTATCTACAATTATGCTTACATAATATATTTTTTCATTGTTACAATATTGTTTATATATTGTAGTTATTATTTATTGTTTGATTTGGTAGATAATTAATAATAATAATAGTAAAACTAGGATGGTTTATGAAACAGCGCCGTTTTTGTGAAAAATCACCTCAAAGGCGCTTATAATAGATTTCTACATCTTATCTTTAACTACAAACCAGACAAACCATTATAACAACTTGCAATTTGGCTAAAAATTGCATCCACCGGTTCATCGATCACCGATACCAAACTACATATATTGATCAAGGAACGCGATGCTGCGTAAAAATGTACTGTACAGGCAGAAAATATACAGGACCATACTTAACTGGGAGGTCACTTGAGATTAACAGTGTGTTAGTTTATTTAGAGAAATTTAGGAAGAGTTGGCACGCAGAGGACATAATTGGGAACTATAATATATATGTTCTTTAATGAGCGTATTTTGAAAGCAAAAGCAACATTCGATGATGAGCGGTACAATTCTACAGGATTTGGTCAGAATATTTATCTTTCTAAATGTGATTCGTTCCTTGCTAAAACAAAGATTCATGTGTAAGGATTGGAATAATGTTAATCCAATAAGAAAAGCGTGGTTAATTCATATCATAGGCCAAACAAGAATGATACTCTTTTACGGTAGCCATCCAGTAAGGCCAACATTACTGGGTTATACTTTGAAATGTAAAATATTGCATCAAAATAAATAAATAAAATAAATAGGTGTATTTAATTTAAGGATATGAGAGCATAAAAAGGTAGGTTTTTAACATGGACCTAAATTCTGTTGGGCTTGCTATGCATCTTAGTTCCGGAGGGAGTTTATTCTAAGCCTTAGGCCTAGATACTCGGAAAGCGCGATCTCCAAGCTTAGTATTTGACTGATGATATTGATGATCTAAGGATTCGGACCAATATTTTCCGGGACTCACAGTTCAGAGAAGTAAGGTGGGGCCATTTCATTGATTGATTTAAACACCATCCAGCACAATTTGATCTAGATTCTTTCACGGCACTTGAGCCAGTGAAGGTGTTCTGAAATGTGTGAATATTTAGAGACTCCGGTTATGAGCCATGCCGCTGCATTGAACACGGATTGATCACGGATTGATGTTTGTCAGTTTGATATTTTTGAAGGCTAGCGTAGATGCCGTTACAGTAATTGAGCCGTAAGACTACGTAAAGTTAATAAGTAGTTTTATTGCCTCTGTAGGAAGGTTTCTTTGGACTGACTTGAGTTGTTTTAGATCATAGATTCTCAACCTTTTTTTGCCCACCGCCCCCTTTGAGAATATATTTTTTTGTAGCGCCCCCCTACTGCTTTTACATACATAGTTAATAAGTAGTTTTATTGCCTCTGTAGGAAGGTTTCTTTGGACTGACTTGAGTTGTTTTAGATCATAGATTCTCAACCTTTTTTTGCCCACCGCCCCCTTTGAGAATATATATTTTTTGTAGCGCCCCCCTACTGCTTTTACATACCATCTATCGTTGTGAATCTAAAACAGCCATTATATTTGCCACAACGGGGGGTATCAATCAGTACCTTAATGTAGGTTGGAGACATTCAAAATTTAATACTTTCGATTCTGGCAGGATTGCAAAAATTCCGTTATTTAATAAAAAAAACTTGTTATAATTTAATAGCTTCAAACAATTCTTTTATTAACTTCACCTGTATTTATTTATATATGAGACATTTCACGTGAATTCGGAAGCTTAAGCTTTTTTTAATTCCAATAAAAAAATAAAAAATTCATATTATCCAATTTAATGTAGATCTGAATGTAATAGAATCTTTGAGTTCAATTTTCATCCACTTCCCGAATTACCGAAATACGTAAATTTTCGCACATGTGATAAAAATGATTACAATACACACTGTAACAAAAATTATCAAATATTAAAGTTTACTTTGCTTTATTAGTACGTTATTAGCGTGTTTTGTTTATCTTTCTAGGCCATATTTTTTACCTGCCAACGCCCCCCTGGGCCTTTTCAACGCACCCCAATTTTCTCTTGGTCTTCTACCGCCCCCCTGAAGGTCTCAAACGCCCAAAAGGGGGCGTTATCGCCCACGTTGAGAACCACTGTTTTAGATGAAAAAAAAACAGTGCTTACAGTCCTATTTATTTGACTTTTAAGCTAAAAGTCTGAACCTAGATTGACGCCAAGAAGTTTGAAGGTTATTTTTGGAATAATATCGCTGCCGGAAATAAAAACAGGTGAATCGTCTATGAAGTGTTGGCGTTTGTTTGTGGCCGCCCAGAGAAATTACTTTTTAGATGGGTTCAGCTTCAGCTTGTTTTATTTTGAGACTGTTGACTTCGTTTGGAGTGCAGTAAAAATAAACTCGCTGATTGTCAGCGTTGCAGTGGGACAAAATACCAAATGACTCAATTATTTTGACGACATCATTTGTAAAAAGGATGAAAAGAAGTGGACCTAAAACGGATCCCTGATGTACCCCCGAAGAAAGTGTTGCGAAGTTAAACAGTTTTTTTCCAATCTTCACGGCTTGTACTCAAACCAATTTTTTCCTCTAATCTCTTAATGAGAAAGTGGTGATCAATCGTGTCAAACGCTGCACTCATGTCTAAGAGTGAGATAAGTGCTAACTTACCTGATTCTATGGCTAGAGTTTTATCTGACAACGTACGAAGAAGTCTGGTTTCTGTTGAGTGAAACCTTCTATATGCGGATTGTCGATTTGTTAATTATTTGTTTGAATTCAAGTGACCGGTTATTAAGTCAGCAACAATTATTATCTACACATGTATTTCTTAACTTCTGTTTCTTGCTGTTTAAAAGCTCACTAGAGCCGTCTTTTTCATGCTGTAGTTATACAAGGTGGCGCAAAATTAATCACCCTATCAGAAGATGTTATAATTTTTGCAAATGGCGTCGTACGTCAATCATATTTGACATTTGTGAACTAGACAGCTCCAGAATACAAACAGACAAGAAATGGAGCGCTTTGCTCCGCAAGAGCGTGGAATAATTGTGGATTGATTGCCATCCTCAATCTCAACAACGAACAGGGCGATTTTGTGTCGAAAGTCATTACAAGCGACGAGGCGCATTTCCACTTAAGCAGTTACGTCAATAAGCAAAATCTTCATTTCTGGGGCACTGAAAAACCGCGTAAGATGCTCGAAGAGCCATTACATCCACTCAAAGCCACTGTGTGGTGCGGCGTTCACGCTGGAGGAGTGATAGGGCCGTATTTTTTTGAGGACGCAATTGGCAATACGGTCACTGTTACTGGCGAACCCTACAGGGCCATAATAAACGACTTCTTACTGCCGGAATTGAATGAGCGGGGCTTGGTGAACATGTGGTTTCAACAAGACGGTGCAGCTGCACACACAGCACGAGCCACAATGGATATTCTGAAGGAAGCGTTTCCTGGTCGCGTAATCTCCAGTTTTGGCGATTTGGCATGGCCAGCAAGATCGCCCGATTGAACCATCCCGGACTTGTTTCTTTGGGGTAAGTTGAAGTCGCCGGTTTATGCCAACGCGTCTCAGACAATTGCAGCTCTTAAGGAGAATATTCGACAGGAATGCGATTAGTTATCACCGGAAATCTTGCGGAAAGCCATGGAAAATGCGATAATATGGACACAAATGTGAATCAACACTGGCGGCAGCATCATCATCTTTTCCACTTAACAGAAAAAATTGTAAAGGTCCAAATAAAGATTTCCATCACTCAAAAAAAAATTTTTTGTAAAGTAAAAAAGTTATTCAAAAACAAAATTGGATGATTAATTTTGCGCCACCCTGTACCTAATACTGTATTACATTATGTAAAAGTCGAACGGTGTTAATATTAAAAAAAAAAAAAAAAAAAAACAATAGTGAAATTCAAATAGATGTATTTCAAAATTTAAAAATCAACAAGTACTTTCTCCCATATTCCGTGTAACTTTAATACATTTTATATTTCATAATATCAAATTTAGGTTTAGTTTCAGCATAAACCTCGAAGCACAATTTTGGTTCGTCATCCTTAACAAGGATCGCCCGACCTTTGAAATCCCCGTATAGCATGTCTTGTTTCAGGCTGTCGTAGTCAATGCTGTAGTTGTTCAGGCGGACAAAACCCTGAAATAAATAACAGAAATTGATACCTACTTTATATTTAATACGAATTACAGCAAAACTGATTTCTTTATGCTAAATTGGATTCAATTCTGGCTGTTGATTTTTTTTTACATTAACTCCACAGAGGAGGCCCTGAGGAAAATAATTCCCCTCAGGGCCTATGTCATCTTTGCGAATGCTGTGTGGAGGGTCTTTTTAGGAAAGGAAGGAGAGGAAGCACTCAGAAGGAAAAAGGCATTAGAAGTGGGTCGGAATCCAAGGGGGAAAGTGTCCAGGAGTTACGGGGGACAGAGTGTCCAGGGGACGGTGTGTCCAAGGCGATGTTCCGAGAGAGTACGGCTGGAGAAGTCAAAGGGACTTCCTCAACCATTCTCTTCCGATCCGGCCTGCCATGGGCAGACACATCCGCCGCCAAGATCCGGACAAACCTAGCCCCAGGCACCCCTGCTAAGTCACCAAACGTAGCGAACCACTTGGGGAGACCAATGGCAGAGGTGTTAGTTATCCAATAAATGGTTCCCGGAGTGGCGATACCCACATCCGTCTCCCAAAATGCAAGTGGTCCCGACGCTGAACGCGTTAACGGAACTTTTCGAAAAAATTGTAGTAATTTCTCTAGCTTTAGAGGCTGATGTCACATCACTTGTTATGATCTATGGTTTCTGTCTAAAGTGTAGAAACTAAATTTCGATTCTGGTGCTTGATACGGAAACATAGTTATGTTTATATCTTTATTGTTTGTGTAATAAGATTATTCAAAAGAATTAATTTAAAATAGAGAATAAAAATATTTCACATACCGCCGTTATCGGACATTGTGGAGGACGTCCCATGAGTTTCAATATGTTTGTTATTTCTTCTCTGATATACTTGAAGAGAAACTCACAGACACCGGTTTCATTTGTGACCAGGAAGTTGGGCTTGTAGCCCCCGTCTCCCCACTTCTCCACGTTTAAATAGATCTAAAACAGAGAACATCTTATTTTAGGATACGTTAGATCATTTTGATATATGTGGATACGTTTTTTTTGTAAAATCGATCGTTCAGTTGATTAATCAGACATAGACTAGACATACTCCAAATACTAATTAAGATGTCGTGCCTTTATTGTATTCGGGACCGTTAAATAAAATGATATAGCTCGTATAATAATAGACTATATTTACGTAACGTTTATCGCGTGGTGGTCAACGGGGGAAGAGGGTTTTCATATAAGACATTTCCCTTTTATACCTTGATTCATGTCTAAGCAAAGAAACCCAAACATTATTCTTTTGTTCCTATTTAAACTTGGATCCACATTCATTACACCCAGTGAAGGGCCCACTGCAATAATGACGAATGTCCAAAAATATTTAAATGTGTTAGCTAGAGAATTTCAGGGATAAAAATTTCTCCACAAATTCATAAATTTTAGGCCATTTTCCACTAAAAAAATATGTATTTCGTTACTTTATTTGGATTCGCTAGGAAATTCGTCATACTGTAAAAATGTAAAAAAGAGGAATGTGGCAGGGTATGATATACCCGCTTACAAATTTGATTGTAAAACTTGATCTTCTTCTTAAGAAAAAGTATTTTAATAATTATTATAACAAGATAATTTCTTCACTGTCAACGTCCATTTTCCATTAAAATCTACAATACAACAAAGAAAGAAAGTTAAAATAGCAGAAAAAATATTGTTAGTTTTTGTCACGAAATATATACACCAGCTTTGTGGCAGGGTATCACATACCCGAACGCAGTATGCAAGTTTGTAACTCGAGCACAGCCGGCCACGACACTGCTATCACGCCACTATCCCCTCCCGCACTCCTTTAACTCCAGCTACTCAAACCAACAACAAACAAAAAATACACGCAAATAAGTAACGTGGTGGGTATGACATACCCTGCCACACTCTCACCAGCTTAAGTGACTTACAATATACTCCACACCAAGCGCGGGACGCCATATAAGTATCCCCTGCAACAATGCACGTGTTCTTTACCTGAGGCCACTTAATCAGTATCTCCTACAAGCGGCCTCAGGTAAAAACCAAAGCTTTTATATCCTTACGTGGTATCACTGGATAAACGGGGAAAACCTGTTAAAATACAGCTTCCCAAGCGAACTACTAATTTGATGTACAAGCAAATTGACACTCTGAAATTAATTAATGGTAAAAAAGGCCATTACAATTTACATGAGAATAAAAAATAAATCTGTCGGA
This sequence comes from Glyphotaelius pellucidus, assembly GCA_936435175.1. NCBI lineage: Eukaryota > Metazoa > Arthropoda > Insecta > Trichoptera > Limnephilidae > Glyphotaelius > Glyphotaelius pellucidus. Next base: position 17,932,843 of record OW386559.1, on the reverse strand, counting down.
TGAGTTGAACTTGTCTAAGATTCACAAAATGTTTAACTAAGATCATCCAAATAACAAAGTATTTATTTATTTATTGTTGTTATACGCCCATATGGGCTTTTACGTAGATTATACAATAATATTTAAGATATCGAGGATTATACATAAATAGAATTTAAATCAAAAGTTATAAAAATGAAAACATTTTTAAAAAAAAAGGTAGTTTTTGAAGATTATAGCGTAAAACCGTGAAATATTTGAAACAATATAACATTTGACAATAACATAGAATAAAATACAATATAAAACATTACAATAACACATCAAATCGTTAAATATATTACACCCACGTTACAATAATTTGTAGGATTCCACAAAGTGTTGGTTTAAAATGCATTTTAGATTATAAAGGGAATCAGCGAATATATCTACAATATCACCAAACTTGTTGTTCAAGTATCATACGAAAGTATCTTACAACTTTATCATTAGGAACTCCAACATATCATTTAATTATCCCAGGATGGACACATGCTCGACTTGCGACGAATTCTAAGAAAAGGAAAAATATGTTGAAATTAAAATTGCTTCACTTCCTGATGGCCACGAAAAATCTCAGATTTGTCTCAACTTCGAAAGCTCGAAATTGAAAACTAGGCATACAAAAAGAGAGCTGAAGTTTTTTATGATAAAAAAAAGAAAAACTGTTGAAGAGCTAGGCAAGATGTCACAACAACAGATAAAGCAATGGATTTCTTAAAAAATCTTCCAGTATCGACAATAATTACAAACGATGTATATTATAAAAGGTAGCTTAGTTATTTTATGTTTAATGTTAATGTGCTTGTTGATAGAAATCAAAGAACTTCTTATTTTTTCGCATACAATGAGAGTATTGGAAAACAAGAATCAGAGATGTGGCCTCTCATCAACAGACCAAGTCTCTTATAATTTTCTGTGACTCATGTAGCAGTCAAAACAAAAATTACACCGTCTTCAGAATGTTACACATTAAACATGGTAGAAAATAATACCAGGAGGCATAACAGTTCGGTGCATTGGTATAAAATTTTGAAAAATCGTACTTGTGACCCAGAAAATATTTTGTTTAATTCATTGCAGTTGTTTCCTATTTTATATTACCCACATCCAACACCTACTGTAATCCAGTGTTCCGCAAATTGTGTGCTGAGGCACAGTGGTGTACCGTGGTCGTTAGCTGGTGTGCCTCACCGCAATGCTACATTGTAACAAAACAATATTGCGACGCTGCACCAGATTAGGCGATCCGACCATTGGATCGGTAGTACAATAGGCCAGGCGGACATATTCGCCCATTTAAATGAGCGCAACCAAAAAAGCATCCGATAAGATTGAAAGCAAAGTTGGTGTTATGGATCAGCCACGCCCAATGGTATACACGTATATACTCGTATTGTAAAGAAATGTTCCCAAATGTCATGGCTGCCGACTCAATAAAAAGAGTGCAGGTTTTGATAGCGTAAAAATAATAATTAATTAAAAACTAAATAGAATGCAGCAGTTATCTCCACCACCATGGTGTCGAGCATCGGCCTGGAGGAATTTGCAACATCCTCTCCACCAACTACGGTGTCGAGCATCTCACTGGACCACCAGGAATATCCGCGAGCTTCACCGCCAAGTGATCATAATATCAACATAAGTCTCCGTCTGCCGCGGGTCGAACCCAGATCCACATCCCTCCGTGATGTGACCGACGCACAGTGGGCGGCATTCCGCCCGAAGAAAAAACACGAATTAATTACGCCCAATGGTATACACGTATATACTCGTATTGTAACGAAATGTTCCCAAATGTCATGGCTGCCGACTCAATAAAAAGAGTGCAGGTTTTGATAGCGAAACACTCGAAGCACTGGCTAGTGAAACACAGCAGAAAAAATGAACTCGTATATGAGTGTGACCTGCAGCCTATGGACTGGTTTCGAAATCCATTCTTAGATAGCATTTCCCTTGGACACCGAACGAGCAGGAAGAATTCTGAAGACAAAAACTGATCAGACATTAAAAAATAAAATTTTCCGAAATAAAGCTAGCACATTTTTGGCTACGCATAAAAAATGAGTACCCACTGATTTCAAAGCGTAATATTGCAATTATCTTACCATTTGCCACGACTTATTTATGCAAAATGGGGTTTTCAACTCCCACTACAATATAAAAATAGAAAACCCCTGGGGACGTCAAAGAGATGAGAGAAGCATTATCAAAGATTGCTCCAAATTTTGATCGTCTTTGCTCAGTTAAGGGTCCACTATTCGAATTTCGACCGATTTCTTACATATCTCCATAAACATTTGAAGTTTTTAAGCTCTTAAAAAAATATATGTTATTTTTGAAGATAATATCTAGACACGTTCCACGCCGAAACGCAAATTATATGAAATTCCTTTGATAGAAAAAAAACGCTAAGTATGCTGCGAAAATTATTTAAAACAAGTCTATTTCTTTATTTTACAAGTTATATTTGTGAAAAAATTCACAATGTTTCTTTAAATGATACTTAAGATACGTTCCACGACATTTTTGCTCTATTTTAAACGAGTCATGTTTTATTAAGCTTTTTCGCAATTTTCGCTGCTATTTTACGACTTAAAATATTAGCACGCTCTGTCCAACATTCGTAATTACATATCTCTTCATCTTCTTCTTTTTCAGCGCCGTGCGTTTCTAGAGTGCCGCCTTAAGCAGTCTCTCATTAAACATGTTTTCATATTATATTGATTTTAATAATAAATATTAAATAAACATTGCTTTTTTCTTTGGTGTACCTCTAAACTTTTTTGATTTGGTACTTAATAACAAAAAGTTTGCGGAACACTGGTCTAACCTACCTACAAAATATTACCTTTTGTTTAACTTTGTCACCGGGAGAAGAATTCGTCCTGACCTTCAGTACAATTTCTACCACGCAACGAGTCGCAATATATTGTCATATGTGGGCAAGTTTTCATGGTCGATAACGGACAAAAGAGTTTTTACATCGTGAGTTATGTGCAATCCCAGGGGGAACAACAGAAAAGAAATCAATTCTACAGGTAGGACTTTCATGGTGGCAGCCTCTCCAAGTTCGTCTTCCGTTCCCTATTTCCTCTCAGCTAAATTAAATTCACGCATCCCAGAATCACCATAAATGTCAAAGAGCTATCGAAACAGCAGTTTTTCTGCGTTACGGGTGATTTGGTTGTATTTATGAGTAGACTGAGTATTGTACTAGATCTCAGAGGATAAAATTTTATATATAACTGCATACTAATTCATTTTTGATGTCCGGGGGTAAAGTGCACAAACTTCTGGTGGTGATTTGAAAGATGGTAGAAGTAAAAAACATAAAAACTTTTTTTGACATTCCAATGTTTTTTTCCCATACAAAAGTATTTTTCCGTAGAAGAATATATTTTTTTCCCATACAAACAGTTCTTTCAACGTTTTTTTACCCAAAAAATACCTTAAAATGTTGGAATTTCGAAAAAATTCCTTACGTTTTTTAACTTGCGCTTTCATGTAGAATCATCTCCCGAAATTTGTGCACTTTATCCCCGGAAACGCTGTATATATATATATATATAATAAAATATTAAATATACATATATATTTTTTTAACGTAAGCTCTACATAGGAAGCCCTGAGGAAAATAATTCCCCTCAGAGAGTACGACTGAAGAAGTCAAAGGGACTCCTCAACCGTTCACTTGGAATGACTTATGGAAGAGGTGATGGTTATCCAATAAATGGTTCCCGGGGCGGCGGTACCCATACCCTCCTCCAAAATTGAAAATGAATATATGATAACACGCTTTCTAAATCATACAAAATCATTAGAATTTTTTGAAAATATTCGAAATTTTTGTACAATCCTGCAAAAATTTATGAAATACTTATTTAATATTTTTGTTGGGTTGTTAAGTGATTTAGATCATATTTTAACAAAATGGTTAGGATTTTCGTATAGTTTAGAATTTTTTTTCTTAAAAGACCTTCGTGATCCGGAAAAAAATCACCACGAACGCGGTTCATTTAACATTTATTGCTTTAATTCGATTTTTTCGTTAAGTGGAACGTTTGCGAGGCCCTTTTCGGCTTTTTTACAAATCTTAAATTTGGATTTAAGAATTTTTTATTTTTTATTTTATTTTTCATGTATTCACAAATAATTATCAAAATTGCCTCTAAAATCATGAAACACCAAAATCTTTAATGGCCTATATCTTATAATTTAAAGCAAAAATAAATAAAGTAGCTCACATCCGTACTAGATATTTAATATAACTTTTGATAACAAAAATAATTTTTCAGTTTGGTTGGGTATTTTGATCTTAAATCCAAATTTTAGATTTGTATGAAACTGGCTGAAATAGGCCGCGAATACGTTCCTCTAAAGGCGGCGCATACCTGCTCAAAAATAAGAAGATGGAGAGATATGTAATTACGAATGTTGGACAGAGCGCGCTAATATTTTAAGTGATAAAATTGAGGCGAAAATTGTGAAAATGCTTAATAAAACATGACTCGTTTAAAAAAGAGCAAAAATCTCGCGGAAGGCATCTAAAGTATCATTTAAAGAAGCATTATGATTTTTTTCATAAATATAACTTGTAAAATAATAAAAACAGAAGTGTTTTTAATAATTTTTGGAGTATACTTTGCGATTTTTTTCTATCGAGAGAATTTCATATAATTTGCGTTTCGGCGTGGAACGCGTCTAGATATTATCGTTAAAAATAATATATATTTTTTTACGATCTTAAAAAATTCAAATGTTTAAGGGAGGTATGTAAGAAATCGGTAGGAATTCGGGTAGCGGCGGTTTAACGAAATTTCAAGAAAACAAAGTATATTTTCCAAACAAAACAGTCATTTTGGTTTAATTACGTCGACTGTTTCATCAAGGTCCACATCCAGATTGAAATCTCCGCTGTACATTTCAAGAGTCCTGGTTATTTTTTTTCTTTCGAGCGCCAAATAACTTGGGTACAGCTCCGGGTTCTCACACTGCACTATTTTCTTAATGTTTATATCAGCGGGCCCCTGAAACAAACAATACGCATTTTTGCAATCTTTTTGAACCCTCACCTCTTAAACGCCTACGTATCCACATATATAAACTTAAAAAAAAATCATTTCTTCACCGCGACAATTTTTTGACGGCATACCAAGAGTTTTTTTTTTTTTTCAATTATTTCTGGCTTTCACCCATCAAGGGTGTTCTAGGCCATCATTTCAAATTGTAGAGAAATGAAAGGTAAATTTATATATAAATGAAAAAGTAAATTTATATATAAATATTATTTAAATGTGCAAATTTCAGAATTATATGGAAGATTGGAGTCGAGTTTAGACTTAGAAGAGATGAGATGTTGTATGGAGAGGAAGTAATTTTAGATAACGCTTGGTAAAAGAGAGGATATTTATTTAGAGAGGGACAACCAAAAAATATGTGATCTAAAGTTCCCACATCTAGACCACAGAAGGTACACAATCTGGGGAGTCAAGGACGTGAATTTTAAACAAGTGAGAAGGAACGGAACAATGTCCGATTCTCATTTGAATAATGCTTAGTTCACACTGAGCTATATATCTGCGAGCAGATATCTGTTGATTCGCGAGCGCTTATCTTTTGTCCTTTCACACGAGGCTATCAAATATTTCTTTCTGTGGTAGGAGAGGGGGTCAGTCGAATTAGGGAGCGGCAACGGAACGCATATTTTTTGTACTGAAATCTGTCAACTTGACATCTGTCATCCACGGGTCTAGGCAGCTCCGTAATTACAATGACCCCCTCTCCTGTTTTAGTCGGAGAAGGGGAGAGTTATCTTCTGGGATATCGCGTCTGGAGCGGTTACGTCTGAGATGTGTATTGTCTGTGATTGATCTGTGCTTAAAAACGCTTAGGTGTGAAAGGTCTGAAGGGATTGTATGGAGAGTGTTATTTGGCGTGCTATGATCTTTTATATTTGATAGCTGAGTGTGAACCAGCTCTAAGAAGGAAAATTTGTTTTTTGGAAAAATGGGGGAATTTTTGAAACCATGGTTTTGATGGGATAGTCCTTTGTATTGAGGCATAGCAGGCTCCCTTAGATTGACTAGCAATGTTCCAATACTCTGCCCAAGCATTGCGGGATCTATCTTTGATCATGGAAAAAAATATCAGATAGGAGAATATGGTTTACGAGGGTAACAATAGGGTTAGACGCTCCTAGTTTTGCCAAGGAATCCGCAATATCGTTACCCACTCTGCCAACATGTCCAGGAGTTACAATATTAAAATATTTAATATTACATATAAATTTATTTGCCTGTCAATGCGATGATATCGGGGAACGCCGATTTAGAGAAAATGTCTTGATCGAAAATAAATAGAGAGTCTCGTGCCAGTTATCTAATAATCAAAAATACTTACATACATAGGCCCATTATCACAGCATACAAATGCTAATTGACAAATTGTCAGCAGATACAAAACTCGTAGAAATTCTTTTCTGATCATCATGACCCAACTGAACAAACTAAACTAAACAATTAAATAATATGCCGATAAGGCAATCTTTTTTTGCTACTTTGCGTGATCCTGATCATGACCGTATAGTTTCTAGTTGATTAGTTTACATCCATTGCGTGCGCTTAAGACCAGGGAGGTTCTGACTTTTCGTGAGCTAGATTAAACGACACTATTCATGTTGTCAAAGCTTAAAATGAGTTATTTTTTTTATCAAAATTAAATTTTTTTATTTATTTATTTAAGCCCTTTTTGGGGGCTTTTACATATTTTATGAATAATAACATATATACAGTATTTATTGTACATAATTGAAAAGCCTCAGTAACAATGTTTTATATTTGTTTAAAGATACATTGAAGATGTCCACTGACTTGGTATTTGGTTATTTCCTTCCATTAATATTCTGGGCAAAGAGGAATACATATGGTAGTTGGTTCCAGAATTTCTGCAATGAAATAAATCCTGACTTCTAGTTTTACGCGGTATCCGGAAGCTTATCAGTTCAAGCAATAACGAACTATCAATTAAATCGTTTAGAATTTTATATAAAAATACCAAGTCAGTGAAAGTTCTTCTGTCTGAAAATTTGAGCATATTCATATCATTTAACAGAGTGTTATAGTTCAACATAATTGCTGGAATACCCATTTTAAAATTTAGAAAACGCAAGAATTTGTTTTGTATTCTTTCAACAGCTTGTACATGAGTATTATAATATGGATTCCAGACGGGAGAATTGTACTCCAGCTGACTTCTAACATAAGCAAAATGAAAGATTTTAATACTCTTTATATTGTTAAAATTTCTGGTGAACCTAGTTATAAATCGCAACATTTTTAAGCCCTTATTACAGATTTCTATAATAATAATAATAATTGGATAATTTGCAGAGTGCCGTTTTTGTGAAAAATCACCTCAAGGGCGCTGATATGTGGTTAACAAATGAAAGATTTGATTGAAAAGTGATGCTTAGGTCTTTAATTTGTTTGAATGTCTCAAAAGCATTGTTATCAATGTTGTAATTAAAGATCACTGGATTTTTTCTAATCTAACTATTTGACATTTGGAGATATTTAAGTGAAGTCTATTATCATTACACCAAATTAACAATTTGTTGATATTATATTGAAGAATGTTGCAGTGGTAAATATTTATTTGTTTATTATTAGAATATCTTTCAGTTTGCGGAGGTACAGCCGTGCCAAAATAAGAAAAATCTTCATCCAAATAATTAATTAAAAACTAAATAGAATGCAGCAGTTATCTCCACCACCATGGTGTCGAGCATCGGCCTGGAGGAATTTGCAACATCCTCTCCACCAACTACGGTGTCGAGCATCTCACTGGACCACCAGGAATATCCGCGAGCTTCACCGCCAAGTGATCATAATATCAACATAAGTCTCCGTCTGCCGCGGGTCGAACCCAGATCCACATCCCTCCGTGATGTGACCGACGCACAGTGGGCGGCATTCCGCCCGAAGAAAAAACACGAATCAATTGTTTGCTGAATAAATATTAGTGCTAATTTTATTTTTTTGATCTTATTAATGAATGATTGTATATATATCTAAACGTCACTTAATATAACCGTCTCTGCCCACGCGTAGGAGCGATGTGGAAAACGCGATGCTGAACATCAAATTTACGACACACTTTGATGCGTTGCCAAACTTCCGTCAAGCGCTTTTGAGAAATTTAAATAAACACAAAAAATGCAGAAACTATTGTGGTACATTAAAAAAATATTAAAATTAAGAACATTGAAGTATGCAAAAACCACTTAATTCTGGTTTTTCTCCATTTCCTACACTGTGCGACATGTTACGTATCCCATCCTGATACATGCACCCTACCGTCTACATAATAAAGATACTGATCGTACTACATCTTTCTCACTCTATCTCTGCCATTACCCACAGAAATAAGGTCATGAATACACTCGTGTTTATTATTTGCAGTAATCTTCTTTCTTGCATCCGTCCATAGTATTTAGCTGTCTTTAAGAATCATATTTTTACCATTCATTGCTACCACTCATTTCACCACCCACAGTATCGAGCATCTACCTAGTATTGAAAGTTCCTTCATCTTCAACACCGTCTGACATCATAAGTACTGTTGATAATTCATCAACACCGTCTGACAACAATGTTGTTGATAATTCATAATAACTGATCATTTGTATTGCTTCTCTTTATCATACCCACATTTGGCGCGGCGTGGATCGATCCGAGTGTGTCCGACAGTAAGTTGAAAGTAGCGTGTCTTATTCGTTTTCTAGTAGCTAACTGAGCAGCGAGTCATTGACTGTTGATTAAACGCAATAATATCCGAAAATTCAACACAATGGTAACAATCAAACACGCACCCAAAAAAACACCATGAACATGAATAGGCAAAAATATTCACATGATTTTGGACATCCCTTACATTGCACGGGTTTTAAAAAAAACCTTTATCAATAAAATATTATAATATGTAACAATGAAATTATCGACTACAGGTTTTAGAATATTTATTAAAATGATTTCTGTTAAATAGTATCTATTTTTTATTGTTGTGCTTAAATACGGTCTTATCAACACTAATTAATCGAATTATAAATGGTTTCCTTCTGTGATTTTGTGTACGATTTCGACCTCTTTGTCTTTGGTACTCAATCAACAATCCGAATAAAATCCAACTCTAGCTGAATAAACCTGGGTTAGATTTATATTATTATAGCACAATATAACATAATAAAAAACAATAACCAAAAACATGTATCGTATGGGGTCCGGAAACGACCAATGTCAAATGTCATGTAAATGTGCATTGAATAGATTTGATTTACGAGTACATTGGTTTTATATTATATAGGATCAATGTCTGAACCTTCTCGACTCCTCCTCGGAACCCACTTTGGAAACTTCTGGTCTAAGATGTAAAGACTTGCAGATACAAATGATAATATACAATAAGGAACTCCAGTCCAATTTTTTAATTTTTTTAAATGAATAATAACCTTCTAACTTAAATAACTGCATATTTATTTTTATAGTTAGTTTTAATAGTTAAAATAAATGTCAAAGTTTTAATTTTTCAACATCCCCCGAAAACCATCGTATCTGGTGTGAATTGTGTGACGTCGTCATGACCAAAAGTTTTAGTTATTTTCAACAGATTTTGTCATTTTGTATGGAAGAAGTACGAAACTGTTCAAAAAGTAAAACGTTATTTAGGTGGAATTATTTATTTATTTAATGATATTTATTATATTATTATATTTTTCAATATTATTACGGGAGAGTGGTATAAAAATTGTTTGAAATTATTGTTTTTTTAGCTTTACGAATCGAAATCAATATTACGGAAACCGAAGCATCAATTTTGTAGGCAACTGGATTCACTGAATCAGCTATTTGAATCAGCTGTTTGACGCCCGCCATTTTGAAATTCAGAATTGGAGCGTTTCAACAGGCATTACTGGGCATTACGATCGTTTTTGTACAGTTAAAGTTTTTTAATGTTTTAAATAATGTAGATAAACTAATAGAGATACTCTATTTTTGATCAGGAATTATTTAGGCCTAAATAATGTTTAAAAAAAAAACAAAAACCATTATATGTCTAAATCTCTACAAACCAATAACACGGAATATTGAATGGCTTATCAAAATTTCTATACGATATGACCAGGTGACTTGAGAATTATGGACGCGGTGACGTCACCATTAACAATCCAATAATACCAACTTGACAAGGTGTTTTAATGACACGTTTTAAAATGATTTAATCATTTTTTTTAAACTCTTCGTTTAATATTGTTTAATCAAACTATATATTCAGAATCAGCGTTTATTGGTCTAAATGAACATATTTTTGGAGCCATAATATTTTTCACTGGAGTTCCTTATTATTAAACTTAAACATTACTTAACTAAAACTGGTCTTAGCATACAAATTATTTTTCACATATATTTTCACAACCCTTTATGGTTTTTGATAGGCTTTTAAAAAGTTTTTGATCTTTATAAAACACGCTTTTTGGTGGCTATCACTGAGCAGGCTATCACTAAAGGGCACTGACCGTAAATAATCTGAAATACTCACTAGATTGATAACTTCGGGCATTTTGTATGGGGTAACTTTCGACACTATTTAACCATGATATGCCAATATTTTACGACTTTTTTTTCTGCGGGAACTTCTGAATTCACACCCCATAGACGAAACTATAAAGAAAACTAAAAAAGAGGCGCGATTATAGACAATATAATTTTCTTTCGGAGCCTACTCAATTCATTAGCCTATTTAAAAAATAAAACGCAAAATATTCCCCAAAGACAATAATGCTACATCTGATAACGTGGTGTTCTGAAAAATGAGTTTTAAAGTATCTTTCATTAGAGCTAATTTTCTCAGGACGGTGCTTAGTCAGATAGAAATCCGTTGCCTTATACCTAATAACACAAAATAATCTAAAATTATTAAAATTTCAATTCCGGTAAAGTAGAAAATTTTCAAACATGATTATTCGTTCTTACCACACATTTAATTTTGACATATCTCTGCTTATAACAGAAAAATTAAAAATTCGTAAAAAATTGTCAAAGGATTTAATTATTTTTAGTATTACAAAAATATAGACACGTAATACAGAAACAGAAAAACAAGAATATTAAGGCAATGTATCTCCGTGGCATGAAATTAGCAAGTTAAAATGAACGAATTCATGGGATCATGGATCACCAAAGCGGTAGCTTTTAATAACCTTTTAACAAAAATCCTGCATCGATGAATCCTAAAATGAGTCGATGCACAACGTGTGTGGAAAATGAATCACAGATTTTATTCAAAGTCTTTTCTAATCCTTTGGCAGCTATCGGTAAAATGTAGGACTCTGAAATCACGTTCACACTCTGAAATAAAATGTAAATAATAATAAGTCTACAGATGTATTAGGGGTCACAGCTGCCATCCCTCTTATTGCATTAAAGGTTCCACGTCCGTCCAAAGAGTCTGTACTAAAATCTGCATTATGAAGTACGAATTGCATAACAGCATTATCTTTAATTGGAATTTCCGGATGAAGAATGGAAGACTGTTCAAGTCGAATTGCTTCTTTGTAAGAACATGAAAATTCAATAGCTTAGAGCGTATCAATGAGCTTTTTTGAGCCATATTGCCATTTTTAGCCACCTTGATTGTGTGGGGACATATGTGCACCTACACCAGTTAGGAGTGATGAAATGAAAGATCGTGGCCTTGCTGCTGATATCAGGGCATACGATAAGGTAACACATTTTCTTTTCCATCCTGCTGCCTCGCCATATTGCTTTGCCTATCACTCTCTCATAAAACTCTGATACTGTACGTAGAATTACAGAGTTAAACACTCGTAGAAAGTCATCTAATGGACTATAATTTCCCAAGGGGTACACTTTGGATCGAATATGTTCTCTAATTATATCTGCAGCAGCTCTTACAACCCGACAACTTCCTCCAGGGGGTTGGAGCTCCTGTCTTGATACCATTGGTTAGTAATTATTTTATAGCTAGAATTTTTGGAGCACACTTCATGGATGTTTTCTCCTCCCAACAAAGAGTATGTCATCACTGTAGTGGCTTTCAAGTCTCGCTATGACAGTTTTTATATTAGGCCGAAAGACTCATTCTATTTAACCCATTAACTGTTCCTGTGACAACTGACTGTGGAGAGCTTTTATCCTTGCATGTGACACCTACATAATGCCTTTATTGTCACTTGCGATTAGCTCATAGTTCCTAGATATTCAATTAATTCGTGTTTCAAGCTGTAATGTTTCTTCTTTTTGCCTAAATATTTTATCAACTTTTCTCCTGACTCTGATCAAAATATTTAATTTTCTTAAGGCTCCACTTATGTGCATGATACGGGGTGGGAAAATCCTCCCCTTACGTCACAACTTCTCTTTAACCCTTTCGATAACTATAGGATGCCACCTAAAAGCACCCCAGTACTTCATATCCAAATAGATATATGTACTTCTTAACGATATTGAACGTAAAATTTCACGTAATTATATTGTAAATAGACCTCATCATACGTTGTGTGTATTTTTTGATTCATGATATAGAAATCTAGTTACTTTAATTGTTGTGGTAACTTTGGTTCTAATGAAGCGTTGAGGTGAGAACTGAATTGGTTATTTGTTTGTGAAACTACAATTTTTTTTTTTCTCTTTTAAAATGGGGTTAAATTTTCCTAAGCTCTAGCTTGATATTCCCTACCCTTTTAAATGACCTGAACATAATCTGCAATAAATCACATATAATTTATGAACAATATGGGTTAATACATTTAAGCTTCAATTTTCAAATATGATCTGCATCCCTCGTTTCTTTTCTCCACCTCTATCATACGACTTTTTATAAACATTTATTTTGTTAGTACTCTTTACTATTGAACATTAAGCGAACTCGGAACAAGCCTTTGTTGCAACAATCTGGCTCCAATTCTCCAACAGGTAATCGAGATGATCAAGGATCAACAATATTTTGCAGTCTTTTAGCTCAATCAAATCCACTGGTGCCTAGTTAGGCACCAGTTGAGTTCAACGTGTTTCGATTAAACATCCAGTTGCTATTGTGTGCGTCAGTCAAGTCTTCCTCTGAGTCCCTAAACCTCCAGATTCCTACTCCTCTAAGGTTAACTGTTTGTAACAGTTATCTTCACAAAACCGCGTTGGGCGGCAAATTGTAACAGTAATACCAACCGTTTTATCCTTTTACCTGTCCGCCATCCAAAGTAATACATATGTTCTCATAATTAAAATATAATATTTGATCCCTTTCGGAATGTGGGTAGTTCAATGAAGGAAGACGGAATTTCCAAGTAACTAGATGCAGATTTATTAAGACTCAATTTTACAAAAGGTAGAGCATGAAAATTATTTAATGAATCTACAGGGGTGGTTGATCACCTATGATGAATTAATTAATGTTTAAGCTCGATTCTCGGAAACATGTGGTATAACCAAAATGGTTGTATTACAATAAAAATCCTGAAGGGCGCCTGTATATTAACTATACATATTTAGAAAAGGATTATTGAAATGCTAAGCTAAATTAAGCAAAGTTAGGAATTATCTCATGATGATTAATAAAATTATTCGCTCACGCGTAATTATGACCATGACCTTCGACGGCTTGAAGTCCAGCTGCTCAAACACGAACTCTCAGGAACCAACTGACGAAACTTCACGTCACTACTCTCCTCCTGTATAATAACGGCCGGCTGTAAATACTCTCAGGCAAACGCGTGGCTAGAACACTAGAATCAAATCGCTAGAAAAAGCAGGTACTGGCCCCAAACTGCTGCATTACCCCCATGGCCAAGAGAATTTTTGCCAAAAAATTCCACCACGCCACCTGGCGTCAGAGACACGAAGAGAGAGGGTACTGCTGCCACCAAGAAATTCCGAGTGCTTATGCAGATTTGCGGTGAATGAGTTAGAACTTCTAGTGCCTTCCCAGCTGAGTCACTTCTCGTAATGTTCTTCCCAAATATGTACAGGTGAATTATCCTCAATGAGACGTTGAGAACCAGTAAGTCCTCATTCGATGATGAATAGTGAGCCACAATCTGTAGGTTGATGTAAATAAAGTGCTGATCCTTGCATTTGAAGAAATACATTTTGACACCGACCAAAAGCTTGGGTTAAAACTTTTGCCTATTCAAGAGCAACTGAACGTGGGTTGATATAAATAAGAGATGTTCCATGTTGTTGTAGAATTTCCATTTGACGCAGTCCAAATGCTTGAGTTAAAACTTCTGCCTATTCAAGAGCAACTGAAAGTGGGTTGATATAAATAAGAGATGTTCCATGTTATTGTAGAATTTCCATTTGACGCAGTCCAAATGCTTGGGTTAAACTTCTTCGAAGAACGTAGAGGGACACGTGAGCGAAAAAAAATTATAGCTAAGCTATTGTTAAAAGATGCCATCACTACGTAATAAGGATGAAATGAAATTTTTTATACAAGACAATATTAAACTGCGCTAATAAATATTGATCTAAACCTGAAAATATTTAAACAAAGAAAGCTTGACTCTAAAACCACATTTCCATTAAAACCTATATAATCATTTATCCAAAATGCTGTTATAAAACATTGAAGTTTAAGAATCTCTAAAATCTTGACACCTACCAAGATTGAAAATAAATAAAAAAAAACCAACCCCTCAATAAAATAATATATAGTTAAGATAATGACACAACCACTGACATCTGTAGAAGAGCGGAGAAAAATGAATGATCCTACCAATATATGAATGTTTGAGATCCCGGAAAATAACTCTGAAAGTTGTGTATGAAAATTTTATGAATTAAATCTGTCACACAGTTCCTCTTTAAAAGACCAACATGTGCCTTCAAATGAGTTCCGAGCTCTAGAAACAACCTAAAGACACATGCCGTGCTTGCAAAACGGAACTGTGCAAGGATGTTAAAATAAACTGCAAAACCATACATCTAATATCAGGTACTCACTCTATAGAGATACAACTGAATTTTCATTAAACATAAATAATTCAAAAGTATGAAAAATGAATTGTTATTATTTTCTGTAATAACCGAAGTAAATTTAAACATATAATATGACTCAAGAAACTTGTTCCTGACAATTCGAAAATTAACATGCAATGGAGCTTCCTAAAACTCAAAATAGATAGTTGCCGTGAACTTCTGAGATTATGCGCAAGTATCAAAAGATTGTATGTCTATGAACACGAATAATTCGTTTTAGTTTTCGTTTTAATAATTAGTTTTCTCAATAGAAAATTTAAAATAATTTATGTAAAATAAACAAAATATTTAAATCTTATAAAATCTAAAATCTGTTTTAACTATATTTCATGAAGAAAGCTTGCACCGAGCTAACATCACTTTACAAATAGGTACATGTAAATTAAACTCATTTTCTCTTAACTTGGAAAATTCCAATGTAGAGAAGCTTCCTAAAGCTCCCAAAATAGATTACTGTCAGCTTCTGAGGCTATTGATTATGTATAATTATAACCAAGAAATTACATGTGGAATTCACCAAGGTAGAAACCGTCTGTCCAAACACCAATCAAACAATAATCTCTACATATAACTATATTTAACCATCATGCACAAAACAATGCACATAGTATCATTTTAAACACAATTCATATTTTACTAAAGTTAATAGCAAGGTTTACCTACAGGGAATGGAAACCGCTAATTTTTCAGTTCAAAACATGAGCGTAATGGCCAATTACCCCCATGCTCCGAAGGAAAATTACCCTTTAAACTACAATATACATATAAGTACGAAACTAACTGTGACAATTACAAAGGACAGACAACCACCAAACAATTAACATATAGCACTCAATGTGTGGGATACAAGTTTCATACCAAAGTCATGTCATCACATTGAATGTATTTTGCAAACATAAGGTCAAAATGAATGCAAATTTTACTAACTATCGGTACTATAGACCGAATTAAATCCCATTACTAGAAAAACAATTATCAGAACAATGTTGAAAAAACAACTGTCGAACAACACAATTTGAACACCATTCCCATTTAAATCCTCAAAATGAAATGGAAAACCCGGAAAAATCCCAAAAACATAACCATCATATAAACTCCCAAAACGACTTATTTTGCCGTAATAAGAAAGAAAAGGACAACAGGCCTCCTACCTCCACAGGAAAATCATCTGCAGCAATAGGTCCCCTGCCTTCCTGCGATTGAAAGGAAAAAGAAAACCTAAATCCATTTCGGCGAAACGATTCAATTAAAAAAGAAATCGCGTCCGGGAACTCAGAGGTTAGAAGAACATAGAACCCAAAACTAAAAACTAACGCACTCAGAGGTTAAAAAACATGTTACGCTCGTAATCATTCGCATCGCTAGCAAAATAAGAAACTTTTCCCACCGTAAGGAAAGTTATACCCCGAAAAATTCCCAAAAAACATAACCATCCTATAAACTCCAAAACGACTTATTTTGCCGTAACAAGAAAGAAAAGGACAACAGGCCTCCTACCTCCACAGGTAAATCATCTGCAGCAATAGGTCCACTGCCTTCCTGCGATTGAAAGGAAAAAAAGAAAACCTAAATCCATTTCGGCGAAACGATTCAATTAAAAAAAAAAAATCGCGTCCGGGAACTCAGAGGTTAGAAGAACATAGAACCCAAAACTAAAAACTAACGCACTCAGAGGTTAAAAAACATGTTACGCTCGTAATCATTCGCATCGCTAGCAAAATAAGAAACTTTTCCCACCGTAAGGAAAGTTATCCAAAAAGGAAAAAAAAAAATTGTTGACCCGAAACACATGATGTATAAACAACACCAATATCAGATCTATTATTGTTATAGAATCTTCCTTATACATTCAACATTAATAGTTGATGAATTTTGAAAAATGCAAAAAAAAATATATATCTTAAATTTCCATATAAATCCAACATGAAGAGTTGATGAATATTTAATTTTCGCAAACTTGACTTGCCGAAGTAAAGACAAAATTATTAAAGAGTTAAGTATGTCAACTTAACTAAATTTGAAAGAACGATTTAAGTATGAAACATTTCCAAAGGTAAGTATGTTGTGTTGCCGAAAAATGCTGTAGAATAAAGTTAGCGATGACACAAACCAAAATTGTGAACATTGAATTACGTAAATGGCATTTATGTTAAATAATTAAGTTTACAAGAAAGTTTAAATGAAATTTGAATATAAAAAAAAAATTACCGAAGATAAAATAACGGTTCGAACTGATATTGAATTGACATTTTAAATCCCATAAAGGTATGTACAAAAACAAACGAAAGCTAGATCCGAAATAATACTTGAGTGAAAATGAACGTTAGCCAAATGTATAATTTTTAATAATAATGTTTAACCAACCATTCTTGTAATGATCGGACCGAAGGGAAAAAAAAAAAAATTATGAAAATTTTCATTCAAAAATAAATAAAATTCGCTGTTCAGACAAAGAACTTGTACAACCATTTAAATCCCTTTTACAGGTAGGTTAATACAAATACGTGTATGACCCACAAAATTCACTTATATAAAGAACTGAAAGTTAAAATTCTCATTCCCCGAACAAAATATTACCTACATGATGTTGTTAAAATTTTATTATTATTATTATTATTATTTTTTTTTTTTTTAAACAACCCTAATGATAATAGCTCATTCCAATTTCACATTGTGTATACTTATAAAACCCTAACAAGAGGAAGACACACAAAAAAAAACTGATAATGACCCAAAATAGCAAAATCGATTAAAATTCTGAATACATCCCTGAAAATTATTGATTGTGAAAACCTTTAATTCTCGTTTACGATTTGTAAAGAGTGAAGCTAAAAAAAAAGTAACTCATGAGCAACATAATATTGCTGCTATTGTAACGAGAGTCATATGTAACGAGATTATTCCACGAGCTGGGTTCAACCACTCCCAAAGCTAACAGTCTGTCTAATTCCTTATGTACTTGCGGAAGTACTTAAATTTTTATAAAAATCTCTTACTACAGCCAGCCAGGCAACCCAATCCCCGGAAGTCTCCTCGGCGAGCGTCGACGTCTTAACGCCCGCTGTCTGGAACTCCGGGGTATTCAGTTTTTTGGACGGCGGCAGCCGCAAGCTGGAGATTTCGCTCCAGGTCTCCCGCAGCGGAAACAATGCACCTCCATTCCGAGCTAGTGCGAGCTCTTCGATCCTCTCTATGAAATCGCGTACGCCAGCTGAGCCATCAAAAGTAATGTTCCACTTGTGAACCGGAACCGACAAAGGAGACGAAACGGGGATCGACGCCGCTGAAGTTTCACCAACCTTCGCCATGTTGATTGATTCCGCCTTACTCCTTGTGACAATCGTAAATTCCATAACCTAACTACCAAGGATTATAAAACAAAGTTATTAGAAAAATGTGACAACACAAGATGTTACACCAATACTCGGAAATGTTTCCCATGCAAGTCAAGATAAAATTATAATTAAAATGTCGCCAGATAACTGGGAACGTTTGAAAAGCGCAAAACGCCGGTGAGTTGGTTCCTTCAAAGCAAAATTATAAACAATAAACTAATGGGAGACACGTGTCTGTGCAGGTGCACGACAAGCCGCCGTTGACCACAACACACGTCACGAAACAATCAACCATCACGAGATAATTCCAACAATGACCACAATAAAATTCACTATCACATGTCCGAGACGCCACATTAAGTTCTTTTTTAAACGTTGGGTGCCAAATTGTAACTGTAATCTTCGCAAAACCGCGTTGGGCGGCAAATTGTAACAGTAATACCAACCGTTTTATCCTTTTACCTGTCCGCCATCCAAAGTAATACATATGTTCTCATAATTAAAATATAATATTTGATCCCTTTCGGAATGTGGGTAGTTCAATGAAGGAAGACGGAATTTCCAAGTAACTAGATGCAGATTTATTAAGACTCAATTTTACAAAAGGTAGAGCATGAAAATTATTTAATGAATCTACAGGGGTGGTTGATCACCTATGATGAATTAATTAATGTTTAAGCTCGATTCTCGGAAACATGTGGTATAACCAAAATGGTTGTATTACAATAAAAATCCTGAAGGGCGCCTGTATATTAACTATACATATTTAGAAAAGGATTATTGAAATGCTAAGCTAAATTAAGCAAAGTTAGGAATTATCTCATGATGATTAATAAAATTATTCGCTCACGCGTAATTATGAATTTTTGAGGTTTCGTATGTTCTAACTTTTTTCATTCTTATAAAATTATGCACAAAATAAATAAAAATCACCCTTTCGCTTAATTGCCTCGTGCAAATAAGACGCTCGATTTATAATTTTGTAGGCATGAGAATCGAAATATTTCTAGCGTTTATTTTCCTCTTAACTATAGTTCTAAACTCCCTCCCGAGGTTTAAATTTAACATTCCTAAAACAGTTTACGTTGTTTTCTCGTGATTTTATGATTGTTTTATAATCAAACTGTAATTATAAGGCAAGTTCTGTACTACAAATGTATCCATACTAGGCTGCTTCAGGCAGCACGCAGAGTGACCTCTAAAATTAATCAATTATCTATTGTTAACGTTTTGGTCGATGTGGGACCGTACACCCATGATAGCTTGAATTCTTCCTCTTTTCACGTTTTTTTACATATCGGAATCGGTAACATGTATTTTTGTCTGAGATTTGTTGTATCTATGGTGACTATCAAACCGAATTCGCAAAACAAATTTAATAATCATTTAATAATAATCTTAGACTAGAAAACCTCAAAAGAGTGTACTGTGTAATTGTTCAATCTATATTACAGTACGGTATTATAGGGTGGGGAGGAACTTATGATGTTATTTTAAATCCTCTGAAAATAGTCCAAAGATTGATAATTAAGGTTATCTTGAAAAAACCATCTACATTCTCTACTGAAAAAAATCTTTTCAATATTCAAAGTATCTACGACGGACAATATATATAAAAAATATGCAATTTTACAGACTTTTGAAGAAATACAGCTAAAAAAATTACAATTCAATATATCAGCAAGATTTCAAACAATTTCAAAATACGAAGCACATCCAAAATACCTAACTGTATCTAGGTATAAATTATTTCAACAACCTCCCTTTAAAACTAAAAATTATCGAAAATATACATAAATTCCAAATTAAATTGAAAAATCCCCTGAAACAAATGTAAGAGTCCATTTCTACTGTTTATATTTCATTTAAATATTGAAATTTATTTATTGTTATATCTCGGATTTTTCTTACATAATATCTTTTGTTGTTAGATGCAATATTATTATTTACTTTTTTTTTTTTAAGTTTTCTTTATTCATTGAAATTGTTTGTTACATAAATTTTAGAATTTTTCGACCACCATGCTAGGCACATGCCGGTGTTGTGGTGGTCGATTTTCTACATATTACATTAATATATAAGCAATATAGAAAAATGTGCGAAAATATAAAATAAAATAATAATAAAGAAATATTATAGAATACAAAAGAATATAAAATGATGTAAATTGCTATAGAGTAATTATAAAAGAGTTAGGAAGAATATAGTAGAATATAAAATAATATATAGTACTAAAAGTGTAGAAAATAAAAAAAACATATATATACTAGAAAGAATATAAAAAAGTAGGTGATTATAAAATATACAAGATCAAAGTAAGTGCTATATAATAGGCAAATAATTAAAGGTTTTTTGTTACGATGGAAATCTATAAGTGCGTGGTTATATTGGTAGGTAAATTATTTTACACCAATTTTTTGTACAAATAAATTTTAGAATTCATGTTTCAAGTCCGGCGAAATTACACTGGACACTAGAGTAAATTATTATTGCTACATTATTTGACACTGTACATAGTGTACATGTAGGCAGTGGGCTCAGTGGACAGAGTACACGATACATGTAGGCACCGTAGAGTCTGTTTACTTTAAAGGTAGACACATAGTGGTAGTAGACAGAGGTGCCAAACAGTTTTAAGTAAATAGTTTGAGAAGTATTTAAACTTTTGGTTATTAATATTATAGTAATTACGTATAGTTCTTTACAAACAAAAACTTTTATTAGTGGTGTTTAAACATACGTTCTTTAAAGAAATTCTTCAAAGAAATTCTCTAAAGAAACTCTTTAAAGAACTTTCGACCATTTCCGGATATCCATATTTGGACACCTGTTGCAAATTGAGAAAGTGTACTAGATCTCTTGATGTTGTAATTTAGTGTCTTGCATATTTTGGGTGCGATGTATGTGTATTGCCTTTGTGAAAAAGTGGTTTTTGTTGTAGGGACTGTGCATTTTGCATGCGTTGAATAGCGTGTATATATGTCTTTTTGTGTGGATTTTATTAAACCATTTTTCCAGATATGGATGAAAACTATCTTAATATATAGTTGGCGAATGTCTAGAACTGCTAGTTTCTTGAAAAGTGGCTCTGATGGATGAGAAGGGGCACATTTGAAGATGATCCTTAGTAAAAGTTTTTGAACAGTTACTAGTGGGTAGAGAATGGATGCTGCACAACCTCCCCATCCTATAATGCCGTACGTTGCTATATATTGGAATAGAGCAAAATAAACACTTCTGATTGTATTTATATCAAGCACTGATCGAAGAGAATAAAAAATATAACATAACTTACGGAGTCTCTTTGTTATGAAGTTAATTTGGGCCTCCCAGCGTAAATGTTTATCTATAATGACCCCTAGGTATTTTATTTTATTTGATGGTTCAAGAATTGGGCATGAACAGCTGTTAGTAAAAGATAGTGAGGGAGTGTCTAGATTTCGTGGGCAAGTGTGAATAATTAGTTTAGGAAGGTTTTCTGGGAGAGTGAATTTTCGGATTGAAAAATGTAAATATTGTGTTTTTTGAATATTAAGGGTGAGGAGGTTAGAGTCTAGCCATTTTTCAATTTTGCTCAGTCCAGAATTTGCCTTCTCGACTGTTGTTTTCCATATTTTACTTGTAAATATGATAACAGTGTCATCAGCGAAAGAAATTATATCACCTTCAATATCCAAATTCAACAAGGAGTTCATATATATGAGAAATAAAAGCGGGCCTAGAACACTTCCTTGGGGCACGCCATAGGAAATAGGTAAGCATTTACTTCTATATTCTTGATTAGATTGGATGACTGTTATTTGCGATCTCTGTGTAAGGTAGTTTATGAACCATTTCAGGGCAGTACCTTCTATCCCAATCTGTTGGAGTTTTTTTAAGAAGAATGTGGTGGGAAATAGTATCGAAGGCTTTAGACATATCTAAAAAGACAGCAAGAGGTTTATTGCCTTTATCGAGGTTATCTGATATTAGTTTGGTGAAGGTTGCAATTGCATCAGCAGTATTACAATCTTTACGAAAATCGTATTGGTTTTTTGAAAGAATTTTATTGTCCTCGAAGAATTTGAGGAGTCTTAGTTTTACTACTTTTTCAATGATTTTGGATAAAGTGCTCAATAACGATATAGGCCTGTAGCTATTTATGGAAGATCTGTCACCTGATTTGAAAATAGGGATGATAGAGGCATTTTTAAGTGATTTTGGGAAAATTCCGGATTGGAGGCTTAATTTTATAATATGTTTGAGAGGGTTGGCAATAACGGTTTTTAAATGCTTAGTGAGTTTAGAAGAGATTTTATCTACTCCTGTTGAGTGGCTATTTTTAGTGCTTTTTAGATTTCTATGATTTCCAATCCTGTGGTAGGAGTGAAAACAAATGGGGTATAACTCAGATGAGACAGGGATATTTTGTTTGCAAGGTCATGTTCCGAAACATTATTTCTAGTTAGAATATTATTGGAAAGGTTAGATCCGACTGAGGTGAAAAATTCATTGAAATGGTCTGCGATTTTTATGGAGTCATTACGTGTATTTGTTAGTGATCGGCCTTCAATGTTAATCTTATTGATAGGTGTAGTCATTTGTCTAGTGTAGGAAATGTCCTTAATAATACTCCATATTTTTTTCTTGTCATTTTCGGCGTTTATGATTTGTTTTTTATAGTAATCTTCTCTGGCCTTTAAAGTAATTTTTTTGCAAACATTTCTGTATTTCTTGTAGAATATGTGGGATTCATAGTCGTTGGGATTTTTTTTACAGAGTGCGTGCAGTTTATCACGCTTACGTATAGAATGAAGGATACCAACAGTTATCCAAGGTTTGAGTTTCGTGTCATAATGTTTTGTTTTGTCTGTTGAGTTGGATGTAGCGTTGGTTAGGTGGTTATGAAGTGTTTGGACAAAAGATTCGCAGGCTAAATTAGGATCATTTTGTTTGTAAAGATTTGACCAATTTTCTTGTGAGACCAGCTCAAAAAGTGTGGTATGTGATATTTTGTTTTGTGGAATTTTATGCGGTTGTTGTTTATGTACATTGTAAGAAAGAGAAGTTATGGTAGCGTAGTGGTCTGTGACGGTACATTGGTATACAAGAGATATAGTTTTTAATTTACATTTTGAAAATACATGATCAATACAACTTAAAGATAAGCCAGATACTCTGGTGGGTGCTGTGATAGCTGGGACGAAACCTTGAAAAGTTAGCAGGTTTATATAATCATTTGCTTGAGGATGCATGGAATTAATTATGTTTATATTGAGGTCACCAATAATAAGGGATTATATTATTGTTAGTTTATATAATCATTTGCTTGAGGATGCATGGAATTAATTATGTTTATATTGAGGTCACCAATAATAAGGAGATTATCACAATCAGTTACACAAGATAAAAATTGGTTTAGAGAATTTAGAAAAGGGGTTATGTTGGATGTGGCTGATGATCGATAAATTGAAAATATGGTTACGTGTTTATCTATAACAATTATGAGACAGTTGGATTGATTGATTATGATTTCGTTTACTGTGTGAGATATGTGGTTTTTTATGTAAATAATAACACCATCATTTTGGGTTATGTTATTCTGTGTGTTGTAGTGGGTGTAATTAATTATATTTTTGGGAAGGTAATTTTAATTGATCAAGAATTAACTCAATATGATTATGTCAATGTTTGAGTTCAGGTCTGCGAGAGCTATCAATTATTCGTTAAAATTACGGTTTACGCTTCTAATATTCATTGAGAAGATTTTAAGGGCTGATTGAGATAATGTTTGTTGGACTTCTAGAGCACTGTTTGTTTCTTTACATTGAATTGGCGTCAAATTATCCAATTGATCAGCTATATCTTCCATTTATAATGTTTGTAACCTAACAGAAACAGTTGCATCAAATATATAAGTGGTTTTGACACATCGTATAAAAATAGTATCTTTTTGCTAGAAACATGTAATAATATTTTCCTGCTGTTTATAATACAAAAATAGGAATAATATAAAAGTATATGAAAGTAAGTTTTGTAGTTAAAGGAGCTTTGTTTACAAGTCAGTGAGTGAGGGAGATAAAAGGTGCTTATTTTTGTCATTAACAATAATGACAGGAGTCCCAATATCTTTTCGTATATATACTTGACCACCCCTAAAAAAACAAACTTGTATTATTTATTATTTAATTTTATTATTTAATTTGTAAAGGTTTTCGCGTTTAGCCTTGCGCGCAAGAAACCACAGGTGCTTCGCCTGAAATGTCAGGTGTTCAGAAATGTATAAAGGGGAGCATGGTCATGCCATTCCGATGAGGGTGGTGTTTAGTTTGTCTTCTCGATTGGCAGCTTGCTTGTTGAACTTTTTTACTTCTTCCAGGAAATCATCACGGTAGATGGTGGATTTGAATTTTATCAAGATGGGCCTGCTTTTATCTTTAGTGACTTTTAGTGTGGTGCGGTATGCTGAATCGATATTGGTAGCATCGTTTGAGTTAATTGTTTTTTTTTTTATATTGAATAAAATATTATTTAGGTTTTCCCCGTTGGTTTCAGGGATTCCTCTAATCTCCACATTTCTTGATCTGTTTTCTCGATCAATCTGTTTCATGTGGTTTTCAATGGCTTCAAGTCTCGCTTCGAGGTTATTGTTATTTTTTTCGAGTATTTTGTTTTTATCCTCAAGGTCATGAACACGAAGTGTGATCTCCTGGTATTGTTTACTCATTGTTTCCAGAGTTGATAGAATTTGAGTATTTTGTTCCATTAGTTTGGCAAGTAGTTCACTGTCCGGAGGTGCGGTACCGCGACTTTAACATTAGGTAGCGTTAAACATTCCTTGCATTTGATCTGGGCGCGGCGCTCCTTGCTGAGTCGACGGTAGGAGCTCTCCGCGACTCCTCCGCAATGTAAATGAAAGGTCCCTTTGCACAGTGCGCACACGAAAACGGACTCGGCTGCTCTCAGCCGAGTCCGTTTACTACTACTACGGCTACTCTCTAGTAGCCTCAGAACACGTAAGGCAAGTATTATTCATGTTGCTGTATTTGTTTAATTGTACTTATGAGTTATCAGATTCGGATGTATTGCAATTCGTGGTAAGAGCGTGTGTGTGTGTAATTATCGCTCGCTGTTTACAGATTGAAATTATTGTGATAATTATTTTTTTTTATTTTTATTTCGGTTTATTTACCAGTTTATTCGTCTTGGCACTAAAACTTTTCATACACTCGAGTACTGCCGTAAATACTAATCTAGTAAACAAAATAACTAAAAGGAGTTTTAATCGATGTTTATTCTTATTTTACTTGGGACGAAAAAATATACGTGTTTGCTGTGGGAGACACTGATTAACTTACTCAATAATAATAATGGTGTCAAGGCCAGAAGTGATCAAACGCTGTTGCAGAGGACCCAACTTCTAGACTTACGCCAACAACTTGAGACCAGAAAGAATAATGGTGAAACCAATATCACCATCAAATATATAAACTCCATACCCAAAATTATTGATTGTACGCCAAAAAACTAAAGCAAAATAAAATAAAATGCTATTATCAAAATGTGAGGGGTCCGTACAAAACTTCCTAAATTATTGACTTCGGCGGCAACTATCACCAGTGATATTTTCATATTAACGGAAACATGGCTCGATTCAGAAATCAGTTCGGGTGAATTAGGCTTCCCTAATTTTAATATTTATAGTCTGGATAGAAATTCGAAAACAAGTGCCAAATCAAGAGGTGGCGGAGTGGTCATAGCTATCTCAAAAAATCTCAGCTCCTTAAAAATATCCACGAAGTACCCATCCATAGAGCAACTTTTTGTCAAAGTGAACACTTCTAGTGGGATGTGCATATTTATCTCCAAATTCTGACGTCCAAAGCTACAGCAATCACTGTGACGAGGTTGAATCAATCTGTGCTAAAAACCTGCAATAAACTCTCTGCAGAATGTTACAAAACTTACATACGTGATGTTGAAGGCTCTATCATGAACGACTCAAATTTCTTTTGGAAATATGTTAAATCCCAAAAAGAAAACGGTACTTGTATACCTAGTATTATGTCATTCGATTCTAAACTATCCCAAAATCTTCAGGAAACTGTTAATCTGTTCGCCGATTTTTTTAGCGGTGTATATGTTAACGCAAATGTAGATAGCAATATCTCTTGCTCTAATTTAGTTGAGACTCTTGATATATCTGATTGTACTCTAACCATAGATGATATTATATCCAAGCTGAAGAGTCTCGATTCCCGCAAATCCGCAGGACCTGACAAAGTTCCACCCAGATTCTTAGTTAATTGTATGCATACATTATCGTATCCCATACATAAGTTATTTACAAAGTCACTCTCATCAGGTGTGTTCCCTGACCTTTGGAAGTTTAGTCTTTTGACACCCATTTTTAAAAAAGGAAATAAGAGCGACGTAACAAACTATAGGCCAATATGCACCATGTCTACATTACCCAAACTCTTTGAAAGCCTGGTACTAGACAAATTGATATCCCAAATCAATCACACCATCTCACCGCTTCAACATGGATTTATCAAAGGAAGATCAACCCTGTCCAATTTAATTTTATACACGAATGACATTGTTAATGCCCTGACTTCATCACATCAAACTGATTCAATATATACTGATTTCAGTAAGGCATTTGATAAGGTTAACCACAGACTCTTATTACGAAAACTGAAGTTGTTGGGAATGAGAGGGAGTATTTTGGAATGGTTTAAGAGTTATCTATTGGGAAGGTACTTAGCGGTCAAAGTTGATTCGTTTACTTCTTATACATTTGCTGCCTCAAGTGGGGTACCACAGGGATCTCATTTGGGCCCGATATTATTTTGCTTATTCATAAATGATATAGTTAATATTTTTAGTAATGTTAAAGTCCTATTATTTGCTGATGATCTGAAGATTTACAGAACAATTAGAAACGATGACGATCGCGCCATTCTGCAGTTAAACCTGAACAAACTATGCGCGTGGTGTTCTGTCAATGATTTACAACTAAATATTGGTAAATGCCAGATTATTAGTTTTTACAAAGGTAAAAATCCTTTTAACTTTTCTTATGATATGAATGATGTTAATCTTCTTCGTGTATCGCAGATTCGTGATCTTGGTGTTATATTCCACGAGAGTCTACAGTTCAATGTACACATCGATGAAATAACAAGCGATGCAATGAGAATACTAGGTTTTATATTGAGAATGGGGGCAAATTTTAAAAGTATGTTAACATTAAAACATCTGTATTGCTCACTAGTACGAAGCAGATTAGAATACAATTCCTCTGTATGGTCACCATACTACAATGTTCATTCTCAATCATTGGAAAAGGTACAAAACAAATTTCTTCGGTACATCAATTTTAAAATGAAAATTCCAATCGAATTTATAAATTATAATTACCTACGCGCTGAAACCAGACTTCTTAAATTATCAGATAGAACGGTGTTAATTGATTTATTATTTTTAAATAAAATCTTTAATTGACAGCCCTAATTTGTTGGAACTAATTTGCATTAGCATACCCGCTAGACAAACTCGTAGTAAAGATATTTTTAAATGCAACAATAAACTCAACACTAATTACTCTATATACTCACCAATTCCAAGAATCCATAACCTTGCGAATAAATACTGCGAATCTATAGATATATTTAGTATTGACAGTTTTGAATGTTTCAAAAATCAATTAATCTCGATTCTATCTGCTAATAATTAACTTATATTATTTTTTTGTTTTTCTCATAAAATATTTTCTCATCTAAACCTCACCAGTAAAATGTATACTTACTTTATAATATTTTTGCGGTTCTATTTACACTTTGTTCTGTCAGGTCTTATTATTAATAATATGTATAAATATTTAAAGCTGAATTGTTTTAGTTTTTTGTAGGTACAACTTGTACTATTTCATTTCATTTCTTTTTTATGTTGTAATATTCTTTACCTAACGAGTCGATTGCATTCATATTTATTCTGTTTTATTGATTATGTAATACATGTAATTAATATTGTTAATTATATATTTGCTTCTTTTCTTGTAAAAGCCCACCAGGTCGTTAATAAATATAAAATAAATAAAATAATTAAATAAATAAATAACGTATACTTGAGCTTGAATTCCCTCACCAAACACAAGAGCCTTGTCTCTTTACGATGAGGAAATGCTATTATTATATTCATTTTACAAGTCTGTTTAAAATGTAAAAAAAATGTATACTTATTGGAAAAACATACAAATATTAAATAAATAAAAAAAATAAATAATTATTCGTTAGTAATATTTTTTTCATGTTCCATAATATTACGATAATTTTTTTTTTTATATAAGTTTTTTTATCGTCCCTACCAAGGCTTCTTTGGTTTAACTTCAGCATAAATCTCGGTGCATAATTTTGCGACGCCATCTTTAACAAGAAGCACCAGGGCTTTGAAATCTCCGTACAGCAATTGTTGCGGCAGCTTACCGTAATCAATGGCGTGGTTGACCAGACGGACGGAAGCCTGAAATAAATAAAAATAATTCGTATTATTTATTCAATAAATTCCAACAAAACCGATTAAATTATGCCATGTTGAATTCAATTCTCGCTTTCAGGAGAAACGCCACGAAGTTAACCGGTGGACTGCCGATTGCGCGCCCGGGACGCGCCCTATAGCCGAATAAAAAAAAAAACTTTTTGATATGCGATTTTAAACCTTATTTATAAAGAAAATGTATGAAGGACAAGGTCAGAATCGCTTGGGGCATTCTTGTTCTTGATGTAACAGACATATCAACATATCTGTAAGGAACACACCTAGCTACTCAAATAATTATCTTTGCACATATCTCTGATTTTCCAAATGACATTTTAATCGCTTAAACGACATCGCTCCCGCGATTTCAACTGTCAAACTGTTAGCGCCGGGGGGTCATGGAAAGATCGATAAACCTATCAATTTGTCAAATAAACGCAAGTAATATTGTTTGTAGGCATAGTTTATTGTTCAGGGAACGTGTTTCGGTAAATATTATATACGATAGCATAAAATAAATCCGCAAAATATTACGTCAAAAGTCAAAACATCGCAAAATTTATCACTTTGCTCCATGGCATTCTAGGGGAAGCAAAATAATGTGTTTTTGGTTTGAAAATTTTATCGA
Organism: Glyphotaelius pellucidus; assembly: GCA_936435175.1. Taxonomy (NCBI): domain Eukaryota; kingdom Metazoa; phylum Arthropoda; class Insecta; order Trichoptera; family Limnephilidae; genus Glyphotaelius; species Glyphotaelius pellucidus. The sequence continues at coordinate 17,903,288 of OW386559.1, read as the reverse complement.
TTAGAAATATTTTAGATGCTTTAATTAAATACTGCGAGTAGAACACATTTTTTTGACAAGTCTTTTTATAAGCCCAGAAAAAAGTATCAAGCCTATGAAAGCTGCTTTAGAGGTTAAAATTTTCTACTTACGAACCCCTTTTCGGTTTTTTGTATAATGTGGAAAAATACGTTCTTCAGGAAATAACTCAAAACATTTAAATATTTGTGCCTGAACTTCGCAAAATAAAAAACACATTTTTGGTGATGTTTTTTCTTGCATAAATCAAAACAGGCGCAGGCGGCCTGGGTAAAGCGGAAATATAAACATTATCACCATCTTCAGAAAGAGTGTTATTGTTAGCGGCCCAATTTCAAATAACTACGTGGTGCTTCACCTTCATGAGATTGATCCCGGCGCACAGTTAATAATTTGAGGTATCTAGCGTAACTTTATTATAAAACCCAAGGTTTCTTTCTGGATTTCATTTAATTATAATTGGGTACCTAAATGTCTAATCTTTTTAGAATTTAAAAAAAAAACAAAAATTTTAGCTGTTTGCGACGTATGGCACCATCGCAAATACTCACTACCTCGAAACGCAGACGAGTAATTTTATGTCTGTCGAGTTTGACGTATACACGTAATCGTGGTAATTCAACTATAACTACTGGGTTTTTCTGAATCTTTATGATGAAATCTAGGAAATCAGGTGATTAGCTTAACTATTTAACTTGCGTTTTAGTGTGATAAAAAATATTGAAGTAACGATTTTTCAAATCGTTTTTTTTGTTTAACTTTAGAATTCAATCAAAATTTTTCGTTTTCTGTGTTTAATGGATATTAATGAGTCAAGTTATCTTTAGTTGTGTTTACTTTAACAACTTTAATTTTTTTCAGCACCATGGCGATTTTCGGTATACAGATCGATATATACAAATTTCGTAACGCCAAAACTTACCATTATACATAGAAACACTCTACTGCTAAAATGCTATGTGTTGTAAAAAAATGGAGTCAATCTATCGATTAGTTTCCGAGATTTGCGAACGCAAACATACGAAATCTAAATTTTTATATATATGTATAGATTGCTGTAAGTATTAAAAATGACTGTACCATGTTGAATCGCACTATATATATATTTTTTTTCATAAAATGATAATTTGTATTGTCCCAAAAATATACTAAAATAATAAAGTTACGCTAGATACTGAAAATCACTAGCTGTGCGGCGCTGTACGCGGCAATGGAACTTAAAAAAAATGAAAAATCGTAATTGTAGTGAGTTTCTTCAGCTCTGGCAGTGGATGATATAAATAGAAAGTAGAACTCTAAATAATTGATCCTGGCGCTAAACGTCAAACTTTTCACAAAGGTTCCTTAGCCGCTTTGTAGTGAGTTTCTCCAGCTCCGGCAATGGATGGTGTAGAAATTCGAGATTGATTCCGGTGCTCTGGGGGAAACTTTTATTTATCTTTTTGGCAGTTGTTATGAACAATTATTTGTACAATACGATAAATATGTCTGATTACATCTAAAAGGGATCGAAATGAAAATCTAGTCTCCTTCAACGGAAGCAATCTCCCGAACAGGCCCTCCATTGATATGCTTGGTGTAACTCTAAGTGACCACCTCAGGTACGGGGGCTCCATCGAAGCCAGAGTTAAGTTAGCCTCTCAGAAACTGGGCATACTGTACAGGGCCCGCAGATTCTTTAACAGTACACAACTGCTAACCCCGTACAAATCGCAAGTGCGCCCCACGGTTGAATTTGAGCCACCTCTGGTCTGCAGCCCCAAATTGCCTAAAAAAAACCCTCGACTCTGTGCAGAAACGGGCGGTTCGTTTGATAGATTCTCCTAACTTAACAAACGGATTGCAATCTTTAGAGCATAGGCGTTAGGTGGGAATGCTGTCCTTGTTCTACTGGTATTACAATGGAAGATGCTCCGAGGAACTAGCGTCATTGATCCCCTCGGCACCGGTGCATAGTCGGGAAACACGCCAAACACGTGCCCAACATGTTTACAGGGTTGACATTAGTCACATGAGAACGGGTTGTTACAACGACTCGTTCTTGAGTTCAACAGCTCGGCTGTGGAACGATTTGCCGGCCTCTGTGTTTCCTCTCTCCTGCAACATGGGTCTTTTCAAAACCCATGTTCACTCCTTCCTCTTCTCAAAAACACCCTCCACACAGCATCTTCAAAGATGACATAGGCCCTGAGGGAAATTATTTTCCTCAGGGCCTCCAGTGTGGAGTTAAAGTAAAAAAAAATTAAGGGAGTTAATTTAAAATATGGAAATAAAATATTCACATACCGCCATTATTGGACATTTTTCAGGGCGTCCGGCAGCTCTCAGCATAAGCCTTATGTCGTTTTCGATGTACTTGAAGAAAATCTCACAGGCATTTGATTCATTAAAAATAAAATAGTTGGGTTTGAAGCCCCCATCTCCCCACTTCGCAATATTGACGTAGATCTAAAAAGCGGATAATAGCAAAGCTTACTGTAGGACAAGTGAGCTTCGTTTGAAAAAGTAAGTGTAAGAGTTTTATTTTATTTCAAAGGAATTAAAATTTTTAGTTAATTTAAAAAAAAATTGTTACAATTTCGAAAACATAAACCAGAAAGTCTTATCTTAAAACAACTATCGTGTACCGGGAAAAAACAAGTTTATAAAAATCATCTCAAAAGCATAAAGAATTAACCTTAACTGCCATGGTTAAAATTTTTTTTTTTTTTAAATTTCCTTAAACATTGGAGAGATTATGGTCGATAAATGGACCACTTTTATTTTTCTGCGATTGATAGCGGTCCGAAATTGGACCAAATTTTCCTACCATTCGTAAAACATTTATTGTAATTATTTAAAACATTTCCATGGCCAGCCATTTATTTTAAAACGAAGCTATTGAAATGCTTTATCTATTATGACCATAGATGTCGCAAATCCGAACTTCGTAGACTATTTTAGAACGATGTTAAAAATAAAATCAAAATATTTTTTTCACGCAGAATTTCTGGTCAGCTGTTTACGGTTAAAATTAAGTCCTTTTTCTATAGATATGTACCTATTTATCAAGTATACTATAGACAACTTGCAGAAATCGAAAATATTCTATGTTGACTCGAGTAAGTACCTCTCACGGATTTTCAAAGTAACAATCATGCAGGATTCGCGCGGTTATAAACTTAACGATTTTTTTATATTTTTTTTATAAATCCTACAAATATGAGATAAAAAGTAAAATACAGGTTGATTCATTGGCTAGAAAGCACTATAATAAGTTTTTATGTTTCCATGTTAAGATTCGAAGTTTTTTTAATGTTGGCGAAAATTTTTTAAAATGATCTTCTAGAATTTATTTCGCGTGGTCGCTTCAGTGGTTAAAGAAAATAGTAAGTCCAAACAAAATAGTAATTTGGTTTAATTACTCCGACTGTCTCATCTAGGTCCACATCCAGATTCACATCTGCGTTAAAAATGTCATGAGTCCTGTTTATTTTTTTTCTATCAACCACAAAGTAACTGGAATACTGTTCGGGGTTTTCACATTGCAATATTTTTTTAAGGTTTATATCACCACGCCCCTGAAACAAACAATAAATATTATCAATAAAGAATAAGGATGGGTTGTTTCAAAAAATTTGAAGGATCCATCAAATATTTGAAGTTAATTTTCACGTTCTGTGTTAAGTTTTATTCAAGTTCTGTTTTAACAACATTATGGGCCAGTTGCTTCATAAAACTGAAATAATCATAGAACTTGAGTAGAACTTACACATAACGTGAAAATTAACTTCAAATATTTGATGAATCCGTCAAATATTTTGAAACAACCCGTCCTAAGATAATAACCCAATATTTATTCAAACAGAGAAAACTTATTTCGTGGCACCATTTTAATACAAAATCAATAGAATACTTTGTTTTACCATTTTTATTGTTTAAAAAATCAACATGTTTCGAAGCAATGTTCACGAAGCTTACTCCCCCTTCTCACTCCCGCCTATAAATTGTTACCTTTAAGACTATGTCTATTGAAATGCTTTCACATTTGCTTTGACATTACTATAAACATTTTTTTTGTCTTCCGTCTCCTCCGTTTGTTGAAACATGGTTGAAAGATTGGGCCGAAGTTCGGTCACACACAATTTGGCTGGAGGTCCATGGTAAGGACTTGTCCACGCGTACGCTCTGAACACTTGACATTTGACGTTTGGCGTTTATCAGTGAGAAAACACATATTTTAATGTTTATTTATCAGGAAAGATTTCCGACTAATATCGATTATTGCACGACGAAGTATCCAGATTTCAAGTTAGTTCAGCTTCAGTTTAATTTCGATTTTTTATTAGGTATTTATTTATCAGGAATTAAAGCTGGTTCACATTGAGCTATAAATCTGCGAGCAGATATCTGTTGATTCGCGAGCGCTTATCTTTTGTCCTTTCACACGAGGCTATCAAATATTTCTTCCTGTGGTAGGAGAGGGGGTCAGTCGAATTAGGGAGCGGAAACGGAATGCATATTTGTTGTACTGAAATCTGTCAACTTGATCTGTTATCAACAGGTCTAGGCAGCTCCGTAATTACAATGACCCCCTCTCCTGTTTTAGTCGGAGAAGGGGAGAGTTATATTCTGACATATCGCCTCTGGAGCGATTACGTCTGAGATGTGTATTGTTTATGATTGATCTGCGCTTAAAAACGCTTAGGTGTGAACGGTCTGAAGGGATTGTACGGAGAGCGTTATTTGGCGTGCTATGATCTTTTATATTTGAAAGCTCAATGTGAACCAGCTTTTAAGGCTAGAATACCAATTTTAATTGGTCAATTTTTTCCGTATCTCTGAAATCGATTAACAAAATAATAGACTTTATTTACAAGTGAGTTTACGAAAGAAATAATCATATATTATGACAGTATTTATTTACACTCATAATTATTCGGCTTGCGCGGCTGACAACCCCAAATCTCATTCGATTTATTCTTCGTTACTAACCACTCAGCGTGGTAGCTTCCCGCTTCACCCGGGATGGGAATGTTTTCCATTGCAAATAGAAAGCTCGAAACGCAGCAAGAATTGTCGATGTTTATAGTCATGTGATAATGTCGAGGAATATAGAGGAAGGAAATGTCTCGATCGAATAATATGTCTAAACGGACAGTCACAATAGGGCAACTGCGGGCGTAATACCTAATTACCAAAAATACTTACAAGTATAGGTGTATCACAATACACAAATGCCATTTGGTAAAATGTCAGCAGACACAAAACTCGTAAAAATTCTTTTCTGATCATGTTGACCAAACAGAACAAACTATAGTAAACATTTATAAAAATGCCAATATATTCTTATCGATATTTTGTTGTTAATTAGTTTGCGTGATCATCACAGATACATTAATTAATTCCTACCGTGCGTTTGTGGACAAATAAAATTGTTCAACTAATATTACAAAGCATTAAATAAGCATTGTTGAGTTTGTTAGGGTAAATATTAAAAAAATCATGTCGATGATTACCAACCTTGTACGATACAAGGTATGTCGATGATTACCAACCTTGTACGATACAAGGTATGTCGATGATTACCAACCTTGTACGATACAAGGTATGTCGATGATTACCAACCTTGTACGATACAAGGTATGTCGATGATTACCAACCTTGTACGATTCAAGGTATGTCGATGATTACCAACCTTGTACGATACAAGGTATGTCGATGATTACCAACCTTGTACGATACAAGGTATGTCGATGATTACCAACCTTGTACGATACAAGGTATGTCGATGATTACCAACCTTGTACGATACAAGGTATGTCGATGATTACCAACCTTGTACGATACAAGGTATGTCGATGATTACCAACCTTGTACGATACAAGGTATGTCGATGATTACCAACCTTGTACGATTCAAGGTATGTCGATGATTACCAACCTTGTACGATACAAGGTATGTCGATGATTACCAACCTTGTACGATACAAGGTATGTCGATGATTACCAACCTTGTACGATACAAGGTATGTCGATGATTACCAACCTTGTACGATACAAGGTATGTCGATGATTACCAACCTTGTACGATACAAGGTATGCTTTGTTAGTATATTTTTTTCGTCGTATTATATTTTTTTCGTTTTAAAGTATTAAAAATAACTGTGATACTTAACTTGTAAAATTGGAATGTAAAAGCCCTTTTTTTTTTTTTACAGTTAATACCGTACAAGAGTCCCAACTGCTCCCGTCTGGAGCAAGTGAGACTATGGCATCCCCAATCGGGGTATGTTGTGAGGCTGAAGGTAGTGGGGAGGGGAAGGAGATAGGGAAGAGGAAGGTGGGAAAGTACCTGGCTATACAGATCTGGTCACTAAACACGGCTAAAGCCATTTCAAGCAACGTTTCAATTCTGAATGGTGGTCTTACACCAGGGCGATACTGATAGTATCTTCCACTCTGGAACGTGCCGCAAATATACTATATATTATTTTAAATGAATAAATTGTGAAATAACACAAATTAATCAAATAAAATTTATTTGCGCACGCCGGGTTCGAACCCGCGACCTTCGGATTGTGAGTCGAGAGTCTTGCCTCGGGACCACGGAGGCCGTCGTAGGGCGTGTGATAAATAAATAAACAAATAGGTATTATTTTTAATTTTTATTTTAACTTTATGAGTTAAACCTCAAATTGTAATATTTAATTAAATGAAGACAATTTAAGCGAAACTCAATCGAAATTCTGAAAACAGAAAAATCAGAAAAAGATATTGACACCTCTGGGAAAGGTAAAGGCCAATATAATATGCGTTAAGAAAAATGAAGATAGTATGGGTGGTTCTTACTCGAAGTATGATACAGTCAAAAATGACCGAATTGGATATCGACACCGTGGCGCAGTGGTTAGCGCGTTCACCCGGACAGCAAGAGGTCCTGGCTTCGAGTCCCAGAGATGTCAATATCTTTTTCAGATTTTTCTGTTTTCAGATTTTCGATTGAGTTTCGCTTATATTGTCTTCATTTAATTAAAAATAGGTATCACATCATAGTATCATCTTTAAGACAACAATGTACCCTAAGATATATTCAAAATCTTAACGACGTAAGTAATGAAGCCGTGTATACAAATTGTGACTCGCGACCCGTATATTGTACGGACCTACTGTCGAATTTGCCCTATCAAAGAAAAGAAGAAGAAGACAAATAAATTGGGAACCTTAACGACGTAAGTGAAGAAAGCGTGTAAACAAATATACGCCCGCGGCACGGCGTATTAGACGAACGTACGGTCGAATTCGCCGTAGCGGGACTGGAGATTAGACCTTTCCGCCGCGTTCATTTTAATTAATTCTGAAGAACGTATTGCAAATATTTAACGTGTTTCTAAATGAATACCTCCCGAATTTATTAATTCATCGTCTAGAAAAATAAAATCTGGTGCTTACCGCTAACTTTATGGTTGAAAAACGGGTTATAAAGTTTTAAAATAGTTGTAGGTAAAATATATTTTAATGGTAAGGTATCGTTTTTATTTATCTTAAATATAAAGAACCGACATCCCCAGGAGTCTGTTGGAATAAAAAAGTTAATTTAGTTACAAATTTGCCGGAAATGATTAAAATGTGAGTTTTGAGCAAACAAAAATTATAAGGGTAGTGCACCGCCTTAAATCTTTAAATGAATGTTTCTTTGTTTGACCTGTATGCGTTTCTATATCATTCAATAGATCTTTAGTATTAAAATAATTGAAAAATGTCAACACGAAAAAAGTTCTGGATATGATAAATTACCTTCAATTTTTGTTTGTGCTGAATAACTTGTTACCCCCGTGACATTACTGTTCACACTTTCTATCAAAAAAGGCGAATTTCCTACATTTGAAAAAAGGGTTTTGTTACACCTGCTTTGAAAAAGGGGTACAAACACAATATTGAAAATTATAGGCCTATTTCAAAGCTATGCATTTTAAGTAAAATCATTGAAAAAATTGTTTATTACCAACTCTTTAATTTATGTAAAAGCCATAGACATATGAATATAGTAAATGAGAACAGACAGGAGAGGGGTACTTACAAACTATAGCGGGACGCAGAGGGGCAAGATGACTGTGATAATATGTGATTTGTCAATAAATCAATCTGACAAGTATGTAGGCATCTCGCATTATAATATCACCATTTAGTTCTTAAAAGTAAAATCTGCTTTTGAATGAATAAACCTTTTTAACATGGGAGCGCGAAGTGCACGCCACATTATGTGCAAAATAAAAGTCCAAATACGGCAAAGTAAAGTTCGCCTGTTTTCAGATTCGAATATTTTGTTGCCGTATTTAGTTAAGACACTTGTACAAATGTTTCATAATTTACTTACCCCAGTAAACACCGACAAGCACACTTGAAAATCGCCTACATTTATTATGGTGATAGATGTGTTATTAAAACTGATCATATAATATGATCTGAATAAGCTTAAAATAAAGTAAAATAATGTTTAACTATATAATGTATAACGACAATTGGGTTTATTCTCTTTTTCATAGCACGGGTCACCATTTTTGCCGTGCTATTTCGTTAAATGTATCGATGAGAGCTCGACGCTGGTTCGCACAAGGATGATGACGTCACCTTTTCTAGATTTGCGCGAGGCTATACGCGAGCCCAGACGGCTCCAAATGGAATCGTTCTGGGGAGGAGGAAATAATACGCTTTTATCACTTAGGGAAGGTCTACTAATATTCATATTTCTATGGTAAAAACACTATTATCAATCCCCAACAACACGGCTCTTATCAAGGCGGATCTGTTGAGTCGAACTTGGAGCAGTTCACCGATTTCGTTCTTAATTCTATGAACAAAAAGAAATAAGTTGACTCTATCTACACTGATTTTTCTAAGGCTTTCGACAAAGTGAATCATGATATACTCCAAAATCAACATAACATTGGAAATCTTCTCAGATGTTCTCATCTTACATTGAAAATATAAGTCAAGCTATTGCCCTCAAAGGTTACATGTCACAGGAGATAACCATTCCCTCGGGTGTACCTCAAGGTTCACATTCAGGGCCCCTGCTCTTTACTTTGTATCTCAATGATATTAAACATGTCATCTGTCACTCTGATTTCATTTTTTACACTGACGATATGAAAATATCGTCAGGTGATGTTACGAAATATGTTGGAAACAATTTAAGTTAATTTGAAGGAATTATATCCAGCACTCTTTTTAGTGTTGACATTTTTCAAGTATTTTATAATACTAAATATTTATTGATATTAATCAAATTCAGATGTTTTTTCATATTATAATTATTGATTGTACCTTTACTGTATGTGGAAATGTTTTTAGTTTGAGACGGGATAAAGACAGATTGGAAATAATGTAAATAAAGTTTTACAAAATTATAGATACATCACAGTTTTTTATAAAGAAAGACCGGGTTACGAATAACCCAACAATGTTTGAAAATCTCTTACTACCCCCACAGAAAGCCGAAAATGTTGCTTGTGTTGTGTTGGAGGACTTAGCCAGCCGAGGAATCGAACACGGGGCGCCCGGGTGGGACCCAAAAGCGATGCCCACTAAACCACTGACTGTATGCAGTTTGGTACTTATTTAATACATTATTTATTTATATTTTTGTTAAAATTGAAGATGCACCAGAAAACTGAGTTATTTTATATTTCTTTATTCACATTTTTAGTTTTTTTTTTATCTAAAATGAAAAAAATTTAACACTTTATAACAAGAAGTAAAGATTCAGATTTTTATGAAAATAATAAAATATTGCCTAGTTTATCTTCAATAATCTACGGCATTATAGGATGGGGTGGTGCGCTTGATGCATTTATTAAACCTTTACAAAACACTCAAAAGCGCAAGTGTCACATATTATTAGTTTTTTTTTGTTTGTTTCTGCACTAAATTTTTTGAACCTTTTTGAATTTTAAAATTACAATAAATTATTCGGTGTTTCTGAATTATTCACTTAATATCTGAACAAAGGATTTGTCTTTTTTTTTTTGTTTTTTTGTTTGTTTAATGTTTGGAAAGGTCGTAACTCAGTTGATTTACTCCCTTTCCGCGGGGTGTATGTTGGAAGCTGTAAATTAGTGCAGAAATCGGCATGTAGTTTTTTTTCTAAGTTGATTATCTACAAATTGTATGTCGGTAATGCAGATTACTACAACCCGGCCAAATAACGCTAAGGTCTTTTTGTTGAAATGACAATGGCGACTATCAAACGGAATTCGCAACAATAATGATTTAATAATTCGTAAGTAATGTTTTTTCCATATTCCCTAATGTTATAATAAAATTATTTTAAGTGTTCATCATTTTTTAGCGATATACTTTTTATCTTCTCTTTGGGGCTTCTCTTCTCCAAGGCTTCTTTGGTATAGTTTCAACATAAATTTCGATACACAATTTTGTAACGCCATCCTTAAAAAGAAGCACCAGAATTTTGAAATCTCCATACGGCAATACTTGCGGCAGCTTGCTGTAATCAATGTAGTGGTTGACCAAGCGGGCGGAACCCTGAAATAAATAACAATATTTTGTATTATTTATTTAATAAATTATAGCAAAACCGATTAAAAAATGCTAGGTTGGATTCAATCCTGGTTTTTAAGGAGAAACACCACGAAGTAAGGCAAAATAATGTGTTTACGGTTTGAAAACTTTATCGATTAGAAATATTTTATCATTGAAGAAGAAGATAACACTTATAATCTAAATGAAAATTTGAAAGAAAACAAGACACAGAAAAATAGAAAAAGACAATGGTCGCAACTGGGACTCGAACCCAGACCTCTCGTCTAACCGGGACATGCGCGTTATCCAATTTCACTATTGCCACCTTCTGTCAAAACGTCATATTTGTCAATCTCATATTTCAAATATTTAGAATCAACAATATTATCTTCAACTAGTTCTTTTTTCATTTTGAAGGTGGCAATAGCGAAATTGGATAACGCGCACGTCCCGGTTAGACGAGAGGTCTGGGTTCGAGTCCCAGTTACGACCATTGTCTTTTCCTATTTTTCTGTGTCTTGTTTTCTTTTATATTTTCATTTAGATTATAAGTGTTATCTTCTTCTTCAATGATATATTACGTCGATGGGAATAACCTTCAAAAGTTATAAAAAGAGAGTTTTTCTTATAAAAAAATAAATATTTTAGATTAATTAAATCTAAATATAGGTCCCTATATCTAGATTCAATTAATCGATAATATCAAATTAAATCTAATTTTTTGGGCCTCTTAAAGTCTTTTCATAAGCCCAAAAAATGTATTAAGCCTATGAAAGCTGTTTAATTTTTAAAACTTAATACTTTATGAGTGAGACCTTAAATTGTGATATTTAATTCATTGAAGACAAAATTAGCGAAATTCAATCGAAAATCTGGAAACAGAGAAATCAGACAAAGATTTTGAGACCTCTGCACCTCTACCAACTGCACACCACTATCACTGCGCTGCAACTGACACCTTAGCGGCGTTGGTAGCGCAGCGGCCCGGAAAGCCGAAGATCCTGGGTTCGAGTCCAAGAGGTGCCAATATATTTTTCTGATTTTTCTGTTTCCAGATTTTCGATTGAGTTTCGCTAATATTGTCTTCAAATATGAAAGCTGCTTTAGGGTTTAAAATCTCCTACTTATAAACCTCTTTTCGGTTACGGTTTTATTGTTTAATTTGTAAAATAAAATAAATAAATTTAATAATGTAAAATAAGATCTTCTGGAAGTAAATTAAAAATTTAAATATTTGTGCCTGAAATTGGCAAAAGGCGCAGGCGGCCGGGGTAAGGCGGAAATATAAACCTTATCACCATCTACATAAGGTGTGTTATTGTTGGTGACCGGACGACTTAGAGTGAAATCAACCCAGAACCTCATTTGAAAAGTCATTAAAAGTAAAGAAGAAAAAAAATGGTTAAATAAGTTACGTTATTTTAAAATTATTTTTTTCGTAGCTTTTGATGACTTTTCAAAGAAGTGTTGAGTTGACACGGAACCGTTATTGTTAATTGGCCCGATTTCAAATATTACACTTTGTGGTGCATCACCTTCATGAGATTGATTCCGGCGCTGAACGCGGCAAAGAAACTTTTCATAAAAATGTGGTTTTAGTGAGTTTCTCCAGCTCTGTACAACGCAGAACTCGAAATAATTGATTTCAAAAAAGTTTGTTCAGTAATGAAAAATACCAGCTCTGGCATCTATACATGATGTAGGTAGAACGTAGAACTCTAAATAATTGATCCTGGCGCTGAACGCCGAACTTTTCACAAAAAGTTCCTTAGCCACATTGTAGTCAGTTTCTCCAGCACTGGCAATAGACGGTGTAGAAACTCAAGATTGATCTCAGTGCTCTGGGTGAAACTATACTTATTTTTTTATCTTTTGGGCAGTAGGTGTTATGACTGATTATTTATACAACACGGTAAATCAAGCGAGCTAATATAAAATATGGGTAAAATATTCACTTACCGCCATTATTGGACATTTTTCAGGGCGTCCGGCAGCTCTCAGCATAAGCGTTATGTCGTTTTTGATGTACATGAAGAGAATCCTACAGGCATTTGTTCTATTGAAGACAAGAGAGTTGGGCTTGTAGACCCCGTCTACCCACTTGGAAATATTAAAGTGGAACTAAAAAGCAGATATCAGCGTAACTTAATAGGTCAAGTGTGAATGAAGTGTAGCATGAAGTGTATAAGTGTGTTATTCAGAAAGTCTAATCTTTAAAAAACTATCCTGAATGTGAAAAACATATTTTAAAAATATCCTCACAAAAGCGACTAATCACATTCAAGTTACTTAGGGGGGTATTCTGATCTAGAAAAAAAAAAATTTTTTTTCTTCATATTTCTACAGTTTAGATATTCGAAAATATTTAAGGGAAATACTAAAGGGATTTTTCGAAATTCGTAGTACTTTAAAAGTTATAACCATTTTAGTGTCGTGGTTTAGGCGGAATCTAAACAGAATCTAAATAGAACAAAATTCTCAAAACTACTTTTTTCGAGACGGTTGACACGACATCTCAAGTTCTACCGAACTAATTTACTTGGAATTTGGTGTGAGCTTTTTTTACACATTACTCTATCGCCCCTACCAGAATTTTAACAAATTTAAATTTTTACAGTGTTTAAAAAATTCCGAAAAGTAAAAAAAACTGGTAATTTTTTTTTTTATTATTAGGAGGGTTGCAATCGTGTCAACCAGGGTGCACCATTTTTTGAGACCCCCACTTCAACACCCCGTAACTTTTTGAATTTTAAATTTTTTCGTTTGTTTTTTTTAAATAATTATATTTTGTAATGTTTAATTTATATTTGGTGACGTAATGGCTACATTTTTTTTACATGAGTTGCACACAAGAGGCCTCGAGGAAAATAATTTCCGACGGGGCCTATGTCATCTTTGGGGATGCTGTGTGGAGGGTTTTTTGAAGGAAAGGAAGGGGAAGAGTTTAAGGGGTGGGTAGGAATCTGGGGTTCAGTGTGTCCTGGTCATCCACCTTCAAGACCTAGACAAACCTCACCCGATGAACCCGGGCACCCCTGCTAAATCACAAATGTAGCGAACCACTTGGGGTGACCTATGGCAGAGGTGTTGGTTATCCAATAAAGGCTCCCGGGGCGGCGGAACCCATTCCCGCCTCCCAAATTGATAAAAATATTTTTAGTTTTTTTTTGTTTTTTTTTTTATTGCATCTGAAAAAATACCTACAATTCATGCTTCCAGACTAAAATACCTCCTTAATTTTTTTAATTGTCGTTTTTTTTTCTTTATTTAAATTTCCCAAAAGGAGTACTAAGTTCAAACAAAATAGTAATTTGATTTAATTACTCCGACTGTTTCATCGAGGTCCACATCCAGCTTCACATCTGCATTGAAAATGTCATGAGTCTCATTTACTTTTTTTCTATCAATCACAAAGTAACTGGGGTACTGCTTGGGGTCTTCACATTGCAATATTTTTTTAAGGGTTATATTAGCAGGTCCCTGGAAAAAATAAAAAATACTATCAATAAGGAATTAAATTCTTATCTAATACTTCTTCAAACAAAGAAAATTTAATTAGTGGCACCTTTTTAATACAAAATTAATAGAATACTTCGTTTTAAATATGTTTCTTGTTTAAAAAACATGTTTTGTAATCAATGCTAACGAGGCTTACTCCCCCTTCTCGTTGACAGTCTTTGTTATAATTAGTTTTAAGTAAACACTGAGGAAGTAAATTTTGTTTATTTAATTTTATTTGGAAAATCAACAGTTAACTATAATTTATAGTGTTTGATAAAATATGTGTAAGTTATTTAACCAATGACGGCCTCCGTAGTCCAGGGGTAAGACTCTTAACTCACAATCCTGAGGTCGCGGGTTCGAACCCGGCGTGCTTGTGCGGCGGCGAGCAGATCTTAAACTCTATTCTTTCAGGGCATCGAATCCAATGAAGACGATCCCTTAGAAGCGGGGTTGTTAGTTACTATGCTTAAGTTAAATTTTCTTGCGTTTCTGTCATTAAGCTTTATCTAGTAAGTAAATAAAATCGAGTTACTATCATTCTGTGTTTTTTAACCAAATTATCACAACAACAATAAGCCATTAGCTGTCGCAGATCTGGTTGATGACAGTGGTCATTAGCTGTCGCGGACCGGATTGATGCCACTGGCGGGCCGGATTTGGAGACCCCTGACTTTGAGAAAGGAAATGTCTCGATCGAATTACACGTCTAACAGTTGCAATAAGGCAACTGCGGGCGTAATACCTAATTATCAAAAATACTTACAAGATGACAATACACAAATGCTATTTGGTAAAATGACAGCAGACACAAAACTCGTAAAAATTCTTTTCTGAACATGTTGACCAAACAGAACAAACTAAACTAAACATTTACGTAAATGGTAATATGTTCCTATCGGGATTTTGTTGTCAGTACTTTGCGTGTTCATTATTTCATAACATACATCCATGTCAAATACCACAACAAAGCATACGATAAGTATTGTTTTGTTAATCAGGGTAAGTATAAAAAAAAAATATTTATATCAATGGTTACCAACCTTGAACGATACCATTCCATAGCATAATGTGAATAATACGGTGACTGGACAACTCAGAATGAAATCAACTCAGAACCTCCTTTGAAAAATCATTAAAACTAATGAAAAAATGTATAAAAATTTTGACATGATTCTGAGTTGGCATACAACCGAATAATACCACATAAAATCGCAGTAGTTACAAAAGAAAACCATTTAAATTTTGATTCGATGAATTGAAATTCGATGAATCGATTCGCTTAATTGGGACAAATCGAGTAGAAATATATATATTTTTTTTTTTACAATAATAATTACATTTATAATATAATTACCTAGGTGTACATAAGAATTAATTTTATGGTTCTACTACTCCATTAATTGAGCTCTAGGAGCTCGTGTTTATGGGAGGAGTATTTACAGGCATAAAAAAAAAACATAATGTTCTGAAAAGTGTGAATACAATGATCAAAGACTTAAATGTCTTGAATGAAATAAATATACTTTTTGACATAGATATAAAAAAAAAAAACAATAACAATAATACATTTTTTTTATTAGATGTTAATTAGTTCAGGGTTCAATATATCATTATCCAATTTCAGGGACTTAATTTGATTTTTAAATTGTTTATATTTCATTGTTTCTGTTACATTTATTTTGTTTTTGGATAATAATATATTGTACCATCTCACACCTAAATATAAATAGTGGTGTTGAGCCGTGGTCGTTCTAAGCATAGAAATGGCTATTAAGCCATTAGTTTTGAATCTATTGCTTATGCTATCTGAGGGATGAATTTTTTGGATGAAATATTCTTTGTAGATTTGATATAATGCGTTTCTCTTATACAATTCTGTGATAGTTGGCACATTAAATTCCCGAAATATCTCTAAAGTAGGGAAGTCATATGGTTTCCTAAGGATGATTTTAATAATTATTCTTTGTATTATAATTATGGGCTGTAAGGAAATCTTAAAGGCCCCTCCCTAACAAATAATGCCGTACTGTAATAAGGACTGAATTAACGCATAATAGATAATTTTGATAGTTTTCTTGTTTAAAATGTTTCGTATGTTATAGAATACATAGATAAGTTTTCTTATTCTTTCCACAGTGAGATCTATATGATCTTTCCATTTAACATTTTTATCTATTAAGATTCCAAGATATTTTACATTAGATTTATGATTTAGCTTAGCGCAGTCCGTATTACATGTACCGTCATTTGCACAATTTTCGGAATGGATTATTATGTTAATTAAATTAATTGGCACATCTTCTTGAAGAGAGAATGGAATATAGTATGTTTTTTCTGTGTTGAGTGATAATAAATTGTTATCGAACCATTTTTTTATAACCTTCATGTCCAGATTGGCTGCATTTGTAATATCGTTCCACGTCTTTTTTTCGATAATTATTGCAGTGTCGTCAGCAAAAGATATAAGTTTACCATTAAGTGTTAATTTAAACATTTGGTTAACGTAAATTATAAATAAAATCGGTCCAATAACAGTCCCCTGGGGAATTCCAAATGCTAAAGTTTCATCTGCACTAAGTGAGTTATTTAATTTTACTTTTTGACTTCTTTGAGTTAGGTAGCTTTGTAGCCAATACCTAACCTTACCAATAATACCGATATCATTTAATTTATTAATTAGTTTTGTATGGGAGATACTATCAAAAGCCTTGCGTAAATCAATGAAAATGCCCAGGCATTTTTTTTTTTTATCCAATGCATTGTATATAGTTGAGGTTAGTTCAGCAATGGCATCATGAGTGCCTAGTTTCTCTCTAAATCCAAATTGACTAGGACTAAGTATTTTATTATTTTCAATATAGTACATGAGTTGCTTTTTTATGATCTTTTCAAAAATTTTTGCAATGTTTGAGACGAGAGATATAGGTCGATAATTTGATATTTCTTCAGAGCTGCCCGCTTTAAAAACGGGTGTTACGATAGATTTTTTATAAATGGAAGGGAATATTCCACTATTCAAACTAATATTTATAATGTGTGTAATAGGAAAGCTTAATAAGTTGTTGTATTTTTTCAATATTTCCACTGTGACTCCATCAAATCCTGGTGCAGATCCACCTTTTAATTCGTTTATAATATTTTTTATGTCATTTGTTGTTACCGGTTGGAAAACTGATAGATTATTTTGTGTAAGACAGTCCTTTTCGAAATTATCTACTTTATAATTTTCATCAATCCGTGTAGCTAGATTTTGACCGACATTAGCGAAATATTTATTAAAGGCATTAGCACATTTTGTCGGTTCTCTTATGGCATCAACAGAGTTTTTTCCGATATAAATTTTTTTAATTAGAGTTTTTTTGTTTTTTCTACTATTAATTTCATTTATTGTTTTCCAAATGTGCTTAACATTTTGTTTAGCCAGGTCAATTTCATTTTTGTAATAGTTTTCTTTAGTTATTTTTATTAAAGAGGTTAATTTGTTCCTATATTTTTTGTAAATTTCTTTGTCAGGCGATAAAACTCTTCTTTTTTCTAATAGACACGACTAAGCCATGTGAGATCCATGGTTTTATTTTTTGAATTTTGCTTTAATATGTATAGTTTTAATATCAGTCGATGCTGTAATATAATTGCAGAGAATATTATCAAATATATTTGCGCATGTTTCAGCACATGTTGATTCTAATACGGGTCGCCACGTTTCCGTACTTATTTTTATCTTAATTTATTATGGTTTAGTGTCTTTTTTATAAAAGCATTGTTTTCTGAGATTTTGTGATTATTAATATTAAGTTGTTGTATAGAGATGCAGGTGTGATGGTCAGTAATATTATTTTTTAATATTATCGTAAGTAATTTATCGGTACATTTAGAGTTGCACCATATGTGATCAATACATGATGGGCGTTGACCAGTAATTTCTCTAGTATAATTTTTTATACATAAAATAAAATTCATTTCTGACATAAGATTGATAAAATCAGATTTAATTTTGTAATTATTTTCGTTAGAAACATCTATGTTAAAATCGCCACATATTGTTATGTTCCGTTTATCTTTTTTGGATAAAATAATGCTTCTTAATTCATCCATGAATCCGTGATTGGATTGGAATCATCATTGGATCCGTGCGTTCGGTAAATAGCGATAATATTAAAACATACTTTATTTACATTCACATTAATATCTAAGCAATTAACTCGCTGCATAGGTACTTCTTCCACTGTGATGTTTGAATAACAGGATTTAACAAATACAACAATACCACTATTTCTGTTAATAGCATAGTGTGTCATAAAGTAACTATAACCAGGTATACAAAATTTATTGTACACTTTGGTGAACGCTTCCGTTAACACTATAACGTCCGGTTTATGATTTAGTAAATTAATTGAAAGTAAGAATTCATTGAAATTTCGTTTCATTGATCTGATATTAAGATGTAATGTTGAAAATGAATTCGGTATTTTATCTACAATGTTATTACAATCATTTAAAGTGTGACAAATGTGTTCCGCAATATTGTGAGAATTATCTAATTCTTTAGTGAAAAAATTATTCATTTAAAACGAAGTCTAACTCTTTGAAGCACTGTGGTATGAAAAATCGATCACTAAGAAAATAAATACTATGTAAAACACAATAAAAACAAAAGATAAGTCATTGTGAAATATGGATTATTGACTATTTAGTGTACACTAGCGATGGTATATTGAGCAAGGTTTAGTTATGTTTGACATTTTCCAACGAATTGTGGTTTTTAGTGATCTCGATCTACAGTGAAATATTTATAAAGGTACGTAATTTGTTTTTCTTTTTCTTGTGAATTATTATTTATTTAGTTGTCAATTAGAAACATCAATTAATTCTTTAACTTTTGAGGAAATCTTATTATTTTGGTGTTCTCTGCGGTCACCGCTTGTGAGGTTTTGATTTTAGTTGGGCTCACAGAATAAAAATTTACGGGTTTTTTATTTACAGATAGATACCTACAACATATTAAGTACATGCGTTGGTCAAGAAGAAATTGAAGTTTTTTTTTTGAGAATTCTTCTGATGGTGACAGTTATCGTGGAAGAAGAGAAGCATTCACAGTTCGTGCCTCTTCGACGATGGTAAAGATGAACTGCTAACTTTTTGTCTTCTGCTATCAGTTTTGATCAGCTGATAGGGGACACTACCGGCTCTCCTGGTTACGTCTTCTAGTATCTGCTTAGTATCTTATCTCTCAGTATCTGCTTCTTCGTCTGTTTCAACAGTCTGATCGTAATATATGGTTTGTCATTCACTGCATCCAAATCATATCTACATATTCTACATCCATCGATATGCTTGGTGTAACACTAAGTGACCAACTCAGGTATGGGGGCTCCATTGAAGCCAGAGTTAAGTTAGCTTCTCAGAAACTGGGCGTACTGTACAGGGCCCGCAGATACTTTAATAGTACACAACTGCTCACAATCGCAAGCTTTGTACAGGGTTAGCATTAACCCTATACAAGCGCCCCACGGTTGAATTTGGCAGCCACCTCTGGTCTGGAGCCCCAAAATACCTAAAAAAAATCCTCGACTCTGTGCAGAAACGGGCGGGCCGATTGATAGACTCTCCTAACCTAACAAACGGATTGCAATCTTTAGAGCATAGACGTCAGGTGGGAATGTTGTCCTTGTTCTAACGGTATTACAATGGAAGATGCTCCGAGGACCTAGCGTCATTGATCCCTTTGGCACCGGTGCATAGTCGGGAAATGCACCAAACACGCGCCCAACATTTGTACACAGTTGACATTAGTCACATGAGAACGGGTCGTTTCTACGACTCGTTCTTGAGTTCAACAGCTCACCGGCTGTGCAACGATTTACCGGCCTCTGTGTTTCCTCTCTCCTACAACATGGGTCTCTTCAAGACCCATGTTCACTCCTTCCTCCTCAAAAACACCCTCCACACAGCATCTTCAAAGATGACATAGGCCCTGAGGGAAATTATTTTCCTAAGGGCCTCCCGTGTGGAGTTAAAGTAAAAAAAATCCATACAGTAGGTGTTTTGTTTTGGAGGAAGGAACTTCGTAAATAATAAAGGCAGCTTCAGGAAACTTTTAAAGGACTCGTGACATTTTATTTTGCTTTATTCCCAATTACATTGTGAATAATTTCGGAGACCCAAACTACCCAAGACAGACCAAGGATTTTACTTTTACTTATTAAGAAGGTTGGCTGGTGAGAAGAGAGAGATAAAACCTAAACCTAGGTCTTTTATAGCGGTCTTGTCTGAAGGGAGTTTGCGTCTCCTGACATCTATGGATAATTTCTTCTATTAATTAATTAACTTTACACAAACCAACAAATCGAAATGTCTGGAGAGGTGTGAGCCCTAGCTAATTAAATTAAATTATACATATTCCCGCCCAAAAAACGGTAAAGGCCAGAGTTTTTTTTTTAATACACAAATAGAATATAATAATTAAAATATCTCACTTATACTACTAAAGATAACTCAGACAACTTTAACTGCTTCACACCAGATTAAATTAACTAACCATTTCATATTTTACATTAAAGTTAAAGATTAAGTTAACGATTAACATTAAAAATCAATAAGTTCTCAATTATTAAACATTTAATTTTAGGACAAACACAATGCCATGCGGATTGGACCAGGTCTTCCTTCCAGGACAGCTAATTTTATTATATACATTTAAATGGGCACTTGCAGTGTTTTTTCATTTTCCTTTGGCTAGATTATGACCTTTAATTTTCATATGAGTTTTCACAAGAGGTCACGACCTCCACCATCTTTATTTATTTGCACTTTTTTTTATTTTAATTGTATTTTCCACTTTTCTACAAGCGAATTTATTATTGTTTTTCACTTTTATTTACACAAGCGAATTTATTATTGCTTTTCACTTTTATTCACACAAGCGAAGTACTGATCTCTTCATTGTTGTCCTCAATTGGCAGTAGGCATAGTTTTGATATTGCCCTCTGAACCGTTCCCTGTCCTGTGATGATGGTAGCTACTCGTACTCTTCCATCGGGCCCCGGGTGTACAGCGTGCACTCGTCCTAGCCTCCAAAAGCAAGGAGGCTCATTATCTTCCTTCAAAATGACCATTTGGCCTGGTTGCAGCTGCCTTTGGTGGTTGCCAGTCCATTTCGTCCGGGTCTGCAGCTCAGCCAAGTACTCCTTGCGCCACCTCGACCAAAACGACTGTATTAGTTGATTTAATTTTTGGTAATGATTCAATCTATTGACTGCCACATTCTGCAAATTCTGCTCCGGGATCGCTGCTAAACTCGTTCCAATGAGAAAGTGACCAGGAGTCAGAAGATTTAGGTCTTGGGGGTCATTGGACAGCGGACAGAGAGGACGGGAGTTCAAGCATGATTCAATTTGACATAACACAGTGCTAAATTCCTCATATGTTAGTAGTGAAGCATTTGCCACCCTCTTCAAGTGGTATTTTACTGATTTGACTCCTGCTTCCCACAGTCCCCCAAAGTGCGGAGCCCTTGCGGGTATAAAATGCCACCGAATGGATAAATTGGCTAAGTATTTATCGATTTTTTCATTTGAATTCTTCAAAAATTCATAGATTTCCCTTAATTCGTTATTCGCGCCCCGAAAGTTCGTGGCGTTATCTGAAAACAT
The DNA here is from genome assembly GCA_936435175.1 of Glyphotaelius pellucidus. Classification (NCBI taxonomy): domain Eukaryota; kingdom Metazoa; phylum Arthropoda; class Insecta; order Trichoptera; family Limnephilidae; genus Glyphotaelius; species Glyphotaelius pellucidus. The sequence continues at coordinate 17,881,594 of OW386559.1, read as the reverse complement.
TTTACTGGGTTTCCCTCTTCGCGAGATGAAACGCTTAAACGCATTTAGGAAGCTATCAGTGCTTAAAGACATTACTACTTCTAAATGTATAGCTTTGGTTACCATACATATAAATAGACATATATAAGATTTTACGCTGTGAGTCTTACGGCTGACACCTGATTTAATCATAATGGGTCCGCAGTAGTCCACGTCGGACAATTGAAACGGGCGACCTTCCGTTATTCTTTCGGTCGGTAAGTCCGCCATCAGCTGTTGCTCTGTTTTCGGGTTACACCTAAAACATACAATACAGTATTTCAGAACCTTTTTAATTAAGTTTTTACCCATAATTGGCCAGTATTTCATTCTTATTAACGCTAACAATGCCTGCGTTCCTGCGTGTAAATATGAGTAATGGTAGTGCCTGACAATAAGTTCACTTAGTTTATGATGTGAAGGTAGTACTATGGGGTGTTGTTGACTTTCCGATATCATTTTTCCGTTGGACAACCTACCCCCCACCCGGATTAAATCCTTAAACAAATAAGGATTTAATGACTTTAATCTACTACAATTTCTCACATTTACCCCGGTTTGCAATGCCCTCGTCTCCTCCGGGAATGCAAAACATTGTGCGCGAGATATTAAAATGTGAAGTGAATTCTCCAATTCGTAAACAGTTAACGCTCCGTCACGTCTTGACAAAGGATTTCTGCAATTAAAAATAAATCTTAAAATATAAGCTGTCACCCTTTGCAATTTGGTTAAGCAAGAGTATCTGGAAAATATTTCCCAATCCTGTTTTACTGCTGAAATTAACGTTAGTTTCAATCTTTCTTCTGGCAAATCCAACGGCGTAACTTCACTGCAAGTAATCGGGTAATCGCCTGAAGTCAACCAGGTGGGCCCATGCCACCAAATGTCAGATTTAAGTAGTTGCGAGACTGTGGTGCCTCTGGATAAAACGTCCGCCGCATTATCCTCCGATCTTACGTGCTTCCATTGTGCGGGTTGACTGGATTCCTGGATTTCAGCTACCCTATTTGCCACAAATGTGTTCCACCTGGCTGGCTGTCCACGAATCCAGAAAATCGTTATCATGGAATCGCACCAGTAGGTTGTATCTATTTCATTTAAGTTCATATCTATTTTGACATAGTTTACTAATTTTGTGAGTAAAACAGCACCACAAAGCTCCAGCTTTGGTAGTGATATGCTTTTCAACGGTGCCACCCTTGATTTTGATGTGACTAAATTAGAAGTTGTGTTTCCCGATTCATCAGTAGACACTATATATATACAAGCTGCATAGGCCTTTTCTGACGAGTCACAAAATCCATGCAGATGCAGTTTAACTTGATGTTTGCAAATTATTTTTCTCGGTATTTTTAACTTGTTCAAAAAAGGTAATTCATTTATATACGAATTCCATGCATTCATCTGCTCAGATGGAACATCCTCGTCCCACTGAATTTTAGTTTGCCACAAACCTTGCATTATCAGTTTTGCGACTAAAATTATTGGGCCTATCAGTCCCAATGGGTCAAAGGTAGAGGCGATACATGATAGCATTTGGCGTTTGCTTTTAACGCACGCTTCTAAGGGCTCTACAATGTACTGAAAATAGTCTTGCTGGTTATTCCATGACAACCCTAAAATTTTCTTTTCTTTGGGGTTATCAGTAATAATCATATCTGCATCATTCTCTGATTTCGAACCTATAGAGGGTAGATTCGATCGCCATTTTCATAAATTCATCCCAGCAGATGCCAAAATGCTGCTTAATTGATGCTTAATAGTGAGACAATCTGCCTCATTTTCGTCGCCAGTTATCAAATCATCCGTATAAAAATTGTATTTTAGGATTTGACTGACCTTTCTGTATGCTTCCTGATTTTCCGTTCCTAATTGCTCCAAGCATCTGGTAGCCAGAAAGGATGATGGTCCCAAACCGTAGGTGACAGTATTGAGTTGGTAGTGTCGGATTTCTTCTTCCGGAGAGTCCCTCCAGACTATGCGCTGCAAATCTCTATCCTCAGGTTGCACCAATATTTGACGATACATCTTCTCGATGTCGGCGGTTAATGCATACTGGTGCTTTCTGAAAAATAACAGTTGTGCCCATAAATCCTTTTGTAAAACTGGCCCTACCATGAGGGCGTCGTTTAATGATATACCGGTTGATGACTTGGCTGATCCGTCAAACACGACCCTGGTTTTGGTTGTCGTGCTAGACTCCTTCATCACTGCATGGTGTGGCAAATAATAACAAATTTTATCTTTTGGTGGTGCTTTGCACAGCGTCATGTGCCCCAATTCCTGATACTCTTTCATGAATTTTTTTATAATCTAGCATCAGGTCTTGATTGGCAAGGAATTTCTTCTCCATATTATAGAATCTTTTTTCAGCCAACTTTAGGATTTCACCCATTTGATTAATATTAGGCCGCAGCGGTAATCTTACCGCAAAACGTCCTTTCTCATCTCTTTTGTGCGTGTGTAAGAAGCTCTCTTCACATGCTCTTTCTTCGTGGCTTCTGTTTTACAGGAGCTAGTTCCTCTATTTTCCAAAAGTTTTCTAATTGCTTATGCAATAAATTTAAAGATAAATGACAGGAATTTACTGGCCTTTTTGGTTTCGGAGTGGAGATAGGCCCGGATACAAGCCATCCTAGCTCGGTCCTTTGCAGCGTGAGTCCCGCATCTCCAATCCTCATTCGATCGTTATGCAAGACTTCCCAAAATACCTCCGCTCCTAGTAGTAGATCTATCGGGCTGGTAATGTTGAAGTTTGGATCTGCTAATTGGAGACCGCTGGGGATCTCCGCTTCTTTTCTCTGAAAGGAAATTTGGGGCAGATTACTGGTCACCTCAGGTATTATCAGGCATTCTATCTTCTTTTCGTACTCAGAGTAGCCTGAAGTTATATTTAATCCCACTTTAGATCTTATATTTAAAATTTTATTGTGGATTCCCGTGACAGGAATGTTGACCCTTTTCGTTTTTGAATTTAATTTCTTGACGAATGCCTTACTTATGAAATTCGTTTGAGCCCCAGAATCTAATAGAGCTCTTGCTTGAGTTGAGTTTCCTGCATCATCCTTTATGTTGATGATGGCAGTTGACAATAACACGAAATTTTGTTCTACCTTCGCGGCATGATTTGATACTAAAGGCGCTTCCTTCGCGGAAGATGTTGATGCCCTTTCGTGTTTTGATTCCTCCTCCTTCTTAACATGAAGTAAAGTATTATGATTTTCACCATCGCATTTACGGCAATTGAATTTAGACCTGCAATCCTTCAATTTATGACCGGGGTTTAAACATTTTAAACAAGCGCCTAATTTGTGTATTTTATCAATTCGTTCTTTCGGTTTTAATTCCAAAAATTTGCGGCAATAATAAATTTTATGATTATCGTTGCAATGTAAACATTTTAATTTTTGTGCGGACAACGACACCAAAACTTCCTTTTTATAATTATGCGGATTCGTTTTTCCCGGATTAATTCTTTTTTCGTTATTTGCCGAGGCTTCTAGTACTTGGGCCCTTGTATACAAACAACTAATAAATTCTTCGTAGGTAGGTAAATTATTCTTTGTTGGGTATTGTTCCCAATGAGCCCTTGTATTTGAATCTAATTTGCTTGATAACAAATAAATTAATATTACATCCCAATTTTTCGTAGCTATATTTAAGTTATTTATTGATTTTAAATGTAATTGCGCCTCGTCCAATAGATTCCTTATTGCGACGTGATTTTCTGCCTTTACGTCCGGTAATTTAAACAATGCGTTTACATGATTATTTATAATTATTTTTGAGTTTTCGTATCTGTCCGGAAGCATCTCCCAGGCCGTAACGTAGTTATCCGCGTATATCGGTAACGCTGTTATGAGTTTAAACGCTTCCCCTTTCAGACAAGACCGCAGATAATAAAAATTTTGAACGGCATCCAGGTTATGATTGCTGTCTACTAAAGATATGAACGCATCCCGGAACTGCATCCATTCGCAGTAATCCCTTTTAAATTTCGGTAATTCAATTATCGTTAATTTAATATTGTTATTCGCCGTGATTGCAGAATCCTTTTTAGCTAACCTCTCTTTTGCGCTGGCCAATATATAAAAATAATCATTTTCAAAGCTCGCTCGGTCGCCTTCATCATCGTCGGGAGATAATGCCTCTATTCTATCTTGATCGCCCGTCATGACCGGGCTTCGTGTGGTCGAATGAAATTCACTTCGTAAATCGACTAGCAGCTAGCATCATCGTAGAGTGCAGAGGTATCCAAGCATTACCTACTACCTTACTTTAAAAGCCCGTTTATATTAGGAATAGTCTGTAATTCATATTCGATAAGCCCTAGGCCGTAAAAGTTGGAAGATAGGAAACCTGTGTAACCGTTTATAATAGATGGCAATAATCTTTAATAATTTTCCATAACCGAAAAGATGGTTCAACTTTATCTTTTACGGTTATGGATTACAGAAAGCTTAGATATATGCTGAGATTTACGTATTTTCGATCAATACTCTATGGTATCTACAATTCACTTTAGTTGAATAATAATTTTGTGAACAAATATTTACTCGAAGTTAATAAATACTTTACCGAATTTAAATTTATATTCGCTGAAGACGAACGTGATCTAATAAATAGTAATAAACATCTCTTATAATCTAATATAATCTCCCGGTTGACAGTTGACATAGACAAGTGATAGCGGCATTGTCACTTCTATGGGCATATTCTATTCTATTCCTATTCCAATTATAAACGACCATCTAAAATATTACGGATTACGGCCCTGGCCTATTCTTATCGCTTATTCCTAATATAAACGGGCCTTAACTCTCCTCCTGTCTCCCGCTCTGCATAAACAAGTAAAGACAAAAATGACGTAAAAAGCGCCGCAGTCGAAAAAAAAAGTGCAAATTAAATGTTTTAAATTAAATTTCACGACCGACCAGTTGGTAGCGTGCTAGTTATTGGTTCCTACTCGGGCGTTGCTGGGTCGATCCTCTACTAGTTAGTCCTCCATCATTTCACTTGAAAATGCAACTAGATTTGGATGCACCATCTGAATAGTCGTTGATAAACAAATTAGATTTTAACACAAAAAAGATGTGTCACAATGTCCTTCACTCATTGTAAAAACATTATTGTTTACGATTATAAGATAAAGGGTGAATGTTATCACGTGTAAAATCCGTGAAGAATCTCGGTGTCGTCTTTGATCCCGAACTGACATTCTCTGGCCATATATCGCAGCTCACTCAGTCTTGCTACCAACTTCTTGGGTTCATCATCAGGACTTGTAAGCAGTTTGAGAACCAAGAAGCAATGCTAGCATTATTCGATGGCATCCTGAGAAGCAAGCTGGAGTACGCGAGCGATGTTTGGGCACCGTACCACCAGAAGTATATTATTGTCATGTTGAAGCAAATCCAGAAGAAATTCCTCAGATATGTTTATATGCACCACATTGACTTACTTGAGGAAACTGATTCTGTGAGTCTAGAAACTACGCGGAAAGCAGGTCTTGCTATTCTGTCTTTCAAAATTTGGAACAATTTCATCGATAGCCCATTTCTTGGGATGCTATGATTTATATGTGCCAGACCACTACAGCCCAAGTCGACATCATGATTTATTTAGAGTACCGAACGGCAGAACAGACGTCTTGGCAAAGCATAGCATGACGAGGGGAGTGGTGCTGTTAAATGGACTTGCAAACCATTTGGATGAAAGTGATTGTTCTCCCTACGCCTTAAAACTATTATTGAAGGGTCACCTGCCTAAATGCTGATATGGTAACTAAATTGTACTGCAATTGAAATAATTCTATTGTACAATAATAATAAAAAGAAAATAAAATTTAAAGGGTGGATTCTCAACATTCTGAGATTATTTGTATATTTAAGTATGATACTAAAAAGTGGTGATCATTACATGTTTCGAAATATCACGACCGACCAGTTAGTAGCGTTGTATATAGTTATTGAATCCTACTCGGCCTTAAAAACTAGGCTCGTTCTTAAAGTTTTCTTCACAAAAACTAGATATGAAAAAAAAAAATTAAGTCCGGTGGTGCGTCAAGTATGATGGGAAGGAATAATCGACCTTTCAGAGACAAAAATCGCCCGCGGGGCCAGAAGGCAGCACTTTGCGGGCCACATCTGGTCCGCGGGCCGCCAATTACCGATCGCTGTAAAAGGTACAGTAATTATCGGTTTGTTAGAAGAAGGACATTTGACTTGTGGCTTGAGCAGCAGAGATGCGTGCTTATAACGTTGGGGGAGGCGCCAGTGGGTTGTGAGGTGACTGCTCCAGATTGTCTCTTTGGACGCTTGTCCAGTAGGTACTCGCAAAAAAAAATACAGCAGTATTACATGTGCTAAAATTATACCTTATTTATCACATATATATTGTCCCATTCCACTGCTCCAAAGCTTTGGTTTGGAGCAGGCTTGAGAGTGAATCAATCAAAGAGTGAAGTATTCCCTGATGTTGGAGAAGGTTCAGAAGAGATTTCTGAGATTTCTCTAGATTAGGGAGTATGGTTATTACCCGTTGCTCTACCTTACCGATTCTCTCTTGGGCATGCTCGGTATGAACCATCAAGAAGGGGTCAGAAAGGATATGCTCAATGTAACACATTTATTCAGACTGATTCGTTGGTGGTTCGAAAACTCGACCATGATGGAGAGCATTATTTTGATGATTACATGTTCCCGATGATTACTCCGTCATCAATATACTGTTTTATCTCCGGGCTTGAAGAAATAACTAGCCAATGGTCATGCCAGTCGGGAGAGCTGTCTTGTTGTTAAATCTAATAAATTCAATGAAACTTTGAATTGTTACTGTTAATTTAAATCTGCTTGTTGAAATGTTAAATTAAAATTGTAATTAATTTAATTTGATTTTAATGTTAAATGTTTTTAAAATGAATAAATTGTATTGAATTTATTTGGTCCAATTTTTTTTCAAGCGTTTCAAGAGGCCGAATCTACATTAACATTTTATTCTTAATGTTGTGTGCTTTTGTAGGAGGGGAGAGGGGGGTGTTTTTCAATGGATACAAAGAATGCATTTTGCAGAAGTTTAATAATAATCTTGATGTTTTTTCAATTATAATTTTTTTTATTGTTATCTCTACCAAAGCTTCTGTGGTGTTATTTCAGCATAAATCTCGTTGCACAGTTTTGTAACGCCATCCTTAATAAGAAGTAACAGAACTTTATAATCCCCGTAGATCAATTCTTGCGGCGCCTTCCTGTAATCAACGGTGTAGTCGACTAAGGGGATGTAACCCTGAAATAAATACAAATAATTTACGTTTTATTTTATTTAATAAATTACAGCAAAACAGATTAATTCTGTTAAATTCAATTTATTGTAATTATGTTGGATTCAATCTGGCTTTTGAGGTGAGCCCACCAAAGCAATGCAGCATCATGTGTTTTTGATAATGTTTAAGGAATTCTGTGAGTAGACCCTGCGAGTAGAAGATGACATAGGCCCTGAGGGAAATTATTTTCCTCAGGGCCTCCTGCGTGGAACTCATGTAAAAAAAAAAGACCACAAATCTTTGAGATAGTCGAGAATTTTTTTAAAAGCTCACAAAAAAGTGAAAGACCAGAAAAAACTGCTTCATAAAAAGTTCAAAATCTCATACTTACGATCCCCTTTTCGGTTACAGTTGGATTATGTAATTTGGCAAAATAAGTTATTTAAAAATATATCGTAAAACATTTTATTATTTGGGCCTGAAAAGCAAAATAAAACATACTTATTGGCAATGTTTTGTTCTTGCCTGTATGAGATTGAGAACGTGTTCACACTGTTCACACACAGATATAAAAGATGTAGCTTGGCCTATTTCAGCATATCACTCGCTATATATTCCCATTGGGAATGTATGGCGAGCGATATGCTGAAATAGGCCAAGCTACATCTTTTATAGCTGTGTGTGAACGTGCTCTGATCCCGGCGCTGAACGCGGCGATGGAACTTTTAATAAAAAGTTTTATTGCCGTATTTTAGTGAGTTTCTCCAGCTCTGAGAGTTGATGATTTAGAACGTAGAGCTCGAAATAATTGATTCTGGCGCTGAACGCTGTAGTGGAATTTTCATAAAAAGTTCCGTTGCCGTATTAGTGAGTTTCTCCAGCTCTGAGAGTTGATGATGTAGAACGTAGAGCTCGAAATAATTGATTCTGGCGCTGAACGCTGTAGTGGAATTTTCATAAAAAGTTCCGTTTCCGGTAAAGAAGCTTTGTAAACCTATATATATATTTTTGGCAGTTTGTGTAGTGAATGATTATTTTTGTGTAATAAAATAAATCAAGGGAGTTAATTTAAAATTTGGAACGAAAAATTCACATACCGCCGTTATTGGACATTTTTCAGGGCGTCCGGCAGCTCTCAGAACAAATGTCGCGTCGTTTTTGATATACTTGAAGAGAGACTCACACGCATTTGTTTCATTCAAGACGATGAAGTTGGGCTTGAAGCCCCCATCTCCCCACTTCGCAACATTGAAGTAGAACTAAAAAGCAGAGAATAGCATACATAACTAAATAGGACACAGGAAAAGTGGGCTCCGTTTGAAAAAAATATGAACATGCGTTTTGTTTTGTTTGGAAGGTATTAAAATTGTTTGTGTTTGTTTTCAAAAAATTGTTACGATTTCGAATGTTAAAAAACCTTTTTTTTTAAATCACAACGAAAGCGGCTCATTACATAAAGTAGATATTTAAACGGCTTTAGTTATATATTTTTTTCTTTTCTAAAATTTCTAAAATACCTTAAACCGGAGGGGTACTTGGCATCACTTTTCACATAAAATTATGTATATTTTAACGGGAATGAATAATATTATTGAAATTAAATGGCAAGGTGATGCGAATCGTTAATATTTTTTTTTTGTAATTTAAGGGGGTATTCTAGTTCAGAAGCCCGAAATTCTGGCGTTTTTTGACGGTCGATAAAAACATAACCAATAATATTTTGAGTATTGCATTTTTATATTATTTATTTATTTATATTTTAAGAATTCACAAAAAAATATATATGTATATTTCACAAAGTTACACGCTGAGGGGGAAAAAAGAGCCTGTCCATCTTGTCACATTTCAACCCTTTGATTTTAACCTTTCTGATCATTTGATGACTACAAAAAATGTAGATTCTTTATCCATACCGATTTCATTATGGTAGGAACTAAGAAAAATGAAAAAAAAATTTTTTTTGGCAAAATGGCAGCTACTTAAAAAAAATTGATGTTTTTCAGTTATTTTTTAATTTTTCTGAATTTTTAAAAATAGTAAAAAAATTAAATTTCAATTTTTTTGTTGGTTCCTACCATGGATGTATAAAAAAATTCATGCCAAATTTCAAGAAAATTGGTTTATTAGAACTTGAGATTTTGTGACGAACGTTTCGAAAATAGTACTTTCGAGAAAAAAGCGTTAGTTTTGTTTTATTTAGATTCCGTCTATTGTCACTAAAATGGCCGTAACTTTTAAAATAATTCAAATTTCTAAAAATCCTTTTAAGGATGTATTCTTGAATATCTAAACTATCGAAATAGAAAGAATCTTTTTTTTAATAGAATACTTAAGTGTACTTATCAATTTTATAAATTAATTATGCATTTTTAAAAAGTTTAATATATTTCCGTGATTTCTCATTGCTTATCGCGTATTATCGCAAATGCGACACGTGGAGTGGACTGTATCAATATATTAAAAATGTTATGCTTGTGAATACTTTGACACAACTATGGGGAATGGTAAACAGATGAATGGGGAAGGAAACTGACTTACCCCTTATGATTGATGTTCAGCTCAATATTATGGGTCTGAGGGAGCACTAAGTCACTCACTGCACAAGCTTCCATAAAACTGGTCGATGTTATATAAAACTGAGAGAATAATGATGTTCGTTGCACAGTTTCTTTTAACAGACTCACTGACATATTGATTTTATTGTTGTACGGTAGGTAATATTGTCAGTAAGGACAGGTAATTGTGGTACAAAATGATGGGTAGAGAAATGGAACAAGGTATATAGATAGGTATACATAGTTGCGTCAACATCGCGTATTAAAGCTATCCTTATAAAAATACTGTGGGAATCCTCAATAGTCATTATTATCATGACACAAAAGAAAATTTACGGTTTAATAATAAAAATACATAGGCATTTTAAATTTCGATTTATATAGAAGAAAAAATTTGTATATGAAAGAGAAAAATAAAACAGAGTAGCTATCTGCCACCTGCCACATATTGTGATCGTTGCTCACAATATTGTATATGAACGAGAAAAATAAAACAGAGTAGCTATCTGCCACCTGCCACATATTGTGATCGTTGTTCACAATATTGTATATGAAAGAGAAAAATAAAACAGAGTAGCTATCTGCCACCTGCCACATATTGTGATCGTTGTTCACAATATTGTATATAAACGAGAAAAATAAAACAGAGTAGCTATCTGCCACCTGCCACATATTGTGATCGTTGTTCATAATATTGTACATGAAAGAGAAAAATAAAACAGAGTAGCTATGTGCCACCTGCCACATATTGTGATCGTTGTTCATAATATTGTACATGAAAGAGAAAAATAAAACAGAGTAGCTATCTGCCACCTGCCACATATTGTGATCGTTGTTCATAATATTGTACATGAAAGAGAAAAATAAAACAGAGTAGCTATCTGCCACCTGCCACATATTGTGATCGTTGTTCACAATATTGTATATGAAAGAGAAAAATAAAACAGAGTAGCTATCTGCCACCTGCCACATATTGTGATCGTTGTTCATAATATTGTACATGAAAGAGAAAAATAAAACAGAGTAGCTATCTGCCACCTGCCACATATTGTGATCGTTGTTCACAATATTGTATATAAACGAGAAAAATAAAACAGAGTAGCTATCTGCCACCTGCCACATATTGTGATCGTTGTTCATAATATTGTACACGAAAGAGAAAAATAAAACAGAGTAGCTATCTGCCACCTGCCACATATTGTGATCGTTGTTCACAATATTGTATATGAAAGAGAAAAATAAAACAGAGTAGCTATCTGCCACCTGCCACATATTGTGATCGTTGTTCATAATATTGTACATGAAAGAGAAAAATAAAATAGAGTAGCTATCTGCCACCTGCCACATATTGTGATCGTTGTTCATAATATTGTACATGAAAGAGAAAAATAAAACAGAGTAGCTTTCTGCCACCTGCCACAAATTGTGATCGTTGTTCATAATATTGTTTATGAAAGAGAAAAATAAAACAGAGAAGCTATCTGCCACCTACCACATATTGTGATCGTTGTTCATAATATTGTATATGAAAGAGTAAAATAAAACAGAGTAGCTATCTGCCACCTGCCACATATTGTGATCGTTGTTCACAATATTGTATATGAACGAGAAAAATAAAACAGAGTAGCTATCTGCCACCTGCCACATATTGTGATCGTTGTTCACAATATTGTATATAAACGAGAAAAATAAAACAGAGTAGCTATCTGCCACCTGCCACATATTGTGATCGTTGTTCATAATATTGTACATGAAAGAGAAAAATAAAACAGAGTAGCTATCTGCCACCTGCCACATATTGTGATCGTTGTTCATAATATTGTACATGAAAGAGAAAAATAAAACAGAGTAGCTATCTGCCACCTGCCACATATTGTGATCGTTGTTCACAATATTGTATATGAAAGAGAAAAATAAAACAGAGTTGCTATCTGCCACCTGCCACATATTGTGATCGTTGTTCATAATATTGTACATGAAAGAGAAAAATAAAACAGAGTAGCTATCTGCCACCTGCCACATATTGTGATCGTTGTTCACAATATTGTATATAAACGAGAAAAATAAAACAGAGTAGCTATCTGCCACCTGCCACATATTGTGATCGTTGTTCATAATATTGTACATGAAAGAGAAAAATAAAACAGAGTAGCTATCTGCCACCTGCCACATATTGTGATCGTTGTTCATAATATTGTACATGAAAGAGAAAAATAAAACAGAGTAGCTTTCTGCCACCTGCCACATATTGTGATCGTTGTTCATAATATTGTACATGAAAGAGAAAAATAAAACAGAGTAGCTATCTGCCACCTGCCACATATTGTGATCGTTATTCACAATATTGTATATGAACGAGAAAAATAAAACAGAGTAGCTTTCTGCCACCTGCCACATATTGTGATCGTTGTTCATAATATTGTTTATGAAAGAGAAAAATAAAACAGAGTAGCTATCTGCCACCTGCCACATACTGTAAACGTTGCTCATAATATTGAACTAATAAAACAAAATAATAACACACACGCTTTGATATTCTCTGGGGAGGATTAATACCACCAGGTCAAGCTGGGCCAAGAATCAGCCCAATCATAGAATAAATTATCTTTAATGTTTGGTCACTTCCAAAACTTTACAGATTTCGTCATCGCACTTATTGATGCACTGTCATAATTAATTACTCAAAGGGTAACTGCTCCTCGTCAGGTTCTTCCTGAAACAATTCTAAAATAAGTTCCTTAGTTGTCATCTGAGGAATCTTGCCTCATTTCCTATACCTACGGCTTCTTCGTCACTTGAGTCACTCTGTCTTGCTCTCTCGTTCGTTGTAGATCATGTTGCTATTTCCATCGCTTGCTTTTCTTCCAATGTTTCCTGATGGGCCACGTTTTCCCCGTCAGGTTCTTCCTGGAACAGCATTCTTACATAAGTTACTTAGTTGACATCTGAGGAATCTAGCTATATCATTTCCTATACCTACGGCTTATTCGTCACTTGAGTCACTCTGTCTTGCTCTTTCGTTCGTTGAAAATCATGTTGTTATTTCCATCGCTTGCTTTTCTTCCAATGTTTCCTGATGGGCCACGTTTTCCTCGTCAGGTTCTTCCTGGAACAGCATTTTTACATAAGTTCCTTAGTTGACATCTGAGGAATCTAGCTATATCATTTCCTATACCTACGGCTTCTTCGTCACTTGTGTCACTCTGTCTTGCTCTCTCGTTCGTTGTAGATCATGTTGCTATTTCCATCGCTTGCTTTTCTTCCAATGTGTTCTGATGGGCCTGTGGCCCATCAGGAAACATTGGAAGAAAAGGAAGGAAAATGAAGAACACTTTTTCCAGCTGCCATATTGATTTTTCTTGATCTGACGATTTTCTTGGCAACAACAGATACCCGAGATGGAAAAAATGGATTGCTGACTTCCAACCTTCTTCTCATATACTCTGGTCATGCCAGAAACAAAAATTTAAAAAAAATGCATTTAACAGCCTACAACAGAAAAAAAGAATTCGGGTAACATTGCATCTTATGCAATGTAACTCCAAATTTATTAAAAACGCGATAGCATCAAGAAATAAATTGGTAAATATATGAATCTTCATTTGGTAAATTTCATATTACTTGGTAAATTTCATGTTACTTCATATGTTTTACATTTGGAAAAACATATTCATGTATTCATTTTCACAATTATATTTAACATAATTAACCACTTTACTCACCTTAAAATGATTCACTCAGTCGAAGGTGCGAAAAAATTATTTTCACTCGAAAATTTTGAAAAACGGCACGTCCTTGATAACTCATAGTGATATGGGATTCTGGTTCAAACTTTGCATTAAAAGAGAGTGTTTGGCGACATATACCGAATATTAAAGGAATAAAACCGTTTTAATTAAGACGACAATATACCCTGAAATATATTCAGAATCTTAATGACGTAAGTAAAGGAGCCGTTTACACAAATTGCGACTCGCGACCCGTGTATTGGACGGACCTACCGTCGAATTTGCTCTATCAAAGAAAAGAAGAAGAAGATAAATAATGTGGGAATCTTAACGACGTAAGTGATGAAAGCGTATAAACAAATATACGCCTGCGGCACGGCGTATTAGACGAACGTACGGTCGAATTCGCCTTAGCGGGCCTGGAGATTTGACCTTTGCGCCGCGTTCATTTCAATTAATACTGAAGAACGTGTTACAAATATTTAAGATGTTTTTTAATGAATCTCTCCCAAAGTTATTAATTCATCGTTTAAAAAAATAAAATCTGGTGCTCACCGCTAACTTGGTAGTTGAAAAACTTGTTATAAAGTTTAAAATAGTAAAATATATTAATGGTAAGGTATTGTTTTTATTAATTTTAAATATAAAGAACTTACATCCCCAGGGGTCTGTTGGAATAAAAAAGTTATTTTAGTTACGAATTCGCCGGAAATGATTAAAATGTAAGTTTTGAGCAAACAAAAATTATTAGGGTTCTGTATCGCCTTAATAACAACGACCGCAGATGGGTTCAAAACATTATTTTGCAAAGTCCCCCCGTGATATGCAAAGTAACCCCGGTTTACGGTAGCAATCAAGTTTAATTACCCGGACTGTTTCATCGATGTCTACATCAGTTTTTATTTCTCCGTTGAAAACGGCATGAGTCCTATTTACTTTTTTTCTTTCAAACACAAAATAATTGGAATACTGCTCGGGTTTTTCACATTGCAATATATGTTTAAGGTTTAAATCAGCAGGGCCCTGAAACAATAAATGATATCAATAAGAAATTAGGTATCTCATATTTTCTTAAAAATTGAAATATGAAAATGATATTAGAAACCAACTTAGAACCACTTCAGAAAGGTCATCAAAAGTGAAGAATTTTTTTTTTATAAAATTGGTTAACTTTAGTTAGGTTACGTTAGGTTAGAGTTAAGGGCCATTTTAAAAATATTTTTTTATAGCTTTTAATGAGGTGTTGAGTTTTATCCTCAGTTGGCAAGGAACCAGTCGCAATAGCGTGATAACCTAATTATCAAAAATACTTACAAGCATCGGCGTTTCACAAAACACAAATGCTATTAGGTGGAATGTCAACAGACACACAGAAACTCTTAGAAATTCTTTTCTGAACATGTTGACCAAACGGAACAAACTGAACTAAACGTTTACACACATGCCAATATGTTCCTATCGATATTTTGTTGTTGGGTACTTTGCGTGATTATGACGGATACATTAATTGATTCGTAACATGCGCTTATGGACAAATTACATAACAAAGCATACGATAATTATTGTTTTAAAGAATTAAAACATGTTTATGGTTACCGACCATGTACGATATCACTTCACAGCATCCTGTGAATAATAAAACTCAAAGTAACAGTAGTTATCCACCGGAGCGCTTTTTGCCACAATATGGCACTATTTAAAATACCTTTGATTGCTTTGCTGACAATTTTAGCAAATTTTCCTTTATTTGTAAGTAATTAAGTAGAAGTTTACGATTTTATAATATTTTTTTTATAAATCCTACGAATATGAAGATAGGTGAATTCATCGGCTATGTAGAACTACAATCAGTTTGTATGTCTTCATATTAAAATTCGAAGGTATGATTTTTTTTTAATTTGGTCGGAAAATATTCAAAATGATCACCAAAAAATGTCGAGCAATCGGAGAAAAAGTTTTAAATTGCGCTTTCGCTCCAGGGGTTATAAATTAAATATTGATACAATGAATAGTGAACTAACAGCTACCTAAGAGAAAGATTCTTTAAAGTTAAAACAGACAATGTATTCTCCACAACCCGCCCGATATCAGCTGGCGTCCCACAAGGCAGCCAACTCTCTCCATCTTTATATAACATCTATTGTAGCGATATTCCTAAACCAATGGATCATAATGTTAAAATCACTCAATTTGCGAATGACACTAACATCATTTCTAGTTCAAACTTCGAGAGCATCGTCATAAATCGTGTTCAGAGACAAACTCTAGCTGAAAAGTGATGTAAAAAGTGGAGAATATCAACAAATCCAACTTAAAGTGCCGCAACCGTTTTCTCAAAGACACGGCCAAAACGGCCCCCATTCATTAGACTGTTTAGGGAAAATGTTCTTATTAACGGACAACAAATTATTACTATACAAAACAACTATAAGGACAGGTTTCACCTATGCATGCCCCGTTTTAGAGTATGCTGGGCCCAACCTCTTAAAAAATGTCATATCTTTCAAAACAAAGCCATTAGACTTGCGTTAAATGCACCAAAATGGAGTAGAATTTGTTCTCTCCATAATGACTTCAGTCATACCTAAATGGAGTGGTGCATTTAATATTGATCTCGCTGGCGAGTTTCGAGAAGAAACAGGACTGCATATCGACCCCCTGACTATGGAAATTCAAGACCCTTGGAATTTTTTCAGCAATTTTGTACTCTCGGTTTCTTGAAAATATTTGCTCCAGATCAATCTGGACGTACGGCAAGAAGAGTAAGGCTGTATATGTTTATCACCTTTTTTTATTACGGACGTTGAAGCTAACTTTCCATGTAGTATGTAAACATACTGATGTAAATATTGATGGAAAAGCAAATACAAAGGATATGCTAGATTGTGGCACAAACATTAAAAAAATATAGCGCCACCAATTTTTTTTGCTTTTTGCAACAACACATATTGTCAAGTTCAACACTTTCGCCTTGATCCAGTGGTTTTAATTTAGTCAAGATATCATTATATTATCCTGTGTGGACAAGAGATAAATTGAGATTATGGTCACTAACAAAATTTGATGTAGTGTCAGTTGGTATATCACAGTTTAAACACTTTTATAGAAATCAGCTAATGGGTCAACGATACTTTTAACGCTATTGGCTTTTTTGCTCTCTCTTCTTTATATTTCTTATGCAATCCTTTTTAACCCCTCAGGCTAATTTGTTCGCTTTTTGGAACAACTAGTTATATAATTGTATGCAGCTTGAACTTCATACCAGTACGAGCAGTCCCGGAAATAATTCAAATTAAGTACTTTCGTTATAGTAATCTATTTGACCGTGTTTTGTTTTTAGCAACGGGAATGTTTTGTTGCATTAATTTGTAACCATTGGTCACGCAAATGTCTTTGAATTTTTTATGTTGGCAGCGCTATTTGCAAATTGCAGTTTCACACGGCACAATTTACTAAGGCGTGCATTATGAGTAATAATTTTTCGTGTTTATGAAACCGAACCAAATAATAATGAATACGTATTATTTATCGTTTCCGGAGATTAAAATACGTACTTCTTATTATTATCTAACTGACACAAAGTGATTTTTTTTTGCTAAAAGTTCATATTTGCCGTCGTAATAAAAAATATGGCGGTCCTTGAAAAATGACATTTCGCGTTTTTAAAGTTAACAAAATAACGATTAAAACGCAAAATTTTTCAATTCCGGCTACTGAATTACTTACTACTAATTATTATCTACCTAGTACAATTTTTTAATTTTTTTAAAGTGTGTATTGTGCGTGTCCTTAATAGGTAAATATTTACCTCTTTTTTTTTTAAATTTGCTTTAAAACCGGTCAAATGCCAAGGGAGGAGACCACGTAAATTTCGCAAAGTTTTGACTTTAACGTAATATTTTGTGGGTTTATTTTGTGCTAGGTATCGTACATTATATTTACCGAAACACATTCCTCAAACAATAAACTATGCATAAAAACAACATTACTTGCATTTATTTGATAATTTGATAGGTTTTCTATCTTTTTCGCTAACTACCACGCTCCTGATGCGTGGACGCCACAGAAAATTTAATATAAATTATTCCGAGTAACTAGGAATATTTCGGGTACCTGTAAAGTCAAAAAAGAGAATAGCTCGAGCGATTCCGACCTTGTCCTTCATTCAGTTTCTTTATACATAAGGGTTAAAATGGCATTCTAAAAAAAAATTCGAAAATTCTGTTCCGACCGCGCCGGCGCGCGCGCTGCACGTAAGGCGTAATGTATACCTACATTTAAAAGCTACATATTTTGGTTGTAATTCTGTAATACAGCAAACTTAAAAAAATATTGTGATATAATAGTAGCAATAATTTATTATTAAAAAACATGAACTAGCAATTCAAAATTAATATTATAGTTAACTGTCAAGCAATTGAAGACTTTATATTTTGGACCTTTATGTCCGCCATCTAGGGCCTCCTGTGGGGAGCTCATGTAAAAAAAATATCTTTATCTAGATTTCGGATTGGATCCAATCCAAAATGGGACCGATAATTTGAAATGATTTAGAGTAGGCAGTCGTATATTATTTTGAAACTTTTAAAATGTTACGTTTACGTTTGTTTTTGGTTTATAATTCGATCTAAAATGTTTCATAAGATCGGTCCCGCGTGTGATAAGTATTTTTTTTTTTACATTAACTCCACACAGGAGGCCCTTAGGAAAATAATTTCCCTCAGGGCCTATGTCATCTTTGAAGATGCTGTGTGGAGGGTGTTTTTGAGGAGAGGAAGGAGTGAACATGGGTCTTGAAGAGACCCGTGTTGTAGGAGGGAGGAAACACAGAGGCCGGCAAATCGTTCCACAGCCGAGCTGTTGAACTCAAGAACGAGTCGTAGAAACGACACGTTCTCATGTGACTAATGTCAACCGTGTACAAATGTTGAGCGCGCGTTTGGCGTATTTCCCGACTATGCACCGGTGCAGAGGGGATCAATGACGCTAGTTCCTCGAAGCATCTTTCATTGTAATACCGGTAGAACAAGGACAGCATTCCCACTTGGCGCCTGTGCTCTATGCATATATGTATAGCACGCATTTTATTTTATTAAAAGACAAATAACTTTGTACACATCACTTTATTTGATACACACTCTAAATGTTTCATGAACAATCTTCACCTCATCAGGAGTTAAAGTATACTGAAGTTTCAAATTAAATATAGATCATAGATTAAATACAGGGGTAGGGGAAGAAGAGAGGGGGAGGGGTAAGAGCGGGGGAAGTTTATAAAATAGCAACAAAGCAAATAGCAATTAATAACGTTTATTCCACTACATTAATAGTATACAGTGGTTGAAAGTTCGAACAACCTGCATTCGTTCTGAAAAGACGGAAACTTCCGAACCACGTCCGTTCCATATCGCTTTCGCGTGCCCAGCTGCATCGACGACTACGACGAGATTAGTCGAGATAAATCTCTGCCAGTGAGGAAATTTTGATATACCTACGATTAAACTAACTGCTCTGAACTGATTTCTTCATTGATTAATTTCAACTCAGGTAAATACATTTAAAAAAATTTTAAAGCAGTTGAGGGAGGGAGCAATTGAAAAATACTAAATTAAAAAATGAAACCGTTTTTTTTAGGCGGTACATCTGTCTTTTTGCTAAAGATGTCAATAAAAAATGGCGTAGAATCTTGTTTTTTAATAACCATACCGCAAAAATGATAAATAAGAACATGCCCGGTAATATTCAACCGGCATTCTATATATTCTATTCCCAATTACATTGTGAATGTTCAGGAGCTCCAAACTACCCAACCTAAACCAAGGAGTTTACGTTTTACTTGTTAAGAAGGTATGGTGATGAGACGAGAAGTGGGTGTAAAAACCTAAACATAGGTTTTTTATAATGTTCTTCCTTGGTAAGAGGGGAATTTGCACCTTCTGACATCTATGGATAATTTCTTCTATTAATTAAATCAACTTTAAAAACCAATAAATCGTATTATCTGGAGAGGTGTGAGTCCTAGCTAAAATTAGGTTAGGTTTTATACAGAACCTACATTAACATTTTATTCTTAATGTTGTGTGCTTTTGTAGGAGGGGAGAGGGGGGTGTTTTTCAATGGATACAAAGAATGCATTATGCAGAAGTTTAATAATAATCTTGATGTTTTTACAATTACAATTTTCATTTTAATTTTTTTTTGTACATTTTTTTTTAATTGTTGTCTCTTAAAAGCTTCTGTGGCGTTGCTTCAGCATAAATCTCGTTGCACAGTTTTGTAACGCCATCCTTAATAAGAAGAAGCAGAACTTTATAATCCCCGTAGACCAATTCTTGCGGCGCCTTCCTGTAATCAACGGTGTAGTTGACTAAGGGGATGTAACCCTGAAATAAATACAAATAATGTACTTTTTATTTTATTTAATAAATTACAGCAAAACAGATTAATTCTGTTAAATTCAATTAATTGTAATTATGTTGCATTCAATCTGGCTTTTGAGGCGAAGCCCACCAAAGCAATGCAGCATCATGTGTTTTTGATAATGTTTAAGGAATTCTGCGAGTAGACCCTGCAAGTAGAAGATGACATAGGCCGAGGGAAATTATTTTCCTCAGGGCCTCCTGTGTGGAGCTCATGTAAAAAAAGACCACACACCTTTGAGATAGTCGAGAATTTTGTTTAAAGCTCACAAAAAAGTGAAAGACCAGAAAAAACTGCTTCATAAAAAGTTCAAATTCTCAAACTTACGATCCCCTTTTCGGTTATAGTTTGATTGTGTGATTTGGAAAAATAAGTTATTTAGAAAATTATCGTAAAACATTTTATTGTTTGGGCCTGAAAAACAAAATAAAACATACTTTTTGGCAATGTTTTGTTCTTGCCTGTATGAGATTGAGAACGTGTTCACACACAGCTATAAAAGATGTAGCTTGGCCTAGCATATCCTCAGCATATCGCTCGCCATACATTCCCAATGGGCATTTCAGCATATCACTCGCTATATATCCCCATTGGGAATGTATGGCTAGCGATATGCTGAAATAGGCCAAGCTACATCTTTTATAGCTGTGTGTGAACGTGCTCTGATCCCGGCGCTGAACGCGGCGATGGAAAATTTAATAAAAAGTTCCGTTGCCGCATGAGTGAGTTTCTCCAGCTCTGAGAGTTGATGATGTAGAACGTAGAGCTCGAAATAATTGATTCTGACGCTGAACGCTAAATTGGAATTTTCATAAAAAGTTCCGTTGCCGCATTAGTGAGTTTCTCCAGCTCTGAGAGTTGACGATGTAGAACGTAGAGCTCGAAATAATTGATTCTGGCGCTGAACGCTGTAGTGGAATTTTCATAAAAAGTTCCGTTGCCGCATTAGTGAGTTTCTCCAGCTCTGAGAGTTGATGATGTAGAACGTAGAGCTCGAAATAATTGATTCTGGCGCTGAACGCTGTAGTGGAATTTTCATAAAAAGTTCCGTTGCCGCATTAGTGAGTTTCTCCAGCTCTGGGAGTTGATGATGTTGAACGTAGAGCTCAAAATAATTGATTTTGGCGCTGAACGCTGTATTGGAATTTTCATAAAAAGTTCCGTTGCTGCATTAGTGAGTTTCTCCAGCTCAGAGAGTTGATGATGTAGAAGAAAGAGAGTTAGAGAGAGTAGAGCTCGAAATAATTGATTCTGGCGCTGAACGCTGTAGTGAATTTTCATAAAAAGTTCCGTCGCCGGTAAAGAAACTTTGTAAACCTATATATATTTTTGGCAGTATGTGTAGTGAATGATTATTTTTGTGTTATAAAGGGTGTTTTTTAGAGGTTTGGTTTTTAAACTGGCAACATTGTTTCTACAGACTTTCAATTTGACAGTAAACAGTTGATTTGTAGTTAGTACGTTTTGCCATTTCACTATGAATAGACTGGCGTCAGAACGGGCGATTGCAAATTGTGCTTTGAAAATCATGGTTCGGTTCGCCAAACTTATCGTGCACTACGTAGGTACATTTTACTAATCATCCATCCGAGCAAGTTATTCGGAAGATCATGGATCGTTTACACACCACGTACACTCTAGTGGATAATACGCATCCACAAAGACGACAAAGAAGAAGTTATTGGTGCTGTGGTGAATAGCGTTGAGGAGAACCCGAATGAGTCGATTCGCCATCGTGCACAGCTATTGCAGCTGTGCCCATCCACTTTGTGGATGATTCTGCGGAAAGATGGGTCTAGGCCTCCACGATCGTGTGATATCACACCATTAGATTACTTTCTTTAGGGGTATGTGAAGTCACTAGTCTTTGCTGATAAACCGGAGACGTTGGACCATTTGGAAGTCAACATTCGCCATGGTTTTGCCGATATATGGCCCCAGTTGCCCGATAAAGTTGTCGAAAATTGGACTTCAAGATTGCGCTTCAAGATTGCGATTTGAGCTAACCGTGGCGCTCATATGCCCGAAATCATATTTAAACAATAATGGCATAAAATTACCTATTAAATAAAGCCAAAATCATGGACATTTACATTATTTTAATGTGTTTTTTTTTAAATTTTGAATTTGTATACATTTAAAAAAAACACCCGTTATAATAAATCAAGGGAGTCAATTTAAAATATGGAACGAAAAATTCACATACCGCCGTTACTGGACATTTTTCAGGGCGTCCGGCAGCTCTCAGAACAGATGTCGCGTCGTTTCTGATGTACTTGAAGAGAGACTCACACGCGTTTGTTTCATTCAAGACGATGAAATTGGGCTTGAAGCCCCCATCTCCCCATTTCGCAACATTGAAGTAGAACTAAAAAGCAGAGAATAGCATACATAACTAAATAGGACATAGGAAAAGTGGGCTCCGTTTGAAAAAAATATGTACATGTTTATGTTTTCAAAAAATTGTTACGATTTCGAATCTTAAAAAATCTTTTTTTTTAATCACAATCAAAAGCGGCTCATTACATAAAGTATTTAATTTAGTAATTTAAACGGCTTTAGTTATATATTTTTTTCTTTTCTAAAATTTCTAAAATACCGTAAACCGGAGGGGTACTTTGCATCACTTTTCACAAAAAATTAAAAATATTTTAACGGGAACGAATAATATTATTCAAATTAAATGGCAAGGTGATGCGAATCGTTAATATTTTTTTTTTGGTAATTTAAGAGGGTATTCTAGTTCAGAAGCCCGAAATTCTGGCGTTTTTTGACGGTCGATAAAAACATAACCAATATTTTGAGTATACATTTTTTTATTATTTATTTATTTATATTTTAAGAATTCACAAAAAAATGTATATATATATTTCACAAAGTTACGCGCTGAGGGGGAAAAAAGAGAGTGTCCATCTTGTCACATTTCAACCCTTTGATTTTAACACTTCTGAACATTTGATGACTACAAAAAATGTAAATTATTTATCTTTATCAAATGGAACCGGTATGGGGAGGGGGAAATAATACGCTTTTTAACACTTAGGGCAGGTCTATATATTCCTATGTCTATGAAAAATAGTAAAAATTTAAATTTAAATTTTTTTCTTGGTTCCTACCGTATAAAAAAATTCATGCCAAATTTCATGAAAATTGGTTTATTAGAACTTGAGATTTTGTGACGAACGTTTCGAAAATAGTAGTTTCGAGAAAAAGGCGTTAGTTTTGTCCTAATTAGATTCCGTCAATTGTCACTAAAATGGCCGTAACTTTTAAAATAATTTGAATTTCTAAAACTCCTTTAAAGAATGTATTCTTGAATATCTAAACTATCGAAATACGAAGATTCTTTTTTTTTACTAGAATACCCCCTTAAGTGTACTTATCAATTTTATAAATTAATTATGCATTTTTAAAAAGTGATGCAATGTTAGTCATATAAGGCGGAGACTTTGCATCACAATTATATTTGCGTGATTTCTCATTGCTTATCGCGTATTAAAGAATATAAAAATATAAATATTTTGATCCGAACAGCATCTGAACAGCATTCCAACATAAGCTCCTTAGTTGTCATCTGAGGAATCTAGCTATATCATTTCCTATTTG
Organism: Glyphotaelius pellucidus; assembly: GCA_936435175.1. Lineage (NCBI taxonomy): Eukaryota > Metazoa > Arthropoda > Insecta > Trichoptera > Limnephilidae > Glyphotaelius > Glyphotaelius pellucidus. The sequence goes on along the minus strand of OW386559.1, from coordinate 17,858,006 downwards.
GCTTCTTCGTCACTTGAGTCACTCTGTCTTGCTCTCTCGTTTGTTGTAGATCATGTTGCTCTTTCCATCGCTTGCTTTTCTTCCAACGTTTCCTGATGGGCCACACTTTTTCCAGCTGCGATATTGATTTTTCTTGATCTGTCGATTTTCTTGGCACCAATGGAAAAATGGATTGCCGACTTCCAGCCTTCCTCTCATACACTGTGGTCATGCCAGAACAAAAACTTAAAAAAAAAATTTAACAGCCTACAACAGAAAAAAAAGAATTCGGGTAACATTGCGTCTTATGCAATGTAACCCCAAATTTATTGAAAACGCGATAGCATCAAGAAATAAATTGGTAAATATATGAATCTTTACATTTGGTAAAACATATTCATGTATTCATTTTCACAATTGTATTTAACATAATTAACCACTTTACTTACCTTAAAATGATTCACTCAGTCGAAGGTGCGAAAAAGTTATTTTCACTCGAAAATTTTGAAAAACGGCACGTCCTTGATAACTCAATAGTGATATGGGATTCTGGTTCAAACTTTGCATTAAAGGAGAGTGTTTGGCGACATTTACCGAATATTAAAGGAATCAAACCATTTTAATTAATACCAACGACCGCAGATTGGTTCAAAACATTTTTTGCAAAGTTCCCCCGTGAGATGCAAAGTAACCCCCGGTTTACGGTAGCAATCAAGTTTAATTACCCGGACTGTTTCATCGACGTCTATATCAGTTTTTATTTCTCCATTGAAAACGGCATGAGTCCTATTTACTTTTTTTCTTTCAAACACAAAATAATTGGAATACTGCTCGGGGTTTTCACATTGCAATATGTGTTTAAGGTTTAAATCAGCAGGGCCCTGAAACAATAAATGATATCAATAAGAAATTAGGTATCTACTTACCTCATATTTTATTAAAATTTGAAATATGAAAATGATATTAGAAACCAACTTAGAACCACTTCAGAAAGGTCATCAAAATGAAGAATTTTTTTTTATAAAATTGGAGTTAAGGGCCATTTTAAAATTATTTTTTTATAGCTTTTAATGAGGTGTTGAGTTTTATTCTCAGTTGATATGGAACCAGTCACAATAGCGTGATACCTAATTATCAAAAATACTTACAAGCATCGGCGTTTCACAAAACACAAATGCTATTAGGTAGAATGTCAGCAGACACACAGAAACTCTTAGAAATTCTTTTCTGAACATGTTGACCAAACGGAACAAACTGAACTAAACGTTTACACATATGCCAATATATTCCTATCGATATTTTGTTGTTGGGTACTTTGCGTGATAAAACGGATACATTAATTGATTCGTAACATGCGCTTATGGACAAATTACATAACAAAGCATACAATAATTATTGTTTTGTCAATTAGTTACCGATCTTGTACAATATCACCTCACAGCATCCTATGAATAATACAACTCAAAGTAACAGTGGTTATCCACTGGAGCGCTTTTTGCCACAATATGGCACTATTTAAAATACCTCGAATTGCTTTGCTGCCAATTTTGGCAAATTTTCCTTTATTTGTAAGTAATTAAGTAGAAGTTAACGATTTTATAATATTTTTTCTATAAATCGTACGAATATGTGATAATCTACAGAAGATAGGTGAATTCATCGGCTATATAGAACTACAATCGGTTTGTATGTCTTCATATTAAAATTCGGAGGTATGATTTTTTTAATTTGGTCGGAAAATATTCAAAATGAACACCAAAAAATGTCGAGCAATCGGAGAAAAAGTTTTAAATTGCGCTTTCGCTCCAGTGGTTATAAATTAAATATTGATACAATGAATACTGAACTAATAGCCAGCTACCTAAGAGATAGATTCTTTAAAGTTAAAACAGACAATGTATTCTCCACAACCCGCCCGATATCAGCTGGCGTCCCACCTCTCTTCATCCTTATATAACATCTATTGTAGCGATATTCCTAAACCTGCAGAGGGGTTTATTTGCAGTAGCTACACGCCACAAGTTTAACTGCTGTCAACACTACGCTGGTGTTGGGGAGAGAGGAGACGCACGAACATTGGGCTTTCGCTCAGGCAGTGTCAGCTGGCCTCTTGTGTGATTCAGATGTGTGTTCGAGCCTTGCAGTATGGCGGACGATGAACCATGAGCGTATTCTTATTTTGTTAGTCGATCGAGTATTTTTTTTTTTCAAAATAACATTTTCATAAATAAAATAGCATAAATACGCATCCTATCAACATACAACATACACGCTCACTACTGTCTACCCAATTAGGACACTGTGCATCTTTCACACTCTTTCTCTGCCTTCACCAACACGAGTAAGATCATAAATATAGTCGTTTTTATTATTTGCAGTAATCACTCAACAATCTTCTGTTTTGTATCCGGCTTAGTATTTAGTTGCCATGTATCACATTTTTTTTACCAAACTTTGCCACTATTTATCTCAACACCCACGGTATCGAGCGTCGGCCTGTGGTAGGGTAGGGTAGACTGGGGACGATTGAAACAAGTCATGATTGATGCATCTCAATTTACTCGAAAACTATAATACCTGAGAGTGTGACGCAACACTCATATCTACAAAACCGTACTAGCCAGCGAGTGATACAATCGTACTTAGGAGACATTATCGAATTTTGCGCTAAAAAGTAAGTATTTACGACATGTTTGTTTTTATTATAACTCTTTACTTTCGAATCTTTGGCAAAACTTTTTATTCCATTCTCTACCTTATCTATTTTAAAATATTTTTAATGCATTTGCGTGACGGTAATGTCTATTTAAAAGGCTGATTTTTGACATTGAAGTAGAAAATGCAGCGTGGTGATGTTTGAAACAGCTTGTGTGGGGGTGATTGCGAGGTTTCAATCATAACCATGTTTCAATCGTCCACACAGAGAAAATTTAAAAGTTATAAAGAAAACAGATCAGAAATCCAAATCACTTTTACTATGTTTTCTTTAATAATGTCGTATTTGGGTGAGTGCACCGGTAAAGGCCCTACCTTTACTTTAAATTCAATTTTTTACCATAACCAAACTCATTGAATCCTTCGTGATGGATAAGTGCCTACTCTTGCACTATGTATTTCTGACACGGTTTTTTTTTAATTTTTGAGATGCCTAGAAAACGGATAAACGTCACAGACAGAAATACTAGAAACATGTTTTCTTACCAGTAAGCATATAAAAAAAACATTATCTGGAAAAGCATTGAGGAAGGCTGGAGCGACGTTTAATTTAGATCACGTCTCATTGGGAAGGTACAAAAAAAGAGAGAAAGTGCGCTAGAGGGCACATCTGTTGGTACCATAATCATGGGATACTATTAAACGAAGAAAGTATTTTGCACTTCTCAAGACCGAGATTGAAAATTATGCAATAAAAACTGTCGATATTTATTTTGGGCTAACTTCAAAAGATTTAAGACAACTGACATATCAATTGTTACAACTCGTCCGTGCCTTCAACAAGTAAAACATTAATGCCAGAAAGCTTGCGACCATCCCCGAAAGCGCTACACAGGAAAATATTTACCAGAAGTTTGAAGAAGAAGAAATCCGCTATTTACGTAGACACTCCGGAAAAAGAAAACATAAGAACAGAAACCAAAGAAAAGGAAAGAAAAAAAAAGTGATATACTAGGTCAATAATGCTAAAGACTGTAACAACGGAATACATCGAAATAACTCTTGGAGATCAGGTACAAATACTTATTGTTTAGTATGTGGTGAAGAATATAATTCTAAGCCAGGTGAAATATGAATCCAGTGTTTGATCTGTTTGGGCTCATGAAAAGTGCACCAAACAAAAATTAGAGTTTACTTGTCATAATTGTGAATCTAACTAATTATTGATGGTGTGCCTTGTATCTGCAATTATAGACTGATAATTTTATAAATATGTTTGTTTTAAGAATTTATACTTTCAAATATTATCTTATGGCCCGATCCTAGATAAGTTTCCATTCAATGTCCGTTCTGTTTCCCCCGCCCACTCTTCATTAATTCCTAACCACGCCCCCACCCTACCACAACACTTTGTAATAATACATTGTACTCGCCCACTGTTTTGTAATTATTGTCAAGTCGTTATATGTTTGCTCTGAGGAAGGAACTGTGGCTCCGAAACGGGTCGGCCTTAATAAAATATATAAGTGGTTCTAACAAAGTTATATTGTTTAATTTATTTAAGAATTTACCTAATATTTGATTACTCATCATTAAATTAATGTTGATTTTGATAATATGCCTTAAGAAGTAGGTAGGATCCCTAGGTTTTAGTGCAATTCTTTACACATACGGTGTGTTTTATTCGTATCATTTAAGTGTTCATTTAATTTTTTTAGGTGATAAGAGGTCACAAATAATTATAATTATACTATACTAATTAGTACTAGGTACCTATCTATCGATTGTTTAATCGTAATAGATTCAATTTATCTATTTAAAAGATCCGGTGACCGATCGTTTTAAGTTTTTTGTTTTGTTTATTAAGCCATTTGTTTTAGTGTCGTTCTTTACAAAAGTATTTACTGATTTTTTTTGTAGGTGATAAGAGGTTACAATAAATTATTATGTTAATTCCAGTATCAAGTACCTACCTACTATTTTTTCTTCCTTTTCTATAAAAAGAAAAAAACAAGTAGTATCTATATACTACTTGTTAAAAAAAATATCTTTAAGGCCCCTTAACCGATTATTTAAAGTTTTTTTTTGTTCTAAAATATTGCAATATTTTGTAAAATGACGTCATATCACAAACCACAAAGTTAATTATTTTCTTTTTTTATTACTGAATTGTTGAATTTTACATAATGAAAAAGATCCCAGGTTAGAGGTAAATTGTGATGGTTGAAACAAGCACTTTTATATGGAAGCAAAAAACTTATTTTTGATACCATTCTACTCTACTTCAAAACAATATTGCAGTAAAACTTTGTTAATTATGCCAAATACTCAGTTACTAAAATTAAGAGCACTTAAACACAAATACTAAAATATATATTTAAGGTTGTTTCATTTCAAGATATTTATGTTCATAGTTTTTTTAAATTATTGTGATATGTTTACTCACCATTCATGATCTCATTGAGTACTGTTACAGTCATGAAATTGTTTAATATTGATTACAATTACTCCATTTATTCCAAAGATATTTAGAGCGTTTCAATTATCCCCACACACTGTTTCAATCGTCCACACTATGGGGATAATTGAAACAGATTTCCCCATCGTCTTTAATCGGTTATTGTAGCTTACCTGTAAGAGTTGTGGTCATCCAATAAATTTAATTTGACAACTAGATAGATTATAATTCATTTAGTTTAAACATATTATCCATAAACACAAGAGAAAAATTACTACACATTGTTAAAGTAAAAGTGCTTCAACCATCCCCACTCTCCCCTAACATTAGAAGATCCGTCATCTTCACCACTGACTGACAACAACAACTCTTGATAATTCATAATAACTAATAACTTTTATTGATTCTCTCACCATACCCACATTTGGCGCAGCGTGGACCGGAGACGCGAGCGTCTCCAGCCGCAAGTTATACTTCACTTTTACTCCTGGTACCATGTGTAATGCGCATGTATGTTATTTTTTTATTGTTTCACTACAACTCACACTAACATCAAGCCCACATCAACTCACACTAACACCCTCGAAATAGCAATAAAATCCGCGTACCTCAAACACATACTACAAAATATGGGATAAAATCTCTGAACTACATTACCTATACATTATTTAATTCATTTCCAGATATGTACAATCCCTCTTATGCAATGAAAACCTCATTTTAAAACTAAGGCAGAGAATGTTAAAGTGTTATGGGTGGTCAGTCTTGCCGTATGGATGTGAGACATGGACCTTGAAAGTAAATACCATGAACAGGTTAGAGGCTTTTGAAATGTGGCTTCACCGGAGAATGCTCAAGGTTCCATGAACCGACATGATCACCAACATAGAAATTCTCAGGCGGGCTAGAGCAGATAGGGAACTGCTCACATTAATAAAAATCAGGAAAATTTCATATCTGGGTCACAAACTTCGAGGGAAAAAGTATCACTTGCTCTAATTAATATTGAAAGGAAAAATAGAAGGTTGCCGAGGGCAATTGGCTACGAAACATACTAGAGTGGACCGGTATAAAAAGTGCGGAGGAGCTTTTCCGGGCAGCACAAGATAGAGAGACATTTTCCAGAGTGATCGCCAATGTCGGGGGGACCTGATAGGGCACACGAAGAAGAAGAAGAAGATATATACAAGGGAATCCAGCAAAATAAAAAAAAAATAGAGTAATGCTTTAAAAGTTTAATTATAAACTCGGAATACCTATCGAAGAACTAAATTATGTATATCTAATGGAATTACTCAATATAAGCGATTTAACATCAAGGCGTGTAGTGAGCGATTTAGTTTGCCTTTTTAATATATCGAATGGCAGACTGGACGCCCTCGATTTAACTTGTAAAATTAATTTGAGAGAACCCACGCGTGATACCCGTTCTAATGCACTTTACTTTGTTACCAATTCTACTAATAATTATTTTGAAAACTCTCCAATACAAAGACTTCATATACTCGGAAATAAATATACTTCAATTGACGTTTATCGACATCAATCGATTTCTAAATTTAAACTCAGTATATCAGAACATTTAAAATAAAGCTATAAATATCATGCACTATATAGCACCTTTATCGATATATTATTGTAGCTATGTTTCGATAAACACGTACCAAATATGTATAGCAAAGATTGCTAATTATAAACAAAAATAATGACAATCTTATCTTATTTCTCTTTATAGTTAAAATAACTATCTCACATTAATTTACGTGACCATATATTCTATTTTACCTGCTTTGTGTCATATCTAGTGTTATCTATGTTTTGTTTCTGATATCTTATGTTATCTTTATTTTTTTTTCTTACAGTTATATTATGTTTATATTATATTTTGTTATTTCCTATACTTTACCAAAAACATTTACTACACTTTATGTAAAAGCCCTATGGGCGTTTAAATAAATAAATAAATAAATAAATAAAAGAAAATTTTTAAGTACGTTTAAGGATGAAACTATGTTATTTTCTTGTCATGTTCAATTCTGTCTTGTTTCCTTTTCTTTTTAATTTAGTTATAATCATCCATATTTGTATAAACTTGTTCCTTTTTTCTTTAATTGTTTCCTTTTGTTGTTGGTTCTACTTATCCTGTCTTTTATTTTTCGTCTTTATTGTGTGTGAAATTTATATTTTTTATATCTAAGTTCCTATGTAAAATTGTTATTTCCTCCCACCTATAAATTGTATGTTCCTCCTGTGTCACGGCCGATGCCGCGACACGAGAATGTGTGAACTGTAAATCCTTTTGTTGATGAATAAAGACCATGGATTGTGTTTTGAAATTTGATCGTAGGAAATAGGCTATGAGAGGAAGTCTCTTACCTTTAACGGCTTCTTATGGCGCTTCAGGATCGATCCTGGCTTCCCAATATATCGGCACAACACCAGGTTTTAAGTAACGACACTTAGATTCGATAAAAAATGAAATTTTGCTATTATTTTCGATATTTCGACGAGCGAGTTGTGACAAATGTCACTGCCAAAATTCAACTCCCAAGTAGGTAATGTAAACTTGGGTGGCAATATTGTTCAATTTTTCCACATGTAGGTAAGAACATCTTCTTCTTTTCCTGGTAGAGACGTTGAGGAAAGGAGGAAGAGAAAGGAATACATGATTGAAGGACTTGGGGAATATGGATTAAGTTTTTATTTTTAAAACTGTTTCAGAACAAAACATCCTATCTTAAAATGAGTTCTGTAACTCTTCGGGATTGCCCTGGCAAGAAATAAAAACCTAAGCCTTTCACACTGTTTTTGACAGCTGTATGCACTAAAATCATAGAAAATGTAGAAGTATGTAGGAGCCCATAAGGGCGTTGCAGATTAAAAAATAAAATATAATAAATAAAATCATTTTGTAGGTACATTCCCAGAATTAAACAGGTTTTTAATAATTCTAGAAATGTGAAAAAATAATAGTTTGCGACAATGAAATTATTGTTTTTGTATGTTTTAGAACACACATGGGCAACCGCCGGCCCGCCGAGCTATTTTGTCCGGCCCTGATTCATCTCGGCGAAGTAAAAGAGAAAGAAATTAAGAGTTCCAGGGAGAGATTAAAGAGAGATTGGGCGCTTGCAGTCGCCCACCGTAGATACTTCACGATCACCGCTTGGATGACACCTACAGTAGGTTACGTGCGGCTGTCGGCGCATGATTTCCCTTCCAGTGATCCAGATTTTTGGAAAATCATATAAGAGATTAAAAATTGTTACAGTCTAGTCTAGCCTAGTCTATCAACTCATACAAACATCAAATATAATTCTTATGGAGATGAACTTAAGGCAATAAAGCTATTTGATACTAGGTTTGCCGACTTCTAAACAAAGACTTCACATTCGCTGTATTTGCTCGTCCGATGGATGCTGACGTAAATAACCTGCCAGCAAATTTACAAATGGAACTTATTGGGATATTTAAGGCCCCGTAACCGCTCTCGAAAAGAAGAAGATGGAGAGATATGTAATTACGAGTGTTGGAGAGAGCGCGTTAATATTTAAATCGATAAAATTGAAGCGAAAATTACGAAAAAGCTTAATAAAACATGACTCGTTTAATAAAAAGCAAAAATCTCGTGGAACGTATCTTAAGTATCATTTAAAGAAACATTGCGAATTTTTTGACAAATATAACTTGTAAAATAAAAGAAATAGGCTTGTTTTAAATCATTTTCGGAGCATACTTTGCGTTTTTTTTCTATCGAGGGAATTTCATATATAATAAAATAAAATACTTTTTTGTTTAAAACCACGGGATTTATTAATTTATGAACCGACCGGTTTCGCTTTAATCAAGCATCTTCAGGGTACTTCAGGGTAGTATTAATTTGTACCCTGAAGATGCTTGATTAAAGCGAAACCGGTCGGTTCATAAATTAATAAATCTCGTGGTTTTAAACAAAAAAGTATTTTATTTTATTAAATATGTCAAACCACAAAGTGAGTGCTTTCTACAATAATAATGAATTTCATATAATTTGCGTTTCGGCGTGGAAAGTATCTAGATATTATCTTCAAAAATAACATATATTTTTTTAAGAGCTTAAAAACTTCAAATGTTTAAGGGAGGTATGTAAGAAAGCGGTCGAAATTCGAATAGCGGCGGCTTAATTTAAAATCACAATTTAACAACATTGCTTTGACGGATATAAATTATATTTAGTGGAAATAAAAAAATCAAATTTACGCACATTTACAAGAAAAATCATTTTTCTTTTTGTCAGTACATACTCGTATAGGTGGGAACAGTTTTTTTCGAGGATGAAACACCAAATCAAAAATTCGAAAGAGGATAACAGAGAAAATCTCAAACATTTTTTACGATTATCCAAGCAATACCAATGCCAATATTTATAATCTCGTAATTCAAGTGTAAGGCCAATCTTCATACTAAATTTTTTAATCAGTATATAATATTACTATTATATCATTCATTATATAAATAAAATAAAAATATTCAAAATTAATAATAAACTTAGTTTTTACCACTTCAAAAAAAATATAATAGCAAAATATAAAAGCAGTAGCAATGCGTTTTATTTAAATTAATATTACTTTATTGTATTTAATAATTTGGTCCGGCCCTTGACTCGGAGACAGAATGATAATTTGGGCCCAGACCTCAGAAAGGTTGCCCATGCCTGTTTTAGAATATCAATTAAAATTAATTGTATTACTTTTTTATTGTTGTAGCAAAACAAAGGCCATGTCAAAATAATTAATCTAATTTAAATAATTAACTAAATAAATTAAGTAAATAATTAACTACTGTCGTTTTGTGTACAAACTCTTTTGAAATCTTTGCCCTTGGTGCCCTTGACAATCCGAATAAAATCTAAGCCTACCTGAAATCAAAGCAGCAATATAAACACAAATAATACAATTCTCTTCTATTGATATATCTTATCACAAAGCCAACAAAAAGCTTAAATAATTCGTAAATCAAAACTTATCCGCATCTCTGCACTTCCTTTGGGGTCGATCGAAACACGCCATGATTGAAACATCTCAATTTATTCGAAAACTACGACACTTGAGAGTGTGACGCAACACTCGAATCTCCGCCAGATGTGTTAGGACGTGTCCACAAAAGCGCTCTGGCCTAGTGACGGGAATGATCGATACATTTACATAATCGATATATTTGAATCGATACATCAAAAGTATCGAATGATGTATCGATTAATCGCTCAGAGTTCGGGAGAAATAGCTACGGTCAGGGGCAGTATTTTTCTCCCGCGAGGGGGGAGGGAGGGGGTCGTTGATGGCAACAAACGGAATGGTAACCCTTTTGTACTTCGAAGTATAATTGGAGTTTATTCTCATTAGGTATTAAAAAAACCGTCTCACCGTTTATTTTATTTTTTCAACCTTTTTTTTGAAGCAAATATCTACATACATTAGAGGCATGTTAAATGTTGGGTACCTACCTGTACCTTATGATATACATTATTTTATTGCAATTTTCATTTGTTATTCTTTTATATCTGTTTTATATAATATTGTAAGCTCCTGCTGATATGCTACTTAGATTAGTTAGTAGTAATTCCCATTATTGGTATTGATAATAAATTGGCATTAAATTTAAAAATGTTGTTCACTAAGTTATTGTTTTATATTAACTAGTGGTCGCCCAATGGTCGAAATTCGACCATAATTGTAATTTTCTATTGTGACGCCCTTGGGAAGTTGCCATATTTTTGCGACGCCCCTCCCCCCCCCCCCCGGGTGAAAAATTAGGTTTTTAGTCACGGTGGGGGGGGGGGGGGTTAAAAAGTGCAAAAAGTTTGTCACGTAGTATGGGTACGTTCCCTACGTATCTAAAAAGATAAATGGGACCTCTGAAAAAAATATTTTTTATGTTTTAAGTTCCGTTTTTTCGGTGATTGCGGTTGATTTTTATTTTGCAAAGTGTTTTTTTTTAATTTGAAATTAAGTTTCTTATTCAGTGGTGAGTGTATTCGTACTTTTAAATTATTATTTCACTTAGCAAAAAGTGTTTTATTTGGAAAAGCACAGTATTATTAGTATATTTACCAAGTTCCGATATCTTTCCAATTAATGAATCATATTAATTAACATATAACAGGATTAGTGTTACACAATCAGATGGCTACGTAGGTAATTGCGTAAATGTCATCTAGGGAAATTTCACTTCGAAATGTAGGGAAATATTTTTTTTGGGCAGAACATCCCTGGTCGGCACAGACAGCCAACCTATTAGCGTCTCCCACACGCACACTTCGGAGCGACCGAGTCCCGCGCCACTTCAGGCGCAGAAAAGTAAAGACCGATAGGTTTACAGCGCAGTTCACTGTGAGACTTTTCTGCGCGGCGGCCTGAAGTGGCGCGGGACTCGATCGCTCCGAAGTGTGCGTGTAGAAGACGCTATCAAGATTGCCTCACGACGCCCCTGGGATGATCCCGCGGGCATGGCGACTCACAGTCAGGGAAGCCCTGCCCTAGATGATAACCTCAAAATAACATAAGTGATAAACCTTCAATTGAGAAAAACAACCACCATGGTAATTTTTAACATTTTTCAACTTATACTGAACACGTAGATTTGTAGGTACCTATTAAAAACTTAAACAAGACGAATTCTTAATTGCATTATTTCGTGAATTATTATTGAATAAAGTTATCTTACTAAAGTATCCGTTTAATTTAAATTAATAAACTAAGAGATACCGATGTTAATTTCATTCTTGCTCATTTCGAATAAATTTTTTTTTTTTTTCATTTGAAGCAGATATTTTGTTATGACAAATATCCAAAAACAAACAAAATCCAAGACGAAGGCAACAATTATTGGTATGGCAACATTTTGAATAGTAGGTATTGTAACAAAATTAAATCAATCACTGCTTTTTATTCTTGGCAATTGCATTGTTATTTACTAGCAACACTAGTGTATATTTCTGTTTCACACGAATTTCCAACATGTATGCATTTTACAATTGAATATTATTATAATTAATTATTGATAAGATTTAGAGGCATGTTTATTGTTGGGTACCTACCTGTACCTTTATATACATTATTATTGTACTGCGATTTTATTATGTAGGCACATTATTATTGGACTGCAATAATGTTGTTAGCTCCTGCTGTAATTAGAAGATACAAATTACCATGTATAATTACGATTAATCATTATTATATGGCGTTTTTGTTAAAAAATAACCTCCAAATAATGTGTAGGTTGTAGGGTCCTATTAGAATCCTTAACAAACCGAATTCATTATTCGAATTCATTGTCATCATTCACCGTTGTATCCATTTGCATGCAATTAACAAATTGTTATTAAACAAAGTTATTCTACTACAAAAATTGTTTAATTGTAAGTAGAAACTAAAAGACACCGATGTTAATTTCATTCGTGTTTATTTCAAATGAATTAAATCAATTTGGGAGGCGGAAATGGGTACCGCCGCCCCGGGAACCTTTATTGGATAACCAACACCTCTGCCATAGGTCACCCCAAGTGGTTCGCTACGTTTGGTGATTTAACAGTGGTGCCCGGGTTCATGTAGTGAGGTTTGTCAAGGTCTTGCAGGCGGATGACCAGGACACAATGAACCCCAGATTCCTACCCACCCTTAAACCATTTTCCTTCCCACAACTCTCCTCTCCTTCCTTTCCTTAAAAAAACCCTCCACAGAGCATCCTCAAAGATGACATAGGCCCTGAGGCAAATTATTTTCCTCAGGACATCCTGTGTGGAGCTCATGTAAAAAAAAATATATATATATATATATTTGTTTATATGAAGCAGATATGTTCATATGAACACGTGTTACTTGCTGATTTTAGTAAAGTATTTTATACTGCCCCGAAAAAGGGCAGCGGTTGTAGTGAAACCCAGTTGGCATTAAATTTAAAAATGCTGTTTGCTATGTTATTGTTATATTTAAGGCGGCGCTATTCGGCTGAAAAAGAAGAAGATGGAGAGATGTGTAATTACGAATGTTGGACAGAGCGCGCTAATATTTTAAGTTATGAAATCGCAGCGAAAATGGCGAAAAAGTTTAATAAAACATGACTCGTTTAAAATAGAGCAAAAATCTCGTGGAACGTATCTGAAGTATCATTTAAAGAAACATTGTGAATTTTTTCACAAATATAGCTTGTAAAATAATAGAAATAGACTTGATTTAAATAATTTTCGGAGCATACTTTGCGATTTTTTTCTATCGAGGGAATTTCATATAATTTGCGTTTCGGCGTGGAACGTATCTAGATATTATCTTCAAAAATAATATATATTTTTAAAAGCTTAAAAACTTTAAATGTTTAAGGGAGATATGTAAGAAATCGGTCGAAATTCGAATAGTGCACCCTTAAATTATGCACTACCCTGACGATAATAACCTCAAAATAACATAAGTAATAAATTGTGAAAAACAATAACACTTTTACACATAAACTAATGCTGGAAACGATCGTTACCTAAAAGTATTAATTCATCCTTAACAACAAAGCGAGATGATTATAACATCAACATGTTTTATTAGGATGGCTAACAATGTAGGTATCTAATAAAATTTCGATTGAAAAGCCTTCCAAGATTTTTTGACGTATCTTGAAATATAACCTCTTGGATCTTGAATCGATTTGCTTTTTCAAATAAATTCTGACAGTTGTAAAACGATTGTATCGATTCCAAAACGATTGTATCGAATTGTGTATTTGATATGATTATTGAAATCGATAAGCGAAAATCGATTCCACATTCGATGACATTTCAAAACGATTATATCGGACTGTGTATTCGATCATTCGATGCGATTATTGACATCGATTATTCAAGAATCGATTTATCTATGACAATGTATCGAAACACATTGATGGCAAAAAATATCAATCCAAGATCGATTTTGCAAAGATTGTTCCCATCGCTACAGGGCGAGTGATACAATCATACGTAAGAGAATTTATTGGCATTGGCATTAATTTATTAGCACTCAAAAGTAAGTATTTACGACATTTTTGTTTATATTATTACTCATTTAACTCTCGCAGTTTGACGAAAATTTTTATTCTATTCTCTTTTTTTATCTATTTTCGAATATTTCTATTGCGTTTTGCGTGGCAAATGACCATATAATAGGCTTATTTTTGATCTTGAAGTAGAAAATGCCGTGTGGGAATGGTTGAAACAATTTGTATGGGGACGGTTGCAACGTTTCACAATCATCCCAATGTTTCTACCGTCCACACGGAGAAAAAATTATAATGAAAACAGGTCACATATTCAAATCATTATGTCTTCCGACTAGATGTACTTCTGTGATATTGAATACGGATGATGGAGTCGGACTCATTCGACCACATTTGACATCGCACGACCTCATTAGACCATATCCAAGCTCATTGAATCATTTGTGATGAGTACTCTTGAAATTTTTCTGACATTCAATTTTTTTTGAAGGAGACGCAGAGGCAGTTCAAGACTCAGAGATTCCACAGTCATGTTCTGTTGCAGCACTTGAAGCAGCTGTTCCGTCTTCTTTGACAAGCTCAGTAACTTCGCAGCGAATTTCTGCTGTATGAACTGAAACAGTTGTTCCGTCTACTCAGAGAGGCTCAGTGACTAAAGAACCAAATTTTAGTACAGGATCGATAACATTTGCTGCTAGTCGAGAGGTTTGGTGAGCTTAACAAATAATATGCTTCCTTTACCTACAGCTTCTGATGTTCTTGAGATTAGTCAGAATAATAGAAGAGCATGTAAGAGACGATGTATGAATGTGAACGAAACAAGGAGTGTGTGCCAAGATCGAGTTGTTTGGCGGTCCGTCCTCTCTGCCCACCCCCGCAGGGACACGGCGTGATGGTTAGTTAGTTAGTTAGTCACAGAATTATGTGTATGAATTACCACTTGATTTTATTCCCGATTTCAAGTATTATGACTTGTACGTGACTTCAACAAGTAAAACATCTATGCCAGAAAGCATGCGAATATTTCCGAAAGCGCCACATAGTTAAATAACTGCCAGAAGTTTAGAGAAGAGGAATTTTATTTTATTTAAAAAAGCATTCGGAAAAAGGAAACTTTGAACCATTGTAAATCTAGATAAACCCTCTCATAGTAAAAA
Source organism: Glyphotaelius pellucidus (assembly GCA_936435175.1). Lineage (NCBI taxonomy): Eukaryota > Metazoa > Arthropoda > Insecta > Trichoptera > Limnephilidae > Glyphotaelius > Glyphotaelius pellucidus. The sequence goes on along the minus strand of OW386559.1, from coordinate 17,842,760 downwards.
TAAGAAAAATATAACCCCAAGCAAGAGTAATTTTGCAATACAACTCTCCTTCGAATTCCACCGTCTTTCATGTGAGTTTCCTGCAATAGTAAAAAGCTGAATACCAATTTATCCCATGGTGTAATTTGTCTTACTAATACATCAATATCATATCAAGTTATGGATGCGTGATCACAATATCGTCAAGCTATGTGTAGAGTGGTTTTCAAAGTGGGAATCGCGAGATTTCCATAAATTTATTGATTTATTTTATTATTGATTTATTCTATTTATTTTGTTTTTTTTTTTTTACATGAGCTCCACACAGGAGGCCCTGAGGAAAATAATTTCCCTCAGGGCCTATGTCATCTTTGGGGATGCTGTGTGTAGGGTTTTTTATAAGGAAAGGAAGGAGAGGAGAAGAGAAGTAAACGAGTATAAGGGGTGGGTGGGAATCTGGGGTTCAGTGTGTCCTGGTCATCCACCTTCAAGACCTAGACAAACCTCACCCCATGAACTCGTAATTATTGATTAGAAAAAAATATATTTTACTTTATCATGACAAGCAATTCAATTTGGTAGCCGGATACGGGTACCGTCGCCTCGGGAACCATATATTTGACAACCAACACCTCTGCCGTAGGTCACCCAAGTGGTTCGCTATTTTTGGTGACTAAGCCGGGGTGCCCGGGTTCATGGAGTGAGGTTTGTCCTGGTCTTGGCGGCGGATGCGTCTGCAATTTTATTTATTTATTTCTGATGAACCGTACGGCTTAATTGTTATCAACCATCAAGCAGCAATTTCGTCGGAGTGTCCTGTTGAATGCGGCGTACAACGCAAACCATTAGATTCGTCTACAAAAATTTGTATACAGTGTCATAGTCAATATATTCATATATATATAGCCTATGAGTTGTAATAAAAAAATCCATTCATAGTTTGCTTGAAAATAATAATGAAAAATTCGCCCTTTTACCGCTCACGCACAGTGGGCTGCCCAGGTTAACACAGCGATAAGCAACCAGCGGCCCGCAAGCCCATTTATTACTTTACCGACTTTGACTTAAAAAAATTCATAAAAATTGCGCTAATAAATATAAGTTTTGAATCAGTTGCTCAAAACACAAAGTTTTTTTGCGTATAATAAATAAAAAAATTACAGAAATTCACGGTTTGTAAGACCCGGTAGTAAGCGCTCAAAAAGAAGAGGAAGGGAAGATATGTAAATACGAATGTTAGCTAATATTAAAAACGATAATATTTCAGCGAAAATTGTGAAAATGTTTAATAAAACATGACTCGTTTAAAATAGAACAAAAATCTGGTGGGAAAAGTCTTAAATAACATTTAAAGAAACAATAAATTATGATTTTTTTCGTACATACGACTAGTAAAATAACAGAAATAAACTGTTTATATCAATTTTCGGAGCATATCTTATGATTTTTTTCTATCGGGGGAATTTTATATAATTATCGATTCGGCGTGGCCAATGTATTGATTTTATCGTCAAAAATAGCATATATTTTTTTAGAAACTCAAAACTTAAAGTGTTCAAGAGAAAAATGTAATAAAAGGGTAGAAATTCGGAATGCCGTGGCTTATGATAGGTTAATTTTTGACCTTGATTGAAGAATAGTGCAGCGGTTTTTTTTTTTGAGATCTGTGTTTAATGTATTTTAAGGGTTTCCGTTTTAAAAAATAACAAAAATTTTCGTGACGAAGTGTTGCAGGTACTTATAAATATTGTAATTCCGACCAAAAATAAACCAACACCATTTATTGGTTTGGCCATAGTAAAAATTTTGTCGCAATTTTGGCCCTCTTTTCGCGACTAACTTTTTTTAATCAACCGCCAAAATTGAAAGTACCTTTACAGGTTGCTTAATATTACAAAATGAAAAAATTGATAACATTTATTATTTTGGCCTTGCGAATATAAAGTTTTCACTCGTGGCGCTTTATTTAACCCACTTTTATAATTTTATTAAACAAATATTGTTTTACAATATATAAAGTCGGTTTGCGACTCCACCGACAACAACTTTAACCAGGTTTACGTTTACTTTAACCTTTATACATTAATAATACTCCGACTAAAAAGGTTGATCACACCTTAAAAACGGCGGGGGTGGGGTACGAGAAGGTTAATCTATTTTATTACTAAAAGCGGGTCGCGCTTTTATAAAGTTTGAAATTCACTGCCATATTGTGACACCAGACCTCGTTCTATGGATTAGTAGTCGGTGTGTCTTGGCGTCACAAGCAGTATGGTGATGTGAATGACGTCAAAACTTTGCTTGTAATAAAAGCAACGCTTTAATATTGTTAAATTTGTAGGAACTACGATTAGGAACAGTAATTAATAATGATTTTTAATACAGTAAAAACATAACCTATGGCAACACCGACACACGCGTTCAAAACGTCACGCTGCAGAAATGTGTGCCGTCATCTGTGAAATTATTGCGTGCCAGCCATCAGCTCCAATCGGTTCATAAAATCATAGTTCCTACATTTCAGTTCCGTGTTACAAACTTCAGATAATATAGCGCGTGTGTGATAAAAGTGATACAATAATCGTAATCATCTTTTTGAACAATCGATCTTTCATTTTATATTAGAATCATAGAATCCCACTGTTGCCATCTACACACCATCGCTACACAACACCGCTATACATGTATTAAAACGCTGTCCACAAGCTATCTGTAAGGTATATATTTTTTGTATTCAGATAGCTGACAACATTTTCAAAAATAAAGTCGGTTGCATATCTTCTTCTCATAGACTTTCTAATATATTCGGAAGTGGGATATTTTTGTGTGTGAAAAAGTTAACCCGCTCGAGATGACTGGCAGATCAATTAGTTTCACTGTAGACTAACAAAAGGTAAAAGGCAAAGCACATTGCGATAAAAATACTGCGATGCAGTGCACGCCCTTTGCATAAATGGGCCTTTATTTATTAAACAAGGAATAATTAATTAATAATAGTAATAATCTTTATTATACAAGGAATCTCTGCTGCATCAGTGGGTCCGCCGCCATCGCTTACCGTGTGGCTGGCAGACGAATAAAATAAATCCGAATTGGAAAGGTCTTCTTCAATAATTGTTCTTCAAGTGTGTTTTTGTTAAAGGTGCCTCCGGCATTTTGTTCCTGAAAGAAAAGGTAAAAAGAGAGGTAAATTCAGAGTGCTGACCTGAAATTTACAAATAAAATTTGACGGGTAAGCACTTATTTATTAAAATAAAATTAACTGAACCTAGAGAACGGAGAGAAAATGTAGAGAGATGAAATGGTCATAATTTTTATAATATCTTCACAAGAAAAACTTCACACTCGTCAAATTCTATAATATTAAATGAAATAAATATGTTAAATAAAATCTCGTAATCAAACTTACGTGGTATCGTAATGTTACTTCAGTTTAACTTCGTCGTCTCGCCGATTTTCTCGAAGCACTTGCAGATTATAAAATCTAACACTTAACAAATTTCGCAAGTTTTGAAGAAATGAGGCTTGTTTATGATACAACATAGATATAAAACGAATCGGGATCAATCGGGGACTATTTTTATAATCCCCTAATGCTCTTTGTCATGCCAAATAGTACTGCCAACCTTATGGAAGTGATGTGGACATAGAATAAGTTAATACACGTAGCAGTAAGTGTGCATTTATAATCCATTAAGATTTGGATCAAATTGACGATATCTAGATTTTCCATGAGATCTCTGAACTATTACCCTGTGTTTGAAGAATTAATTACTCCATAATATTTTGATCAATGTTCTCCTACCTAGCTAGATCTTTCTGAGCCCATCAAAACCCAGTTGCTTACTAATTGAGAGTCAAACCAATCATTGAATCATTTTTTCTCGGGGCGCGAGGCCCCTAGCCCAGGGGTCGGCAGTTTATCAAATGAGAAGAGCCAATTTTGTCAAAGAAACAGGATAACAAATATATCAGAGAGCCAAATTGTAACCGGGGTTGTGGGGAGGGGGGAGGGGGGGGGGGGGTCGGTTAACGTTCTGTGGTAAAAGTGTGGTGGAAAGATAATTACGGTCTACCTTGTGTTATCCGTTGCCGATGCGGGACTCCTGGGCAGTTGACTGCATTGCCTTATGGATAATACGGCCTCGTAAAAGACCACACTGACAATGAACTTTTTGTGATTCTTTTTATTTCTACAATTTTCTGTTATTCGCTCCAAGTACTGATAAACTTTGGCCACCATACAAAGCTTTTTGCAATCCTTTTAGTTTTGAAAATTCCCAAGAGATCTGTTTACATCTTTCAAACCTCTTCTTTTAAAGATACGAGTACCTATAACAACTCTATATTGATGTATTTTCAATTGATTGTTTACAAGAACTATTAGGTATTCTTCAACTATTAGTCCTCTCCACAACGAAGTGTCGAAGAATCTCTGAAGTGTGAAAACACAACAATTATCCCGTATCAACGCCATCTATTTTTAATTTAATTTCATTAAAACATATATTTATTGGGTATTTTTGAATATCATACATACATCAGAACATAGGCCTCAATGGGTACTTTGCCCGTGCTGAGGCCCCCATTTTATGTAGGTTTTACACCATCTCTTTCTTCAGCCCGATTTCCGTACAGGGACCAAAGACATCGCGATATTTTCATCTCTTTTTTCATACCTACGATTTCAGTTGGCATCACAGCAAACAACAAGGTTCATGTGTTTTCTTGCAGTGATGCCTATTGAACTCGTAGATATAAAATATGAGATGAAAAAAGCGATCGCGTAAAGTGAAAAATTTTGGTCTTTGGTTTCTTATGGGAATCGGGTTTTTTTAAATTTATTTATTTATTTTTATTTTATTTATTTTTTTTTAAATTTATTTATTTTATAAATCAACAAACAAGTCCCGCTAAGCCAATTGCAATTGGTTTGACAGCAAGTGCTTTTAATGGGGTATTTCCACAATTTTTTTTTATTATTGAAAAGAATTAAAATTACGATGATAACGGAATTTTCATTTTATTTTTATGACGACGACTTAACTTTCTATAACGTTTTAAAATACGCCTTTTGAAAATGCCCCCAAAACGATGTTTTTGCCCCCGCTCACTCTGTGACGTCACAGGCGCCTCTCATCATGCGATCGCCGCCCGTAGGTGACTGTAGTGAGTTCGTAAGTTGTACTTGGTGTTATTTATTGACTTCCAGTTTGCTCGAATTATATCTTTATATTTATCCTATATTTTCCCACTTGCAAAACATGTATAGTTTGGTACACATGTTTACAAATACTACAAGAAAAACCCAAAATAAGATGTTTAAACGACCCTTTCTGAGGCGACAAAAAATGTCGACCGTGTACAAATGTTGGGCGTGCGTTTAATGTGTTTGACACCAGCGCCGAAGGGTTCAATGACGCTAGGTCCTCGGAGCATCTTCTATTGAAATACCGGTAGAACAAGGACACCATTCCCATCTGAAACCTGCGCGCTAAACATTGCAATCCGTTTGTTTGAGAGGTAGTATTTTGGGACTCTAGACCAAAGGTGGCTGCCAAATTCAACAGGTGGACTTGCGATTTGTACAGGGTCAGCAGTTGTGTACTATCTGCAGTATATATTGGCCCTTAGTACAGTAAGAAGAAGAAGGAGGCTTCGCTGGAGCCCCGTGCCTTTTTTTTCAGATTTAAATTTTAAACTACAAAAAAAAAACCTTTCGTTTTTGACTATTTAAATTCATAATTTAAACGTGGAAACACCTTTATATACAGTCGTAAGATGGATATCTACACACTAATGACTGCCTCCGTGGTCGAGGGGTAAGGCTCTCGACTAGCAATCCCGGCGTTAATATGTATATAATACACAATATAAATTTTATAATAAACGTTTAAAAAATATACATTCCTGAGTTACGAATGATCTGACATTATGTAAAAATCTCCTACTACCACCACATAGGAAACAGGATAATGTTGCTTGTGTCGTGATAAAGAACCCAAACGCGATGCCAAATCAGCCACTGACCGGTCTTTGAATAAGTTTTTTTGCATTTCACAATTTATTCGTTTAAAATAATATGTACTATATTTGCGGCACATGAGAGTCCAGAGTGGACGGTACTTTCAGTATCGCCCTGGTGTAAGACCACCTTTCAGAATTGAAACGTTGCTTCAAAGGCTTTAGCCGTGGTTAGTGACCAGATCTGCATAGCCAGGTACTTCACCACCTTCCTCTACCGCATCTTCTTTCCTCCCCACTACCTTCAACCTCACAAAATATCCCAAATGGGATGCCATAGTCTCACTGGCTCCAGATGTTTGGGAGCAGTTGGGACTTTTGTGCGGTATTCACTTAAAATAAGGAAATTTACTTGTAGAATGGCCAAAGTTTTAAACGTCATTTTATGACAGGGAAGTTATGTAACGAACTGACATTTGCTGTTTTGTTCCAATTTAATTTTAAAAGGGCCGGAACTCTATTTTTTCAAAATATTGAAACCATTATGTAACGTATATAATATGAGGGTTTGTGTAAATAAAATGTTTTCATTACCATATCGTCTTAGAATCCCGAAATTTAGGGCTTAGAAAATTACTGTTACTCATTGTAGCGTCTATTTTAGGCAAGTTGTCGGATTACGCCGTTAAAAATACTACTGTCAGTCATTACAACTGGACAATATTATATAAAACTGTAGAAACAACACAATCATCTTAAATATGAAATAAAACCGTCCATAACCCCGAACAAGTCGAGAATGTTTAGATGTTTGATAGTAACACGGAAATAAACCTCGGAACGGCGACTCTAGTGACGTCATGTTGCGTACAAGCAGTCATGGGCCGTTTACGTTTCGTTCCGTTTACGCGTATTTTGAAATCAATAATTATGAATGAAAATATTAAAATTAAACATTTTTAATGCGATAATCATGTTCAGAAAAATAATCTTTAAATCTTCCACATGTTTTTAGCGGTATACCTGGTTTGTGGAAATACCCCATTACTGACAAATATATTTAAAGTTATAATTTACATCTTTTATCTACAGTTTAAACATTTTTTCATAAATTTTATCATAAGTATCAAAATAAATATTCTTTTTCCAATAACCAATTTTTCACCATATATTTAACCTTATTCATAGAATTATGTTGTTTTATATTGTCAGGTAATAAATTAAATATCTTCGGTATGTTGTATTCAAACGTTCTCTGTCCGTACTTATTATTAAATTTCGGAACTATTAACCCGTCGTTACGCTTGAATCTAGTGCTATATTTATGATCTAGTTTCTCTTTATGCTGCTGGGTAAATATATGCTGAATTATAATTTTATACCATAGTATTGCCTTCACAGGTAAAATTTTTGCACTCTGAAACAGCAACGGAGTATTGTGTCTTTGTTTGAAAATATTAGGGACAACTAATAATTTTACAATTGCGTTTTGTACAACTTGAACTTGTTTCAGGTTGGTTACAGTAGTATTTCCCCATATTGTTAACCCATATCTTATTATTGATTCTGCTAGTGACATATAAATTATTTTAAGTGTATCAATTGATAGGAAAAAATTTAATGTCTACATTCTGCTAGCAATTGATCTGAGTCTTTTACAGGTTTTTTTAATATGTTTGTCCCATTTAAAAAAAACAATCTACTGTAACACCAAGATACACATATTCCGTAACTAATTCTAAGCTTTCACAATTACAGTTAATTTGAATATTTTTGTGGATGCAAATAAAGTTATGAGAAATAATATTAGGATTAAATTGAAATTTGGCATTAGGTGATCTTATATGCATTACTTTAGTTTTTTTAGCATTTATTAATAGCCCTGCATCATGTGACCATTTACAGAGTTGATTAAAGTCAATTTGTAAAAGTTCAATTGCAATTTTTAAATCTTTGTGTGATATGACCAATGCCGTATCATCTGCGAATACAAAATGTTTAACAAAAGAGAAAAGTTTTTTCATTATAGTTACATAGATTATATATAGTGTAGGTCCCAATATGGAACCTTGTGGAACTCCTGCAGATATATTTTTTGTTTTACTAAATATATTATTTATTTTGGTACATATTTTTATATCTGTAAGATAATCTTTAAATAAATTTAACAAATTTCCTCTTATTCCAATTTTTTCTAGAGTTTTTAGCATTTTGAAAGAGTTTATTGTGTCAAAAGCTTTAGCTTAACCAGCTTCTCCGGTTACTATATTGATGCATTTAGTTAAATGGTTAGTAAGTAAGTTTTCATACGAAGTTATGATATAATCTTGGTCATTTAGCAAATTTAGATTTAGATCTCCGAGTAAAATAATATTTTCCTTACTATTAATTGTATCAAGATGTGCTGATAATTCCGTTAGAAATGAAGATTTACTGAGATTAGGAGGTCTATACATAGCTATTATATTAACTTTAGTTTCGTCCTGGAGTATGAGCTTTCCTGTTATATTTTCAAAATGTAGTGATTGGAACGATTTTGGTCTAAATTCAAATTTGTTTCTTATATCATCATCATATCATCATCATCATAATATTAATACGTGAAGCCAAAACTTTGTACCCCTTTTTACGAAAATTGCGCGGACGGAGGAGTATGAAATTTCCCACACTTATAGTTTATATAGAGGAGGAGTGCAGAATGCTAATATTTTTTTTTAAATTATGCATAAAAATACATTAAATCAATAAAAAAAACATTACACACACTACCATGTATTTGACACACACACGCATCTTTACTCTATTGCTTATTGTTAAAGTCTATGGTCAATTTGTCTATGGTCTTACTGAATGTCAAATATCAAACATAACCGTAAAAATACCGCTCACTCAATATAATATTAAATCAAATTATGAATAAAAAATACATAAAAAACATTACAATTATGGTCGAATTTCGACCATTGGGCGACCACTAGTCAATATATTAATACGTGAAGCCAAAACTTTGTACCCCTTTTTACGAAAATTGCGCGGACGGAGGAGTATGAAATTTCGCACACTTATAGTTTATATAGAGGAGGAGTGCAGAATGCTAATATTTTTTAAAAATTATGCATAAAAATACATTAAATCAATAATAAAAACATTACACACACTACCATGTATTTGACACACACACAAACGCGTCTTTACTCTATTGTTAATTGTTAAAGTCTATGGTCAAATTGAGAACAGATTAATATTGTTTGTCTTTAATATTATTTGTCTATGGTCTTACTGAATGTCAAACATAAAAAAAACATTACAATTATGGTCGAATTTCGACCATTGGGCGACCACTAGTACTATATAATACCTCCTCCTGACTTATCAGTCCTGCAGTAGTTATATGCATTATATCCGGGAATATTGTACACACTCGTACTTTCAGTTTGAACAGATGTTTCACATAACATTAGAACGTCAATATGCTTCAAACTATGTATTTAATAAATATACATGCAATATATCCCAATATTTTTGTATAGATCTTATATTTAATTGAATACAAACAAGATTATCAGAAGCATTTATGCTTTGTTTTTTTATCCAAACTTCTAAATTATTTACTGTACTACATTCTATTTCGTTATCATTATCAATATACGAAAAATTATTCTGCGCCATTTAATTCGTAGTTAAATTTGATGCAATACAATAAGTTTCTAATACGGGTTTGGTTGATTTTACATATTGAAATATTTCTATAATAAATATCTCTATATAATGCAGTGTAAGGTTCAAATTTGTACTTGATATAATTGCATACTTTTTTTTCTAATTCCCGTATTTATACTTAGCACAATACAGCAATGAGCAGTTATTATACAAGTTAATATGATAAAGCATTTGTTTTTATCAAAGATACCACAATTATTTTTCTTAATGTAATAGCAGATGGTGTAATGTATTGATCCAAAATGGTTTTCCATGCATTTAGCATTAAATAATATAACATATATTTCATTTTTATATAAAACAATAAAATTTAATATTTTTATTTAGTTCATTAAATCCCGTACACAAATAATACAATTAACACGTATTCTTATTATCTGTCCAGTAAACATGAAAAGAGAGCAATAAAGTTAAAAAAAAGAGATCGAGTAAAACCTATATTTCTATTAAAATACGTTTAAAAATTATAGGATATAATAAATTATAACAAATGGATTGAAATAAAATAAAGTACAATCATAAAAGCGGTCTTAAAAAAAAAGGTAAATATTCTGATGTACCGATAGATTTATGTAATGAAGTGTGTGTATTGAAATGTCATTGTGTATTACGATTACATGTTTTATTCTTTTACGGTGTAATTTTTTTGTAATATTGTGAGTTTTTGTTATTTTGTACTTTCAAACTTTAAATTTTGTATCTGAAATGTTTTTTCCCCTCATTTTTTGTAAAGAGTGAAATATTATTGAATGCTTTTGTTGTGTTAAAAAATAAATATTGTGGATTTGAGTTTCCTATTAGAGAAGATGATGCCAAAATATTAGCAAAAATGCAGGTAATACTAAGAATCCCTTCTTACTCTTTGTCCAGTTCAGGCCCCCTAGCACGGTCGATCGATAAGGATTGATAGAGTAACTTTCGGTAACTTCTTACCGTTCCCTAGGACACCTGCAGATTGCAAACAACAGTTGAGGTAAAATAAATTAAGAACACTTAGTCATTGTGAATTGTTACTTATTCGTTGGCGATCTGCAGTCATGCTAGGTAGAGAAGAAGAAGAAAAGAAGTTACCGAAGTTACCCTATCAATCCTTATCAATCGATCGTGCTAGATGCCTGGTGATAATGTTCTTTATGTAAAAGCAATTCACAAAAATAAAAAATTAATAAAAGTAAAACAAAGTTTTTTGTAGTATAATACATCTCTTTTCAAATGTCTACCAAAGCTTTAAAAAATATTGTTTGACTGAGTTACCTTCCTCCCCAGGTACTGAAGAGAACGACGCTAACCTTTGAGCCAAATCCCAATTGGAGCGCACCGAAATTTTTGTATTTTGACTGCTGTAAACTTTTAAATGTAAGGTCATTCAATTTTTTATAAGAAAAACTCTCTTTTTATAACTTTTGAAGGTTATTCCCATCAACGTAATATATCATTGAAGAAGAAGATAACACTTCTAAATGAAATATGAGATTGACAAATATGACGGTTTGACAGAAGGTGGCAATAGCAAAATTGGTTAACGCGCACGTCCCGGTTAGAAGAGAGGTCTGGGTTCGAATCCCAGTTGCGACCATTGTTTTTTTCTATTTTTCTATGTCTTGTTCTCTTTCATATTTTCATTTAGATTATAAGTGTTATCTTCTTCTTCAATGATATAGTAAGGTCATCATCATCAATCATCATCATCAATATATTAATACGTGAAGCCAAACTTTGTACCCCTTTTTACGAAATTGCGCGGACGGAGGAGTATGAAATTTCGCACACTTATAGTTTATATAGAGGAGGAGTGCATATTGCTAATATTTTTTAAAATTATGCATAAATAGATTAAATCAAAAACAAAAACATTACACACACTACCATGTATTTGACACACACACTCGCGTCTTTAATCTATTGTTTATTGTTAAAGTCTATGGTCAAATTGAGAATAGATTAATATTGTTTGTCTTTAATATTATTTGTCTATGGTCTTACTGAATGTCAAACATAAAAAAAACATTACAATTATGGTCGAATTTCGACCATTGGGCGACCACTAGTTCAATTTAAAGTGCACCAAAAGTAGATAGAATGCGTTCTAATTGACGACGAGTCTATTTGCTGTGTTCCAATTCGATCGGATGTTGGGAAGTGGGTTAATTTCCACTTCCGAGGTTCCATTTGTTTAATTCAAACATTCACTCAATCAAGAAAACAACAATGAAATTCAAATAATACAATTTATACAATTCAAAAATCCGCATTTCATGATTTTTCCCGCATTCCGGATAACGTTAGAAACTTTGTGATTTTAATTTTATTGCTTTAGGTTTAACTTCAACATAAATTTCGAGGCATAATTTTGGCTTGTCACCCTTAACGATAATCGACCGACATTTGAAATCTCCGTAAATCATCTCTTTTTCGAGGCTGCTAGGGTCAATGCTGTAGCTGAAGTGGGAGGAACCCTGAAATTAATAGAAATAATTTGTACCCACTATTTATTCAATACGGATTACAACAAAACCGATTTCATTGTGGTAAATTGGATTCAATTCTGGCTTGTGATGATAGTGAACCCGGCGCTGAACGCGGTAACGGAACTTTTCGTGAAAACAGACGATGTAGGTTTTACATATCTCTTTTTTCAGCCCGATTCCCGTATAGAGACCAAAGACAATTTTTTTCGCTTTACGCGATCGCTATTTTCATCTGGCATCACTGCAATCAACACATGAACCACGTTGCTTGCTTTTTATATCTGCGATTTCAGAATCGCAGATATAAAAAGAGAGATGAAAGTAACGATCGCGTAAAGCAGAGGCTCCCAAACTTTTTTTTCTCGTGGACCACTTTCAAAATTTTACTGGTTTCGGTGGACCCCCTGCTGCAACATTTCTACCATATTCTCAAAACTCGACACGCGTTGTACTGAATACGCTATAAATATAACGCTATAATATAACGCTAGAGTTGTGGTCTGTCACAAAAGGGGGGCGGATGGGATATGGGCTGGGTCATTTTGAGACAGGATGGGTCTCAAAATGACCATTTTTCACCGAAATACTAGTGTACTATCTACCTACATTGATAGGTAAAGCCAAGCTAACATTTTTGTTCTTTACAATTGAAACCAGCAGGCTTATTCTCTATCTTTTGTGGGATCGTTATCAAGATAACGGACGTGATCTCCTGACAGATTTGTGTGATTTATTTGCTTTTTCCATGTACAACGTACATTAAATGAATAAAAAATCATACATGTTTGCAAGAATTCATGTTTAAAACGATCTAAACTAAAATATGTTACAGTAAATATGTAAAAATCACACAAATCTGACAGGAGATCACGTCCGTTTTCTCGATAACGATCCCACAAAAGATAGAGAATAAGTCTGCAGATAATTTTTTGTGGACCGCAACTTACAACTTGTGGACCCCCATTTTTTTTATCACGTCTACGTGGACCCCCGTTAAGTCTCCCGTGGATCCCTGGGGGTCTACCTGGACCACTTTGGGAATCACTGGCATAAAGCGAAAATTTTTGTCTTTGGTCTCTTCACGGGAATTGGCTGAAAAAAGAAATGGTGTAAAACCTACATCAGTTTGTCCAGCTCTGACGGTGTTTGATGTAACTAACTAACTAACTAACCATCACGCCGTTTCCCCGCAGGGGTAGGCAGAGAGGACAGACCGCCAAACAACTCGATCTTGGCACACACTCCTTGCTTCGTTCACATTCATACATCGTCTCATACATGCTCTTCTATTATTCTGACTCTTGACATCGCCCGACTCAAGTATCTGATTCACTTGGTCGTGCCATGTCTTCCTCGGGCGTCCCCGACTTCGTCTACCATTCACATTTGCGTCATATATTCTCCTTATTGTTTGATGTAAAACCTAATTAATATTAAATGAAAAATACACCGTCAAAAAATTTAAAAAAATATTTATTTTACTTACCGCCGTTAATGGGCAAGCTGGAGGCCGTCCCATACTTTTCATTATATTTGTAAAATCATTTTTGATGTATTTGTTGATAAACTTGCAGACATTTGTTTCATTTAGGACAATGAAGTTGGGCTTGTAGCCCCCATCTCCCCACTTCTCCACGTTAAAATGTATCTAAAAATAAAGAATAGTTTACTGTAGGAGACGTAGGCTCAATTTCAAATCTTAATATATATATTTCTTCTGTCCGTGTGTATGTCACTGAACTCCTCTTAAACGGCTGGACCGATTTTGATGAAATTTTTTGTGTGTGTTCATGGAGATTCGAGAATGGTTTAAATTCACAATTTGGTCCACTGGAAAATGTTCTTTTAATTATTATTTTTTTTTTATTTCTAAGGAGTTGTTGATTTTGGAATGTTTTACATTGGATCCGGCAGACTGCGCTACCATCGCAGTATCGAATATTCAATATTATTATATTTTAATTTTAGTTTGTCCCGACAGTTGTGTACAGGACAACGTCTGTCGGGTCCGCTATAAATAAATAAAATAAATTGTGGAACATTCCAGAACACTCTCGAATGTTGTCCTGAGCGAAGCCGGGTAACCCAGCTAGTATGTGTATATATTTTTTTGAAATATTTATTTATTTATTTATTAGTGGTAATATATTACATAACATTTATAATATATTACTCCCAATGAGTTTAATAAAACTCATTTCGGGAAGGACAACATTACACAAGTAAAAGAAAAAAAAAAGAAATTTAAAAATTTAAGAAAAAGTAAAAGAAAACAAAAAGAGAATTATTTTTACACAAGAACACAAAATTCAATGGGAGTTTAATAACAGTACATAATTTTAAAATGGACTAGACACACTTGATATAGTTAGTAATTATATTTTATACGGAGAATATACAGGAATTACATTACACACAGATAGCTAAATTCGTCACAGGTTAATAATAAAGCTGCTGAGAAAATACCCTTTTAGAGCCTTTGCCAATGTTTTTTTGTTTGATGCTGGAAGTTTTAAGTCATTGGGTAGTGCGTTGTACTGCGTGTGTGCGACGCATTGTAAGGAGTTAATCCCAAATTTAGTCGTGTGAGTAGATGATGATGGGTGTATTTGATTTTTTGATCGTGTTTTGTGCTGGTGTATATCGGAATTAAAGGCTGGTTTAGTGTTGGTGTGTGAGGAGTGTTGAATTATTTGTAGGATGGCAGTGGTGATGCTATATTTTGGCAGAATCGTAAAAGGAAGTATTTGGGTCAGTGAGTATATATCTTTGACGTGTGTATCCCATGGTAGATGGTAAATGTTTCTTATAGCTCTATTTTGGATGACTTGTATTTTGGATATTTGCTTCTTAGTTGTGGTGCCCCAGATACTAACCAGATAACTTAGGTGAGAGTGGATCATATTAATATTGCTATTATAAGATTTTTTAAATTTTATTGTTTCATTGGAAATAAGGTTTGTTTCCTTCCTTTTAATATATTTTACTTATTATTTAACTACCATTAAACATTTTCAATGTATCTCTTAAGTTAAGTTTTTGTATAAATATCATATTTAAATATACAAGCTCACTTGAGTTTTTTTTTTCATGTTGTTGCACCTTATCTATGTTATTATGTAAAAGTCGAATGGCGTTAATTTTATAAATAAATAAGAAAATAATATAATACTAGCAGTTAAAAACCCGTTCCGCAGGTTTTTGCAGCGGGCAGCTTTTGGTTCGGCTTCGCTCAGTTAGTGTTGGTGGACATTTTATAAATTCAATAGGAACTGTTTTAAAAAATTGCCTGTTCCTCGGATCCGCTGTCATCGAGTGATAGTCACCGGTACAAAGTAACCGAGACAGGCAATGACGTCATATGTAATATATAGCCGCTTGATATAACTATGTGTTACCGTCAATCTTTCCATATCCGGAAAGATATTACATATTCCCAAATTCGTAGCAGTTACACTTAGGGGGCCACGTCCCGAACTCGAAACCGAATTACAACGGTAGCTTTATTTGAAGTTCCGCGTACAAAAATGTTATTTTTTTGGCGTGACGCGTACGACATGGCGTCATCACGCACTCGAAACTGGGTTCTGAAATTCAACCACGCAGACGTTACCCTATTAATACTGTTCGATAAAAAAAACTCTAAAAAAAAATAATAACTCCATGATCCGAAAAAAAATCATGAACGCGGTTCATTACACAACATTAATAGCTTTAACATAAAATTTCGCAAAACAAAGTTTATTTTCCGAAGAAAATAGTAAATTGGTTTAATTACGCCGAATGTTTCATCAACGTCTTCATCCAGATAAAAAATTCCGCTGTATATATCATAAGTCCTGTTTATTTTTGTTCTTGCAATCGCTAAATAACTTGGGTACTGCTCTGGGTTCTCACACTGATTTATTTTCTTAACAATTATGTCAGCTGGTCCCTGAAACAAACAATACTTTTATTTTTAATTTTTTTTTTATTAATCATAAATACCTAGTACAATACATGTATTTCAAACAGATTCTATACAATAATTAGTTACATAATATATATACCCCCATAAATAAGCAGGGCTTGTGTGTATGGGGGGGGGGGGGGGGGGGGGGGGGTACACAAATGCTAACTGTAAAAATACTTACTAGCATCGGGAAATCACAATACGCCAAAAATGCTATTAGGAAAAATGTCAGCAGTCTCAAAACTTGTAGAAAATCGTTTCTGAACATGGTGATCAAACAGGTTGAACTAAAATATACAATGAAATAATATGCCAATACAGCTATATATATTTTTGCTACATTGCGTGACCATGACGGATACATTGTATGCGCTATAGACTAGGGGCGGTTCTGGACTTTTCGTGAGCTAGAGTGCTAAGATTGAGAAATACGACATTATTCATTTATGTTGTAGCTGAAAATGAGTTTTATATTTTTCAAAATTACAAATTTTTATATAAATATTTGTCAGTTTCAAGAGGCACATCCTCCCCAATTAACCCTTTCGTCCCGGAAAGAATAAAATCACACATGATCCGAAGGTGGGTCACTCGGGACCCCAATTTGTTTTGCTTATTAAAGGGTGTTAATGACATTTTTTTTTAAATTTGTTTTTCTAATAATTAGAAGGAAGTATATTCATCGTATTTCAGTAGTCATTTTCAAAATCGTTCGATAAATAAAGTCATAATTCATATTCTAATGAATTTAGACCATAACGTGTATTTTTCCATAGAAAACAGAGAAGGCGGGCCGGTATCCAACATAACTCCTTGTTTCCGAACCTCGACTGGCGATTGGCGCTTACTGGATACGACCCAGACCGAATAATCTTTGACCGGCAAGCGAACATTGTAGCATTGTAAAAAGGGCAAACGAGATGCGCAGTGTAAACGAACGGATACTAGTCCTTTCCACTAAAAACTTAGAAATTACTTGCTATCGCTTAGAATTGTCCCGATACGTTCAGCAGATAGGAACGGGGTAACGCCCGAACAGAGAGGAAGAGGGGCGGGCGGAACAGATTCTCCACCGGAATTTGACAGAAATTATTTAATATTAAGAAAATTAGAAATGCGATATATTTTTTTTTAATGCAGATCGATAACCAAATAACCGATAACCGATAATGTTTTCTAGAATTATCCAAATTATTGAGTATGTGGTTTAAAAACAACTTAGTTACAGCGTAAAATTCTGATTAGTCTAAGTGCATTCCCTCGGTCCGGTACAAAAGTGTTAAAGAATATTCATTAAAAAAATTAAATACAAAGCAGTATAATATACAAATTTTATATTACCACTGTTTATCTCAATCACCATTGAGTCGAGCATCGACCTAGAGGAATTTGCCATATCATCTCCATCAACCACGGTGTCGAGCATCTCACTCGAGGACCATGAAGATCCATGATCTTCACCGCTAGTGGACCACAACATCATCATCAAAAATGTAAAAATATGTAAAAGACGAAAATGTAAAAAATACATAAAAGCTCATAAGGGCGTTGATAATTAAAAAATTAAATATTAAAAAATTAATTATTTTGTACGTACCTTTAATCAAAACAGGTTCTTAATAACTCTAGGAATGTGAAAAAAATAAAGTTTGTAACAATGAAATTATTGTTTCTGTATGTTTTAGAATATCAATTAAAATTAGTTGTATCACATATTATATTGCTTTTTATTGTAGTAGCAAACGAAGGCCATGTCAAAATAATTAATGTAATTATAAATAATTAACTGTTATCGTTTTGTAAACGAACTGTTTTGAACTCTTTGCCATTGGTGCTCTTGACAATATGAATAAAATCTAACCCTACCTGAAAACAAAACAGCAATATAAACACAAATAATACAATTTACTTCTGTTGATATATCTCATCACAAAGCCAACAAAATGCTTAAATAATTCGTAAATCAAAACTTATCCGCAACTCTGTACTTCCTTTAGGGACTAGGGACGATTGAAACATCTCAATTTATTCGAAAACTATGACACCTGAGAGTGTGACGCAATACGCAACACTCGAAATTCCGCCAGATGTGTTAGGACGTGTGTACAAAAGCGCTCTGGCCGGCGAGTGACACAATCGTGCGTAGGAGATGCATTTTACTCGTAATTATGCAAGCATGGGGTCTGTAATTGTGCAAGCACGGGGTCTGTGTCTTCCCAAGCTCTCTGAGATGATTGCTCAGAGCTATATTTCTGATTCATGAATCTAGGCCTGGGTGGCCTCGGAGGCGACCTGAGTTACGGACTTGAAGATGGTGTTGGATTGGGAAGTCTGGGACAAGGGGTTAAAGGAGGTCTCGGAGACGAACTGGGTTATGGAGGCGTTGATCATGGCCACCTGGATCAGCATGTAAGATGAATCATTACTGTATGAGCTATTTCATTCTCCAGTTCTAGATTACTGCTATTTATAATCCTGCATGAGGTCTGTGACATCCAATTTTATTTGATGTTTCTTAGGTCTACCCAATTTGCACCTACGATTATGGGGTAAAGGAACACCACACAGGAGATGTCAAGACACAGTCTGAAACCAGGGATGGAGGTCTCGTTAAGGGTGAATATAAACATACTTAACTACAATATATTACAATAAATTGGTATTAGTATTTGATATATACTCGATAGGGTTCCATGATAAAACAGCCACAAAAGAGAACATTGAAGAAAAATGAAAAAAAGTTGAAGAAAAATAACCTTACCTATCGTAACACAACTTAAACCAACCTAACTAACTTCTAAACCTATTCTTTTTATCTTTTTTTGTATTGTTCTATTATAATTTTGAATCAAAACCAAGAAGAGGTTTAATTTCTTCTAATAAATTGGCAATCTCTAACAAACTGCATACTATAGTTCATCTCTGGACTCAGCAAAGATTAGGGTGACCGGCCAACTCGGAATGAAACCAACTCAGTACCATCTCAGATAAGTCATTTAGAGTGATAAAAATATATATTTTAAAAATTGGTTAAATAGGTTATGTTAGGTTAGGGTTATCGGCTAATTTAAAATGATTTTTTTCATAGATTTTAATCACTTTTCAAGGAGGTGTTGAGTTGACATTATTCCCAGTTGGCATGGAACCAAGATTAGATTTAGGTCCAATAGATATTAACCCTTCGAATAATGACAAAATAATATCTATGAACTTTTGCCTGTCAAGATTTGCGCACTAAATTCCCGGTTCTTCCCGTGCATTTTAACTTTTCCTTTTTTTTTGGTTATTTTTTAACCTTTTTGCAAAAACAAAAATTGTTCTAAAATCTAGATAAAATAATCTTTCCGATATGTTTATTAGAAATCAACATTTTTGTTTTTTAATATTAAAATTTTGGTATTGAAAATGTAAATTAGCTTAAAAATATATACCTGGGGATTCCTAGAAAAAGTACATAAAATAAAATAAACCGAACATTTTAAACACAGAGTCCTTTTCTTAAGAAAATTTATAATAGAAGTGTCACCTCACTTTTTATGACATTCATACAATTTTATTTTAAAATTAAATGTTTGTTACGTCACAAATTGGCGCAAAATAAAATCGTCACTTATGATCGGGTTTGTAAAATATCTGACCAATATAGCTCGTATATTCCTAAAGCAATAAGAAGCATTATTTCTTTCGCTTTCTAACATAAAAAAATCACAAATGAATGCGTGACAGGAAGAGAGATATCTAACTTTTAATAATGCACGGTCGCTCTGGGTCTCCTGTTATTATAACGGCATATGATGTTTTGGGACAACCTGGGTCTCCTGTGATTAGACGGGTTAAAAATTATTGTAAATTTTCAGCGTTCCACAAGGATCAGATTAAGATCCTCAACAATTTTCTTTTACGTCTTTATTGCTAATTAAGCTATCTTAAAATCCATTACTCCCAGAATGAATGAATTAAATTAATCATTGGTGTTCCACAAGGATCGCATTTAGATCCACTATTGTTAATAACTTCTAATGAGTTATGTTTGCAGGCCAATACTCCCTGGTGGAACCCGATGGTTCAGTGCGCATTGTGGACCACAAATCCGTTGATATCCACGGCTTCCAGGCGCAGGTCAAGAAAATCGGACCAACAGTACATCATGTGCCCATACATCATGGATATGGACATTAATTACGCCAGTCAACCCTCAGGAAAACGTCTCACTCACCGAAGAAGCACGATGTATTTAGTAATTGATCTGTTCAGTTATTTTTTCCTTGCAAATATGCTTTAATTTATTTCTTAATCTTCTGATAATAAAATATATTTCATGGACGTAATTATTGACTACTAATTTATTCTATCTTGATTGTAAAATATTTTTTTAGAATTGAATAATAGAATTTAAAAAAAAATCGAACGCAGTTCACACACAGTTGAGGTGAAACTTCACCCACACAATTTCAATCAATAGGAGTCTTGAAAAGAGAGCTCGTAATCAAAGCGGCCAATGCGGTCAGCGCGACGCTTCGTAAGTAAGGCTTAATTCTATCTCATTCTTTCGCAGGCTAAATTCTATAGATGTATGAGTTTGTTTCTTTTTAGTGTCATTTCCGTTTCATCGAGTTTCAAATCACAACGGTGCCAAAAAAGTTTCACTTCAAAAAGAGAGTATGCGCAATTTCAGGAAAGATGATTATGCTCAGATTAATAATGACTTTAATTGTATTGATTGGTTATCTGAAACCGCAAATTTATCAGTCGAAGAAGCAGTAGATCGATTCTGTGTAAAAATAGACAGTATAATTTATAAGTGTTTTTTCCGAATGCGATTTTATCCATTTAGTCTGTAAATATCATTTACTAGCTGGTACCTGGCATGCTTTGCAATGCAAAGAAATAAATTGTTTATCCATGCATTTCCTTTCCCATGCGTCACCGTTCCCCTCCCGCGTCCACTTCCCCCCGCGTTCCCCATGTACCTTCCACGCCTTCCGCCTCCCTCGTCATCCCTTCCACTAACCCCACCTCTTTAATTCACCTTCTCCTTCTGCCTTCCTTCCTGCCGCTAAAATATATATACACTCATTTTTATTTATACAAATTACATAACGCCAGAGCTTACCATTATATATAGCCTATAACCTTTGCGGGCGTGCGCACAACAAATCACCAAAGTTTCATCGCAATCGGATGAACGGTATGGCAGCGCATAACATACGAACAAACAAATATTGATTTTTATATATAAGATAATATTAATTTTAGTTACGCGTAGTTCTCCTTTTAAAAATGTGCAAAATATGCAAACAAAATATTATCTCACGGTTTCATGAATAAGGTCCGAACCTTGAATAATATGTTTATGGCTGGTATCGTATAAATACATTCCCTTACAAATTTGGGACAAATTCTTCATTATTTGTAAAGTTGGTACTTTGAATAAGTACCCTCAAATAGCACCTACTTCAAAATGTTTATAACGCCCTCAAGGATAAATGCATCGTCGGCTTTAGCCCTAAGTGAAAATAGTAATAAAAATTTGCAGTATTTGTTAATCCCATAATGTTAAGATGTATTTTATTGGTGGCCCTTTTGGCCGACTTTTAGGTAATTGTTTTATTATTTTCTGTATGTAAGATTTAAAAATTAGCTGTGGGAACTTCTTAAATATTATTTTCTCACCATTTTTAATGCACAATATTAATTTTGTATTTGTATGTTCTTCTTTAAATATGGCGACGTTTTTAACAGAGGGTTAGTTATTTTGTTAAACTCGAGCTGAGAGGTACTTAGGTACCTGTCTTCAGTAGACTGTTGTTAAGTTTGCAACAAGAAGGTACCCGAAGTACCTTCGTGTAATTGAGCTGAAGCTGTGAGGTACATGTTATGCCTACAGTTTAGTTTGTAAAGAACTGACAATAGAGATATCGAGGGAAATAAGGCCTTCGATATTTGTCAGTGTGGTGTGGTCTTGGAGATCACCCAAGCAAAGGAAAACAGAACCTTTGTAATTATATTGTATTTTTATTAAATAAATTGTGTTAAAGAATGACAAGAAGTGTTTTCCTGCAAATTCCATCGAGTTGTGCTTTCGTACCACGATAGTAACAAACAATAAGTTTATTGAAGTATTGGCACGATGAACTGAAACTTCCCATATGGTTCCCATATTTCCCATCCCAAACATATTAGGTAATCACGGAAAAAATATTAGGTCTTGCTCAAATAGAAGACATATAAAGGTCTTTTTGACTATGGTCAATTTTTCTTTCTTAAATGCTACATGCCAAAAATTAACTAGTGAATAAAGTGAACACATGTTAACGAATTGGATGGCAGTAACTGGAAATGATTCACAGCAACAACGTGATAACTTACAATAGGGTATTTAAAATTATTTAATGTTAGCTATGACATATTTTTTAAAGGTTCTTAAATAACATGAGAATATATCCATATCCAATTGAAATTCTTATCAAATATTGTGCCAGACAGGGTGAGGCACACGAGTACTATAAGACAAGGCTGGAGATCCCGACCCACGGAGGTGCCAAGATGTCGGGAGAACATCGTCACGGTTACCCGCTGTAGAGTTGGTCTGAAGTGATCCAATGACTCCATCCTTCTAACATAGCCGGGTCTGGTCCAGAGAGTTTAGAGTATCCAAGGTCCAGGGTGAAGTAATGGTCAGAATAAAACAAGGCGAATGCAAGCAGAGTCAGAGCGAGGCCAAGCGGGTGAGAAGAGAAGAGTTTTTGTCGATGCAAGTGCCAGTGGAGAACTAACTACATATGGGTTTTTTCTCCGAATTTATCGGGGCAGTGGTGACGGTAGCACTCTACCGTGCCACTGTGCCAGGGCCGGATTTAGAATCCAGTGAAAGCCGCTTCCTCTTTTCGCTCGCTTGCTCCCCCACTCTGACGATTTATTTATTCAAACATACAACATATGAGCAGTTTTATATACAATTCACATATTTTCGAAGAACCCAGTGGTTGCGCTTAACCGTGCCCTGGACTCGCAACTCTTTCCTGTGACCGTGTCACAAATGCCTCAACACATCCGACACAAATATATTACATGCTCTGAATATATTACAAAGCATTTTGTACGAGATTAGTAGAACATTTATGACGATGAAAAAGTGATTTTTCTCTAGTTCTAACTCTTGGGACTCTAAAATTAATCTCAGACAAAAGAGGCGAACAATCACTAAAGCCATTGATAATTTTATAGAGATATATTATATCTGCGAAGTCTCTTCTAGTTTTAAACGGCTTAAGTCCATAAAGGTCCCCCGAGCTGTTAACGTCATGGTAACCAATTTTTAACTTGAAATTTAAAAGATGAACAAATTTTCTTTGCATGGCTTCAGTGTGTTTTATGTAAATATTATTTTGAGGATTCCGTATGGGAGAAGCGAAATCAAGATGACTGCAAACATAAAGAAAAATACAATATTTTAAGTGTTTGAATACTATTGAATTCTTTTCCAATACCGAATAAGAATCCTAACATTCTAAGGGCTTCCTTCACAATCATCAATATGCGCCTCGAATGTATGTTTACTGTCAAGTACAATTTATGTAACCTTTTTGAGTTATTGGCTGGCTTTATGGTTGTTCTGGTCAAATTTAATTTAATTTCTAGTGAAAGTAATCTCAACATTTAGAAGTGTTCATGTTGAGATTATTGATGATACCATAGTCATTAAGCCTATACCTACAGATATTCTTGAAATGTATAACAGTCAATAATAGAATTAAAAGGAAAGTGTATTTTCATAGCGTCGGCGAAGAGTAGAGCATTTGCATAATTAAAGCATTTTATAATGTCGTTGATGAAAATTAATTGTAAACAGTAATGGTCCGAGATGAGATCCTTGGGGCACACCTGAAGGTATAATACAATCTCAGAGATGAAGCCATTTATTGTTATTCCTTCAGTGCGTCCATTAAAATAGGAGGTTGCAAATCCCCAAATGTGAATTCTCAAAACTAGTAATTTGAATAACAGAAGACTGTGATCAACTTTATCAAATGCTTTTGAGAAGTCGGTATAGATTACGTCAACTTGGATTTGATCATCCATTGATTTAGTAATATTTTCAATGAAGATGGCAAGATTAGAGACAACCAATCTTTTTTTCATGAAGCCATTTTAGTTCACGAGTATTATAGAGTGGATGCAGTTATATAGCTGTTTGTGAACAATTTTTTTCAAAAATTTTACAGAAAATTGGTAATTTAGATATCGGACGATAGTTCTTGACAAGGCCCCAGACATAAATACTGGTAAAAGTAATAAATAACTTAAAATAATCTTGGCACACAAATCTTAATTTATTTTTTACATATTCAGTTCATACCCTACGAAAAGTGCCACGGCTTGACGACTTTCGAAAGGCCATAGATTTTTTTTTACCTTTATAATATACGCTTTTTGTTGGCTATCACCTACCACAACCAACCGCACTGACTATCAAAGTGGCGGAGCCAATGAAAGTTATACATTTGTGAAACAAAGGCGAGGTGCCGCAGGGAGTAGGTACGATTTGAAGTAGTTGTGTGCGGTTTCTTACAATGGTTCGTGGCCCTTCTTCCTTGTTTCTATCATCTTTGAGCTTCTTCTCGGGGAGCGGTTTAGTATCTGTCAGACAAGAAACATCAACCATTGTCTCAACTTCTTATTTGCTGCCCAAAACCTCTTTGGTGCCAGATATCTTTAGCTAGGTCGCAAGCAAAATAAGGTTCACAGGCGCACTTCTCGCCATGCGCAGAGAGGGTGGGATTTAATAGTAGTGTGCTAGCGCTCGTTGGCGGAACACCGCGCTGCACTCACCTCCCAAACAGCGCTTCGTTCCGGACGACGATAGGAAACGGTCGTTTATTTTAGTCGTATGTAGTGGGAGTTGGATAACTAGACTAGTCCGGATGTCAGTTCTCCCTCTTTAATTTCTCCATTCTGCGGATATGTTCCTGATGGCTTTCCTGGTGTTGAACCTCCAGACACCTCTTCCTGAAGCGAGCTTCCTCCACCCGGAGCGTATGCTCCTTCTCCTCTTCGCGCCGTCTGGCCTTGAGGGCCTCCATCTTCAGGAGATGCACCTCCCGCTCGTGTCGGAGTCGGGCTGCCATGAGTTTTATTTTAATATCTGCCAGAGTGCGCCACTTGCCTTTGGTAGTTTGGGGGATTTTTATTCTTCTTTTATTCTGGAACAGAAGATATAATATTAAACATACAAATACAAACAGTCAATAAATTTTTATTTCATTCCCATTCTTATATATATTTATATCACAATACATTTTTAAATGAAGCACGGAATCTTTTAAGATTTAAAAAAAATAACAATTATGCAGGCACATCTACACTAATATTATAAATACGAAACTGCGTGCGTTTGTTTGTTATGCTTTCACGCTTTAACCACTAAACCGATTTTAAAAATTCTTTTACCAATAGAAAGCTACATTATATGCGAGTAATAAAGGCTGTATATAATGGCGTTATGAAATTATAAATATTATTATATTATATTTATTATACGCTTTCTGCGTACCTAACAAAAGTGAGTTATTGCTAAAGTCAGAAGAATAGCAAAACAAATCGTTGCCGTGGAAACGATGTTGATATATTTGCAGGAAATTTTATTTCAGGCTTCGTAGTTAATATTTATCTCTAAAAATGAAATGTATGTTCACGCATAACTTCCCAACGACTGCACCAAATTGGATAATTCTATTTTTTGTGTTTGTTATTTTGTATAAAACTGACTGTACCGGGATTGAATGTATGGAATGCGGGAGGGGGGGGAAGAGAACTCTGGTAGGGGGTTCGCGGAAGGGGGTGGAGGGGAACCAGTGAGGGGGGAGGGGAACCTGGGAGGGGGGAGGGGAACTTGGGAGGGGGGGTTTGCCAGACGGGGGAAGGGGGGGAGTGGGGTGGGGAAAGGGAAGGTGGAGAAGGCGGAGTGGGAATGCGAGAAGGGTAGGGGATGCGGAAGAGGAAAGGGAGGCGGAAGGGGAACGGGACGAATGGGAAGGGATACGCAGGGAGAAAAAATTTCTTTATTAAATGGCATAGCAACACATGCCGGGTACCAGCTAGTATTGTATATTTTATCATCAATCCAAAATAAAACCATTTAATTGTAACAACAATATCAGGACAGGCTCGCTAATACCTGGATTGCATGCAGATGATAACATGAATGTAGAGATGTTTGATGTATTTAACAGCACGGAATTAAGGTACAATAACATTCAATTTAATAAGTCAGGTACGCCCCGTACATCGTACACATCTGGTAATGTTATATTATCGTGAAAACAAGCTAATGGGTGTGGTTAATATAAATGTAAAATTTAACTGCTTTTAATTGAGTTGTGGAGTTCCAAAAGCGGCTCTTGAAATTTCTGCTGGTTTTGCAACTGACCTTAACTCATTCGTATTTTATTCGCCAAAGCGTCGATATTATTACAAAATATAACAAACCTCTGTAACTATTGGTGAATGAGTGGGTGCTCTCCTCATTGTAGGAGAATAACCATTACAATTATTGTTGACAATTCCAGAGTGCTAAAACAAAGTAATAAATAATGTAACTAACATAATATTATGTAAAACTGACCAATCTTTTAAAATGTTATCAATATTCCATCAACAGCCACAAGTTGCGATCGTTTAAATCATAGGTTCTCAATGTGAGCATTTGAGACTTTCAGGGGGGCAGTAGAAGACCCAGAGAAAATGAAGGGGCGTTGAGATGGCACAGTGAGGGCGTGGGCAGGTAAAAAATTATGGTCTAAAAAAGACAAAAAAAAAACACGCTAATCACATACTAATAAAGCAGAGTAAAATTTAATTGATCACATTAATAACATCGTAAACAAATCACTTAAACTACTCGGCTTCATTCATAGAATTACTGCTGACTTTAAACATATAAGTACATTTAAAATTCTTTACTGTTCGCTGGTTCGCCCTCACCTTGAATATGCTAGTGTCATTTGGTCTGCTTTCTATGCTGTCTGATTTGTCACATCGAATCAGTATAACATCACTTCCTATGAGGAATTGGTTGGAGATTAGGACTTGAAAGAGGCGAGTACTCATATGATGAAATTGAACAAACTTTATACGTTTCTCCTTTAGAAAAACGTAGAAAGGACACTTATCTAATTTGCATATTCAAAATTATCAACAGTATTACTGACATACCTGCTTTGTTACAACTCATCCAGTTTAACATCCCTTCCCGTAGACTCCGAAATAAAGAATTGCTGTTCCTCAATCAACATTCTACTAATTATGGATACCATTCTCCTTTATCCAGAATGTCGAGATTTGTTAACGCAAGTTAAAGCATTGAATTTTTTGGTGTTAGCCTAAATGACTTTCGGCAGTCGATACGAAATGTGTAATTTTAAAAGTCTTTTAAATCCATCTTCAAGCTTTGACTTGTAGTCTTCTATATGTTCTTTATATTATAATTCATCAATGCTCTTCTTTTATATGTACTTTCCTTTCATTGTCATCTCTTTTTTTTATTTGTGTTATTATGTTATTAATGGACTATTTGTCCGTAAATAAATAAATATTGGTAATTTTTGTCACTGTATGTATTGTAATTATTTTTATCAAGTAAAAATTCAGATATTTTAATTTTTTTTTTTGAAAATTCAGATGTTTCAGTAGTTTAGGAAGTGGATGAAAATTTAACTGAAAGATTCCATTACATTCAGATCTGCATTAAATTGATTGTTTGAAAATTTTTATTTTTTATCTGTATTATTATTATTATTAAGAATTAACAGTATATCATGAATACAAGAAGGAAGGAGGTATATTTTTTTAATTTCGATTCCGTGGCAGTTGAGCCCCCCGTTGTAAGTAAAAAAAATTGGGGGGCTCTAGAAAACAAAATCTACTTATGAGAACCTATGGAATGGTTTTAAAAGTCAATACCATGCCCACCATGGACAGGAAAAATAATTTAATAATAAAAAAAACACATTGGATATTTTTCACAAGTCAAATCGACATCAAATCAATTTGGGTACCGCCACCTGGGAACCATTCTTTGGGTAACCAACACCTCTGTCAAAGGTCGCCCCATAGGTTTACTACATTAGGTGACTTAGCAGGGGTGACAGGGTTCATGTGAATGAGATTTGTCCAGATTTTGGTGGCAGACGCGTCTATCTACAATTTGCGTGGCGGGCTGGATCGGGAGAGGCCGATTGAGAGATGCCCTCTGACCTCTTCAGTCGGACTCTCTCGACCCAACGCCTTGACCCGCAGTGGGAAGGATATATTCATGCATCACTCCTGAATACACTAACCCCCAGATTCCTACCCACCCCTTGTAGGTACCCTTTTCCTTCTTAAAACTTCCCCTCTTTTTTTTACTTAAAAAAACCTTGCGCACAGCATTCCTAAAGATGAGATAGGCCCTGAGGGAAACTAGTTTCCTCGGCGCCTCCTGTGTGAAGTTAGAGTAAGATTCTACATATAGGTACATGTTATTCTAATGAAATTTAATGTACAAAACTTTGCAGCAAGAAAATTTGCATTAGAAGTACTTTTTGGAATCTTTGAAATGTACCTACATAAATATCAAAGAATGTGATATTAAATTTATTTTAAAAAATTATGTGAACTAAAGCAACACTTTTAACAACAACAAAAAAAGTTAAAACAAAAGTATTAAAAAAGAGTCAAACCGTTTTTCATGTAAATGACAATGTATCTTATTCGAATTTTTGGGATGTTATGCCGTTTTTCATGTAAAAGACAATATATCATTATTTTTTTATTTTAACTTTTTATGAGTAAAACCTCAAACTGTAATATTTTACAGTTAAAAAGTGACCGAATTGGATATCGACACCTTAGCTCAGTGGATAAGAGCACCCGACCCGGAAAGTAGGGAGGTCCTGGGTTAGAGTCCCAGAGGTGTAAATATCTTTTTCTGATTTTTCTGTTTCCAGATTCTCATTTGAGTTTCGCTCATAATGTCTTCATTTAATTAAAATATTACAGTTTGAGGTTTTACTCATAAAAAGTTACAATAAAAAAATAATAATATTCATCCTAGACTTGCAGAAGAGTCAATAGATGTCGCACATTAAATAAAATGGTTAAAAATTTATCCAGACACCATCTAGATTGCATTTAGTTCGAGTTGAATCTTGCAATCATACATAAAGATGGCAGCCAATAAAAATATGCGTTACGAAAAATGAAGATAATATGGGTGGTTCTTAGTCGAAGTATGGCACAGTTAAAAAGTGACCGAATTGGATATCGACACCTTAGCTCAGTGGATAAGAGCACCCGACCCGGAAAGTAGGGAGGTCCTGGGTTCGAGTCCCAGAGGTGTAAATATCTTTTTCTGATTTTTCTGTTTCTAGATTCTCGATTGAGTTTCGCTCATAATGACAATATATCATATTCGAATTTTTGGGATGTTATGCCATTTTTCATGTAAATGACAATGTATCATATTCGAATTTGTGGGATGTTATGCCGTTTTTCATGTAATTTTCATGTAAATGACAATGTATCATATTCGAATTTGTGGGATGTTATGCCGTTTTTCATGTAAATGACAATGTATCATATTCGAATTTGTGGGATGTTATGCCGTTTTTCATGTAAATGACAATGTATCATATTCGAATTTGTGGGATGTTATGCCGTTTTTCATGTAATTTTCATGTAAATGACAATGTATCATATTCCAATTTGTGGGATGTTATGCCGTTTTTCATGTAAATGACAATGTATCATATTCGAATTTGTGGGATGTTATGCCGTTTTTCATGTAATTTTCATGTAAATGACAATGTATCATATTCGAATTTGTGGGATGTTATGCCGTTTTTCATGTAAATGACAATGTATCATATTCGAATTTGTGGGATGTTATGCCGTTTTTCATGTAAATGACAATGTATCATATTCGAATTTGTGGGATGTTATGCCGTTTTTCATGTAAATGACAATGTATCATATTTGAATTTTTAGGAAGCCTTTGAATGAAAAAGAAATTTTGACAAGCACAGATAAAATGTTTTCTAGACAGTCAGAGAGGCTACATTCACGAAATAAAAAGAAGTAATCATAGTATTATTAGTGCAAGCGATTCTGATTTTGTATTCTATACTGTTTGAAAGCGCAAAAGATAAAATCGCAACGCAAAAAATTCCAGCATGGATGGTATCAGAGCATGCACACATGCGCGAGTGCCGAACATGTCGTAAAAATTGTCGTGCACATGTCATGAAATCCAGTTGGCTGTTTTAATGTATAATTACCTTTAAGCTTTTCCATCTTATCTTCCGGATCCGACTCATGGGGGTAGGGATGGCCACAGATTCTGGGCTGCTATGCACAAACTGAAAATAAAATGTTATACCAACATATATGAATATTCCATCAGGTCAAATATTTTCCGCTTTGCAACAAAATTCAAAAAATAGAATATTTCTGAATGTATTTAAAAACTAAAAAATGTTTTAGAAAGGTGTTGAAATATGGTTTCAAATTTTATAATTCGAAATAAAAATATAATTTTTAAAATACAAAATTTTTTAATGCAAGCATAAAAAGAGATTAATTTTTTTTAAAAAAAGATAAAAAAAACCAAGCATAAAATAAGTAAAAAAAAAAAAAAAACCACTTATTTCATAAGAAAAATGTATTAAAAAGCTGTACTGTTTTGTCGTTTCAAAAAATGGCATAAAATCCCAAAAATCCGAAATTGATATTTATGTAAGTACATTTCAGATCTACAAAAAAATACTTCTAATTCAAATTTTCTTGCTAAAAACATTTGTAAAATAGTTCATAAAAAAATTCCCAAAATTTCGTACATTTTTTTTCAAATTGCGTTCGGAAACCTAAAAATGTACATTTTAATTACGTTACGGTTATCTTTTAGATTTGAATATGGTATATACAATATATAAGTGGTTGAATAAGTTTTTAGATCTTCACGGCCAAAAGTATTTTCGTTATTTGTTTTTGGGGTGTTATGCCGTGTTGCCATGCTCCTTCTTTAGCCAACGTTTCCGACAGCGTTACAGTGTCCATCGTCCCTGTTACACATCTGCCCTGATTTACAGTGTCCATCGTTCCTGTTACACATCTGCCCTGATGATAGACAATGTAACGCTGTCCGAAACGTTGGCTAAAGAAAGAGATCGCGCAAAACGGCATAACACCCCAAAAACAAATAACGAAAATAAAGAGTGGTGTTTTTTCTTTTTTACCCATTGGCTTAATAATTAATTTTGTAGCAACATATATACTAATAACAAATAAAATAATTTGGTATGATAGTCCCCAAAGCAATGAATAATGTGCAGGGTCACTGCCAAAAGCCTAGAACCACTCGCAATTTTAAAGGAAATTAAATGGTGGCTGGCTGCATACAAAACTTGGAATACAAATATCAGGGAAAAAACATAAGAAACATATTATTACCAAATCTACGAAATGAATGATTAATTACCTACAGAGCATTCGGCATTTAAAATTTTATTAAAAAATGGCGCTGTCGTGCTTGTTTTCCGTTTTTTTGGCGGACCTACTCTAACCCGGCAGGCTGCTGGGGTTTGTGGCCAATGGTAATAGCCTTTAGATCGTATATCTCATAATGATAGTAAGGAAAACACAACTTTCTACAAGTCCTATCCGAGTTGTTCCAAAAAGCGAACAAATTAGCCTGAGGGGTTAAAAAGCTTGTTCTATATCATTATTGTAGATGCCTAGCTCTAATTATAACTTATTGTAGATGCCTAGCTCTAATTATAACTTATTGTAGATGCCTAGCTCTAATTATAACTTATTGTAGATGCCTAGCTCTAATTATAACTTATTGTAGATGCCTAGCTCTAATTATAACTTATTGTAGATGCCTAGCTCTAATTATAACTTATTGTAGATGCCTAGCTCTAATTATAACTTATTGTAGATGCCTAGCTCTAATTATAACTTATTGTAGATGCCTAGCTCTAATTATAACTTATTGTAGATGCCTAGCTCTAATTATAACTTATTGTAGATGCCTAGCTCTAATTATAACTTATTGTAGATGCCTAGCTCTAATTATAACTTATTGTAGATGCCTAGCTCTAATTATAACTTATTGTAGATGCCTAGCTCTAATTATAACTTATTGTGGATGCCTAGATAATATTCAAATTGGATAGTTCAATGTGTTAATGGTGGTAAGTACCTTTGCTTTAGATTATTCCTTTCCTGAACTCAATGGGTCCAACTCCATAATGATAACTTATTGTAGATGCCTAGCTCTAATTATAACTTATTGTGGATGCCTAGATAATATTCAAATTGGATAGTTCAATGTGTTAATGGTGGTAAGTACCTTTGCTTTAGATTATTCCTTTCCTGAACTCAATGGGTCCAACTCCATAATGATAACTTATTGTAGATGCCTAGCTCTAATTATAACTTATTGTGGATGCCTAGATAATATTCAAATTGGATAGTGTTCAATGTGTTAATGGTGGTAAGTACCTTTGCTTTAGATTATTCCTTTCCTGAACTCAATGGGTCCAACTCCATAATGATAACTTATTGTAGATGCCTAGCTCTAATTATAACTTATTGTGGATGCCTAGATAATATTCAAATTGGATAGTGTTCAATGTGTTAATGGTGGTAAGTACCTTTGCTTTAGATTCTTCCTTTCCTGAACTCAATGGGTCCAACTCCATAATGATAACTTATTGTAGATGCCTAGCTCTAATTATAACTTATTGTGGATGCCTAGATAATATTCAAATTGGATAGTGTTCAATGTGTTAATGGTGGTAAGTACCTTTGCTTTAGATTATTCCTTTCCTGAACTCAATGGGTCCAACTCCATAATGATAACTTATTGTAGATGCCTAGCTCTAATTATAACTTATTGTGGATGCCTAGATAATATTCAAATTGGATAGTGTTCAATGTGTTAATGGTGGTAAGTACCTTTGCTTTAGATTATTCCTTTCCTGAACTCAATGGGTCCAACTCCATAATGATAACTTATTGTAGATGCCTAGCTCTAATTATAACTTATTGTGGATGCCTAGCTCTAATTATAACTTATTGTGGATGCCTAGATAATATTCAAATTGGATAGTGTTCAATGTGTTAATGGTGGTAAGTACCTTTGCTTTAGATTATTCCTTTCCTGAACTCAATGGGTCCAACTCCATAATGATAACTTATTGTAGATGCCTAGCTCTAATTATAACTTATTGTGGATGCCTAGATAATATTCAAATTGGATAGTGTTCAATGTGTTAATGGTGGTAAGTACCTTTGCTTTAGATTATTCCTTTCCTGAACTCAATGGGTCCAACTCCATAATGATAACTTATTGTAGATGCCTAGCTCTAATTATAACTTATTGTGGATGCCTAGATAATATTCAAATTGGATAGTGTTCAATGTGTTAATGGTGGTAAGTACCTTTGCTTTAGATTATTCCTTTCCTGAACTCAATGGGTCCAACTCCATAATGATAACTTATTGTAGATGCCTAGCTCTAATTATAACTTATTGTGGATGCCTAGATAATATTCAAATTGGATAGTGTTCAATGTGTTAATGGTGGTAAGTACCTTTGCTTTAGATTATTCCTTTCCTGAACTCAATGGGTCCAACTCCATAATGATAACTTATTGTAGATGCCTAGCTCTAATTATAACTTATTGTGGATGCCTAGATAATATTCAAATTGGATAGTGTTCAATGTGTTAATGGTGGTAAGTACCTTTGCTTTAGATTATTCCTTTCCTGAACTCAATGGGTCCAACTCCATAATGATAACTTATTGTAGATGCCTAGCTCTAATTATAACTTATTGTGGATGCCTAGATAATATTCAAATTGGATAGTGTTCAATGTGTTAATGGTGGTAAGTACCTTTGCTTTAGATTATTCCTTTCCTGAACTCAATGGGTCCAACTCCATAATGATAACTTATTGTAGATGCCTAGCTCTAATTATAACTTATTGTGGATGCCTAGATAATATTCAAATTGGATAGTGTTCAATGTGTTAATGGTGGTAAGTACCTTTGCTTTAGATTATTCCTTTCCTGAACTCAATGGGTCCAACTCCATAATGATAACTTATTGTAGATGCCTAGCTCTAATTATAACTTATTGTGGATGCCTAGATAATATTCAAATTGGATAGTGTTCAATGTGTTAATGGTGGTAAGTACCTTTGCTTTAGATTATTCCTTTCCTGAACTCAATGGGTCCAACTCCATAATGATAACTTATTGTAGATGCCTAGCTCTAATTATAACTTATTGTGGATGCCTAGATAATATTCAAATTGGATAGTGTTCAATGTGTTAATGGTGGTAAGTACCTTTGCTTTAGATTATTCCTTTCCTGAACTCAATGGGTCCAACTCCATAATGATAACTTATTGTAGATGCCTAGCTCTAATTATAACTTATTGTGGATGCCTAGATAATATTCAAATTGGATAGTGTTCAATGTGTTAATGGTGGTAAGTACCTTTGCTTTAGATTATTCCTTTCCTGAACTCAATGGGTCCAACTCCATAATGATAACTTATTGTAGATGCCTAGCTCTAATTATAACTTATTGTGGATGCCTAGATAATATTCAAATTGGATAGTGTTCAATGTGTTAATGGTGGTAAGTACCTTTGCTTTAGATTATTCCTTTCCTGAACTCAATGGGTCCAACTCCATAATGATAACTTATTGTAGATGCCTAGCTCTAATTATAACTTATTGTGGATGCCTAGATAATATTCAAATTGGATAGTGTTCAATGTGTTAATGGTGGTAAGTACCTTTGCTTTAGATTATTCCTTTCCTGAACTCAATGGGTCCAACTCCATAATGATAACTTATTGTAGATGCCTAGCTCTAATTATAACTTATTGTGGATGCCTAGATAATATTCAAATTGGATAGTGTTCAATGTGTTAATGGTGGTAAGTACCTTTGCTTTAGATTATTCCTTTCCTGAACTCAATGGGTCCAACTCCATAATGATAACTTATTGTAGATGCCTAGCTCTAATTATAACTTATTGTGGATGCCTAGATAATATTCAAATTGGATAGTGTTCAATGTGTTAATGGTGGTAAGTACCTTTGCTTTAGATTATTCCTTTCCTGAACTCAATGGGTCCAACTCCATAATGATAACTTATTGTAGATGCCTAGCTCTAATTATAACTTATTGTGGATGCCTAGATAATATTCAAATTGGATAGTGTTCAATGTGTTAATGGTGGTAAGTACCTTTGCTTTAGATTCTTCCTTTCCTGAACTCAATGGGTCCAACTCCATAATGATAACTTATTGTAGATGCCTAGCTCTAATTATAACTTATTGTGGATGCCTAGCTCTTCCAGAATGGATAATATTCAAATTGGATAGTGTTCAATGTGTTAATGGTAATAAGTAAGTACCTTTGCTTTAGATTCTTCCTTTCCTGAACTCAATGGGTCCAACTCCCTAATGACAGGAACTTCAATCATAATTGTGTCATCTTCTGTAAATTATGTACAAAATAACTTTTAACAACTTGTATAAAACACTTACATATATTATCGATTACAAGATGTATAACGTCGATTATTATATTAGATATTTACAATTAGAAGCGACACAAAAGTGAAGGT
Source organism: Glyphotaelius pellucidus (assembly GCA_936435175.1). Taxonomy (NCBI): domain Eukaryota; kingdom Metazoa; phylum Arthropoda; class Insecta; order Trichoptera; family Limnephilidae; genus Glyphotaelius; species Glyphotaelius pellucidus. The sequence continues at coordinate 17,806,986 of OW386559.1, read as the reverse complement.
TTTTACATCTATAAAGGTGTTTACAGATGTAAGTTTAGTGCGTGTTTACAGATGTAAGTTTAGGTGTTTACAGATGTAAGTTTAGCAGTTTTAGTGCGCTATCTAGCGCAATAAAACTACTCCAATAAGTTTGGTAAAGCCGATGCAGTAACCTTCCTCAGGAAAGTGTGGTAACCTTTCCTCAGGCCTCTGGCATATTCTGTCAGAAGGTCAGAGTATTTCCGCTTTGCAATAAAATCTAAATAAATGGAATATTTCTGAAAGTATTCAAAAACTGTTTTTGATGAGTAATGAAATATGCTTTCAAATTTTACTATAAGAAACAAACATACAATTTTTTAAATATTAAAATTTTGAATGCAAACATAAAAAAAGTCATAAAAAACGGTTAATTTTACGTTTTTTCTATCTAAAATTAATGATAAAGAAAAAAAAAACACATTTTTTATTAGAGAAATGAATTATGAAATTTTTTCTCAATTTACGGTTGGTAATTTTCGTTTCACAGAGGAGCACATTTTAAATCTTCATTTTGACGACGAATGTCGACATTAGCCAAATAATACTTAATAACATTGTTAATGCAAGAGTTCGATCTCTGCACCACAAATTTCCCCTTTTTTTATTATGAATACCTTACAAGAGTCCCAACTGCCCCCGTCTGGAGCCAGCGAGACCATGGCATCCCCAATTGGCATGTGTTGTGAGGCTGATGGCAAGCGGGGAGGGGAAGTATTCTGGCTATTCAGATAGTCACCAAACACGGCTAAAGCCATTTCAAGCAATGTTTCAATTCTGAATGGTGGTCATACACCAGGGCGACACTTAGAGTTCTTCCACTCTGGAATGTGCCGCAAATATATTTCATATTATTTTAAATGATAAAATTGTGAAAAAACACATCAATCAAATAAAATTTATCTGCGCACGCCGGGATTTGAACCTGTGACTTCCGAATTGCTAGTCGAGAGCCTTGCCCCTCGACCTTGGAGGCCCCTGAACCAAAGGGAGCACATTTTCAAATTTCCATCTGTACGGACTGCCTACTCTATTCTGCACATAGTATCTAGAAAATCGTAACACAAACAGGAAAAAAACATCACATTTTTTTTCGATCTCAAAATTATTTTTTCCATATTTTCAGCAACTAAGGGGTTAAAACAACTTTTAGAGACGTATCTGCGCTTTAATGCTAGTGACAGACCTAGCTATCATTACTAAAAGGGAATCTATGGCAAGTGATACGCTGAAATCGGCCAAGCCAAAAAATGCTGGCGCTTTTATAGCTAGGTCTGACACAAGTGTAATACATTTTAAAATTCATTAATTAGTTGATATTAAACCCCTAATGGCCAATTTTTTTCAAAAATTCTAACTTTGGACTCGATTTACTCGGAAACGAGTTATACCACAAAATTGACTTTGAATGTGAGAGAGATTGACTAGCTTGTACTACGAGTTTCCGGACACCATGTGTGTGTGGCTATTGTCTATGGTGATTATAATTTTTTATAATATAAAAAAATGCATTACTCGAGTCTTCATCGCAATCGAACATGGATTCCGGTCCCAACAAGGTATTCAACAGTCCTGTGGTGCGTTCTTCTTTGATCTCGTCACAATTAGGTTTGGATTTAGCCTCTCCCGTTTGCGTTTTGTTTTGACGTTGAGCTAAGTTTTGTCTGATCTTTCTCATGTTATCCCACTTCTTTCTCAGCGTTTCTGTGGTGCGGAAACGGTAATTCCGAGAGTTGAACTCGATCGTCAGCTTTTTCCATTCATCTTTCTTCTCCTTCCAGCCCGCCGCTTTCGTCGCCCCCGTCTCCAAGATGCAGGGACTTTCTGATAACAACTCCTCCAGCAAAATCACCTCCCTATCAGAGAAGTTTGGTGTTCGAATCCTATTCTCCATACCTGAAATTATTATACACAAGGTTAAGTTATTAGTTTGACTATATTTTTTAAAATGTTGTCAACAAGATAAATACAAAAGAGCCTTGATAAACTGACCCAATAAAAAACAATACCTGTTCTGACTAGTTTGGATTACAGTATGTTAGATAGAGAAATGTAACGAAACAGCTGTTTGCTTTGGAAAATTATATTTAACTACTCAGGTATTTTGCCATTGTGCAAGTTTTGTGTCACGAAATGTCAGATTAATATAAACTTTTTGTTATTTCTGCTTTGCAATTAAAGCTCTATAAATGCAATATTTCTTAATGTAGTCGAATACTAGAAACTGTTTTTGAAAGGTTATGAAATAAGCTTTCAAATTGTATTACTTAAAATAAATATTAACACCTGTAAATATTAAAATTTAGAATGCAAACATAAAAAAATTGTAAAAATGACTCGCATGATGTTTTTATATGAATACGGTACTAAAATCACGGATTATGTAAAAAAACACATATTCCATGGTATAAATGTATAATAAACAATTTTGTCACCTCTTTATACTATTTTATACAAGAATATTAAATAAAAAATTAACAATGTCTAACGGTAGACGATTTGGAGAGTGAAAACTGTTTCTACAAAATAAATATTTTTTTTATGTATTTCTATGGACAACTTTGACTAGTGATGTGAAGCTTGATTTGGCGGATGGATCTTCCACTTTTTGTTTTAGCATTGTAACTAGAACAATAACGGAGTTATACGATTTCTGTGGGAACACAGGCGTTAGCGTGAAAACACGCTTATTGTACTTGACTGCTGTTGTTATATTGTCGTGTAAACACATTTAGGGGTCGGAGTGAACTTCTAAATCGCAAAACACATTTACTTAGTCATAAAGTGATCTGTTTTAGTCTGGTGGGTTTTATTTATTGACCAAAAATTTTTTTGGATTGAGCTCAGTCCAACCTAACCTAAACCATGTGACGCACTTGCAGCATAGAGTAGCATGGACACGCAAGAGCTCTTACGTAAATACAGACAAACAGGTTTAACGGTTTCGGTGTGGCGAGAGAGGGGAGTTTGGATTACAGCGACGTTCGGATCAGCGAGCCTATTCTGAATAGTACATAATTTTTTTATTTTTAATCGGAACTAAAAACCTAATTTGTATTTAATGTAAACTAGATTCTTAGTTTGTTATTTAGTCATTGTATATATTTATAAAAATATTATAACTAGTTTGTTAATATAATTATAAATATATTTGGTTATAAATAGTAAAAAGATACATATATTTTTTAATCTGTATTTTTATAAAAAAAAATTATTCGAAACAAAAAACTTAACAATTTTTATAATTAATTTAATAGTTAATTACTATTGAAGAAGAAGATAATACTGTACGTGACTTTCTGTTCTAAGAAACAGTTCATACAAAACTTACTAGTGGGTAGTTTTTCAAATTTCAAAATTAAAAAAATTTCAAAATTCAAAACATTTGTAATTTCAAAAAATTAATGTGGGCTTCTCTGGGGCTTAACCCGTGCCAAGACCCCCTTTTACAATTTAATAAAAAATGAAATATAAAATTTCAGTATAATAAAATAAAACTACGATGGAATAAAAAAAATACAGAAAAATTTTGTTTTAAAAGATCGGCAAATATTATGAGGTATTTATTTATTTATTTATTGTATCTTTACATTGCAGGTAAAAATGTTTACAAAACAATTTGCAACCTCACTAGGACAAGCCTGTGTTGAGGTTAACAATTCTACAATTAACAAAATAACACAAAATTATACAGATATTGAAAGAACAATATTGTTGCATTTCTTACAGGTTGAGATTAAATCTAAACTGCTGGCGCTAGGTAGTACATTCATGTAAACATGTAGACTTTTGTAGGGTGACCATTTTTTTGAGGACTGATTTAAAGTAAAAAATAAAAGTTTTTTTTTTTTTGTTTTAACGATGAAGTTGTAAATAATAAATATATGTATATAATATAATATGCTTTAAATTTGACAGAAGAATGCTAATACTAATTTGGCTTATTATTACTATAAACATAATCATTTAGCTAATAATTTAGAAAGGACAAAGTTGAAAAAATCAATTGGCAATCCTCGGCTAACATAAATAATTTGACAATCTTTTTAAAAGTGCTCAAGGAATTAGATGACTTGATATTTTCTGGAAGGCTGTTAAAAATGAGCGGAGCCTGATAAAAATAATTTCTTTGGCCAAAAGAAGTTTTAGTTTGAATTGCAACAAAGTTCAGACCAGAGCCAATTCTAGTAGTACGAATTTGCTGTGTTCTTTCTGCCATATTAATATTATTAAAAAATCTACAAAGAGTTTGTGTAATATATAACTGTTTTACATTCATGACATTGCATTCCTTGTAAAGTAAATGAGTTGGATATCTAAATTTTTTCTTGAACATAACTTTAAGAATCAATTTTTGGGCAATATTAAGTGGTTCTAAGTAGGTCTTTTGGCAGGATCCCCAGCACACTATATTATAAGAAAGCATAGACTGGATTATTGCAAAATAAACCGTTTTCAATTTTTCTTTGTCTAGTATATGTCTGAGTTCTTTGAAGATATAGGTAAGTCTCCTTGTGGTATTTACCAACATATTGATATGATCGTTCCATCTCAAAAATTTATCTATTATTACACCAAGGTATTTAATGTTAACTACATTTTCTAAAGGATTGCAGTTACAGGTTTGCGAGCAACTGTGTATGATCAAATTATGAGTGGCAGGAGGCTGACTTTTGCATGAAATGCTAAAAGAGATATATTTTGTTTTTTGTTTGTTCAAAGTTAAAATATTATCATTTAACCAATTATTTACCACTCTTAAACCTGTATTACATTTGTCAAAAGTTTCATCCCAAGTTTTACCCTCAAATATTAAGGTAGTGTCATCTGCAAAACTAACAATGTTACCAGGAATATTCAAACGGCATAAATCATTTATATAAATTAAAAACAATATTGGCCCAAGCACACTACCTTGCGGGACCCCAAAGGAGATTGATTGACCATTGCTTAACATTTTATTTATCTCAACTTGCTGTGTTCTATCACTAAGATAAGATCTGAACCAATCAATTGCTGTATTATTAATGCCTAAAGATAATAATTTTTTAAGGAGCAATTCGTGGGAGACAGTATCAAATGCTTTTGATAAGTCCAAAAACACAGCTATAGCTTTGTTGCCATTGTCCAGCGCGTTTATAACTCTGGTCAGTACCTTCAATACAGCATCACTCGTACTTTTATTCTCTCTGAAACCGAATTGATTATCGGAAAGTATTTTGTATTTTTCTAAGAATGAAATGGTTGAACATAATGATTTGTGTATTTTATATTACAAATATATATTACGTATTCTGCTAAAGATTATTTCTTTATCACAATAATGCATTTTATACGATTGGCAGGATTTTCTACTGAAGTATGTAGAGTTGCAATCCGTCCCAATAAGTATATTTATTTTTTTTAAAAGAAAGGCAAACATTCCTGGGTTACGAATTACCTGGCAATATTTGAAAATCTCCTACAACACTAAACGGAAAATGTTGCTTGTAGACAAACTCAACACAGAAAATATCACATATTAATTTTGACTAAGCGCGTCATCTCGTGGATTGACAAGGGTAAGGAATCAACATTGACCGTAAATCTGCGTACAGAATATGCATTGTGCAAGTGCATTGGTTGCGCTGCAAACCGTAGCGAACTTTACTTTTCTGCAAGGGGACTGTGGCTTAATTAATGCACTGTTTGCGTCTCCCTCGACACAAATATTTGTTTCTTACAGTAATTAAGTTGAAACAGAGTGTTATTAACTAATTAATTTATGTATATTAAGATTGAAGCGGAATACGAGAATTTCACTCTAAATTCTGAAACGAAATGGCGAGCAAATAATATTACGGACCGGTATTTCAGTTTACTTGGAATGTTATCCAGTCCGCTTATCTTGTCAGGGTTCTTACCAGAGAGCAACTTGACGAACGTAAATATTTCACAAGACGAGCTTCAAATGCAACCATAAACGCAACTGAAGTACCGGCCCTATATTGTACAACTCTAAACTATACTTTTAAAATAAAAAATGCATAAAATACGTGCAATACTTACTAGAAAATAGCAAAATTGCACCAGGCCATAAATATACTAATCCCCACTAGGCTGACGTTTGAGTTGTTTTGGTGACAGTTGGTTTTCATAGATATTATAAATACTTTTAAAATCATAGACAAAACGGACAGAACTATAGAGAAGAAATCTAATTTCTATTTTCTATGTAAGCCATATGTCATAAAATTTTGTAAACAATCAAAACAGCCGAATGTCAACGGCTGCCGTTTAATTTTCGTATTTTTTTGCTATTTTATAGTAAGTATTGCACTATATTATGTACGATTGTTATTTTAAATGCATAGTTTATTATTGTACAATGTAATCGGGCTGGTATTTCAGTTGATCTAAGCTCGACTTGAGAGATTCTCGTTGGTCAAGTTACTCTTTGGTAGGAACCCTAACAAGATAAAGCAGTCTGATGCCTGAGTATTCTGAAATTTCGGTCCGTAACATTATTTGCTTAACCGTTAGAGTGCTGCCCGGCGCCATCGCGCTGTAAGCGTTAATTAAGAAAAATGCGACGCAGCGCCATGGCGCTCCTTTTTTCAATGAGCGTTTTCCGGATACTGCGTGTTCAATTTGAGCGCGGTATATTGCGTTTGGCGCTTGACTTGATAACTGTATTTATTGTTTATCCTGTAAAATAAATACACCCTAAAGGAAATTGATATTTTTCACCATGTCGGAAGATAATTCTATTGCGGACGATCATGATGTATCAAATGACAGCGTCACTACGAACGACGAGACCCTTGTTCCAATAAATGGAGACATTGACTACGGTAGTGACATTATTGTACATCGCAATACATCAGAATCAGAAAAAGAACAGCCTTCAATGATTCATGATTACTATAAATACATGGGAGGAGTGGACGAATCGGACGAAATGTTGAATGAGGAACACTGGAACTACTGGAAAAAAGTTGCATTCAACATATTCTGAAAGATGGTGCTAAACGCTTATGTTTTTGTAAATCGACATGAAAAAAATGACCAAACTCCCGTTTATATCTGAAATTATAGAAGATTTTGAAAAACAATGGATTGCTCGCAAAACAGTGAACTGATATAACCAGCTTAATCCAATTAACCCATTGGCCAGAAACCCTGGCAGCTTGCCGGGTGTGCAACTCAGGTACTTAACCACAAACCCCAGCAGCCTGCCGGGTGTGCAACTCAGTTACTTAACCACAAACCCCGGCAAGCCGCCGGCCTAGAGTAGGTCCGCCAAAAAATGGAAAACCAGCATGACAGTGACTTTTTTGGAAAAAAATTTAAATGCCGAACGCTCTGTAGGTAATTAATCATTCATTTCGTAGAATTGGCAATAATATGTTTCTTATGTTTTTTCCCTGATATTTGTGTTCCAAGTTTTGTATGCAGCCAGCCGGCATTTAATTCAAAATTGCGAGTGGTTCTAGGCTTTTGGCAGTGACCTTGCACGTCCCTGATTGCTTTGGGGACTATCATACCAAATTATTTTATTAGTAATTAGTATACATGTAAGTGAAAAACAAAAATTATTAATGTTCGATTTATGAATATTATGTTTTTTGTAACTTTATGAATAAAAATGTGGAAAAAAAAAAAACCAACGAAAAAAGACAAGGTTATATTTGTATCCTTATTTACACATATTTTAGTGTTTAAATTTTTTATTTTTAGGTTTTTATTTACCTTATTCTAATATGTAAACAAACTTAAAGAAATTAATTCATTTGAATATATAGATCAAAAGTTACAATAGATTTAGTACATCAATGCAGGTTTTCAATTTTTGGTACAAGATTAATTCAGTGGTGAAGGCCAATTTTTTAGCTCATTAATTCTGTGGCCAATGGGTTAAAACAAATTGTTTAGAAAAAATTGCCCTGGCGCAATTTAAGCCAGGTATAGGTAGTGTTTTTTTTTTATTTTTACATTAGTTCCATACAGGAGGCCCTGAGGAAAATAATTTCTCTAAGGGCCTGTCATCTTAGGGGATGCTGGGTGGAGGGTCTTCTTAAGGAAGGGAAGGATAGGAAGTTATGCGAAAAAGGTATGAGTGGTGGGTAGGAATCTGGGGGTCAGTTGTCCTGGAGTGACGGATGTATGAATCCATCCCTCCAACTGCGATGCAAGGCGATGCGTCGAGAGAGTCCGGCTGGAAAGGTCAAAAGGCCTCCCTTAACCAGTCTCTCAATCCGGCCCGCCACGCAGTGGGTTGGCAGACACATCCGCCGCCAAGACCTGGACAAACCTCACCCCATGAACCCGGGCACCCCTGCTAAGTCACCAAACGTAGCAAACCACTAGGGGTGACCTGTGACAGAGTTGATTATTATCCAATAAATGGTTCTCCTCCCAAATTAGTGTGCAGCAAAACAAATGAGATAAGGCGGTCCAATCATGTGCTCGCTGTAAAAAGTGACTAAATGGATTTTGCACTGGTAAACACAATAAGGAACTCCAGTCCAATTTTTTTATTTTTTTAAATGAATAATGACCTTCTAACTTAAATAACTGCATATTTATTTTTATTTTTATACTTAGTTTTAATAGTTAAAATAAATGTCAAAGTTTTAATTTTTCAAGATCCCCGAAAACCACCGAATCTAGTGTGACGTCATCATGACCAACCGAAGTATGAATTTTGTAGGCAACTGGAATCAGCTGATCATCGGCGGCCATTTTGAATTTCATCATTGGAGCGTTTTATGGACGCGGTGACGTCACTCCTCACAAATTCAATAATACCAACTTGACAGGGTGTTTTAATGAACTGTTTTAAAATGGATTTTTTAATATTTTTTTTGAAACTCTAAGTTTAATATTATTTAATAAAACTTATATATTCAGAATCAGCGTTTATTGGTCTATATGAACATATTTTTTTAAAACCATCATATTTTTCACTGGAGTTCCCTATTGTGAAGTGATATATTATTTTTTGTAGTTATAAATGTGTAGATATTTTATTACAAACATAAAATATCATTCTTTACTTTAATAATTGCAGAAAGAATCATAAAAATTGGTTGATATTTGTCCACGCTATTGCATTTCTATTGAATACCATACTTTTTTTTATAAAGACACAAAATATACATAGCAATTTATATAAAAAAGCAAAGCACTAACACGGTTAATTTACTTTCCATCATTTCAGGATTGAGGAGTTAAATTTATGGTTTTGCCTCTGTTTTCTGGCTAATTTTAGATATTTTATGCATAACCTTTTAAATTCCAGGGAGGAAACGACGTAAAATCGCTAAGTTTAGACTTTGATGTAATATTTTGTGGGTTTATTTTGTGCTATCGTACATTATATTTACTGAAACAGATTCCTTGAACAATAAACTATGCATAAAAACAACATTACTTGCGTTTATTCAATGAATTTATAGGTTTTACAATCTTTTTCACGAGAACGACGCTAACTAATTTGACAGCTGAAATCCCGGGAAAAATGACACCCGGAAGCCATACAGAATTTAATACAAATTATTCCGAGTGGCTAGGTATGTTTATGGTATCTCATATGTCAAGAACAAGAATGCCCCAAGCGATTCTGACCATGTTCTTCACGCGTTTTCTTTATAGATAAGGGTTAAAATCGCATTCCAAATAAATTTTTTTGAAAATTTTGGCACACCCGGCACAGTAGGCGAGTATGTTCGTTTTATAAGCTCACAATGATTACAAATATTATTTATTTACCACGCTTTACATTAATAATTTCAGAAATGGCGCAAAGGTTACGAATTCCAAACTTCTCCAAGAGCGAGGTGGCTTTGTTGGAGGAGTTGGTTTCATGCGGTTCCAGCCTTTTGGTGAAGGCGGTTTCGAATGCTGCCGGCTGGGAGGCGAAGAAGAATGCGTGGAAAAAGCTGGCAATCCAGTTCAATGCTAAGAATTCCTTTTTCCGCTCAGCAGAAACTCTGAGAAAAAAGTGGGATAATAAAAAGATCAAACAAAAACGTGAAAATATTACTCTTACTGAAGGGACTCCATCCGAACGCAATCGTGACCGCTTAAAAGAGTGCACCACGGAACTGCTGAAAAACCTTGAGACAGTACCAGAATCTATGTTCGATTGCGAAGGAGACTCTAGTATGCATTTTTTAAATATTATAATACACGTATTTTTAGTTGTATAGAATAGACTAGGCAGCCCATAGAGATAACTAACTAACACATCATAACATCACGCCATTTTCCGCAGGGGTAGGCAGAGAGGATGGCACACACTCTTTGCTTCACTCACATTCATACATCGTCTCATACATACTCTTCTATTATTCTGACTTTTGACATGGCCCGACTCAAGTATCGTGCCATGTCTTCCTCGGGCGTCCCCGACTTTTTCTACCATTCACATTTGTGTCATATATATACACTACTTTCTTCTTTCATTCGCTCTACATCCCCAAATCATCTGAGGGTCCCTTTCTTAATCTTATTCATTACGCTTACATCAGCCTTACATTCTTTGCGGATCTCCACACTTCTCACACGATCATACATGGTTTTACCACACATACGCCTGAGGGATCTCATTTCAACAGCATTCAGTTTACTTTCATCCTTCCTCTGCCAGTTCCATGCCTCACTGCCATACATCAGGGTAGGTACCAGGACTCCATTGTGGACTGCTAGCTTCGCTTTGTTTGACAGTTTTTTTATTAGCGCCAACAGCATTCAGTCCTCCATTAATGGAGTTACCGGCATTTACCCTTCTTTCGATATCTCTATCAGCCTTCCCATCTCTCGTAAACATACTACCCAGATACACAAACAAGAGATGGAGACTTAAAACTGTACTCCATTTGGTTCAGAGGAAGTGAATGGTGCGGAGAGGGATCACTTGCATTAGCAATGTTTTACGTGTTGTTTGGCTAACAATATCAATGTAGTTTCTAGTTTCTTGGTTGACCTTTGATGACAGCTTGGTTTGCATAGAAATTATAAATACTTGTAAAATCATAGACAAAACGTTCATTGTTATAGAGTAGAAAATTGCATATTTCTGATTTCTATGCAAACCAATTGTCATAAATAATCAAAACAAGTTGAACGTTAGAGGCTGCCGTTTAATTTTCATACATTTTTGCTACTTTCTAGTAATGGTGAATTGGTAAATATTCACAAAACAGGGACATGCGTGATAAGCATTAAAAAATTGTAATACTTAAATTTGATATAGAGCTAATTAATTCAGTAACTGGGAATTGAAAAAAATGCATTTTATTAGTTATTTTGTTATCTTTAATGAACGTGAAATGTCAATTTTCAAGGACCGCCATCTTTTTAATTACAATAGACACTTAAAAGGAAACATTACTTTGTGTCAGTTAGATAATAATAAGAAGTACATATTGCAATTTTCGGAAATGATAAATATTATTAATTAGTATTTTTTCCGATTTCATGAATGCAAAAAATCAGTAGGGCAATTCGCAAATAGGCACTGTCAACATAAAAATACAAAAGCATTCACATAACCAGTGGCTAGAAACGATATATAGACAATAATATTATTACTAGCAGTTAAATCCCCGCTCGGCAGGTTTTTACTGCTAGGCCCTGCGGGTGGCTTATTCCATTAGAAACTGGTTTCAAAAATAGCTTGAACCTCGGATCCACTGTCATCGAGTGGTAGTCACCGATACAAAGTAACCGAGAGAGGCAATGATGTCATATGTAATATATAGCCCCTTTATACAACTATGCATTACAGTCAATCTTTCCATATCCGGAGAGATACTACTTTTTAACAAATTCGTGGCACTTATACCCAGGGGGGACACGTTCCCATCCGACTTGCTGATGAAAGTGGCGACATCTTGTGACGAATTCTTGAATTCAGAACCGAATTACAACCGTAGCTTTGTTTGGAATTCCACGTACACAGATGTTATTTGTGGCGCAACGCGTACGGCGTGGCATCAACATGCACTCGAAACTGGGTTCTGAAATTCAACCACGCAGACATTACCCTATTAATACTGTTCGATAATGAAAGTACCTAATTCGAATTATTCTCGGTACTACTGGAACTGTCATCATCGTTGTTATACGTACAAATTATGCTAACTTTTGAGGGGCTCTTTACATACATCCCAGGTTTTGAATGGTTTCAAATATTGTATTTGCTTTCCATCATTTCAGAATCGAGGAGTTAAATTTATTGTTTTGCTTCTATTATTCTGTAAGTTTAGGTGTTTTATTTTAAAAGCTCAGAATTAGTACAATTTATTTACCAAACTTTACATTAATAATTTCAGAAATGGAGCGTAGTTTACGAATTCCAAACTTCTCCAAGAGCGAGGTGGCATTGCTGGAGGAGTTGGTCTCACGCGGTCCCAGCCTTTTGGTGAAGGGGGTTTCGAATGCGGCCGGCTGGGAGGCGAAGAAGAATGCATGGAGAAAGCTGGCAATCCAATTCAATGCTCAGAATTCCTATTTCCGCTCATCAGCAACGCTGAGAAAGAAATGGGATAATAGAAAGCTCCAAAAAAAATTAGCTCAACGTGAAAGAAATACGCGTACTGAAGGGACTCCATCTGAACGCAATCGTAACCGCTTAAAAGGAGAACGCACCACGGAACTGCTGAGCACCCCTGAGACAGAATCAGAATCCACGTTCGAATGCGATGGAGACTCTAGTAACACATTTTTTTTATATTTAAAAATCTTATTATAATTTTAGAGTTATTTATTTATTATTTATTAACGACCTTGTAGACTTTTACATTGAAATGTTACAATTAATTACAGTTATTAAGTAAAGGGTTTTCCAATAAGAGGTGTTATTGGTTCCAATAAGAGGTGTTCTTGTGTTAACTGTACTTTATAAGCCGTAAGACCCAAATCTTTATGCAAAATACCGTGTAATGACGTTTGTGGAATGCCTAATTCCAAAGAACGAGGAGGAATGGACAAACCTGGGTTTTCTTCAACACTTTCGGCTACAGCAGCAATATTCTCGGCTGTTCTTGAGCGACGTGCACGGGTTTTATTCTTCACATCACTAAGTTGTCCCAACAGCTCGAATTTTTCCACCAATTTTTGTATTGCGGTCCGACAAGGTGCTTCACGACGACCCAAAAATGTTCGAGTTTTATGAACCGTCTCTGCCAAATTTTCACCGTGTGAATTTTAATAATTTCAATGCGTTGTTGAAACGTGTATCGTTCCATTTTTATTAATGGCGTAGTTTCTACTCGTCAAATGTCAAAAAATGACAGCTTCAAAAGTGACATCTACCGAAATAGCGGGCTATTCAAAATAACACCTCTTATTGGAAAACTCTTTATAACAATACTTGGACCATTAAAAAACTAATATCTTAGGCCACTTGTATCAGGTTTTTAAAAAAAAATTCCGGCTTAGGCAAATATTCCAAGACATTCCGTATTTTTTATTTTTTTATAAACCGGAAAGACAGGACATAATTAATAAAGTACCTGTAACGAAGAGAATTTTATGCTACTTCCACACCAAAGCCAACCTTCCAACTCCGAACTCCAAAATGGTGGACATCGAACAGCTGATTCGGCGCTGTATCTTATCAGTTGCCTACAATTGTGCAGGCGATGCTTCGGTTCCCATAATATTGATTTCGATTCGTAAAGCTAAAAAAAATTTAAATTTTAGACAATTATTATCCGCTACAATAATATTTTTTACCACTCTCCCGTAATAATACTGCGCAGACTGATGTGCTGGGCCAAATCGCCCAAACGCTTGCAGTTGGAAGTTGGCCCCAGTGTGGCCATACCATTAGTGTCAAATTAAAAAATTCGCCAGAAATCAAATCAATATTTAAAAAAAAATCAGTGTGGAATTTTACAAAATCAATTGAATATTATCGGAGACGGAACATTTTCATTTTATTTAATTAACCGCCCTATCTTTGGGTTATTTTCCAAAAAGTAGGTAAAAAAACAGTCAATGTATCCAGAAGTGACGGATGTGTGAATCCATCCCTCCCACTGCGATGCAAGTCGATGGGTCGAGAGAGTCCGGATGGAGAGGTCTAGGTTAGGTCTCCCTCAATCTGGCATCACATCTCCCAATCTGGCCCACCACGAAGTCGATTGGCAAAAGCAATGCCGCCAATCGGCCGTTCCGTGATTCCAGGCATCCCTGTCAAACTACCAAACGTAGCGAACTACTTGGGTAAATAGATTAGGCAGCATCTACAGATGGAGATTTAAAACTGTACTCCATTTGGAGTACAGTTTTAATTCTCCACCTTAAGAGTACAACTTGTCCCTATGTAAAATAGTTAAATGCTGTTTTGTACATAAAAATAAATTTACAGAAGATGACACTTATATGATTGAAGACCCCTTCACAGCGGAGTTGGACCCTTTGGATTCTGGAAAGGAAGATTCTATATCAAAGGTACTTATTAACTTTAATACTTTGAACTTTTTAACTTGAATATATCCATTCTGGAAGAGTCAGGCAGCCATAATAGGCTATCCACCATCTGCCTACAGCATATCCTAAGACACTTGGACATATTGCCAAACTGAAGAACTAGAACCTAGAGAAACTCGTGGTCACTGGCAAAGCGGAAGGCAGGAGAAGCAGAGGAAGTTGAGGATGAGTGATCAAGTATGACTCGCGTCCGATACGTCGGTGTCCTTGGCTCTCCATGCAGCACAGGGCCACGAGGAGTAGAGGAGTCTTGTTCACCAGGGAAATTGGAGTGCAAGTCACGATCTTCAGCAATGAGGATACAACTAAATTAGTTTGAGCACTATGATTTTGTGTAGCAAAGCAACATTGCAGTTTTTGTGGGTTGAAATAGAACAAATTTTTTCATAGCTCTTGATGGGACATTTTTATTCAATTACGGTACAAATACCTTTAAATACAGAATAAAACATTTTTTTACATAAAAATGGATTACAAAACAATTACACACTGTAAACATGTGGTTTAACCCGCCGTTTGCTGGAAGCGCGCCGGCGCAATAATGTATAAATAAACTGTACTAAGGACAAGATCAGAATCACTTGTGCCATTCTTGTTCTTGACGTAGCCAAAGGTTCCATTTATCTTGCAACACTAGAATATTTTTAAATTAATTATCTATGACTTGGTTGTTCGGATTTTGCTATTGTCAAAGTCGGAAATTCTCAATGTTACATTTTCAAATGCTTTTAAATGTCTTTACTTATTTGCAAACTCCTTTGAATTGTGTTTTTTCATGTTGGGTGTATATTCAGGTTTGTGTAGAAATAATAAAATCAGTTCATTTTCGTATGAATAAATTTTTTTGACATTTGTTTGCTGAATGGGAATTTTTTTTTGTTAAAGTTGGCTATTCTGGGAAAACTTGTAACGATATTATCATGTAATATATATGAATAATAAGATTCATATGTAAACTAATAACTGTTTTCAAAAAATATGTGAAATGCTTTTTTATAATTTTTTTTTTGGTGGTATTTAAAACATCTGCTACTTCTGCGTATTGGTTATCTAAACTGTGCATGCATGATGTAAGGGAGTAAATTGACAAATTGGTATTGGCGTGATTGTGTAGTGAAAGATATTTTTAGTTTGTGTGACTATTAGAAACATGAAATGATATCAATTGTAATAATGCAGGGCTGTCAATAAGGGAATTAATGATTTTAAAAAGAAAAATAACATTAGATTCCATTCCGTTGGACGGCTATTATTGATAATATGTTTTTTTTCAGTCTGGGGCCAATCCTACTCCGGGTAGCATCCGGAGGTTAAGGTGGAGAAGCTCAAAGGTAATAACACTTTTTATTAAAAAAACTATGGACTATTAACCCTTGGGAGGCAGAGTTGCGACATAATCCACGAAAAACTGTTAGCGCCTCCGTACATGGAGCTACTTACAAACTATTCGAGCCTGATGCGCGTAGCACGCACACCGCTCGTGGGTACCCGCCATACAATTTTGCTGGTGTTCGTACACGGCGCTGCGCGACGGATGTCAGGTTGAAGTCGGTAGCGCGCTAACGACGGTGCTGGTAGCGCGCTACGCGTTGTAGCATTCGTGTCTGCTACTTTCGTTTGACGTTTGACAGAAATGGCGTCTGAACATGAAAGTAATGTTAGATTTGTTCTGGAAGTGAATAAAAATGCGTGTTTACATAACTTTACATTACCAGAATACGCAAGAAAGGATTTAGTGAAGAAGGCATAGATTAATGTTGGAAAAAAAGTCATTTGACATCGTTCGACATCGTGTTAACTCCACGGCTGCACGTGAAAAATGATCAAGTTCAGTATAATTCAGGTAGTGCCGTGTACGGAAACCAGCTTTAAAAAGTAGTACATCTGCAGGGTACTTGTGGTTGTGTCACAATCACGTAGTTTGTAAGTATCTCCATGAACGGAGGGCCTTAGACTTTTAGCCTTCTTAACATTTATAGAGAGTTTAATGAACATTTTAAAACCTTTATGATAAAAAAAAAATTTGTGATCCCGATAAATTTGTTTTAACCTCTCAAATGCCAGCCGTGTTTCGAAATTACCTTTCTGATTTTTGGTCAAATATCCATATAAAACAAAGGAATTGCTTTTTTGCGATTGTTTTCTGTTTACCAGATAAAGTATCTTATTATTCATGTCTAAAATTCGAACATAGGCTCAGCTAGGACTCACACCTCTCCAAATGATATGATTTATTGGTTTAGGTAAAATAATATAATTAGTTGAAGAAATTATCCATAGATGTCAGAAGGTGCAAATTTCCCTCCTACCAAGGAGTAACGTTATAAAAAACCTATGTTTTAGGTTTTTATCCTCACTTTCTCTTCTCCTCACCATACCTTCTTAACAAGTAAAACGTAAACTCCTTGGTCTGTCTTGGATAGTTTGGGTCTCCTGAATATTCACAATGTAATTGGGAATAGAGCAAATAAATTTACGAGTCCTTTAAAGTTTCCTGAAGATGCGATATCATTTAAAAGTTTCCTTCCTCCAAAATATTACAATTCATGTATATTGCGTGATAATATTGTAAGAGATTTTTCCAGAATAGCTAACTAACTAAAAAAAAGATTTAAAAAATCTACCATTTTTGAAATAATATGTAAAAAAATGTAGTCACAAATATAAACTGATTTTATTATTTCTACACAAATCTGAATACATACCCAACATGAAAAAACACAATTCAGAAGATTTTGTAAATAAATAAAGACCTTTATTAAGCATTTGAAAACATAAAACATTGAGTTTTTCGCTTTTGACAGTTACAAAAGTCGAGCTGCTAAGTCATAGATAATTCATTTTAAAATATTATAGTGTTGCGAGGGTTAGGCTTAGGATTAAAATCGCATTTAAAAAAACAAAAAGCCAAAATTTGTTCCTCGCCTGCAGGTGGGCCTTCAGAAAATGATAGATTAAGAAGCCTAAAATCGTTGCAGTTTCTCGTAATTGGTGAGTTATTAACTGCATTAGTGTTGTTGGCTTCTATATGAAGAAGTGTAGTGAGTCTGGTACCTCGTTGGAAGATTTAAACCAAAGACGGGACTATCTTTTTTATTATTTAGCAGATTATGTAGAAACAATAGATCTGAAAGGCTATTCCCTAAAATTTGTGATAAGAGATCGTTCCCCCGCAAGTGCTGTCAGATCTGTTTGATTTTCTACAGCTGTTAAATGAATAAATAATCATGCATACTTGCAGGAATTCGTGTTTAAAAAGACCCAAACTAAAATACGTGACAGCTCACAGCTGAAATTTTGACATCGGCCTATAGAAAAAGCAAATAACAGCCGTAGAAAACTCACACAAATCTGACAGCATTTCTCGCGGGAGAACGATCTCTTATCACAAATTTTAGGGAATAGCTTTTCTGGCAATGTATATCTTTTTTTGTAAAATTAACACATTATTTGTAGCTTTGTTGTATTTCTTACACAAATATTTCAAAAATATATTCTGTATAATTTCTACTAAATCTAAGTATACCTTATGGCCTGTGTCCATGCTCGTTCATGCTTGATGGTTTTACGCTCACTCGAACATTGTCTCGCTCGATGCTTTTTTGTTCAATGCTAAAGATTGGAGATCCATAATTCTTGCCGATGCTTGACAGAAATACAGTCGAGCATGTCTCAACCTGTAGACAATGCATCGAACATGTTAGACTCCCGTCTTGAGTCCGATACGCTTGTTATCCTTGAAATTGGAGAAAAAACAATGGATGTTCATAGTTATCCACGCAATTTTATTGAAAATTTTATTAATTTATATATGAAGAAGAGTGCTTATGGAATACAAAGTCAGCATATTATATTCTTAAGCGTAAAAGAAGTGAAGGATACGATAAAATTATATTTATTTGCAAAACTGCAAATGTAAATAGAGCCAGTGTTGTGAAAAAAAATGAATTCTTTAAGAATTTATTGGAAGCGAGAAAAGAAGAAGCACAAAGGTTCCAAGAACAGTACAAGAGGCACAGAAGATAAATACATTCTTCGACTGTGGTATTATGGTATTATCCGCTTCTTTCTTTCCTACAAGATCATTTCGATCCACACCCTTCGAGTCCAACGTCAGCATTGTGAATAAAAAAAACACAAATAATTCATCAACTGTAAGTACCGACCTATCTATCATTAATCATGTTATAGTGTTTATGGCTGGTATGTAAAACTCAATGACTGCATTTGTGTATTCAGCGATAAAAATTCACATTTACATTTATAAAGTTTTACTATACTTAATGGGGGGTAAGGTTTTAAAGGCAAAAAAATGCATATTTTCATAATTTTTTTTGGAGATATGAGTAATGTTGGTTTATTTATTTCATATATTTTTTTTTTTTTTTTTGCTTTTAGGCAATTCACCCTGGAGAGAGTGCTTTGTGCCGGTAATATTTAAAATGGATAAGAAATTTCGGTTAATCTAATGGGAAAATATTCAAAACAAATTAAATATTGGACTCATTTAGATCACTAAAACAAATTAAATATTGAATTCATTCAGGTTAATAAACTTACATAAAGCTGTATGAACACGAGAATTGTTAAGAGATAAAAGGTATGAAATGTTAAGGGGGGACTGGTGTGTGATTTTAATAAGCCGGCGGTATATGTTCTTGAAAGATGAATGGTTTTTACAGTTAAAGAAAACGTGGTCGAGGGTTTCCTCTTCCACACCGCACTGGCAGAACGGATCATCTAAAACTCTAATTCTAGACAAGTGAGATGCAATTGAACAGTGGCCAATTCTCATTCTCGAGATACATGAAATGAATCGTTTTGAAAGTTTTTTACCGTGAAACCATGGCTTAGCAGGGATATGGTTTTGAATTCCCGCATAGAAAGATCCAGTTCTTATTTTGGAGACTGCCCAATTTTCTTCCCAGGCACGAGTCATATTAGATTTAAGAATCGGAAAGACATCGGATATAGGAATTCTAAAATTTAGTGGGATAGTTCCGGAATCTGAACCAGATTTGGCGAGAAAATCGGCCATCTCATTACCCTCGATACCCAAATGGGCAGGGACCCAGGCCAATATCGTCTCAAACCCAGATTCACTAAGAGAATTGAGAAGATTTTTTATTTTACATATAATATTGTCTTCCGGATAACGTAAAATATTTGACCTAATTTTAGTTAGAGCACTTAGCGAATCAGTACATAATAAGGCTCGATGAATGTTGAGAACCTGGATTTGATTTAGCGCTTGTTCAATTGCAAAGCATTCGGCTGTAAATATGGAAGCTTCTTTCGGTAATTTATAATTGAGATTGATGTTGAATTCTGGACTATATATAGATGCTCCACATCTTTTATTTTCAAATTTGGAACCATCCGTGAAAAGGATGGAAAATCCAGGGAATTTCGAAGCCACTATGCTTTTAAAACAATCATCCACATTTTGAAATTTATTTGGGGAAGATAAAATATTCTTCCGAAAGACTGATGTTATTGTGTTCGGCATAAAAGTGATTGCCTTAAATGGAATATTGTATATAGGAAGATTGGGAACTTGAAGATATTGGAGGGAAGATGATAGAGAATTTTAGAGATGAAAACTTTTAATTAAGAGAGGAAAACATTGTTTTTCTCTCAATCTTTTGTTAGAATTCAAATTAACACTTAACCTATTAAGACTTTGTTTAATAGGATGATGTGATAACGATAAAGCCTTGAAAATATATTTATTGGCAAGGAATTGCCTTCTGAAATATAATGGAGGCTCCACACATTCCACCTGAAGAGCATTAATTGGAGAAGACTTCATAGCTCCAATAATCATTCTGAGGGCTTTTGATTGAATTCTTTCCATTTTCTTATCTAGATATTTAGGGAGTGGGTCAAAAAGGAATGAGCCATAATCCAAGTGGCTCCGAACTAGGGAATTATACATTAATTTAAGAGTGGTAGGGTGAGATCCCCACCATACTCTGGAAACTGCTCGCATCATATTAAGTCCCTTTTCACACTTTGTAGAAATTATCTGAATGTGTGGAAGCCAGGAAAGTTTATGGTTCAAAAGAAGACCAAGGAATTTGATTTGAGTAGCGGTTTGTAGAGGCACATTATCAAAAAAAATTGAGAATTGGGGAATTTTTCTTTTGCGCGTGAAAGCCACGACCCTTGTTTTAGATGCCGCCAGATTCATCCCATTTATTGACAACCAGCTTTTAATATATTGTAAAGCCAAATTCATTTCCTTAGCTGCAAGAATAATATTTTTATGTAACAAATATATAAGGATATCATCCGCAAAGTAAAGACGCTTGATAGAAAAAGGAATTACTGAGTCTAGGTCGCTTATATAAATATTAAACAACAGAGGACTAATAACAGAACCCTGGGGCAAACCTCTCCATAGTTTGCGCCTTAAGCATTTAGAGGAAGACTCAATAATAATGGACCTATCTGAGAGCAAATTAATAATAAATTGGACTAATTTCGGGGGGATTTGTTTTTTAATTAGCTTTTCTTTCAAAACATTCAGTAAAACATCATCGTAAGCTGATGAAAGGTCAAGGAATGTGGCCAATGTATAAGAATTTAGGGATTGGGAAACTCGGATATCAGTTGTGAACAAACTTAAATTATCCATTGTAGATTTCTTTTTCCGAAAACCATACTGATTTGGTGAGATAATATCTTGACTTTCAACAAACCACTCTAATCTGTTCTTCATCAAACGCTCCGCTACTTTCATCAAACATGATGAAAGAGCAATAGGCCGATAAGACGAAATTTCAGATGGATTTTTTCCAGGTTTTAAAATGGGAATGATTTTTTGACTTTTCCAATCATCCGGAATTAGTCCTGTTTCAAACATATTATTAATAAGAGATAAGAAATATTCAACCGCCATATCAGAAAATGATTTAATGAAACTATTAAGTATTCCATCGGGACCCGGAGCAGAGTCAGAAAGGGTTCTTATTACTAGTTTCATCTCATCAATGGAGAAAGGAGCATCTAGCCAGTTAGAGTGAGATGGATATGGCTTAATAGAAGGCATTTCTTCACATCCGGCCACTGATGGGGGGGCTATTTTATCCGTAAATCCTATAAGAATTTCTTCTGATATAAGCTTGGTACTCGGCGGAGAATACGATGATCCGAATTTTTTTAAGCTGGACCAAACTGAAGATTGGGGAGTTTCCGGAGACAGGTTCTCACAGAACTTCCGCCATCCAGCGCGTTTTTTATTTTTCAAAATTCGTTTGGTTTCTGCCTGGGCTTTTTTAACTGATAAAAAATTTTCTAGTGTCATACACTTACGAAAAGAGGAAATTGCTTTTTTACGAGAGTTGACGGAGCGAGTGCATTCCTCGTCCCACCACGGATTAGAGTGTTTTATTTTAATGTTCGCATTGCGTTTCGGGATGGATTTTTCTGCTGCATTTATAACCATAGAGGGAAATGTCTCACATTGCAATCTGATGTCTCCCGGGGACGATTTTTTTTTAAAATTAATAAGGTTATCTAGTTCAGAAGAGAAAGTGCTCCAATTCGCATCATTTATTCTAAATTTGAGATTATTTTTAACTGGTGGAGGATAAGTGTTAGATTGATGTTGGAATCGGATTATAATTGGAAAATGATCACTAGAGAGGGGATCGTTTAGGATGTCCCAAGAGCATTTAGATGCTAACGAATATGAACAAAGAGATAAATCAACAGCACTTTTCCGTTGATGAGGGGGGGTGAATCTGGTTGGAGATCCGTCATTTAAAAAACATAGGTTATGGGTATCAATAAAATCTAAAAGATTGCTGCCAGAACGATTTGTTATTTTGCTACCCCAAGAAGGGGAATGTGCATTAAAATCTCCAAGGATCATAAAAGGGGAACAAATCTGGGTTAAGATTGGTGCCCATTCATTTTCAATAAAAGTGGTAGAGGGAGGAATATATATTGATAATATTGTGATATCAGATAAGACAGCTGCTATTATCTGGATATTGTCGGAGGGAGTATGTATATTAATTTGTTTAAACGGGATAGAATTATGGATTATCAGAGCCGTGCCGCCTTTACCATCCGGTCTGTCGTGTCTGAGACAATAATAACCCGGAATTCTTAAGTGAAAGGAGGGTTTTAACCACGTTTCAGAAATGGCGGCCACTGAAACGTCGTGTTCGTCGAGTAATTGAATTAGGTCAGATTTGTTAGCGAAGAGGCTTCTACTGTTCCACTGAAGAATTTTGTTCAGTTTCGAAGTCATTGGGGAGGCAAGATAATAAAGATTTAATGTAATCGGCAGCGTTGGACGGTACAGTATTGTTGTTTGTAAGGATAGAAATTAAAAGGGTAATTAAAGTTTGTATAAAAGAATTATTATTCAATATTTCGGGGAGAGCAGGAGGGGATGTATTACTATTAATGGCACACCCATTGGGGGTCCGAGATTTGGCATTCCCATTCGGGCTGGTCAAAATATTATTCAATTGTTTTTTATCAAGGTAAGGAGTATATTTTGGGTTGGGTTTGACTGGCTTGAGAATGGTTTCTCTGTGAGAAGATGACGTTGAATTTAAAAAGGTGGTTGATTGGAAAGGAGCTGAGGACGATGTCATCTCTGCGAAAGATTTTTTCGCAGGAGAGAATAACTTTGAGGCCTGGAAGTACGAAATGTTGTCGGTAGCCATTTTATGTTTTATGTTCCTCTGTCTTGTCAATTCCGGACAGGCTAGACTGACCGCGGTATGTGCACCCAAACAGTTAATGCAAATGGGATTATTGGAAGATTTTGGACATTGATCAAATGGGTGACCTTCTCCGCAAAAGTAACAACGTGGAGGGGAGCGGCATACGGATTTTGTATGTCCAAACCGGCAGCAATTGAAGCATTGAACAGTTGGAAATTTATAAACTTCGACGGGAAGCGAGGTATAATAAATAAACACACGAGACGGAAGGGATTGTCCCTCAAATGTAACAACAACAGATTGGGAAGGTTTCCAGATCTTGTTTCCATCAGTAGAATCCTTGTAGTTCAGTCGACGTGCTTTTATTACTTTCGGGGTTCCTTGGGAATTATTCAAAGCATCAACAATTTCAGCCTCTGGGATATCCGTGGGAATTCCTCGAACAAGACCCATTCTCGTAAGGTTAAATGACGGGATGAACGATTTATATTTATGTTTTGAGAGCGAGTCAATTTTTTTTACAAATCCATTTGCGGAAGCGGCAGTATTAAACTCGATAGATAATTTATATCGCCCTTCCGGTTTAATTGAACCATTAACAATACCAAGGTTATTATTTTTTGAGTCAAATAAGAATTTTCCAAAATCTAAAGGATGAATAAGTTTTCCTTGTTCAGTTCTCTGAACAATTACGATAAAAGGACCGGAAGCGGAAGCAGGATAAAGTAAGTCAGTACTTTTTGTATTATCGCTAGCTAAAGTACTTGTCTGGGTGTTACTATTGGGGTTAAGGTCGTTAGAGGTCGAGGTTTGTTGAATCGGCGGTATAGATTTAACTTTCGATGGGATGTAAAGGCTATGCGATGGTCGTCGTTTACGAGATGGAAGCGTAATAGAAGCCTGGCTAGTGTTAGATTCCGAATCAGAAAAATCTAATATCGATCCTGGGTCGGGAGGTCTATCTTCGTCTTCCTCCATTATATAAAAAAAAAAACTTAACTTTTAAAAATTAAACTGAAAAAATAATACGCAGTCTATTTCATTGACTGTACAAACAAAAACGGATTAGCCGTAAGTAGGAATGCAAACAAATAAGTATACGATAAACAGAATTAAATAAAATGTAACAATAATCTCTTATCTGTATGAGACACGGGAACGGGCGAACGGCACTAAGCAATAGGTAAGGTACACACAACCACTGTTGACCGCGGCCCGAATCGGACTCTCCATATTTCATATTTTATTTATTTCATACGTTATAGTACAATATTTGAAGTATCTTTAAAACAAATTTCATTTAAAAATATCAATAAATAAGTCCGTGAGAGCGAATCTCCGGAGGCACCTCGAAAAAAAGTTGTTATGCGGTAAACTCTATGGCTTGATACCGGATGATTTGAATAAAAAAAACGTTAAAATGCATTTAAACAGTGATTTGTTTTCGTAGGTAGTCAGAGAGTTTTTTTTGGCAGCTTTCTGAAGTGAAAAAACGCGATTTTCGTTAAAACATTTCGCTGAATTTATATATGGAAAAAAAAAAAAAAAACCGACTACCTGTTTATTTATGTGTAGAAATAGAGTACAAAATTTCAAAAGGATTGGTCAAATAGGTTTTGAATAATGATGTTCACGAACTTCAAAAATGTTGTGTGCGAGGAAATGGATTTTTTATACTCGAATATACTCGAATCGAGCACTCGAATATACTCGGTCACTTGAAACGCTTTATCTTCGTTAGTTTTGCTCCGATTTACTTGAAATTTTGACCAATGCTCTCGACATGTTGTAATTCAGAGAAAAAATGCAAAAAATGTTTTAAAACCTTACCCCCCTTAATTATTGTTACGCATTGCAACTGTTTCATAACTGGACTGCGAAAGTAGAGGTTGCGGGAAATAATTAATAATGGTATGGGTTTTCCCTTTTTTTACAATTATTAAAAAAATTACCAACATATTACATTGGGCGTTTGTTTCAGACATAGATATCCAAATTGATAGACTTGTCCTAACATGAAATCTGGATATGTTGAACTGAAGATAAACCACTAGACCATATTTTTGGCACCAGAAGAGACGTCAGTTATACATTGACCGCATTGGAATAATAAGACCTACACAGAAAAAAGTGAGGTAAAGACTTGCATTGCAGTCCATTGTGGGACTTTTCTCTGCATAATCTGAACGTTCATTTTTAAATGAGCCGCCCGGTGTAGCAGCACTAAAAATGAGTGAGGTGGGTAAATTATAGCACATTTGTAAAAGTGTCTAACTAAATAGTGTAACAAAATATAAAATTTTGAAAACGAGCCCGAACTTTTGTTTACCCAGTTTGGGATTTGTAGTTATTTTTACGCAGCCAGCAATTTGTGCGCCGTTGTAAAAAGGACTAGTAATTCGTAAGCAGATTTTATTTTCGAGGACTGAATAGTGATCTTGCGATGCGAGTTGCCTGTATACTGTCCCTTTCACTGTACATGGGAAAAAATTATTATTTTCCAGTAGTTGAAATATCTACTTGAATTTGATGTGATACAAATTTTATGAGATCTTTCGACATGCAATACCTCGCCAAAAATTCTAGATTGTTCCAAATAACCATATTATTAACATGGGCCACCCACTTACAACTTGTGGACCCCCATTTTTTTATCACGCCTACGTGGACCCCGTCGAGTCTCCCGTGGACCCCTGGGGGTCCACCTGGACCACTTTGGGAATAACTGCAGAGGTTCCCAAATATTTTTTTCTCGTAGACCACTTTCAAAATTTTACTGGTCACGGTGGACCCCCTACGAGTACCGGATCTACGACTTTTTCAAATAGGGGCAAAATGGACCAGTATTTGAGATTATAATTTGCCACGACGGAGGGGGCGTAATGGGATATGGGACTGGGGGGTATGTTTCCGTCCCAGTACAGTACACCCATATCCCATTGCGCCCCCCTGCCTCCCATTGCCTAGTTGGGCGTTTTAAGATCTCATGCATAACTGATACAACAATGCGCGCTGTACGCCAGTCGCTCTGTTATTATGGAGGGGGCGTAATGGGATATGAGACAGGGGATGGGATGGGATTGTTCTTTTTTCAATAAATCGTTAAACTTACTATTGTTTATTACACCATCATCGAAAATTCGGCAATTTGTGCCAACGTCTATCATAATAAATTTTAAGTCTGTTTTAACAATTGCAATCAACACAATGCTATAAAAGTCTTTTGTAGCAATAATAATCAGAGCCTGAATGTGGAACATTATTCCTACATGTTTTCCTTCGACAGCACCAAGTCAATGATGGAAATTCCATTTTAGTTGGAAATCTGTTCCATCTCCGTTATTGGAAACTGAAAGAAAAATTTTCAATATGATTTTTTCTTTTTTCCAGAGTAAAATCTTGCCACCTGCCTTTACTCCCCGTCGAAAACAACCGCAGCCACGTCAGAACCCGAAAAGAGCTTTTTCTTGTAAAAGGGCTGAAGAAGTGCCAGAATTAATTGATAAGAAAGTAGTCGAAACAATTCTAAGTGAAGATGATTTTGACGTATTAGGAAAATATATTGCAAGCAGAATGCGTAAGTTGCCAGATCAAATGAAAATTATTACCGAAAAACTCGTAAATGATTTACTTTTTCATGCACAAATTGGCAACCTCACTTTTGACTCTATTATAACAACATCAAATATCAATAGTAATATCAACAGAACTGCTTCAAGTTCTAGTGTAGTTGAGAGTATGGAGACTAACATAGAATTGAACAATGGCAAAAAGTTATTGTATGGCTGACAATGTAAGTAAGTTTGATCCTAAGGTGGATATGTAAACTTTTTACCAAGTCGTATAAATTATTTAAGGCTAGGTTTACACTCGTAAGTTTTTTCCCGTAATTCGCTCGTGTAAGCGATTTATGGCCAATTACCAAAGTAAACGACACCAAAAGTCACTTAACGTAATTTAAAGCATGTTACAGAACTTTTTCTTTCGGAAGTTTTTTGACAGGTCTAATCGCATCCGCGCGAAATTCCAACCTTCTTACAGCTTATAAAATCAGTTTGATAAGCTGAGGGACTTTCTGTAAGAAATAGTACCAAAATGCGCCGTTGCAAAATGTCAAAAATCAAAAGACATTTGTTTTTATAGGATTTTTTCCTATAAAACTAGTATCTATTTCCACTATTTGAGTTTTCTGAAAATGAGCATCCTTCCATTCAATTATCGGTCCAAACCTTTCTAATCTCAATGTTTCTGTTTTTAAAATTACGTATTTGAATACGAAGTCAGTTTCTGTCAGCAGTAGGTAGCTGTCATTCGGATAAAATGAAAGAAATCCATTAATTTTCGCCTTTGATGGCACAAAAGTGCGTGGAGAATTGTTTAATTAAAGCCAAATTCTGTTTCAGCACGTTATTTGGGCCTTTTCGTCTTTATTGACAAAATCGCGTAAATTTGACAGTAGCAGGTCGTTATTGAAAGGAAGCCATCTTACCGCAAATGAATTACAGATGTAAATGGTCGCATGAGCAGTTACACAGTTCGAACTTCCGTGATCATTAATTACCACAAGTCAGATGCATATGTAAACGCTCCTGTGAGTAACCTGTCAAATCTTACATAATCCGTAAATTTTAATTACGAGTGTAAAGCTAGCCTTACAATATTGTAAATGTGAAAATAATTGGAGTCAAGGTGCAAGTTGTTGATGGTCCAGTGGGTGGAAGCAAATAACCTATATTTTAATAATACCTTCAACTTCTGACATTTCCCATATATTCTGATGGCAGCATGCTACACTAGCCCCTCCTAGCAGCTCGAGTTGTGAGGCTTGGTTTTCTTTCATACATTTCGGTAAACTTTAAATTGTTCATGAACTGCTCTTTCATAAATAATACTAATTTAATTATTTATATTGACACACAGCGGGCCATGATTTACTCCCATACTCTCAGTACAAGTTATGCTTAATGAAGAAAACTTTTCTGGTTTCATGGCGCCTGTAATATTAAAACGAGGGAGGTGATATTTTTTCATAAAAATGGCACTTAATCATACTATGATTATATTGTTTTACAAGAAATAAATATTCCAAAACAAGAATTATATAATGTTTTATGCGACGGGCTAGAATTATTAAAGTATTTCACCGAATTTGAACAATTCATTTATTTTCAAAGACAATTTTCTTCTATGAAAGTTCTAATCAAGTTTTGTTGTTATTTCAGTTCTGTGAAGCAACTGGCCCATATTGATTTAATAACAGAACTTGAATAGATTTTTCACAGTACGTACTTGAAAATTAACTTTGAAATTTGATGAAGCCTTCAAATTCTGCGAAACAACCCATCCTTAATAATGTTTTTATGTATTTGATTTGAGAGGTATTTTTTATTGTAACAAATAGGTGTTTAAATTTGTTTTAGTTTTCTAAAGCATACATTTTTTATTATAATTATATACCTTATAAAATTAAAAAAAAAATTAGTTATTAATTTATTTTTTTCATGTCATTTGTTATTTTCCCATTACAATAAATATTTCAATGTAAAAGATGTTTTTTTATTATTTTAACAGACATTTTAAAAAGTACCTGTCCCCTCTAAAACATGCCGGCATGAATTCAACATCGTATTGCGATGCTATATTGATGAGTAAAATTTCGTGGCTATTGGTGACCATCATGTCATCATCAGTTCACATGGCTGACACTAGACTGCATACACACATTCTCAACACGTTTGATCGAGCCAAACTGTCGAGCATGAACATGCATGTGTGCATAACTTCCTATAGACGATTCCGTATTGTAGAAGCATACTCCAATGGACTCCTGACCAATGAACAAAACAACATTTCTACAGTCTTGGCACTTTTGAAAACTGTACTTATTTTTGATAGGAAGCCTAGCATCCTGTAGGATTTTGACATAATTTGCTCAATTTGTTTATCAAAAATTAATTTGCTGTCTAAGTAAACCCCTGGATCTTTACACGTAGATAAATAACACTTTCCACGATTAGATAAATAACACTTTCCACTTGGTACGAAAGGTTACGAAACGATATGATGATTGGCGACGAACTGGACCTCAGATGCGGTTCTCGACCCACGACTACCTTGTAGGTACAACATTATGTGCAGAATTCAACAATTAGAATTCCTACCGATCTCGTAGGCCGAACAGAACAAAAACACGAAAGAACCCAATCAGCGTCATGAAACATACTGTATTCAAGATTCTATCGTAAAAAAGATCAAAGGGTTGAGAATACTATTAAAAATCTGTGAAGAATATGCAAATGACCACAACATGATGTACAACCCCAAGAAGACGGAACTAATCGCATTCCACCATGGAAAAACTCTCGAGAAGATGCTCCCCGTACAACTCAATGAGGAAAACATAAGTATATCAACGAGTGTAAAATACTTGGGTCACATCATCACTGAAGACCTCTCGGATGATGGTGATATTGAACGACAGAGGAGAAGTATCAGTGTATTGTCCAATATGATTGCCCGAAGATTTTTCCAATGCAGTAACCATGTAAAAAAAACATTGTTCAATGCATTTTGCACTAATCTATATACATGCGAAACTTGGTGTAACTACCGAACCACCTCGATGGAACGACTCCGGATCCAATATAATGATGCATGTAGAATTATATTTGGATTCAGAAGATATAGCAGTGCATCGACAATGTTCACTGAACTAGGATTGCACGGATTCGCCGGTCTAAAGAGACATCAGGTCACTGGAGCCAGGATGGCTTCCGACAATGCAGTGGTGACCGCAGCGTTCCAGCACCAAACCCCACTCCTGAGTGAGCGCTGGGCCCGAGCTTGAAGAATAGAATTGATTACTTATTAATTTTTTATATTTAATTTTTATATATATATGTTTTTTTATTTTGTTTTTTTCCTATTCTATGTTTAAAAAAAGAAAAAATCTGTTGTTTTAAAATATGTTATAAAATATATTATATAAATATGTACAATCATATGGGACGTGTGGGATTGCACTATCCTCCCCACATCCTGGAATAAAGCTTATTATTATTATTATTATTATTATTATTATAAAGAAACTGTGTAAAGGACAAGGTCAGAACCGCTTGCGCCAATATCATTCTTGACGTAACCAATAGTTTCATTACTCTAGCTCCTCTAGAATATTTTTAAATGAATTTTTTATGACTTTGCGGGTCAATTTTTGTAACTGTCCAAGGCCAAAAAAATGGAAGTTTTATGTTTTCAAATGCATATAAAGGTCTTTATTTATTTTCAACTCCTTTGAATTGTGTTTTTTCATGCTGGGTGTGTATTCAGATTTGTGAAGAAATAATAAAATCAGTTTAAATTTGTGTGATTATATTATTTGACAATTAATTCCAAAATGGGAGATTTTAAATTTTTTTTTAGTTAGTTAGCTATTCTGGCAAAACCTCTTACGATATTATCACTTAATGTACATGAATAATAAGATATATTATCTGGTAAACAGAAAACAATCGCAAAAAAAGCAATTCCTTTGTTTTTATATGGATATTCGACCAGAAAGCAACAAGGTAAAATCCGCGCAGTTTTTTGAAATATGCTCGACATTCAGCAGGTTAATTTGTCTGTTTCACATATTTTTGTAGTTACATTGCTTATTATTTTTGTTTTAGCTTTCGGAAAGTGTCAACAATAATGGTCATAATTTTACCCCTACAATAAGGAGAGCACCCAGCCAAACACCAGTAGTTACAGAGGTTTGTTATGTTTCTAATTTATAGACCTACTAGCTGGGTTACCTGGCTTCGCTCAGGATAACATTCGAGAGTGTTCTGGAATGTTCCACAATTTATTTTATTTATTTATAGCGGACCCGACAGACGTTGTCCTGTACACAACTGTCAACAAAATTATATAATTGTCTTGCGATTTGTTTTATTAATAATTACTTTAATACCTGTTATTTATGTCATGTTCCTTGTTTTGTTATGTTTGTCTTTAACTTTTTCATTGTTTTACTGGATGAACTGAACTCCAACTTTTTATTTTTTATTATTTTATTTCCCTATCCCCCTATGGGGGTGTGATGGACCTCGTTCCTGTTTCATATTTACTTACATTATCTGTTTTGCAGGTCCCTCTCAAATCTTTGCGCCTCCCCCAATGACATGTGTAGGCTTGAGGCTTGATCAGGCGACCTTGACTGTCCTTTGTCCTGCATCTGACTACTCAATGCTGAATTTTCTTTTAGTCTTCGGGTATTTTACCCCAAATATTCAGTTAACATTCTTTGAGGCTTCACTGAGTGGTTGGCTAAGGGACACGGAAGCTAAGTGTGGTTTATGGTCAGACCGAATTCCATTCACATTTTTTGTTGGTTCTTGCCTATTGATTTGAGATTTATTGTATTTTTTATGTTCTCCATTTTATACAGGTGCTTGCAGGTTTTTTTTTTACACAATGCAATGCCGCCTCACGGAGTCTCATGAATGAGTTTTTTTTTTCATTTTGCCCTGTTTAATTCATATTTGCTTTACTAACATATTTTTGCATTTTGTTCTTCCTGTTAAGCACTTGCATACTGCTTACTAACAACGTATGCAGGGACACTGGAGGTTTAGATTCGTTCAAAAATAAATAAATGTAGCTTCGTTTAACAAAAAAAATTAGTATCTTGCGAGAGCCTTGAAGGAGTAACCATATGTTACTTATACCAGGGCGGGTAAGTGGTGGATAACCTCCAATGTACACAACTGTCGGGACAAACTAAAATTAAAATAGAATAATATTGAATATTCGATACTGCGATGGTAGCGCAGTCTGCCGGATCCAATGTAAAACATTCCAAAATCAACAACTCCTTAGAAATAACAAATTAATTAAAAGAACATTTTGCAGTGGACCAAATTGTGAATCTAAACCATTCTCGAATCCCCTTGAACCCAAACAAAAAATTTCATCAAAATCGGTCCAGCCGTTTAGGAGGAGTTCAGTGACATACACACGGACAGAAGAAATATATATATATTAAGATATAGGTCTCCGTCATATTCTGTCAAAAGGTCAGAAAATTTCCTTAGAATAAGATTAAAATAAATTGAATATTTTTTCTCAATGTGTCTGAAAACTAAAAACGGTTTTTGAAAGGTGATAGAATATGCTTTCAAATTTTATTATTAAAAATTAGCATTTCTGAAATATTAAAAATTTTAATGCAAACATAAAAAAGTTATAAAAATGGCTCGCCTTACATTTTTTCTGTCTAAAATTACCGATAATGAAAAAAAAAAAAACGCACACATGTTTTGTTACGCAAATGCATTATCTATAAACGTTATTATCACCTCACATTTTTGTTGTTTCTCGAAAAAGAAAAAAATTCTCGAAATTTAAAACATTTTTCTCCAATTTGTTCTGTTGTTAAATTCTAGATTTGAATATCAAGTGTGTAGTTTTCTCTTTCTAACACCGTTTAGATCATATTTCTCGGCATGACAGTAAAGCCTCAATTACATTAAGCGAGTTTACAATCTACTAGCCGGTAAGTTTAAAAGCGGGTGAATCGGCGAGTAAGATTGTCATGATGACACACAAAACTGTCTACTCGCTCAGTAGCGACAGTAGCAGCTAAAATAACGACTCCCGCGCCAAGCAATTCTGTCGATATTTTGTAGAAAATTTGAGTTCACAGCTAGGCCATACATTACAGTGGGTCGCGTTTTGAATTCGATGAAACATCAGGATCCGGCTCGCGGTTTGAAATAACATAATATAAAAAGAGTTTATCCCATATTAAAAATCCACAGAACTATATCTTAAGTGACTCGTCGAATTCATGTCGGGTTCCGTACGGCGGAAATTCAAGTAGTGCCCGAACGGAAGTGGTGTTTGCAGTCTTGCCAATGGAAAAAATAAAACTAAGGCGACTCATTAATTAGCTATCTAGCCAGGCAGCAACAAATTATCAATCGGCTACTAACTAAAGTAGTAAGAAGAGGTTCTTAGGTCAGGATAATAATAATTATTATAGAGGCAATAATTATTATTGTGACAATATATTTTTTAAAAACCTTTTAAACATATTGTGAGATTCATGGATGGGAATAGGCCACTTGCTTGGATTTCATAATGACTTGGAAAAAGTCGTGTGGATAGATTTTCTTCTAAGATTACAAAAATGTTACTAAAATTTATTAGAAATTTATTGTTTTTTATTTTTAATTAAATAAATACGTTTTTTGGCCTTGTGGATGTCACTACATGAAAATGTTCCGTCTCAAATAATATTTAATGAATTTTGTAAAATTCCACATTTAATTTATACATTGCACAAATTTTTGAATTTGACACTAATGGTACGGCCACACTTGGGCCAACTTCCAATTGCAAACGTTTGGACGATTTGGCCCAACACGTCAGTCTGCGCAATATTATTACGGGAGAGTGGTAAAAAATATTATTATAGCATACAATAATTGTCTAAAATTTTAATTTTTTATGCTTTACGAATCGAAATCAATATTATGGGAACCGAA
Source organism: Glyphotaelius pellucidus (assembly GCA_936435175.1). Taxonomy (NCBI): domain Eukaryota; kingdom Metazoa; phylum Arthropoda; class Insecta; order Trichoptera; family Limnephilidae; genus Glyphotaelius; species Glyphotaelius pellucidus. Next base: position 17,773,265 of record OW386559.1, on the reverse strand, counting down.
GCATCGCCTGCAGATTTGTAGGAAACTGATAAGATACAGCGCCGAATCAGCTATTCAATGTCCGCCATTTTGGAGTTCGAAGTTTGGAGTTGGAAGGTTGGCTTTGGTGTGGAAGGAGCATAAAATTTACTTGTTTTATTGCCTGCGAACTTCTTTACAGGTACTTTCGTACGGTGGTTACACGAACACCCACAAAATTATGTACCGTCTTTCCGGTTTATAAAAAATGGTCCAATTTTTCAGATTGAAATTTTCAAAACATCGCCAGGGTTTCAAAAATACAGAATGTCTTAGAATATTTGCCTAAAGCGGAAAATTATTAAAAGAAAATTTAAGGACTGTTTGTAATTGTATGTTCAATATTATATCTTGTGTTCCAGAATAAAAGAAGAATAAAAATCCCCCAAACTACCAAAGGCAAGTGGCGCACTCTGGCAGATATTAAAATAAAACTCATGGCAGCCCGACTCCGACACGAGCAGGAGGAGCATCTCCTGATGACGGAGGCCCTCAATGCCAAACGGCACGAAGAGGAGAAGGAGCACATGCTCCGGATGGAGGAAACTCGCTTCAGGAAGAGGTGCCTGGAAGTTCAACACCAGGAGGGCCACCATGAGCACCTTTGCAGAATGGAGAAATTAAAGAGGGAGGACTGACATCCGGACTAGTTCAGTTATCCAACTCCCGCTATTATAGTTCGACCAAAAACAAAAGACCGTTCCCTAGCGTCGTCTGGAATGGAGCGCGATTCGGGAGTCAAGTATGTCATGCCACCAAAAAGCGCTAGCAAACTACTAATAAATCCCGCCCTCTCTGCGTATAGCAAGAGACGTTGCTCTGTCAAGCTACAGAATCCTCTGACCAAAGAGGGCTGCCAAGAATGAGACCATGATTGATGGTTCGTGTCTCACAAAGGTACCGAACTGCGCCTTGAGAAGATGGAGTCCATCCAGATTATTGATGGTAGAAGCGGCGCCCCACTTGTCTTTCTTTTTACACACAAAACTAATAAATTTCGTTGGCTCCGCCAATTTGATAATCGATTTAATTTGGTGATAGCTCGATGACAATCAGCACGCTTCCATGTCATTTCTCCCTCGATTTCAATCATCTATAATCAAGCCAAAGCCCATCTCTGATAATAATGTTGATGTATCAGAAGATATACTGAACTATTTTATTGAATTTGTAATTCTGCTTACTAAAGGATGTCCAATTGTTGAACCAAAATGGATGCACGAAAGAAAAGCATTTTTGATCACCAGTAGTTACTTCATGTGGTGGACCATCTTCAGGTCAGTGCGTTGTGGTTCCAATTCCTCTGCTGGCCAAGACCCCTGTCATTGTGCAAGTATGTAACATGGTGATGGTAGGAGATTTTCAAATATCATCTGGTTATTCGTAACACGCTAATGTTTGTCTTTGTGTTTTTGAAAGTGATTGTTTTTTTATGACAAATAATAATAAAACAAGTAATGATGAAATCAGAATTAATGTTTATTAATATGATCTTTACTAAATGTAAATTGATCTTTACTAAATGTAATTCAACACAAATGTAATTACATTTGTGTTGAATTACACAAAAGAGTCAAAGTTTGTAATTCTCTCTACGAAAGGAAGTCCGATTGGCCATTTCTGATCACATGAAAGGGTGATCAGTTCCAATTCATGTGGGATCTGGTGTGGAAATAATAATATTAATGGCGGAAACTGTTAATCCTGGAAAAAAAGAAAATGTCTTTAGGAAAACTGCTTTAAATAATACTTAAAAAACATTGTGGAAACAATACAAGGGTGATGATGACACATTTATTAGAATACTAGCGTATACCCGGCATGCGTTGCAATGCCATTCAAGGAAATAAATTGTTTCTCCCTGCACGTCCTTTCCCATGCGTCCTGCGTCACCTTCCCCTCTCATATTTCCCTTCCATCTTCCTCGCTTTCCCTTCCCTCGTTACCCCTCCCGCAAACCCCACCTCTTTCGTTACCCTCCCCCTCCTGCCCTCACTGCTGCTAAAATATATGAAATTCACACATTTTCAAACCACTCGCGCACCACCTGTAGTATTTTTTTCATACAAATTTCATAATGCCAGAGCTTACCATTATAGCCTATACACTTCGCGGGCTTGCACTCACCAGATCACCAAAGTTTCATCGCAATCAGATGAACCGTATGGCAGCGCATAAAATATGAAAAAAAAAAAAAAAATTTATACAAGGTGTCCGAAAACTCATGGTACAAGCGGGAAACTGGGGTATCTACATCACATAGAGAACCCAAATAAACATATAGTTTTTCGATTTGAGCATTTTTACATTTAAAAAAAAAAATAAAAAACAAAAAAAAAAATTTCGGCTACTTTAGGGTTCAATTTTCGGTACCTATTGTTTTGACCGATACGCGCCAACAGAGCAGACAGCAACAAAAGCCCCTTATACGCATAAATTTTGAAAAGTTGACTACTTTTAATCTTTATTACCAAGAACCATCGGTTTCTGTCTGGATAGACGCCGGACGATAGAAGCCAGATCTTGCAGAAGCGTAAAACGAAACACGAGGTTTGAAGATTCACACGCGCCATTTTGGATGGACGGGATGATTTCTTTTGGAATTATTATAATGAATACATTTGTTATTATTATGACGGCTGGTGATGGACGGGAGGATGGGAGGACGGGAGAAGGTGACGGAGGGCACGGGGCGCATTTCGTTGAAACGGGCATGGATTAAATAGAAATTCACTCACATCAGTCTTGTCTTGTCAAAAGTGGGCAGCTATAGCAATGACAATAAATAACAAAACTTCCACCGATATCGGGCACGAACACACAAACACACACTATTCTATAACATCAGATCCATATATTTATCACATCCGATCTACATATTGATATGATTTAATGTTAATCCACTAAAATCCGCCGACGGCAATCGAAAACAAAACAATACTGACATATACATAGAAAGAAGCAATTCATAGGAAAAAAGTTGTATTTTTTTTAAATTATTTAACGGGCCTTCCCCCATTAAGGTGATCTTGGCCATTTCTTAAAGTTATTTACATATTTCAAAAATTAGTTACATTATCATTTTGTTTTTAAAATAATGATTGAAAAAAAAACATTTATAAAAATGACAATCAACGTAATAAATTAATTAATATTGCATAAATTTTGATTTTTTGACGTTTTTTTTTTCATTATTTGAAAAAATGATTGAAAAAAAAAACATTTATAAAAATGACGATCAACATAATAAATTAATTGATGCAATATTAATTATAATTTTTGCAATTTTAATTTTATTTTAATTTTTTGGTCTTAATTAATGTAGACATAACGGCATTTTTATTTTTGTTACGATTTAATTAGATGAAAAAAAAGTTACAAATTTATAGTACATTATGTAGTGTTGTAATAAAATTAAATTAAATCTGTTTGAATAAGAAATATTCCGTTTTAGTCGAAAAGAAGAGTAAGTTATAAATAATACTATTCGTATATTATAATATTAATTAATCTTGCTCTCCGGGAGGCGAATGTTCCTAAGAAATGCATTTAAAGGTACGGATAACAGTAATTGTTCACCCACACCAGATCCGTGGTAGCTGTTCTAGTTTTAAATAATATTTATTTGGTTGTTTCACGTACCTGCCGTCTGTTTGTTCCATGAAAGAAAGTTTTAGAGACGCAAAAAAATCACGCATAAAAACTAACATTTCAAATGTTTTGTTTCATGACACTACAAAAAGTAACAAAGATCGATAGTCTAATAACATTAAAAAATGATGAATTATAAATACTATTTCAAAATAATTTTCATCGGTAGGCACTTGACGTGATTATTTAATCAATGCCTCTGGTGAAAAAATAAATTTGGTTTTTGTTTTGGCAGCAAATTGCAAATATTTCTATGGACTTTCTTTGTCAATGTCGTTATTTTAATGTCAGCTGTTTGTAACCGTGCAGCGACCAAATTATTTTATTTTACACCGAATTTAATGTTGGGTGATTTCAAAATAATGCTTTAAATACGGATTTATTTGTTTGTTTTAATTTTAAATCGTTTTTATTAATTATGTACTTTGATCGTCACTTATAATTTACAATAATTTGACCAAAAAAAAAACCAACTTCTGACTCAATTTAGTCGAAAACGAAAGCTCAAATCAAAAAAAGTTATTCCATAAAATCGACTCAAAATGTGATGTAGATTCCCCAGTTTCCCGCTTGTACTACGGACACCGTGTATATAAGATACCTAGATTCAAACACGGCTGATAATTTAAGGCTGTCTCAAAAGCTTGCTAGAGTAAAATAAATTGCTTAAGTTAAATTTCACACAAATTGAATTACTCAATCAATTTGACCGCCTCTTTTACGTCACTTTTAAATTTTTTTTACGTTATGAAAACCGATAGTTACTCTGCTTTTTGACATATTGGACCATTCTGTTGCTGGTAAGATAAGAAATTGCACCCTAACATTGATTATTATTCTAGAAAATGATTATAGTGGCGTTGAATTCCTCGTCCAATATTCTTGCAGTGAAAATCAAAAACATTTCGACCCCCATGTTAATAATACGGTTATTTGGGACGTTCCTACTACTGGAAAGTAAAAATGTAATATTTTTTGCATGTAATATCGTGCATATCATAATAGGTTGTCATTTATTTTTAAATACTCCCCCAAACAATACTAAAATAATATTGATTGACGTTGGATAATGCGTATTTCTGGAAATCGCAGGTTTAAATCCCAACGTGCGCAAGTAAATTTTATTTAACCACTCAGATATTTTGCGATTGTGCAAGCTTTTTGTCTTAAACGAACTGTCAGATTAAAAAAACTTTGTGTTATTTCCGCTTTGCAATTAAAGCTCCGTAAAGGAATAATTTTTAATGTAGCCGAATAATAAAAATTGTTTTTGAAAGGTTATGAAATAAGCTTTCAAATTGTTATATTATAAATAAATATTAACATTTGTAAATATTAAAATATAGAATGCAAACATAAAAAAAAAAAAAAAATTGTAAAAATGACTCACATGATGTTTTTTTTTTTAATGTGAAAACGGTACTAAAATCACGGATTATGTAAAAAAAAACCCTTATACTATTGTATAAATGTTAGCGTAGGGAGTGTGGCGAACCCATCGCTCAGGGAGTGGAAACACAAACCTGCAATAGCCATCCCAAGCCAAGGTGTGAGCTACCGTGCTCAGGCTGAATGTCCTGGGTAACAGTGTCAAGAATGGTGCCTCCGAGAAACAAGGTCGCATCTCGGAGTATTTAGACGTTACTCCAACATTCGGGGCTCTGCTGGAGTGGACCTTCTATTTCCCTGGTCACCCGTGGGACAAAAAAATTGGACCATTCGAAAACTAGGGGCCTTTTGGGAACCTAGGAGTGCTGAGGCCACCTCTGTGGACTTTCTTCCTGGGGCCCTTAGGAGGAACCAAGAGGAGAAGCCGTGGAGAGGAGAGCTGAGGCCACCTCCATGAACCCTTCCCTTGTGGGGCCTTCACGGAACCAAGGGGAAGGGCACTCTTCCAGCACGGGGCCTTTGGGGAACCAAAGAGGAGTGAAGTGGAGAGATGATGTCCTCTTCCCATGTGGGGCCTTCAGGGAACCATGTATGAGTGAAGAGGAGAAATGAGGCCATCTTGGTGAACTCTTTCTGGGGCCTTTAGGGAACCCAGGAGGAGTGAAGAGGAGAGATAAGTCCTCTTCCCTCCTGGGGCCCTCGGGGAGCCAAGGTGGAGTGGGCTCTTCCCTTAGTGAACCAAAGGGAGGTTAACTCTCCGTTGTGGAGCCTTCGGGGAACTAAGGAGTGGAGAGAAGAGGAGAGATGAAGCCCTCTACCCTCGTGGGGCCTTCAGGGAACCGCGGAGGAGTGAAGAGGAGAAATGAGACTTGGGAAGACAAATTGTCAAACCAGAAGATACAGCTTCATTTCCAATAACAATCCTGGTGAACTTTGTAAAAGAGACTGGATTACTGTCAAAGGAGCGAGGTAAAATGGGAGATAGCACAATGGGCCTACGGTCTAAGTGCTCACGGGAACTCTATTTATGTAAACCGTCTCCGCTCTTGAAAAAAGAAAAAAAAAATTGTATAAATGTATAATAAACAATTTTGTCACCTCATTTTTTTACCATTTCATACAAAAATATTTAATAAATAATTAACAATGTCTAACGGCACGTAGGCGATTTGGCGGGTGAAAACTGTTTCTACAAAATGAGTCTTTTCTATGTACTTATACGGACAACTTTGAATAGAGATGTGAAGATTGGTTCAATATGAATCTTATGCTTTTTGTTTTAGGGTTGTCACTAGAACAATAACAGAGCTATAACGATTTCGGTGGGAACACACACGTTAGCGTGAAAACACGCTTATTGTACTATTGTTATATTGTCTTGTAAACACGCTTACGGGTCGGAGTGGTTAATTGATATGTGTTGTCACAATTTAATAATGAATCCGGGAGGGGGGTTTGCGGGACGGGGGAAGAGGGTGAAGAGAGTGGGGAGAGGGAAGGCGGAGAAGGCGGAGTGGGAACGCGAGAGGGGAAGGGAACGCGGGAGAGGAAGGGGAGGCGGAAGGCGAACAGGATGAATGGAAAAGGACACGTAGGGAGAAACAATTTCTTTATTAAGTGGCATAGCGACACATGCCGGGAATGCACTGGTATAAAAATAAAATTAAAAAAAATAGAAATTTTTGACATATGACCCTTTTCTGCGAGATGTGCGATGTGTGTTAACAATAATTAGGTCAATGTTACTTCTTACCCTTACTTCATTATTCTTTATTGGTGAATTTTCCAGAGAACATAATTTGTCCGTTGCTGAAAAGTGCGAAAAGGAATGGATGGTCTGCGCTGAACTGCTTTGTGGGTAGCGCGCTTACGATATCAAATTGCATCTCTGGAATAAAAACAAACTATTATTTCCTATTTTATGACCTTAAAGTTGTAAATCTGCGGGTTTCGAAAGTTAGAATTTTATAATAAATAAATTGTATTGAAGCAAAAACTTCTTTAGCACTGCTGTGATTTAAACTCGATGAAAAGGAAATGAGCGACACTAAAAATAAACAAACACATCTGTAGGATTTAGCCTGCAAGAGAATGAGATAGCAATAAAATATTTATTTAATTCACGGGTACTCGGTTCCAATATACTACGATAAATCCACAGTATCACGCTAGTCTCCTTTGGTTTAGTGGTATAAAGCGCCTGATGAACCTCAGACATTTACCAAAGATCGAATCCTACAAAATACAAAAAAAAATATATTTTTGTAAAATCAATATCCAATCTTCAAACCACTCCGAAATGAACAGACTCTGATTTTTTATTTAAACTTTTTTTTCTGTTAGTAGGTTAGTATGTCTGTAAGGATTTAAAAAAAAATTGAAATTTGAATTTTTGGCAAATTGTAATATTTTACGTAAAACGTTTTGAAAATTTTATAAAATGTTTTCAACTATAAATTTAGTGGTAAGCACCAGATTTTATTTTTCTAGACGATGAATTAATAACTTTCGGAGGGATTAGTTTAGAAATATCTGAAATTTTAGTAATACGCTTGTCGTAATTAACTAAAATAAACTCCGCGGGAAGATCAACATTCGGTGCCTGCTAGGGCGAATTCGACCGTAGGTCCGTCCAATACGCCGGACCGCAAGCCATATATTTGTGTACACGCTTTCTTCACTTGCGTCATTATTTATTTATTTTTTTTTCAAGAGCGGAGACGGTTTACATAAATAATGTTCCCGTGAGCACTTAGGCCGTAGGCCCATTGTGCTATCTCCCATTTTACCTCATTCCTTTGACAGTAATCCAGTCCCTTTTACAAAGTTCACCAGGATTGTCATTGGAAACGAAGCTATGTCTTCTGGCTCGACAATGTGTCTTCCCAGGTCTCATTTCTCCTCTTCACTCCTCCGCGGTTCCCTGAAGGCCCCACGAGGGAAGAGGGCTTCATCTCTCCTCTCCACTCCTTAGTTCCCTGAAGGCTCCACGATGGAGAGTTCACCTCTCCTTGGTTCCCTAAAGGCCCCACAAGAGAAGAGCCCCACTCCACCTTGGCTCCCCGAGGGCCCCAGGAGGGAAGAGGACTTATTTCTCCTCTTCACTCCTCCTTGGTTTCCTAAAGGCCCCATAAGAAAGAGTTCACGGAGATGGCCTCATTTCTCCTCTTCACTCCTACATGGTTCCCCAAAGGCCCCGTGCCGGAAGAGTGCCCTTCCCCTTGGTTCCGTGAAGGCCCCACAAGGGAAGGGTTCATGGAGGTGGCCTCAGCTCTCCTCTTGTTTCTCGGAGGCACGGTACTTGACACTGTTCCCCAGGACATTCAGCCTGAGCACGGTAGCTCACACCTTGGCTTGGGATGGCTATTGCAGGTTTGTGTTTCCACTCCCTGAGCGATGGGTTCGCCACACTCCCTACGCTATACGCGTCATTAAAATTCCCACATTATTTGAGAGTTTTTGCTGGAGCGAATTCGATAGTAAGAATTCCCAATACATCAGGTCGCGCATCACATATTTGTGTACACGCCTTTTTTTACTTAAGTAGTTAAGATTCTGACCATATTTTAGGGTATTGTGTTGCCTTAAAGTCGACAAGAAATTGGGAAGATAAATATTAATTTTTTGCTAATCATAAATTTATAAAATTTGAAAGCGTATAAATTCTCCAACCTTCTGACAGCTTCTTTAAGAAATACAACAGTCAATATGCCAGAGTTTTTAAAATTGCTTATTTCTCAAAATAATCACACATAAAAAAAGGAAAAACATAAAACGAAGACGTCCAATCGAAATAACATCTGAAATTTAATTTTAAAAAAAAACATGGAATTTCATAAAACGAATGAGAGAGCCATGACCCTTTCGTTAGACATACCAGAGGCAGCGCCTGCTGTAACTCCCTTCTCGTTCACGTCGATGTACGCCTTCTGGGTAGCCTTTGTGACTTTCAGTGGTGTTGGTTTGACCAGGAGCCCTCCAAGTTCTGCCGTGTCGGTGAACATGCTGTCCATACCGAGCTGGTGGCAATGAAAGTGTTAAGTTAGATGAAATAATATGTTGTATATATTTTAAACTTTGTGATGAAAGTTAATGTGGCGCTTGACCCTTTACAACCGGTCAAAAAATTAAAACAAAAAAGCTCTTAAGTACTAAGTACGACTTACTGGTTGAAACGTATGCACATGAAGGTACCGGACATGGGGGAGAATGTGCACATTCAATCAAAAAATAAATAAATAAAAATCGAAATCGGTTCTGTCCCCAAAAACAGATTTATTTTCTATCAGGATTTTTTCAAAGACAAATTAACAATCGTATGAAGCTGGTAATATCCCACATCAAAGAAAAAATCTCAAACAAGAAAATGTTTACAGATTTAAATGAATCAAGGACATGAGAATCTAATTGAGTATGGAACCAATGGTATGTGCCAAACATTTTTTTTTAAATTTAATTTCATACGGGAGGCCCCAAGGAAAATGATTTCCGTCAGTACCTGTGTCATCATGCGGAGGGTCTTTTTATTTACAGGAAGGAGAGGAAATTCTGGGAAGGAAAGAGGTACGATGGGTGGTGGGTAAGAATCTGGGGGTCAGTGTGTTCAGGAGTGTCATCGAGTGAACTTTTGGCTGGAGTGGTCTCAGAGGGAACCAGTCTCTCCCGATCTGCCACTTAGTCCCGGAAAAACCTCACACCATGAATTGCATGCTTGCTAACCAACTCAAACATACCGAACCACTCGAGGTTACCTAAGGCAGAGGTGTTGGTTGTCCGATGATTGGTTCTGGGGTGGTGGTATCCATCCTTCTCCCAAATTAAAGTGGAGGCGTTCCAAAGGCAGACCGAGGAAGAGGAGGACTGACTGCGTTTAAGAGGATTGAAGCAGATCGGGAATACTTTATGGAGGAGAAAAGATAAATTAATCTCACCTTAGGCAGGACTTGAGCAAGATCAGTAGTGCTCTTGATCTCGAACTTGGGCAAGGACATGTCGACCATTTCTAGCTTAAGGTTGAAGTTACCCATGCTAATAATATTGTTGTTAATTTTCTCTTCGACAGCTGCGAGACCATCGAACTCGTTGGGCAATAAGACGAGCATGGTCATCTCATCACCTAGCAAAGGCAGCTCCAAGATCTGAGGATTATATATTTGTATATAAATAACACGATAAAATGAGTTTTCACGCACAATATTATTGAAGCACACCGCTTCATGATGATTATATAAAAAAAATGAACAGGGAAAGCTGCTCAATATGGATGGAAGCTCACTGAAGAAGCAGGTTACAGGATATTGTCACTTGTCTTAATACGCAGTTGTTGAGAGATGGAGGCACTAAAAGCTGTAGATGACGAAACACCCAGCAAACCGTAGTTCCAATTTATCACTTGATGGAAAGAAGGCTCGGATGTCTGAGGGGCGCCTTGTGGAACTAAGAGACTATGTCAATCATCCTGTACATCCTCGTGGGCTAGGTACTTACTGCTAAGGTAAACAAGTGGAGAAATGGGGCCAACGGCCTGAGTGCTTACAGGAGCTTCGGAAACAATCTAAATCGAACAAAATGGCACTTTTCCTCTTTGAGCTGGAGCCCCAAAATATCTGATAAACCTATTTTGATTCTGTGTAAAGGAGGGCGATTCGTCTGATTAACACTCCATTATTAACAAACCGATTGCCATCTCTGATGCAAATTTAAATTGAGACTGCTCGAAGGAGCTAGCAGCAATGATTCGAGGGAAACAACCGTTTACAGTTGATGTTGGCTTGGAGAATGGGTCGTTTCTTCAACTCGCTTTTGTGTAAGTTGGCTTCTGTTTTTCTTCCTTCATGTAATCCAGGCCTCCTCAAGAACCGCATTCCTACCGTCCCTACCTCATCCGGCTCGTAACTCTGCCTATCCGGATGACGATTCGATCTCACCACTTCTGAGTCTGGATACAAGGAGCTTGCAACTCTGCCATGGAGATCAATATTATTAACGAAAGAATAGTATTAATACGTGACATTACCTTTGCATCCAAATCGGCGCTTTCTCCGTAATTAAACGTATTTATCTGGGACATCATGTCAACGGTGGTCTTATCAACGCCGAACTCGGCTTTAATGGTTGCGTTTGGATCAAACTTTAGCTTCCATTCACCCTGCGGTATAAAAAATACATTTCATGCTTATTACCATTATTTTCATACTCATGTTTCAGATCAAAGCAATAAGCAAGAATGACACTCTTAACTTTGCAGTTCGTTGTGTCGCCACCAATGACGTTATATAAATAGACTCGCCATAGTCTCACATACTCACAATATAAAGTGCAACACTCTTTGTTTTCATCGGTTTTCAGTAATTTCATTCAAAAGTTATTCATGCATAAAAAAGATATGCTACTTCCACACCAAAGCCAACCTTTCAACTCGAACTTCCAACGCACGAATTACCCCTCTACATAAGCATGCGAATGTTTGTAGTTGGAAGTTGGCCTCAGTGTGTCGGTGCCCTAAGACAATCAAAGAATGTGTGTGTATTTTTTCTAATGACGTATAAAATCATCTTGCAGGAAACATGAAAATTAATTGTATTGTTTATAATAATCGATAATAATAAGTAATTTGCGTGTACTTTTAAATGAAATGTTATTTCTTCACCTTTACTACTGTTTGCCGTGTAATGGAAACATTTTCTCATCACACAGGAGGGCATTTTGGCGCTTTTTAAATTACCGATCGTGTCTTATCTACTGGAAAGACACGATCTTACTCGATGAGTGACAGTTTAGTACTAAAGTACTAGAAATCGAGACTAATGCAATTGCCTTACTTTTGACTTCCCACTTTGAGATTTCTACCCCGCGTCTACAGTATATTGTAACGTCATTGGTCACCACTGCGTTTTTCTCCTATTTGCTTTGTATAAAGAGTTAATAACAGTAAAAAAAATTTTCGATATCTACAAAAATGACAAAGTTATGAACATGGGTAAAACGTGTGCAATGTCACAGTGCTATAGTACGGTCGGGCATGTACCGTGATGTCACACGCTTTTCTCGGCTGGCTGCAAATGTCATAATTTTGACAGCTTATATTTCCGGTAGGTAGGTACTTTTTGGATTTTTCCAAAAATTCAAAAGTTAATTTCTGTCATTAAAAATACGTTGCATTTCGTCGCCTCAGTTCCTAATTGTCCAAACGACCATTAGAAAATTTTACAGGAGGAGATGGTTTTCTTTCATTATTTCAATAAAACATTATGGTAGGTGTTTGATAAAGCTATTTTCTTAAAGGTAAGGGTTTCATTAGTTTAAATAATTCTTAGTTAAGTGAATAAATATCATTTTTTATACTTAATTTTTAATTTTAAAGTTGAGATTGAACAAAAACTAAAATGGTCGTTTGAACAATTAAGGACTAAGGCGACGATTTGTAAAATTTTTTAATTTTATTGTAGGAGACAGGTCAACCTGCGGCCCGTGGACCGCAAGTCAAAATTGCAAGCACATAATGCTGGCCAAACGACTTTTCTAAAATCAGTTTGTCTCACAAAACCAATCACTAAACCATGTACATATAACCAGGCGATTTGAAGATACACGGAATTCTTCCAAAATTGGTTCGGAGAGTAATGCTGATAATTTTAAAAATCATAATAATTAACCATCACGCCATTTCCCGCAGGCGTAGGCAGAGAGGATGGACTGCCAAACAACTCGGTCTTGGCACACACTCCTTGCCTCTTTCACATTCGTACATCATCTCATAGATGCTCTTCTATCATTTTGACACTTCCTCGGGTGTCCCCAACTTCTACTATTCACATTTGCTTCATATATTATCCTAACACTTCTTTTCTCGTTCATTCACTCTACATGCCCAAACCATCTGAGCGTCCCTTTCTTAATCTTACTCATTACGCTTACATCAATCAGCCTTGCATTATTTGCAGATCTCTACATTTCTCACACGATCATACATGGTCTTGCTACACACAAGCCTCAGGGATCTCATTTCTACAGCATTCAGTCTATTTTCATCCTTCCTCTGCCAGTTCCATGCCTCACTGCCATACATCAGGGTAAGTACCAGCACTATATTGTGGACTGCCAGCTTCGCTTCTTTGGACAGTTTTTTTTTGTCAGCGCTAACAACACTCAGTCCTCTATTACCTGCATTTATCCTTCTTTCAATAGCTACATCAGCCTTCCCATCTCTCGTAAACATACTTCCCAAATACACAAACTCATCCACCTGCTCCAAGTATTCATCATTCACAACTATATTGCACATTGTTTTTGTACTCTCTCTTTCAAATACCATGACTTTAGACTTACTTGAATTCATCATTTAACTCATCCTTCATACATATTTCGCTCACCCTAGACACAAAAGACTGTAGATCTTCCATAGTGTTAGAAATCAGCACCGTGTCATCAGCATACAACAGGCAACATACTTTCAGATTACTCAATTTCGCGCCCTTTCATCATCCTTTGACAATAGATGATAGTGCAGTTGCTCAACTTGCCATTTGTAACAAATCAATAATTTCACTGAATAAATGCCATCCGAAAGACAATTAAATGTCTTGTACAAAGCAGTAAGAGTACCACGACCATGGTGGAACCATTTGGATTCTATGTCATGTGAGTTACTAACCTTAAAGTAGATGGTGTTGACAAGTACTAGAGCAGTGTCACTACCCAAATCGTTGGCATCGATGAAGTTCTTGATTGTGTTATTGGTCTTATTCTCAACCTAAACAGAGGAACAGAATACTTTACATAGGCACTTGAAAATCAACATAAAATCGTATTTAAAAATATGTTTGCCTGTGCCGGGTTTCGAACCCGTGATCTCTGAGTCTGAGACCACAAAGATTACCGCTTTATCAGACTCCTCGTAAAAGAACGGTAAATATTTCCCTATTAGGGACACGCTCAATACGCACTTTTTATTACAAAAATACTTAACATCAGTTATATAATAATGGGAAGTAAGTATTTCATTTATGTGAGTAAAAGCCGCCATCACTAGTGACTCCAGCGTTGCCAACTCTACATCTTTTTTAGATCTAAGTATTTTAGGCCTTTCCTGCACACCTACTAACTTCAGTCCCAGAATCTACGTATTTTCTATCAAATTGTAAAAAATTCGGTTTCATACTAAAGTTCGTGCCACATAAGAAAAGTGGCTAAAAACACAAGGTACCCATCCCTTATCCAATATCCCATTTGGCCCCATCCGTTGTGATAAACATATTTCCATCCCATATCCCATTTCGCTCCTTCCGTTGTGGTGAAAATATTTCTATATTATGTGACAGTATTTATTCAGTTTCACCTAACCCGACTTCTTCATTTCGGTACATCGAACTTTTTGTTGCTAATTGGCTAAATCTACGTAATTTACTAGTCAAGCCTACGTCTTTTTCAAAATCCTGGTTGGCAACACTGAGTGACTCCCTCTTCCTCATAATCTTTATCTTCAGATACGTAATGGTTAAAGGTGAGCTTATTGCCAATTGCACAATTTCTCCTAATTAATATATAGATTATATTCAAACGATTCAAAACTCTTTGACTAAGCTCTTGGTAAGCAAAAGTGTTTATGCACAAAGAAGGGACATAAAATTACTATATGAATCAGTTAACATATTACCTGTGCGAGGAATATTATGGTTTAAAATTGTATGCCAAAACCTATTGTCGGACTCAATTTACAAAGAAAAAGTAGATCATGAACATGGCACTAGATTTAGTAAAAATGAGGGTTTGTCCGTTCCGAAAATTATAAATAAATACGGCCAACGGACATTCACTTATCTTGTCCCCACCATATTTAATAAGATGCCGATGAATTTCAAAATCGAATCCAATTGCCCCACTGATCTCAAAAGAAAAATTAAAAAATGGCTAATGGGTCAAAGCTTTTTGTACTGATATTGTTTGTAATCTTATGTATAAATACTATCTATAATTTAATCTATCAGTAATTTACCTGTGTTATATCTGTCTGTCTGTATATTTTATGCTTTTGTATTGTAGGTACTTAAAAGTTATTCTTCTGGAACTATTTTGCTATTGTGTTTTCTTATAATATTTTGTGTTTTAGTGTTTTATTAATATTGTCAAATTGACCTGCTGACAAACTGCCTTGGCAGTTTAGCGGGTGATTAAAATGAAGAATAAAAAAATAAAAATATAAAAAAAAAATAAAAAAAATCCAGTTTCCTAGTAGAAATATGAATAATAATGCAGCAATGTTATGTTTGATGTGACAAAATGTTTTTTGTATCTCACCCAAGCGTTTATCGTGGCAGCTGCGGAAGTTTTTTGGGCGAAGTCAATGTTTTCCACCTCGATGTCGAAGACTGCCGCAGCATCCATCTTGAAAGTGGAGTTCAGCTCGAAAGCCTCTCCATCCTTGACGTACGCCTTGTTTGCTACCATCAGGGTGGTTTCTTGGAAGTCCTGCAGCTTTTTCATCTCTTGCGTGTAGGCTGTTTTGGTCTGGAGAAAGCGAATAAACAATTAGTTCAGATGGTAGAGTAGTCGATACAGTTGTGATAAAAATCAAGGCTGTCTTGTCCATATCTGAGGTCAATATATAAACAGTTCAGATTCGGATGAGAGAGTGGTCAAAATGAGGTCCCAGGAGACAAAGGAACAAAACTGGGAAAGTAATCAATGTAATTCATGGACGGTCTTGATTAGAATAATCATTTATTTGACACCTAGGACAAGAACAGAGTAGGACGAGTAATTCGTTAGTTTAAGTAACGGCAAGATAAGGTTTGGTGATGAAGTCAGGAATGAGAGAGTGATCGCTCAATGTTTGAAGGCTGAACATTAAACATAATCAATTACTTTGGGTATTGAGTTATCCTCTTGTTTCTGGGATATAACTTAACCCCTTGAATGGCAGGAGACCATATTTGTCCCAGCTCACATGCGTCACATATAAATCACCGTAACTCCCTTATTATTGAAGTGAGAATTATGTTTTAAACTGTGTTAGAAAGGCAAAAGACCACGCTTTATTGTCTAATCTAAAAAATAACGACTATGAAAGTAAAATGTACACCTTTATGAAACCAAAGTTTTGAATCACTATTTGAAAAAAAAAATTGAAACTTTGATAATTTTTTAATAATTATTTTTTATATAAAAAGACAAAAAAAGTGAGGTGACAATAACATTTGAAATACATTTGTCTAATAAAATATTAAGGTTTTGTTTTCGATATCAGTAATTTTAGTTAGAAAAAACGTGAGGTGAGCCATTTTTAAATTTTTTTATGTTTGCACGCAAAATTTTTATATTTTAAAAAATATATGTTTATTTTTAATTATAAAATTTGAAAGCGTGTTCTATCACCTTTCAAAAACAGTTTTTAATTTTGGAATGTCATCAAAAATATTCCACTTATTTTCATTTTATTGTAAAACGGAAATATTTTGACCATTTAAAAAATACGCCGAAATTTTGAAGGGTTAATTTGCAGCGGTTCAACCAAATCTTTCTCATTTTCCCTGGTTTGTTACATTATTACATATAGGCATATAGGGCGAGGTTCTTGAAAAGGGTAATCAGATATGCTCACAAATTCAGTGCTGGACAGATAGAGGCCTGTATTCAGCTCCTTGAGAGTATTTCCTGTAGCGCCCAGAGACAGCATGGATAGCATCATATGTGCCGACATTGGAGACGTGATGACATTTTTGCCGGCATTGTTTTCAAGAGCGTAGGCCACCTGCAAAACAGAACAACCAACGAACCTATATAACTAAATATTATAATTACTCTATAAAGATGTGTAAGAAATGATAACTTTTCGAACATTTGTTTTCATTGTTCATTATTATTTCATTGATATTATTCATATTATATACACCCTGTTGTTTAATGTAGAGGCCCTATGGGCGCATATAAAAAATTAAAAAAGAAAAACAACTAGGTTTTGGAGCTTCAGAATTGAGTAGTTGAAAATCAAAAGGTACTTAACCACCATTTTGACTTTTTTTGAGATTTGAATGCCAACACGTTTTCTTAGATCATAGCTATATTTGAAATATTAATTCGGTGCCAAAACATGGTTAAATCCTTGGTTATAGCTTATTAAAAAATCGTCTTCAATTTGAAAACGTACTTAAATCCAAAATCATTTGTTTTCAAAACGTACTCAACTTCAACAACCAATAAGGGCCATGGAATTGGCAGCTATATTGGTTTTTTTAAACAATAAATGAGCTACTTTCTGTGCAATAGACACCATTACAAGAAACACATGTTTTGTGAGTGGTTTTGAAGTTGAAGTGATCGTGATTTTTGTGAGATATATAAATGATGTAATTTCTTCACTACACCCCTGGCAGAGAAGTATTATCAAACACCGTTTATGAGTTTCAAAATGTGACTAAATCCAAAGACTTCACTTTCAAAATGTATCTATATCCATTAGGGTGTCCCAAGACATAAGGAAGAAATTTTTTTTCACGAAATTAAATACGCATACCCTCTTATTTTATTCCATTTGATCCCAATAACTCGTATAATAAATATAATTTTTATTAAACACCGGCAACCCGTGCCGACTTGATGCCAAACATTTGGTACAAAAATTTGTACTGAGTTAATATGGAAGGATTTTAAACCATAATTTTTGTCGGAAAAATAAAACTAAAAAATTCACAAATGTTCAATTATGTAGTATTTTATATTTAAGAATGGTTAATTGATTAAATTTTTGCTTCAAAGTTTTTTTTTTACGGTCAGGATAAATCTTCCGGTGTTCCTGAACGCATCGTAATAAAAATAAGTCTCGTTCCTCTTCTAACGTGATTAAGCCATGAAAATCTCGCATTAACTTAACAGCTCTTTCAGCTGTATCATTCACTACCCTCAGCGACGACACCTTCTTTCTGGCTTCTTGATACGAAGAATTATTTGACCAAATCGTAGGGCATTCTAAAACTGGCATCTATTTTCAGACGATCAAAAAAAAACTTGCTTTTGACTGAAATTAAGTCGTAAATATTTTTCTCTGAAACACAATTCACTAAACTATGATTTGAACAAAAACCTCAATACAAAACATAAATTTAACTACTTATTAAACTTAACATACAATTTACCATCAAGATTTTTCGATGGGATGTTAAATTAATTATCACGGGTTGATAAATTATTTTTGGTTATATTTTCAAGCATTTTTATTTTAGTTGTTTGATCCACAGCGTTGTCAAAGAGCAAACAAATAGATACTTCATCGGTCAAATACCATAAATGCTTACTGAACTTCTGTTAAGCTGCCTTTGAGATGATTTCATCGATTTTTTCGTAAGCCTTCAACGATTTCAAAAAGTACAAGTCCTGGTAAGGTGCTTTAACTGCTACAATACATTGTAGCCATGGCTTGACATGGGATGTTACTAACGGGGATGTTACTAACAGGCAAACGCCTTATCGATACCGGTAATTTTAAATTGCGCACTAAGTAATGATATTTTCAACAAATAAAGCGCCCTTGCCGTCCATCGAGCTTGGTGCATAGCACCTGGAGGCTGAATCTTAAATTTTCTCTCTGTATCTCCACCCAAAAATGTCACAGAGAGCTCTAACAACTTTTGATAGTCATCTCGAAGTATTTTTGTTGTCAGTACAGTACGGTAAAGTCAAGCAAATCATCGATTTCGGAAGCGGTTAGGTGCAATGTGAGATTTTCTCTGAAGCAATGAATTTTATCGGGATCAACATTTTTCCAGTTATCTCGAAACTTTTTGAAGAATGGGATGTCAGGGCTTGTAGTTATTTGACTGATTTTCTAAATCTGTGTCTTCATTAGAATCAGAAGAAGAGACATTTTGTAACGGTTCGTAAGACGATGTTGAAGGAGTTGGCGCAGATAAATATTTAATACGCCGTTTTTCTTCCTCGATTGTTCTAGGGCGCGCTCTCTCCTCTCTATCTGTCAGTTTTTTGTCCACCCCCCTTAGTAGCCAGGATGACCTGGCTCTCTTTGTCGCTGCGAGAAGATTCTATGATCATTTATTTTTATTAATTCAAAGGCATCGGCGTGTGCAATGTCAAATAAATTATCTAAGTTTTTGACAAACTCTTGACGACTTGTTCAAATTTGTCTTGCGTTTTCTGCGCATTTTTTTGCAAGTCCCTCCAAACTTGATATAAGTTTACAAGTTTCTTCACACAATTAGGTAAAGATTTGGTTGGTATACGCGCCTTTTCCCAATAGATAACACACTCGCGAATAATAAGATGAGCACTTTCATTGACAGTTAAATTCACTTCCCGGATATTGTAGAAAAAGGTTTCAAGAACTTGTCCATTAGAGGGCAGTTTAGGACCTAATATTTGGTATTTTACGACTCCTATTAAAAATATACTCTTTTTAGAACTGCGTTAAACTCAAGACATCTTGCCTAAATGAATAATATGCGTTTACTAACAAAAAAGCAAGTTATTATAAGCGCATCAACACGTTTGCTCGCGGGCGTCTTTATCCAAGAAGGTACCAACATGATTCGATGCAAGTCGGCACGGGTTGCCGTGGTCCCACGTAAACGAAATTTTTTTTACAAGTGTTTTGTCATTATTGAAACAAAATTAGAGGGTATGCGTTGAAAAATAACAACTTTCATTTTTTTGGGACACCCTAATATCCATGGTTCAATATCAAAATGTATCTAAGTCCATTTTTAAATATTAAATAACTCATTAATTATTATCTATCAGAATAATATTTCAAATATGCATTTAAAATGTTTTATTTTACCATTATTTGTACAAAACATTTAATTTTACTTTATTATACTTAAATGCTATGAAACAGTTTCCTTGCTTTTGCCAAAAATTTCGTTCGTGGAGATAAGTACGTTTTAGATATACTACTCAATTGTTAACCATCGTAAGATATTTAATAGTTGGCATTACAGAACTGTTCACTACTCTGAGATATCTATACTAATATTATAAATGCGAAACTGCGTGTGTCTGTTTCTTATGCTTTAACGCATAAACCAATAAAGCGGTTTTAAAAATCCTTTCTCCAATAGAAAGCTACACTATATGCGAGTAAAATAGGCTGTACATAATGGTAAGCTCTGGCATTATGAAATTATAAATATTAATATATTATATTTATTATACGTTTTCTGTCGCTAACAACGAGTTATTGCAAACGTCAGAAAACAAATCGTTGCCGTGGAAACGATGTTGATATATTTGCGGCAAATCATTTGCATGGAACCCATAAATATATAAACATGAAAAAAAAAATTAACTAAACCATTGTTGATTGTGTTGTTCATTAATTATTAATGTGATTCTAAATGGCTTAGTTATTTAAGATATTATTGTTAAACATATTTTTTATTTTATTGTAGTTAGGTTCTAATCTCAGGTCTATTGCTAGTTGATTAAACCACACCACTCCATTGTACATATAGTAGTGTTGTGCAAAACTGGTATGCAGTAATGGCGAACAAAAGTGACCCACTCTGTTTTTCCTATTGCTCTCAACAAGTACCATGATTGTTCTTTGGGACCATCGATAACATAGTCAGCATTCCAGAATAGTTCACTACCACGAGACATTTCATAGTTGGCATTGCAGAATAGTTCACAACCACGAGATATTTCATTGTTGGCATTCCAGAATAGCTCACAACTCTGTGATATTTTTTCATATTTGGTATTCCAGAATAGTTCACTACCAGAGACATTTTATAGTTGGAATTCCAGAATAGATCCCTACCATGAGATAAATTATAGTTGGCATTCCAGAATAGTTCATCACCATAAGATATTTCAAAGTTGCTGTTCCAGAATAGTTCACTACCACGAGATATTTCATAGTTGGTGTTCCAGAATAGTTCCCTACTCACTACCACGAGATATTTCATAATTGGCATTCCAGAATAGTTCACTACCACGAGATATTTCATAGTTGGTATTCCAGAATAGTTCCCTACTCACTACCACGAGATATTTCATAGTTGGCATTCCAGAATAGATGAGATACATCATTGGTGTTCCAGAATAGCTATCACCATGAGATGTCTCGCCTTGTTGTGACATTACATTACCTTGTTGAATTCCTTGGTGAATTTGTTGATGCTTTGTGTCAGGATTTGTAGTTCATTTCCGTTCTCACTGCTCGCAATGCTCACATAGAAGACAAGGAAGATTACTGGAACAAAACAAGATGGCCTTATACTCGCGTCGGTCTCACGGACTGATAACAGGTATAAAGAGTCACACGTCTACTCAGCACCAACGCACGCGCGATCTAAATAATGCCTACCATCAAATTAAGAAGCTACTAAAAACCGCAAAGCCCCAGTGTTGTTAATTTTTGAGAAAACAACGGATTATTGATTTGTCGGTCTGAGAGATCAACGCGCTCTTATGGGAAGGTTAAAAAGTTTGGCTTTATCGTTCCCTTGAAGACTGAATGGCCCAATTTATCCCACATTTAAGGTTTTCCCGTTGAAGAAGTTTTTTTTCCGGTCTCTTGGAAAACTTCATAAGAAAGTTTCACTGTATATGTAAAAGTGTACCCTCCATCTAGTATTAAAAAGCTCGTTCACACACAGCTTATCTTTTGTACCTGACGCTATCAAATATTTCTTCCTATGGTAGGAGAGGGGGTCAGATGAATTAGGGAGCGGCAACGGAATGCACATTTCTTGTACTGAAATCTGTCAACTTGACATCTGTCATCCAACGGTCTAGGCAGATCCGTAATTACAATGTCCCCTGTCCCGTTTTCGTCGGAGAGGGGGAGACTTATCCTTTGACATATCGCCTCTGGAGCGGTTCCGTCGTCAGATGTATATTGTCTATGATTATCTGCGCTTAAAACCGCTTAGGTGTGAACGGTCTGAAGGAATTGTATGGCGAGCGTTATTTGGCGTGCGATCATCTTTTATATTTTATAGCTGTGTGTGAATGAGCTATACTCAGATTACTCACAAACACCACCAAATCAATTATAATGCAGAAAAGCGTACATTTAATACGTAAAACATAGACACACGTAAATAATATTTGATTTATCGTGAGCACTAGAATATTGCTTTCCTTATTATCTCAAAGCTTAGTATTTGGAGATATCTGCCTAATCAACTGGACAGTCGATATAAAGGTATATAGGTATAGGTAATATTTTTTTAAATTTATTTTATTTACAAGAATGTTTTTTTTTTTTAACATTACAAATGATTATATTATGCAAAGTTGTACTATAATTAATTATTATTCTATTACTCCATAAGTTGAGCTCTATGAGCTCATGTTTATGGGAGGAGTATTTACATGCAAAAAAAAATAATGTTCTAATGAAATATGTAAACAATGATAAAAGACTTATGAAATAAATACAAGTTTTTTTTTGTCAGAACGTGTAGACATTTATCTTTTCGGTATAATATGAAGTTTGGAAACTTTTTATTTTGGGTAACATTTAATAATGGAAAATTTTATTTTTCAGAAAAAAATTCAAAATTAAAGAATTTGTCGGAAAATAGGAAGGGAATTTGTTTCAATACATTTATCTTTTTGAAATAATGTGCAGTTGGAAATTTTCCATGATTAGAAATTTTCATTTTCTTGTTGCTTGGTTTGGAAGGACATGCAGCAGGGCTGGAAGACATCTAATCTTTTTATTTAAGATATCTTTTTCTTTTTCTCATTTATCTTTTAAAAATAATGTGCAGTTGGAAATTTTCATTTTCTAAAAAAAATTCTTTCGGAAAAATGGAAAATCGGAAATTTTTTGCTCGGAAAATTGGCGGGAAAATGAGTCGGTAAATTTTTAAAAGTGTGATTCTATTATGCGATGTTTGAAAATCTTTCAAATTTTAAATATTTCAAAAGTTTATTCCGGAAATTTGAAAATTTAAAAAAAAAGTTCGTAAAATGGGTCGGGAAATTACATTTAAGATTTTGAAATTGAGAAATTCAAAGTTTTGTTCATTTTTTTTACATTTTTTCATTTGGGATGCTGTTTGAAACTTCACAGGTTCTTTTTGAAAATTACAGAGAGCGCCACTTTCGTTTACAACAATCGAAAATATACAGCTCTTCAGATAATAACACATTATAAAAAAAAAGAAAAAAGATACGAGAAAGAATAAAATATAATAATAGATTAAAACACACAGGAAACTGATGTTTGTTTTGATTTTGGTTCATGTTTCTATTTAAAAAAATATATATATAGTAAGTAGTAAGATTTACTACTGAGCAGTTGTCCTAACGGAAATTTGAATGTGAGTTTAAATTTATATTATACTTGTCGAAAAAGTGATTGTTGGAGTATTGTAAGAATAATTTTAAATAAGTCTAAAGTAGTTAGAGGTAATGCAAAGTGTTCTTACCAGAAAAAATGTTGCTAAAGATTGCCATTTTGACTGCTGGAACAACAACTCTAGATTATGTTGTTCTGTTGTTGAAGTGGATATTATATACCCCAGCGACACCCGGAATGTCAAAGTGTGGGCCGGAGATTTTCAAACATTTTGAAATTTATTATCAAACCTGAATTATTATTTTACACTGATATTGTCATCTTTTTAATTTTTAATGTGTTAATCGCACAAGACCTCAACATCTCCCAACCGCCTGGAGCCAGTGAGATTATGGCATCCCCAATCGGGGTATTTTGGGAGACTGAAGGTAAGTGGGGAGGGGATGAAAATGGGGAAGAGGAAGGTAAGAAAGTACCTGGCTATTCAGATCTAGTAAAAAAACACGGCCAAAGCCATTTCAAGCACCATTTCAATTCTGAATGGTGCTCTTACGACAGAGCAATACTGAGAGTATGGGGATATGCCGCAAAAGTATGTAATATTATTTTTAAATGATTAAATTGTGAAATAACACAAATCAAATAAAATTTACTTGCGCTCGTTGGGATTTGAACAAGCGACCTCCGGATCGCAAGTCGAGAGCCTTAACCCTCGACCACGGAGGCTTTTGAGATGGTCGATACTCCATTTACAAGGAACCGGTTCCTTTTCTCATTGGAACCGTATATATAGGTTTTCTGAAGAACCGACTATATTTGAATTTTTGAGGAAGCGGTAATTTTATTATGAGAATTTATTGAGAATGTATTTGAATTTTTGAGGAAGCGGTTATTTTATTCTGAGAATTTATTGAGAATTTATTTGAATTTTTGAGGAAGCGGTTACTTTATTCTGAGAATTTATTGAGAATATATTTGAATTTTTGAGGAAGCGGTTACTTTATTCTGAGAATTTATTGAGCCATTCCCACCACATCTTGTATGTTTTTTATTATATTGTAGACCTAAAACACATTTTTTTTAAATTCAAAATTATCACCATTAATGGTTTTCTCTCAACCGCTCCCAACCGTCTGGAGTCAGTGAGAATATGGCACCCCAAATTTGGGTATTTTGTGGGGTTAAATGTAGTTTGGAGGGGAACGAAGTGGGGAGAGGATGGTGGGGAAGTATCTGCGTATTGCGGTTAGGTATCTGGTTTTATTGTGAAATAAAAAATATTAATATAAAACCAAAATAAACTGATTTTAAAAATAATAATTTGTTCCTTAGTTCACCTTTTGGCGTCTTCAATAACAAGTTATTGTTTTTAAAGTGTTTATTCCAGAAGATAGAAAATTACGTTTTCAATTTTTAATTAAATGAAGACAATATTAGCGAAACTCAATCGAAAATCTGGAAACGGAAAAATCAGAAAAAGATATTTGCACCTCTGGGACTCGAACCCAGGACCTTTCGCTTTCCGGGCAAATGCGCTATTCACTGCGCCAAGGTGTCGATCCGATTCAGTCATTTTTAACTGTATCATACTTCGACTAAGAACCACCCACATTATATTATGGTACACAATTTGGGATTTTGGGCGGGAATGGGTACCGCCGCTTCGGGAACCTTTATTGGATAACCAACACTCTGCCAAGTAGTTCGCAACGTTTGCTTATTAGCAGGAGTGCCCGGGTTCACGGAGTAAGGTTTGTCTAAGTCTTGAAGGCGGATGACCAGGACACACTGAACCCCAGATTCCTACCCACCCTTAAACCCTTTTCCTTCCTAAAACTCCCCTCTCCTTCTTTCCCTTAAAAAAAATCCTCCAAACAGCAGGGAAATTATTTTCCTCAGGGCCTTCTATGTGGAGCTCAAAAAATTTAAAAAAAAATTAAAGATCTGCTCCCTCATTTTTAATATCACTGAATTTTAAATTATGACTTAGACACATGCTAAACATGGTCAATGATAACTCAACAATGTGATATTTCAACACCCTTTTGAAAATTAATTAAAAGTTATGAAAAAATAATTGAAACATAGCCCATAACCTAACCTAACATAAACCGTATAATCAATTTTTATTTATGTTTTTCAACAATATAATTTCCTTGTGCATTGAAGTGTGACATTTTCATAATTGGAATAAATGTGTGTGGAAAATCATCAAATCATAAAAATAGAATCTTTTCAATCCGACAAATAAGATAATATGTTTTTCGAGATAATTATTATAAATTAAAAATAAAGATTTCAGTGGTGTGTCTCTTGAGTACCTACTTCCGATTCAATGACCTCTAGCACTGGGATTTATTATTATTAGCAATAAAATTTATTTGCCACGCCGGGATTCGATCCCGCGACCTTCGGATTGCGAGTCAAGAGCCTTACCGCTTGACCACGCCGGCCGTCATAGTGTACGTGATGTCTCTGCCAGGAAAATCCCAGTATCTAGAACTAGGGGCTACGCGAGCTGAACATGTTTTGGCACAAAACACGGGTGGATATTTTTATTTTTTCAGAAGGGAAATTCCCATAAATTGGTGGTGGAGGGGGGGGGGGGGGATCACCGAAAGTCGATAGTTTCCCACCCCGATTTAGTATTACGTAAATAATTTACTGTAATGTTATGTGTAATAATTATAAGAAAACAAATAGAAAATATTTCTGTCATTAAAATAATGTCATAAATAGAAAAACAATCATACAAGATTACTTTTTAATGTCCGATGCAAAAATCTAGTTTCATGGTAGAAAAATAAATGGTTACTAAGCAACGAAATCTTATTATTATGTGAAACAAGCTTATTAAAATGTTATAGAGAGTTCAAAAGGTTCGTGGAACTGGTGTGTCAGGTTTACCCATGCGAGCGAAAAAGATTTCTAAATCTACATAGATGAGCTAAATCCATATGGATGACTTTAGAGAACTCATAGGTGCAATTCGTATATCTACAAGCAACAAAAACATTTAAAAAAATCAAAACACATTAATTTTAACTTAATTACCCGTTATTTGCATCTAGAATATGAACAATAAAAAAGAAAAGAAAATAAAATCATTCATTATTTACATCTAAAAAGCGGATACAATTTGGCTTTAAATGTGTCGAAGTTAAAATTAAATATGTCGGCGACATCAGTTAGTTCATTGCCCAACCTATGTATTCTTCCTAATAGAGAATTCATAGCGAAGTTATTGCTGTAGTATTGTTGTAGAATTCATAGCGAAGTTATTGTTGTAGTTCCGCCTGGTGTGTTTTGGAGGTATATGCACAGATAACAAATTTATAGCGTCAAGGCAGTCCAACCTTGAATGATATAAAATATTTAACACTATGTCGTTTAAATGCCAGAAAAACCTGTCTTTTTCTTTTCTACGTCCACGCAGTTGAATGGTGAGAATTGTTCATCATCATGGTTAGTGATTTGTAATAAATTTTGTATAGATTGGTACCAGAGAAGCAAAATCATTATCTTAAGCCACTCAACCTTTGTCCTATTGAACCCGTCATAATTGTTATCAATTTTCCTATTTGTTATGAGTTTGTTCAATTTTTCTATACTGTTAAAGTCAGAGTTTCCACTTTCAAAATCTTAATTGTTGGTATTCTTTTCTTAGAGCACGATTTTACTTTGAAAAAATCCTCTGGAATAAGATGTTTTATATTTAGGGTGTTTTTTTCTTTCTTCACTTCCTTCAGCTTCGCAACACTTGACAGTTGAGCCTTTTTTATGTGAATATCGCAAAAGAGTCCTAACTGTTTCCAACCCCCTGGAGCCGGTGCGTCTATGGCATCCCTGATTAGGGTATGTTGTGAGGTTGAAGATAGCGGGGAGAGGAAGAAAATGGAGACTAGGAAGGTGTAAAGTACATGGTAATTCAGATGTTGCCAGCAAACACGACTACAATTTATTATGAATTCTTAGGCTCTATCTAACTTTATTATGTAAGTTGTGTTAGTGTTACATCATGCTTTCCTCTTCTTCATGTTTGTTTATTTCTACATCTTCGACTTTCATCGATATTTCTACAATTGTCGACTGTAGGTTGTGTTAGAGTTACATTATGAGTTCCTCGTCTTCATTTTGTTTATTTCTAAATCTTAGACTTTCATCGATATTTCTACATTTGTCGACTGTAAGTTGTGTTAGTGTTACAATATGAGTTCCTCGTCTTCATGTTTGTTTATTTCTACATCTTCGACTTTCATTAACATTGCTACATTTGTCGACTGCAAGTTGTGTTAGTATTACATCACGATTTCCTCATCTACATGTTTGTTGATTTGCACATCTTCATGTTTGTTGACTGTGGGTTGTGTTAGTGTTATCTCAGTTAGTGTGTTAGTGTTGTTTTAATAATAAACAAATAGCAATTACAACTTCACCTTTTTATTGAAATAATTAATTTACAGTCAGTAAACCACTTTGTACAACATTTTTCAACACTGGTAGGAAAGCGTTGTCTAAATACAATAATAATATTATTTGCAAAGAAACAATGAACATTTCATGTCAAAAAATAAGTCGCGTTGTCCACTAAAATATTCCTAAGGAATATTCTACTATTTTATTACCTGTATATTGTGTTTTTAAAACGTAAATACTCAGTAATTCTTTGCCTAACTAAAAAGCTTTTTAATTAAAATTATTTACGATGGAGTAGTTTGTAATACATTAATTTTCTAATCAATGCTTAAATATTTATTAAATTCTAGCAGAAGTATTTTGCTTTTCTAAGCAAAATAAGTGTTACTTAATAATCAAGGGATGTTACTAGAGCTCACAAGAAAACATGAATAAGTTACATTTAGTTTAGTTTATAAGATAGAAGTTTAAACTAGTGACACTTTTTTGGATTTTGTTACAGATTTTTATTATAATTGTACACAGATTGGGCTCAAGCAAATAACTCTAATATAATAAATATATATGTAAGTATATTCAATTCTTATATGAAAATGTAATTTTTATAAAATGGATAAATATGTCTTCATACAACATTTTCTGAGAAAGCAGCCTAACTTTTTCAAAAAACTTTAAATTACTTTTGTTGAAAACTACTTTTTAAATTTTTTTTTTGTAAATTATGATACTTCAAAAAAATATATAATGTTCTTATTGTTTATAGTTGGCAATAATTATAATTTACGTAAATATATAAATAAATGAAAAAAAGTTCAAAATTAAATTTCAAAAATATATATTTTTTAAATATTTTAACACATAAAACAAGAAAAAAAAAATCCCTGTAAATTATTCGTATATTAGATCTGTTTTTGGCACTGGTACTTTTTTGTACAATGAAAATTATAGATATATAGATGCTATTAAAAAAATATAACAAGGATTTTTATTAATATTTGTAGGTTAGCTGAGAAGTAACATTTTTAGTATAGATGTTTTAAAATACTGATATTATGTGAGAGTGTTGAAGATTTTTTTTTGTTTAATTTAGGCCTTTTTCAAAATCACTCTTTTTTAGACTTAAGTCTCTTTTCCTTTAATTTTTTCGAAGTGAAGACCATAAATTCGGGAAAATATTGAAATGTGTTTTCTTTTGAAGCTTTATTTATAAAATACGCAGAATATAATATATTATTTTATTTATTTATTTATAAATACATATATTTAAAAGTTGTAATTATATTATTTATACTCTTTAATATCTTTAGCTGTGAAATAAAGATACTTAATACGCTTCTAAAACATTAACACTTCTGTTCATATTAAGCCTTAATCACCAAAATATTGTTAACACAATTTTAATATAAAAAATAACGTTTTTAATGTAAGTAAATCAGTTAGCACATAAATCTAATGTAATACCCTTGTGTTTGCCTAGACACTCGCTCCACGAGCTAGTTACAAACGAAAGTGCTGCCCTCTATAAAATTCAAAATTTAAATTCATGATTTTTGATAATACCAGCGACAGGGACAAGGGCATAGAGAGCATAGAGGCAGGGAGGAAAGGCAGGTGGAAGGTGGGATTCGCGGAGAGAAACGAGATGAGGGAGGGGAAAGGCGGGGAAGGTGGAAGCGAACGGAGATGCACGGGAAAGAACAACATGCAGGGAGAATCAATTTATTTCTTTGAATGACATTGCAACGCATGCCGGGTACCAGCTAGTAAAGAATAAATGAAAATATTGTTAACAATTTTTCGGTGCTTAAAGCTCAATATGTTTTAATATATTATTTACTTTAAAACAAATGATTTAATAAATAACTCTCAATATGACTGGATTCGCATTATACAACAATAATAAGATATAATATTTGCAGTAGTTAAATGCGAGCAACTAAATTGCTCTGTGTTAATCTTGTCATGGTTTTGGTTTGTATGCATTGTTTTACCTATACTAAAATATCCAATATATACGTGAGTTCATTTTAGAGGTTATTGGCTCCACTGGCAAAGTATGCGTTGACAGCCGCCTGCCTGTCGGAATCCACGTCGGCCATCTTGGAATACAGTCCGCGCTTTGGAAGCGGACTGAAGTCGTTGTTGAAGCCGTTTGCCAGGTTGTTATTGAAGCCGTTTGCCAGGTTGTTATTGTCGGTCGCCAGGTTGTTATTGTAGCTTGCCATGTTGTTGTTGTTGCGTTTGCCGACGTTCTTGAAGAAGACACGGTTCTTTTCTGCTTGGATTTCGTTCTCTCGCATCTGCTTGCGGGCTATTTCGAGAAGAAGGCGTTGTCTGAGGACATCCATTGGATTGACGATGGACATGGAAGGCTGCTTGCGCTTGGACCTCAGCGGGTCATCGGAATCCTGAAATTGAAGGAAAATTATCGGTTAATTTTTTGTAGAAAGAAAAATATTGGTAGGGGATACCCTCTTCTTCAAGCCTTCAATACTCTATTTAAATAAACAGAATTGTTCCAGGGTGTGCAGCCTGCATGGTGAACATTTCTTTGATGATATCTAGCCAACCTCCGATAATAAAATTTAAAAGAAGAGAAAGATCAAGGATAACAGGAAAATTTGCAGCCTGCAAGGTGAAGATTTTTTTGCCCTTAGAGGTTTCCATTATAAGCTACATTAATTAGGTTAGGTTAAGTTAGGTTAGGTTAGGTTAAGTTAGTTAGGTTATGTTATGTTAGTTTAGATTATTCTGGTATTATTCTGATTCAACAAATTCAACAAAATTAATCCCAATTATGTCCTTTGCGTGCGAACTGTACCTACCTAAATTTCTCTAAAGAAACAATAACAATATTAATTTCTAGAAGCCTTCCAGGTGAGTATGGTCCTGTATATATTTTCTGTACAGTAAATTTTTACAGCAGCTTCGCGTTCATTGGTCAAATCATTGTACATAGTTTCGTATCGGTGGTCGATGACCGGTGGATGCAATTTTTAGCCAAAAGTTGTTATAGTGGCTTATCTAATTTGTATCGGGTGTTTTTTTTAGAGGTATACAAATTCAAAATGAAAAAAACGCATTAAAATAATGTTAATGTCTATGATATTGGCTTTATTTAATAGATAATTTTATGCCATTATTGTTTAAATACGATTTTGGGCATATGAGCGCCCACGGCTGGCTCGAATGAAACGCAATCGTGAAGTCCAATTTTCGCCAACTTTAACGAGGAACTGGGGCCATATATCGGCAACAACAAGGCGAATGTTGACTTCCAAACGGGCCAACGTCTCTGGTTTATCAACATAGACTAGTGACTTCACATACCCCAAAGAAAGTAATCTAATGGTGTGAGATCACACGATCGTGAAGGCCAGTTCACAGGTCCACGTTACACAGGCCCACAATAATTGCGTGAAACATTTGGTGAGCGCATAATTTTACGTAATGGACCTGTCAACTGGCCTCCACGATTGTGTGATCTCACACCATTAGATTACTTTCTTTGGGGGTATGTGAAGTCACTAGTCTATGTTGATAAACCAGAGACGTTGAACCATTTGGAAGTCAACATTTGCCGTGTTGTTGCTGATATATGGCCCCAGTTCCTCCACAAAGTTGGCGAAAATTGGACTTCACGATTGCGCTTCATTCGAGCCAGCCGTGGCGCTCATATGCCCAAAATCGTATTAAAACAATAATGGCATAAAATTATCTATTAAATAAAGCCACTATCGTAGACATTAACATTATTTTAATGCGTCTTTTTTCATTTTGAATTTATATACCTCTAAAAAAACACCATTTAGTTAGAAGTAAGAGTGTAGAAATTAATGTATTATAAGTTTGTACCCTTAAGGTGATTTTTTGCAAAAACGGCGTCATACGATTACCATTATTATTAAAATTGCTGGAATACCCGTTTTTAAACACAGAAAACGTAAGAACGTATTTTGTGTTCTTTCTATAGCTTGTAAATGAATATTATAATGAAGTTCTATTAAAATCTGAAAGCAGTTGCATGGACTCTGGCAAAGCTGCAATTTTCATGTTGGATCAGATCACCGTTCACGAGTTTTTCCTTGTCTTTACGGAAATTAAATAATGTCCCTGCCTTAAGGCGGCAAAATACCCTAATAATACCAATTAGCTCAAGGCTCATATTTTAATTAATCCCGATGAATTCGTTAAAAAAATAACTTTTTTTTCAAATCGATACCCGGGGATACAAGTTATTTATATTTAATAAAAACAATACACTATTATTAATTTATTTTACATAAAATGATTTGAAAATTTTAAACCCATTTTTCATCTATAAATTTAGCGGTAAGCACCAGATTTTATTTTTCTAGACGATGAATTAATAATTTTTGGAGGGATTCGTTTAGAAACATTGGAAATATTAGTAACAAGTTCATCAGAATTAATTAAAATAAACCCGGCGGAAATGAATTTCAAGGCCTGATAGGGCGAATTCGACCGTAGATCCGTCAAATACGCCGGGCCGTGGGGGTATATTTGGGTACACGCTTTTTTCGCTTACGTCGTTAAGATTTCCACATTATTTAAGAGTGTTTGCTAGGACAAATTCGACAGTAGGCCCGTCTAATACCGGGGTCGCGCGTCGCATTTTTGTGTACGCGCCTTCTTTACTTACGTCGTTAAGATTCTGACTTTATTTTAGGGTATTGTGTCGTCTTAATGGTCGTTCAGTTATTAAAATTCAAATCCCGCCAATATTTAAGAAAACCTTTCTATCGCTAAGTTGTATATATTATATTGCAGGAAAGTTTCGCTAGAACAGTTTATTTGCGTTTCCGAGCAAATGGCCGACCTCGTCTCACGGATCACAGTCAAAGTCATGAGCCGGTAGACTTTCCCGCCAGGTTTTTAAAATGACGCTTAAAATCGAACGATATTTTTTTATTTGAAATTTAAACACGTTGTTCCTCTGTAATAATGATCATCTTTAGGATTAAATTATGTGGGTTAAAACCTGAAACCAAATTAGTTGAGGCTCACAATGAAGTTTTGGTTCCCACTCTGGTGCACGAACTGGCAGAAAACTTTTGGGTGTAATGTGAGTTAAAATACAAAGCCGATTGAATGTAATGAACAGGATTTATATGTAGATAAAAGAGATGGAAAGAGAAGAATCTACGTATCTATACAAAGATCGGGGATGCTCCAGAAGTAGGAAAGGACATAGCACAATCGATTGAATCAAATATTTTAGTCGGGTACAGGGTAGGCATGTCAGAGACGATGTATAAACAGCTGATTTCACACCTTAGCATGGGCACCTTTCATTTTTATTTTATTTAGTCTAACACCCGGCTGAAGAACTATTCTCTATCTTTTGTGAGATCGAGATAGATCTCAGGCGAGATCTCCTGTCAGATTTGTGTGATTTTCTACGGCTGTTATTTGCTTTTTCTAAGGGCTGATGTCAAAATGTCACGTATTTTAGTTTAGATCGTTTTAAACACGAATTCCTACAATTATGCATGATTATTTATTCATTTAACTCCCTTAATGCGGCACTCTCGAAACGCACGGCGCGGCGCTGAAAAAGAAGAAGATGGAGAGATATGTAATTACGAATGTTGGACAGAGCGCGCTAATATTTTAAGTCGTAAAATAGCAGCGAAAATTGCGAAAAAGCTTAATAAAACATGACTCGTTTAAAATAGAGCAAAAATCTCGTGGAACGTATCTTAAGTATCATTTAAAGAAACATTGTGAATTTTTTCACAAATATAACTTGTAAAATAAAAGAAATAGACTTGTTTTAAATAATTTTCGGAGCATACTTTGCGATTTTTTCTATCGAGGGAATTTCATATAATTTGCGTTTCGGCATGGAACGTATCTAGATATTATCTTCAAAAATAACATATATTTTTTTAAGAGCTTAAAAACTTCAAATGTTTAAGGGAGATATGTAAGAAATCGGTCGAAATTCGAATAGTGGACCGTTAAGGTGGGACGTAATTTGTGGATGGCCCCTTATTTCATATACACTTATTATTATACTCTCTTGTACAACTTTCCATGATAATGAAACTACATTCTTGTATTGTACCTATATTTTAAACTTATTTAAGCATGTTATTATCTACAGTCACACGTATTCTTATACTCAAGGAAACTCCCCGTGTGAAAGCCTTCAAAGTGTTTATAAATAAATCACTTATATGGAATCTCTTAATATGTCGACAATATTCCCAAATCTATTATAAAAATTGTGTAGTCGATTCGTAGATATGTCATCATCATCATTATCTTCATCCCCTTATCCTATTCGGGTCGGGGACCCATTGCATCGACAAGGCTCCTCCATACGTCCTTGTCTTGTGCTGATTGTTCGGCCTCCATCCATGGCAGTTCCATCCTCTCCTCACACAGTCCTCTCAAATATCTCATTTCGGCAGCTTGCACTCTAGAGCGTGTTCGTTCGCTTAGCATCCATATCTGGTGGCCGTAAGGCCACGTCCGTATAGGCAGGTGGCCTTAGCGCCTAGAGCCTAGCGACGTGCCGACAAGCAAATGAGCAAGGCACCTAGCGACCCACCAGGCAAACCACCTACAGTGCGGCCACCGTGCATCCTAGCGAGTAGCCAGGGCGCAAGCCACTAGGCACTAGGCGCCAAGTAAGCCACCTGCCTACGCGGACGTGGCCTAAGGGACCGGTAAGTGCGCCTGGTTATTTGTTTAGATGGGTATGTGAGCCTGGTAATTTGTTTTAAAATTGTCGCAGAAAAGGTAGAATTTTCTATTTCTGGTTGGTATATAATATATTATTTTATTTCAGGGCGGTCAACACCATCAGAACAAGGTGAGAGACCAGCGTAATCAAATTTAGCTCTTTCATCGATTTGGAATTTTCAGTTAAAAGTTGTTGTAGCTTTTCAATTTGAGCTCTGTTAATAGCTTCAGCTTCGAATCGCACACGATGGATACCAGTACAGTTCCGCTAGGTTGTACCGAGGAAGAAGAATTAACAAAAAAAAAACATTTTTTTCAGACAAACACTAACAAACTGTCTCTTCTCGGAAAGAAATGGATTACTCGTAGCCTCCGTCTAATTGCTATCTCCAGGTGTAATTAAAAACTTATTTAATTATCCACAGCTGTATCTCCGCCCACAGGTCTGTGGTGTCTGGTAGCTCTGCCTGAACTTTGTACTGTTGTCAACTCGACACGGAAATAACTTGTCACGGACTTGCATACGGAACCGCAAATAATAAGACATCTAATAATAAGACATACCTTTAACCCTCGGATCTATTTTGTCGGCAGGTCAAAATATTTCAGCTTTGCAATAAAATCCGAATAAATAAAATATTTCTTAACGCATCCGAAAACTAAAAAAAATGTATTTGAAAGGTGGTGAAATACGCTTTCAAACTCTATAATTACAAATAATTATATAATTACTTAAATATAATATTTTGCCTGTCGAGAGTTAGTTAAGATACTATTTACCTACCTACCTACTACCGCGCTCACCCGGAAAGAGAGAGGTCCTGGGTTCGAGTCCCAGAGGTGATATCTTTTTCTGATTTTTCTGTTTCCAGATTTTCGATTGAGTTTCCCTCATAGTATCTTCATTTAATCAAATATTACAATTTGAGGTTTTACTCACAAAAATTAAATAAAAATAATAATACTTCTTGTGGTTTTGTTCTTGATATTTCGTTTTAGTTTTTGATTTGTTATTTGTGTTAACCATATGATTATGGGGGCCTCAGCACGGGTAAGCCATTCAGTGGGGAAAACATTATTTAATTAAACTATAAATATAACCTCGTATAAATGTAATAAACTAACAAGATCACGAAATGTTTGGGGTTTATTACAAGAATTAGTGAGAAGCAATCTACATTATAATTCGACAATCCGGGCTCCATTTCATAAGATTCACCAACTTAACATTCAGAGACTGCAGAATAAGTTTCTGAGATATATTAATTATATGTTTAGTATTTGTTATACTTTAAATTATGTTACCTGCATGTTTTCCATCTCGGTGAGAATGTACAGCCTTGGGTCGGCTACTCCTCCCCACTGCAGAGAGGGGCGGTACTTAGCGGCGAGACGGGGCAACAGATAGCCGAATGTTTCCTGCAATCATGGATAAATCACACGTGTTATATTACGGTATCTAGCTCGAAGGATCAAAGTTTTACGGGAAAATTGTGGAAACTAGCTTAAAATACCAATCTGGACCAACCAAGCTGGATTCAACGAAATTTTGTTGAATCCAGCTTGAAAGACCAATGTTTTGAACGGAATGTTGTTGAATCCGGCTCGAAAGACCAATTTTTCGAAAGGAATATGGAATGCGTTTGAACCCGGTTTGAAAGTCCAACGTTTTTAATGTTAATGAACTCGACTTGAAATACCAACATTTTGGTAAGAATGTTGTCAAACCTAGAAAGTCCAATTTTTTTACCATTTTTCGCGATGGACCAACTTTTTGACTGGAATATTGTCGGATCCGACTTGAAAGGCAATATTTTTTTTTACATTAGCTAAAGGGAAAACATTTCCCTCAGGGCATATGTCAACTTGGGGGATGCTGTGTGGAGGGTTTTTTTAGGGAAAGGAAGGAGAGAATGTTAGAGAAAGTTTAGTAGAAAAGGGTATGAATGAATTCATCCCTCCCACGGCAATGCAAGGCGATGGATCTAGAGAGTCCGGCTGGACGGATCTAGGTTAGGTCTCCCTCAAACAAATAAATTCTCCCAATTCGACCCGCCATGCAGTAGGTGGGCAAACGCATTAGCCGCCAAGACAAGCCTTGCTCCATTTACCCGGGCACCCCTGCTAAGTTACCAAACGTAGTATACTACTCGAGGTGACCTTGAAGGGGATTGGTTATCCAATAAATGGTTTCTCCCAACTTATGCCTCTCAAATGAATTTTTTGACAATAATGTTTTTTTTTTTAATTCTAGAAAGACCTTCTCGATGGACCAATTTTTTGGCATTTATTTTATAGAATCCAACTCGAAAATTATCTTTGGATGAAATTGTTAATTTTTCAATCCGTCTCAATATTTTGACCAATATATTATTGGAATCCGGCTCGAAGGACCAAATTTTCGACATGAATGTTGTTGATTCTGGATAGAAAGAGCAGTGTTTACACCACATTGTTTGGACATTTCATTTCAGATTACAGACTTATTTAAGGTTGCATATAAGTTTTCAGTTAATTTTGTCACCTGGTCCGGGGGAGGAGCTTCAATGGCCTGCAGATCCATGGGAGGTTCCATGTCTAAGGCGCCCCGGGGCGCGGCCAGGGCTCCGCAAGCCGCCAAGAGCGCCCATTGCATCAGCACTCGAGAGAAGTGCATCTCTGGCGCTTTTCTGAAAGAACGAAAACAAAATACATTATTAGTTATTAGAGTTGATAAGGAGCCAAAGCAAGTACACACTTTTTTACTTCGCAATAGATAAAAGCTTTCGATAGAACTCTGTTACAGGTTTCGTTGCCTCAGTTCTTTTTTGTCCAACAAACCATTTGAATTTTTTTCAATCTCCACTTTAAAATTAAAAATAGAGTATAAAAAAGTATATTTAATCACTTAACTAAGAATTATTTAAACTAATGAGACCTTTACC
Organism: Glyphotaelius pellucidus; assembly: GCA_936435175.1. Classification (NCBI taxonomy): domain Eukaryota; kingdom Metazoa; phylum Arthropoda; class Insecta; order Trichoptera; family Limnephilidae; genus Glyphotaelius; species Glyphotaelius pellucidus. The sequence goes on along the minus strand of OW386559.1, from coordinate 17,735,888 downwards.
TTTACGGAAATAGCTTTATCTTAAACACCTATCATATTTTTGTTATTATTTTTGGGGTGTTATCCGTGTTTCGCTACCTCGGAAAGTTGGGAAGTACCTGGCTATTCAGATCCAGTCACCAAACACGGCTAAAAACATTTCAAGCAACGCTTCAATTCTGAATGGATGTCTTACACCAGGGCGATACTGAGAGTATGTTCCACTCTGGAATGTGCTGCAAATATACTATACGAGTATATTATTTTAAATGAATAAATCGTGAAATAACCCAAATAAATCAAATAAAATTTATTTGCCACGCCGGGATTCGATCCCGCGACCTTCTTAATGCGAGTCAAGAGCCTTACCGCTGGACTACGCCGACCGTCGAAAGAGAGGTTAGAGCAGCATGATTTCGTATACGTTTGTTTCTGTTTGTAAACATGTATTATCAATTTGGAAGGCGGGTATGGGTACCGCCGCCCCGGGAACCATTTATTGTATAACCAAAAACTACTATGCCGTAGGTTGCCCCAAGTAGATTGGTGTTGGCCTAGCAGGCACCCCTGCTAAGTCAACACCAAGTGCAAGTGGTGTTCGTGGGGTGAGGCTTGACCGGGTCTTGGCGGCGGATGTGTCTGCCCACCAGCTGCGTGGCAGGCCGGATCGGGAGAGACTGGTTGAGGGAGACCTTGCGACTTTTGAAGCAGAAATCTTTTGGAACATCGCCTTGCGCTGCAGTTGGTGATTGTTGATTCATACGTCGGTCACTCCTAGACCCACCGAACCCACATTGCCACTGCACATGAAATGATGAACAAGGTCAGTGCAGTGGCAATCTTCAACATGAAAGCAGTGTTCTATGCTCAATTTCTTGACTGCGAATGATAAAATTACGAGTTAGTAAAAATCTTTAAATTTACCCAACTCAGCCACTGATCGGTCAATTGAAACATTTACGGTTACCACTTCCATGGATGCAACATTTGTGGTTGTGTTATATATGGTTGTGCATTTGGTTGTAACATATGTGGATGTGACCGATATGGTTGAGACGTATATGGTTGTAACATGATACATAGTTGTAACATTAATTCCGATATATACAATCACAAAATCAAATACACTTATCATTATCTACTCACACGATTAAATTTGGAATTCACCCCTTACAATACGTCGCACATACGCAATACAACGTTGGTATCTCTGATTTGTGTACATGTGAAAATATTGAAGTTGTTAAAAAATATGTTTATTTAGGTGTAATTATTGACTGCTATTTCACATGGGATTTACAAATAAATAAAGTCTGTGAACGACTCAGATCTGTTGTTGGCAGATTATATAAATTTAAATTTTATGTTCCAATATGCACACTTCGAATAATATATTTATCATTAGCTGAATCTATTATCAGGTATGGAATTACAGCTTGGGGACTTTCCTGCAAAACAAATGTAAATCGTGTTCAATCAGTTCAAAATTCTTTAGTTAAATTATTAGCTCATAAAAGTTTATACGAAAAAAGGCATAATGTTCCGTACTTTTACCAAAATCTCAAAATTCTCCCAGTAAGAGCAATTCTGTGGTATAAAATTATATTTCAGCATACGAATAGCTCTATATACATTAATAAACTGGACCACACTTACAATACTCGGCTTATGTTAAATGAAGGACTAATTGTACCTAAGCATTTAAACAAATACGGACAAAGAACGCTGGACTACATGATACCTAATTGCTTAAATATGTTACCTGCCGAAATTAAAAAATGTACAAATGGTAAATTAAATATTATGTTGAAGAATTGGCTCGCCGAAAGAAATAATTTGTATTAGACTGACACAAAAATTGTAACTGCATAACAAAGTAAAATAAGTTTATATCCTCAAAGTAAAAGTACCCATCGACAAACTGCTTAAAAGTAGTTTATTGGGACTTTTCTTTTTCTGTATATTTTTTTTATTTCTTGTTGTAATAATGTATTACTTTGTATTTATAATAAAAAAAAAAAAAAAAAAAAAACACATTACCCAATGAGCAAAAACTTTCAGCATCAAACAAAAAAGCATTGGCAAAGGCTCTAAAATGATATTTTCTCAGCAGCTTTATTAACCCGTGACGAATTTAGCTGTCTTTCTTTGTAACTCTTGTATATTGTAATTATTGTAAACATTGTAATTATCAAACAACCATACTTTGCATATGTACGAAGCCATCTAGAGTTTGCGTCAACTGTGTGGTCCCCATTTTATGCATTACATATAAACAAAATTGAATCGATTCAGAAAAAAATCATAAAATCATTTCTTATAAATCACACAATCGATTTAATAATTATTTGGATGCAACAAAATTTTTCAAAATTGATGCATTGAGTGTACGTAGACAATTCTTAGATGCAATGTTGCTAAATAAAATCGTAAACAATATTACTGACTGTCCTGAACTATTGAACAGAATTGATTTCAAAGTACCCACACGGTACACACGTTCATATAATATTTTTAAAGAAAAACACTGCAATACAAATTCAAATACAAATGCTTGTCTTCAACTGTAAGACTGTGTTCAACGTGTAATAATATTCTCTCTGAAATAGATATCGTGATGAATTGTGATGAAAATAAATATGAAAAATTTATTAAAAATGTATTAAATGAGTACAAAACTGTATGATATATTACGGAATGACTTGTATTATGTACTGCCTCTTGTTGTAATAATGTAATTTCTCTTAGCTATTGTAAGATTACTTTTTATTTTATAGATACACTAGCTTTTCCCCGCGGCTTCGCTCGCATGGTATTACGGGAAATTACTGTAGCGCTTGCACTTATCAATTATCTCCCCCCCCCACCCCACCCACATCCCCTCCCGCATTCCATATATTCATTCCCTTACATTCAGTTTTCAAATATCTCGCCTACCACCTAAATTTCATAATGCTATAGCTCAAAGAAAAAAGAATTACTTATCCAATTTTGTTCATTCGCTCGGAATTTATGCGCTTACAAACATTTCGGATGTTTATTTTTAATTAAATATTTGGAAGTTTGTTAATGTAATACAAAATTACACTATTTATTATTCAGTCTTTATAATCGTTACGAATTATATTTTGACTGTAGGAACTCTTATCTGGCATTTATTCCAGCTTGTCCAATAAAAACAAAACATATTCTAATATTTGAATTTTCTGGGGCAGTAGCTGACCAGGGTGCTGAGTACCTACCAGTTTAGAGCCCACAAATATATCAACATCGTTACCATGGGAATGATTTTTTTCTGACATTTGCAATTAACTCACTTTTGTTAGCGACAGAAAACGTATAAAAAATATAATATATTAATATTTATAATTTCATAACGCCAGAACTTACCATCATATACAACATGTAGTCTGCGCATATAATTTAGCTTTCGGTGAATGAATTTTTAAAGTCTTTTTATTGGTTAATGCCTGAAAAGGTCATAAACAAACTCGAGCAGTTTCGCATTTATAATATTAAGTATGGATAATGTAATAGTATAATGAGGAAATCTATAATTGGTTTTTCAGATAGGTAAATTAAACATGTATAAATTAATTAAGTTGTAAACTGTTGATTTCCCTAAAATAAAATAAATAAATATTCTCCAACTAACTGTATCAAGTGTGTCTGGTCCGTTTTAAAATCTATATACTGTTCATTACACTCCCATTTAAATTCGTGTTCTTGTGTAAAAACAATTTTCTTTTAGTTGAATAATGTTGTCCTTCGCGAAATGAATTTTATTAAAGTCATTGTAAATGTTATGTAATGGTTTTGTAATATATTGTCACTAATAAATAAATAAATAAACATCAATTTTTGTAACATCTATTTTTGTATCAAGAAGTATTCACTGGTTTGTACATACATTATTATAATTCTTGCAAGTTTATTATACACGCAGCAGAAACATGTGGGAGTTCATATTTATACAGCGCAAACCCTGGCATTATCCCCGTGAGGTAGATAGGTATACGTTCAGATATCTAAAACTATCTTCGTGGTAAGAACTTTATCCTCACGATCTTCATTATCAAAGATCTAATTTTGGACGGAACGAAAATTCCGTCACGACCACCAAAACGCGAAGGTGAAAATGTCTGCCGAATTCACCTGCCGTAATACAATATTTTAATATAGTAGAGAATGATCCAAGGACATAGCTGAACAGAAAATCCTCAGAAGTTTAATTAATAATACAGCATATTTAATATAATAAATTAATAAATACAATGAATAAATATGACACAGTAAATTTTATTGTTTTAGAACATTTACAGGGTACATAATAAGTTTTTTAAATTAGCACTAACCGTTCGAGCGCCTTTTCTTTTTAAAATAAAGGGTTTTCCAATAATAGGTGTTATTTTGATATTCAAAGAAAAATGCCATTTTTTAATAAAAGTGATCGGATGTTTATTTCATTATAAAAAAAGAAGGTATGCCGTTATTAGTGAAAAATAACATCAGGCAAATGACCACCACGACCACGCTTACAGGACCATATCCTTTTCATGAAATTTTCCATAATCAAATCGCAAAGTGGCTGCTCTATGTCCTCGATAGCCTCACGAATTCCATCCTTGAGGTCATGAATTGACGCTGGGCTGTTGGCGTAGACCTCCTCTTTCACGTGGTCCCAAAGGAAGAAGTCGCAAGGTGTTAAATCACAAGATCTCGGTGGCCAATTGTGATCACCTCTTCGAGAGATAACACGGAAACTTTTCCAGTAAAAGATCAATGGTTTCGTTGCTTGTGTGGCACGTAGCGCCGCCTTGTTGAAAGTAAACATTGTCCAGATCAATACCATCCAATTCCGAACATAAAAAATCATTAATCATCTCTCGATAGCGCAATCCATTCCAAAATAACACCTCTTATTGGAAAACCCTATACCTCGGATTGCTTTGCTGTCAATGCTGGCAAATTTTCCCTTATTTGTAAGTATTTAAGTAGAAGTTAACGATTTTATAAAATTTTTTTTATAAATCTTACGAATATGTGATAATCGACAAAAATAGGTGAATTCATTGGCTGTATAGAATTATAATCCGTTTGTATGTCTCCATCTTAAAATTCGGAGGTATGATTTTTTTTTTAATTTGGGCAGAAAATATTCAAAATGATCACCAAAAAATGTCGAGCAATCGGTGAAAAAATTTTAAATTGCTCTGTCGCTCCAGTGTCTATGTATAAGTGTTAACAATCCAATTAAAAACTGCATAAGATGAATTGTGGTTAGTCTATTTCTAGGTAAAGATGCTAAACAACAATAAATAGAATAAACAAAAAATTATATAGAAAAGATAACAATAATGAATTAAAGTGAAAAATATTATGGCTTTAAAAAAATATGTTCTTATAGACCAATAAACGCTGATTCTGAATATATAAGTTTTATTAAATAATATTTAACGTAGAGTTTTAAAAAATATATTAAAAAGTCCATTTTAAAACAGTTCATTAAAACACCCTGTCAAGTTGGTATTATTGAATTTGTGAGGCGTGACGTCACCGCGTCCATAAAACGCTCCAATGCTGAAATTCAAAATGGCCGGCCATGAACAGCTGATTCCAGTTGCTTACAAAATTCATACTTCGGTTGGTCATGATGACGTCACACTAGATTCGGTGGTTTTCGGGGGATCTTAAAAAATTAAAACTTTGACAGTTATTTTAATTATTAAAACTAACTATAAAAATAAAAATGCAGTTATTTAAGTTGGAAGGTCATTATTCATTTAAAAAAATAAAAAAAATTGGACTGGAGTTCCTTATTAAACTTAAGCCGCGGCATTCCGAATTTCTACCATTTTATAACATATTTCTCTTGGGCATAAAATTTGTTGTTTTTAAATGAATATGTGTTATTTTTGAAGATAATATCTATACATTTGCTAAGCCAAAACGGTAATTATTTGAAATTCCCCAAAACAAATCCCCTGAGGGCCTTTGTCATCTTTTGCGAAGCTGGGTGGAGGGTCTTTTTAGGAAAGGAAGGAGAGGAAATTCTGGGAAGAAAAAGGATATTAGGGGTGGGTAGGAATCTGGGAGTCAGTGTGTCCAGGAGTGACGGACGTATAAATCCATCCCTTCAACTGCAGTGCAAGGCGATGGGTTGAGGGATTCTGGTTGGAGAGGTAAAAAGACTTTCCTTAAACAGTCTCCCGATCCGGCCCGCCACACGGCAAGAAGGCAGGTGCATCGGCATCACACATATCCTTCCCAGAACTTCCTCTCCTTCATTTCCTTTAAAAAACCCACCACACAGCATCCCCTTAGATGACATAGAAAAAATAATTTCCCTCAGGGCCTCCTGTGTGAAGCTAATGTAAAAAAATTAAATTGTACTAACAATGTTGTTTGTTCCTAGAATGCGATAATATACATTTAGTCTGTAAAATAATATCATTTGTAATATTCATTATTTTAGTCATTTAAGTGACGCGTAGTTTCTCCTTTTGAAATTTGCAAAATGTGCAAACAAAATATTATCTCACGGTTTCATGAATAAGGTTCAAACCTTGAATAATATGGCTGGTATCATATAAATGCATTCCCTTGCAAATTTGGGACAAATTCTTTTATTATTTGTAAAGTCGGTACTTTGAATAAGGACCCTCAAATAACACCTACTTATGTTTATGACACTCCCTAGGAGAAGTGTCACCCTCAAGGATAAATGCGCCGTCGGCTTTAGCCAAGTAAAAAAAGTAATAAATTTTGCAATATTTGTTAATCCCTGTAATATTAAGATGTATTTTTATTGGTAGGCCTCTAGGGCCGACTTTTAGGTAATTGTTTTATTATTGTCTGTAAGTTAGATTTTAAAATTAGTGTGGGAACTGCTAAAATATCATTTTCTCACCAATTTTTTATGTACCATGTTTACTTTAAATAATAGCGATGTTGATATGGAGAGTTAGTATTGTTTTGACGGTGAAACGGGAAGGTACATGTTGTACCTTCGGAGTTATTTAATCAAACTCGAGCATGGGGGGTACATATAGGTGCCTATCTCCAGTAGAGTGTTGTAATCAATCTCTGATCTGAGGGGTACATGGGTGCCTGTCTTCAGTAGAGTGTTGAGATATCGAGGGAAATAAAGCCTTCGATATTTGTCGGTGTGGTGGGGTCTTGGAGATCACTATTGTCACCAGTATTGTATTTTTATTTAATAAATTGTGTTGAAGAATAACAAGAAGTGTTTTCCTGCAAATTCCATCGAGTTGTGCTTTCGTACCACGATAGTAAGAAACAAATGTATAATTCTAATATTTTCATATATAATTATTGATTTTAAAAACGATAGAAAACTTCTCTTTCCCAAATGGTTCGTATAGGCTACAACGTCATTATGAGAAAGAAAACGCCATTGGTTGGTAAGACGGCTGTCATCAACGTTTCCAGGCGTGACGTCAACGCCGCTATATTTTAAACTAAAAACGAACACGTCGTTTTGGCGGTAAATAGAAATGGCACATTTAAATGTCAAATAAAATTTATTCGTTAACATAAAAATTAAATTAAAATACCTCCATTATCGCCGTTTTTTTCTTAATTTTTTCGATAGTAAAAAATACATTGAAAATACCCTATTATTGTCAATCGCATCAGTGAAGTAAATTGGCCTTTTTATAGAGGGTTTTTGGTTCAACTCTTTACAATCCCAATGACCACATTTTGCCGTGGTTTTCAGTCGACATTAGATATTTAAACAAAAAAAAAATCTTTCTAGATTTTCAGGTATAAAATTTAAAATTGTGCAGTTATCCGAAACGTAAGAAATGATTAAATTTCTCAGTCATACAAAATACATTTTCAAACCTCTACGGTTATGAAAGAACCATTAAAGAATGTATTTAATGGCTTACAAATATTTCTTGGACCATAAAACTTTTTTTAAGCCTTGCATGTAATTTAAGGTTCATTGGAGAATGAAACGGGGTGGAATGAATACGGGTTGGATAGAAGAAGGGCAGGATGATGGTTGAAACGAGCATTATTGAAGGAAACTTTAAATTTTGATATGTAATGGTGGTCTGACAACAGAGTCAGATTGAGAAAAAAATAATCAAAAAATTATTAACAAAAATGTATTCTCCCGCACCACATAACAGTTTATTCCTAGAAGGGTGATCTGAACTGCTTTTAAAGAAAATTGATGTTTCCAATTTCTATAAGATATCTCAACTCATAGGCCCCAAAGAGGTGAATGAAATTGTTTCTTATTAACAAATGTGTCTTATTAACATTTAACAATTTGACTCGTTAATCTTTATATATGTAAAAATCTCGCGTCACGTTTTTTGTTTGAGATTAACTCCAAAACTACTTGACCGATTTTGATAAAATTTGGGTAGCTGTGTGTAATTTGGTCCAACTTAGGATATTTTTTATGTCGATTATTGACCTGCATATAAGTTTCTAACAGATGGCGGTGTGAGTTAATTTATCGACACAACACTTGGTTATCTAGGTTGGGTAACCATCCAGTAGATGGCGTTGTGTTTCGATCTCACGTCACAGCATCGCGTGGCCGGGTCAGCTAGTATGTATGTAAAAAAATATTTGCCTACTATGAAAATCAAAAAAACTACACTTGTTCATCAACAGTATAAGATTTTTCATAAAAAAAACCTTACAATATAAATTATCCAATAAAAATCAAAATCGAAACCTTTTTAACTTTAAAAAAAGGAGACATTGTAATAACCATTTAATTTAAAGGGATCCTACTGTAAAGTGCACAAACTTCAGGAGGTGATTTTATTTTAAAATAGTAGTAAAAAGATAAATATCTTTTTTTGGAATTCGAATTTTTTCCAACATTTAAATTTTTTTCCGAGGATGAATATTATTTTTTCCATACAAATAATTCTACTTTTTTTTACCTTAAAACTACTTTAACCACTCCGGTCTATCGCCTTTGTGCAAGTTTTTTTTGTCTTAAACGAACAGTTAGATTTATAAAAATTTTGTATTATTTCCGCTTCGCAATTAAAGCTTAATAAATGAAATATTTCCGAACGTTGCCAAAATTAAAAACTGTTCTTGAAAGGTAATGAAATATGCTCACAAATTGTATTGTTACAAATAAATATTAAAATTTAGGATGCACACGTAAAAAATCGTAAAAATAATTCACGTGATGTTTTTATGTGAAAACAGTACTAAAATCATGGTTAACGCATAAAAAACACTTCTTTCCTTGGACAAATGTATGATAAACAATTTTATCACCTTGTTTTTATTCCATTTCATACAAAAATATTGAATAAAAAATTAACTAAGTCTAATGGCGCGTATGCGTTTTGGAGAGGGTGAAAACTGTTTCTGCAAAATTAGTATTTTTTTATCTATTTTTATGGATAATTAATGTGAAGCGTGGTTTATTATAGATATTTTTATTTTTGTTTTAAGGTTGTCACTAGAAAAAAAACGGAGTTACAACCATTTCTGTGGGAAAACACGCGTTAGCTTGAAAACAAGCTTATTGTACTTGACTGCTATTGATTTATTGTCTTGAAAACAAGCTTAGGGGTCGGAGTGATTAAGACGTTAGAATTTCGAAAAAATTTAATTATCCTTTTTACTTGTTCTGTCATGTGGAATCACCCCCCAAAATTAGTGCATTTACCCTTTGGACATCCTGTACACGTGCATAGGTAGCAGGGGCGTGCACTCCATATAGGCACATAAGCACTGCCTACCCTACCGTATTTGTAAAACATAAGCATGTAAATAATATTATAATTTATTAAATTATTGCTCAAAATAAATACACACTTTCGTAGCATAGACTGTAACTAGAAACTACACGCGCGCCCTCCGACTGCCTCACCAAAACGCGGCCTAAAGCAGGAATTATTTCTGCTTAGAGCTAACTTCATACAAGATATTAATATCAATGTTTACGAAATGCATAGAGCATAGAGTAGAACTGTTGTTTTGAATTTGCTTCTATGAGGTTTTTTGTTCGTATCAGGCAGTGCTTTCTGGAACAAAATTACCAAATGGCAATCAGTGACGACAGTGACATCTGTTGTTATCTATTTCTATCAACTATTTGTCTTTCATAAATACGAATTGTCTGTTCAAAAACGTTTATTTATGTGATGCATAAATGAAGCGATTATTTGGATATTTGTTGTGGCTTAGATAATCCTAACCTACATCATCTGCAGCCAGCAGCAAGCATATTTAGCGAAAACTTGTACGAAAGGAGTTATCTGTGGTAGGTTTTTTTTTATTTTTATTTGAATTAATCGGCGGTTTTCCTACTGCCTACCCTGATCAAAAACCCTGTGCACGCCACTGATAGGTAGGTACAACATTTAATAGCTTGACAAATTATTTTGACATATTATACAAAGTATTTAATAGCACACAAATTCTTTTAATTGCCAATTAATTAAGCATTTAATTGCGAGAGATTTTTTTTAATAGCTATTCAATATTTTACATTAGCTAGAGAAATTCTTTTAACAGCCATTTAGCACGGCATTTAATAACTAGAGAACATCTTTTAATAGCCTAGTGAGAGTGGTTGGTTTGGGGGTAATCAGTATTCAGACGTTCTCATAATAGATCTGAGAGGTTTTGCACTCCCATGTAGGTGAGGCCCTCAATCAATTAATTCAAGACACCCGCCACTTGTAGGCGCACACACACAATACTATATTATGTCCAAAATAGTGATGGAGTTATCGAGATTTTAGATAGTTAAATAATCGAATTCGAATCGATTGCTAAGACAGTTCGGACAGCGTCGATTTAGACATCGAACCACAGTCAATCCATTGGGGCAAATTAATTCAAAGCGCTCTTGAGGTGATTTTTCACAAAAACGGCGCTATATAAATCATCCAATTATTATTATTATTATTATTAATTCTAAGATTTTTTTCGCAATAACAACAAAAATGCCTTTGGATAGTACATTTGCAACTCTCAGCATTAAATTAACATTGTGACCATATTAAATTAATTAACATTGTGAGTATTAAATTAACATGGTGAGGTTTGTCTAGGTCTTGGAGGCGGATGACCAGGACACACTGAACCCCAGATTTCTACCCACCCCTTAAACTCTTTTCCTTCCCAGAACTCTTCTCTCTTCTTTCCCTCCCTCCACATAGCATCCCCAAAACCCTCTACACAGCATCCCCAAAAATGACATAGGCCCTGAGAGAAATTATTTTCCTCAGGGCCTCCTGTGTGGAGCTCATGAAAAAAAAATAATCTAGGATCGAGACATTGGTTGGTAGAAATGGTTGTAGCTATATTTAGTGACCACATAAAAACAGACAGGAATTTTCTCTTCACTCTAATCTCACAACGCAACCCAGTTTGAAGATACAGAAGTCCCACTGGCTGCGGGTAGCTTGTTCAGTGGCGATTTTCTCAAAGGTGCGGTGAACTCCAAATACCAAAATGATATATATAAATTATAACATTTTGAGCAGCGCACCACTACACTATACTCATTAATCCACCTGCACAGCCCATGTGAATATCCGTTCATACGTGCGGAATCTAGAACGCACCTTTAGATAGATAATTAATTTAGAATATTTCATAAGAACAATATTTTGTCTCGTAGAGTGAGAAGTACGTTACCTCCACTGCAAAAATGTTTTTTTTTTTTTTTTTGTTTTAGGCAATTCACCCTGGAGAGAGTGCTTTGTGCCGGTAATATTTAAAATGGATAAGAAATTTCGGTTAATCTAATGGGAAAATAATAAAACAAATTAAATATTGGACTCATTTAGATCACTAAAACAAATTAAATATTGAATTCATTCAGGTTAATAAACTTACATAAAGCTGTATGAACACGAGAATTGTTAAGAGATAAAAGGTATGAAATGTTAAGGGGGGACTGGTGTGTGATTTTAATAAGCCGGCGGTATATGTTCTTGAAAGATGAATGGTTTTTACAGTTAAAGAAAACGTGGTCGAGGGTTTCCTCTTCCACACCGCACTGGCAGAACGGATCATCTAAAACTCTAATTCTAGAAAAGTGAGATGCAATTGAACAGTGGCCAATTCTCATTCTCGAGATACATGAAATGAATCGTTTTGAAAGTTTTTTACCGTGAAACCATGGCTTAGCAGGGATATGGTTTTGAATTCCCGCATAGAAAGATCCAGTTCTTATTTTGGAGACTGCCCAATTTTCTTCCCAGGCACGAGTCATATTGGATTTAAGAATCGGAAAGACATCGGATATAGGAATTCTAAAATTTAGTGGAATAGTTCCGGAATCTGAACCAGATTTGGCGAGAAAATCGGCCATCTCATTACCCTCGATACCCAAATGGGCAGGGACCCAGGCCAATATCGTCTCAAACCCAGATTCACTAAGAGAATTGAGAAGATTTTTTATTTTACATATAATATTGTCTTCCGGATAACGTAAAATATTTGACCTAATTTTAGTTAGAGCACTTAGCGAATCAGTACATAGTAAGGCTCGATGAATGTTGAGAACCTGAATTTGATTTAGCGCTTGTTCAATTGCAAAACATTCGGCTGTAAATATGGAAGCTTCTTTCGGTAATTTATAAGTGAGATTGATGTTGAATTCTGGACTATATATAGATGCTCCACATCTTTTATTTTCAAATTTGGAACCATCCGTGAAAAGGATGGAAAATCCAGGGAATTTCGAAGCCACTATGCTTTTAAAGCAATCATCCACATTTTGAAATTTATTTGGGGAAGATAAAATATTCTTCCGAAAGACTGATGTTATTGTGTTCGGCATAAAAGTGATTGCCTTAAATGGAATATTGTATATAGGAAGATTGGGAACTTCTTGAAGATATTGGAGGGAAGATGATAGAGAATTATAGAGATGAAAACTTTTAATTAAGAGAGGAAAACATTGTTTTTCTCTCAATCTTTTGTTAGAATTCAAATTAACACTTAACCTATTAAGACTTTGTTTAATAGGATGATGTGATACCGATAAAGCCTTGAAAATATATTTATTGGCAAGGAATTGCCTTCTGAAATATAATGGAGGCTCCACACATTCCACCTGAAGCGCATTAATTGGAGAAGACTTCATAGCTCCAATAATCATTCTGAGGGCTTTTGATTGAATTCTTTCCATTTTCTTATCTAGATATTTAGGGAGTGGGTCAAAAAGAAATGAGCCATAATCCAAGTGGCTCCGAACTAGGGAATTATACATTAATTTAAGAGTGGTAGGATGAGATCCCCACCATACTCTGGAAACTGCTCGCATCATATTAAGTCCCTTTTCACACTTTGTAGAAATTATCTGAATGTGTGGAAGCCAGGAAAGTTTATGGTTCAAAAGAAGACCAAGGAATTTGATTTGAGTAGCGGTTTGTAGAGGCACATTATCAAAAGAAATTGAGAATTGGGGAATTTTTCTTTTGCGCGTGAAAGCCACGACCCTTGTTTTAGATGCCGCCAGATTCATCCCATTTAATGACAACCAGCTTTTAATATATTGTAAAGCCAAATTCATTTCCTCAGCTGCAAAAATAATATTTTTATGTAACAAATATATAAGGATATCATCCGCAAAGTAAAGACGCTTGATAGAAAAAGGAATTACTGAGTCTAGGTCGCTTATATAAATATTAAACAACAGAGGACTAATAACAGAACCCTGGGGCAAACCTCTCCATAGTTTGCGCCTTAAGCATTTAGAGGAAGACTCAATAATAATGGACCTATCTGAGAGCAAATTAATAATAAATTGGACTAATTTCGGGGGGATTTGTTTTTTAATTAGCTTTTCTTTCAAAACATTCAGTAAAACATCATCGTAAGCTGATGAAAGGTCAAGGAATGTGGCCAATGTATAAGAATTTAGGGATTGGGAAACTCGGATATCAGTTGTGAACAAACTTAAATTATCCATTGTAGATTTCTTTTTCCGAAAACCATACTGATTTGGTGAGATAATATCTTGACTTTCAACAAACCACTCTAATCTGTTCTTCATCAACCGCTCCGCTACTTTCATCAAACATGATGAAAGAGCAATAGGCCGATAAGACGAAATTTCAGATGGATTTTTTCCAGGTTTTAAAATGGGAATGATTTTTTGAGTTTTCCAATCATCCGGAATTAGTCCTGTTTCAAACATATTATTAATAAGAGATAAGAAATATTCAACCGCCATATCAGAAAATGATTTAATGAAACTATTAAGTATTCCATCGGGACCCGGAGCAGAGTCAGAAAGGGTTCTTATTACTAGTTTCATCTCATCAATGGAGAAAGGAGCATCTAGCCAGTTAGAGTGAGATGGATATGGCTTAATAGAAGGCATTTCTTCACATCCGGCCACTGATGGGGGGGCTATTTTATCCGCAAATCCTATAAGAATTTCTTCTGATATATGCTTGGTTCTCGGCGGAGAATACGATGATCCGAATTTTTTTAAGCTAGACCAAACTGAAGATTGGGGAGTTTCCGGAGACAGGTTCTCACAGAACTTCCGCCATCCAGCGCGTTTTTTATTTTTCAAAATTCGTTTGGTTTCTGCCTGGGCTTTTTTAACTGATAAAAAATTTTCTAGTGACATACACTTACGAAAAGAGGAAATTGCTTTTTTACGAGAGTTGACGGAGCGAGTGCATTCCTCGTCCCACCACGGAGTAGAGTGTTTTATTTTAATGTTCGCATTGCGTTTCGGGATGGATTTTTCTGCTGCATTTATAACCATAGAGGGAAACGTCTCACATTGCAATCTGATGTCTCCCGGGGACGATTTTTTTTTTAAATTAATAAGGTTATCTAGTTCAGAAGAGAAAGTGCTCCAATTCGCATCATTTATTCTAAATTTGAGATTATTTTTAACTGGTGGAGGATAAGTGTTAGATTGATGTTGGAATCGGATTATAATTGGAAAATGATCACTAGAGAGGGGATCGTTTAGGATGTCCCAAGAGCATTTAGATGCTAACGAATATGAACAAAGAGATAAATCAACAGCACTTTTCCGTTGATGAGGGGGGGTGAATCTGGTTGGAGATCCGTCATTTAAAAAACATAGGTTATGGGTATCAATAAAATCTAAAAGATTGCGGCCAGAACGATTTGTTATTTTGCTACCCCAAGAAGGGGAATGTGCATTAAAATCTCCAAGGATCATAAAAGGGGAACAAATCTGGGTTAAGATTGGTGCCCATTCATTTTCAATAAAAGTGGTAGAGGGAGGAATATATATTGATAATATTGTGATATCAGATAAGACAGCTGCTATTATCTGGATATCGTCGGAGGGAGTATGTATATTAATTTGTTTAAACGGGATAGAATTATGGATTATCAGAGCCGTGCCGCCTTTACCATCCGGTCTGTCGTGTCTGAGACAATAATAACCCGGAATTCTTAAGTGAAAGGAGGGTTTTAACCACGTTTCAGAAATGGCGGCCACTGAAACGTCGTGTTCGTCGAGTAACTGAATTAGGTCAGATTTGTTAGCGAAGAGGCTTCTACTGTTCCACTGAAGAATTTTGTTCAGTTTCGAAGTCATTGGGGAGGCAAGATAATAAAGATTTAATGTAATCGGCAGCGTTGGACGGTACAGTATTGTTGTTTGTAAGGATAGAAATTAAAAGGGTAATTAAAGTTTGTATAAAAGAATTATTATTCAATATTTCGGGGAGAGCAGGAGGGGATGTATTACTATTAATGGCACACCCATTGGGGGTCCGAGATTTGGCATTCCCATTCGGGCTGGTCAAAATATTATTCAATTGTTTTTTATCAAGGTAAGGAGTATATTTTGGGTTGGGTTTGACTGGCTTGAGAATGGTTTCTCTGTGAGAAGATGACGTTGAATTTAAAAAGGTGGTTGATTGGAAAGGAGCTGAGGACGATGTCATCTCTGCGAATGATTTTTTCGCAGGAGAGAATAACTTTGAGGCCTGGAAGTACGAAATGTTGTCGGTAGCCATTTTATGTTTTATGTTCCTCTGTCTTGTCAATTCCGGACAGGCTAGACTGACCGCGGTATGTGCACCCGAACAGTTAATGCAAATGGGATTATTGGAAGATTTTGGACATTGATCAAATGGGTGACCTTCTCCGCAAAAGTAACAACGTGGAGGGGAGCGGCATACGGATTTTGTATGTCCAAACCGGCAGCAATTGAAGCATTGAACAGTTGGAAATTTATAAACTTCGACGGGAAGCGAGGTATAATAAATAAACACACGAGACGGAAGGGATTGTCCCTCAAATGTAACAACAACAGATTGGGAAGGTTTCCAGATCGTGTTCCCATCAGTAGAATCCTTGTAGTTCAGTCGACGTGCTTTTATTACTTTCGGGGTTCCTTGGGAATTATTCAAAGCATCAACAATTTCAGCCTCTGGGATCTCCGTGGGTATTCCTCGAACAAGACCCATTCTCGTAAGGTTAAATGACGGGATGAACGATTTATATTTATGGTTTGAGAGCGAGTCAATTTTTTTTACAAATCCATTTGCGGAGGCGGCAGTATTAAACTCGATAGATAATTTATATCGCCCTTCCGGTTTAATTGAACCGTTAACAATACCAAGGTTATTATTTTTTGAGTCAAATAAGAATTTTCCAAAATCTAAAGGATGAATAAGTTTTCCTTGTTCAGTTCTCTGAACAATTACGATAAAAGGACCGGAAGCGGAAGCAGGATAAAGTAAGTCAGTACTTTTTGTATTATCGCTAGCTAAAGTACTTGTCTGGGTGTTACTATTGGGGTTAAGGTCGTTAGAGGTCGAGGTTTGTTGAATCGGCGGTATAGTTTTAACTTTCGATGGGATGAAAAGGCTATGCGATGGTCGTCGTTTACGAGATGGAAGCGTAATAGAAGCCTGGCTAGTGGTAGATTCCGAATCAGAAAAATCTAATATCGATCCTGGGTCGGGAGGTCTATCTTCGTCTTCCTCCATTGTATAAAAAAAAAACTTAACTTTTAAAAATTAAACTGAAAAAATAATACGCAGTCTATTTCATTGACTGTACAAACAAAAACGGATTAGCCGTAAGTAGGAATGCAAACAAATAAGTATACGATAAACAGAATTAAATAAAATGTAACAATAATCTCTTATCTGTATGAGGCACGGGAACGGGCGAACGGCACTAAGCAATAGGTAAGGTACACACAACCACTGTTGACCGCGGCTCGAATCGCTTTTCTGCAAAAATGTTCGTATTGTGTCGCGGCACACTTTTACTAGCATTTATGTTAATATATTGGGAACGGAACATCCGGCTTTTAAAAAATTCGTCATATATAACTTTCGAATAATGTCATATTGGACGCACAAAACTTTTTTGCAGTATCGTTGTTTAGTAAGAAAATGTGGTGTTTTTATCACGTTTCCTACATTTTTACAAATATTTGATGCATTTTCAAATAATATAGTAAAGTTTAAATAAATTCTTATACGAACGGAGATTTAAAATAGTTTATTTTTCCCCAATTGATTGAAACTGAGTTTTCTGACTCCTTACAATAATATATCAACAGCATAACAGAGAAAAGCATGGCTAAAAAACCTGAGACAGTGGTTTGGTCAGTCTACTGTAGAGCTGTTCCGGGCCGCAGTAAACAAAGAATGTTTGAAATACATTTGTCCTTTCCCAAAATTCCTAGCTACCTCCCTCTTCCTACACATGCAAATCAGTGCAGTGATAACTTTCAACAAGCAAGCAGTGCATTATTATGAAGTTCTATTATGTTCGTATTTTCGATCATACAATCTGTGTACAGTTTGGTACATTTTATGTGGAAAGTGAATTCTTATGTGGACACCATCAATCCAGCCTGCTACATTAACATTACAGTGAGTTTTACGCCATTTCTTCTAGAAAGTTCCTAACAAAGTCCGCATAGCCAAAATTGTAGCCAACGTCCGTTGAACGGGCAGGGCACGAGAAGAAGAAGATTCTGCTTCTTCTTTCGTATGGTGGGGGGTCAGAGGGGGACATCTAGGTCTGCGAGCCAGTCTAGGACCTCAGGCGTTGCCCTGTGGACCTCATCAATCCCGCCGGGGAATGAATGGACCAGGCACTCGTTGACCACATGTTCGGTGGTCTGCACCTCACCGCATTCACACATCTCCGACTCTTTCAGGCCACATCTATACATCATATGGGCACAACGGCTAAGGGAACACCTTATTCTATTGATGGCGGACCAGAGTTTGCGAGGCAATGAGAACCCAGGATGTCTGTCAGTGGAGTCTTGTACGAGATGGGCATTTTTCACCTTGGCCGATTGCCACTCAAGTTTCCACCTATCTTCTGGGGTGAGAGGTGAATGGAGGAGTCTTTCTTCTTCTGTCCAGAAGGGTTTTCGGGACTTCAAGCGGCATGCCGGGTGAGAGACGACATCATCGTGCAAAGGTATTGCGCTTTTTTGCACCACCTTCTTGTACTCCCTTAGTGTTGCAATCTCTCGCCTGATATTTGGCGGGGTTATATTTGCAAGTAAGAAGAAGATAACAGAGAATCACTGCTTCTTTTAGTTGAAAAACCAATTGATATGTTCGATTTTTGAAACAGTGCTCTGTACTCAAACAATCCAATGATTTTTGTTCATAATAAATCAGTTCATTACATAATTTCTAATTAAAAAAGCTATTAAACTTTGATCGATTATTTTGAAGCAAACAATCTCGATGATGCCATCACTAATCCTCACAGAAACTATCGAGGACGTCATTCGATTGGTTAATTACTCCGGTTCGGCCCTAATGGGTCGGCGGGCAGGTACTATAAGTTACTGCTGTATTATAGCCGTAATAACCTATTTATGCCATCTCTGGATCCATCTCGAATGTTCGGGTAATAGGCCAAGATATTACTCACCACCTGGATTCGAGATTAATCGACTTAGAATGGTAGGGCAAGTCGGAGCTGCCCGAATAAGACAATGTATATATTTTAGTGATTTTATTACGTTTTTTTTTTGCTATTTTTCAATTACATACATGTGAGATTAGGTGCTTTAAATATTTCCACTTTTACAGAACGGCGATGGTAGAAAAAGGCAATAAACATAGTTCAGTATCGCAATAATGCTGCAGCTCTTTCTTACACATTGAATAATGGTGAGACACAAGATGGGACACGTAATGTACGGTAGCGTGAGCTTACTTTGCACATTGCTTTACGCCCCTACCAGAATTGTTATAAATTTTCAATTCTTACTATTTTTTTAAAATTCCGAAAAGTCAAAAAAGGGGTAAAATAATGACTTTTTATTTCAGACAGACGCCATTTTGCGATATATATTTTTTTTACGTCTCCGAAGTACGGGCTATAGCCGCATTTGTTAGGATTAAGAATTAATTTGTTTTTTCTTTTTCTTATGATTAGCGCCCTTGAGGTGATTTTTCACAAAAACGGCGCCCTATAAATTGTCCATTTATTATTATTATTACTAGGAGGGTCGCAATCATGTCAACCATGGCACGCCATTTTTTGAGACCCCCCACTTCAACACCCTGTAACTTTTTGAATTTCTATTTTTTTCGTTTGATTATTTTGTTATGTATTCTTTAATGTTTAATAAATATTTGGTAAAGTAATGGCTGGTAAAAATATAAATGGTTTTTTTATCGCATCAGATCTTCAGATCAAAAACACCTACAATTCATGCTTCTAGACAAGAATACACCCTTAATAACCTTTCTATATATAAATCAATATATGTATATTGGCTTATAGGTATGTGAGTTGTCTATGCATTGCTACATTAAGAATAGGAAGTTTGAAACATTCAAGATACCTTCTTTTCATCCTGGCGAAGGCGTCTGGATTATTACAACCACATGACAATACATATGAAAAGTTTTCTTTTATCATTACAAAAACTCTTACGAAACTGTCAAAAGTGTCACAATTTCAGAATAACATTCTAAAAACCATCGATTGATTAATCAAAAAGCAATTTTCAAATAAATTCCTTAAATTAATAAATTTATTCGAAGTACTCATCTATCGTAATAACCAAAATCGAATTCTTTGAATTATATTTATTTTAAATAGGTACCAATGTTAATACCAAATTTGATTGATTGTTCTTATAATAATATATAAAAATGAATGTTTATAATATATGAAAATGTAAAAAAATATTGTAATAGGTGGCACGCGAGCTGTTTGAAAATCTGAATGTACCGGGACTGAATGTATTGAACGCAGGAGACCCCTCCCCAGGGGATTGTGGGGGAGGAAAGACGGGGAAGGTGGGGGTGAACGGGACGAATGGGAAAACACGCAGGGAGAAACTATTTCTTTAATAGAGGCATTGCAACGCATGTCGGGAACTCGCTAGTATTTTATAATTTAAAACTCAAATAAATAAGGTAACGCATATCTATACAAAATATTTGGTATACTTTTGATAAAAAATATTTTTATTTGATTTTTAAGTTTTGTATGAAAAAGGCAGTACAGCAATTCTTGGGCTCTAAGTCAAAAGGCTGGGGTATTAAAGTTAACTGTGGCGGATTTATTTACTCTCTTATTAAAACTTTATCTACATTTTATTACTCAGTAATAAAGGTATAAAGTTAGGGCGTAGTTAACTATTTATAAAGGAAGACTTATTGCCAGTTTCTTACAATTATCCAAGATTCATATGATGTATTTAAAAAATATACAGTCATTTTTTTAAGTTATGTTATGGCAGTCACCAGAAGTGTCACCAGATAATGTGATTCGTTAACTATGATTTTAATAGATGTCTAGTATAAATAAAATCGGATTCGTTTATCCGAGACACTATATAGGTTACAATAAATTCATTAAAAAATTGTAATATATCTTCGAAAAAGAAGATAATAGTAATAAATCTAAACCATAGGTTCTCAACCTTATTTTGCCCATTTGTGGCCATCCATAAATTACATCACACGAATTTCATGATTTTTTGACCCCCCCCCCCCCGTCTCTGTCACACATCGTCACATTTGTGAGACCCCCTCCCCCCTAGTGTGACGTCACATATTTTTCAATTTTAAACCAAACATTTTTTTGCGTTTTAATAATTTAGATTTTTACGTGTGATGTCAGAGAACTGGTGACCCCCCCCCATAACCCTAGTCACACTTCTCTACACCCCCCCCCCTTAATGTGTGATGTAATTTATGGATGGCCCCTTTAGCCTTTGAGATTTTTTTTCTAAAGCCCCCCTAATTTTTTTTTACTTATGGGGGTGGAGGGGGTGTCTCAACTTTCACGGAATCAATAATTCGATTAAAAATATATGTTACAGTATCAATTCTTAATAATAAAACACTTACGATGATAATATTAAAAATCCATATCATTACAATTTAATGTAGATCTTCATATAATTTAATACAGATCTGAATGTAACGGGATCTTTTAGTTCAATTTTCATTCACTTCCCGAATTAACGAAATATGTGAATTTCCGCACACATGATAAAAATGATTACAATGCAAACAATAACAAAAATTAAACAATATAAAGATAGAGGGTCGCCGAGGGCTTGGTAGGAGACAAATATCTTGGCTGCGAAATATACGAGAGTGGACCGGCATTAGAAGTGTGGAGAAGCTATTCCGGGCAGCGCAAGATAGACATTTTCCAGAGCGATCGCCAACGTCGTGGAGATCTCGTAAGAAGAAGAAGAAGAACCAATATAAAGGTTTAATTTGCTTTATTACTAAGTGATTAGTATGTTTTTTTTGTCTTTTTTAGATCATTTTTTTAACCTGCCACGCCTTTACTGTGCCATCTCAACGCACCCTCATTTTGTCTGGGTCTTCTACTGCCCCCCTGCAGTTTCAAACGCCCACAAAGGGCGTTGCCGCCCACGTTGAGAACCTATGATCTAAACGAAAATATGAAAAAAGGATAAGACACAAATAAAAAGGCAACAAAAGGCGACTTTTTATTTTTTATTTATCATATTTTCGTTTATATTTATTTGTATTATCTTCTTCTTCAATGATGTATTATATTGACATTGACTTCGAAAGTTATTATAAAGAGAGTTATTTATCGTAATAAAAATTGAATTTTGTAATCAATCAGAAAAACAGCTGTCAAAAATTGGGGAAAATAAGTGTCACCTTAATAAGGGTAAACTTACAATAATTTATAATCTGCTTATTAGAAGATGGCGGTTATTTAATTATTTTAGGAGAAAATCCTTTTTCCAAATTATGTTTGAATAAAATATTAAGAAAAATTATTTGTTAAATAAATTGTTTTGTCCGTGTACAAACTCAATTCTTTTAAAAATTTGTTTTGGCAAACACGTTTTGTCAAATACGATTGATTGCCCGAAGATGCTTTCAATGCAGCAATAATGTTAAAAAAAACAGTGTTCAATGCATTTTGCACTAGCCTGTATACGTGTGAAACATTGTGTCAATACCGAGTAAGCTCGATGGGACGTCTCCGGATCCATTATAATGATGCATGCAGAATCATATTCGGATACAGAAGGTATAGCAGCGCATCAACAATGTTAATGGAATTAGGACTCCATGGATTCGCCAGCCTGATGAGACACCGGGTCACTGGAGCCTGGATGCGGTTAAGGGTCTACTATTCGTATTTCGACCGATTTCTTACATATGTCCCTTAAACATTTGAAGTTTTTAAGCTCTTAAAAAAATATATGTTATTTTTGAAGATAATATCTAGATACGCTCCACGCCGAAACGCAAATTATATGAAATTCCCTTGATAGAAAAAAATCGCAAAGTATGCTCCGAAAATTATTTTAAACAAGTCTATTTCTTTTATTTTACAAGTTATATTTGTGAAAAAATTCACAATGTTTCTTTAAATGATACTTAAGATACGTTCCACGAGATTTTTGCTCTATTTTAAACGAGTCATGTTTTATTAAGCTTTTTCGCAATTTTCGCTGCTATTCTACGACTAAACATATTAGCGCGCTCCGTCCAACACTCGTAATTACATATCTCTCCATCTTCTTCTTTTTCAGCGCTGTGCGTTTCAAGAGTGCGGCCTTAATGGTCTCCGACAACACCGTGGTGACCGCAGCCTTCCAGCACCAAACGCCACTCCTGAGTGAGCGTTGGGCCCGAGCTCACTCAAGACCACGCCGTGCATAATAATGGATTATTTATTTTTTTATTATTAATTTTTTTTATTTTTTCTATTTATGTTCTTGTTTCTCTAATTGTAAATATATAAATATGAAAAACTATATGGGACGCGTGGGATTGCACTATCCTTCCCACATCCTGGAATAAAGAATTATTATTATTATTTTAAGAAATAGTCCGGTCAAGTTAACTAGAAAAATAGGGGTCAAACAGCACAAATTCTGACAAAGCTGAAATTTGGTAGAGACCCTGAGTACATCATTACAAATAAAATAAAAAATATCCCCATCGATCACATGCCCGCTAAAAAAGTTATTCAAGGTCAAAGGTCAAAATTTTTGATTTTTTTAATTTTTCTCGTAAACGGTAAGTTATATCAAAAAATAGTTTAAAAAAAATTGTAGGTCGTACAATTATCTACAAAAATTGTCATTATATTTTTTTTCTGAAAGTCACCATTTCTGAGATAAAGCGATTCTAAAAGTTGAAGGAGCTACATTTTATATAATATGCACACATTTCCACACCACCTGTGAGGTTGTGAACTTAGCGCATTTTTTTTAACGAAGTAATGTTTTAGATGTTCCATTATCTTTAGTAGCATTGTATGAAATAGTATTATTTATAATATTTTCAACAGTAATGTGAAGATTTGTACCCATCTCGTCATCATTTGAAATGTTTATATTGACCGGAATAAAAGGCATACAGGTAAAAGTGTTTTGTCGTAAAAAAGGTAAATTGGCGCCATCTGTGAACGCGTAGATTATAACGTATGTTCCGTTTAACCTTAATTTGAAAGCGGAGTGGGCGGATTTTGATATATTGACATTGTTTTCAAATAGGTAAAATTCTATTCTTATGTAAGGCAAATTCTTCTTGACCTTAAACAAAATGAGGGTTGACACCTTTGTGGCCCCAAGCCTTTTAAACCTGAAGGTATTCTGAAATAAATAGGGTTTTATTGGGCCTTTTAATGTGACGTCTCTGCTCTGGCACCCTTAATAAATCAATTTATTTATTATTTATATTGTGTGATTTTCACACAAATCCCAAGTATCCCGATTACCCCGGAGCGGGGAAACTACAGAAATCCTGATATTGGGAAATATTGTAAAGTGGAGAGATTGGGAGGAGTTTAAAAATGATAGATTTATCGGTTGGGAGAATTTTCGACAATCCTCTAAAATCCTTGCTTTTTAAAAATGTTGAAGTGTTTCACGTGAATCTTTATTGGATAACCAACACCTCTGCCACAGGTCACCCCAAGTGATTTGCCAGGGGTGGTTTTCGTTTGGTGATTAACAAGGGGTGCTCAAGTTTATGGGGTGAGGTTTGTCTAGGTCTTGGAGGCGGGTGACCAGGACACGCTGAACCCCAGATTCCTACCCACCTGTTAAACCCTTTTTTAAAGATTTTTTTTAATTCTAATTTTCATTTTTCAAATATTACAAATACTCATTTTTGTATATTATAAGAAAAATCAATCAAATTTGGTACTTAACGTAGGTAAAATTTTAAAATATTTATAAGTCTTCTGTCTCTATTCAAAGTATAAGGCGAGTACTTCAAATAAATTAATTAATTTAAAGAGTTTCGAAAATTTAATTTCGATTTAACAATCATTGTTTTTCAAAATGTTAATCTCAAATTTTGACATTTTTGACAGTTTTGCAAGAGTTTTTGTATTGATTAAAAAACTTTTCAGATGCAATATTTCATGTAGCTGTAATAATCCAAAAACCTTCGAGGGGTTTAAAAAACATATTTTGAAAGTTTCAAACACTTCCTTTGCTTAATATAGCATTACCTAGACAACTTATAACCCTTATACGTTTGTATACATATATCCCCAAACAAGCATGTTTATATTTTTATATATATTTTTATATATGTATATATAGAGATAAAAACAATGTTTTAAAAATTGCCAAATTATCTTCTTAAATTTAAAGAGTATTGGCCGCGCCACTTTTTTCTTATAAAATTTCATTTTGTCTTTGAGGACACATTCTAAAGTTGCATCAAATATCATGAAAAATTGATTTCTTTAATGGCTTATATTTCATAATTCAAAATACAAACAAAATAAAATGGCTCTTATCCTGTACTAGGAATTGTGCTATACATTTTTACAAAAAAGAAACTATTCAGTTCGGTAGAGTATTTTGATCTGTAATCCAAAATTAAAGTCAGTCTTAAAATAAGAAATCTTAGGATGGGTTGTTTCAAAAAATTTGATGGATTCATCAAATATTTGAAGTTGATTTTCACATTCTATGTAAGTTCTTTTCAAGTTCTGTTATTATATAATTATAGGACAATTGCTTCACAATACTGAAATAATCACAGAACTTGAAAAGAACTTACACAAAACGTGAAAATTAACTTCAAATATTTGATGAATCCATCAATTTTTTTGAAACAACCCGTCCTTATACTGTAAATGGATGATTAATCTGTTGTACTTACAAAAATAAAAATTTAGAGGTTGTTGATTTTAGAAATAAATATTTGTTTTTGTTATGAGAAAATATTACAGGCTAAATTGCGGAAATGGCTGCAGGAGCCACGATTGGGGTATTTGTACGGGCTGTGAAGATGACATCCCTTGGTAGATAGGAAACGCGGAAGCAGGCAGTTTCTTGTAAAAGGCTGTCGCGACCGAGCAAAGGAACCACAATAAGATTGGAATGTCACACACATAACTAGATGTCACAGCGAAAATGAAAATTTCTGAAAGTCAACCGCTGACTTTTGTAAGGTGGGTGGACCTTGCAAGGCCACTCCTACATATAAACAGTTATTTTTCCTCTATTTCCTGGATAAATGAAACAAACAAATTAATAAGTTACACTTTTTTATATTGTAAAGGTAAAAAAACATCATTTTTATTGCAAAAGTAATGATTATGTTTTAAATTAAAGTTTTAATAAACTCTTCTAAAACGGCCTTGCAAGGAACAAGGCTCCATACAAGACCGATAAAATAAATCAGTCGTTCGACGTAAAACTAACGTTGTGACAATCAAAATATCTGCTTACACTTAAACTACAAAAAAGGTCTTTCATTACAATGAAACATTAAACACTTTCCGTATTAAATTCACACAAAAAACACTTAACGAACATTTTTTAACACTATCGTAAAGCTAAGAATGTATTCGTGAAAACGGTTTTAAAATAATTTTAATGAGTATTGGATCGATATCAATTAAGTTGCCATTAACCTTTTTAATGAATTAAAAAATATATAACCAACCAAAACGATCTTTTTACGGGTCCGTTCCTTGTAAGGCCAAAATAAAATTATTTAAAGCAAGATTACAAGAAATAAAACGACGAACTTATAAATTCTTTTACCTTTACCGATATGTATTTACAGCTAAAAACTGTGTATTGATATGTTTGTGATTTCTTGATGCCCCAGCAAGGCCAACTGTTAATTTTTGATCGGCCTTATAAGGAACCATTGGCTTTCCTAGGAACGCTACATATATTTTAACTAAAATGAAAATAAAGTAATATTTTTTTTTCTCTAGTACCATAGCAAATCTTTTTAACTCAATGCAGAGTAAAAAAAAAGAGAAAATAATAGTTTATTTACTTGAAAATATACATTTTGCTAAGTCTGCTTGCTTAAGCTTGGTTCTCGGAACAAAGATATCCTTATTTTAAGTCAACTTTACACTGTTTTCTACAATTTGAATCTTGACAAGATGACACATTGTCTTGCACAGATTCTGCTCACTGATCCTATCTCTCACATTTCTCATCTTTCCGCTTTCCCTACTTTGTGGTGTAACTGACATGCATAAATCCAGTATCACGGAGCAATATTAGGTACTTTAAACGAATCTTCAAAACATTTTTACAAATAAGCTTGTCAATAAATTTGTAGGAATTTATGTAAAAAGAAACTGAACAATTGTGAAGTTCATTCTCTTTTCAAAGGCCCTCAACACAAGCGATCCAAATTTAATCTGAATCACAGGTGGCTAGTGGCTGAGTTGATAAATGTGTTAAAATGTATGATTAAAATTTTGCAATTTCATTTTTAAATTTTTTACATTAGCTCCACACATAAATATAAAAAAAATGTGAAGAACAGTTATGTAGCTGCTTTATTGTCATCCCTCAACTGGCTTCTTCCGATCCGGCCCGCCATGGAGTTGATGGGTAGACGTACCCGCCAACAAGAACTGGACTGACCTCACAAATGAACCGCACCCCCGTTAAATCATCAAACGTGGTGAAACACTTATGGTGACCTATGCAGAGGTGTTGGTTGGGAACCGGTCACCCCATGAAACCGGTCACCCCTGCTAAGTCATGAAACGTAGCGAACCGCTTGGAGTGACCTATGGCAGAGGTGTTGGTTGTCCAATAAATGGTTCCCGGGGCGGCGGTATCCATAGCTGCCTCCCAAATTGAAATGAGTTCCACTGTTCACAAAACTACTATCCGGTCAAGATGTTCTTGATGGAAAAGGCTCTGAAAAATTTATAATGAAATAACTCTCTTTAAATGACATAGTCTCAATCGTTATTTATTTGTAATCGGTATTACGCCATGTAATGTTACATTATATATATGCTATGCTATACTTTTGGACATGAAAATATAAAATCGTGTCTAACACGGTCTGGTTAAAAAGACCCAACGTTTTACAAACAATGTTAGGTACCGGAAGGCATTTAAAAAAACACATTTTTTTAATCCGTTGGTAGTTCAACTATTTTTCAAAGTACAATTCTACAGTAGGTTTCAAACGTAAAACAAACGTTTCAAATGCCAAACAAACAACGGAATACCAAGATGTTTTGAATCAAGCAAAGGAATATTTTGAAGTTGTTTGTTCAAGCAATTTTTCTTTTCTGCCTGATATAATTGTTTGAAACAACAAGAAAAAGTAGAATCGTTTGCCTCACTTTGGCAGAATACTTGGGAAGTTTCACTTTCGAAGGAATCAAGTAAATGGGGTGTGAAATAAAGGTTGAACATATCTTCCAAGTTCACTCTTGAACTTGTCTTGAATCATCAAAGATTCACTGTATAATTTTTCTTTCGCTTATAATACATAAAGGATTTCGGTAATTGTATTAAGTACCTATAATTCATTTAAATATTCAATACTAGCGAGCTCCAGGCATGCGTTGCTATGCCACTTAAAAACGAAATTGTTTCTCCCTGCGTGTCCTTTCCCATTTGTCCCGTTCCCCTTCGACCTCCCCTTCCTCTCCCGCGAGCCCCATCTCTCTCCTGCTTTCAATATATTCAGTCCCGGTACAATCAGTTTTTCAAACAGCTCGCTTGCCCCTTTTGCATTTTTTTTTTACAAATTTTCTATAAAATTTGGTACCTTACATAGGTACCTATTTAAAATAAATATAATTTTTATAAGCTTCAAAGTATACGATTTTGGTTAGTACCTAGTTGAGAATAAATTCATTAATTTAAACATTTTCGAAAATTGAATTTTACTTAACAAAATGTCATTCTCAAATTGCGACAGTTTCGTAAGAGTTTTTGTAATGATTAAAAAAGATTTTCAGATGTATAATCATGTTGTGTAATAATCCGGAAACCTTCGCGAGGACGTAAAGAATTAATTTTCATACTACAAATCATCCACATCAAATCCCCAAAGTTTCATTTCAATGGTATGAACTGTTAGCAACGCATAATTTCATGATGCCAGAACTCGCTACTGTATCTATATAATAAGAATTGCGGGCATGCGCACATCAAATCCCCAAAGTTTCATCGCAATCGGATGAATGGTTTAGCAACGCGTAGCATGCATAGCATACATACGTCCGCACATAGACAGAGGGAAACATATTTTCATTTTTATGTATGTAGATTCATCGTCTAACTTAGATGCGAGCATTTAAAAAAATATATATTTGATAAAATAAATGTATATTTTTATAAAACTTAGTAAATTGAAGTGCTAAGCGACGCCAAGGAAAAACACACCGATGACCTCACATATTTATTGTCAAAAATTATGAATACCGATGTAAACGTGTGGAAGATTTCAAGTTTATTTTTCTGATTCTGATCATTGTACTAAAAATATACAATTATAATATTTTCATTCATAATTATTAATGTGAAAAACAGCAAATTCCGAAACGGTCCCAACTGGCTACAACGTCATTATGACGTAAAACCACCAGTGGCCGGTAAAACGGCTGTCACCAACGTTGCCCGACGTGACGTCAACGCCGCCGAATTCTTGATTAAAAACTAACATGTCGTTTTGGCGGCAAATTGAAAATGCCACATTTTAAATCGTTTTGTAAAATTGAATCGTCAATAAAAATAAAATAAAAATACCACTGTGCGCACGCCCGCGAAGGTTATAGGCTATATAATGGTAAGCTCTGGCGTTATGAAATTTGTATAAATGAAAATGAATGTATTTAGCGGAAGGAATTACGAGGGAGGGGGAAGTCGTGGAAGCAAGAAGGGGAAGCGGGGGAAGGCGACGTGGGAGGGGAACGGGGATGCATGGGAAAGAAAATGCAGGGATTAACAATTTCTTTGCGTTGCAACGCATGCCGGGTACCAGCTAGTTTAAATAAATACGTTATTAATTGCCAGAAAAACCATTAATGTTAAGAGCTTTATTCAACTCTTGACATTAAGGATGGGTTGTTTCAAAAAATTTGACGGATTCGTCAAATATTTGACGTTAATTTTCACGTTCTGTGTAAGTTCTATTCAAGTTCTGTGATGATTTCAGTTTTGTGAAGCAGCTGGATTATGATGATAAAAAAACAGAACTCGAAAAGAACTTACACAGAACCTGAAAATTAACTTCAAATATTTGATGAACTCATCAAATTTTTTGAAACAACCCGTCCTAATTTGTAGTTATTTTTGAAAACAAGTTTTGAAATTCATGAGATTCGACAAAAAAGTAAATTTTTAAATTATTTAAATTCCTCGATATATTTTATCTGATTAATTGACTGCCTCTACCAACAGCAAACTGTTAAAAATTTATTTTAAACTGCACAAATATTTTGTGTCTTATCGGTAGTAGAACCCATTAATTTTGGCTATAAAAATACTTATCTAACCCTCTTTTATTATATGGAATATTGCTTCTGTTTATTGATTATAATATATTATAACACCAGAATTGCCATCATAATAATATATCATATTGAAAATCTGCAATGTTTATTGCCTATAAACCAGCAGCATTAAATAAATACCCACGCTCTGTGATTCAATCGAAGGTTTTAATCATAAACAGCAAAAAATCAAAAATTCATCTCTGCTCCTCTAATATAATTTGTCTTTTCTATCTATTAACATGTTTTGAACTCTAATTTATGATCGCTAACACTTTGCTTTATTTGAGGGTAATTACAGCTGTAATCTATTAAACGTGGGATACCATTTCGGAAACGGCGTGAAAATTACCTTGATGAGTTCTCGTTAAATATTGGTACAAAAACAAAACAATTGTTGTTTTGTTTTCTGTTTACCAGATAAAATATCTTATTATTCACATATATTACGTGATAATATCATAAATTTTCCCAAAATACTAACAAAAAAACGAAACTCCCATATGGGAAAGAATCGTCAAAAAAATATATTCGTAGGAATATGAACTGATTTTATTATTTCTACACTTGAATGACCTTACATGAAAAAAAAACAATTCAAAGGATTTCTTAAAGAAATAATGATCTGGATACTAATTTGAAAATGTAACACATTATTATTCAGTTACTGCTGCCAAAATGGACACTCTGTTTGTGTGTATTTGAAAGTACGAGTATTTAGAGAAGCTACCTTGACCAAATAAAAAATAGCTACCAGACTCTTATTAGCGCAAGCAATTCTGAGCTTGTATTTCAAACAGTTTTTTATACATAAGGGTTAAAACCGCATTTAAAAAAAACGATACCTTTTTCCGGACGCAAGCCCAATGAGTGGAAAAAAAACTTAAAAAAAACAAACTTCGAAATGGAACACTACTGTATAAATTTGAATATAGACATCATTGCAGTGATTCAAGAAGCTACTCGGCCGCATAGCATCATAATTAATAAAT
Source organism: Glyphotaelius pellucidus (assembly GCA_936435175.1). NCBI lineage: Eukaryota > Metazoa > Arthropoda > Insecta > Trichoptera > Limnephilidae > Glyphotaelius > Glyphotaelius pellucidus. Next base: position 17,704,678 of record OW386559.1, on the reverse strand, counting down.
TTATAAATGCCTAATAAAAGTGATACTTTTTTTTTAAAGAAACACAAACATTCCCGGGTTACGAATAACACGACAATATTTGATAATCTTCTACCACAGTAGGCCGAAAATATTGCTTGAGTCGTGATGAAGGATTTAGCCAGCCGGGGAATCGAACAAGGAACGCCTGGGTGGGACCCAAACGCGATGCCAACTCAGCCACTGACTGGACCTTCTTATGTTAGTGATTTTGTGATTGTTATCTATTTTGAATTTGTATTTTGTTGAAGTATTTGATTTACTTAAATTAATTATTTATTAATCTACCTTTGTTAATTATATGTATTAAAGACACTTTCTTTAAATTAGCTCCACACAGAAAGCCCTGTGGCAGGCCTGCTATAATCTCATAACTCTATGACAGCCCTGCAGCGCGCAATGATCCACGAACATTCTAGAAGTTACGATAGTATCAAGTTACGCTCATAAGCAACTTCGATTAAGTAAACACATTTTGATTTGAGCTTTCGTTTTCGAGTAAATCGAGTCGTAAAAAAATGGAAAAAATCGGTTACGACTTTAATATCAGCAGTTAATTGTCTTTTAAATGTTGAGGCGTAGACCCGGTTTCTGAAATTTTTCGAAAAAAAGGTTTTTAAAAAATGCTGGAATTAAACAAATTTTTTTTTGGGTTTTCTATATGGTTTAGATTTACCAGTTCCCCACCTATATCACTAGTTTCCGGACACCGTGTACATATATAATTACATTATATTATGATTTTCCCTAATATATTTCCGCTTTCATCCCTTTTGTCGGTTTGTCTACAAGAGTATAATTTGTTTTGACTTCAGATTTATCGTCTTCTCCGATAGGGAATCTAGCCCTAACCACTGAATGGTTTATTTCTAGAAGTGAGATCTATTCCGGACTGAAGTAAACTGATTTCGTCAGTTTCAATTAGTCATAGACCACAGACAGGAAAAATGGAATAAAACCCGTTGCTATTTTGATCAAATTTGATCACTTTCAACTGTTTAGGTACACGCTAACAATATATTTCTTAATCTTAATATATAAAAATTAATGTTTCTTTGTTTGACCCTTGTGAAGTCCTACCCATACCACTCCTTTAATTATTCTTCTGCCTATTTGGTTTTGCCCTCTTTCCCCGTTCCCGAACCCCTCTCCAAATGTTGATATAAATTTTAATTAGTTATTTTTTTGTATTTCTTGGGCATTAACTTTGTTACCATTTAAAGAAAAATTTGGTTTGAAGAGTTTTGATTTTGTACGTAAATTTAAATTTTTAGTTGTCCGCTACCAGTTTCGACACATCCGTTTCGACCCATCAGTTTTAAGTTTGCTAGTGAGTGACACGGATGTGTCGAAATCGGTAGCAGAAAATTTAAAATTTATAGTTATAAATGTACATTGAAAATTAAAACTCTTAAATTCGTTTTTTTCTCGCCTCCAGAAGAACCTACCACTGTATGATAACCTATCAAACTAAGTCACTAAATGTAAACTCATAGGTGAATGTTTTTTTTTTTTTTTTTACACGAGCTCCACACAGGAGACCCTGAGGAAAATAATTTCCTTCAGGCCCTATGTCATATTTGGGGATGCTGTGTGGAGGGTTTTTTTAATGAAAGGAAGGGAAGGAGAGTTTTGGGAAGGAAAAGGGTTTAAGGGGTGGGTAGGAAACTGGGGTTCAGTGTGTCCTGGCCATCCGCCTCCAAGACCCAGACAAAACTCACCCCATGAACCTGGACCCCCCTGCTAAATCACCAAACGTAGCAAACCACTTGGGGTGACCTCGTATGAAAATGGTTTCGCGGTATTAAAATACTTCTTCAAGTTAATTGAGGACTTTGTATCTAATAGCGAGACTCTGGCACAAGTTCCGGTAGTGAATTTGCAAAAAATGGTAATTTGGGAGGCGGATATTGGTATCGCCGCCACGAGAAACACCTCTGTTATAGGTCACCCCAAATGTTTGGTGATTTAGCAGGGGTGCCCGGTGTTCAAGGGATGAGGTTTGTCAGGGTCTTGGATGACAGCGTTGCAGATCGGATCGGTATAGACCATTTGAGAGAGATATTTTGACCTCTCCAACAGGACTCTCCCGGGAGGGATGTATTGTTTTGTCTGTCATTCGCACGCTCACTGACACTAGATTCCTGCCCACCCTTTTTCCTACCCAGTAGCTCTTTTCCTTATTTTCTTAAGGCGACGCTTCCCGGCTCAAAAAGAAGAAGATGGAGAGATATGTAATTACGAATGTTGGACAGAGCGCGCTAATATTTTCAATGACAAAATTGATGCTTAAGAAGAAGAAGAAGAAAATGCTTAATAAAACGTGACTCGTTTAAAATAGAGCAAAAATCTCGTGGAAGGTATCTTGAGTATCATTTAAAGAAACATTGTGATTTTTTTCACAAATATAACTTGTAAAATAATAGAAATAGACTTGTTTTAAATAATTTTCGGGGCATAATTTGCGATTTTTTTCTATCGAGGGAATTTCATACAATTTGCGTTTCGGCGTGGAACGTATCTAGACATTATCTTCAAAAATAACATATATATTTTTAAGAGCTTAAAAACTTCAAATGTTTAAGGGAGATAGATATACGAGTATGTAAGAAATCGGTAGAAATTCGGGTAGCGGTTCCCAAAAATGAGATAGACCCTGAGGGGAATTACTTTTTTCAGAGCCTCCCATGGGAGGCCCCCCATGTGGAGCTAATGTAAAAAATCCAATTATTTTTGACAGAATTACATACTCCACAACATGATGTACCCCAAAAATCTGTACCCAAATTCATCCATGGAAAAGATATTCTGTAACCTGAACACGTTGGACATAAATTCGATGTATTCTTCTAAACCTGTAATCAGTTTGTTAAGTTTTAGCCCTACATATTCACTGTTTCATATTATTTGTAATATATGAGATAAAATATCGGTAATGTGCACATAAAATAAAGTAAAAATAATTATTTTATTTCAATAAACTTCTGTAGTTTTATATGTTCTGAGAGCTTCCTTGTCAAAATGTTTGATACAGACAATAAGGGCAAGTCTGTTTTCGGCAAAAAGGATTTTCGAAATTTGAAAATATTTGACCAATTTCTTTATTAATAAGAAGAAAAATATGGACTTACTTTAGGCACTCGGAAACGCCAATAGCTCGTGTCTATCGTTTTATCCTTCAGTGGCCCTAACAGATTGCCGCCAGAGTGGGGATGTCAGAAGGAAAGGTTAGCATCGTTGTTGGTCTGTGTCTTATCAACATAAAACCGAAATAGATCACCCAAAAAGATTGGATGGGTATTTTTATGCACGAACATAATACACAGCCTTTATTTAAAAAAATATTAATATCGTACTATAGTTCCAACTACCCCGAGGCATGGCATGGCATCCCCAAATTGGGGTATTGGAGCGATTTAGGTCAAAAATTGAACCGCTTTTATTTTTCTACGATTGACAACGGTCCAAAATTGGACCACATTGTTTTTTGGACCAAAGTTTACAATTTTATAATTTTTTTTGAAAATCCTACGATTTTGTGATCATCGACAAAAGATAGGTGAATTCATTGGCTACATAGAACTATAATCAGTTTGTATGTCTCCATATTGAAACTTAGAGGTGTGATTTTTTTTAATGTGGGCTGAAAACATTAAAAAAAAATTACGAGAAATCCGGAGAAAAAAGTTTTAAGTCGGTCTGTCGCTCGAGTGGTTAAAAATGTTTTTTTTTTTACATTGGCTCTACACAGGAAAATAATTTCTCCCAGGGCCTATGTCATTCGGGGAGGATAGGGAGTTCTGCGAAGGAAAGGGGGTGTTTTGGGTAGGAATTTGGGGGTTAGTGAGTCCAGGTGTGACGTACTTTTGAATTCATTCCTCACACTGCGGTGCAAGGCGATGCCGATGTGTCGAAAGAGTCTTGCTGGAGAGGTCAAATGGTCTCCATAAACCATTTTCTTCCGATCCGGCCTGACACGCGGTAGATGGGCAGACGCTTCCGCTGCCAAGGCCTAATCAAACCTCACCGCTTGAACCCGGACCCCCCGCTAAGTTACCAAACGAAGTGTATTACTTGGGGTGACCGCCAGCTATAAAAATTCAGTCATTATTCAAATAGGTACGTACATAAAATTACAAAAAAAAAACCCACTCGGTCGAAGTAAACATATCAATATAAAATTACAAAATTGTAAAAATGTATAAAAACTCATTCAAATGAGGTAAGATGCTCACTTGAGTATATCTACTCAAGACACAAATAGAGGAACAAGAGATAGGAATGTAATTAGCTCAACAATTATTAAAAATGTTTAAGCAATAGCAACTTTTTGAACAATTACAATGTATCATGGATATTTCAAAGCTCCCAAAGATCATGACCGAAATGCCATTGAGAGCTGAAAATAGTTTCGTAGACTTATACACCCTTTACAAATCGCAAGTGTATCCCACGGTTGAATTTGGCAGCCACCTCTGGTCTGGAGCTCCAAAATACCTAAAAAACTCTTGACAATGTTCAGAAACGGGCGGTCCGTTTGATAGATTCTCCTAACTTAACAAACGGATTGCAATCTTTAGGCGTCAGGTGGGTATGCTGTCCTTGTTCTACCGTTATTACAATGTAAGATGCTCCGCGGAACTAGCGTCATTGATCCCCTCGGCACCGGTGCATAGTCGGGAAACACGCCAAACACGCGCCCAATATTTGTACACGGTTGACGTTAGTCACATGAGAACGGGTCGTTTCTACGACTCGTTTTGAGCTCAACAGCTCGGCTGTGGAACGATTTGCCGGTCCAGTCGTTTCCTCCCTCCTATAACATGGGCCTCTTCAAGATCCACGTTCACTCCTTTCTCTCCTCAAAAAGACGCCCCACACGGCATCTTCAAAGACGACATAGGTCCTGAGGGAAATTATTTTCCTCAGGGCCTCCTGTGTGGAGTTAATGTAAAAAAAATACAAACAGTAAAAGATTATTTACTTATTTCAGACAAACAGCTTTCTATGTTATTATTTATTAATAATGAATGCGTTAAAATGTGGGATGACGCAGAAAATACTACATAAATGTTGGTTAAAAAAAACCCTCGAATTAATTAGAAAAACTTTGGTGAAACGCAATTGTTTAACTGTTGTTTGCAGATAATAAAAGAAATTTGCGTTATGTAAAAACGACTGAGGAACCAAAGGAAAATAGAGTAGGTACTTTAGAATCCAAACGAATTTCTCAATTTCATTCCATTTCCATGCGTTCGAAAATGCAACAGCGGGAATAGACAATCCATGGACAATTGAACCGCATACAATGCATAGATAAACCAATAGACAGTAGGTACATAGAAGTCGTAGGCAAAGCTTAGATTACATACCAATAGATAGATAGGTATGTAGACACAAAGCGTTTGATAGACAGGAACAATCCCGCCAATTCGATTTGTATGCGATCTTTTTTCTTTTTTTCTCGTTGAATTTGCCATCACGAGCGGAATGCGGTCTAGCTACGGTTGCTTGCAAATGGAAACTTTTTAGATAGACGAATGACGTAAGAACATTTGTAAAAATGTGAGACATTTATATACCTAAAATAGCCGGTAAAGAAGGAATTCTCAAGCATTTTTCCTGCCAAAATTGTTTTTTTGTGATCATTTTTGAACAAATAAAAAACACAGAAAAAATTGTAAAACACTTTGCATTTTTTGAAATTAAAACAAAAAAAGAGAACAGAATACATAGGGTTAAGAGAACAGGATACACGCAGGTTCAATAAACATGTATATGTATTTAGTCAGTAGTGTCATTATAGCGAAAAGTTGTACAAAGGAGATAATAGGTTTAGTATAATAATGGTAAAACAGAACAACTTAAGGTGCTATGAAATTTGTTATAGAGGAATGTTATGTTGGATGGGGAGTAGATCTTTGTGGGTGGATTATTCCCTCAGATGCGTGGTCCGAATAACAGATATATTTATTGATACACGAGATTCACAATACTTTAGATGTAACCTATGAGCTAGCCTGTGATTGAGAGAGCGAGTCCCTAGCTGACAATGCTTTTTAATGCTTCCGGCATCTGCCGTCTTGCTCTAACACCTGCGTGGTCAGGTTGGCCACTAAAACACATTCCTCCCCTACTTAAATTGGAGGAACTCCCTGGCTACATATTTCATGTCCTACAGTAACATTATATTTCATTTATTAATTCACACATAATACAACATAAAATTAACACAAATGAATTTTAAACGGTTGTCCTTCCTTTCTGTTTCTTTCTTTCTTTCTTCCTTCGACTCTCCTTTCTAAATGTAAGTCTCCTCTGTAAATATACAATGTTAATTTTGTCAAGAACTTAAACATGGATAGTTGGTTTAAAGCAGTTTTAAAGAACAATGGAAAATTAACAGAGCGATAAATGTTAATATTTATGGAAAAATAAAAAAAAACATGAGTTTTATTTTCGTAAAAAGTTAGCATTCGATAAATTTACAAAAAAAAATAGAGTTCAAGAGAGAGAGAGTGCAGAAAAGTAAGTACTTAGATAATCTTGACATAAGCATTAAAGTTTGTTATTATTGTATTGATCTTGAAGAGACCATCGAATATAATTTAATCAATAATTTATCATAATAACAAGGGTACCAAGATATAAGTAGGTAAATAGTCAGTAATGTGAGATAGTTATTTTAATTATGAAGATAAATATGAAAAGATTGTCGCTATTAATGTTTATAATTATTAGCAATCTTTATTATGCAGACTAAATCCAATATATGTATGTGTTTGTCTCTTTTTAGTGTCGCTCGTTTCCGTTTCATCGAGTTTCAAATCACTACGGTGCTAAAGAGGTTTTCACTTCAAAAAGTAGAGTTTAGTGCCATTTTTGAGTGCTGACATATACAATAAAAACGTATTCAAATGCGTTGTGGGTAGCTACGCATAATTTTCATTAGACATTATTATTGAACCATTACAATCTGAAGACTTAACAATATTTACAGTAAATACAAAAAAACCGACTGTGAACTTAAACAGGTGCTGAAAAAACCTTGTAAGCAATTTGAATGGAATTCTGTCAATATTGATAAAAATTTAGATAAACAAAATGTGTTTTCAAAATATTCTCAGCGGTTGTAATTTCCAAAGAAAATCATTTATTCGGAAGAATAATGAAAAGAATTATCATAATATTGTGCAGGGTGACTGAAATATGATGAGAAATATTGAAGTTACGAGGCTTGTTGAACCAAAAAAAAATTTAATATAAGTATTTCTTAAATTTGTTGTCATCATTTCGGATTTGACAAATTTGAATTATATATTTTTATGTGAAGTCTACGTTATCTACGGGGTATGTTGACTGAAGGTAGTGGATAGGGGAAAGAGAAGGGTGAAAGGAAGCTTGGGAAGTACCTGGCTATTCAGATCTGGTCACCAAACACGACTAAAATCATTTTACATTATTTCTATTTATTTTGCAGTTAAATTATTTCAATTATATTATAAGCATTAAATTTTTATTATAACTTTATGAGTAAAACCTCAATTTCTAATATTTAATTAAATGAAAACAATATGAGTAAAACTCAACCGAGAATATGGGAACAGAAAAACAAGAAAAAGATATTGGAACATCTGGGACTCGAACCCAGGACCTCTCGCTTTCCTGGGTTTGAGTCCCAGAGGTGCCAATATCTTTTTCTGATTTGTCTGTTACCATATTTTCGGTTGAGTTTCGCTCATATTGTCTTCATTTAATTAAATATAAACATTTTTTTTCATGTACGAATATATATAACGTATACAGATTATGTATAATGAGATGCAAGCGTAACAGCACGTACCGTTGGGATTTTGAGATTAGTTTTGCGATTCGTTAGCGATTCCTGAGCATATATGGAGTACAAAAAAAAAATGCCATTTCGCTGTTCGATGCTATATATTTTCTATTAATCTTATAAAAAAACATCTAATCTAAATAATTTATTTCTTTTATAAGAGATTCGTTGTCGATGTTAATGCGCTTTATCAAAATTGTCAATAGACAGCACAACAAAAAGCATTGATTGTTACATATTTGCGTAAGCATCTTTTTTTTTAACATAGGTTCTATTGACAAAAGGATCACTGCCTAACTATCCATTCAGGATTTCTGCCGGAATGCAGCTAGAACCTGGAACCTTCAAATTCATCAAACTCTGCATTTGACACATTTGATGTAACTTCCTTCTATTAGACATATGAGTCGTTCAATTTTTATATCCGCTATATCAACTTTCGTTGATTTGCTTTTCAATTGATTTTCAATTTTTTGAATAATGAAATGAAGTAAGTAATATAATTTCGAAAAGCTTTATTTTTTTTGTTGTCTAGCATAATTTAAGTAAAAGTAAAATAAAATTGATAAAAGGGGATTTTGATAACCACCTCGTGATTTACTCACGATGTAAAGGCTTTTGAAACTCAACTGACCTGAAGCGCGAGTTTATAAAACCGCACATCTTGGCAAAATAACTGCTCGTGATTGGTTGAATTCTGATACAGCGGGTTTTGATAGTAACTTTTTGAATGATATAGCGGATTTTGTTTCTCACTCGGAGTTTTAACATGGTTTTTGGTCGTGATAACGGAGGTTTTGAAACTCAATTCTAGGTTCCCCCTTGTTCCCCGCAAAAATGTGAACAAGATGTCATACTCAGACCATTTTGTCGAAAATCGGATAAAGCGGGTATTAAATTATAAGACTTATATTCATTATCGGATGTCGTGGTGCGCTCGCGTCTCTGGACAATATAGCAACATCAGACAAATGCATTTTGGAAATGTTGCATTTTTGTTGTTTTTTTTCCAACAAAGAGAGACCAAACACTTTGTCTCCGTAGTTCAGTATTGAGAGAACAAGACTATCGGAAATAATCTTACGTCATTTCACTGATATATAATTTCTTATATTACAGCAGACGAGACCTCAAATAGAACTACCGTTACCTCTTTTTAACAGGTTCATCATACCTCAATCTACCGTCCAGCATTTTTCCAAAGTTGCACGAAGCATTAACAAAGGGAACAGTGGTGTCGTGAATTTTACAACATTTCCTCCGTTCCTTGATATTTTTTGTATACTTCCAATTAGTAAAAAGCAACCGTTTTTTTAAGAATTAACACCGATTTGTGTAATTCTTTTCATCATTTAGCAGAGTAGACGCATTATTAAAAAAACTGTATGAAATTTTATCATCGAAAATATAAACAAATTATATACCGCTTAAATTTGTCTTTTCTATAATTGCTGTTGCAGTATTTTACATCACTTACCAGTCACCTTATAATAAATGCTACCTGACCTAGTTTTGTCGAAAAATAATACTCCTTTGTAGGAACGATTTTTTATATGAAAATTATACAAGCATCTGTAGTTATACAAAATCCCAGTGAGTTCAGAAAAAAATATTTATTCGAGGAAAAAAATTGCGTGAAGCGCTTACATACCTACTTTGGTCCTTTGAAAGGCAACGCTGATTTCATACGAGTCCTTCCCCCTGTTAAATATTACGAAATGGAATAAAGGTTCGTACTCACTAATTTAATTAGAGGCTTTGCGCGTTGTATCAATTTCCAGCATACATTGAAAAAAATTGAATGTAGTTGTACATTACGTATAATAATAATAAGTCGTCTATGAATGATTTCAACAGATATTTATTTGACTGGAAGTACCGTTTTAATTTGTTCCGTATCCGATTTCAAGATGGTGATTTTAATGGTTCAGCCAAGATTATTTTTAAATGTGAAATCGTGGTATTTATTGATTAAGTGGGTAGGTATGTTACATAAAAGTATTTGTAACAAGGTGTGTGCACCCCCTTATACACACTTTATTTATGGTCTCGGTGTGTGGCACTTCTAGTGCTTAGCCATTGACATTAGGGCATTGGTTATATTGCAAGCCCTGCAATATTTTGAAATGCAGCAGTTATTAATCCTGCAAAGATTCAAATCAGCAGATTTGAAAAGAAAGCCAGTTATTCTTGGTGGTACAGCCGAGAGCTTTGGGCGGTCCTCTCGACCGTAACACGATGGACCCTTTTTTTGAAGATCGCTACGATTCTGATCGTCACACTCGCCATCTTGGGAGCTGACTGGTTATCATCCTGGAGGGAAGATTGGCATCGAGTATCATCCGCCTCTACTGCTTCTGGTGGGTCCTTTTGGCTGGGAGCCAATTCTCTGGAGTCCTGCCCATCTCACGATGTGAGATGCGTTTCACAAAAGAAGATTTCATCATACGTCATTTCAACTTACCACGGAATCAACATAAACTATTTAAACCTTAGCCAGCCCTTTGCCAGACAGCCTTAGTTTTTGTTAGGATGTCATTTTGTTTTAATATATTTTTGTAATTAAAAAACCTTCTTTTCTTGAAAATCATTAACCTACTCCTTACATCTTCCATGCGAGTCATTTTGTTCATAGTAATCTACCTTGAACATTGTAATTATCTTCTGACATACGTCACAAGATAGTGAAACTGCCCCCATACACTTTTTTTCTTTAAATTTTGTAATCTGCCCCATAATATTCTGGTGTATAATTGTTGCCACCTCATCCCAGGTAACAAGTAATTACGTACCTACTTACAAATCTTATAATTTCAGAGGAAATTTTGGTTTTGATTTGAAATGAGAGGTATCTAATTGGAAACGAACTTTTTTCAAACCATTTTTTTTTTGTTTTCCGCAGCGACACGGTGAATCGTTCCATTTTTTAACTGACTTCGGAAAAAAACTATCCATCTTTTTTCACTACACATGCATGAAGTTTTTCCTCATTACATTTTCGCTGTTTTTTTTAAACTTATTTTGATTAACAATAGTAATAGCAATTTAGTTTTATTTTTTGTTGAAAGAAATAATTCTTATAACGATTTAAAACAAGCCAATTTTGAATAACTGGCAAAACGATTCGTTTAATTACGTTCGCGCGGAGGGTATTTGTGACGTTTGTGACGTCACACCGGCCAACGTCAGTAGGGCAGTCCCGGGTCCGGTGATAGATGTCCTAGCGTTGCTTACGTCGCGTCATAGCCAAATTTGAACCGTTGACAGATTTGTTGGATTTTGTTAAAAATCAATATTTTTTAAGTGATTCTTCTTAAGCGCCGTTGTGATTTGAAAAAACGATGGATGTCACCAAAAAGCGGCAAACACATACGTATATAGGATTTAACCTGCAAGAGAGTGAATTAGAATGAAACCTTACCGCATTGGCTGCTTTGATTATGAGCTCACTTTTCAAGGCTCACATTGGTTGAGATTTTGCTTATCATTATCTGTGCCACCCACCTGTGCTAAAACAGCACTGTTATTGTTAATTTTGTTCTCTTGGCATTGCTATGTATACACTGTATATTCTTTATTTCATATTATTTTATCAATACTTTGTAAGGACTCGTAAGGAACACTATAGGATTGCTTTTAAGTTTATTACAGTTAAGCGCAATTGAAGAGAAATAACACAAAACTGCGCTATACAAATATTTCGTTATTATTATTATCATTATTTGTGTGGTGTTTCGTATTCTCTCTGCACTCTTGTTTACTTTAATTTTCTGAAGGTTTCACTTCTACTGTGTGTGAATTGTACACTTAAAAAAAAAAAATTACGTGAGTTCCACACAGGAGGCCCTCAGGAAAATAATTTCCCTCGGGGCCTATGTCATCTTTGGGGATGCTGCGTGGAGGGTTTTTTAAGGAAAGGAAGGAGAGGAGAGTTCTGGGAACGAAAAGGGTTTAAGGGGTGGGTAGGAATCTGGGGTTCAGTGTGTCCTGGTCATCCGCCTCCAAGACCCCATGAACCCGGGCACCCCCGCTAAATCATCAAACATAGCGCACCACTTGGGGTGACGTATGGCAGAGATGTTGGTTATCCAATAAAGGTTCCCGGGGCGGCGGTACCCATTCCCGCCTCCCAAATTGATTTGAAAATTGAATTGAGATTTCATTGAATAGAGACTGACAGAGGAAGTGTCCTGATAAACTGAGTGAGAAAATAAATAAATGACTTATTAGTATCGCATAGCTGCACTCTTGCAATTGCATGTCCCTTGTTAAAGAGAGACTAGAATAGTTTCACCGCCTACTTTTTTAAAACTACACATTATCAAATTACAGTACATTATCCAGTTTTAAGTGTGACACCATTGTTGTTTGAATATTTCTTTTGACCTTTCAGTCAGCCAACTATAAAATGTTAGCTTAAAAATAATATAAAGTTTATCAAATAGACAGAATAAAAAAATAATAAAATAGGTGTTTCGAATAAATAAACGTCAGGAATATCATTTAACACGACTGTACAAACTTTTACTGATTCTAACGTTCAAACAAAAATGTGTTTTATTTACGTGATAAGTTATAAATAATGGTTATTGCCCCCAAATGTCAAGCCCCTGAAAAATAACCATGGAAACGATGTCGGTGTCATCTCGGCCGTCATTTTTGTATGACCGTTTGGACAGAATATTTTATCGGTAGTCAAATGAATGCATAAATTCTGTAGAGCGTGATAGTATCATTTTAAATGGGTACCTACCAAAGCCATTTAGTACACCGCCCACATACTAAATTATTATTTAATTAGATGTATAAGATGCATTATGTAAGTACACTAGCTGGTTCCCGGCATGCGTTGCAATGCCATATTTAAAGAAATAAAATTTTTCTCCCTGCATGTCCTTTCCCAAGGGTCCCCGTTCCCCTCCCGCATCCCCTGCCGAGTTCACCATCTTCAACGCCTTCCCCCCTCACGCATTCCATATATTCAGACCCAGTACATTCAGTTTTCAAAACAGCTCGCGTGCTACCTATTACATTTTTTTTATTCAAATTTGCATTTTTCATATATTACAAATATTCAATTTTCTATATTTTTAAGAACAATCAATTAAATTTGGTACCTAACATAGGTACCTTTTCAGAATTCCTATAATTCTTGATTCGATTCAAAGTATTATGTGAGTACTTATGTAACGTAAATTCATTAATTTAAAGAGTTTCTAAAATTGAATTTTGAATTGACAATAATTTTTTTGCAAAATTTCATTCTCAAATTTTGACATTTTTGACAGTTTCGCAAGAGTTTTTGTAATGATTAAAAAAATATAGCAATACATAGACAACTCATAACTCATATACTACATATATCCCTAAGCAAGCATATTTTTATTTTTATACATATAGATGGATCGCTTTTACGACTTCTTTCAATTCTAAGAGCTTTGTTAGTTCAATCCGTTAATTAAATAAGCCAGTAATTTTGCATATCGAACGAAAATTTATCTGTATCGGCACCGAAACTTATCTGATACTGTGGAGGCCATGCTAAAATTGATCAATTGTCGGTCAGAATCCATACTAATATTATAAATGCGAAACTGCTCGAGTTTGTTTATGCCCTTTTCACGCATAACACAATATAAAGACTTTAATAATTCTTTCACCAATATAAAGCTAAATTATATGCGCAGACTACAGGTTGTATATGATGGTAAGCTCTGGCGTTATGAAATTATAAATATTAATATATTATATTTGTTATACGTTTTCTGTCGCTGACAAAAGCGAGTTTTTGCTAACGTCAGAAAAAAATCTTTTCCATGGAAACAATGTTGATATATTTTTGGGCTCTGTGCTGGTAGGTACTCAGTCTACTGGTCAGCTACTACTGCAGAAAATTCAAATATTAGAATTCGTTTTTTTTTTTTTGGACAAGCTTGGAATAAATGTCAGATGAGAGTTCCTATATTAAAAATATAATTCTTAACGATTATAAATACTTAATTTATAAATTTTTTTTTGTTATATTAACGAACTTCCAAATATTTAAATAAAAATAAACATCCGAAATGTTTGTAAGCGCATAAATTCCGAACGAATGAACAAAATTGGATAAGTAATTCTTTTTTTCTTTGAGCTATTATAGCATTATGAAATTTAGGTGGTAGGCGAGATGTTTGAAAACTGAATGTAAGGGAATGAATATATGGAATGCGGGAGGGGATGGGGGTGGGGTGGGAGGGGAGATAATTGATAAGTGCAAGCGCTACAGTAATTTCCCGTAACACCATGCGAGCGAAGCCGCGGGGAAAAGCTAGTCTGTTATAAATCGTTGACCGTGCTCAGAAATATTAATAACTAACCGTAGATGGCGGATTTGGTCAATATAGTTTTATCGATCGTCCATGCTAAGCTTCATGGAAATAATTTAAATTTTACTCGCTTTACGTATAATTAGTTACAATTAAGGTAGTCAAATGTATGCATAAATTCTGTAGAGCGTGATACCGTCATTTTAAATGGGTACCTACCTAAGCCATTTACTACACCGCACACATACTAAATAGGTACCTGCTAACCCAATCTTATAAAGGGAAATATAATATATGTCAGTGATTTCTAAATGAATTAGTGGTTGGGTCTCTGGAGTCCTTAAATCCGTTTGGATTAGGTTGGGTTTGGTGTGGGTAATCGAGTAAGCGCACACATTTAACAAGCCGTGGATTATATAATATACCTAAACTCTTGCAGGAAATGTCCGAGCGGAGAAATTGGGTAAATTGCGTTAAAAATTATCATATATTTTATATAATTAATCAACCATCACGTATTTTCATTGAATATTAGGCAGAGAGACTGCCTATAAAATCATTTCTTGCTTCTTTCCAATTTAGGAATACGAAAAAAGGTACAATCTCCGTCAACCTCTGTGATCCGGAAGTCGCTGGTTCAAATCCAAATAAATTTTAGTTGATTGATTTATGTTTTCACAATTTAATCCCTTTAAAACAGTATGAGATATATTTGCGGGTCACCATTTTATGGGGCTTGTTGGTGAAAGTGTGTGGGATAAATCAAATAAGTACTTACAAGTTTATTGAACAGTTTTTATCCGATTTTAACCATAATTTAATATTTTATATGAATAATTTGTACATGAAAGTGGGAGCAAACAAGCGGCATATTACAAATCTGTTAGTTATAGAACAAAATGATCAGGTTGATTTTTGTCATGGCGTAAGAAGTGGCTATTGAGAATTTGCGGATCCCTTTTTTTTTTTTTTACAGTTAATACCGCACAAGAGTCCCAACTGCTCCCGTCTGGAGCCAGTGAGACTATGGCATACCCAATCGGGGTATGTTGTGAGGCTGAAGGTAATGGGGAGGGGAAGGAGATAGGGAAGAGGAAGGTGGGGAAGTACCTGGCTATTCAGATCTGGTCACTAAACACGGCTAAAGCCATTTCAAGCAACGTTTCAATTCTGAATGGTGGTCTTACACCAGGGCGATACTGATAGTATCTTCCACTCTGGAACGTGCCGCAAATACACTATTTATTATTTTAAATAAAATAAATTGTGAAATAACACAAATTAATCAAATAAAATTTATTTGCGCACGCCGGGTTCGAACCCGCGACCTTCGGATTGTGAGTCGAGAGTCATCCCTATTTGCGTCTGAAGAACAATTAGGAATGCTGCGCGGATGAAGATCGCTGGCTTGTTCGCCTTCCACAACCCAACCTACCGTACCCTATTTACCTAATTTTTTTCATGACTTTTCAAAAGAAGTGTTGAGTTGAGTTCAATTTGAATTGTTTTTTCATCCATCATATTTGCGTTCCAGAGTGCAAGATACTCTCAGTATCGCCCTGTAAGATCACCATACAGAATTGATACGTTGCTTGAAATGGCTTTAGCCGTGTTTGGTGACTAGATCTGAATAGCCAGATATTTTCCCCCCTTCCTTCTACCCATCTTCTACCCCTCCGCACTAGCTTCAGCCTCACAATTTACCCCATTTGGGGATGCCATAGTTTCACTGACTCCAGCCAGGAGCAGCTGCCAGTGAGGTATTCATATAAAAAAGGTACAATCTCCGACAACCTTGGTAGTCGAGGGGTAAGGCTTTCGACCAGAGATCCCGAGGTCGCGGGTTCAAATCCAGGCATGCGTAAGTAAATTTTATGTGCTTGATTAGTGTTTTCACAATTTAATCATTTTAAAATAAAATGAGATATACTTGCGGCACGTTCCAGAGTGGAAGATCCTCTCATTATCGCCCCGGTGTAAAATTACCATTCAGAATTGAACGTTGCTTAAAATGGCTTTAGCCGTGTTTTGTGACTATCTGAAAAGCCAGATAACCATCTCCTTCCCCTACCCACTTACCTTCACTGTCACAACATACCCTAATTGGGGATGCCATAGTCTCACTGGCTTCAGGCGGTTGAGAGCAGTTAAGATTATATTTCGGTATTCACGTAAAAAACCTATGCTTCTATTATTCAAACTATTGCCGTGATCCGACTCAAATTTTTGATTAATTCTGCCATACTATGGTAGGTAACTACCCATAAAACATTATTTTAAAAGAATTTTTCAATTTGACATTGATGAGTCAAGAATTCAGACAAGCGACAAAAAACCTGCCAATAGAAAAATATTTTTTTACAAGAAAAATATTTTAATTCTGTATTTGAAACATGAATTTTTTTTCTAAAAATATTTCAGGGAAAATCTCGATAAGTAAAGTGAGAGATTTTTCAAGATTTTGCGCTTTTTAGACAACATTAAATTATTATCAAACCTAAATCTTTATTTATAATAATGAATGTTTGTTTGTTTGTCCTTTATGCGTTCCTAAACTATTCAACCGATTGCGATGAAACTTTGGTGATTCGTTGTACGCATGCCTGCAAAGGTTCGGTGTATATAATGGTGAGCTCTGGTTTTACGAAAATATTTCCTACATCTGATTGCGATGAAAGTTTGGTGATTTGTTGTACGTATGCCCGCAAAGGTTTCTTTGTATTATGGAGGGCTCTGGCATTACGAAATTATTTCCTACATCTGATTGCGATGAAAGTTTGGTGATTTGTTGTACGCATGCCCGCGAAGGTTTCTGTATGTACTGGTGAGCTCTGGCGTTATGAAATATATACAAAAAAATTACAGTAGATGGCGAGCGAGCTTTTTGAAAAATGAGTGTATTTTGTGTGGTTTAGCGGCAGGGAAGAATCAAGGAAAGCGGAAGGGAATCCCGGAGGGAAGAAAGCGGAGAATGTTGAAGAGGAACGTGGGAGGGGCGGGAGGGGAACGTGGGACGGTTTGCGGGATGGATGGACTCGGAAAGGGGGAAGGTGGAAGGAAAACGCGGGAGCAAAAGTGGACTCTGGACGTGAATAGGGGCGGAAACGGGGACACATGGGAAGGACACGCAGAGAGAAACAATTTCTTTTTTATATGTGGCATTGCGACCGTGATTTCGTGAAGTTTCGACAGTTATTATAATATTTCGTGAAGTTTCGACCATTATTATAATATTTCGTGAAGTTTCGACCATTATTATAAAATTTCGTGAAGTTTCGACCGTTTTTATAATATTTCGTTAAGTTTCGACCATTATTATAATATTTTGTGAAGTTTCGACTGTTTTTATAATATTTCGTGAAGTTTCGACCATTATTATAATATTTCGTGAAGTTTCGACCATTATTATAATATTTCGTGAAGTTTCGACCATTATTATAATATTTTGGCTGGCTGTTATATCTTTCGTGATTTTTCACGTTTATCATATCACACCATCTTTCCATCTGATTTCAGTAAACTTTGTAAAAAAAATCATAAATTGCTAATCTGTTAATATCCTCGTGGCAATAATTTTTTTTTTCAAATTACACTGAAAACATCATAAAATAACATGTACTTTTATTAATTACTCACAGCTTTGTGAATATTCAGACATTACGTATTTTCTCCGTATTGTAATCCGATGATGCTATTTTGAAAACCGCACACATTTATAAATTTATAATTTAAATTCTGGCCCAGATATTAAAGTCGAGTTCTCTGAATTATGTAATTACCCCAATTAAAACGTATTTTAATTAATAAATCAAAGTGTAATTTAATTTGAAATTCGGAATTGGAAAATTCACTGAATACATTTTGTTATTACGTGCTTTTATTAAGAGGGAACAATGGCGCCGAGAAATTTGAAAAATGGGCATATATTGCGAAACTGTCAATGACATTGTGGCTGTTACTCCCCCCCCCCCCATTCACCGAATAATGAGCGAAAGGGACATATGCACCTTAGTTTGATTACATCTAAATAATCGTCAAAATTGAGGTTTGGTATTCTCTTATTTTCTCCTCCAAAACTGGACATTGTTAAGATTTTTTTTACCAAATTAGGTGAAAATAATGATTCCATGACAACTCAGAATCATTCAACTTCAACACCCCTTTGAAAAGCCACTAAAAGTTATGATTTTTTTTTAAATAGGCCATATTTCAATTTGGAAGGCGGGAAAGGGTACCGCCCCCCCGGGAACCTTTGTTGGATAACCAACACCTCTGCCATAGGTCACCCCAAGTGGTTTGCTACGATTGGTGGTTTAGCAGGGGTGCCCGGGTTCATGGGGTGAGGTTTGTGTAGGTCTTGGAGGCGGATGACCAGGACACACTGAACCCCAGATTCCCAGCCACCCTTTAAACCCTTTTCCTTCCCAGAACTCTCCTCCCCTTCCTTTCTTTAAAAACCCTCCACACAGCATCCCCAAAGATGACACAGGCTCTGAGGGAAATTATTATCCTCAGGGCCAGCCCATGTAAAAAATAAATAAAATACAGAATGGAGATAGGGGGCAATCATGTTCATGGACAAAACGTCAACCGCGTTCCCTCTCAACTTTTGCTTTCTGACGTTCAGCGATCAGACATCTCACTTTTGCACGTATATAATGGGGTGTATTGTCTGTCAAATAAGAGTAGAAAATATAAAAAATGGATCTACAAAATTTGTAGGCTGGCAACACCAATTTATCTGTAATGTATTCTTTTAAAGTGCAATGACACTGAAAATACAGAACACTGTATAGCTACATATTCTATTTATTTGAACAAAAATATATATACATTATAAGAAAACTTATCATTGTATAAAGTCTACATGCTATTCTGGTGAATGAGCTATAATTTTGTAAAGTTTAATTAAAGTCCATTCGGTAGTTTAACAAATTGTTACACAAATCGCAAAAGAATAATAATAATAAACCTATATGCAATTCTAATTTTGAGATCAGTGGTTATCTATATTCCAATGAAAAAATATTTACACTACAACTAACTTACTAACTTTAGATTACCACCATGATTATATTTTTAGTATTGTCATTTGAACAACAGTGGCGCCTTCCTATGTTTTCAACTCTTTTTTGACAAACTGTACAGGTAACTACAGGGTGCGGCAGAGAGGACGGACGTTTTTGAGATGGGTAGTACTCTCCCCCTCCGTCTACGAGAGAGGTGGGGGGGGGTGCCGCTTGACTCGTGAGTTCCTAGCATTGTTTTACCAGTTGTCGTCATGGAGCCGTGGACGGTGGAGCACCGCGTTTTTGCCTATGATTGTTTCGTCCGAAATAATGAGTCAGTCACCGTCGTATAGCGTGAGTTTCGTCGCCACTTCAACATTCATAGGAATAGAGCTGTTCTCTCTCAAAACACCATCCTTCGTTGGGTTGAATCTCACTTCGCAGGCGTGGTGAACTGATCAACAGAAGACCAAGAGGAGCTCCGCGAACAGTTCGAACTCCTGAAAATGTTGAACGCGTTCGACAAGCCTTTCTTCGCAGTCCGACTCGATCTGCCCGGAAACATGCTGCTGCACTTCGCCTCAGTGATCGTTCGTTAAGGCGAATTTTGCATATGGATCTCCGCTTTCACCCCTATAAATTGGCCATTGTGCAACAGTTACAGCCCGGAGATTATGCACAACGAATGAACTTCGCACGTGAGATGGAAGCACTGATCGATCAAAATGAGAACCTCATTTTGTTGATGAGTGACGAAGCCCACTTTCACCCAAACAACATGGTTAACAAGCAGATTTTCCGTTATTGGGCTAATGAAAATCCACAACAGTTACACGAAAGACCGCTGCACAACCCAAAAGTAACGGTTTGGTGCGCTGTATCGCAAACTTGCATCATTGGCCCTTACTTCTTCGAAGACGGTAATGGTCGTGCTGTTACCGTGAACTCAGAGCGCTACGTCGAAATGATCACCAACTTCTTTTTCCCTGAATTACGACGGCGACATGTTCCAATCCGACGTGTGTGGTTCCAGCAGGATGGGGCGACCGCCCACACAGCCAGAGCATCAATGGACGTTATTCGCCCTCTCTTCCCTGGTCGCCTTATTTCCAGGTTTGGCGATGTTCATTGGCCTCCTCGGTCCCCAGATTTATCCATATGCGATTTTTTCTTATGGGGACACCTCAAGGCTAGAGTATACGAGAACAAGCCCCCAACTCTGGACGAATTGAAGGACGCAATTCGCGTGGAAGTCGCCCAAGTTGAGAGAGCGATGTTGGAGAGAGTCTACGCGAACTTCCAAGAACGCCTCCAGCACTGCATCAACGATTTCGGCCACCACATGCCTGATGTGATTTTCCACACTTGACTGTCTCAAATGCTATTTCCTTGCGAACCTGGTTCCATCAATAAATTTGTTTTTGAGAAAAATTAACTATTTTATGATTTTTTAAAAACCGTCCGTCCTCTCTGCTGCACCCTGTAAAATGGTCCAGTTAGGTACCCACCTTCTCTTACGTCAAATATATTGGATTCACGTCGAATAAAAATGCTCGCAACGTACGTATTTAAAGTTTTTTCAAAAGCAGGAATGAAAAAATAATTTACAACATTCTTACAGTAACTCGTAAGGATTTGACCTTTCCGAATGAATTTGGTAAACTTATGTTAAGTCCGTTGAACTTTTTTAAATTCCTCGTTAAAAGTTTGCATTTTCCTGCAAAACCTTTTACGTACTTTGAAAAGATTCCGAGTAAGCTATTTCCGTTGAAAACTTATTGGATACGACTGATTTGACTCCCAAAGTGTTCCGAAATGCTGTGATGCACTTAAAAACTTATTCTGTGAAAACGAAATAAAATTTTACAAGCAGTTAAATTCACACGTCGTTTTTCTATCAGCCAGCTTGAAGTTATAGGAGAACTTGGAAATTTTCTAAGTACGAGTAAAAGCATAAAAGAGGTGTACTTTTATTAAAACACTCCTTAGTAAGTAGGTACCTACTTATATGTAAATTATTTAAGACCCCGCATTATGAATTCCTACCAAAATATGACATATTTGCTTGAACGCTAAGTTTTAAAGTAATTTTTTATTTTATTAATTTTTTTTATTATTTTTATTTTATTTTTAATAACATGTATTTTTTTATTTTATTTTTTTATTATAAATCATAAATAGATACATGTATTTTTAATTGATTCTATACAATAATTAGTTACATAATATATACATTTTATGTACCCCCATAAATAGGCAGGGCTTGTGTGTATGGGGGGGGGGGGGGTGTTATTATAAAAGTTTTATTTGTTATAACTCATTTCATATTTTCACTATAATTTTTAAGGTGTGATTTAAATTCTTTTGTGTTTTTTTTTTTTTTTGGTTTTAGGCAATTCACCCTGGAGAGAGTGCTTTGTGCCGGTAATATTTAAAATGGATAAGAAATTCCGGTTAATCTAATGGGAAAATAATAAAACAAATTAAATATTGGACTCATTTAGATCACTAAAACAAATTAAATATTGAATTCATTCAGGTTAATAAACTTACATAAAGCTGTATGAACACGAGAATTGTTAAGAGATAAAAGGTATGAAATGTTAAGGGGGGACTGGTGTGTGATTTTAATAAGCCGGCGGTATATGTTCTTGAAAGATGAATGGTTTTTACAGTTAAAGAAAACGTGGTCGAGGGTTTCCTCTTCCACACCGCACTGGCAGAACGGATCATCTAAAACTCTAATTCTAGACAAGTGAGATGCAATTGAACAGTGGCCAATTCTCATTCTCGAGATACATGAAATGAATCGTTTTGAAAGTTTTTTACCGTGAAACCATGGCTTAGCAGGGATATGGTTTTGAATTCCCGCATAGAAAGATCCAGTTCTTATTTTGGAGACTGCCCAATTTTCTTCCCAGGCACGAGTCATATTGAATTTAAGAATCGGAAAGACATCGGATATAGGAATTCTAAAATTTAGTGGGATAGTTCCGGAATCTGAACCAGATTTGGCGAGAAAATCGGCCATCTCATTACCCTCGATACCCAAATGGGCAGGGACCCAGGCCAATATCGTCTCAAACCCAGATTCACTAAGAGAATTGAGAAGATTTTTTATTTTACATATAATATTGTCTTCCGGATAACGTAAAATATTTGACCTAATTTTAGTTAGAGCACTTAGCGAATCAGTACATAATAAGGCTCGATGAATGTTGAGAACCTGGATTTGATTAAGCGCTTGTTCAATTGCAAAGCATTCGGCTGTAAATATGGAAGCTTCTTTCGGTAATTTATAAGTGAGATTGATGTTGAATTCTGGACTATATATAGATGCTCCACATCTTTTATTTTCAAATTTGGAACCATCCGTGAAAAGGATGGAAAATCCAGGGAATTTCGAAGCCACTATGCTTTTAAAACAATCATCCACATTTTGAAATTTATTTGGGGAAGATAAAATATTCTTCCGAAAGACTGATGTTATTGTGTTCGGCATAAAAGTGATTGCCTTAAATGGAATATTGTATATAGGAAGATTGGGAACTTCTAGAAGATATTGGAGGGAAGATGATAGAGAATTATAGAGATGAAAACTTTTAATTAAGAGAGGAAAACATTGTTTTTCTCTCAATCTTTTGTTAGAATTCAAATTAACACTTAACGTATTAAGAATTTGTTTAATAGGATGATGTGATAACGATAAAGCCTTGAAAATATATTTATTGGCAAGGAATTGCCTTCTGAAATATAATGGAGGCTCCACACATTCCACCTGAAGCGCATTAATTGGAGAAGACTTCATAGCTCCAATAATCATTCTGAGGGCTTTTGATTGAATTCTTTCCATTTTCTTATCTAGATATTTAGGGAGTGGGTCAAAAAGGAATGAGCCATAATCCAAGTGGCTCCGAACTAGGGAATTATACATTAATTTAAGAGTGGTAGGATGAGATCCCCACCATACTCTGGAAACTGCTCGCATTATGTTAAGTCCCTTTTCACACTTTGTAGAAATTATCTGAATGTGTGGAAGCCAGGAAAGTTTATGGTTCAAAAGAAGACCAAGGAATTTGATTTGAGTAGCGGTTTGTAGAGGCACATTATCAAAAGAAATTGAGAATTGGGGAATTTTTCTTTTGCGCGTGAAAGCCACGACCCTTGTTTTAGATGCCGCCAGATTCATCCCATTTATTGACAACCAGCTTTTAATATATTGTAAAGCCAAATTCATTTCCTTAGCTGCAAGAATAATATTTTTATGTAACAAATATATAAGGATATCATCAGCAAAGTAAAGACGCTTGATAGAAAAAGGAATTACTGAGTCTAGGTTGCTTATATAAATATTAAACAACAGAGGACTAATAACAGAACCCTGGGGCAAACCTCTCCATAGTTTGCGCCTTAAGCATTTAGAGGAAGACTCAATAATAATGGACCTATCTGAGAGCAAATTAATAATAAATTGGACTAATTTCGGGGGGATTTGTTTTTTAATTAGCTTTTCTTTCAAAACATTCAGTAAAACATCATCGTAAGCTGATGAAAGGTCAAGGAATGTGGCCAATGTATAAGAATTTAGGGATTGGGAAACTCGGATATCAGTTGTGAACAAACTTAAATTATCCATTGTAGATTTCTTTTTCCGAAAACCATACTGATTTGGTGAGATAATATCTTGACTTTCAACAAACCACTCTAATCTGTTCTTCATCAAACGCTCCGCTACTTTCATCAAACATGATGAAAGAGCAATAGGCCGATAAGACGAAATTTCAGATGGATTTTTTCCAGGTTTTAAAATGGGAATGATTTTTTGAGTTTTCCAATCATCCGGAATTAGTCCTGTTTCAAACATATTATTAATAAGAGATAAGAAATATTCAACCGCCATATCAGAAAATGATTTAATGAAACTATTAAGTATTCCATCGGGACCCGGAGCAGAGTCAGAAAGGGTTCTTATTACTAGTTTCATCTCATCAATGGAGAAAAGAGCATCTAGCCAGTTAGAGTGAGATGGATATGGCTTAATAGAAGGCATTTCTTCACATCCGGCCACTGATGGGGGGGCTATTTTATCCACAAATCCTATAAGAATTTCTTCTGATATATGCTTGGTTCTCGGCGGAGAATACGATGATCCGAATTTTTTTAAGCTAGACCAAACTGAAGATTGGGGAGTTTCCGGAGACAGGTTCTCACAGAACTTCCGCCATCCAGCGCGTTTTTTATTTTTCAAAATTCGTTTGGTTTCTGCCTGGGCTTTTTTAACTGATAAAAAATTTTCTAGTGACATACACTTACGAAAAGAGGAAATTGCTTTTTTACGAGAGTTGACGGAGCGAGTGCATTCCTCGTCCCACCACGGAGTAGAGTGTTTTATTTTAATGTTCGCATTGCGTTTCGGGATGGATTTTTCTGCTGCATTTATAACCATAGAGGGAAACGTCTCACATTGCAATCTGATGTCTCCCGGGGACGATTTTTTTTTTAAATTAATAAGGTTATCTAGTTCAGAAGAGAAAGTGCTCCAATTCGCATCATTTATTCTAAATTTGAGATTATTTTTAACTGGTGGAGGATAAGTGTTAGATTGATGTTGGAATCGGATTATAATTGGAAAATGATCACTAGAGAGGGGATCGTTTAGGATGTCCCAAGAGCATTTAGATGCTAACGAATATGAACAAAGAGATAAATCAACAGCACTTTTCCGTTGATGAGGGGGGGTGAATCTGGTTGGAGATCCGTCATTTAAAAAACATAGGTTATGGGTATCAATAAAATCTAAAAGATTGCGGCCAGAACGATTTGTTATTTTGCTACCTCAAGAAGGGGAATGTGCATTAAAATCTCCAAGGATCATAAAAGGGGAACAAATCTGGGTTAAGATTGGTGCCCATTCATTTTCAATAAAAGTGGTAGAGGGAGGAATATATATTGATAATATTGTGATATCAGATAAGACAGCTGCTATTATCTGGATATCGTCGGAGGGAGTATGTATATTAATTTGTTTAAACGGGATAGAATTATGGATTATCAGAGCCGTGCCGCCTTTACCATCCGGTCTGTCGTGTCTGAGACAATAATAACCCGGAATTCTTAAGTGAAATGAGGGTTTTAACCACGTTTCAGAAATGGCGGCCACTGAAACGTCGTGTTCGTCGAGTAATTGAATTAGGTCAGATTTGTTAGCGAAGAGGCTTCTACTGTTCCACTGAAGAATTTTGTTCAGTTTCGAAGTCATTGGGGAGGCAAGATAATAAAGATTTAATGTAATCGGCAGCGTTGGACGGTACAGTATTGTTGTTTGTAAGGATAGAAATTAAAAGGGTAATTAATGTTTGTATAAAAGAATTATTATTCAATATTTCGAGGAGAGCAGGAGGGGATGTATTACTATTAATGGCACACCCATTGGGGGTCCGAGATTTGGCATTCCCATTCGGGCTGGTCAAAATATTATTCAATTGTTTTTTATCAAGGTAAGGAGTATATTTTGGGTTGGGTTTGACTGGCTTGAGAATGGTTTCTCTGTGAGAAGATGACGTTGAATTTAAAAAGGTGGTTGATTGGAAAGGAGCTGAGGACGATGTCATCTCTGCGAATGATTTTTTCGCAGGAGAGAATAACTTTGAGGCCTGGAAGTACGAAATGTTGTCGGTAGCCATTTTATGTTTTATGTTCCTCTGTCTTGTCAATTCCGGACAGGCTAGACTGACCGCGGTATGTGCACCCGAACAGTTAATGCAAATGGGATCATTGGAAGATTTTGGACATTGATCAAATGGGTGACCTTCTCCGCAAAAGTAACAACGTGGAGGGGAGCGGCATACGGATTTTGTATGTCCAAACCGGCAGCAATTGAAGCATTGAACAGTTGGAAATTTATAAACTTCGACGGGAAGCGAGGTATAATAAATAAACACACGAGACGGAAGGGATTGTCCCTCAAATGTAACAACAACAGATTGGGAAGGTTTCCAGATCGTGTTTCCATCAGTAGAATCCTTGTAGTTCAGTCGACGTGCTTTTATTACTTTCGGGGTTCCTTGGGAATTATTCAAAGCATCAACAATTTCAGCCTCTGGGATTTCCGTGGGAATTCCTCGAACAAGACCCATTCTCGTAAGGTTAAATGACGGGATGAACGATTTATATTTATGGTTTGAGAGCGAGTCAATTTTTTTTACAAATCCATTTGCGGAAGCGGCAGTATTAAACTCGATAGATAATTTATATCGCCCTTCCGGTTTAATTGAACCGTTAACAATACCAAGGTTATTATTTTTTGAGTCAAATAAGAATTTTCCAAAATCTAAAGGATGAATAAGTTTTCCTTGTTCAGTTCTCTGAACAATTACGATAAAAGGACCGGAAGCGGAAGCAGGATAAAGTAAGTCAGTACTTTTTGTATTATCGCTAGCTTAAGTACTTGTCTGGGTGTTACTATTGGGGTTAAGGTCGTTAGAGGTCGAGGATTGTTGAATCGGCGGTATAGATTTAACTTTCGATGGGATGTAAAGGCTATGCGATGGTCGTCGTTTACGAGATGGAAGCGTAATAGAAGCCTGGCTAGTGTTAGATTCCGAATCAGAAAAATCTAATATCGATCCTGGGTCGGGAGGTCTATCTTCGTCTTCCTCCATTATATAAAAAAAACTTAACTTTTAAAAATTAAACTGAAAAAATAATACGCAGTCTATTTCATTGACTGTACAAACAAAAACGGATTAGCCGTAACTAGGAATGCAAACAAATAAGTATACGATAAACAGAATTAAATAAAATAAAATGAACGGCACTAAGCAATAGGTAAGGTACACACAACCACTGTTGACCGCGGCTCGAATCGGACGTTCTTTTATGTTAGTGTTCATGTTTATAATTTTTTCTGGTAGGGAATTAAAATAAGTATACGATAAACAGAATTAAATTAAATAAAATGAACGGCACTAAGCAATAGGTAAGGTACACACAACCACTGTTGACCGCGGCTCGAATCGGACGTTCTTTTATGTTAGTGTTCATGTTTATAATTTTTTCTGGTAGGGAATTAAAAAAATTGACACCGAGATATTTATGATTTTGCTGTCCTATTGTTTTTTTACATTTAAGAGTTGGAAGTATTGACGTTTGTCTGAGATTTCTGATATTTTTAAAGGGTGCTACTTTATTTTGAATATCATTTTTATAAATTTGTAATGTTGTTTGGTAGAAGTATAATGCATTTAATTTTCTGACCTTAAATTGTCTGAATAAAAGTTCTGATGAATATGAATAGGGTTTTTTTTAAATTGTTTTATTATTAGTTTTTGTGATACGTAAATTGTTTGTGTTTGATTTTTATATGTACCGCCCCATCCTATAATGCCGTATTGTATAATTGATTGACAGAAAGCAAAGTATGTATTTCATGGTACATAATGATAATTTTACATCTTAGGTTTTTACTATTCTTCCATTGAAAGCATTTGCTTGTGTGTGGAAGGGGAGTGTACATAAATGTTGTTCTTAGTTCGCACTGTACAGGGCCCGCAGATACTTAAAGGGTCTACTATTCGTATTTCGAACAATTTCTTACATATCTCATTTAAACATTTGAAGTTTTTAAGCTCTTAAAAAAATATATGTTATTTTTTAAGATAATATCTAGATACGTTCCACGCCGAAACGCAAATTATATGAAATTCCCTCGATAGAAAAAAATCGCAAAGTATGCTCCGAAAATTATTTTAAACAAGTCTATTTCTTTTATTTTACAAGTTATATTTGTGAAATCATTGTTATATCACAATGTTTCTTTAAATGATACTTAAGATACGTTCCACGAGATTTTTGCTTTATTTCAAACGAATCATGTTTTATTAAGTTTTTTCGCAATTTTCGCTGCTATTTTACGACTTAATATATTAGCGCGCTCTGTCCAACATTCGTAATTACATATCTCTCCATCTTCTTCTTTTTCAGTGCCGTGCGTTTCAAGAGTGCCGCCTTAACAGTACACAACTGCTAACCCTGTACAAATCGCAAGTGCGTCACACGATTGAATTTGGCAGCCACCTCTAGGAGCTTCAAAATACCTCAAAAAACCCTCGACTTTGTGCAGAAAAGGGCGGTCCGTTTGATAGATTCTCCTAACTTAACAAACGGATTGCAAACTTTAGAGCTTAGGCGTCGGGTAGAAATACTGTTCTTGTTCTACCGTATTTTAATGGAAAATGCTCCGAGGAACTAGCGTCATTGATCCTTTCGGCACCGGTGCATAGTCGGGAGATACGCCAAACGCGTGCCCAACATATGTACACGGTTGACATTTGTAACATGAGAACGGGTCGCATTGTGTTTTCTCCTTCCTACAACATGGGTCTCTTCAAGACCAATGTTCATTCCTTCCTCTCCTCAAAAAGACCCTCCACACAGCATCTCAGATGACACAGGCCCTGAAGGAAATTATTTTCCTCAGGGTCTCCTGTGTGGAGTTAATGTTAAAAACAAAAAAAAACTCCATCTTACCACATAGTTGACAAATTTGGGTCATAGGGCTAAAATATGCGATATTATCTTTAAATGTATTCAGATGAAACCTGTTGCAGCGCGGTAAACTCGCTTAAAAAGAAGAAGGTGGGGAGATATGTAAATACGAATGTTAGAGAGCGCGCGCTAATGTTAAAATCGATAATATTTAAGCGAAAATTGTTAAAATAGAGCAAAAAATTCGTATGGATTATCTAAAACAGCATTTAAAAAAACACTGTGAATTTTTTTCATACATTTAACTTGTAAAATAACCGAAACAATTATGTTTGTAATAATTTTTGGAGCGTACTTTGCGATTTTTTTCTATCGAGGGAATTTCATATAATTTGCGTTTTGGCTTGGGGAATGTATAGATATTATCTTCAAGAACAATAAGAGCTTTCAAATTTGAAGTGTTTAAGGTACACATGTAATAAATCGGTAGAAATGGGGTATGCCGCGGCTTAAACAATAAGAATTATTAGGACATAATGTAGTGAATTATGTTAGGTAAACATATTAGATCAGTCAAATGTCTTCTAATTATAAGTGTAATTTTCCAAAAGAATATTAAAAAAAACTGTATGATCGGAAGTGTTTAACTTAATATCAAATTTTTTTCCTCTTTCCGCCTAAACTCATTTTGAAACCAGCATTGTATAATTGGAAAAATCAAAAATCGAAAGTCCTGATTAAATAAATTAATAAAACATTAACATTAAATATGTACAATCATATGGGACGTGTGGGATTGCACTATCCTCCCCACATCCTGAAATAAAACTTATTATTATTATTATTAACGTCAATTAAATTCATCAATTAAATCACTAATATGGCCATTTTCCATATCAGATGTTCATGATAAAATTATAAATTAGATTTGGCTATTAATCATTATTTGATTTAAATACTAATAAATGAAGGCTTTAATCATTGCATTTTCAAACAATTTCAAATGCAAATGTTTAATCCCAATTTGCATGATATTATTAATATAATAGCAGCTTCCAAATATCCTCTAAAACTCAAACTAAATGAACAAATTAATTTAATATTCAATTTTAAAGGAATTGATTTGGAATTATTCGGTAGATAACTCCTACTAATAAGCTACCTAATCCAATGCAGCCTTTTAATTATTACCGTGATGATCCACGGTACCGTGACGGTACCGTGACGGCACAAAAAAGATAATAAACATAAGTTCCTTATCATAATAATTCTGCAGCTCTTTCAAAACATGAGAAACACAAAGTACGTTGGTCTTTTTCGTCCAAATAAAGAAGTAATCATTTCCTTGCATCTCTCTCACACACCGCACCGTGTCGGCTCCATAGACCCCCACAATACTATAATGTCAATTTCTTCAAAATCAAACGAAAAAAAATTCTTTCGCATGTCGTCACTGGTCACTCAGCCGAATAACCGCCCAACCTCTTACCCTTCCCCTATGTTATTTGGAGTAAAAAATGTAAATGAAATTCTTAATTTCCGTTGACTTTTTCGATGAATTTTTTTTTTAAATAAAATAAATTCGATAAAAAAAATTAGAGTGTAATTCTTCACACGCGGTAGAAGCGAAACTAGAAAGTCGCCAGATGTCGCTTTCTTTTCTTTTGCCTGTTCATTTTAAAGTGGTTTGAAGATTGGATATTTTACAAAAATAAAAATGTTTATTTTTTTGGATTTCATAGGATTCGAACTCCGTTCGCTCGACGTCCGCCTCTCTGGCCGCTTGGATTAGACTGCCGCCTTAGCCGTTGCGCTGCGGGAGGGTCGAAACAAGGCGCGAATTAAGCGCATCATATTAGAATCAACAACCCCCCACATAATAAATTTTAGCGACGTATTTCCGTTTCATCCGAAATTCTAATCACTAACGACGCTAAAGAAGGTTTACTTCAAAAAATCTTTCGCATGTCCTCACTGGTCACTCAGCCGAATAACCACCCAAACTCTTACCCCTCCCCCAAATGTCGTACACCTACTATTTTTTTATGTTTTTGTAGAAAAAAAAAGAAATATCACCGGAGATCAAAATTTCGTTTACATTTTTTACTCCAAATAATGTCAGTTAAGTAAAGTACGTCCTTTAACCCCTGTATATCCATGTAATAAAATACATATTTTTGCATAACATAGCTATTAAACAAATTATGTTTTTATTTTGAATCATCAAAACCAATCTAGTGTGTTTGCTACAGATGGCAGAAAAGCTAACAGTGGTCATAATAATTTTATTACATTTTCCAACAATAGATGGTGTTAATGTACCTTAATTCCTTTCAACACGAACATCAACACAATGCGCCCCCGACAATTAGTATTAACATGAACACGTTTTGTCCGAATAACTACCCTTAAGTTAGTATTGCAACAAAACAGAGCTATTTCTCTTTGTTCATTTATTAATGTTCGTATAACTTTTGCATTCATAACTTTACTTCATTCATTTTAACATTTCAAGTTTATGTGTGCAGTGCCGGATCATCTGGATCATCGACATATTTAATTTATGTAATTTGTTGAACCTTATTATTAAAACGCGGAAAAAATCAAAATATCGACAGTTCCGCATTTAAACACACTTAAACTTGCAAAAGCATGGTTTAGAAAAACAATGCATTAAGATTTTACATTTATATTGCCTTTACATTATTTTTTAATTTTTTTACATGAGCTCCACACAGAAGCCCCTGAGGAAAATAATTTCCCTCAAGCACTATGTCATCTTTGGAGATGCTGTGTTGAGGGATTTTTTAAGGAAAGGAAGGAAATGAGAGTTCTGGGAAGGAAAAGTGTATAAGGAGTGGGTAGAAATCTGGGGTTCAGTGTGTCCTGGTCATCCACCTTCAAGACCTAGACAAACCTCACCCCATGAACCCGGGCACCCCTGCTAAATCACCAAACATTGTAAGATTGAAGGTAGTGGGGAGTGGAAGGATATGAGGAAGAGAATGGTGGGAAAGCACCTGGCTATTCGTCTCTGCTCAACAAACACAAAGTTAAAGCCATTTCAAACCACTTTTCAATTCTGAATTGAAGGTTCCAGAGTGAAGAGTGTCTTCCACTCTGGAACGTGCCGCAATTATTATTTTTAATAAATTTTTGTGAAATAACACAAATTAATCACATAAAATTTATTTGCGGACGTTATAATTGTTAAAACTCTGTAACAACCGATTAAAAATAATCAATTATTAATTTATTCTTATCCTGACGAAGAAAACTTTGTTTTCGAAACATGTTGATAATATTGATTGTATAATGATTTCTACAAAGATATCTTTTTCAATTTAATTAATAAATTGACTGATATAAAAAAAACTGATAAACTTTTGCACTGATAAACACTGAATAGCCAAGTTCTTCCAAACCTTCCACTTTACAATCACCTTCCCTTCCCCATTCTCTTCAACGTCACAACATACCCCTATTGGGAAGCCACGGTTCCAATATTGCTCCTGACGGACAAAATATGTTGGGACTCTTGTGCATTATTCGCGTGAAAAGAAGATATTAAACAAATAACGTTGATTTAGATATTATGTACAATGCACACGTAAAGTTTCTTTTGAATAAAATAATTGAATTAGTAAAATTAGTTTATTTCCCTTTTTGAAAATGTTTTATGTAAGTTTGACACTGGACATCTGTAGGTACTCCTTAAAATTATATTTTGAATTAGCTATTTCTCTAATTTCTATTATTTCATTCTCATCTCAGTTTCGTGTTTTGCATTCATGAAATTTATCTTCCCAGGCAATAGTTTAAAATTTTACAGCAATAATAATTATTCTGAAATATTTCTGAAAAATAATGACAGAAGTTTAAAGGTTAACAGCAGTAGTCATTTATTAATGTGATAATCAAAAGATTGTTGGTATGCTTAAGCTGGTTTAACCCCTTGCGTATTTTTGTACCTTTTAGTAGGTACATTAAGAACGTATGCGAGACCCATTTCGGCCAGTTTCATACAAATCTTAAATTTAGATTAGAGATCAAAATACCAAACCAAACTGAAAAATTATGTTTTTAATCGAAATGTAGATACATCAAATATCTAGTACGGATGTGAGTTACTTGTTTATTTTTGAAACCAATATTTTAATATTTTTAATTGCATTTGTCCGTTTGTAATATAAAATAACTGCTTTCAAAAACAATATTTGATTTTGTTATTCGTTCGAAAACAGCGATTCTTTAAACTAATGCCAACAGGACATATTTTTTTTTGTTTTAAAAAATGACATATATTCTTAGGTTACGAATAATCTGATAACATGTGAAAGTCTCCTACCACCACCACACTAAGCGGAAAATTCTGCTGGTGTCGTGATGAAGGAATTGAATACAGGACGCCAGGGTGGAAACTAGGCCACTGACACTGATTAAAAATAGATCATGAATCTTACAGATCATTGATAGTAACTTGATGACAAAATATCGAAGGACCCCAGGGGTAACCCTTTTAACCTTACACCGTTGTAATAACTCAAGTTTATCACTATTCCGACAGTACGCGCCGCGTAATATTTACACGGCGATTTAAGGACAAGAAGGTTAAAATGATTAAGGTGATATCTGTATAACTTAAACTACAAGGTTATTAATTATGACGAGACGCTCGTTAATTCAACATTTTAGGATGGCATTAGAATGATCTCTCGACACATTTGTACAGCGCCGTTTATTATTAAAATGTCAAGGGAGCTTAAGAGGAATACAAACGCTAGAAATATTTCGATTCTCATGCCTACAAAATTCAAAATCTCTCGTCGTATTTGCACGAGACAAGTAGTAGTCCATAGTAAGCATTGAAAAAGAAGAAGAAGATGGTTTGAAAGGGAGATAAATAAATACGAATGTTAGAGGGAGCGCGCTAAAATAAAAAAGACGATAATAATTAAGTGAAAATTGTGATAATATTTAATAAAAACGGCTCTTTTAAAATAGAGAAAAAAATCTCGCGTTGTATGCCTATGTAAAGTTCAAAGATACATTGTGATTTTATTCAAACCTATAACATCTTATCTTACTTATATTATAAACGCGAAAGTTTGTGTGAATGTATGTGTGTTTGTAACTCTTTCACGCAAAAACTACTGTTTAATTAAACTTTACAATAATATAGCTCATACATCAGAAAAACATAAGGCTGGCGTTATGAAATTTGTATAAATGAAAATGTGTATATTTCATATTTTTTAGCGGCAGGGAGGAAAGGCGCGGGGAAGGGGAACGGGGGAGGTGGGGTTCGCGGAGAGGGAAGAGACGAGGGGGGGGGGGGAAGGCGGAGAAGGTGGAAGGGAACGGGGACGCATGGGAAAGGAAGGGAGAATCAATTTATTTCTTTGTTTGGCGTTGCAACGCATGCCGGGGAACAGCTAGTGTTAAATAACAGAACAAAATATGTTTTTAATGATTTTCGGAGCATACCTACTTTGCGATTTTTTCTATCGAGAGAATTTATTAAAACCAGCGTTTGGGTTCTACAGAGGTATAAATATTACCTTAAAAAATGAATATATTTTTAACATTTTTTTTGGAACTTGAAAAACTTTTAATGTTCAAGAGAAATGTGTTATAAATTAGTAGAAATTCGGGGAGGGGAGGAATGGAGGGGTTGAGGTTTTGTTTTTAAACAATATAACTTAAATAACGATGCGATAGTGCATATATTGTGCTGTTTTCTCCTTTACAGAGATTCAGTGGTAAGTGTTATCCATTTTCCTTGCATACCTTCTTTTTCCTAACCATGTTATTACTCAATTCCAGTAAACACTATTTATTTTCGCTTCATTCTTTATTATTTACAGTCCATTTTCCACAGCGTCTGAAGCTGTAATTCGTAAGCAGTATCGGATGCAACAACTTATGCAATGTCTCTATCTCTAATGAAATGTGTTATAAATAAGTGGACATTCGAAATACACATGTGATAGTCCTATTGGCTCCAAACGTTTGAGAACAGTTGGGACTCTAATTCGGTTTTCATACAAAAAAGAAGAAGAAATCACAAAAGCCGGCAAGGCACAAAAACGATCCGTTTTGTCGCGTAAATTATGTACCAAAGTCCAATGTTGTCCAAGAAAGATCTAAAAAACACGCGTGTGAAAGTATTGACATAAGCTCATGTGTAGGACTTAAAACCTTTTAGATACATGATTTATTTGTCCTACCCTTGACGCCGGATTTATCCCAAAGTTTATCCCCAAACAACTAGACGTTAACAAATAGTTCTGTCGTCGCCCTTTGACCTCATTCCAATTTAGCTTTTTGCCCAAAGCATTCTGCTTTTACTTTTTACTTGTGCTGTACGAGTCGAAAAACCATTATTTATATTGTCCTTCTTTCAAAATAAACAGACGTAGTGTTTGTTTTTAATTGACCACTTTAAAGATTGTGTTATTAAGAGTTTTTTAAAATTGATTTAAAAAGTTTTTAAGTATATATTTTCGTGGAAAACAACAACGTTATGATTTAAACTGATTGTAAGTTCATTATGTAATGCTAATTATTGGTTGATAATTTACAGCTCTAAGGCAGTTCAAACAATTTTACAAATTTACAACATAATACTAAAAATAAAAATAAACCTTTTTGCTTACTGCTACTGAAAATTAACGTTTTGTACTCCTATGTAAATCTCTGTAATCAATTGTAGAATTGTGTATTCAAGAATAGACATAAATAAAAAAATAAAAAAATTGATACAATTCTACAGTCTTCTTCTTCTTCTTCTTTCATATGGTGGGGGGGTCAGAGGGGGACATCTAGGTCTGCGAGCCAGTCTAGGGCCTCAGTTGTTGCCCTGTGGACCTCATCAATCCCGCCGGGGAATGAATGGAGCGAGCATTCGTTGACCACATGTTCAGTGGTCTGCATCTCACCGCATTCACACATCTCCGACTCTTTAAGGCCCCATTTATACATAGTATGGGCACAACGGCTATGGGAGCACCTTATCCTATTGATGGCGGACCAGAGTTTGCGAGGCAATGAGAACCCAGGCTGTCTCTCAGTGGGGTCTTGTACGAGATGGGCATTTTTCACCTTGGCCGATTGCCACTCAAGCTTCCACCTATCTTCTAATGTAAATTTGTGATTGTATAAAATCACTCGTTAATTCATTTTGCAACCTAATGGGCGATTACTAGAAATGTATAAGATTACTGATCTTAGATGACAGCCTATTAGACGCATAAAAAAACTCGAGTAGTTCTTTAGAGTAGTTCTGTTAATGTCTTTTGAATCTGATTATAATTACTATTATTTTACATTTTTTTTAAATCTAGCTCAATATTTTTAGTTTTATTCAAATTACCAATTTTTGACAAGAATGTTTTTGGATCCGGCCTGAAGGACCAATGTTTATACTAGAACATTATAGTTGAATCCGATTTGAAGGGCCATTATTGTACAAATTATTCATTATCAAAATTGTTTAGTTTTATTCAAATTACCAATTTTTGACTAGAATATTATTGAATCCCGCCAGATTGACAAATGTTTTAACTAGAATATTATTGAATCCCGCCAGATTGACAAATGTTTTGACTAGAATATTATTGAATCCCGCCAGAATGACAAACGTTTTGACTAGAATATTATTGAATCCCGCCAGAATGACAAATGTTTTGACTAAAATATTATCGAATCCCGCCAGAATGACAAATGTTTTGGTTAGAATATTATTGAATTCCGCCAGAATGACAAATGTTTTGACTAGAATATTATTGAATTCCGCCAGAATGACAAATGTTTTGACTAGAATATTAATGAATCCCGCCAGAATGACAAATGTTTTGACTAAAATATTATCGAATCCCGCCAGAATGATAAAAGTTTTGGTTAGAATATTATTGAATTCCGCCAGAATGACAAATGTTTTGACTAGAATATTATTGAATTCCGCCAGAATGACAAATGTTTTGACTAGAATATTAATGAATCCCGCCAGAATGACAAATGTTTTGACTAAAATATTATCGAATCCCGCCAGAATGATAAAAGTTTTGGTTAGAATATTATTGAATTCCGCCAGAATGACAAATGTTTTGACTAGAATATTATTGAATTCCGCCAGAATGACAAATGTTTTGACTAGAATATTATTGAATTCCGCCAGAATGACAAATGTTTTGACTAGAATATTATTGAATTCCGCCAGAATGACAAATGTTTTGACTAAAATATTATCGAATCCGGCCGAAAGGGACAATTTTTGACAAAAACATTTTTGAATCATGTGCTTAAAATAAATAATAAACTCGAACACACAATTACAGAATTCATTAAGACTTTACTAGTACACACACATTTTACGCGACAGCATGGTTACACACATACACGACATGGCAAGCAATCTATTGGCTAGGGAGGCTGAAAAGGAAAATAAATGCAAATGCCTAACCTAAGTACTAGATATTTGATAAACCTTTTGATTACAAAAATTATTTTTTAGTTTGCTTCGGTATTTTGATTGCAAATCTAAATTTAAGATTTGTATGAAACTGGACGAAATGGGCCGCGCATGCGTTCCTCTTAATAACTTTATAAGTTTTCACCGCAATCTCTGACATTGGTAGAATATTTTTTTAATTCCTTTTGTTACCGATACCGGAAGGAACTAAACCTCGAATTCGTTTACATGAATTAACATGTTTAGGGAGTTTGAAGGCGTGTTCTATTAATATTGATAAACTCCAAATTGATAGTTTAGAGGCCAACCTGTAGTATTCATCAAACGGATGCCATTCAGCTTTTGATTTTGATGGAAATTTAGCCGAAACAGTTTTAGATTGAAATGTAATCATGAAATCTGTCAAAAGGAGTACTATTTTTAATATATTTAATCGCCTTTAGGGTTGAAACGAAATGGGGACTTTATTCAGCAGTAATTGATAAATAAATGTCTTAAAGTAATACACAAGTGCCTTTCTAACGATAAGCTTACATCTTATAAAATGAGAGGATAGCTCAAATTGCATAAAAAGAAAAGTGAAATCTAATCGTTTTGTAAGAAATTCACTTAAGAGGAACGTATGGGGAGCCCATTTCGGCCCGTTTCATACAAATTTTAATTCTGGAATTGAGATCAAAATACCCAACAAAACTGAAAAATTATTCCTGTGATCAAAAGGTATATCAAATAGTATGGATTATTATTTTTTTATTTTTGTTTTAAATTATAAGATGCAGGTCATTAAAGATTATAATGTTTCATGATTTTAGAGGCAATTTGGGCAATTATTTGTGAGTAAATTAAAATCAATAAAAAAACAATTTTATTATATTTATCATAAAAATATACTTAATGAAATATAAAATACAAAAATAAAAATTAAAAAAAAAATCATTGTGATGGGTGTAAAGTTAAAATCCAAATTACCTATTTACGGCGGAACAAAAATTTGTCGTTTATATATTTAATTACTACCCAAAAATTGCATTCTTAAGGGTGTTCTATTTTTTATCGTATTTTTTTAAATAAATAAAGTAAATTTTTCTTATTGTTTTTCATTTACTCATAAAAACAATAATTGCCCAAATTGCCTCTAAAATCATGAAACATAAAAGCTTTAATGGTCTATATCTTATAATTTCAAGCAAAAATAAATAAAGTAGCTCACATCCGTACCTACTAGATATTTAATTTGCCTTTTGATTACAAAAATACTTTTTCAGTTTGGTTGGGTATTTTGTTCTCAAATCCAAAATTAAGATTTGTATGAAACGGGTCGAAAAGTGCTGCGCAAACGTTCCACTTAAGCGTTTGGTTTCAGATCTTAGGGCCGGTTTTATAACAGTCTGTTAGTTGGGATTGATACCATCTTTAACAAATATTCGGTCTACCGCCAAATGAATATTGTTAAAAATGGTATCAAGGGTAACAAACGGATGGTTATAAAACCGGCCCGTAGACATCCAATGCAAGTATTTTTCTCTATGCAGGGTGTTACAGGACGTACCCGAGGGATTTTAACCAGCGATTCCTGAGTATATTTGGAGTAAAAAATGTACATGTCATTTTGCTGTCCGATGAAATTTTTTTCTATTAAAAACATTAAAAGTATTTTTCCACCACACGTCGCCATTGACTAGTTAGGAGAGTGGTGCGTTTGTAGCCTAGCGGTCATTTGATAAGCGTTGCGTCTCGTTCTAACAGCTTGTTAAGCACGCATATCGCATAGCGATGGGAACAGTAGCGACATGTAATTGAAACATATTTATTTTTGTTTTAATAGAAAATAAATTTCATCGGACAGCAAAATCATATGTACATTTTTACTCCAAATATTCTCAGGAATCGCTGGTTAAAATCCTTCGGGTACATCTTGTTACACCCTGAACATATAACAAAAAAACTGCATTGTAAGTTTTAAATTACGTAGAAATTATTTTTTTTTATTTCACTTTTTTACATTATCTCCACAGAAGAGGCTGTGATGAAAAAA
Organism: Glyphotaelius pellucidus; assembly: GCA_936435175.1. Taxonomy (NCBI): domain Eukaryota; kingdom Metazoa; phylum Arthropoda; class Insecta; order Trichoptera; family Limnephilidae; genus Glyphotaelius; species Glyphotaelius pellucidus. The sequence continues at coordinate 17,665,512 of OW386559.1, read as the reverse complement.
AATCCCCGTAATCTTTGGGGATACTGTGTGGAGGGTCTTCTTAGGGAAACGAATAAGATGAAGATCTGGGAACGAAACAGGTATGAGGGGTGAGTAGGAATCTGTGGGTCAATGTGTTCAGAAGTGACGAACGTACGAATCCATTCCTCCCACTGCAGTGCCAGGCGATGGGTTGAGAGTCTCCGACTGGAGAGGTCAAAAGTTCTTCCTCAACCACTCTCTGATCCGGCCCGCCACACAGAAGGTGGGCACAAGCTTCCGCCGCCAAGGCCTAGACAAACCTTATCCCTTGAACCCGGACACCCCTGCTAAGTCACCAAACGTAGCAACCTGTGTTGATCTACGGCAGGAGTGTTGGTAATCTAATAAACGGATCCCAGGGCGGTGGTACCCATACCGGTCTCCCAAATTAAATCTTAATCATCCTAAATATAATAATGCTAAAATTTGTTCAAAAGCAATATATAGACCTTACTTATTTTATTTAAAATATTATGAGAAAAATGAAAAAAGATTGACTTTCCTTCTTTTATTTCTTCAAAATTCGCAAATTCACTTTGTGGCGTCTTTATTAATTTAATGAAAACAAATAACTTTGTTTACACCACTATTTAATTAACAATATCAACATGTTTTGAAAACTGTGTTTTCTTCGTCAGGATAATAAGTTAATAAAAAATAACAAAAGACAAACAAGTTTAGACTAATTAGAACATAGACAAAATATAAGAAAGGAGAGGTGATTAATTACTTAAAATATCATAAAAAAATTATTTAAAATAAAATATAAAAATTATTTTAGGATGGGTAAAAAATTACATTTGCATAATAAAAAATCTTTTAAAACAAAACAGGAAGTCTAAATAACAAAATAAATTATTATAAATATAAGTTTTAATACGAAAATAAATTTAAAAGATGGCCATTTTTTAAAAACGTTTGGTTATTTATAATATTTAATTTACTATTAACACTTTTTCTAATTTCTAAAATTTCTAAATTATCTAATTGTATACCCGTTGTGTCAGTGTGTAAAATTTTTAAACCTTTATTAATATCAAAAGAATGACCTGTTTCCAAAATGTGGTTTGCAAATTCTGAATAATAATTATTATTTGAACATCTTAGTGTTCCTTAACTCTAATGTTAAAATTTCTAGAAGTCTTCACAATATAAAAAAGTTACAATCATTACAAATTAATTTATAAACCCCAGATTTGTTAAAAAAAACACCTTTGTTCTTGTTTTTTAAACCCCAGATTTGTTAAAAAAAACACCTTTGTCCTTGTTTTTTAAACCCCAGATTTGTTAAAAAAAACACCTTTGTCTTGGTTATTTAATATATAATTTAATACTACACAATTAATAGATAATATAACTAATTATTTGTAGTTTTGTTGTATTTCTTACGTAAGTCTCACATTGTAAAAAGTAATTCTGTCAGAAAGTTTATTCCAGGAACGAATAATTAAGTAAGAGGTAATCAGAAAAGGTTGTTAATTACTAAAAACAATAAACCCACACTCGCTAATGTGGTTTACGCCGCCGTTCATTTTATTGTTCGCATCTCGCACGATTTTGTAAAAGGCGTTCTTGAACGTTGTGGGAATCATTTGTTTACTATGAGTTGATTAAGTACCTAAGGTCGCTAAAGTTAGGTACTAGATAAATATTGCTTATTTTAGTGACTGCCCAATTACCAGCGGTATTATTTGTAATTGGCTTAGAACAATAATTGTGAAATTGTTGTTGAAAAGTACAGCAGACAAGATGTAAATCACATACACATTTGTGATTTACAAGCCTTGATATTAATTTGAGATCTTCGAAAAAGAGTAACTACAGACAGTAAATGATTTAGACAATAGTGTCTGCTTGCCTCCTGTGTGGAGGAGGAACGTTTGCGCGGCCGGTTTCGACCCATTTTATATAAATCTTAATTTTGGATTTAAGAGATCAAAATACCCAATCAAATTGAAAAATTATTTTTTGTTATCTAAAGGCGTGTCAAATAGCTAGTACGGATTTGAGTTACTTTGTTTATTTTTGATTTAAATTATAAGGCATAGGCCATTAAAGATTTTAGGGTTTCATGATTTTATGGGCAATTAATCGTGAGTAAATGAAAAACGTTTAAAAAAATAATTTTGCTGGATTTATTTTTAAAATATCCGTATTCCCTTTCCACCTTCCTCGCTTTCCCGCTCTTCTTACCCGCTCCCCCGTCCCGCAAACCTCCCTCCCGCTTTCCATATATTCATTCCCAGTACATTCACTTTTCAAACAGCTCGCGTGCCACTTATTACAACTTTTTAAATTCAAATTTTCAAATAATCATTAAAATATTACAAAATATCATTTTTGGATATTATATGAGAACAATCAAATATTATAAAAATTTCTATAATTCTTAATTCGAACCAAATTATTATGTAACTTCTTCAAATTTATTAATTAATTTAAAGAGTTTTGAAAATTAAATTCTGATTGACAATCATTGTTTTTCAAAATGTCATTCTCAAGTTTTTGAAATTCAACGTCAATGTCATTCTCAAGTTTTTGAAATTCAACGTCAATGTCATTCTCAAGTTTTTGAAATTCAACGTCAATGTCATTCTCAAGGTTTTGAAATTCAACGTCAATGTCATTCTCAAGTTTTTGAAATTCAACGTCAATGTCATTCTCAAGTTTTTGAAATTCAACGTCAATGTCATTCTCAAGTTTTTGAAATTCAACGTCAATGTCATTCTCAAGTTTCGCAATAATTTTTTTGATGATTGAAAAACTTTTCAGATGTATTGTTATATGGTTGAAATAATTCAAAAACATTTACGGGGTTTTAAAGGAGGTATTTTGAAAGTTTCAAACATTTCCTACGCTTAATATAGCAATATACAGTACACTAATCCTCAAACACATTTTGACTTTTATATAAAATTTTTGTCCATATATATGGAATGCCAAAAATGTGAGTCCATACATGGAATGGAATGACATACATGGAATGACAAAAATGTTAGTCGACATTAACGTTTAAAATAGATTTGTCTAATAAAATGAGTGGGTGATTTTTTTTCATTGTGTAAGGTGAGCTATTTTTTAAATATTTGTTTGTATTAAAAAAAATAATATTTCGAAAATTATATTTTTATTTCTAACAATAAAATTTGAAAACTCCTTTTTCTTGTCACGTTCCTCGTAGGTACGGGATTCCACTTTCAAAAACATATTTTCTGTTGGTAAAGAAAGAGAAAACTATTGGTTTTCACATCTCACCAAAATATTTTTTACTCCGCTCCAATCTTCATCCTTGCCACAAGAACAAATTACAATATTATCTCTTGCGGAAGAAGTTTTGCAGTGAAACTACTGTTTGTATGATTTAAATAATCTGTTTGGACTTAAACCGGATTCTCTGAATGAGATGGATCAAAAGGCACTCAGTATGCTAATGTATGGAGATGAAGATTGTTTGGAGAGCAGACAGTACACTGGATTGCCAAGACAAGCGTTAGTTCACATTTCGCGTGCCAATAACTCAAAATCTCTTACTTAAACGCTATAAATTATAGGAAACATGAAATTGAATAAGATAAAGTAAAATTAAAGGTAACAACGGTTGCAACTGGGAATCGAACCCTGTATCGTTTGTCTTCCTACTAAAAATTATTAAAAACAAGTCTATTTCTATTATTTTACAAGTTATATTTGTGAAAAAATTCACAATGTTTCTTTAAATGATACTTAAGATACCTTTCACGAGATTTTTGCTCTATACGAGTAATGTTTTATTAAGCATTTTCGCTTCAATTTTATCAAAATATTAGCGCACTCTGTCCAACATTCGTAATTTCATATCTCTCCATATATTTCTTTTTGAGCCGTAAAGCGCCGCCTTAAGCAATAGAGTTACTGATTTTTGTTTATTGGTACCAAATCAATTCCCTAATTGTAATTTATACAATGTGTAACTAAAACACTGTTTGACACTTGGTAAATGTTTTTTTATGAATAAGGCTGATAATGTTTAAGGGAAGTATTCCGAATTCGGGGTCTGTAAGTTGTAAGATTCATTTCAAAAGGCATTGCGGAGAAGGCTATCTCTGATCTCAATCCACGATCCTTCGTTTGAAATGAGCCCAGCACTACGGCTTAAAATAATATATGTAAATACCAAAACCACTTAATTCCTTAGAGTTTAGCGCAAATTAACAAATTCGTTAAAAAAAAACAGCAAGAATCGTGGATTATCTCAAGTTGTTATGCATGCAAAACCCTCAGGGAATTTGTTTGAATAATAACGCGCTAAGATTAGTGCTTTTAGATAGGGTATTTCTAATTATTATTCTCCAAAGAGGTTTAACTTTATCCCGTTCGGATAATGACAATGGGCAATGCTTTTTTAAGAGCATCGGACAAACAAGATAACAATTATCGGACTACAAATAAATCAATTCTAAAAACCTTTTCGAACCTTCTACGTACAAATATAAAAAAAAAAGTTGTTTTAGCATCCCTAAATATGACGTAGACCTTGAGGGGAATTATTTTCCTCATTGGCCTCCTACGTGGGTTATAGTTTTGGGCTTCAAAAGGCTTCAAAAATACAGTTAAAAAAAATACGGAATGTCTTAGAATATTTGCCTAAACCGGAAAAAATTTAAAAATTGTGATTCAAGTGGACTACTGTATGACAAGGGAATCACGGACCTAGTGACACGGCTCACCAAGTGCATCGATCGTTCTGGAGACTATTTTGAAAAATTGTGGGTCAGTGGTTGAGTGGGCATCGCGTTTGGGTCCCACCCGGGCGTCCCGTGTTCGATTCCTCGGCTGGCTAAGTCCTCCATCACAACACAAGCAAAATTTTCGGCTTTCTGTGGTGGTAGTAGGAGATTTTCAAACATTTTTGGGTTATCCGTAACCCGGGAATGTTTGTCTTTCTTTAATTAAATAAAAAAATATACATATACTTAGGTACTTAAAATATAGTACGCTTTTATTGTAAAAATAAAAAAATCTTGATTATTTAAATAAGGAAGGTCTTTAATTCTTGGACAACTCTGGTATATATGCACAACCCAATGGCAATTTCATGAATGTAATAATTAATAATTGTTAACAATAATTAATAATTGTTAAAAGTTGGTTTTTTTATTAACATAATTTTTCAAACAATAAAGTTTCAAAAACCCAATCATGTCTGATTACGTCTAAAAGGGATCGAAATGAAAATCTAGTCTCCTTCAACGGAAGCAATCTTCCGAATAGACCCTCCATTAATACGCTTGGTGTAACTCTAAGTGACCAGCTCAGGTGTGGGGGCTCCATCGAAGCCAGAGTAAAGTTAGCCTCTCAAAAACTGGGCGTACTTTACAGGACCCGCAGATACTTTAATAGTACACAACTGCTAACCCTGTACAAATCACCAGTGCGAGCCACGGTTGAATTTGGCAGTCACCTCTGGTCTGGAGCTCCAAAATACCTGAAAAATATCCTCGACTCTGTGCGGAAACGGGCGGTCCGTTTGATGGATTCTACCATCTTAACAGACGGATTGCAATCTTTAGAGCACAGGCGTCAGGTGGGAATGCTCTCCTTGTTCTACCGGTATTACAATGGAAGATGCTCCGAGGAACTAGCGTCATTGATCCCTTCGGCACCGGTGCATAGTCGGGAAACACGCCAAACACGCGCTCAACATTTATACACGGTTGACATTAGTAACATGAGAACGAGTCGTTTCTACGACTCGTTCTTTAGTTCAACAGCTCGGCTGTGGAACGATTTGCCGGCTTCTGTGTTTTCTCCCTTCTATAACATGGGTCTCTTCAAGACCCATGTTCACTCCTTCCTCTCCTCAAAAACACCCTCCACACAGCATAATCAAAGATGACAAAAGCCCTGAGGTAAATTATTTTCCCCCACCTCGGCACCGGTGCATAGTCGGCAAACACGCCAAACGCGTGCCCAACATTTGTACAAGGTTGACATTTGTCACACGAGAACGGGTCGCTTCTTCGACTTCTTGTGTTCAATTGCTCGGCTTTGTAACGATTTTCCGGCCTCTGAGTTTCCTCCTTCCTACAACATGGGTCTCTTCAAGACCAATGTTCCTTCCTTCGTCTCCTACACAGCATCTCAGATGACATAGGCCCTGAGAGAAATTATTTTCTTCAGGGCCTCCTGTATGGAGTTAATGTTAAAAAAATTGCTTCTGCCTTCATCTTTCACATCTCCCCGAATCCCACACCCAGATTCCTTCAGCTTTGCGACATACACAAATTAATGATTTTGTATTCAGTGTTGTAATCACACAAAAAAAAAATTGAAACGCCTAAGCGTGTGTGATTGACGGATCTTTTTGTTAATTGATCATTAAAAAAATTGGTCGTTAAATCGCTAACGAATGTTGAATGTACTAATGACAAAAAAAGTTAACATGGATATTTTTTTATGAAGAAAGTTTATAAACACGTGAAATTAAAAAAGCGATGAAAAATTATTAAAATTATTGGCCTATCACTTATATGGCTTTAATCTCGGAAATTCGCTTTCTTCCTAGAAGAGTTCGGTTTTTAATATTTTCGTTTCAGTTTAATTAATTATTAAAGTAATTCACAAAGCCCCGGGGAACTGGAGCAAAGAAGTCGTAAATTCCCGCCATAATGACAAACATAATGATTAATTTGATCTTCAGGTAAAAAGATTTATTCACAGAAAGGAAGTTTAAAAAATTACTCCTCACTATGACAGATTTATGTACTGCGCACATAAAAAAATCAGTTTTTTTTATTGTCTGTCAAATAAGAGTAGAAAATATAAAAAAAATGGAACTACAAAATTTGTAGGCTGGCAACACCAATTTACCTATCAAATATTCTTTTAAAGCGCAATGACACTGAAAATACAAATCACTGTATACACATTTAAGAAAATATTTTTTTGATCTTAAAAAAAAATAAAATTGGAGAAGCACTATTGTTAAGGCCCCGTAACCGCTCTCGAAAAGAAGAAGATGAAGAGATATGTAATTACGAATGTTGTAGAGAGCGCGCTAATATTTCAAACGATAAAAGTGTAGCGAAAATTGCGAAAAAGCTTAATAAAACCTGTCTCGTTTAAATTAGAGCAAAAATCTCGTGGAACGTATCTTAAGTATCATTTAAAGAAACGTTGTGAATTTTTTCACAAATATAACTTGTAAAATAATAGAAATAGACTTGTTTAAAATAATTTTCGGAGCATACTTTGCGATTTTTTTCTATCAAGGGAATTTCATATAATTTGCGTTTCGGCGTTGAACGTATCTAGATATTATCTTCAAAAATAACATTTATTTTTCAAGAGCTTAAAAACTTCAAATGTTTAAGGGAGATGCATGAGAAATCGGTCGAAATTCGAATAGTGGACCCTTAATGGCAAGACTATTTTTGAGATTTTGTATGTTCTAACTTTTTTTCATTCTTATAAAATTATGCACAAAATAAATAAAATCCACTTTTTCGCTTACTTGCCTCGTGCAAATACGAAACTCGATTTTAAATTTTGTATGGCATGGGAATCGAAATATTTCTAGCGTTTATATTCCTCTTAAAGTTGACAAAATGTTTGGCAACAATTTTACTAATTTTGAGTACACATTGCACGTTCAGTAACAGTCCATTAGCATGGTTTCAAAAAAGTCCCTAGTTGGAATCGATTGAATGCGAGATCAATTTTCAATCATTAAACTAGGAAAAGCCAGCATTCAAATTTACTGCTTCAATAAATTTGATATCTGAGGAATCAAAAATTACTACTGCCGAATGCATCTCCCAAAAGCATGCGTCTATTAATCACAAATTTAATATTTCACGCCGCTGTACTGTGTCACCAGGATCCCCAGCTGCCACTAACCAGTCTATAGCCATTGGATGATTACGGTCAAAATATGGACCACTTTTATTTTCTGCGATTGACAGCGGTCCCAAATTGGACCACTTTTTTTTTGGACCAAAGTTGTGACCAAAGATGTGATAATCAGTTATTGTATGTTTCCGTATTAAAATTCGAAGGTATGATTTTTTTAATAAGGGCGGAAAATATTCAAAAAAATCACGAGCAATCGGAGGAAAAAGTTTAAAATCGCGCTGTCGCTCGAGTGGCTAACGCACTAACAATTAAAACAACCATTTAATTGTGATGTACTTGAATCCCAGTGATTGAAATTACTTGAAATATGTTCGGAAAAACTCTAACAAAGATCGATGTTATTTACGCTGTCATACGGTTTACAATATTTATTTAACTGGACCAGGCGTCCGTTTTATAGGAAGTTTTAACTTATTCAGAAGTCGAGAAAACTAAACACTGTAGGAGCCCAGCTGTCAACCGCGTGTCACCGGCTATTTCCGTTGACCATTTTCTAAGGTACGTCGAAAATGATATCTGTTGAGCCACTTAAAAACTACACTTAACTACGTAAACTAACGACATCTGGTGAAGTATCTGTGAAGGAGATGGATTCATAATACGTCCGTCACTCCTGGGCACACTGACCCGCAGATTTCTACCCACTCTCATACCCCTTTCCTTCCCAGGGGCTCTAGCATAGTGAAATCGATAACTTTACAATATCGAGTAACTTCCGATGATTTTATATCGATATCCCTAGCACAGTTTCACTGTTGATAGCCGAACCGATGTTGGTGGGGATAAATTAGAAGTTGATATACGCTGGCAACACTGGCGGATCTGTCTATAAATTCACATTCAGAAACGTCAAACGCCAGTCAAATACGTAAAAATATGAATAATTTGGCAATGTTGAATTGAAATTCAAATCTAAATATGTATTGGCAGTCCGCATTTACTTTTTGACGCTACACGGGAGTTAATTAGTTAATAATTTCTTTAGTCATATTTCAGAATAATTTGGTCGCGTCTTAGTTGAATTATAAATTCTTTGAACCGCGTATATGACTTATTTCAATACAAAAATCTTTATTAGTTCAATACGTTCATTAAATATACCAGTAATGTTGTTTAACGAACGATATAATTCAAATAAATGCATATATTGACAGCTAACCGAAACTTATCTGATACTATGGAATCCGGGCTAAAATTTATCAATCGTCGGTTGGAATTTCGCTAACCAATTGTTGACCGTGATCGCAAATATTGCTAACTGACTATAAATGACGGATTTGGGCAATAAAGTGTCGATATAGGGTTATATCGATCGACCATGCTAGGCACCCAGAACTCTCTCCTTCCTTTCCTAAAAAGATCCTCTAGACAGCATCGCCAAAGATGGCGTAGACCCTAAGGAGGAGAATCATTTTCCTCAGGGCCTCCTTTGTGATGCTAATGTAAAAAAAAACACAGTTTTACCATTGACCCAGTTTTCCCAAAACGATTTAATTTTCAGATTTAAATTAAACCTTTAGTCCAATTTGTTTTAATGGTTGAAAAATTTGGGTCATACAATGAAATAAAATCTACTAATTCCACGTAGCGGGTTCACAATTTAACAGCATAAATGAATTTATTGTTATTTAAATCCAGTTATCTATTTTGCAAGCAGGAAAGATTTAAACACATCATTGTAAAATGAATAAACATATATATATTTTTAAGAGGAATATAAACGCTAGAAATATTTCGATTCTCATACCATACAAAATTTAAAATCGCGCGACGGATTTGCACGAGGCAAGTAAGCGAAAAAATGGTTTTTGCTTATTTTGAGTATAATTTTATAATAATGAAAAAAAGTTAGAACACAAAACCTCGAAAATAGTCTTAGCCACTAAGGGGTATTTTTAAAAAATTGTTTCTTATATGACTTCATAGTTAAGTCATGAAAAAACATTTTTTTTAGTGGTTTACGCCTAAATTTTTTGTCATGTAAATAATAATTTTATTGTTATTCCAATACATAGAAAAGCTAGTAAATTTGATGACAAGTATTTTTTGATGTTCATATTGTAAACCGATTCGTCGTAAAGATGAATCTAAATAGTATTTAAATAGGATTTCACATAGAGCTTCATCGTAATTCAAAGCCCGATGTAAATTAATTTAGAAGGAAATAATCGGTAATATATTCAACTAGCTGGTTCCCGGTATGCGTAGCAATGACGTATTCAAAGAAATAAATTGTTTCTCCCTGCATTTCCTTTACCATGCGTCCTCTTCCTCTCCCTTCTCCCGCTCCCCCATTTCCCCAACCCCCCTCCGCGTTCCGATAATGTTAATCAGACAGTTTGATAATGCCTTCAGAAGGCAAAACAGCTGTCACGCATAGTAATAATTTCATAGCAGAACTTGAATATAAATGACCTGTTTTTATAAATTGAATAAAAGTATTATTGAATACATAAAAGAAATAAAAATTAGCGTCGAAGAATTAGCGAATAAGAATTAGAACGCCTTAAAACCACTGGAGCGCTTTTTGCCACAATATGGCACTATTTAAAATACTTCGGATTGCTTTGATGCCAATTTTGACAAATTTTCCCGTATTGGTAAGTAATTAAGAAGAAGCTTACGATTTTATGATTTTTTTTAAATCCTACGAATATGTGATAATCGACAAAGGATAAGTGAATTCAGTGGCTTTATAGAAATATAATCAGTTTGTATGTCTCGATATTAAAATTCGGAGGTATGATTTTTTTTTTAATTTGGGCGGAAAATATTCAAAATGATCACCAAAAAATGTCGAGCAATCGGAGAAAAAAGTTTTAAATTGCGCTGTCGCTCCAGTGGTTATTTACTTTGTAAATTCAGTATAAAATTATTTTCGTGTAAATAAACTTGACTTTACTTTTAGTAAATCGAGAGTTTTTATTCGCAACATCCACAGCAAAAACGGAGCCCCGGTTTACAGGTTTGTAAGTGCTGTAAACTGCGAAAATACATCCTTACCAGGATAAAAAATCCATCTTCCTACCGTACTATGAAATGTTGAATAATTATAAAATGTTGAATCAAAACAAAAATAAATAAATTTAAAAAAATATCGCGATTTCTCGGTACATATAGATGTCCTATAAATAAACCAATCCCGATGAACCGATGAAGATGACAATAGAAAGCATAGATATTCCACTCAGGTAGACAATAGATGACGAGATGATGATTGACGGCCTCCGTGGTCTCGAGGCAAGACTCTCGACTCACAATCCGAAGGTCGCGGGTTCGAACCCGGCGTGCGCAAATAAATTTTATTTGATTAATTTGTGTTTTTTCACAATTTATCCATTTAAAATAATATATAGTATATTTGCGGCACGTTCCAGAGTGGAAGATACTATCAGTATCGCCCTGGTGTAAGACCACCATTCAGAATTGAAACGTTGCTTGAAATGGCTTTAGCCGTGTTTAGTGACCAGATCTGAATAGCCAGGTACTTCCTAACCTTCCTCTTCCCTATCTCCTTCCCCTCCCCACTACCTTCAGCCTCACAACATACCCCAATTGGGGATGCCATAGTCTCACTGGCTCCAGACGGGTGCAGTTGAGACTCTTGTGCGGTATTTCATATAAAAAAAAAAAAAAAAAATAGATTTGTTTTCCAAAGAAAAAAGAAATACATTTCTCTATTAAATTCACAGACAATACACGTAAATTGGTGACATCTAGGCTTTCGGTCCATATACGGATTATGTTCCAAGCAGTGCATGACATTGGGCGAGTTTACAAGCTACACAGAAGAGTGTGCCGATTAGCTTTCCGGAACAGAAGATTCATTCAATTGCTTCGTATCCATTCCCGTAATCAACTGCTTCTCATTGAGTTCACCAAACAAACTTTTGAAGATTTCAATTTTTAGTTTCGTGTTGCAATAGTCTTTATCTTTTAGATTCCATAACATAGAATACTGCTGATAGACGTTAAGAAATACCACAATTTGATTTACGCTCCACTTCATTTTTAATGCTAAGAACACTCAGAAAATATGGCAACACGTGATTTCAAATCGCTAGGTAGTTTGCTACTGAGCGAGTGGACAGTTTTGTTTGTCATCATGACAATCTCACTCGCCAATTTACCCGCTTTTTACCGGCTAGTAGCTGGTAAACTCGCTTATGTAATTGAGGCTTAAGATCGACATTCAAACCAAGCCGAGCTTATGATCAACTGATATACCGGCCCATAATGCCATGAAAAGGATGTCGTGTCGTACGTTAGCTTTGCAAGCATGCCTTTAGCAGAACATGTACAACTCACGACACAATATTATTATTCTGGAAATGGTTGCTTCTAGCAGGATTTTTATTTGTGCATCAGATGGTATTTGCGACGTATTGGATAAAGTTTATTTCTTTATTATACGCCCAGGCGATGGGGTGCACGGCGCCGGTAATACTTTTCAAATTGGAAACTTCAAAAAGAATTTGTATCCCTAAGGAAATCTTTGGTGTACGAAATATGTTCTAACTCAATACAGGGATTTGTGTGATTTGAACTAAACTTTCAAATATACAGGGCGTAAAACTATGAAATGTTTATACAAGTGTCTGGGGAGGAATTGCAGTAATTCTACATGATAGTACGAGAAAAGAAAAAAAAATGCGATATGCTGATGACATGATATTTTTTACATGCTTTGTTGACTTCTAATTTCAAATAAATTCGCTATTTTTTAACTTACCTCAAATTTAATACTGATTAAGAAAGCAGACGAAGGATAGCTTCACATTTAAATATAAAAAAAAACCCACATACTTAAAAAATAAATTGCTTATTTTATGAAAAAAAAATATTATTAATTTTTAAGTATTTTCAAACATTATAATATGATATTGTGAGTCTCACTGGGTTCTTTTCCCGTGCCCCATTTTACAATTTAATAAAATTCATGGCTGGTATGAAGGAAGGAGGGTATGAGGATATGAAACCATTTATTAGATAACCAACACCCCTGGCATAGGTCATTTCAAATGATTCCCTACGTTTGATGATTTTGCAGGGTTGCCCGGGTTTTTGGGGTCTGTTTTGTCTAGGTCTTGGCGGCGAATGCGGACCAGATCGGGAGAGACTGGCTGAAGGAGACCTAATCTAGACCTCTCGAGCTGGACTCTCTCGACCCATCGGCTTGCGCCGCAGCGGGAGGATTGGATTCATGCGTTTGTCACTCCTGGACACTTTGAACCCCAGATTCCTACCCACCCAACAACGGCCTCAACCCCTTTTCCCTCGCAGAACTTTCTCTTCTTCCTTTACCTAAAAAAAACCCTTCACACAGCTTCCCCAAAAATGACACGGGTCCTGAGAGAATTTGATTTTCTTAGGTCTTCCTACACCAAGACGATGCTGAGAGTATCTTCCACTCTGGAACGTGCCGCAAATATACTGTACATAACATAAAATTATTTTATTGTGAAATAACACAAATTAATCAAATAAAATTTATTTGCCACCCTAGGATTCAATCCCGTGGCCTTCGGATTGCGAGTCAAGAGCCTTACCGCCAGACCACGCCGGCCGTGTGGTGCTAATGTAAAAAAAGTCATTAGTGGTAATGAAAACAAAAAAAATCGCAAATGTTATGAAGTACGCTGTAAATAATGAACTAAATACTTCAAACAAACCAAAAACTCAATTAAACACTATCAAAAATAGCTTTGCTCAAAAATTTAAAAGCGTTCTTTTTTTTTATGAAGTTTTTGGTAGTTTGATAAATTTGTCTGAAAAGGCGCCACAATTCGTAAAGTGACATTACAGCTGTCAAATATCAATACTCAGGCGACCCCTATAAAAGTTTTCACCAGATGCGACGTTTGACAGCCACTTGAATTGATTGCTTTGATGTTTTTTGATGCAGCAGTGGAAAAAACGTGCCATACGTGGAATTGATTGTTAAAATACCTCCGGAACTCTAGATTTTAGTTATGTACCAGAGGAGTACGTTCATATGGATGATGGCTTAAGGCGACGCTTCCCGGTCCAAAAAGAAGAAGATCGAGAGATATGTAATTACGAATGTTGGACAGAGCGCGCCAATATTTTCAATGACAAAATTGATGCAAAAATTGGGAAAATGCTTAATAAAACATGACTCGTTTAAAACAGAGGAAAAATCTCGTGGAAGGTATCTTAAGTATCATTTAAAGAAACATTGTGATTTTTTCCACAAATATAACTTGTAAAATAATAGAAATAGACTTGTTTTAAATAATTTTCGGAGCATACTTTGCGATTTTTTTCTATCGAGGGAATTTCATATAATTTGCGTTTCGGCGTGGAATGTATCTAGATATTATCTTAAAAAATAACATACATTTTTTAAGAGCTTAGAAACTTCAAATTTTTAAGGGAGATATGCAAGAAATCGGTCGAAATTCAGATAGCGGCGGCTTAAAACTGTACTCCATTTTGTTCAGGGGAGGTGTGGGGGTGCGGAAATAGAAATTTCGCGTTTGACAAGAGCCGAACGATACTCACAGGACTGCATGTGTTAATGAAGAAAAACCGGACAATCATGCATGCTCTGTCTGTCTCCAACCAAGACTTTCGTCGCACTTCCATTACCTGCAGTAAATGTTTAGTATTTTAGGTCTTCTTTTATGCTGGACCCGCTTAATAGAAATCGAGCAGCTTTTGGTCCGTTCAAACCTATTCCCTAATTTCCTCTCCAGATTTTGATACTATTAGTATTTTTATTAATATATTATAGATATCGACTTAGATATCCGTATATTTTGCTTTTTGTGACAGGTTACTTCTTATTGGAGTTAGGACCCTCCAAAAATCGTTGAACGCCTTCAACAGACGTTACTAAAATATACGTTTGGAGAGATGGAAAAAATGCATTAAGTTCCATTTTTGTTTCAAAATTGTATTTTTTTATACGTTTTATAAAATATCGTATATTTTTTAATTTTATTTACGTATCTTACGGTTTCGGCAATGTTTTTCAGTTTTTTAATTGTTTTCGTGTTTAATTCGTAGAACTCCATTTAATTTTTTTAAATTGGATTAAAATTGAATTTGATAATTTTATTATCAATTTTTGCAAGTACTTTAGTATGTATTTTTGTAACAGCTGTTTCGGTTTACAAGATCATTTTCAAACTGTGGTTAATCCACTGTTAGACGACTTATTTATATGATTTGAAATGTCAATTTTTGAAGGTCTTTTTAAGGTTTTCTTAATCGTCTTATAAGACGATTAAGAGAACCCAAACACTTAGTGGGGAAAAAAGATTCCGAACCGCACACAACACACTCTCAATTAGTGTCAGCAAATTGGTTTAACCGGTAAGACACCTTCGAAAATTGATTTAAAAAATCATATAAATAAGTCGTCTAAAAGTGGATTAACCACAACCACAGTTTGAAAAAGGTCTTGTAAACCGAAACAGCTGTAAAAAAATACACAATAAAATACTTAAAATAATTTCTGCAATTTCAGGTTTCGTACCTTTTAAGCGTGTGCACCTACTCCGAAATTTTACCGTGTCTTCATTGTACAGTTATTCAAAAGTCATTCAAATGCCATTAAACCATTTAGAAATAAAGCACGCGATGACCAGCAAAATTCATTAAAATTCTTTGTAATTCTCAGACATTATCGACAATTCAGAAAATCGATATTTTTAATGACTTCAAAACATTGTAATTATGATTTAATTAGATAATAACACCAGCAGCCCCTAATTTTCAACCCAAGAGAGGAGCTTATAACGACGTTAAGACGTTAACAGAACTTTATGGACAACTGAAATTTAGTACCCGGTGCCTAGAGAACCTAATAAAAACTCGCAAGTCCTTTAGGTAAATTATGGAATTACCACGACAATTTGTTTCAATTGATTTTTAGCGATAAATACTTCTTAATTAACCGAAAGTGTTTCTTTTTATTATTATTAGGCATTTTAGTTTTCGTAGGTACCTACCTAAAAATATCAATTATGAATGGTTAAATCAAGGACATTTAAAACTGTACATATGTTGTTGAGATCTCAAAAGTGGCAAGCGAAAGACACGGCAATAAATTGTCGTTAGTGGTTTTAGTAATAAAGTCCGACATGTCTGACAGGTCGTGTGCTATCTCTAATCAAATTGCGTAAATGAGTGCCAAAAAGTCATGGAATTTTAATAAAACAGTAAAAATTAAAATTTTGTTATAATTCTGAAAGGGGCGATAGAGTCATGTGTAGAGAAAGCTCACACCAAATTTCAAGCAAATTGGTTCAGTAGAACTTGAGATATCGTGTCAACCGTCTCGAAAACACTAGTTTTGAGAAAAATGCGTTTAAAATTTTGTTCGTTTTAGATTCGGGTTAGATTCCGTCTAAACCGCGACACTAAAATGGTTATAACTCTTAAAATAATGCGAATTTCGAAAAATCCCTTTAATGAGATATTTTTGAATATTTAAACTTTGGAAATATGAAGAATAAAAAATTGATTTTTTTTTCTAGACTGGAATACTGCCTTAAGTCATAGAAATATTACGATTTCTTTCATCGGGTACTTCTCATAGAAAATCCTCTTGGAACCCTTTAAAAAGGCTCTTACGAATTCCTTTAAGAGAGAAGCTATACATTTGTAATATTGGGAATCGTCCCACTGAGATTTGTGTCAAAATATCTCCATTGGGCGTCTAAACAAGATTTCTAAATGATACTGAAAGCATTTCTACCATTTCATATCTTTCCCGGTAAAGGCTATTTCATATTTTAGTTATTTCTTTTTGGAGAAAGGCAAACATGCTCGGGATATGAAAAACTTGGCAATATTTCAATTCCTTATACCACCATCATTATAAACTACTAGCTGGGGTACCCGGCTTCGCTCGGGAAGTTGATATGAGATTGAACTGACGTTCGAACCCACGACGGATCTTGTTTTATATACCCCTACCAAACGGTAGCCCCATCCAAACAAAAAAGGCTGCGAATGTTCAACAACGTTCCAGAATATTTCACAACATTCGAGAGTGTTCTGGAATGTTCCATAAAGATCTGGGATGTTCCCGGATATTCCCAAACGGTCCAGACTATTCCCGAACGCTCCAGACTATTCTGGAATGTTTAAGAATGCTCTCGAATATTCTCGAATGTTCTGGACAGTGTTAGAAATTTCTAGAGGGCGAAATTTCCAGCCCTTATATCTTGAAAAGCACGCCCTTCAGGTAAAAACATAAACCTTTTTCATGGATGGGGGATAGAGAGCTACCAAACCATTTAACTCCCTTGATCATACCAGGACGTTTCTGAGTTTTAGCGGCACGCACATCGTAGTAAACTTTATTTTATAATATATGTTGATGATTAATGTTGTTTGTGCAAGGATTTAAGATAGTTTATCATTGAAGAAGAAGATAACACGAATAATATAAATGAAAATGTGAAAGAGAACAAGACACAGGAAAATAAAAAAGATAACGGTTCGAAGTGGACTCGAACCCAGAATCTCTCGTCTTACCGGGACAAAGCCTAACTAACAAAGCAATGAATAAACAAACATTAAAAAAAATGTTTAAAAAATATATACATGTGCATCGCTGGACCCAAATTCAAAATCTTTCCAATCCGTTATAGAGCACACCAATTCGCTTCACTCGAGCTATTTAAATGAAAAAATTGAATATTATTAAAATATTTACCATATTATTTCTTCGTAGGCTTTTGAGGAAAGGCTTTATTCACCCGTCTACAAGGCAAGACGGGCCTATTGTCGACTATTTTAAAAACCCTGTCGAATAAACATGCCCTCGGAGGCTATTGTAGGGTGATTTATGGCTGCGACGAAGAATTACCACAGGTAAAGTAACGTGGAAATGCCTTATAAGAGTACAAAAGAATATTTTTCTACTCTTATTACGCCCTGGCTGCTGGCAACCCTTGAAAGGCCGAGCCCGATAGAATTTTTTTCTGGAAAAAATAATATACATATGAAAATTTTTAATATTAAATTGTAATTTACCGAGGCTGCATCCGTGTTCTCTGTTAAGTATTTTAATAAATGTGATTCACGGACTGGTTTTAATGTCATGTTAGAGTGCAGCAAGTAGCTAGCCAGGATGATAAAAAAGGCTTTTGTTAACATAAAACTGCCAGGAATCTTCCCTCTATCGCTCTTTTTAAAAGCGTTATATAACGAGTCAAGAATTTATTCAATCTCCGAGTCCTTTAGCGTCCTTTCGCACAGAGAGGAATACGAGTGAAAATATTAAGATTGTAAAAATATATACACCTATCTATGTATTTATAACAAGTAATTTTTACATATAAATTATGCAACCGTGAAGTGTAAGGAAATATTCTTAACCCTTCGAATAATGAGAAAATAATATCTATGAACTTTTGCCTGACAAGATTTGAGCACAAAATTCCTGGTTCTTCCCACGCATTTTTAATGTTACTTTTTATTGGTTATTTTTTAACTTTTTTGCAAAAACAAAAAAATT
Organism: Glyphotaelius pellucidus; assembly: GCA_936435175.1. Lineage (NCBI taxonomy): Eukaryota > Metazoa > Arthropoda > Insecta > Trichoptera > Limnephilidae > Glyphotaelius > Glyphotaelius pellucidus. Next base: position 17,647,100 of record OW386559.1, on the reverse strand, counting down.
TCTAAAATCTAGATAAAATAAACTTTTCGATGTATTTATTAGAAATCAACATTTTTGTTTTAAAATATTAAAATTTTGATATTGAAAATGTAAATTAGCTCAAAAATACTTACCTGGGGATTCCTCAAAAAAGTACATAAAATAAAATAAACCGAAAATTTTAAATACAAATTCGTTTTTTTAATAAAATTTGTAATAAAACTGTCACCTCACTTTTTATGACATTCATACAATTTTATTTTTAAATTAAGTGTTTGTTACGTCACAAATTGGCGCAAAATAAAATCGTCACTTATGATCGGATTTGTAAAATATCTGACCAATATAGCTCGTATATTCCTAAGGCAATAAGAAGCATTATTTCATTCGCTTTCTAACATAAAAGAAATAACAAAAGTTTTCCTGACAATTAAAGAGATATCTAACTTTTAATAATGCACGGTCGCTCTGGGACAATCTGGGTCTCCTGTTATTATAACGGCATATGATGTTTTGGGACAACTTGGGTCTCCTGTGATTAGACGGGTTAACAGGTAGGGAAATAGGAACGGCGTAAAAACTCACTGTAGTTAATGTGGCGTGCTGAGTTGATGTCCATATAAGAATTCACATAAAATGTTCCGAACTGTACAGATTGTGTGATCACCATAAGTTATTTGAAATCTTTGTATACACAGTAATTTGCACTTTGAAAATATGAACATAATAATACGCTGCCTGTTGTTCGAAGGTTATCACTGCACTGATTTGCACTGTAGGTAGTGGGAGATAGGTAGGATTTTTGGGAAAGGACAATTATATCCCAGACATGAAGAGGTACCTATATTCACAGGCAGTAAATTGTCTTTGTGTTTTTATCACTTGTATCACCAGTTTGTCTACGGAGATGTCAGTGACAGGAAGAGAAAACGTCATTCCTTGCTAAAACACAGAACGATTGGAGCTCGGCTGTGTTTTCGTCGACGAATCAATCGTACGAGATGTGATCTTTTATAAAACGAGAGAAGAATCGGAATCCGAAGTAATCGGAATGCCCGGAATAAAAGTTGCCCGTAACATAGGCACAACTGCAATCTGCTATATAAGGTGTCCGGGGGTTATGTGCAACCTCAGGAGGTTCTTATTCTACTTTCGTATGATGGGGGTCGGATAGGAACATCTAGATCTGCAAGCCAGTCCAGGACTTCAGAGCTATGGGAGCATGTTGTCCTCTTTTCGAGGTAATGAGAACCCAGGCTGTCTCTCAGTGGGGTCTTGTATGAGATGGCCATTTCCCACGTTGGCCGATTGTCACTCAAGTTTCCATATATCTTCAAGGGAAAGAAGTGATCGGAATACCTCTCTTTCCATCCAGAAGGATTTCCGGGACTTCAAGCAGCATGCCGGGTGAGAGCCGACATCGTCGTGCAAAGATATTGCGCTTTTTTGCAGCGACTTCTTGTATTTCCATAGTGTTGCAATCTCTCGTCTAATATTTGGCGGGGTTAGGTTTGCAAGTACGGGTAGCCAAGGGGAGTCATTTTGGGAGGTGTTTCTATATTCTTCATATTGTACAACCCGTAGAAAAGTGTCGTAAGTCAAAAAAGATAATTTTACAGGAAAGCGAAAACAAAAGAATGAATCGGGAACAAGCGGTTCCATCGAAAAAATATACTAGCGACATCTTGCGAAGATGATCTAACTTAAGTACGGTTTTCGTGGGGCATACATAATCATAATGGAGGGAAATAATTATACCAAGTCTGTTGACATCTTCAATTTACCTTTACACAAATATAAAATATTGTTACTGAGGCAATTCAATTATGTACAATAAATACTGTATATTTATTATTATTCATGTGTAAAAGCCCCCATAAAGGACGTTAATAAATAAATAAATAATTACTTTAAATTTCATAGATAATAGATTTGACTTGCGATACTTTTCTATAGGATGTACGATTTTTTTTTCAAAGATTCCACTATTTTTTTCCGTAAAAAAATTTTTTTTGTAAAAGAATTTTTGTTCATACAAACAATTAAAATTTTTTACCAGAAAACTACTCGTTAGAATTTTTAAAAAGTTATCCACCTTTTTTAAATAAGTCAATTTGAATTTCGATTTTGTTTTCGTGAATGAATGAAACTCGGCAGACAGACTCGTTCGTTATCGATGACAATGACTTCTATCAACTTTTGATGGCACTCACCCATACACATGCGTTTCTCTGAAATTGGATGAAATGTTGGCGAAACTAGGTTGTGTCGTTCGATGCTTAGGACCGTGGCGGAAAATCGAAACTTTTTCACTACATAATAAAAATAGATGTTTTATAGAAAAAAAACGTTGTTTTTGTGCATTAATTCTTCCTTGAAATATCGTGTAGAATCAATCACCTCCCAAATTTGGTGCACTTTTCCCCCGAATGTATATTTGGGTATGTATGTTATGGGTATATTTTGTATGTCAATTTGGGAGGCGGGAATGGGTACCGCCGCCCCGGGAAACTTTAATAGATAACCAACACCTCTGCCATAGGTCATCCCAAGTGGTTCGCTACGTTTGGTGATTTAGCAGGGGTGTCCGGGTTCATGGGGTGAGGTTTGTCTAGGTCTTGGAGGCGGATGACCAAGCCACACTGAACCCCAGATTCCTACACACCCTCAAACCCTTTTCCTTCCCAGAACTCTCCTCTCCTTCATTTCCTTAAAAAAACCCTCCACACAGCATCCTCAAAGATGACATAGGCCTTGAGGGAAATTAAGTATCCTCAGGGCCTCCTGTGTGGAATTCACGTATACAATTCCTTTGCACAATATAATGAAAATTTTCATTTCATAAATAGTTAATAAATAGATTGAGAATTTGTTTTTGAAAAGCACAAATCTAAAATTCATGACTTTCGAGAACAATCTGGTTGCGTCCGTGATTAGTGATCATTGGAGTTTATCCACCACTTACCCGCCCTGGTATAAGTAACAGATGGTTACTCCTTCAAGGCTCTCGCAAGGACTCTAATTTTTTTGAAAAAACGACGCTAAGTTTAATTTAGAACGAATCTAGACCTCCAGTGCCCCTGCATACGTTGTTAGTAAGCAGTATGCAAGTGCTTAGCGGCGGGATTAGTGATCAGGTCCGAACAGCAAGATATTTCCCAACCCTCCATTTCATCATCTCTCTCCCCCCTAACATTATGCAGACTCACAGCACACTCAAACCATATAAAAATAAAACAAATGTGCAGAAAATGCACGAACTAACGAAGCCAGAGATGAATTATCATTTTACCATTAATGTTTCGATAGGTAAAATCGGAATTATTGAAAAATAATATATTGATAGTACTCAGCGTCATTTTGGTGATTAATTATATTTTAAGGATGTGGCTAATGGCCACCGACAATAAGGTGGGGAACACAGTCTTCCACCATCAAGCGCCAATCCTAAGTGAGCGCTGGGCCCGAGCTCACTCAAGACCACGCCATACATTGTAATTGTTTCATGTTTAGACTTTTCTTGGTTTTCTAACTATTTATTAGATTTATATTTTATTACCTTATAAATATTTATAGCTATATGGGACGTGTGGGATTGCAATTTTTTTAGCTAGCATAATACCTTCTATTTCTCTTCATAATTTGTTAAGCATAAACTATCTCCCGATTAAAATTATTATGTGTATCACATGTTATAAATAAATAGCAAAAAATCACCATTAAAGGATATTTTTGGATTAAACGGTAAAATAAAAATTATATTTAATAATATCAGCAAAACAAAATTTTTGGAATTCCTGAATTAAATTTTAAAATGAAAATATCCACGGAACTTTTATTTATTTTCAAGCCTACGCCGCCTTTGAACTGGGGAACGACTGAAATAGTTTGTTTACAATATATTTATTATGTTGTTTAAATCTACAAACCCGCTATATTTGAGGAGTTCAGTATCAAAGTCGGACATGAGCCATTTAGAAATTTTTTCAGTAAAGACTTCACAATGTTTCTGTTCGCATATGTAGGAAAACAATATCCAAAATGTTTTTTCAATCTAAATAATGTTTGTGGGTGGTTTATTACATATAAGTGATAAAAGCTAATAAAAGTATTATTTCCCCCTCCCCATACCGGTTCCATTTGTAACCGGCTGGGCTCGCGAATGGCCTCAAGCTAATCTAAAAAATGTCATCATTCTTGTGTGAACCAGCGTCGAGCTCTCATCGGAACTTTTTACGAAATAACACGGCAAAAATGGTGGCTTGTTCTATGAAAACGTGTAAAAGAAGTGAAAATGAGAATAAACCCAATTGTCGTATTAGATTCCGTAGGTAAGCAATTTTTTGCTTTATTTTAAGCTTATTCAGATCATATTATATGATCAGTTTTAGTAACATATCATCTATTACCATAACGAATGTAGGTTTTCTCAAGTGTGTTCGTCGCTGTTTACTGGGATAAGCAAATTATGAAACTTTTTTAAAAGTCTCTTAACTAAATACGGCAACAAAATATTCGACTCTGAAAATAGATTAACTTCACTTTGCCGTATTTGGACTTCGCAAATTTGTTCATAAAGTGGCGAGCAATTCGCGCTCCCATGTAAAAAGGTCTATTTATTCAAAAGCAGATTTTATTTTAAAGAACTAAATGGTGATATTATAATGCGAAATGCCTATATACTGTCAGATTGATTTATCACATCATCACAGTCATCTTCTCCCCTTCGCTTCCCGCTGTAGTTGGTTTGTACCCCTCACCTGTCTGTTCTCTTCTAGTAATATTCATATGTCTATGATTACATAGCATAAATTAATTTGTGTCTATTAATACTTTAAATATTTAATTTAATCATTTTAAAATGCTTATGTACGCTCTTGAAACGAAAACATGAAGTTGTCCGTTTTCAAAACTCATGGACCTGTAAGTACTATTTCTGAAACAAAGTTTTACCGTGGTCAGGGCTTGTGGGGATAAAAGGTGATTCACATTCAGTTGCAAGAAAGATTTTTTAATTAAAGAAAATATATGTTTACAATAGCAAAAGATATTGAACAGAATATAAATGAAAGGTTGTTGAAAGTTCAGTTGTAAGAAATAACAGCCTGCATTATAAACAAGGGTTATGATATTAAGTAGGTAGGAAGGCTTTTTCATGAATACATAAAATATGCAAAACATTGACCATATTTGTATTATAAACTGTATTTTCAGATAATATTTATTAAAATATTATGCGAGTGTATCTGCGTTGTCAGTTGATTGAAACACCCCCTCACAATGCTAATGCTAAATGCGTAAATCAGTGGGTTACAAAATTACGCTTTTTAACTATAAGATAATATCTAGATATGTTTAAATTTCCTCGACAGAAAAAAATCGCAAAGTATACTCTGAAAATTATTTAAAACAAATCTGTTTCTATTATTTGTGAAAAAGTTATATTTTTGAAAAAATTCACAACGTTTCTTTAAATGATACTTAGGACGGGTTGTTTCAAAAAATTTGATGGATTCATCAAATATTTGATGTTAATTTTCACGTTCTGCGTAAGTTCTATTCAAGTTCTGTGATTATTTCAGTTTTGTGAAGCAGCTGTCCTATAATGATATAATAACAGAACTTGAATAGAACCTACACAGAACGTGAAAATCAACTTCAAATATTTGATGAATCCATCAAATTTTTTGAAACAACCCATCCTTAAGGTGCCTTCCACGAGATTTTTGCTCTATTTTAAACGAGTCATCATAATTTTCGCTTCAATTTTATCATTGAAAATATTAGCGCGCTCTGTCCAACATTCGTAATTACATATCTCTCCATCTTCTTCTTTTTGAGCCGGGAAGCGTCGCCTTAAGTCTGTACACAACCCTAATATTTTTTGTTGTGTACAGACTTAAGGCGACGCTTCCCGGCTCAAAAAGAAGAATATGGAGAGATATGTACCGGGAAGCGTCGCACACAACCCTAATAATTTTTCTTTGCTCAAAACTCATTTTATCATTTCCGGCGAATCCGTACCTGTAATAACTTGTTTACTCCGACAGACCCCTGGGGATGTAAGTTCTTTATATTTAAAATTAATAAAAACAATACCTTATGATTAATATATTTTACGTACAACTATTACGTATAACTTTATAAACAGTTTTTCAACTATAAAGTTAGCGGTAAGCACCAGATTTTATTTTTCTAAACGATGAATAAATAACTTCGGGAGGTATTTATTCAGAAATATCTTAAATATTTGTAACACGTTCCACAGAATTAATTAAATTATTTCCGCCACAAGAACGTGGCGGAAAGGTCGAATCTCCAGGCCCGCTAGGAAGAATTCGACCGTAAGTTCGTCTAATACGCCGTGCCGCGGGCATATATTTGTTTACACGCTTTCTTAACTTACGTCGTTAAGATTCCCACATTATTTGTCTTCTTCTTCTTTTCTTTGATAGGACGAATTCGACAGTAGGTCCGTCCAATACACGGGTCGCGAGTCGCAATTTGTATGCACGACTTCTTTACTTACGTCGTTAAGGCGCCGCTTCCCCACTAAAAAGAAGAGGATGGAGAGATACGTAATTGCGAATGTTGGACAGAGTGCGCTTACATTTTAAATGATAAAATTAAAGCGAAAATTGTGAAAGTGTTTAATAAAACATGACTCTTTTAAAATAGAGCAAAAATCTCGTCTCGAAGTATCATTTAAAGTAAAGAAACATTGTGATTTTTTAACAACTGTAACTTGCAAAATAATAGAAACAGAAGTGTTTTTAATAATTTTCGGAGCATAATTAGCGATTTTTTTCTATCGAGGGAATTTCATATAATTTGCGTTTCGGCGTGGAACATTTTTTAAGAGCTTAAAAACTTCAAATGTTTAAGGGAGATATGTAAGAAATCGGTAAAAATTCGAGTAGCGGCGGCTTAATTTCTGAATATATTTAAGGGTATATTGTCGTCTTAATTTCACAACACATAAGGTTCTAACTGACATATTTAATTAATGTTCTTGAATTTAATTGAAAATTGTAGTTTTGCAACTTGTCTTTTTGGGGAATTTTGTACTGTATATCCGATTTTGAAACAAATATGAGATGCACTGCTTTTGAAACAAAAGACAAACTTTAAAATTCAAATTATTGTACTTTTATAGACTGTTTTCGATAAAGTATTTCGATAAGAGAATTAGAAAATTTTGAAAAAAAGCATGTGCCGATTTTGTTACTCGGATTCTGCCTGTATTCCAATTTTAACGACGTTCTCAAATGTCAACGGTATCACTTTTTTAGAACATCTAAGAAAATCATTTTACGTAACTTTAGGGTTAAAGTAAGTCGTAGATGTTTTATGTGTGGGTGGGAAGAACTACCCTCAATTTTTATGACGACTTAATAGGGTGGTTTTACAAGCGGCGGAAGCTGAGGAAATCCAGGTAGAAAATATATTACCTTCCGAATTCATTGATATGTGTTTTTTTCAAACAATTTCACCAAATTAAATTTGCCGGATATTTTTAATTTAGCATTTTAGTGGTAAACCAAGGATTTAATTGTTTTGTTTTAAATCAACCGTTTTTTCATTTTGTCTGTCTGTAGTTTGTTTTTACGTCCGACCTCCGGTTCAAGATGGTTTTCGTTTTAAGGGTCCACTATTCGAATATCTCCATTAAACATTTGAAGTTTTTAAGCTCTTAAAAAAATATATGTTATTTTTGATACGTTCCACACCGAAACGCAAATTATATGAAATTTCCTCGATAGAAAAAAATCGCAAAGTATGCTCCGAAAATTTATTTAAAACAAGTCTATTTCTATTATTTTACAAGTTAAACTTGTGAAAAAATTCACAATGTTTCTTTAAATGATACTTAAGATACGTTCCACGAGATTTTTGCTCTATTTTAAACGAGTCATGTTTTATTAAGCTTTTCATCACTTAAAATATTAGCGCGCTCTGTCCAACATTCGTAATTACACATCTCTCCATGTTCTTCGTTTTCAGCCGAATAGCGCCGCCTTAATGATTCACTAAAGTTTCTTTAAATCAAATGAAATCGTTGTGTTTATTTGGACTTTCTTCTCGCATTTTTCCAATATTATGATTCCTACTTTCCTGAAGAAAGTTTGAAAAAAGAATTGTCAATTGTCGTTTCTATGGACATCTTATTTATCAAAATCAATATTTGTTTGTTTGTTTGTTCGTATTTTATGTGCTGCCATACCGTTCATCCGATTGCGATGAAACTTTGGTGATCTGTCGTGCGCACGCCCGCGAAGATCATAGGCTATATAGTATGGTAAGCACTGGCGTTATGAAATTTGTATAAATGAAAATGTGTGTATTTCATATATTTTAGCGGCAGGGAGGAAAGGGAGGAGCGGGAGGGGAATGGTGAGGTGGGGTTCGCGGGAGGGGTAACGAGGGAGGGGAAAGGCGGGGAAGGTGGAAAGGGAACGTGGGCGGGAAAGGGGACTCGGGAGGTAAACGGGGTCGCACGGGAAAGGACATGCAGGGAGAATCAATTTATTTCATTAAATGGCTTTGCCACGCATGCCGGGTACCAGCTAATATTATATAATTCCTTGATTAATTTATTTTGTTAGGTATTTTAAAACCTACTTAATCTTATGATTTGAGAGGAAATTTTAGTTTCGATTTATTAAATACCTACAAGCTAGTTCTGATGCGTTGAATGCTGACTATCTATTAGTTGAAAAAATGTAAATTAAATATATAATATATAATAACTACCTACTAAAATGTAAATCGAGTCATTTCAAGCAATTTTAATTAAGCATCGTTATTGAACACTCTTTTATCTGTTTTATTGTTTTTACATGAAACTTTACATTTATAAATCTATTTATCAAAGCAATTGTAGAAGCATTCGTAACATTTATAAGTCCTCAGTGTCTTACTGCCGAATTAAAATCAGTTTTAATCGCTCCATTAATTCAACGGGATAGCCTTTCAGACACGTACAAATGTATTACCTGTAATGGATAACCTCACATTAGCAAAAAATCGGAAACCTCAGTCATTATTTTCGTAATCCGCTTTAATAAATTCGCTAAACCTGTTTTTTAAATCGTGAAAGTGATCGCAAAAGTCAGAACTGCTCCCCATAGTCCAGAAGAAATGGAAGTGAGAAAAAAGGAGATGGGGAAGAAGAAGGAAAGAAAGTTCTGGCTATTTAGATCCAGCCACTTAATGAAGATTAGATGTAGTACCTACGCCATCCTTGAAGATTAGATGTAGTACCTACGCCATCTTTGGAAATTAGATGTAGTGCCTACGCCATCTTTGGAGAATCCGTGTGGAAAGTCTTTTTAAAGAAAGGATTTCCTGGAAAGGAAAAGGGTAAAAGTTGTTGATAGTAATCTGGCGGTTAGTGTTAACGGGACTGACGGACGAATAAAGTCATACCTCTCACTGCTGTGCAGTTGGTGGGCATCGGCTGCCAAGACCTAGACAAACCTAACACCACGAACCCGGGCACCCCTGCAAAGTAAACAATAGTAGTTAACCACGTTTAAGGATTGTTTCACTTCTCGGATGGCGGTCTTTTACCAAGGCGATACTAAGAATATTTAACACTCTGGAAAGTGCCTTAAATTGACTAATTATGCAATGGGCCAATTATAAATAAACATCATGTTTTTTAAATTACTCTTTCATATATATTAGTTCTCGGACATGTGACCGGTCGGTGACTGAATTGACAGATGCATCAACCACCAATGCATCGTAGGTTCAATCCCGGACGGCCGGCGTAGTCCAGCGGTAAGGCTCTTGACTCGCATTCCGAAGGTCGCGGGATCGAATCCCGGCGTGGTAAATAAATTTTATTTGATTATTTTGGGTTATTTCACAATTTATTCATTTAAAATAATGTATGGTATATTTGCGGCACATTCCAGAGTGGAAGATACTCTCAGTATCGCCCTGGTGTAAGACCACCGTTCAGAATTGAAACGTTGCTTGAAATGGCTTAAGCCGTGTCTGGTGACCAGATCTGAATAGCCAGGTACTTCCCATCTTCCTCTTCCACACCTCCTTCCCCTCCCTACTACTTTCAACCTAACAACATACCCCAATTGGGGATGCCATAGTCTCACCGGCTCCAGACGGGAGCAGTAGGACTCTTGTGCGCTATTCATGTTAAAAAAATCCCTCTGCGAGCTAAGCCCTCCATCATAGCACAAGCAACCAGTTTCTGCTGATAACGAATCAAGAAGTAATTTTTTCAAATATTATCAGCGTATTCGCTATCCGGGAATGTTAGTTAATCTTTCTGTTGAAAGAAGAAAAAAATATATTTTCAAAGAAATCCGACTCGAAGGACCAAAAATAGTCAATAATCAATAACGCTCAAAGTGCAATATTCCAATCACCATTTTGTACTACTATCGAGGTAAAAAAACATTTTGCTTTCTTTTATGTTCTGTTCCCTTATTGCTCGGAGGACGCCGTCTGAATTAACCAAGAACTACCCATTTATTTCTACACAATCCTGAATACTTCTGGGAGATCATTTGATCCGAGGTTCACAGCTGCCGTTGAGTCCATTACCAACCACAACAGTTTTATCCGCCGGGTTTATTTACATGGACAGATTGCAAGCAATTTAAGCTGTTTTGTTTAGAAAACTCCCGTTTTATTGTAGACATAACAAACACAAAAAAACTGTGTTTGCTTCGGGGTTTATTTGAAATTAAAATCCAAAGTTTTACATGGCTGTTTCGCCTTTCAAACGGTAAGTTTTTATTGTCGTTTTTTATTATTTTTTGTTTAAATTATAACATTGTTACAGTATTATTAAACTCAAAATTTTGGAAAAAACAAAATAGTGAAATAAACATTTCAATAAATTTCTACGCCAATTAGGGGTCGTCCATTAATCACGTGATGTTTTTTAGCAACTTTAACCCATGTATTTTTTTAGTACAAAGTATATTGAAATTTTCAAAACGTTGTTTTAAGGCAAAATATACGCAACAACGATTTACGCATGTATTCGGCGTCAAAATCACAGATTTGCTAGCGACTGTTAAGCCGAGCGGTTGTCGCAACGCGCGGGGAAATCGTTGCCTGGCATCGATGAGTCAAGGCCACGCGCCGCTGTTTGGTTTAGAAATCCACTTAATCCAATCAATAAATTTGATATCTCATTATATCCCCCCTCCCTCCTTGTGATATTTCGTGATTTTTTTCCAACCTCTCCCCCCTCTCTCGAGGTACACGTAATTAATGGACGACGCCTTAAGAGAGCTCTAGGCACTTCACGAATCTATAATAATTTATTTTACGACTTTTACAGTAAAAGTTACAGTCACAGTTTAAATGATAAATAATATAATTCTTTTAATTTTTTAATGTAAATTTTTTTTATGTAAGGTTCCAGCTGTTCCCGCATAAGGCCAGTGAGACTATAGCATCCTTGATCGGGGTATGTTGTGAGGCTGAATATAATGGGGAGGGGAGAAGAATTACCTGGCTATTCAGACCTGGTCACAAAACATGGCTAAAGCCATTTCAGCAACGTTTCGATTCTAAATGGTGGTCTTACACTAGGGCGATTTTGAGAGTATCTTACACTCTGGAATGTGGCGCAAATATACTGTGCTTTATTTTTAATGAATTAATTGTGAAATAACAGAAATTAACAAAATAAAATTTAAAGGCCCTTAAAAGTGCCCCCCCTACGCTACGTCACTGAAGGTCACTAATGCGCTGGAGTTACCTAGTATAACTGGCATCCGGTACGTCGGCGTCCGCAGCTCTCCCGCGACCGCGAGGAGTGGAGGAGCCTTGTCCTGGAGTGGGGTTCACGATCCTTGGCAATGAGAAACCGACTTGAAGATATATTAGATAATGTGTGATTTAAAAAATCTTTTTGAATAATATCGATAGCTCATATTCATGTAAAAGACCTGCTGGGCGATTGCATAAAAAATGGATTAAAAATATGTTACCTGGGATGTGGTGGCAACAATGTACAAAGAAGATTACAATGAGCAAAAATGACTCACATGGCAGATGTAAAGAGTAGGTTAATGATTTTCAAGAAAAGAAGGTATTTTAAATACAAGAAATATAATAAAACAAAAATGATATCCTAACAAAAACAAAGGCTGTCTGGCAAAGGGCTTGCTTAGGTTTAAATAGTTTGTGTTGGTACCGTGGGTAGTTGAAAGGACGCATGATGAAATCTTCTTTCGTGAAAACGAATCTTACATCAGGACTCCAGGCAATTGGCTCCCAGCCAAAAAAGCCAGAAGCAGTAGAGGCGGATGATTCTCGAATTCAATCATCCCCCCAGGATGATTACCAGTCAGCTCCCAAGATGGCGAGTATGACGATCAGAATCGTAGCGATCTTCAAAAAAAAGGATTCGACGTGTTGCGGTCGAGAGGACCGCCCAAAGCTCTCGGCTATAGCACAAAGAATGCCCGGCTTTCTTTTCAAATCTGCTGATTTGAATCTGTGTAGGATTAACAACTGTTGCTTTCCAAAATATTCGGGCTCGCAATACAACCAATGCCCAAACATCAATGGGCAAGCACTAGAGGTACCACACATATATAAGAGGTTGCACACACCTTGTTACAAATACTTTTATGTAACAAATACATTCATTTATTTGCTCCAGTACTACCTCTATCCACTTCATTGTGCATACTAAACTTGTTGATTTATGAGTCTTCTTACCTTGTCATATAAATCACAAGGCAAAATATTATATTATTCATTGTTTCCCCCAACTGTAAATTCGTAAGTAAGGTTATTGAATCATCCTCGACATTCTCCGGCTCTATCATAAACATTCTTCTCTTCTATTATTCATATCGATCTCTTTGGGTTTGAACCGTATATTCCTACGCCTTTGTTTCTCGATCCGACTTGCAGCGTTCCTTTCTTTCTAGTATGGTATTCCAAACATAGATTTAGATTTTGCTAGATGGATCTTGCAATCGAGAAAATGAAATTAATAATTATTATCATTTCTGATCTCACCGTACACAGTGGAACACCCATTCACAGTTAATGCTTACTTCATGAAAACGGGTCGTTTCTTCAGTCAGCTCATATGTGGAACGAGCTACCGACATTTGTTTTTCCTCCTTCATACAATCAGGGCCTCTTTAAGACCCGCCTTACTAAAAATCCCTTCTTACAGGCCTTACCCGCCTCACAATGCTAGCCAACCGAGTGACGAAATAGATTTGTAAGTAACGATTTGTCGAAAGAAACGTTAATATCTTAACGACAATTCTTTTTTAAAACTTTCTTCAGGCAGGTAGGTGCCACAACATTGAAAAAAAGCGATTAAGCAAGTTCAAATAAACATTACGATCACAAATTTGAAAAAATTATTTATTTATAAAAAAATACTTTCCAACTTTTAAGCGGTGTTTTTGTTACACATTAAATAAAAACGGTTTTTTTTTTCAAATTATTGCTAATAAAAATGTCCTAGATGCGCCAATCTACCAAATAGGGTGAAAATATAATGACGCATGCGCGTTAGTTTCTCGGCTAAATTATGGTTTGGTTTTGTGATATTTGATGCAAATCATATCATGTGTTTGTTTCTAATTTCTTTTCTAATGACCAATTAATTCACTGTTTTATTCGTATAATTAAATTATTTGTGTTATTTTTCGTCAGTTTTAATCCAATAATAGTGTTATGACGTGAATTAGGTAATGTTATTAAAAAACGTGGTTAGTTGTGACACATTATTTATTAATTGACTTTTGTGTTTAATATTTCTAGGGTGTTAAGGGACGTACTTGACTTAATTTGACCAGTGATTCCAAATATATATAGATATTTGTATTCAGAATCCGTGAACAATGAAGGTCCACTTTGAATAAAGGAACCTTTATTTTATGAAATACTAGCTGATTCCCGGAATGTTTTGCAACGCCATATTCAAAGAAATAAATTATTTCTCCCTACATGTCCTTTCCCGTGCGTCCCCGTTCTCCCCCCGCGTCCCCTTCCTCACCCCTCTCCTGAGAATTTTGAATTTTGACTTAACAATCATTGTTTTGCCAAATGTCATTCTCAAATTTTTGACAGTTTCAAAGAATTTTTATAATGATTAAAAAACTTCAAATGTATTGTCATGTGGTTGTAATAATCCAGAAATCTTCGCGGAGGTGTAAAGAAGGTATTTTGAAAGTTTCAAACATTTCCAATGCATGTACTCATCTCACCAATCCCCAAACACAATTGATTTTTATATATATAGAAATAATTATCATTTAAAATAGATCTGTAAAATAGAACGTCACGAATATGATGTCAAATAAATAAAATAGCATGTATCAGAACTAGATATTTGCTGTACCTTTTGATTAAAAAAAAATTATCCAGTTTGGTCAAGTATTTTGGCCTCAAATCCAAATTTAAGTTGTGTATGAAAAATGTCGCAAATCAATTTCTCTTGACGGTTAAAATAGTACTTGCAAAAAAATAAAAATATTATCATCATTTTGGCGAATTCAAGAATTTTGGTACACGAGTATCATTCTAGTCTCTCCTATATCGCTGGTACACCGTTTGCAAACTGATCAAATCAATTCCGACTAGGTTTCCACTTCACACTGTACATAACTCCAAGCCACGTAGATTTTCTTCTCGTTTCAGCTCAATTTTTCACTATTTTTCAAAGTTCTTAGATGCAGTTGCAGAGAAAATTGAACCCCGCTTACGAAAGTGTTAACTCATTGACTTATCAACTACCGCAACTTATCAATTATATTCGTAAACTGACAAATGGCAAACTGCGTGTTTGTTTGTTACTCTTTCACGCATAAACCAATAAAACGATTTTAAAATTCTTTCACCAATAGAAAGCTAAATTGTATGCGAGTACTATAGACTGTATATAATGGTGTTATCAAATTAATAAGATTAATAAATTATATTTATTATACCTTTTCTGTCCCCAAGAAAAGCGAGTTGCTATTGCTAAGCAAAACAAATCGTTGCCGAGAACTTTTTTTTATTAAATGGCATAGCAAAGCACGCCGGGTACCAGCTAGTAATATATAATATACTGTAGCAATTACGTGGGGAAGGGAACAAGGGAAAGGGGGGGGGGGGGGTGAAAATTTTAGACAGTTTTTTGGGACCTTTGTTTACCACAACTTATTATTTTTTACATTGCATTGATAAAAGAGTGGTGTCAATAATATTGTTGTGTTTTCCAGGAAATAATCTATGATCATTTTTTCCAATGCAGAAGTAAGGTTGAGCCCCCCCCCCCCCTCCTTCCCCTTTGTCCTTGGCAATAGCTGGGTGACCAGCTATCGCCTTAACAAATAATATATCACACAATATCGTCCCTTGAGAAATAAGGGAAGGAGTGGGACGACTAACAAAATAGAATATTGAGATATTGCAGTTTAAAGAAAATAAATTGTTTAAATTAGGACACAGAGTTAAAAATTCTTCACCTTAATAATAAAAACAAAAATTTAGGTAACTTAGAAGCACTTGGAATAAGAAAATCCCTAAATAATAATTCTAGTATTTTGAATAATCAAATTCATTTATAATTTATCTTTTATTCCCATTCTAAACATATTTCCAATTAACCGCTCTGTTCTTCCCGGAAATCCCGCAATTACCCTTTCCCATTGCTCACCTCCCACTCAAACACCTAAAATTTGTATGTCTCTCAATATTCTATATCGTAAGTTAGTTCTTATATTCTCCTGACGAAGGAAGGGTGCTTCCGAAACCGGTAGAGTGTGAAAAAATAATAGTGGTCTATAACTACTGTGGTCTGACTCTTTACAATTCACATGTTCGTCCTCACCTAGAATACTGTTCACAAGTTTGGAACCCGCGCTATATTGTTTATGTTAACAGGTTAGAAAGAGTTCAGGAGCGATTTCTCAAATTCCTCAATTTTAAATCATTCAACATATACAACTCTTACGACGAAATCGAGAAACATTTTCGAATCACGAAACTATTCAACAGGAGGCTTGTCGCTGATCAGATGCTCCTGTACAAAATCATTAACTCTAAAGTTGACTGCCCGGAGTTGCTAAACAAAATAAATTTCCACGCGCCGATTTGATATAGTAGACAAAATACCCTTTTCTATATTGACAGATGCAACACAAATTCCAATCAAAATGAATTTATGCAAAGGACATGTAACTTCTATAACAATAAATTTGCAAATATAGACACACGTGCTGACATATTCACTGCTAGTTACTGTCGTTACAAAAACTCATTGTATAACATTCTAGGTGCGAATAACACATATTCATGATTATTAAATTAATTGTATCTAATATTTTTATATTACTTGCGTGGCAACTTTCCCTTAACTTTCCTTTAACCCTCTCCTCCTCCTACCCTTCCCAACCCAAATACCTAATTTGCAGTCTATTACAGTTATAATCATACTTATTTTATTGTTGTGTATTGGTTTATTATTTGTTGAATTTGGATTTGTATTATTATTATTTTTTTAAATTGCTGCTTAGTTCTGTTTTTTTTTTTCATCTTTCTTAAATATTTTAGTTTACATTCATTTAGTCTTTATAAATACCTATCTCTGAACATTAATAATTGGTCTGTTTTTTATTATTCTCTTATGTATATTATATTACTAAGACTGTTTATGTTCCTTAAATAAATAAACAAATAACAAATTTATGTGTTTTTATTTGTAAATTGTGGCGAGCCACAAAGTTAATGCTTTTTTCAAATATGCATGATTTGAAGAAATTTGTTCTAATAATTAAACTCCATATGTAGTTGGCGATAATGTTAGAAATCTCAGTCCCAGTATCAGTACCAGTCGCTTCACAGAAATCGTTTTGATTTATGAGAAAAAAATATCGCCCAAAAACGTATTTCATTTTATTTTGTGAAGTTCCAGCACAAGAAACAATCAGCACAAGACAGGGACGCATGGAGGAACCTTGTCGATGCAATTGGGTCCTCGACCCGAATAGGATAAGGGGAAAAAGAAGAAGAATTTATTAAAACAACGCAACTTTTTCTTGAAATAGCATTAGCTGCGTTTGACGTCCAGATCTGAATAGTAAGGTACTCCTTAGCCTCCCTCTTCGAATTCTGCTTCCCCTCCCCACTCAATTCAACCTCGCATCTTACCCCAGTTGGGGGGGCCGAAGTCTCACTAGCTCCAGACTCTTGGGAGCAATTGGACTTCTTGTGCGGTATTCATAAAACATTGCAGCTATTAACCTTTTGCAGGAGTTGGCTGCAGTAGCTATCATAATACAGACATGATTACAATTAACATTCCTGGTTTCAGGCTACTACCGTAACGAGGTGCTTAACTGAGAGGTTAACTCGAATTAAAAGGCCAGTAACATTTTAGTGTTTTACTTTGTTAGAAATATAACTTTTCAAATGGGAAAGTTTGCGGAATGTTGAATTTAAATACCTGCCATGAGTATCAAAGTTTTTACGGAAATAATTTTTTTTATAAAGGCTTTGAAGAATTAAGAAAGCATTTGTAAGTTTAAAAGGTTAAAATACTTCTGTAACTTTATATATTTTTATTCGTAATCTTTTAAGTAAAGATTAATTTGTTCAAGGTGTAAATTAAAAAGTTTTATTTCTTCATCACTCCTGGTTCAGGCTTTCAAAATATTTTAGCAAAAATGTCGGTGGGAGATTTGTTCATAAGAAAATAATCCATTGTTAAAGTATTTACTATTACAGCCGCTAAGTTTTTGAATATGGTTACCAGAAATACAACCACAAATCACGTTTCGTGATTTTAATAAGCCACACAAAAGTAACCAATAATAACATAAATTTGAAGAGAGGTTTTAATTTAAATTTGCCAGTACAATTACAGATAGACAAAAACACTATTCGGATATATATTTGTACGCTCAGTGAAATTAGGTTACAGATTTTAAAAACCTAACTTTTGGTAAAATGATGTAATAACTTACCCAAGATCTAGTACTTGATGACAAGCAGAATTGTTGGATTAAGATGTTGGATATCTGAAACAATAAAACAACATTATTCATTTCAACCCTTCAAGAAAAAAGATTATTTATTAAACTTGAGCTTTTTTGCAGGCATTTACATTTTTATTATGATGTTAATGTTTATGTTTCCAAACATCATTATATTTCCAAATATCAGTTCATACACTTTTTTCACATTAGCTCCACAGGAGGCCCTGAGGAAAATAATTCCCCTCAGGATCTATGCCATCTTTGGATTTGCTGTGTGGAGGGTCTTTTTAGGAAAGGAAGGAAGGGAAGTTCTAGTAAAGAAAAGCGTATTGGGGGTGGTTAGAAACTGGGGGTCAGGGTGTCTAGGAGTGATAGACAAATGAATCCATTCCTCCCACGGCGGTGCAAGGAGATGTTCCGAGAGAGTACGGCTGAAGAAATCAAAGGGACTCCCTCAACCACTCTCTCCCTTTTGCCAACAGTAATAGGGGTAGCTAATGTAAAATCGTGCAATGTTCACTGTTTAAAGTACAGTGTCCTCCAGGTGCAAAGTTGAATTTTCTCCAAGCATAAACTTTCTTATAAAAGTGTTTATCGGAAGTGACCAGGCAACATTTTTTTCTGTAACTGTTTGAAAATAATAAAATTAGACAGGGTCTATGGAATCTTTTTTTTTGGTTTTAGGCAATTCACCCTGGAGAGAGTGCTTTGTGCTATGGAATCTTAATAAATCATACAATGCCCTTGAGGTGATTTTTTTACAAAACCAGCGTTCTGTAAAATATCTGAATATTATTATTATTTTTAGGCGCTTTTAATATTCCTATGTTTAAGGTATATAGCGACGTACAAAATGCAATAAACATAAGTTTTTAATCACAATAATGCTGTAGCTCTTTTTTATACATTAAATAATGGTGAGATAAAGAGTGAAACTCACAATGCACGACGTCTGTTTCCTCTAAAGGAAAAAGTAATACTTTGGAGGAAACAGACATATGTACATTGTGTGTTTAATATTTTGTTTCACCATTATTAAATGCGTAAGAAAGAGCTGCAGCATTATTGTGATAAGTAATGTATGCTTCAGAGGCGGTCCTTCCCTCAGGTCAATTGGTCAAAGACCTTCCAAAATTATAAGATGATAGTAAAACATAACATTATGCAAATCAAAACAACTGGTATTATTTTAATATACTTATTTGAAATTCACCGCAAGATAGCAGGCAGCGCAAGTAGTGACATCTAACGTCTTAAATGGAAGCTTTCTTTTCCACGCATTATGATTGGCTGCGTCAATTTACGAAATGTCCCAATATCATGTTTTTTTTTTTTTAACATGAGCTCCACACAGGAGGCCCTGAGGAAAATAATTTCCCTCAGGGCATATGTCATCTTTGGGGATGCTGTGAGGATTTTTTTTTAAGGAAAGGAAGGGGAGAAGAGTTCTGGGAAGGAGAAGAGTTTAAGGGGTGGGTAGGAATCTGGGATTCAATGTGTCCTGGTCATCCGCCTCCAAGACCTAGACAAACCTCACCCCATGAACCCGGGCACCCTTGCTAAATCACCAAACGTAGCGAACCACTTGGTGTGACCTGTGGCAGAGGTGTTGGTTATCCAATAAAGGTTCCCGGGGCGGCGGTACCCATTCCCGCCTCCCAAATTGTTTGTATCTTTACTTGCCACACAATAAGCGAGATGTCACTATATCGCCTAACAAAAATGTTTTCGGATTCTGAAGACAGTTTGGGTCATTGCCGTGAGGGAGAGAGCACGATGCAATTATGAGTCTGAAAGAGATGGTTTGATAAACGTAGGTTGATTTTGCATATTGTGCGCTTATCACATGAAATAATTAACCATATTAAATAATGTAATTTTACTCTCAAACTCGCGAGGTATCCACGTGAAATGAATATTTTGAAATGAATAGTATTTAAGGGGTTAGGCCACTCTAGAATTTTCGAAAAATCGTTTTTATTTTTATTTTTATTTTTTTAAATTGTCCCCTAAGACCGCAAAAATTATGTCACAAAAGATTATGATCAGAAAAAATCTCTAAGTACTCGATTTTTTAAATTTTAGTGCATGGTACTTAGTTTAGTACTTAGTACATAAGTAATTGACAAACAGCGCCTAAAGCATTCCGAGAGATCGCTGTCTGAACGGGTAAAAGAGAAAAGGATCACTATAAGATCAAGGAAAAGCAAGAGCAGGACGATAATTTAGAAGGCCAATTGTATGGTGCAGGCATCGCAGATTGAAGGTATTGCAACATTATTAATGATTTTCTACTACTCAAAACTTCAAACGCGTGTATCTCAAAACTGCATTTTTTAAGTTTGCCGGAAACATAACTCAGACAATTTCCAACCGATTTACTTGAAATTTTGAACATGTCTTGAAAAATAAATTGTTTATAGAAAGAAGTACGTAGGATTTTTTTATATTGCATATTTCATTCATTATTAACAATGGTGATTTTTTAGGCAACTTTTTCACTTTTCTCTTTGGAAGTGCGCTATTTGACCAAAAATTAATATATTGAAAAACACCTACACACTTCCATAGCAGTTATTATTTAAAATAAAAAAATGGCTTTTTATAATTCAAAGATTACAGGAGTTGTGTGTCCGGCCGTGGACCCTGAAAAAACGGAACGTCATCGGAAAAACGTTGCACAGCCGCCATTTTGAAATTAATCATTTAAAAAAAAATGTGTACAGTCAAATATGTATAACAAATACTCGATTTGTATTTTGAAATCTCGATTTATTTTGTAGTATTTCTGAAAAAAAAATCCTAAGTCTATTTTTTCGGCCTCTAGATTAGCCTAAACCCTTAATCTAATGTTTTGTCATATCATAATATCAATTTTTTTAATGACCTTCCACTTCTTGACCCCTAAAGCCGCCTTTGGTATGCTTACCCTATTGCCTTTTTGTACCGACGCCGTACCGAAAACGAGAGAATATTAAAATCGCCTAATAGATAATAAAAATGGACAAAGGCTTGTATATATATATTCTCTTAATAAGCTTGTCCACGTTCTTGAAAAACAGTATTATAAGGAAAGTTAACGTTTCTGTACGTATTGTTTATTATTGAATCTGTTAGAAATTTTCTAAGAAAATTCATTTTAGTTGGAAGAAAACACTCTACCTGCGCTGTTCTTAAAACCTTTAAAAAATACAACATTTCCTAGAAAGTCTTTGTTTATGTTCACCACAGGAAATATATCTTAAATTTCATTTACACCCCTTCAAAACATGACATTTTGTTTGCAAAAAAAAACACGCGCAATTCTTTCATGGGAAAACCAAATTTGCGGAAATCCTTTATAAAATTACAATTTCCTGAGTATTTAGCAAACAAGTAAAGCTCACGAAATACAAAAAGGTATATTGTAAAAATTTATTACAATATTATTGTCTTATAAAAATCTCATCCTAAGTGAGCACCAAGGTCTTCAAAATATTTTCCTAGAAATTAAAAAAAGAAATCTCTATTCTTTGAATCAAATAAAATATTGTCAATGAATAACGAAAAATACAAAATAATTCCCTTAACCCGTGAGCACTCGCGCTATGAGCATTTCCCTCACGGTGAATTTAAAATTCGCGCCATTTATGCAACAATGTGCATATTATGTACCTCGTTTGCCCAATAGCTGGGTTTTATACTTCCCCCTCTTCCCCGCATATCGTTTTTTTTTTGTCTTAGGGTCAGTGTTGCCAACTTTGACGAATATACATAAATTTATAGGGGAAAATAGCCCATATTTATGGATTTATGGAGAAATTTTTATACCTGAAATTCTCTAGCCAACCCCCCCTTTAAGTGAAGTGTTTAAGTGAAAGAGTCTTACGAAAAACAATGCAAAATAATATTCAACACAAACTGATTCCCGGCGTGCATTGCAATGCCATTTTCAAAGAAATAAATTGTTTCTCCCTGCATGTCCATTCCCATACGTCCCCGTTCCCCTCCCACGGATTGCTAGTCGAGAACCTTACCCCTCGATCACAGAGGCCATCAGACCACCCATTTGAGTTAAGTACAGTTTGTTGAAATATTACCGGCATAATTTATTCATCATTGAAAAAAACATATATTTTTAAGATTTTTTAGTTTAGATCAAAATATGCAGTGATAATATGATCATAATATTGCAGTGCTGCGTCAAAGTTTCCAGGCATTTAATAAGGTATTTAATAAAGTACGGTCATGAAGCCGCCATTCCAGCTGGCCATTTTCTCCTCAAGTTAACAACAAAGCCCTCGGCATTTATCCAAAGATAAGTACCTCTACCGCAGACAGATTCCTCGGGAAGATAGTGTCAAAAGCAAGCCGTACCGTACTGCAATCTACAAGGGATGGTCGCTGAATGAACAGAGGGAGTTTAACGTCTGGAATCAAGAAGTAGAATATCTGCCGTTAGTTATTTAAGGTATTTATAGTACCTTCTTAAAGAGCTTAATATATATTATGGCGTGTGAGGAATTTGTATTGTTTGGTTTTGAAACGAGAATACGCTTGGTTCCTACCGGGATGTCATTTATCCAGTTCTTATCGCTCCTTTACATCGCTTTGCCCGGAAGAGTATTTAAAATTTGGAATACTGGCAAGAAAAATAGTGCAAATTCGAGTGCATTTGTTTTGAAAACAGAAGTAGGTTTGGAACTAATGAAACAAGTTGTTGACGCAAATATACATAAAGTCTTTCCTTTGATGATTTCTATAGCGCCATTTTCGTGAGAAAATCACCTCAAGGGCGCTTTACAATTTCATTTACACATTGAACCTATTTATATTACATGTGCCTTATAACTAATATTGATAACTAATGACTTACTACTACTAAGGATGGGTTGTTTCAAAAAATTTGACGAATTCGTCAAATATTTGACGTTAATTTTCACGTTCTGTGTAAGTTCTATTCAAGTTCTGTGATGATTTCAGTCTTGTGAAGCAGCTGGCCTATGATGATAAAAAAACAGAACTCGAAAAGAACTTACACAGAACCTGAAAATTAACTTCAAATATTTGATGAACTCATCAAATTTTTTGAAACAACCCGTCCTAAGACTTATATAACTAGTGACTTTTTTAATTGATTGCCGGCAACCCGGGCGTTTATTACAGTAACAATATAATACAAGAAAAGTCTGTAACCCGTCTCACTAGACGATGTCTGTTCTGAGACGGGTACATAAATATGCGTGCATGAACATATTAATACACAATTAGCATATTAAAACATATTAATCCTATAAACACATACACACAAACACACAAACATAACATACATACACAAACGTATACGCATGCATGCAGTATTCAGTTTTATTAAATTTAAGAGTTTAGCTAGCATCTAAAAACAATAACATTTCAACAAAATAATATAAAGTATTAAACTAGACATGGGTAAAACATAAGCAATATTAATAAGAAAGCATAAATCTCTAAAAATTTAAATATCGCATATATGTAAATAGAGAGTCAGGAACTTAAAACTATACTTATTTATATAACCGCGTAATATGTACCTCTACATTCCTACCTATTTTATTTACCCACATACATCTTCTTGAGCTGACAAATACCCTGATTGGTGAAAAATGACAATAACAATTTACATAAGTCTGAAGTCTATTGTTGTGCGCTGTGCTATGTTCCACAGTGATCTCTCGGTGCGTTCAACATCAAGTCTAAGTATTTTGTTATGTGCTGTGCAATGATCTACGGTGGTCTTTAGGTGCATTCAACATCAAATAATAAAGTAGTCTGTTACGTGTTGTGCATTGGTCCACAGTGACCTCTCGGTGCATTTAACACCAAGTTAAAGGAGCTATTGTTAATTGCTGTGCTGTGATCTTGCTCCCTCAGTTCTTAATTATATCGACCAGAAACTCTCTTGTTTTCTCAAGTGCTTGTGCAGTGGTAACCGCTAGAGGTGTCCCTCAGTACCGTGAGATCGACCAAAAAGAAGGATTTATCATCACAACAGAATAACGTTAGCTGAGTCAGATCCACATTATTATCTCGTATATTTTGTGTGAGCATCAAAGTCCACAAAACAAATTTAAATACAGTCCACTCTTTGAATTGCAGTAAATCTATATTACATTTTTTTGCGTTTTTTAGGTGTTTTTCGTGTACACAATCTCGCTTTTAACCAAAAAGAAGGATTTTGACCATTTCGGAAGTACATTCCATCGTTTTGTTGTGACGATAATTACCTCGAGACGTCGCGGTGGATCCATATAACCATATTGTGTCATGTCTTTCTCCTGATGCTCCTTTGCAGAGATACAGTGGTAAGTGATTGGTTATCCTTTTTCCTTGCATCCTAGTTTTTTCTACACATATCATCACCCAATTCCAGCAAACACCATTTTGCGTCGTTTAATTTACAGCCCATTAAGAGGGGGGGGGGGGGGGTCGGAAAATTTATTCGAAAAGATGGTGCAAATAATATTATAGAATTTTCTAGGAATATAATCTACGATTATTATTCTATTTTTTCCTAAACTCTGGCCAATGGGGGGGGGGGAGGCTTGAACAAGGACAGGCTTCCCGCATTTTCACCTATTTATTTTTAGACATTTTTTACTTAAGCCTTTTAAATTTTAAAGTTCTTAAAAAAAAGTTATTTTTGAAGATAATGTCTATACATTTCCTACGCCGAAAGGGAAATTTTATGAAATTCCCTCGATAGAAAAAAATCGCTAAATATGCTTCGAAAATTATTGTAAACACTTTTTTTCAGTTATTTGTATGAAGAAATCACAGTATTTCTTTTTAAGCTATTTTAGACATTCCTCTCGAGATTTTTGCTCTATTTTAAATGAGTCGCGATTTATTAAACATTTTCAAAATTTTCATTTAAATATTATCGTTTTTAATATGAGCACGCTCCCTCTAACATTCGTATTTATATATCTCTCCTTCTTTTTTTTTTTTTGAGCGGTTACTACCGGGCTTTATATGCTCTTGGCTATCAATTTAGCTATAAATTTGGAGCGCCGCAATATTCTTACACACGTACATTACTTATTACATTAAAATTTCTTAACTTAAGACTTCTGTTAGACCCTGTATACTTCCCATGTTTACCATACATTACTTTATCACGTAAACACACTTCCATTTATCAACTAATATTTTATAGTAGCTTTTTCTATTATTTGCATAAGATAAGCGTGGTTTTTTTAATTTATTGTACAATGAATTTAATCATTGACGGCCAGCGTGGTCTAGCGGCAAGGCTCTTAACTCGCAATCCGAAGGTTGCGGGATCGAATCCCGGCGTGGCAAATAAATTTTATTTGATTAATTCGTGTTATTTCACAATTAATTCATTAAAAATAATATAAAGTATATTTGCGGCACGTTCCAGAGTGGAAGATACTCTCAGTATCGCCCTGGTGTAAGACCACCATTCAGAATTGAAACGCTGCTTGAAATGGCCGTGTTTGGTGACCAGATCTGAATAGCCAGGTACTTCCCCATCTTCCTCTTCCCCATTTCCTTCCCCTCCCTACTGCCTTCAGCCTCCCAACGTATTCCAATTGGGGATGCCATAGTCTCACTGGCTCCAGACGGGAGCATTTGGGACGCTGGCACGGTATTCATATTTAAAAAAATATGAAAAATCATGGGGTGAGTAATGCGTGGCAGGCAGGATCAGGAGAGACTGGTTGAGGGAGACCTTTTACCTCTCCCGCTGACTCTCTCGACCTTGCAAAACAGTGGGATGGATTCATACGTCCGTCATTCTTAATGAATATTCTAAATATTCCAACTCTAGAAAACAGACGAAATATAAAATAAAAATAATAAAAATAAACATAACCTAACCTAACCTTTTTATTTAAATTATTAAAATCTAAATTCAATTGTTGTGAACTTCTGCAATTAATTAATCTTCATGTACCTACACGAACGACTAGACAAATATTAACATTTTATATACATACATCTTATTCGAACTATAGTTTGCATTCTCCAATACAGCGTTTACAAAGTCTTGGCAACAAATATTTAAACAATATGGATGTATTTGATAATAATTTGAATGTTTCAAACTTCAAACGGCGTATGTGCCAATTTATTTATTTATTTCATTTTTATTTAGTAAAATATTTACACATTTATGTACATTATTTATAAAATGTTTTGACTGTCCAACTAGGATGATTCCCGTTTTAGGACAGTCAAATTAGGATAAGTGTGAATATGTATGGACCATGATTTATACAAAAAGAGGGAAAATTGAGGAAATGAAAAGAAGAGAAAGAATAAAACATAAAATTGGAAAGTTAAAAGCTATGTAAATTATATCTTCCTACTTCATAAACTATCTTTATCTCTATTTTTACTAACTTCTATGTTATCTACTTTGTGTCAACTCTTATATTTTATGTTTCCTATATTTTGTTTCTCATGTTTCTCATGTACTGCACTATATGTAAAAGCCCTATGGGCATTTAAATACATAAATGAATTCTTGAACACATTGAACCCAGATGCCTACCCACCTCTCAAACCTTATATAGGCACTGAAAGATTTTTCCCTCCGGGCCTGTGTTTTTTTTTTACATTAGCTCCATACAGGAGGCCCTGAGAAAAATAATTTCCCTCAGGGCCCATTTCATCTTTAGGGATGCTGTGTGGAGATTATTTTTAATGAAAGGAAGGAGAGGAAGTTCTGGTAAGGAAAAAGGTAAGCGGGGTGGGTAGAAATCTAGGGTTAAGGGTGTCCAGGTCATCCGCCGCCAGATCCAGACAAACCTCACCATGGACTCATGAACCCGGGCACCCCTGCTAAGTCACCAAACCACTTGGGGTGACTTATGGCAGAGATGCCGGTTATCCAATAAACGGTTCCCGGGGCGGCGATACCCATTCCCGCCTCCCAATTTAAATGTGTGTGTGGAGCTAATGTGAAAAAAAAGTTATAACAACAGTAAAAAAATTATTTCTCGAACAGTTAATTTCCTTTGCCTATCTGCAACCTCAAAAGGTCTTATCCAAATTGGCGAAATCCGTTGTATTTCAAAGCTACATATATCTCACTTCTAGTGATTTTCTGATCAGTGGTGTGCATGTGCGTAGAAAGGTTAAAACATACGAAAACTTTAGACATATATTTAAATTCGAACAAGTAAATCGTATTTGCAAACTTTCGAAGCTCTGTTGTTCGTTTTATATTTTGAAACAAGGATTTTCTAAAGCCCCGAGGTACATGCTTACCTAAACCATGTAATTGCCATTTACATAATATATCCAAGTATATACAGTAAAACAGTGTAAGTATCTCTTCTATATAATATAATGCAGGTAACTAACTGTATGTTGTTAAAAATATTAAAAATTTTATCGTTAGCTACGCACAGTTAATAATTTCAGGTGTCTAGCGTAACTTTATTATTAAACTCGAGGTTTCTTCCTGGATTTAATTTTACTTTAATTACGTACCAAAATGTCTAATATTTTTAGAATTCAAACAAAAAAACATTTTATTTGCTTGCGATGTATGGCACCATCGCAAATACTAACTACCTCGAAACGCGAACGAGTAATTTTATGTCTGTCGAGTTTGGATCCCTTCACGGGTCGACGTGTGCACGTCATCGTGATAATTCAACTATAACTACTGTGTTTTTCTGAATCTTTATGATGGAATCTAAGAAATCAGGTGATTATCATAACTATTTTACTTGTGTTTTAGTATGATAAAAATATTGAAGTAACAATTTTTCAAAACGTACACGTGAATGTACAACTAAAGTTAATTTGATACATTCACAACGTGAATGTATCAAATTAACTTTAGTTTTATGATGTATTCAGGGTTTACTTTAACAACTTTTAATGTTTTCAGCACGAGTGCAATTTTTGATATACAGATCGACATAAACGAATTTCATAATGCCAGAGCTCTCTATTATATACAGAAACACTCTTCTGCTAAAATGCAATGTTCTGTAAAAATTTTGAGTTAATATATCGATTAGTTTCCGAGATTTGCGAACCTTATTAAATAAATAAATTGAACCTTATTCGATTGTTATGGCAGAATAGTGTTTATTTTTTCAAACTGGCAATTATTATTTTATGAATATTTTCGAAAATATGTTTCGGCGCCCCAAAGGCAAGGACATCAGTCCTGTTGTATGCAAATGAGGTGATCCTTGGGTATATGAATACAGATTACGCCTTCGGGTCTTTTGCGGATCAGATCTGCCCTCGCTTTTGACGATACATTTTGAAACTATGCTAAAACGTGTTATCTTGCTGAGATCAAAAATTTCCAAAATATTTTTTTTCCTACCCTTTTCGCCTTTGGCTAGCAAAAATGTTGTCTCCTAAATGAGATTTTGAACCGTCTTTTAAAAAAACTTTATGTTAGTATAAATCTACATAAATACGTATAGAAGTTAACAAAATATATTTCATGACCTTTGTGACAGAGCTGTGAGCTTTTGACTATAAACCAAAGACAGATCAAAGACTTCGATAAATGTTTTGTCAATAATGTCAGAAATTTGCGAAACGTCCTGAGAAAACGGCAGAGAAACAGCCTTTTTTATTACTTCAATATAATGATTGTTTTTTGCGACAACCGACAACAGATGTACATTCACATCGATTGAATGTGAATATTCGAAAAATTGATTTTAGTTTTGATCGTATGTTCACTGTTTTTCTTAAATTATTAAAAAAGGTCATTAAAAAGTTAAAAGCATCTGCCTGAGTAGTTACTGCGTTCGCAACATTCGCCGCGTATAAATACCATTCTGATCCATATGAAGGCCCCCGTGGTCGAGGGGTAAGGCTCTTGAATCGCAATCCCAACGTCGCGGGATAAAATCCCGGCGTAGGCAAATAAATTTTAATTTTTTATGAGAAAAACTCTCTTTTAATAACTTTTGAAGGTTATTCCCATCAACGTAATATATCATTGAAGAAGAAGATAACACTTATAATCTAAATGAAAATATGAAAGAAAACAAGACACAGAAAAACAGAAAAAAACAATGGTCGCAACTGGGACTCGAACCCAGACCTCTAGTTGCGACCATTGTTTTTTTCTGTTTTTCTGTGTCTTGTTTTCTTTCATATTTTCATTTAGATTATAAGTGTTATCTTCTTCTTCAAAAATAATATTAATTAATACGAGTTATTTTACAGTTAATTAATTAAAAATAATATGTAATATATTTGCGGCACGTTCCAGAGTGGAAGATACTCCCAGTATCGCCCTTTTTTTACATTAACTCCACACAGGAGGCCCTGAGGAAAATAATTTCCCTCAGGGCCTATGTCGTCTGGGATGCTGTGTGAATGGTTTTTTTGAGGATAGGAAGGAATGAACATTGGTCTTGAAGAGACCCATGTTGTAGGAGGACCGTGGTATAAGACCACCATTCAGAATTGAAACTTTGCTTGAATTGAAACGTTGCACAAATATTTAAATGTGTTTGGTGACCAGATCTAAATAGCCAGGTACTTCCCCACCTTCCTATACCCAACTTCCTTCCCCTCCCCACCACCTTAAGCCTCACAACATATCCCAATTGGGGACGCCATAGTCTCACAGGCTCCAGACGGGAGTAGTTGAGTTTTTGTGAGGTATTCACATAAAAAACAAAAAATTCAGATGAAGAGATACGTACCTACCGTCCTACATTTTACTGAAGCAAATTTTGTGTAAATATTTCAGAAGAGTGTAAACCATATTTTAATATTTAGGTATTTACACAAATAAACGTTATTTGGAGTCAAAATATATATTTTTTTTTAAAATAAAGAAATACAAACATTCCCGGGTTACGAATAAACCTACAATGTTTGAAAATCTCCTACTACCACCACAGAAAGCCGAAAATATTGCTTGTGTTGTGATGGAGGACTTAGCCAGCCGAGGTATCGAACACGGGACGCCCGGGTAGGACCCAAACGTGATGCCCACTCAACCACTGACCGGTCAACTATTAACGGAATTTTGATGTCTTGTGACAACTTGTGACACACAACTTAAAACATATAA
The DNA here is from genome assembly GCA_936435175.1 of Glyphotaelius pellucidus. Taxonomy (NCBI): domain Eukaryota; kingdom Metazoa; phylum Arthropoda; class Insecta; order Trichoptera; family Limnephilidae; genus Glyphotaelius; species Glyphotaelius pellucidus. Next base: position 17,617,079 of record OW386559.1, on the reverse strand, counting down.
AATTAAGGTTTTGGATAAGTAGGGTGAGGGGGCAAGGGGTGGGGTTGTTATTCGGCTGAGTAACCAGTGATCGCATGTTAAAGATTTTTTTTGTTTGGTTTCGAAAAAAAAAACATTAAAAAAATTCACAAGAAACCAAAATTTCGTTAAAAAAAATTACAAGGAATCATCGGGAATCACTGGTAAAAGTAGGTCAAGTACGTCCCTGAATTAATTATGAAATCACTTTTAATAGTGATTATTGCTTTTGCAATTATATGATTAAAAACCCTTTTCTAGAGTAATTATTTCGCAGAGAGTTTGCACCATTTGAACTTTGCAAAATCAGATCCATTGTCCTAGTTATTTCTGATTGATTTCCGTCTGAAAGGCCAGAGTTAATGATGTTTGTAAATGATTGGTATAAATTGAGGACTATTCTACGTGAAAATAGGTGTTTAATTGATTTTCTCAGATCATTGATTTTGCACGAATTATTTAAGTGTATTTTGACTGGGACTGCTACTATATACGACAGAAATAATATTATGGATGTTAACGTCTTCAGCATTGAAATGTCTGCTTGATAAAATATACAGGTATTTACATGAACGCGGTTAAGGGGTTATATACAGTCAGGAGGCTCAAAAAAAGGGATTTTTCAAGAATTTTTCCTGAGAAGACTTTTAAATTATTTAAATTAAAAACTTGTACACATATTATGATAACTTTTAACAGTATTTTAAGAATTTTCATTTGTAAAAATAATAATTTTGAAAGCTGCTATAGCTGATCTCCAGAAGCTGTTCTCAAAAAAGGCATCTTACGGTGACCATCATATCTCTGGAATGGATCATTTAAAATGAAAAAACCAAACGGATTTCGTTATAATAATAAATTTATCTCTAATTAATCGAAGGACAGAGCAAAATAAATTTTTTTGTCAAAATGGCGGCTTTTCAAAAAAAAATCGAGTTTTTACCAAAATTTTGGCCTTATATTGTTTATAAAAAAATATGTATTTATCGGTGAGAACAGGCCTTCGATTAATAACTGTAAAATATACATTAAAAGCTTGTGTTAAAATTTGAAAATGATCGGTTCAGCCGTTTCCGAGTTATAGTGGTCACCGACTTAAAAACACAGTTTTGAGAAAAACGCGTTTAAAGTTTGCCTTCTCCTTTCAAATGCTGTGTAATACAAATATGCGTGTAACTTCGAAAATAATCGCCGGATTGACTTGAATTTTTTTTTGTGTATACTTAAATAAATGTTCATTACGAAAATGAAATAATAAAAAATCAATTTCTAGAAAATTCTAACTGTATATAACCCCTTAATAGGCACATGTGTAACGGATTTATTCATAGATCACCCAACCCCGAAATCGTAAAAAATATAAATAGCGGAGTTTGCGATATGTCTTCCCCAGTAGCAACCATGATGGAAGGACACCATTTGTTCCCTACTTCAGTACAAAGAAGCTAAGCCCTAAGGAAGGACGTTGCGATGACTGTCGAAACGTCTACACCATGGGTCGGCAACCTTTTGTTGTAAAAGGGCCAAATATTTTATGTGGGGATTAGTGCGGGCCGCACTTGGGTCACAAGTCATTTCAGTATACCTGATATTTGGTGACTTAGCATGGGTGCCCGGGTTCATGGGGCGAGGTATGTCCAGGTCTTGGTGGTGAATGCGTCTGTTCACTTGCTGCGTGGCGGGCCGGATCGAGAGAAACTAGTTGAGGGAGGCCTTTTAATCTTTCCAGCGGGACTCTCTCGACTCATCGTCTTGCACTGCTGTTGGAAGAATTGATTCATACGTTCATCACTCCTGGACACACTGACACTCAGATTCCTATCCACCCCTCATACCTTTTTCCTTCCCAGAACTTCCTATCCTTCCCTCTCTTAAAAAGACCTTCCCCATGACATCTTTGCGGAAGGTCTTTTTAAGATGAATTTTTGTGTACAAATATTTTGGTTTTAAAAATAAAACGCTTATTGTATATTTTTACGTCATTTATTGTGGTTGATAAAATCATTGAGATTTTTGTGGTTTTATATGACTTGCAAGTTTTTTTTTATATTGGCTTGAATTTTTGATTTGAAGTAGAGTCGCATAGGATTGCATCTAAATGTGATCCGAAACAGATTTGTTTTCTCGATAATTCAGAATTGTAAAAGCTTGCTCACAAATTTACGTACTGTCAAACATTGAAATTGTTTGCTTAGCTAACCATTTTAACGCCTTGTAGTTTTCAAAAGGCAAACCTCCATAAATAATTTACCAAGTTTTTCCTTTAAAAGCCATTTTATGTGTGGTATCACTTTGCAAACCTATCACGTTGATTTGCTAATCGCTCCCCCTTCGCTATCCCTTCCCTTCGCTCACTTTCTTGCTCTCTTTCACTCCGTTGTGTATGATATCGTCCTTTAGGTGCGTTGCGGCGAGAATCTTGAGGGCCGCAGGTTGCCGACCCATGATCTACATCTGCCGACCCATGGTCGGCAACCTGCGGCCCGCGAGGCGTCTTGGTGCGGCCCGCAACGCATGTGAAGGACGCAGCAACGCATGTGAAGGACGATACCATACATAACGGAATGGGTGGGAGCGAGAAAGGAGCAAACATTAGGGAAGGGATAGCGATGGGAGAGCGATTTGCAAATCAACGTGATAGGTTTGTAAAGTGATACCGCATCGCAGACCCATGTCTTACAAATTAAAGCAAAAATAAATAAAGGAGCTCACATCCGTAGATATTTGAAATACCTTTCGTTTACAAAAAAAAAATCAGTTTGATTGGGTATTTTGATCTCAAATCCAAAATTAAGATTTGTATGAAACTGGCCGAAACGGGCCACGCAAGCGTTCCACTTTAAATAGTTTGCTGATAAAATAGTTACTATGTTTGGTAGTACATAAATTTATTAGCAAGCTTTTTTAATTCTGAATTATCGAGAAAACAAACACTGTTTCGGTTATAGGATTCACATTTAGACGCAATATTACGCGACTCTACTTCAAAAATGCAAGCTAATATAGAAAGAAAGCTTGCAAGTCAAATACAACCCAAAAATCTCATTGATTTTATAACATTATAAATGTCGTAAAAATATACAATAAGCGTTTTATTTTTAAAACCAAAATATTAGTACACAAAAATTCGGAGGTCTTTTTAAGGAAGGGAATGAAAGGAAGTTCTGGGACGGAAAAAGGTATGAAGGTGTGTAGGAATCTGGTGTCAGTGTGTCCAGGAATGATGAATGTATGAATCAATCCTTCCAACTGCAGTGCAAGGCGATGAGTCGAGAGAGTGGATAGGTCAAAAGGCCTCCCTCAATTAGTCTCTCTCGATCCGGCCCGCCACGCAGCAAGCAGACAGACGCAACCACCGCCAAGATCTGGACATACCTCACGCCATGAACCCGGAACCCCTGCTAAGTCACCAAATATCAGGTATACTGAAATGACATGTGACCGATGTGCGGCCCGCACTAATCTCCACATGCAATATTTGGCCCTTTTACAACAAAAGGTTGCCGACCCATGATCTACACGATGGCGCTTCGGAACGTAATGTTTTATTTTCATATTAGTTTATTAAGGTTACCAATTTAACTTCTTGCTATTGACGAAGTCCCAAATAACAGAAGAAAAATGGTATTAGTTTCTTTATTTGGTTTCTGATCTTTGGGTTTGGACCCAAATAACCAGCTGTCGATGTACCGTGCCAATTAAACGAAATCAAACTTGTATAATAACACATAAAATTAATTAATTAAAAACTTTGAATCGTTACAAATCAATAAACTATTGTACACATCCCTTGTTAGAAGCCTAATAGAAAATAACTCCATAGTCTGGTCGCCCTTTTGCAAAATTCATATTCATAATGTTGAAAGAATTCAAAGAAAATTTAAACTTACATCCATTTAGAGAACATAAATTACCCGTCGTTAAATTTTAAACATTCCAACTTTAGAAAACAGACGAAAAATTAACGATCTAACCTATTTATTAAAATGATTAAATTCTAAATTCTACTGTTGTGAACTCCTGCAATTGATAAATTTACATGTTCTTACACGAACGACTAGAAAAATGTTGACATTTCATAAACACACATCTCATTCCAACTATAGTTTGCATTCTCCAATACAGCGTTTACACAGTCTTGGTAACAACTATTTAAACAATATGGATGTATTTCATAATAAATTAAATTTGTCAAACTTTAAACGACGTATGTGCCAACTATTTATTCCTACTTCATAAATCATCTTTACCTCTATTTTTACTTATCATATTATATTCTATGTTACCTACTTTGTATCAACTCTTGGATGAGATATGCGGTTGTGCAGAGTAGATTGTTATGTTTGTGTATTAGAATGACTGGCGAAGGACCTTGATTTTTCGTTTACTATCGCTGCTTGAAAAAATGGTAAAAATAATGGCATGGAAAGGAAAGGACTCACCGAAAGGATGAAAGAATTTGTAGGCTGGCTCTCGTCTGCTTTCTCTCCCATCCAATATGCACAAACAGCGATAGGCGCGAAATATTTATTTGATAATACACGGCGGATTTATTTTAATAGCGGTTCACAGCGTAGCACAAAATGGCTATTTGTTGCGGCGGGCGTTTTATTACAAACTGAGTAAGAATTGACAGGTAGGCAATTGGGAATAGGTAGGAAAGGAATTTGCAACAACATTAATACCAATCCCAAGCAGTGACAGTATGTATGCATGCTATGTAGGTATGAGTATGTGTATGGGCGTAACCAACTCTTATATTTTGTTTTCTTATATTTTGTGTTATTTCCTGTATTTTGTCAAAAACATGTAGGTATTGCACTATTTTGGGTATACTAGGTCAATGATTCTATGTTACCAACTTTGCGTTAACTCTTATATTTTGTTTTTTAAATATTTAATTAAAATTAAATTTGATAATTTTATTATCAAGTTCTGCAAGTATTTTAGTTACAGCTGTTTGAAAATGGTCTTGAAAACCGAAACAGCTGTAACTAAAATACATATTAAAATACTTGCACAACTTGATAATAAAACTATCAAATTTAATTTTAATTAAATATTTAAAAAATTAAATGGAGTTCTACGAATTAAACACAAAAACAATTAATACTTATATTTTGTGTTAGCTATATTTTGTTTTCTTATATTTTATGTTATTTCCTGTATTTTGTCAAAAACATGTACTGCATTTTATGTAAAAGCCCTACGGGCGCTTAAATAAATAAATAACAAATAAATAAAATAAATAATAACAATAAATACAATAACACATATCCTCATCCATAGTTGTCAAAAATTCAGCATCTCTCAAAGTACCGAGATACAAAAAGTGGGTAAGATAAAATCCGATGCTTTTGTTTACTGTGACAAATTACCCACTGTGCTAATTTACCCTTAGTTTCCGGTGGTCAAAACAAAATAGGTTAGGGGTTTTAGAGCAATGTTCCACGTGTATTGCAACCCGTATTTACTTGTCCTATATCCGTTGTTAACTGACGCCTTTTGTGAGGTTACCATGTTTGTATGTAACCTCACAACCGAACCCCTTTGTTCTTTTGAATCACTGGTGGATAATTAATTACTTTTATATAATAATATAAATACCATTTCCATTTAGGGAATAGAATGCCTTTTAGCAAATGCATAATACTCTGATTTCAACTACGGGAAAGTAAATTCAATTACTTAATGGGATGAATACCCAATACCTGATTAATTATGAGGCCCAATGAATAAAGTATATTATTTTTTTAAAGCAATTTTTTAAAGCAATTTCGAACCCGCAACTTTCGGATTGTGAGTCAAGAGTCTTACCCCTGGAACACTGCCAGGCTTATCTCCTTTATTTCTTTTAAATAATATACGGGGGGTGCCATAGTAGCACTGGCTTCGGACAGTTGGTATTTTTGGCAAAAAAAAACAACAAATAAAATGCTATCTAGTAGTCATTTAGTCTGGTTTAAAACTTTGCTAACAAAATAAAAGTGGACGCTCTGTCGGAAAAAAGTTGAAACAAGAAAAACAGTGTCATTTGTCACAGAGTTTGCTATCGAGTTTTTCCTACTTAACGAAATGGTATGGTTTTTCTAATCTATTTCAGTAGATATACATTATGTATTATCCATTGATAACACTATTTGCTTCACAACTTGCGTCATGTAGCTGTCAATACAACTGTTAATAGTACAATAATAAACTTTATTGATTGTTATTATGTTTACGCAGGACATTGAATACGAAAATACACGATCATTTGAAGCTTATACCTAGGAAAATGTTTCACCTTGATGTAACCTACATATAATATGATTATTTGCATCGGATGCTATAATCGGTAAAATCTCCCAGACGATCAACTCTGACATCATGAAGTCAATGATATGACTCAACTGTGATGTTTATCATGAGTTGTTAACCACTGGAACGCTTTTTGCCACAATATGGCACTATTAAACATAACTTGGATTGCTTTGCTGCCAATTTTGGCAAATTTTCCCTTAGTTGTAAGTAATTAAGTAGAAGTTTACTATTTTATAATACTTTTTTTATAAATCCTACGAATATGTAATAATCGACAAAAGATAGGTGAATTCATTGGCTATATAGATCTATAATCAGTTTGTATGTCTCCATATTAAAATTCTGAGCTATAATTTTTTTTTTAATTTGGGCGGAGAATATTCAAAATGATCACCAAAAAATGTCGAGCAATCGGAGAAAAAAGTTTTAAATTGCGCTGTCGCTCCAGTGGTTAGAAGTAACGTGGTTTTGAAATCTCTGATAAACATCACGCGCAACTGAATTGTATAGAACCTGCATTAGTTCAATTTGGGAGGCGAGTGTGGGTACCGCTGCCCTGTCATAGGTCACCACAATTGGTCGCTACGTTACAGACATAACAGGGGTGTCTGGATTCATGGAGTAAGATTTGTCTACGTGGCGAGCCGGATCGGGAGAGACCGGACCCTCTCGACACATCGCCTTGCACCGCAGTGGAAGGGATGGATTCGAACGTTCGTCATTTTTGCTTTCCACAATTTTCTCTCCTTCCTATCTCAAAAAAGAACCTCCGTACAGCCTCCTCTGGTCTGGAGCCCCAAAATACTTGAAAAACTCTCTACTCAGGAAACGGACGATTATCTTGAAAAACAGATGGCAATATTTAGAGCGCAGGCATCGGTTGGGAGTGCTGTTCTTCCGGTATTTCGATAGAAGATATTCCGAGGAATTAGCGTCATTGATTCCTTCGGCACCGATGCATTGTCAGGAAACACACCAAACGCGCGCCTAACATTTGTACACAGTTGACGTTTGTAACACAAGAACGAATCATTTCTACGACTCGTTCTTGAGTTCATCAGCTCGGCTGTGGAATAATTTGCCGGTCCACCCCTTACCCAGGTTCACCCCTTACTTTCCACAAAAAGACCTTCTATAGGCATTCCCAGAAATGACGTAGGCCCTGAGGGAAATTATTTTATTCAGAACCCCATGTAAGGAGTTAATGTAAAATTATAGCATCCCCAAAGATGACAGGGAAAATCTCCTGAGGGAAAATATTTACTCACGGTCTACTAGTTAATGCAAAAATACAGGATCGCCAAAGATGAATTAAGCCCTAAGGGATCTTTTTTCTCAGGGCTTACTGTGAGGAGCTAATTTTAAAAAATATAAAATAAATGAGAGAAAAAAATCCCTTTGGTTAGTTATTTAATGTACGCGATATATCAATGTATCTGATAGGAGCCAGTGAAACTATGTAATCTCGTATTCGGGAATTTAAGATGTGTGGTGGGCGGAAAATAACATTATTCTCCTTGTTATTTTAATTATAGGAGTTGAAACCTTAAAAAAATCGTGAAAAAATTGCTTAAACCACAAATCTACAGAAATTTCTTTTGTCATACCATTTCTTTTAATAAATACAGTATATATAATAGAAAAATTAGTTCGCTTCAAAATAATGTTTTATGAAAATAAATAAGCATGACAATGAAAACGAAATGTTGGTGGCTCCAATTTTTTTTATAAAATCCTATTATATATTTTTAAAAGCTTTTCATTCAATTAAATTACGTCAACAGCCAGGAATATCTTCAGATTTTAAGGCTCCGCTGTAAGCATTCAAAAAGAAGAAGTAGATTACTGAAGATGGTTTGAAAGGGAGATAACGTAAATAAAAATGAAGAAGCACGACAGAAACAAACTGCGCTCTGTTCACAATTCGGACGTTTTCTATGTATTGAAAACATATTTATTGATCGGTGACCAGAAATTGATCCTCCGACAATAAGGAACTTCAGTCCAATTTTTTTAATTTTTTTAAATGAATAATGACCTTCTAACTTAAATAACTGCATATTTATTTTTATTTGTATACTTAGTTTTAATAGTTAAAATAAATGTAAAGTTTTAATTTTTCAAGATCCCCGAAAACCACCGAATCTAGTGTGACGTCATCATGACCAACCGAAGTATGAATTTGTAGGCAAATGGAATCAGCTGATCATCGCCGGCCATTTTGAATTTCAGCATTGGAGCGTTTTATGGACGCGGTGACGTCACGCCTCACAAATTTAATAATACCAACTTGACAGGGTGTTTTAATGAACTGTTTTAAAATGGGCTTTTCAATATTTTTTTGAAAACTCTACGTTAAATATTATTTAATTCAACTTATATATTCAGAATCAGCGTTTATTGGTCTATATGAACATATTTTTTTAAAGCCATAATATTTTTTACTGGAGTTCCTTATTGGCGACATTGTCAACCAATTTCAAAACTAAAATTGACTTCAAAATACCTTTAATAATAATTTGGAAATTTTATTAGGTGTCAATTTTTTGGTACTTGTACGCTGATATATAAAGTATATATACCATTAGTTTTATCCTTGATGCATTTGAATGAAAATTTGTTTTGTATTGTAGAAGAAAGCAAAGACTTTGTTGCTTGATATTATACAAATAAAAAACGTTCATTGTTCAAAACCACTATATTTTATTTATAAACTTCCACCGAGATCCACCGAAACCGGTCGACGTTTGTAGATAAAATAAAGTGGTTTTAAACAAAGAACCTTTTTCATTTGTACATGTTTTATACTTTTGTTATTTGGCGGTATATCCTCTCTGCACAACCCTTCGGGGACACTTAGTTAATTTTTGTGTAATTAGGTATACCGTACTTTCCCTAAATCGACTGTATATCTTTGGGATGCTGTGTGAAGGGATTTTTTAAGGAAAGGAAGGAGGCGAAGATCTGGTAAGGATAAAAGTATGTAACTCGTATTTTTGTAGGACTCAGGAGTTCAATGTGTACAGGAGTGACGGACTTATTAATCCATCCCTCCCAACCCCTGCCAAGTCACCAAACATGGCGATCCACCTGATGTGACCTACAGAGGTGTTATCCAATAAATGGCTACCCATTCCCGCCAAATTAAATTTGAACTTATCTTTTGGCAGATAATTGTATAAAACTTTATTTTTTTAATTAAATGAAGACAATATTAGCGGAACTCAATCGAAAATCTGGAAACAGAAAAATCAGAAAAAAATATTGGCACCCCTGGAACTCGAATCCAGGATCTTTCGCTTTCCGGGCAAATGCGCTGACCACTGCGCCAAGGTGTCGATATTCGATTCAGTTATTTTTAACTGTTTCGTAGTTTGACTAAGAACCACCCATATTTACTTCATTTCCTTAACGCATATTTTATCGTCTGCTATCTTTGTGTATGATTGCAAGATTCAAACCCGAACTAAATGCTATCTAAATAGTATAATTCTTTATTCATTTTATTAATGCGATACCTATTGACTTTTCTGCAAGTCTAGGAAGAAGTCCTTCAACGAAAGCAATCTCCCAAACAGGCCTTCCATAGGTATGCTTGGTGTAACTCTAAGTGAACAGCTCAGACCAGGTACGGGGGCTCCACTGAAGCCAGAGTTAAGTTAGCCTCTCAGAAACTGGACGTACTGTACAGGGCCCGCAGATACTTTAATAGTACACAACTGTTAACCCTGTACAAATCGCAAGTGCGCCCCACGGTTGAATTTGGCAGCCAACTCTGGTCTGGAGCCCCAAAATACCTAAAAAAAACCTCGACTCTGTGCAGAAACGGGCGGTCGGTTTGATAGATTCTCCTAACTTAACAAACGGATTGCAATCTTTAGAGCAAAGGCGTCAGGTGGGAATGCTGCCCTTGTTCTACCGGTATTTCAATGGAAGATGCTCCGAGGAACTAGCGTCATTTATCCCCTCGGCACCGGTGCATAGTCGGGAAACACGCCAAACACGCGCCCAACATTTGTACACGGTTGACATTAATCACATGAGATCGGGTCGTTTCTACGACTCGTTCTTGAGTTCAACAGCTCGGCTGTGGAACGATTTGCCGGCCTCTGTGTTTCCTCCCTCCTACAACATGGGTCTCTTCAAGACCCTTGTTCACTCCTTCCTCTCTTCAAAAACACCCTCCACACAGCATCTTCAAAGATGACGTGGGAAATTATTTTCCTCAGGGCTTCCTGTATGTGTGGGAGTTAATGTAAAAAAAAAATAAAAATTTTATTATAACTTTGAGTAAAACTTCAAATTTATAGAACAATTTAAAATCTCTATAAATCATGATGAAAATGACATTGCGATAGAAAACGAGTTAAAACCTTTTAACTTCCGGACAAAATAGGTTTTCGGGTCACCATTAAAATTTTTTTTGGCTTCAAAACGCAAACGTTGATGTAATTAAATTTCTTCTTTGTGACTCGGATAAAAACGTTTGACATTAAAAAAGACCGAAATATTTTTGACGATAAACTTTTATTATAAAAAGCCTTTCATTGAATTAAAAATCAGTAGGAGCCATAAAAATACCTTTAGGAAACAGATTTTGTAAGTTAATTATTAATAAAAGAAGTTTCAATGTCGGAAAAAAAAACAAGAAAATATTAATCAAATTTGAAACAAGTCAATCATAAAAATAACCCTTTTAAAGAAGATCTTAAGAATAAATATTATTTGAGACATTAATTTCATCATTCCTAAAGCAGACAGAGATCCGCAACATGTGGGTCGCGACGCGGTAGTTAAAATTATTGTAATACTTCTATTTGGGAGGCGGGAATGGGTACCGCCGCCCCGGGAACCTTTATTGGATAACCAACACCTCTGCCATAGGTCAAGCGAAGTGGTTCGCTACGTTTGGTGATTTAGCAGGGGTGCCCTGGTTCATGGGGTGAGGTTTGTCTAGGTCTTGGAGGCGGATGACCAGGACACACTGAACCCCAGATTACTACCCACCCTTTAAACCCTTTTCCTTCTCTCATCTACATCTCTTAAAAAAACCATCCACAAAGCATCCTCAAAGATGACATATTATTATAGGGAAATTATTTTCCTCGGGGCCTCCTGTGTGGAGCTCATGTAAAAAAAAAAAAAAACTTTGCTATATCACTTAAAAAATCTAGCTAAAAACTTTTTTCAATCAAATAAAATGCATTTGCGTAGGCTGGGATTTGAATCCACGACCTGCTAGTCGAGAGCCTCAGCCCTCGACCACGAAATTAAAAACAAAAATCTACTTTAAAAATGTCTGTTATTACAATAACTTGTCACGCTTAACTTAAAAAAAAACATTGTACGTGCGAAAAAAAGGGTGCAATTCACATGCGGTAGAAGTGAAACCTTCAAGAAACTAAAGTAGACAAAAGTGGAGAGATGTTTTTTTATTTCATATTATTAATTCCAGTGCACCTTTTTCTATACATTGGGTCATCTTATTAATATTTGTGTTTTCTTTTTCGGAATCGCTAAATGTCGCTTTCTTTTGTGTTTTCTATGCCTGTTCATTTTGGAGTGGTTTGAAGATTGGACATTGATTGTGAGTGATAAGTGAGAAGAGCCAATTTTCTCAAAGAAACAGGATAACAAATATATCAGAGAGCCGTATTACAACGGAGGAGGGGGGGGGGGGGTTGAAATTGCACTATGGTAAAAATGTGGTGGAACGATAATTACGATTTGCTTTGTGTCTACATTCTTACTGTAATAACACACTCCTGACCGTTTAAATGTTTCCATAAACAGACTCGCGCACAGATTCCTTATAAAAACAATCGTTTGGCGGCTCCATTTCATAAGGTTGGTTGGGTAGTGGTGAAATTGCAATTGATGTCTGAAGAGCCGAAGAGCCGAAGAGCCGAAGAGCCGAAGAGCCGAAGAGCCGCATGCAAATTCCGACCCCAGCACTAGACTAAAAAAGACTAGCTTGGGACCGTGGATTTATCATATTATATTGGAACTGAATACACGTGAAATAAATAAATATTTTATTCTATCTCATTCTCTCGCAGACTAAATCCTGTAGATTTATGTGTATGTCTCTTTTTAGTGTCGTCGCTTCCATTTCATCGAGTTTCAAAGCACAAAATAAGTTTTCACTTGAAAAAAGTTGCGGAGCACTGTCCCGAAGCACCGACCCCTCTTCAGATTCAGTTTCCGTTGCGAGGGTTAATTGGTTTCTCCTCTGAAGGATTTTAATCTGAAATGTAAAATGTCAATGACAACCCCTTATTGTGATTACATCCCTTATAATAACTTCGTAAAAGGTAAACTGAATCTTTGATATCCTTGGCCGCCAATAATTAATTGTCTTTACCGATCAAACTTCTCCTTTCGTTATATAATTATATAATTATTTAAGTAAAAAACTTGGTTCACATAATTTTATTTAATTTTCAAACATCACATATTAATAGAAAAATATACTAGCTCAACCCAGCTTGCTTTGCTACGCCATTTTATAAATAAATTGTTTCTCTCTATAAAATTTCCCGCGAATACAACAACATTGTTTCCACGGCAACGATTTGTTTTGCTTAGCAATAACGTTCTTTTCTTAGGAACAGAAAAAATTTCATAACGCCAGAGCTTACCATTATATACAGCCTACAGTACTCGCATATAATTTAGTTTTCTATTGGTAAAAGAATTTTTAAAATCGTTTCTTTGTTTTAAGCGTGAAAGCGTAATAAACAAAAGCACGCAGTTTCTCTTTTATAATAATTATTAGTATATATAAATAAAAGTTATAAGAGAGATTGGCTGTTAATTACTATTTTTTTAAGTGAGACAAACAATACCGGGTTACGAATAGTCTGACAATATTTGAAAATCGGCGGCGGATGCGTATGCCCGGATCGAGAGAGACTGGTTGAGGTAGACCTTTTGACCTCTCCAGCGGGACTCTGTCAACACGTCAAGTTGAACCGAAGTTGGAAGGATGGATTCATACGTCCGTCGCGCCTGGATACTAACTAACTCCCAGTATCCTATCCACCACTCATAACTTTTTCCTTAAAAAGACCCTCCACACAGCATCCTCTAAGATGACAAAGGCCCAGATGAGGGAAATTATTTTCAAGTTGTTCATTTCACACCCACCTGAGTGGTATTGAATTGACTGTTAACCGACAAAACTGAGGTGTGTATGACGTCACGCGTACCCGTTAGATTTCAATAATTTTGGCAGTATTGGAAAATTATTTTTATTCTGAAATCGACAAATCTGAAAAAAAAATTTAAAAAATACTGTTATTTAAGTAAGAAGGTGAACATTCACATAAAAATGACTTGAATTCCTTATTGGAGTTGATAACCGAAAAAACCTCATCGCTCAAGGTTTTTCTGGCGCCAGGCGCCGTTTGGATCATTGCTGGCACTGGTACCTGACGTTTATTTTTAGACGCTTCTCTACAAAAAAGGAAAAACTCATTAACGTAAATTTTCGATCCAATCCCTGGCTATATAAAATTTGCACAGCAATTGTATTCGTGAATAATTTGTAATTTCATTATTTTTTCCTTTTGTGAGACGACCGGTCCGTTCCAACTTTCAGAATGACAAAGAGGTCAACCCAGGTTGATGGTTGGTCTCCAGAGACCCAAACTATTTCAAACTTTCAATTTCAAAGTGTTCAGTTTGACGGCAAATTGGAATTGGTCCGGAACGGTTCTGGAATTGGAACGCATTCCAGGTCAACTAGTGTACAAGTTCCGTCAAAGCCACTTAATCGGATATCCGGTGCAGCCCACAGACTCACCATCAGAGAGGAAATTCATTGATGCCTCTTGGCATCATTGGAATTACACATTTTCGGGTGTCCCCAGCATTTCCGATTCAACACTCTTTTGGGTGAAATGTTGCATTTGTGGGAATTTATCCAACATTGTCAGCGTAATTATATGTTGCGAGCTGTCTTGATTTGTTGACAGTGTTACCAATTTGATATAAATTAGTGGCTCAGTGGTCACTGGCCACAGCACTTCTCCGGCAAGGAAGAGGTCCTGGGACTAATTCCCAAATGCGACAAAACCTTTCGAAGTGAAAACTTCTTTATCACCGTTGTGATCTGAAACTCGATGAAACGGAAAAGAGTGACACTAAAAAGAGGAAACACATACATCTATATCATTAAGCCTGTGAGAGAATGAGATAGAATGAAACCTTACCTACGAAGCGTTGTGCTCCGTCAAGCTGCGCGCATTGGCCGCTTCGATTATGAGCTCACTTTTCAAGACTCATATTGGTTGAGATTTTGTTGGTAAAGGTTGCACTTCTACAGCGTGTGAACTGCACTCGATTTTTTTCTGTTTTTTTGTTGTTTTACGTTTGTTTTTGTTGATTTCAATGATGAAATATTACCGAACCGGTGCATCGGTGCCATCGTAATACAGGTAGAACAAGGACAGCATGTCTACTTGACACCTGTGTTCTAAAGATTGCAATATGGGTGTTGAGATTGGGAATTCTATCAAATGGACCGCCCTTTTCTGCACAGAGTCGAGGGTTTTTTCAGGTATGTTGGGGCTCCGATATTTCAATATTTTACTCGTTATTCCGCTATAAAAAAAATAAAATTCATCCTTGACTTGTAAAAAAGACAACAGATGTCGCACAATAAAATAAATATGGATGTATTTATCCAGGACACTAACTGGATGGCATTTTTTTCGGGGAACAGAGTCTTGCAATCATACATAAAGATAGCAGTAAAAAAATATGTTCTCAGTCGAAGTATACAGTAGTTAAAACCCTTTTACCGTAGTTAAAACCCGTACCCTTTCTTATATATGTACCTATACATTATTACCTATTCTATCTACCCTTATAAACCTTCCCGAGCTGGCGACAATACCCTGACTTGTGAAAAATGACAACAATAATTTGTACTGGCTGTTATGTGCCGTGCAATGGTCCACAGAGACCTCTTGGTGCATTCAACATCAATTGTTAATAACTTCTATTGTTAATTGCTGTGCTGTGACATTGTTCTGTCAGTTCTTAATAATATTTAAGCAGGAAACCTTTGCAGGAATCCTCTTGCTTTCTCAAGTGCGTGTGCAGCGATAACCATTAGAGGTGTCCCTCAGGACCGCGAGATAGAACAGCGATACTGAGAGTATCTTCCACTCTGGAACGTGCCACAAACATACTAAGTATTATTTTAATTTAATTAATTTTAGAATAACACAAATTAATCACATATAATTTAATTGGGCGCGCCGGGATTTGAGCCCGAGACCTTCAAATTGCTAGTTGAGAGCTTTTCCCCTCGACCACGGAGGCCGTCATATTAAGTTAATTGTAAGTCTAAATAAGTAGAAAGTTTCCAGTGGAAAGAAAATAATGGTTAAAGATTTTATCTTTGTGATATAAGTAATCCTGTTTGTCTTTGCTTTCAAGTCCTAATAAAACAGCAAGCTAGTAACAAAGTATTGCTTATTTCGTATTGCGTTCATCCGGTCTGCCGTATAAACCATACAATTTAATATTGGACTCGTATCAGCATACTTAAACTGTTTGAATATTATTGCTTCTACAATTTGCCACAATATAAACATGAACGAAACGCAGATATATAAATCGTGAAGTCAGCTAGACTATGTTCTTAATTCTTTTTAAATGCAGATGAAAATTTCCGGGTTACGATTGAAAATGTGTGAAAGATCAAATGCAAAAGATATTATGGAGTGACAGAGGCATGACGAATACCATCAAGATGCAACTGGTCCGGGCGCTGATTTTCCTTATATGAGGTGTGAAAAATGGACATACAGGAGGTCTAGCATGAACGATCGATAAAACCCTATACGAATACGATATTTACCAAATTCGTCATAATTCAAAATACCCTGACTGGTGAGCAATGACAATAATAATTTGTCAGTCTCCTGTCGGTTATGTGCTGTGCAGTGGTCCACAGTGACCTCTTGGTGCATTCAACATCAATTGTTAATGACTTCTATTGTTAATTGCAGAGCTGTGACCTTGCTCCATCAGTTCTAAATTATATTGACTAGGAAACTTATGCTGGAATTCTCTTGCTTTCTCGATTGCTTGCGCAGCGATAACCGTTAGAGGTGTCCCTTAGGACCGTGAGATCGACCAAGAAGAAGGATTAATCATTACAACCGAATAACGTCAGTTATCAATATTTGCGAGCGAGGTAAACGATTGTTAACATATATTCCGACAAACGATTGATAAATTTTAGCGCGACTTCCATAGTATCAGATAAGTTTCGGATACCTACACATATTTTTGAATAAAATCCTGTTTTATGCCTGTCTTATTTAAAAAACGGATTGAACTAACGAAGCTCTTAGAAATGCGCGATCTACAGACTTAAATAATGCATGTAAGACGCGATCAATTTCTTCGTTCGATCTTTGAGAAGCTAAAATGGTTGAAATATTAATGAATACCTCATTAACAAATTAATTAGTGTCAAAAAGTGAATGCGGACTGCCAATGCGTATTTAGGTTAGTATTTCAATTCAATATGGTATTTACGTAGTTGATTGGCGTTTGACGTTTCGGTGTGTGAACTTGTAGACAGGTCCCTGTCAACAGTGTAACCGTGCTCGGTATATTGATATAAAACCATCGATAGAAAGATACGCCTATCGATCCGATATTGTAAAATTATCGATTTCCCTGAGCAGTATGAGTAGATCCCCTGGGAAGTATCTGAATAACCAGATTTCGCATTCCCTTCTACTCTGAACGTCGCATAATCAATCTAGCAACATTCTCTAAATTGGGGATGCCGCAGACTGCAGGGTCCGGGCTAATGGGCATCTTGTTCAGCTTACCCAACAAAAAACCTCCCTCTAATATAACAAGTCGCTTTGGTGTGACCGCAGTAAGATTTTAAAGTTGCACAAATTTTCTTATTAAAACATTGTAATGGCTACTAATTCTATTTTTTCAATTTCTCTAGTCTGGATTAATATTCAAATTTTAGAACTCGACTTAAGTATACAAATTACTAAACAGTACAGGGTGACTCGTAAGTGATGCGAAATTTTTAAGAACGTATTCGATAAAACCAGTTTATACGAACATCACGTCAAATCTCACGAAAATGGTAAAAAAAATTAAATCTCGTTCGAAATAGTGTTGTGTGTGATTCAAAATTTCAAAATGAGTTTTATGAGGTGCTCTAATAATGAAATGAGGTGTTGTCCTACTTCAAATGAGGTGAGTACGGAGTGCGATGTTTGAGGTGAGTCTAAAATAAGCCAAAACACATTACAATCTCACCCCCTCAAAATATTTCTAGTAATACAAATTATTTATATTAATTCAAAACCTATTGTAGCAATTCAAATTATTTGTGCCAATAAAAAACCTTTTGCAGTAATACAAAGAAAAAGAGTTGTGCAAATGTATTCTGTGAGTTGGCGGGACGTTTTACGTTTTTGGACATCAAAACTAGTTCAAAACAACTAGATTACAGTATTTTAAAATCAAATTGCTACAAATTGCTATTGAAGATTGTGGTGTCTGGGGCATGTAGTTGGAACCTAATCCAGCAAAAAGGGTATAAAAGGGTACAGCCAATTCCCACTTAATAAATTGTATATCCTATATTTATAAATCCCTCCGTATGGTCACCATACTATAAAGTTCATTCTCAATCATTGGAAAAGGTTAAGTCTAAAGTCATGGTGTTTGAAAGAGAAAGTACGAGAACAGTGTGTGATATAGTTGTGAACGATGAATACTTGGAGCAGGTGGATGAGTTTGTGTATCTGGGTAGTATGTTTACGAGAGATGGGAAGGCTGATAGAGATATCGAAAGAAGGGTAACTCCGTTAATGGAGGACTGAATGCCGTTGGCGCTAATAAAAAACTGTCAAAAGGAGCGAAACTAGCAGTCCACAATGGAGTCCTGGTACCTACCCTGATGTATGGCAGTGAGGCATGGAACTGGCAGAGGAAGGATGAAAGTAAACTGAATGCTGTAGAAATGAGATCCCTGAGGCGTATGTGTGGTAAAACCATGTATGATCGTGTAAGAAATGTGGAGATCCGCAAAGAATGTAAGGCTGATGTAAGCGTAATGAGTAAGATTAAGAAAGGGACCCTCAGATGGTTTGGGCATGTAGAGCGAATGAACGAAGAAAGTAGTGTAAGAAGAATATATGACGCAAATGTGAATGGTAGAAGAAGTCGGGGACGCCCGAGGAAGACATGGCACGATCAAGTGAATCAGATACTTGAGTCGGGCCATGTCAAAAGCCAGAATAATAGAAGAGTATGTATGAGACGATGTATGAATGTGAGTGAAGCAAAGAGTGTGTGCCAGGACCGAGTTGTTTGGCGGTCCGTCCTCTCTGCCTACCCCTGCGGGGAAACGGCGTGATGGTTAGTTAGTTAGTTAGTTATAAATCGTATATTTTAGAAATACGTTCATAGTGTAATCATTGTGTAAGATTTTTGTGTTCGGTTCGATTTGTATGTTGAACGCGCCCTTCGATTTTGATACAGACGACATCATCATAATTATCTATAAAAATATTGATAATATTTGGAAGATTTACATATAACCGTTTTTTGCAAAATCACCTAAAGTGTGCTAAAACTGTAGGTACTCCACAATGGCGTCTCGATTGATAATTACCTCTAGGATTATAAGTTATTATTTAACTAGATAGAGGACAAACCGCCAAAAAACTCGGTCTCGGCACACTCTCTTTGCCTCATTCACATTCGTACATCGTCTCCCACATGCTCTTCTATTATTATGACTCCTGACATGCCATGTCTTCCTCGGGCGTCCCCGACTTCTTCTACCATTCACATTCGCGTCATATATTCTCCTCAGACTTCTTTCTTCGTTCATTACCTCTACCAAACCATCTGAGCGTTCCTTTTGTTATTTAATCATTTTCAAAACTCAAAATGAACTATTACAGATGATAGAAACAATTGAAGGTGTAGCAAATACGTGTGCCCGCTATCGTCAAGCTACGACCAAATTGCACACTGCATGTGTGGGTAGATAGAAACAAATGTAGGGCGATGCTATGCTTTGTTTCAGCACGTTCAGTTTGCATTTTATATGAAATTGAGAAAGAACATGAACCCTGTGTTCATAAAATGAACTCAATTATTTGTTTGAAATGGCTCCTCATTTCATCTGCCAATATTTACCATCATCTACCAGATATCCTTTAGATCAGTGGTCCCCAACCCCCGGTCCGTGGATCAAATGCCACCGGGTCACCCAAGGCCCTGCTTAAAAATAAAAATTACGTAAAAAAAATCGAACATACCCAATAAAAAATTAAATAATTATCGACAAAAAATAATTATTCTGTTAAGAACCCCTTCACGCCAAGTTGCCGACAAGTTAGAAGTAAAAACAACTAAAAGAACAAAAAGAACGACAACTTAGAAGTAAAAAAACACGACTGGGCTTCCATCTTGCGCACTTGCATAATATATAACGTAATTGAGTGAGACGCAACCTCATGATTCACCGCTCTTATATTCTGCTTGCCCAAATGCAAGTGGAATCGTTTTATTGAGAACACGTGACAGGTTAGATTAAGGGGTCATCCGTAAATTACGTCACACATTAAGGGGGGGGGGGAGGGGAGTAGAGAAGTATGACATTATGTGACAACAGGTATGGGGGGTCATCAGATCTGTGACGTCACGTGTAAAAATCTGCTGTTTTGATTATTTTTAATAATAAATAATAATAATTGGACAATTTGTAGAGCGCCGTTTTTGTGAAAAATCACCTCAAGGGCGCTTTAGATGTAAAATTGCAAAATATGTGACGTCACACATGGGGGGAGGGGGTTTAACAAATGTGACGATGTGTGACAGAGTGTGGGAAGGTAAGGGGGGGGGGTCTAAAAAAATCATGAAATTCGTTTGACGAAATTTATGGATGACCCCTAACAGGTATTTGACAGTAATGGTGAATTTATTCCTGTTTTCCAACAAAATACTTCTATTACGACCAACTAGAGCTTATCATTATGTTTATAATTATTTTAATTTCGCAAATGTATAATGAAAGATTAACCAAATTCTGAATCGTGTACTTACTATATTTTAAGAGATATTTACATTTTTGAGGCTATATATTTTTTTTTATTAAAAGAAGTTTATACAATGAACAAAAAAATTGTGTTAATTCATCCGCCATGCTAGGGATGTCCCTGTGTTATGGCGGATGAAGTTTACAGATTGTGTAGGTACAGTGTACAGTTATTAAAATATGCAATTCATTTAAGTAGTTTAAATAACAAATTTATTAACAAATTAAGTTAGTAATTTAAGTAACACATTCAATTAATTTAAGTTACAAGTTGTATTAATTATATTACAATTCAATTAAAATAGCAAATTTTACACATCATCGTTACTAAATGTAAGGATCCATTTTGATAATTTTTTTAAAGATATGGGGTTGGGTTTCGGATTTTAGGTTCTCGGGGAGAAGGTTAAACATTTTAGGAGCTAAGTATATGAAATATCTTTGAGCTGATGTGGTGCGTAGTGTAGGAACATTGTAGTGTCGTTTGGTTATTGTTCTGGTGGTGTAACTGTGATGTAAGAGAGTTTTTTTTTCTTGTATTTGAATATGAAATGTGTTAGTGTAAATTTTAGATGAAGTTGCCGTATGTTTAAGACATTATATTCTGTGAAGAGTCTATTGGAGGAATATCTTGTTGGTCGCTTGTTGATAGCACGTAAAATCGTTTTTTGGGCTTTTTGGAGAGGATCAATAAAATTAAGAGGACAGCCGCCCCAAATTATGATGCCATATGCTAACTGGGATTGGCAGAGAGCATAGTAAACCGTTTTTAGTGTTATAGGAGTAAGTATATTTCTTAGAGTTCGAAAAACATGAGAGAGCTTGCGAATTCTATAATATACTAGTTATATATTTTAGGTGACATAATAAAGTGCCCTCCTTAGCGGGCAGCGGTATAATAATTATCAACTATAGACCGGTTCGCGGCGATAAAAAGGTTGGGGACCACTGCTTTAGATAATATTCGTTTGTTTGAATAACAAAGTTTGAACGTTTGCAGTAGACGGTATGTAGATAAACTTTAATATTGCTGTGGGTACATAAAAAATATGAATTTGCATCCCGAACCTAGGAGAATAATTACTTTTAACTTATGTTAATCTAATGCTATAAATTTAAATTAAATTACAAAAAGTGTAGCAGCTTTCTTTGTGTATTTCCATAAATTTTCCGTCCATTGTGATAATTCTTTTATTGATTGTTTTTTCAGCGATGTTTTATTTATGTTTGGAGTTTTTGGCAATGACTTTGAAAATGCGGTACCTATTTTAAGACGAGCTTTTTGTTTTGAATAATTTGGGCAAAATGCTACTTAACATAAGCCAGCCTTGAATGAAATTGACCAAAATGGTATATTTTAAAATTTGGTTGAAACATGATTCGAACATGGTTGTAACATGGTTTAAACAAAGTTCCAAGATCGTTCAAAAAAATGCCAATAGATACAATGATAGAATTTAATGAAAATTAAATTTTTTTGTATCTACATAACGAAATATCTAAATAATCGTCATTTTTCGAAACCAATGGCTTTTTCGTCAGATAAACGTATACTGAAAATTTACAAAGAGTAAAAATAATAGATAAATATAGCTCTCTTTTTATAACTTTTGAAGGTTATTCCCATCCGTGGTCCCGAGGTAAAACTTTCGACTGTCAATTCGAAGGTCGCGGGTTCGAACCCGGCGTGTGCATATAAATTTTATTTGATTAATTTTTGGTTTTTAACAATTAATTAATTAAAAATAATATACAGCTTATTAGCGGCACGTTCCAGAGTGGAAGATACTCTCAGTGTCGCCCTGGTGTAAGACCACTATCCAGAACCGAAACGTTGCTTGAAATGGCTTTGACTGTGTTTGGTGACCAGATCTGAATAAAAAGGTACTTTCCCACCTTTCTCTTCCCCATTTCCTTCCCCTCCCCATCTCCTTCCCCTCCCACTACCTTCAGCCTCACAACATACCACAATTGGGGTTGCCATAGTCTTACTGACTTCAGACGGGAGCAGTTGGGGATTTTTGTGCGGTATTTATATATATATTTTTTTAAATATTTCATTAAAGAAGAAGATAACACTGCTTAACTGTCTGTTATAGCTTGTTCGCTTTGGGAAAGTAATTAGTCGAGTAACGAGTATACTCACTACTTGACTAACCAAAATGCTACTACAAAAACTACTTCTACAAAATTTATGGTGTTTGGACACGTTTAGTTACTAAAATACTCATATTCGATTAAAATACTAAGCCATAGGTGACATTGAAAATATCGATGGTTAATGCAGAATCGTTAAGTAGTTGAGTTGCTCTGTTTAATGGCGCATTCTGATGCACAAATTGTCACAAATTCTCGCTTTCAGAGCAAAAAAAAGTGCATGGGATCTCCCACGAGTATACTTGTTAGGGACAGTTGATCTCTTCCAACGTTGGCGTATTAAATATAGTTCTAGAGATTAACTAATAAAAATGTTAACCTTAAAATGTTTTTCGGAGGGCTTCTAAGGTGCTGAAATCGAACATTCCTGGTAAGAACTAGGATAGATACAGAAATTGGTTTAATAATAACGGAAAAACCATTCTTGTACTTTTTCTATTATTAGGATATAGTTTTGTTCGGAATGCGGCCATACAATGGATGTGTACTCCAGGATGCTGCGAAGAATTAAATTATTACATAGATGGAGCGAATTTCACAAAATAAGCTCCAGGTTCCATTTCCTGGCTGACGGTTTTGGGCCTTCCAACACCAGCAATGTCTTAGAAATTTTCATAATATAGGTCGTTCAGATATAGTTTTGTTCAGAATGGGGCCACATAATGGATGTGTATTCCAAGATGCTGCGAAGTATTAAATTATTAGATACATGGCGCGAATTTTACAAAATAAGCTCCAGGTTCCATTTCTTGGCTGAGGATTTTTGGTCTGTTCCAATACCAGCAATGTTTTAGAAATTTTCATAATATAGGCCGTTCACAATATTCTACTACTCTTTCTGTTATCATCAAAGTTGTCACATGTTGTGACAAACCGCAAGTCCTTAGACAAAGAACAGTCTAAAGAGAATGTGACAAGCCGCTTGCTGGCAGACAAAAGAGAAGTTTAGTAACATGAACTACGACAAAGTCTACACTCGCGGTTACTAAATGATTGTTTTACTTCCGTGACTTTGAAACTGTTTTATCGTTAATTTGTATGTACGTAATTATGTTAACGGCGAATACGAGACTCAAATAATAGTATTTTACGATGCTTTCTTTATAGTAATTAAAAAGTAGAGATAGAAAATCTTGTAAATGTGATACATACAATGTCACATTTGTGATTCGTTTCAAAACCTTTCAAATGATGGCAACCCAAATTTGGGTAGCTTTAGGTAGGTGATTTTTACAAATTTGAATGATTTTTTAAGTGAAACTTCTTTAGCACCGTTGTGATTTGAATGCGGATAAACGGAAATGGCACTAAACAGAGACAAACA
Source organism: Glyphotaelius pellucidus (assembly GCA_936435175.1). NCBI lineage: Eukaryota > Metazoa > Arthropoda > Insecta > Trichoptera > Limnephilidae > Glyphotaelius > Glyphotaelius pellucidus. Next base: position 17,593,167 of record OW386559.1, on the reverse strand, counting down.
CATACATCTATAGGGTTTAGCCTGGGAGAGAATGAGATAGAATGAAATCTTATCTACGAACAGTACCTATGAAGCGTCGCGCTGGCCGCTTTGATTAAGACATCACTTTTCCTATTGGCTGAGACTGTTTTGGTGAAGTTTCGCTTCTACCGCGTGTGAGCTGCACTCGATTTTTTATTTTTTTATTTCACTCGTGTAGTCGCTAGATCAAACACCAAAAAAACGTCACTTTTTTTAATTTTAATTGTTTTTATATTAATCCCGCACAAGAGTCCCAGCTGCTCTCGTCTGGAGCCAGTGAGACTACGGCATCCTCAATTGAGGTATGTTGTGAGGCTGAAGATGGTGGGGAGGGGAACACGGCTAAAGCCATTTCAAGCAACGTTTCAATTCTGAATGGTGGTCTTACACCAGGGCGATACTGAGAGTATCTTCCTCTGCAACGTGCCGCAAATATACTATACATTATTAAAAATGATTTCATTGAAAAATAACACAAAATAATCAAATAAGCGACCTTCAGATTGCGTGTCAAGAGCCTTACCGCTAGACCACGCCGACCGTCACTAATGTCCTTCTCATGGAATATTCTAGATTACGTTTTGCATCACGTAGTTATCAAGTAATTTTAAATTGTTTTCTAGAAATTAGTCATCTGTTTATGTGCAAAAGTACCCACAAGTGTGACATTTTCAAAATTTGGCCCCAGACGGTTGGGAGCAGTTGGAACTCTTGTGCAGTATTCACATAAAAAAAAAATCAGTTGGACAATCTGGCCGCAATGATGCAATTTTATAAAATGTTTAATTCCAAATGGAATAAAATAAAACGTTTTATTTTGATGGCAATTAATTGCTAATCTCGTACCACGTCCAATAAACATCACGTAAATGTTTTTTTATGCCAGTTGATGCGTTTCACAATTTTCTGAACTGTGAAATCGGATTCATTCTACCAAATACGTGTATTTAACAATTTAAATGTAAAAAAACGCTAAGTGCCACATGTTACAATGTAGTAGTTTGTGATATACTCTTTTTTGGTACTAGGATTCATGCGAAATGGTAATAATTTTTTTTTTTTTTTTACAATATCTCTACACAGGACGCCCTGAGGTAAATAATTTCCCTCAGGGCCTATGTCATCTGGGATGATGTGTGGAGGGTCTTTTTGAGGAGAGGAAGGAATGAACATTAATCTTGAAGATACCCATGTTGTAGGAGGGAGGAAACACAAAAGCCGGCAAATCGTTCCATAGCCGAGCTGTTGAACTCAAGAACTAGTCGAAAAAACGATCCGTTCTCATGTGACAAATGTCAACCGTGTACACATGTTGGGCGCGCGTTTGGCGTGTCTCCCGACTATGCACCGGTGCCGAAAGGATCAATGACGCTAGTTCCTCAGAGCATCTTCCATTGAAATACCGGTAGAACAATGATAGCATTCCCACCCGACGCCTGTGCTCTTAAGATTGCGATCCGTTCGTTAAGGTGGGAGAATCTATCAAACGGACCGCCCGTTTTTGCACAGAGTCGAGGGTATTTTTCAAGTATTTTGGAGCTCCAGACCAGAGTGGCTGCCAAATTCAACCGTGGGGCGCACTTGCGATTTGTACAGGGTTAGCAGTTGTGTACTATTAAAGTATCTGCGGGCCCTGTACAGTGCGCCCAGTTTTTAGGCTAAAGGGCGCGGACCTCGGGCCTCGTCTGCGGTCTGGGCCGATAGCCATGCACATTATCATTGGGACTGCCTGGTGGTTTGTTGAATACCTACTCTGAATTTTTTTGGTTTTGCATTTTATTTTCTTTTTGTTATTATTGTAAATACTTGCATTATGTTATCACTGTTTTTTTTCGCTATTTCTCTCTTTCCAGAAGGCTTCTTCAACTGGGTGCAGCTCTTATTTATTTTTTTCTTACTAACACTCTTATCTCTATTTTTTTTTTTAATGTTACGGATTTCAGAGGAATTAGGGGCTGATACTTCTACTTTTCTTTTGTGTTATGTTATTACATTAACATAAGTACTTACATGTACTTGCATACTGCTTACTAACCCCATATGCATGGACATTGGAGGGTCTAGAGTCGTTCAAATAAATGTAGCTTCGTTTAATCAAAAATAGAGTCTTGACGTGTGCGGTGAAGGAGGAAACCATATGTTTCCTTATAACGCCGTTGGGAAAGTGGTGGGGTCCCCTCCAATGCGCCCAGTTTTTGAGAGGCTAACTTAACTCTGGCTTCGATGGAGCCCCCATACCTGAGCTGGTCACTTATAGTTACACCAAGCATATCAAAGGAGCTAGAATTGCGAAATTTTTCGCATATTTCGTAAAGATCTAATGTTAGTCATGTTGTTACGCTGCGCTATAAAAATCACAATATTTCACGCAATGCTTTAACCCTCTTGGATTTTAAATATTTTTACCTGCAAATTTCAACGACGTCGACTGTGAAATGAGTCGTTCAATTTCTAAATCCGCTATATCAACTTTCATTGATTGTGAGAAATCCCCCAAAAAACTGTCACATCTCTAGCGTACATAATTTATTTAATTTTTATTTTATTTATTTATTTACAAGAATTGTTTTTTAACATTACAAGTGATTACATTACCCAAAGTTATACAATATAACGTTATTATTCTACTACTCCATAAGGTGAGCTCTAGGAGCTCGTGTTTATGGGAGGAGTATTTACTTGCAAAAAAATAATGTTCTAATGAATCAATGATCTAACAATGATCAAAGACTTATGAAATAAATAAAAACATTTTTTTTTTACATGAATACCGCACAAGAGTCCCAACTGCTCCCGCCTGGAGCCAGTGAGACTATAGCATCCCCAATTGGGGTATGTTGTAAGGCTGAAGGTAGTGGGGAGGGGAAGGAGATGGGGAAGAGGAAGGTGGGAAGTACCTGGCTATTCAGATCTGGTCACCAAACAAGGCAAAAGTCATTTCAAGCAACTTTTCAATTCTGAATGGTGGTCTCACACCAGAGCAATACTGAGAGTATCTTCCACTCTGAAGGATATCTTGACACAGGTAAACAATTTAGAAAAAAATAGTTATTGAAAGACAATAACAATATTTTTTTATATCAAATATTACAGATTAAGTACCTAAGGGTAAATTAAGGGTACAATATATCATTATCCAATTTCAGGGACTTAATTTGCTTTTTTATAATTATCATCAATATATTAATACGTGAAGCCAAAACTTTGTACCCCTTTTTACGAAAATTGCGCGGACGGAGGAGTATGAAATTTCGCACACTTATAGTTTATATAGAGGAGAAGTGCAGAATGCTAATATTTTTTTAAAATTATGCATAAAAATAGATTAAATCAATAACAAAAACATTACACACACTACCACGTATTTGACACACCCACTCGCGTCTTTACTCTATTGTTTATTGAGTCTATGGTCAAATTGAGAATATATTAATATTGTTTGTCTTTAATATTATTTGTCTATGGTCTTACTGAATGTCAAACATAAAAAAAACGTTACAATTATGGTCGAATTTCGACCATTGGGCGACCACTAGTATTTATAATTGCTTTTCAATTTTTTGGATTTCATTAAATGGAATAATATAATTTCGTAAAGTGTTAATTTTTTATGTGTGTTTAGCATAATTTAAGTAATTTACATAAATAAAATGGGTAAAGCGGATTTTGATAGTCACTTCGTGATTTACTCACAACATAGAGGGTTTTGAAGGTTTAACTGACCTAAGGGGCGAGTTTCTACACCCGCCATCTTGGCAAAATAACTGCTCGTGATTGGTTGAATTCCGATACAGCGAGTTTCGATATTAACTTCTTGAATGATATAGCGGGTTTTGTTTCTCACTCGCAGTTTTAACATGGTTTTTGGTCGTGATAAGGGAGGTTTTGAAACTCAATTTTAGGTTCCTCTTTGTACCTTGCAAAAATGTAAACAAGATATCATACTCATCGTTTTGTCAAAAAATCGGATATAGCGGTTATTGAAATTATAGGACTCAAATGTTAATCCCCAAATGGGGAATGTTGCGAGGCTGAAATAAGTGGGTAAGGGAAGAAGATGGGGAATATGATGTTAGAAAGAACTTGATTATTCAGAACTGGTCATCAAATATGGCTAAAGGCAGTTTTAAGCAACGCTTTCGATTGAAAATTGATCAAAATGAAATTACATTAAAACAGTAATTTATTTATTAACCCCTTGAAGGCTTTTATATGCTTACATGATTATCGGTAAGTTGTTCGGGAGTAAAATAAAAAGTGAATGTTATGTAACATCATAAACTGAATGTGAAAGATATAAGTATGCAAGTAGTGGGCGTACTGTACAGGGCCCGCCGATACTTCAACAGTACACAACTGTTAACCTTGTACAAATCACAAGTGCGCCCCACGGTTAAATTTGGCAGCCACCTCTGGTCTGGAGCTCCAAAATACTTGAAAAATACCCTCGACTCTGTGCAGAAACGGGCGGTCCGTTTGATAGATTCTCTCACTTAACGAACGGATTGCAATCTTTAGAGCACAGGCGTAGGGTGGGAATGCTATCCATGTTCTACCGGTATTTCAATGGAAGATGCTCTGAGGAACTAGCATCATTGATCTCTTTGCCACCGGTGCATAGTCGGGAGACACGTCAAACACGAGCCCAACATATGTACACGGTTGACATTCGTCACATGAAAACGGATCGTTTTTTCGACTCGTTCTTGAGTTCAACAGCTCGGCTGTAGAACGATTTTCCGGCTTCTGTGTTTCCTCTCTCCTACAACATGGGTCTCTTCAAGTCCAATGTTCATTCCTTTCTCTCCTCAAAAAGACCCTCCACACAGCATCCCAGATGACATGGGCCTTGAAGGAAATTATTTTCCTCAGGGCCTCCTGTGTGGAGTTAATGTTAAAATAAAGTAGGCATGTAATTAATGAAATTATATATATTTGCCTGCGTCGGGTTTCGAACCTGCGACCATAAATTGGAAGCCGCGCTTCGAATTTCATCGGTGGTCAGTAATCCCCGACATTAAAAACTACGCCAGCGTTATGCTCTAATTAAATAGTATCTACATTATTAAAATTGAAATTATTTCAAATGCCATGAACCACCGAAAAGTTTCTCATAGAAATGCAATCATACAAAATAAAATAAAAAATGTGATCGACATATTTTTATAAATTATACCGATCTGTAAAAAAAAATCGTGTCGCGTATTTAAATAACACTTTTCGATTCCTAAGGATCATTGATTCCTTCGGCACCGAATAGTTGGGAATTACGCCGAATGCACGCCCAATATTTGTATGCAGTAGTTGACATTTGTCACATTTCGACGACTCGTTTTTCGGTTGAACAGCTCGGCTGTGGAACGATTTGCCAGCCTCTGTTGCCTCCCTCTTACAACATGTGTCTCTTCAAGACCCATGTTCATTCCTCCCTCTCCACACAGCATCCCACAAACATGATATAGGCCCTAAGAAAAATTATTTTCCTCAAGGCCTACTGTTTGGAGTAAATGTTAAAAAAAATACAGGTCGCTGAAACCGATTGATCGGTGTTAATTATTTATTTATTGATCTTTGAGAAATCATCAATTGAATTTTTTTATTTATTTCGTTATACAAGAAATACAACGAATTAAAGATTTCATCTTTGTGTTAAGAAAAAACAAATTATTATATAAAATAAAAACAAAACCGCAAATGTTAATGGTAAGACATGGCATGATCAAGTGAACCGTACACTTAGTTGGGGCATGTCGAGAGGCAGAATAACCCAAGAGTGTCTGTAAGACAATACATCAATGTGAATGAGGCAAGGTGCCGTTCCGGAAACTATTTATTGGATAACCAATACCTCTACCATAGGTCACCCCAAGAGCTTCGTCATGTTTGGTGACTTAGCAAGGATGTCCGGGTTCATGGGGTGAGGTTTTTCGGAGTCTTGGCAGCGGATGCACCTGTCCCCAACTGCATGGCATTCCAGATGGGGAGAGACTGGTTGAGGGAGATCTTTTGACCTTTCCAGCAGGACTCTCTCGGAACACCGCAAGGGTACGAATGGATTCTTATGTCCAACACTCCTGGACACACCGACCTCCAGACTCCTACTCACCCCTTATATCTTTTCCCTTCCCAGAACTTACCCTCCTTCCATTTCTAAAAATACCTTCCACATAGCATCCCCAAAGATGACACAGGCCCTATAGTTACATACTATATTTCTCAGGGCCTCTTATGTGGAACTAATGCAAAAATAAAATATTCCATAAACATATGAATATTAGTAGACGAGAACAGATAGGAGAGGGGTACAAACCAACTATAGCAGGACGCAGAGAGACAAGATAATAAATCAATCTGACAGTATATAGGCATCTCACATTATAACATCACCATTTAGTTCTATGGTAAAATCTGCTTTTGAATGAATAGACCTTTTTACACGTTATGTACAAATTTGCGAATTCCAAATACGGTAAAGTAAAGTTCGCCTGTTTTCAGAGTCGAATATTTTGTTGCCGTATTTAATAAGACATTTTTACAAATTTTTCATAATTTACTTTAGTTAACAGCGACGAGCGCACTTGAGAAACGCCTACATGTATATGTTACTAAAATTGATCATATTAGATGATCTGAATATGCTTAAAATAAGGTAAAATAATGCTTACCTATGGAATGTAATACGACAATTGGGTCTATTCTCTTTTTCACTTCCATTTTTACACGTTTTCATAGAACGAGCCACCATTTTTGCCGTGTTATTTCGTAAAGTGTACCGATGAGAGCTCGATGCTGGTTCGCATAAGAATGATGACGTCATTTTCTAGATTCGCGCAAGACTATCCGCGAACCCAGCCGGCTCCAAATAGAACCGGTATGGGGAGGGGGAAATAATACGCTTTTATCAATTAGGGCAATCACTTAGGACATATTCATATGTCTATGATTTATTCAGTTCGCAATTCGAAAATATCCAATTCTGATAACATGCTATTGCAATTATGTATGACACAGTCTGTTCTACCAAGAATTTTGTTTTCAGTCTCATTAGCATTAATTCACTTTGCACATGACGGAAGAGCGCGTGTAGCGCTCGGGTACATCCCATAATTTAAGATAATTTATTATTTAAAGTTAAATATTATGCTTTCTTCGGGCACACAGTGGGAGGCGGGAATGGGTACCGCCGCCCCGGGAACCTTTATTGGATAACCAACACCTCTGCCATAGGTCACCCCAAGTGGTTCGCTACGTTTGGTGATTTAGCAGGGGTGCCCGGGTTCATGGGGTGCGGTTTGTCTAGGTCTTGGAGGTGGATGACCAGGACACACTGAACCCCAGATTCCTACCCACCCCTTAAACCCTTTTCCTTCCCAGAACTCTCCTCCCCTTCCTTTCCTTTAAAAAAACCCTCCACACAGCATTCCCAAAGATGACATAGGCCCTGAGGGAAATTATTTTCCTCAGGGCCTCCTGTGTGGAGCTCACGTAAAAAAAAAAAAAAAACACGGATACGCCCATAACACACGTTTATCGTTCTGTCTCTTCAGTGCAAAATGTTAATATATTGTAAATACACTTTCGGAGCGCGAGTATTAATCCACAAGTACAAACAAATAATAAATTGTTATTAAACCCAGCTCAATTATACTATGCAAACGATTTACGTTCCATTTTGTTTGTTAGTTTTAAAAGAGAGTGCCATGTAAACATGTTAAATGTTAACCATCAAAAACCCATGTACATTTCAAAACATGGTTATGGGTTATAAAATCCATATTTATTCATTAGCACGTGGTGAATTATTTACGAAGCCACGATATTGGAGAGATAATAATATTGGTGGTGAGAAATTGGTCGTCTGAGAGCGAAAGCTCTCAAGGTATAAAAAATTTACTATTTTTCGATATCATGGAAACGTTTTCAAAGATATTTTACAAACACGTACATTTTGATATTTTAATAAGGGAGTAGGTATTCTAGTCTAGAAGCATGAATTCTAGGTATTTTTTCAGGTGCAGTAAAAAAACCAATAATATATTTAAAAACCTTTATTTTATCAAATATTGATGATTTATATAGCGCCGTTTTTGTGAAAAATCACCTCAAGGGCGCTGCACAAACTTAACTAAAAATGGCGCCCTGGTTGACACAATTGCAACCCTCCTAGTAATAATATAAAAATAAAAATAAATAAATAAAAAACAAATTAATTCTTATTCAAACAAATGCGGCTATGGCCCGAGCTAAGGGAAAAGCAAAAAAAAAAAAATCGCAAAATGGCAGCTGTCTGAAATAAAAAAGACATTTTGTCACCACTTTTTTTGATTTTCCAAATTTTTTTGAAACAGTAAAATTTTTAATTTTGTTATAGTTTTCGGACGATAAAGTAATGTATAGAGAAGGCTCACACCAAATTTCAAGTAAATTGGTTCAGTAAAACTTGATATATCGTGTCAACCGTCTCGAAAAAAGTGGTTTTGGGAAACACCAGTTTTTTGCTCTATTTAGATTTTAGTTAGATTTCGTCAAAACCGGTCGAACTTAAATGGCTCCAACTCTTAAAATAATTCGAATTTTGAAAAATCCTGTAAAGGTAATATTCTTTAAAATTTAAACCATCGAAATATGAAGAAATATTTTTAAAATTTTTGTTTTTTAAAAAAAAGCTTTTTTGTTATTTTTATGAAGCCGCAAACATTGTTGAACGAATGTCAAGATAAAATGAAAATGCGCCTTTTTTATTAAATTGTATATTTACAAGCATATAAGTCGGGCTGCCTATCAAAAACTTCAACATAAAATAAAATTATTTTTGACACAGGTTTATTGTGCATTGTAAAAAGGCTCTTCAACTATCTTCACTTATGCTTTTTTGCCATCATTGTGGACAGTACAATAATAATTGCTAGCGTTACTGCAAATAAGAAAGTTGTTGATCGTGACCAATGGAAAATTTAACCAATTATAATAACACACTGTTGCAATGTACTTTAAAGAAAGCTTTCACGAATAGGTTAGTTAGTTCTCAGTTGATAGGTTTGTTAATTTATATTATACTAGCTTTTCCCCGCGGCTTCGCTCGCATGGTATTACGGGAAATTACTGTAGCGCTTGCCCTTTTCAATTCCCCCCCCCCCCCCCCCCCCACCACCCTCTCCCGCAGTCCATTCATTCATTCCCTTACATTCAGTTTTCAAACATCTCGCCTGCCACCTAAATTTCATAATTTCATAAAGAAAAAAAGAATTATCCAATTTTGTTCATTCGTTCGGAATTTATGCGCTTACAAACATTTCGGATATTTATTTTTATTTAAATATTTGGAAATTTGTTAATATAAAAAAAGAATTACACTATTTATTATTCAATCTTTATAATCGATTCGAATATTATTTTTAATGTAGGAGCTCTCATCTGATATTTATTCCAATATATTTTAGCTTGTCCAAAAAAAAAACATATTCTAATATTTAAATTTTCTGGAACAGTAGTCGACCAGTAGGTAGGGGGCTGAGTATCTACCAGCGTAGAGCCCACAAATATATCAAAATCGTTTCCCTGGAAACGATTTTTTTTCTGACGTTAGCAAAAACTCGCTTTTGTTAGCGACAGAAAACGTATTACAAATATAATATATTAATATAAACGCTAGGAATTTTTCCGTTTTCATGCTATACAAAATTTAAAATCGCGCGTCGTATTTGCACGAGGCAAGTAAGCGAAAAAGTGATTTTTATTTACTTTTTGCATAATTTTATAAGAATGAAAAAAAGTTAGAACATACAAAACCTCAAAAATATTCTTTGCCATAAAGGGGAATTTTTTGAAAATTGTTTCTTAGTTAATAGTTAAATCATGAAAAAACATTTTTTTTAATGGTTTACGCTTATATTTTTTGTTTTGTAAATAATAATTTTATTGTAATTCTAATGCATAGAAAAGCTAGTAAAAGCTTCAATTTATCCGTAGCATATTTTATTATGTTCATATTGTAAACCGATTCGTCGTTAAGATGAATCTAAATAGTATCTGAATAAGATTTCACGTATAGCTTCATCTTAAACTCACCCCTTGAAGATGGGCACCCCTGCTAAGTCACCAAACTTACCGAACTACTTGGCTTAACCTATAGCAGGGGTGCTGGTAAATAACTGTATAAATGCTTCTCGGGGCGGCGATCCCAATACTATAATTGTTTTTACAAAACTTTACACGAAAAACATACATTTTCAAAATTTTAACATTAACCAATCAATTAATTAAACAACAAGACCTAAGAAAAATATATTTCGGATTATGCAACTCCATCTTAACGTATGGTAGAACAATTTTAAATCCGCTTGTGAAGGCCCAGAAATCCATAATTAGAGTCATAATGCGTAAACCCTGTAGGTTCTCTAGCGATCAGCTCTACAAACAATTTAATGTACTTGATGTTCGTCAAAACTACATTAAAAAGGTTACTATCCATGTACACAAAATCTAGAAAATCTCATAAAATTGAACATAAATATTTCACAAGAAGTCACACTAGAAAGGATCTCGTGGTCCCAAAGAGCAATCTACATATCTGGGACCGAAATTGTATAATAAAATCCCCCCAGAATTAAATATTAAGATATGCAAAATGTCCTGCATCGGTTCATTAATAACTAAATGGTTGATTGACTTGGGTAGAATGGAGTCTGAAAAACTATTAAATAATGTCACTTAAAGTTTTACATGGTTATCTAAAAATGCCACAATAAATATAAACTTAGTACATATTTAAATTAGAAAAAAAAAAAAAAAATTAACATTTTATTTCAAAATACATGTCTGGCTTTTTCATCAGCAATTCCTTAGAACAGGCAATCTGCCTAGCTAGGAACTAATATCGACCTGCAAGACATAATAACACTTGTACACATTTTTAATATTTACAGTTATCTTGAAAAATTATTATTATGTTATTTTTGCTATTTAATTGTATCTAATGTAATATAATAAAATAAAAAATCAAGAATCAGAACATTATTTGTATTTTTGACTACCTCTACTAATGGAATCATAACCCTATTATTACGGATACAACGTCATTCTTCACAAATATCCATAATATGTCATTATTTATGCTACAGACATAGACAAACAATTTACTTTGGAATTTCCTCTGCCATGCATCACTGATGTATTTTTGAAACTGTTACATCATTCCGTATGCACAACTTTAAAAACTAACGAAGACAACATAACGTGTACAATCAACCGTATTATTCCAATTTTACTAATCAAACGAATGTTTTTTTTCTGTAGTCGCTGTTAAAGTTGAACGGGAATCGTAGGTAATGCCTTATTTCAGAGCTTCTCAAACCTTTTTGCTCTCAATCCCCGTATTTTTAACGCCCCCGCCTGCTCCGCGTCTCTATAGGAAAATGTTGTCGCTTTTAACCACTCAAACGTGTTTGTTTACACGACAATGTAATATTGGTAGACGTTCGTATGACGTACGAGGCGTACCTGAGTTATTAAAACACGTAATGACATTGACTTGAAGATTAAATCGTAAAAAGATAGGTAATGTATTTGTTGAGACCATCTGATTTGATAATCTGTTGTTTGTTGTATTCGTTTTTGATGGGAAATATTTTAATCATGAATGGAATGATTCATCGGTGTACATTTTGAAGTAAGGTTAGGTTAGCTGAGTGCTACTATTCCAACTTACCACGGTATCAACATGAACTATTTAAACCAATGTCATTTTTGTTTTAATATATTTATGTATTTAAAATACCTTCTTTGAAAATCATTAACCTACTCCTTACATCTGCAATGCGAGTCATTTTTGCTCATAGTAATCTACCTTGTACATTGTTGCCACCTCATCCCAGGTAAACCCTTTTTCGTGATACCGCACAAGAGATCCAATATAATGCAAGCTATATATTACTGTAGGTACACGTTTTTATTAATATAAAAAATAAATATATAACTAATTAAATGCACCAACAGAAGCTACGCTATAATTACGTCACCGTCACGGAAATAGATAGAGCAACGAAGCGCGTTGGCGACTGAGTCGCTATAGGCTTTTTGGGTGATTTTTGCACAACAAACCCTATCGCGTTTCGCTCACCGCCCTGATAGGTTTTGTAAATGCGCAACCCGGGCACGGTCATCAAACGTAGCGAGCCACTTAGGGCGACCTATGGCAGAGGCGATTTTTCACTGTTTCAATTCTAAACGTTGATCTCTCATCAGAGCAATATTAGATAGTATTCAATTGCCCGTTAATTCTTGCTACGATGTAGCATAAATAATAAATAAAAAAATCGATTAACGCCCTCCCGAATCCCTTCAGCGCCCCCTCAGGGGGCAATACCCCCAATTCGAGAAGCACTGCCCGCCTTATTTTGTCGTAATGCTTCGATTCCCGCCTTCATTTGCCTCGACCTGCCCTGCCTAATGGAAACTCCTTTTTCGGATAAGTTAGCCGATTAATTAGTTGAGTTGACTGTACACTTGTGTCGGGTGCACTGTACACTGTTCAGGATGAACTGCTAAAACTGAGCTGCTTAAATGTGTTTTTCCGTAGAAAAGTGCATTGTAATATAGATAAAAAGATTTCTGTGATACATTAATTGGATCACGAAAAATGGACAAATCTTTCATCAAGATAAAAATGATATCGAAAAAAAAATTGGGAGGTGGTCTTGGGTACCACCATTCATTAGATAACAAACACCTCTACCAAAGGTCACTCCACGTTTGGTGACTTAGCGGGTGTGAAGGGCGGGTTCAAGGAATGATTTTTTTTTTTAAAGAAAGACAAACATTCCCGGGTTACAAATAACCCAACAATGTTTGAAAGTCTCCTACTACCACCACAGAAAGCCGAAAATGTTGCTTGTGTTGTGATGGCGCACTTGGCCAGCCGAGGAATCGAACACGAGACGCCCGGGTGGGACCCAAACGCGATGCCCACTCAACCACTGACCAGTCGAATGATGTTTTCCAGGTGTTGGTGGAGGAGAAGTCTATCCCTAACTGCGTTGCGGGCGGATTGGGAGAGGACGGTTGAGGGAGACCCTTTGACCTCTCTAGCCGGACTCTCTCAATCCATCGCTTTGCACCGCAGTGGGAGGGATGGATTCATACGTCTGTCACTCCTGGACACACTGACCACCAGAATCCCTCCAATCGTATGTGTTCTTCTTAGAACTTCCTATTTTTCCTTCCCTTAAAAAGGTCTTCCATATAACGTCCCCAAATATGATATAGCCCCTGAGGGAAGTCATTTTCCTCGGGCAAATGAAGGAAAATTATTTTTTCAGGGCCACCTGTGGATTTCATCTAAAAAAAGCCTTTTTGGGTATGTGGAAACAAAATTTGTCACATACGATTTTAGATGTCAGTATTTTCGTTATTTGTTTTTGGGGTGTTAGGCCGTGTTGCGCTGCCTCTTTTTTTAGCCAACGTTTTGGACAGTGTTACAGTATCCATATAATTTCGAAATTAAAATATGTATTTAGTTAATATAATGACCATTCCTACTCCAATGTAAACATGTATCCCTTCAAAAAGCAATTAAAAATCCCATGCATCATAAATATAATAACGATTTGACAATAAAATTAGAAAATTAATAATTCATATTACTTGTAAGGTTTTTCCCTGAAAAATATTGAAGTGAGCTACAAACCAAAAATAAGTACTGGAATTACCAAATATTTAGAAATTCGACAGTCTAAAACGACTTAGTAACAAATTTAATTAATATAATTGATTTTAAATCCTTGTAGACCACCCCGCTTCCCCTCCCTCATATGTTATGTATATAAAATGTAGACAAATAATAATTTGTACCAGCCTGAAGATGGCTCTAGCGAGCTGAAACCGGTTACAGTCAATAAAATTAAATTGGAAAAATGTTTTGGATTTATATGGATTCAATTGCACCCAAAAACAAATTTTGGAGATTGCTCGGTTTTCATTGTGACAAATCTAGTTTCAACTAGTAAAAGCATAAATGTTTGAATATTTCCATTGGTGATACAAACAGATCTCTAGGATATTACCTCAAGCCCAATTGTTTCGCAGAAATTCACGTGTGACTAAGTCATCAAGCGGCCATCAAAGTCATCGTAAAGTGCAATTTTATGTTGATGTTTACATTTGAAAGGTTCCCGAAATTATAATTAGCAGAAGCTAACAACTATTTTGCTGGTGGTATCGAATTGCCATTTTGTAACAATGTTACATTTAAATTTCTGCGAAACAACTGACCCTTAGATTCTCAGATATATAACGGGACAATATCTTAGAATAATGGATACGGATAACTTAGAAATTGATTGCATAGTTATATACTTTCTTCAGCTCTACTATTGAGAAATATTGGTGCGGATGTTGATCAGGTAATATCGAATATGGTGTTTAGCTTTCAGGATATTGTTCCTTACAATGTTAAATTGTTTTATTGTTTATCTTTGGAAATTCAATACACAAGACAGATATTGTTTTACAATATTCCACGTGTTCTATTTTCCAAATTAAATATTATGATTAGAGAAGCTAGATTTCGTGTAAATTGCTAGATATTGATACTTACATTTTAAACTCATCGAGTACCCGGCATGCTTTGCAGTGTGTGTTCTTTCCCTTCCGTCCCTGTTCATTTTTTTTACATTAACTCCACACCTAGGGCCTATGTCATCTTTGAGGATGCTGTGTGGAGGGTGTTTTTGAGGAGAGGACGGAATGAACATGGGTCTTGAAGAGACCCATGTTGTAGAAGGGAGAGACCGGCAAATCGTTCCAAAGCCGTGCTGTAGAACTCAAGAACGAGTCGTAGAAACGACCCGTTCTCATGTGACTACTGACAACCGTGTACAAATGTTAAGCGCTTGTTTGGCGTGTTCCTGCCCCCATTCATCCCGTACATAGATATTGAAATACAAGAGATATGCTGTGATGGCCACCCGACCGTCGGTGGACTACTATCTAATGGGAATAGTTTGAATACGGAAAGATTTTGTTCATTTTAGTTGATTGTTTAAAGGTGTGCAGTAGTATTGGTTAAAAATGTCGGCGACACCAGGAAATACAGTTCCACTCTGTAAAAACTGCGGATAGCACATCTTTTGTATTTTAATAGCGTTGCTCTCCCGCGTTCCCTTCCCCTCAAGCGTTCTCTTTCTACCTTCCCCGCCTTCCCACCACCCTCATTCCCCATTCCCGAGAACCCCGCCTTGGATTCCATTCCCCTCCCTTCTTCTAAACTATACGAAATACACTCATTTTTCAAACAACTCGCGCGCCATTTATTACAAATATCATAAAGTCAGAGTTCACTATTAAATATAGACACCATCGTGGACATGCGTACATCAAAATAAATACAAAATAAATTTTTACGATACCTCTATATGAGAGAGTAAAGTTTCTACCCATGGCTGTTTCCAACAGCACTTATAACGGGAATGCTGGGTATCTGTAGCCTTAGTTCCAAGTGGTTTTATATCGGTACCAGGCTGAGATAGGATTCTACATATGTCCCGGATAATTTCACGCGAGGTCGTTAACACCGGTTTTTAATTCTTCCCAGGTGCAGAACTAACTTACCAATGGTGGTGCTCCTGGAAAGACTCACTAGGTTAATTAACTGCCTTGCAGGAAATGTGGATATTTTCCACATTTCCTGAAATGATTTTAAGCGTGAAATAACACGTATGCTTTAACTAAATGTATTAACTGTAAATGTAATTATTATGCATCTTTTCCTACCGCTTTTGCAATTTATTGGTTTTATGCTGTTTTGCAAATAAATAAATCTAGAAAGTTTCATCGCAATCGGATGTATGGATTAGGAACGCGTTGAATTGATTGAAAAATTGATTTGTTGAATGGCCATGTGTTTCCATGACAGTTGATCTGCCGACAATTGGTTCCCTGGCGTACTTATATACAATGTGCAGTCGGTTTAGGGAAAATATTTCTAAATACACAAAATATAACTAATTATAATATTGCCTATTAAAAATATATATAATTTTTTATTCGATTCAAAATATTAGGCGAGTACTTCAAATAAATTTAAAGAGTTTCGAAAATTGATTTTTAATTTACAATCATTGTTTTGCAAAATGTCATTCTTGATTTTTGACATTTTTGACAGTTTCGCAAGAGTTTTTGTAATGATTAAAAAAAATCAGATCTTCTATCATGTGGTTGTAATAATCCAGAAACCTTCGTGGGGTATTAAAGAAAGTATTTTGAAAGTTTAAAATATTTCCTTTGCTTAATACAGCAATACATACATAACTCGTAGCTCATATACGTATCCCAAAGCAAGCGAATTTTGATTTTTATATATATAGATTTTATCTAAATAAAGGTAAATGCTTTTAAAGAAACCCTTGCTTGCGTGGAGGTGTACTGGGTGGAAAAAATAATGTATTAGTTAGAGCGTAACGAAACGCTCAAGCAAAAATGATAAAAAATAACATATCCTATAAAATTTCGGTTTCGTCGGTTATAATATTTTGGCAAACATGGCGCAATATGGATTTACCACGCGTAATTCGCCTCAGGGATCTCATTTCTAAATCATTCAGTATACTTTCACCTTTTCTCTGCCAGTTCCAAACCTTACTCTCATTCTTAAGCGTTTCTATCAGCACTGTATTGTGAACTGCTAGCTATGTTTTTTTCTCATTATAAAGTTCAACCACATATAATATTCCGTGTTGAGAAGGAAGACAGAACTTTTAACATGGTTAACCATGTAAAATTCAACATCTTATTTCCCCAGAGCACATTTCTTCGAAACAAAACCTGAACACGATTTATTTATGTACATTATGTCTCTCGAATGGTTATAAACAAAACAGATTTAAGTTCACATAATACAAGTGGGATTTGAATATTTAAATTTAAGCTTCCATTATCTTCGTAAATTTAAATAAAACCAATTTTTTAAAATATTTTATTTTATCACAAAGTCCAGGATGTTACCAGAAGAGCAAAAGAGACGAGTAATAAATTTCTACTGTCAGTGTCGCCCTGGTATAAGACAACCAATCGGAACTTATCACACTAGACACATCGTCTAATCACACATCGTCAATTGTGGTATGTTGTGAGGTTGGAAATTGTGAAGAGAAGAAAGTGATTAGGAAAGTGAACGTGGGGAAGTGCCTTCATAACCCTTTTTCATATGAATACCGCACAAAAGTCTCAACTGCTCCCGTCTGGAGCCATTGAGACTATGGAATCCCCAATTGGGGAACGTTGTGAGGCTGAAGGTAGTTTGGAGGGAAAGGAGATTGGGAAGAGGAAGGTGGGAAGTACATGGCTATTCAGATCTGGTCACCAAATACGGCTAAAGCCATTTCAAGCAACGTTTCAATTCTGAATGGTGGTCTTACCAGGGCGATACTGAGAGTATCTTCCACTCTGGAACGTGCCGCAAATATACTGTTTATCATTTTAAATGAATAAATTGTGAATTAACACCAATTATCAAAAAAAAAATATTTGCCACGCCGGGATTCGATCCCGCGACCTTCGGAATGCGAGTCAAGAGTCTTACCGCTGGACTACGCTGGCCGTCAAACTTAACGACGCTAAAGCCATTTCAGCAGCAATACTGACCGTGTACTCTTGAAAATATTTGATCGATTATTGTGAACTTCTGCATTTGATAATAATGTACATTAATAATAATCTACATGTACCAGACAATTAGACAATTTTTAACATTTTACATTTCGATCGTCTAGTTCTAGTTGATTAGTCAGATATTTCCAAACACAAAGTTTTCAGATGAGGAAAGCAACATGGGAATGCTCACTATAAATAAAATATTATTTACATATGTCTGGGTTTTACGTATAAAATAACGGTTCGATTGATTAGCATAACATTTTGAAATATTCTACTAGTGACCCAGAAAAATGAAACCTTTTTTTAAAATTTACTACAAGTTTTTTTGCATTATGAATAATTTGGTGGTGTTTATGAGTAATCTGAGTATTGTACCAGATATAAGGTACACCTTTGCATGTTACTGCATACTCACTTATTTCGATTTTTCGGTGATGTCTCAATAATCAACTAAACAATCGATGTGAATCTCATTCCAACTAAAGCTTGCATTCCCCAATACAACGTTGACATCATTTTAGTTACAAATAATCAATGAATTTGGACGTATTTAACAATAATTTGGACTTGCCAAACTTCAAAGGTGCAATCAATAAAATAAAGGAAGTCTCTCAAAATACGTCGAAAGGGCTGAAATTAATCACGTTGACACTGAAAGCAAATAAATCAAAATATATAGAAATAAGCAAAAAAAAGCTACAACAAAGAGATACATTTGATAATATGGATGAAGAAATTGAAAAAAGTAAATTAAATCAAATACCTCACAAAGTGTAATATTAGATTCAAAATTAACTTTCACAACAATTTTTAATATAATGTGCTAAAGACGGCACCAAAAAAGGTAAATTTTCTAAGAAATAGACTAAAAGAAACACTACAAAGTTAATTTTTAAAACTAAAGTTGATTCACATTTAGATTACTGTTCTACGATATTATATTTGGTCTATGACGGAAACTTTGATAAACTATAAATTATACAAAACAGAGCTATAAGATTTACTCGTATATTAAGGAAAGGCAAATTTGCAAAAATAATCAAATGAGAAAAGAGCTAAATTGGATCCTAATAAAATAAATAGCTATTTAATATGTAAACTTTTACGCATAAAATGATGAAAAACCTAATGAAAAATACTTAAAGGATGAAATTGTTTTTAGTAAAAATATACAAAGATATGAAACTGCAAATGAGAAAGTCAAAGTCGTGCTTATGTGTAGCGAAATGGCTGAAAGTCTGAAGAATGAATACATTTTTAAAAAAGTTAATATGATTATTGTAAAAACATAATTTTACAAAATGAAATGTTATCTTCTTCGCTCAATAAATTAAAAAAAAAAATTGCCCGGTTTGTTACAAATGAATAACCACACAGCCGGAAATATGTCATTTTTAGAGCAAATTCTAGACGAGTCGATTCTTTCCAACAAAAAAATATAAATTGAATAGCGAGTTCCCGGCATTCGTTGCTATGTCACTTAATAAGAAATTGTTTTTCCCTGCGTGTCCTTTTCCATTCGTTCCGTTCCCTTTCCGCCTCCTCTTCCTCTCCCGCGCCCCCTTCCCCTCACGCGTTCCCACTCCGTCTTCTCTGCCTTACCTCTCCCCACTCCTCTCTCTCGCTTCCGCGAACCCCCTGCCAAGTTCCCCTTCCCCCTCCTGCAATCATTTCCGGTACATTCAGTTTTCAAACAGCTCGCGTGCTACCTATTGCAATTTTTTTATACAAATTAATAATGCCAGAGCTCACCAGTATATACAGAAACCTTTGCGGGCGTGCTCAGTACAACTCACCAAATTTTCATCGCAATCGGATGAACGGTTTAGCAACGCATAATTTCCTGACGCCGGAGTTCACTATTTTACATTAAAACCATCGCGGGCATGCGAACATAAAATACCCAAAGCTTCATTGCAATCGGATGAATGGTTAGCAACGCATAATTTCATGACACCAGAGATTGTTAACTTACTGTGTGTAACAATTTCATCGTTATTTAAGGCGGCGCTATTCGGCTCAAAAAGAAGAAGATGGAGAGATGTGTAATTACGAATGTTGGACAGAGCGCGCTAATATTTTAAGTGATGAAATCGCAGCGAAAATGGCGAAAGAGCTTAATAACACATTCGTTTAAAATAGAGCAAAAATCTCGTGGAACGTATCTTAAGTATCATTTAAAGAAACATTGTGAATTTTTTCACAAATATAACTTGTAAAATAATAGAAATAGACTTGTTTTATATAATTTTCGGAGCATACTTTGCGATATTTTTCTATCGAGAGAATTTCATATAATTTGCGTTTCGGCGTGGAACGTATTTAGATATTATATCTTCAAAAATAACATATATTTTTTTAAGAGCTTAAAAACTTCAAATGTGGGAAATATATAAGAAATCGGTCGAAATTCGAATAGTGGACCCTTGAAAAAATAAATAGGTACCTAGTGCATTTTTTATAAATATCCTCTGGGCATTTAAGTAGAATAAATACATTTCACTCGCAGTAAGGGCAATTTGAACTTACTTTGGATACACGGCCATGTCAATAACACCCTTCTATCCATTAATTAAATCAGAGTTCGCATCAGTTTGCTCCGTGTTCATCCATTAGCATTCCGCTGAATTCGCGGGGTAGGTACTTACCTAATTAATTATGACGGGACGTAGATTGCAACTTGCAAAACAGAATTCACTTGCAATATACAATGCGGTGAGTTGCAATCTGCGCCTCCGCCTAATCAGCGGCTCATCAGGAATGCTACCGCCCTCGGAATAGGTAATGTTTATAATTCTATTAGCCGATTAAACAGGAATGTGAGAATTTGTATCATTACGCCCTGATTTTGCTACCGAGGCACTTTAGAAATACACAACAAAATTAAATAATAATTTTTTTAATCAAAAGATACATTAATAATGATAAAATATCTACTACAAATCTGCACCATTTTATTTATTTTTGTTTTAAATTGTGATATATAAGGTTAGAAAAAAATTAAATTTTGCCTGATTTTGGGGGCAAGTTAATTATATTTTTTAAAAAAGTTACTTAATATTTGATTTCAGTAGCAAAGATAAAATAGTTCAAAAAAATTACTGTTATGAAGTTTTATTTGTAGAACTTCATTTTAATTTATATATTTTTTTATATGTTTACCAATATTATTGTTTAATTTATAAAAAACAGTTTATTTATAAACAATTTCTGTTTTTTTTTTTTTAATTAGCTCCACACAGGAGGCCCTGAGGAAAATAATTCCCCTCAGGGCCTATGTCATCTTTGGGTATGCTGTGTGGCGGGTTTTATTAGGAAAGGACGTTCTGAGAAGAAAGCAAGGGGTGGGTAGGAATCTGGGGGCCCTGAGTGTTCATGAATCCATCCCTTCCACTGCGGTGCAAGTTGATGTTCCGAGAGAGTACGGCTGGAGAAGCAAAAGGACTCCATCAACCACTCTCTCCCGATCCTTCCTGCCGTGCAGCTGGTGGGCAGATGCATCCGCCGCCAAGACACTGAAAACCTCACCCCATGAACCCGGGCACCCCTGCTAAGACACCAAACGTAGAGAACCACTTGGGGTGACCATTGGCAGAGGTGTTGGTTTTTCAATAAATGGTTCCCAGGGCGACGGTACCCATACCCGTTTCCCAAATTGAATTGAATGTAATTATTATTAAGCGTGACAGCTACTTCGCCTTCTAAAGGCATTATCAAACTGTGATTAGTTATGCCACTTGCAGACGACATGTTTATATTATTTCTAGATAGGTAAGTACCATGAAAGAATTATTGCTTTTATTTTTAATAACCTTATTGTTTTTCGAGTAAAATGACGAAAATTATTAATGGTTTTTGCCCTTTTAAAGTTTCCCCAATTACTGCGTTGTTTATTTAAAGCAACTATATTCGCATTTCGAAAAAAAAGTGTTTTAAAACTTCTAAATCTATTCCCACATATCTGCACAGATTGAAAAGTTTTTTGTGGTTTGCCCCAAATTCATTGTTTTGTAAATGCAAACAATATAACATATATTATTTCGAAACAAAACATGATAAAAATGTTATATAATGGCATTGTTCACATGTGACACATTCAAATTATTCTCTTCCAGTTTGTAAAACAACACCTCTTCCATTGTCCCGTTTACCGGAAGCCTGAAAGCCTTTATTTTGTAGCGGGACAAAAAGAAATCCTTATTCTTGTCAAACATGCCGGAAAGAATCGTATTAAGGGTTTTAGACTCAATTTACACGGACGAATTTGGTGATTTAGGTAGGCATTCTTCAGAATATATAGTCAACACAAATAATATGTTAGCCTTAAGTGAAAAATAAAAATAATTTCAGTAAAGTAAATGCTCATGTATACCTATGGGTGACCCGACATTTGATTCGCGGACAATTGCTCCCCCAAAATAATATTTATCACAAAAAAAAAAAATCGTAAACATAAAATCGACTTAAAAATACCTTTAAAATAAGTTGGTATGAATACCAAAGGAATTTTTTATACAGTGTCGATTTTAAACTTAATTATTTCTTATTCTTTATTATGCTGTCTAATTGGAGGTAAAGTCACAAGGAGGAAATCCATAATTAGTTTTATTTTGGCTATATTACTCATGTACCAACTGAAAAAATGTTAGCTGTCGATTTCCCGAAAATGAATTAAAGAATTTCTCTAAAGTGCACAATATTTTAGTATGTAATCATATCCCATTGTATGTACATCTTCACATATAGATGATCCAGAAGTTTCAATTGTTCCCATTATATAATGTTATATAACCTATTGCATAATGTTATTCTATTTCTGTCATAATTAGTGTAACTCGCTCATCAAGCACAAGAACTAGCTTCTTCTTTGGTGAGATTGCAATTTTAAATAATTTCTGTACCAATATGTAATTTATATTAACACTACTGTAAACTTATAAATCTATATTGAATTAAAAAAATTAAAAAAAAGATCGAACCAATCTTGAAAATATTGGAGACTTGGATTTCAACATAAAAGTTTCTCGTTTGATTGGAAAATGTTCTTTTGGAATGGGATAAGACGTCAAAGCTTGGAGTAAGGTCCCACGTGAACTACATAGATGGATAAAAACTTATCAGATTTAAAAAATTCACAACTTATCTCGTAAGTCAATATGCATCAATAAAAACATTTTTGTAGTTATTTACGATTTTATCCGAAACCTAACCTTCTTATACATTTTTTGTCTTTTGTGTTTTTTTTATTATTTTTAATCAGAACTTTTTCACAGTTTTTATTGATCTCCCGGTTGTTACGTTCCTGAATACCCCATCGTGTTCAAATAAAATACATTTAATTCATATGCTTTGGCATCTTTTATGTTGACGAAGAAAACATTGTTTTTGAAACATGTCGATAATGTTAATAATTTAGAGATGTTTACAAAGTCATTTGTTGCCATAAATCAATAATGACGCTGCAAAGTGTATTTGCAAAGTTTGAAGAAGGAATTATATCTGACTTAATATTTAAGTTCAAAATTGTAAATGATAGTATAGACAGCCTCTAAACCTCGTTCAATTTCATATACCTATTAGAGCTACTCCGATTCAATTCTTAAGTTAAGCCGCCGCTATGCGAATTTCTACCGATTTCTTACATCTCTCCCTTAAAGATTTGAAGTTTTTAAGCTCTTAAAAAATATATGTTATTTTTGAAGATAATATCTAGATACGTTCCATGCCGAAACGCAAATTATATGAAATTCCCTCGATAGAAAAAAATCGCAAAGTATGCTCCGGAAATTATTTAAAACAAGTCTATTTCTATTATTTTACAATTTGTGAAAAAAATCATAATGTTTCTTTAAATGATACTTAAGATACGTTCCACGAGATTTTTGCTCTATTTTAAAAGAGTCGTGTTTTATTAAGCTTTTTCGTTATTTTCGCTTCAATTTTATCACTTAAAATATTAGCGCGCTCTGTGCAACATTCGTAATTACATATCTCTCCATCTTCTTCTTTTTCAGCCGGGAAGCGCCGCCTTAAGTCTTTAGTTAAGTCGTCCATCGTTGAACAATTAACGTTTTACGCATGAGACTCCACGCCTCCCACGAACACCATCGCACGTTAAACAGAGTTTTAGTCTGTACGGTTGAATTTCAAGATTCCGGCTAAGAATGCAACTGTGGCGCCGCGCCTTACGAAAAACCGTTTTCGAACGTGGAGTTTGTAAACGAATCTACTTTTGTAACAGGAAATTCAATTAAAGCAATGCCATTAGATGACGCTACTTACGTTAACAGATCGCAAGAGGAGTATTCCCCGGCAGGCGTAAGTACTACTCAATTTGTAATTTTAAGTATCTCTCCGAATATGGAGAGATTGACGGTAATATGATTATTATTGTAAATGGTAGTTGGGAATAATACACGCGGCTATATATTACATACGTGTTAAGAAACAATCAAATTTAAGTACGTATAATCAATAAAAGACCTGTAAATTCACAAATTGCTTTCTTAGGTATACTCATAAAAAAAATGTAATGTTTTTTTTTATGTATACAGGGTGTTAAGGGGCGTACTTGACTTACTTTAACCAGTGATTCCTGACATTATTTGGAGTAAAAAATGTAAATAAAATTTTTGTCTCCGGTGACATTTTTCATGTTTTTTTTTTTCTACAAAAACATAAGAAAATGGTAGGTGTTGGACAGTTGGAGGCGGGATAAGGGGTAGGTCGGCTACTCGGCGGAGTGACCAGTGACGACAAGCGAAAAAAAATTTTTTTGTTTGATTTTTAAGAAAATTTTTTTGAAAAAAAAAGTCACCCAAAAAAGTCACCGGAGACCAAAATTTCATTTACATTTTTTACTCCAAATAATTTCAGGAATCACTGGTTAAAGTAAGTCAAGTACGTCCCTTAACCCATATTTCGCTGACGTTGCGAAAACGCAACAGTTTGGTTGCTGGGTCATATTTTGAGAACTTGATGAGGAATCACCGTTATTCTTTCACGTACTTATAGAAAAGGTTTGACTTTATAATTAGATTTTAAAAAATAGAAAAATATTTGCTTCTGTTCCAAATTGTTCCCCCCAAAGTCAGACAAAATACGACACTCAGGTTAGCGATTTTTTAATAATTATCATCGTTAACGTATGACCAAAATTCTTTATTTATATAAATCTTTTTGAACACATAATTGACCCATATTTAATAATATGTACACTTTAAAAAAATTAAAAACTCCAACGGTACTCATTTTACATAGTTTATTTAAGTGTTGCGTTAACGCAACGTCAGGGAAATACAGGGGTAAAAACCTTTGCATTATTTTATTCACTTTTACTGTCACCAATCGATATTGCCGCATTTTTTCTTCTGTATAGAATGAATCCAAAGGACTTTTTTTACCGCTTTTTTTACCTGGCTGCCGGCCTTATTGCAAAGAATTGGATGTCGACGATTAAGACGGCGAAGAAGGTTTTCCAGATGTGATTATTTTACCCTCTGAAGTCACCGAAGTAGTAACTTCGGTGACTTCAGGGGGTCCAACATCGGTAGATGAAGAGGATTTTGAGGACAATGATTTACATGAAGACACTGCATTTAACCATATGTTCGGGGATACGGCAGGAACTTTGGGAGTCCACTCCAAGAGACTCGTGAGTGAACCTTCAACTACTCCATCCCAACCATCAACATCTTTGTCGTCAGTGCCAAGGGAAATGCTTTGGAAGAAATCGAAACCTAGTTATTCATGAGTGCCAAATAACGTATTTGTTTTTCGTACTGGTATGGTAAAAGAAAATCAACTAAAGAACATTGGTACATTAAAATGAAAAAAAGAATGAATAAATTGCAAAGAGGGGAATATGATTAGAGATTCGAAAAAAACAATGATATACTGGTTGTTCGATGGAGAGATAGTGCTGTAGTTACAGTGACATCTAATTTTTATAACCTAGAGCCAATTAAAAACGTAACAAGGCATTTAAATATTAAAAAAATCGATATATAAATGTCACTTAACCCAGTATGATCGTTTTAAGGGAGGAGTTGATTTAGTGGATAATTTCGTTTCGAACTATAGAATAAGGGTTCGTGGTAAAAAGTGGTGGGCCATATTTTCCAACTTCCATGATGTGGCACTACGTAATGCATGAAAATTATATCAAATGGTTCATCCAGAAGAAAATGTGAGCCATTTGAAATTTAGAAGAAGTGTGGCCACCGCCCTTATGAAGTCGTCAATAGTACATTCTTCTTCTATTAGCAGACCAAGTAGATTTGCGACAGCATCGAGGTCAACTATAAAGGAGAAAATAGAAAGAGATGTCGTGTATGTGATTCACAAACATATTATATGTGTCCAGTGTGTAATGTGGCATTGCACCATAAATGTAACGAAGTTGACCATACCGGAAAATAATGTTTATTGTAATATTTGTGTATGCTAATTGCTTATGTCTTTTGGAATGGTGCACTTTCCTACTTATTCATATATTATCTTTAATTTTAGTTAATGTCAATAGTATGATTTATAAATTAATAGAAATAAATCCACTTTCAAATAAACTTGTTTTGTTTCATACATTTACTTTTTACCCCCCTATTTCGCTGACGTTGCGGAAACGCAACACTTTATATTTTTGTAAGTATGAGTTTTTAATTTTTTTTTTTATTTTTTATTTTCTTAATTGGGTGTTTATATACAACATATCCAAATTTCATCAAAATCTGACCACGGGAAGTGATAGCGGCGAAATATGGGTTAACACCCTGTATAATCAACTGCAAAACTAAACGTGCGTAATTAAATAAATAATGAAAAAAATGAATAATGAAAAAAGTAAAACAATTTTTTTTCTCTACTTTGTGTTTTGGCAGGACTATTAAATAATTTATCTATTACTTTACCAGTTATGGACATTATTTTTTCTTATCACTATTCTAGATGTGGGGTCTCAGAGGCTTCTGAGTTGACATAGGATTTTTTTGAAACAAAATACCATATTAATTTTAAAACCTGAGAGATTTATGTCATTGAAAAAATGTTATATTATAATCAACAGTTTAATCATCTAATACATAAAATTCTCGTGTCACGGTTTTAGTTATCATTTATCATACTCCTCCGAAACGGCTGGACCGATTTTGATGAAATTTTGTGTGCTTATTGGGTTGGTCTGAGAATCGGCCAACATCTATTTTTCATACCCCTAAAAGTTAAGGGTGGTCCACCCGAATTTTATTATTTTTATTTTTTGGACAATTTTTTTTTTTATGGTGATTTTTTACCCTTCTACCACCAACCCCCATTTTTTTATTCAATCATTTTAAACCCCGGAACTAATATAGTATTTCCTAGAAATAATGTTTATGGCAAAACAACGTTTGCCGGATCAGCTAGTAAAGATATAAATGTGAAACAATTTACCAGTACGCCACTTTAGATTTTTTTCACCTAATGGTGTTTTTCAGTAACTATGTGTTTAGATAACAAAATAAACTTTTCGGAATGTTTTAGAAGGTTTGCTATGATTGAACTAGATGGCGTAGCCATAAACATGAGCCGCTTAGCCAAATTTTTAAAGGTATCGATACTTGCCAAAAAGTACTCCTTGAGTAAAAGTATCGAATACAAAGTATCGAGTACAAAAGTATCGGTATCGAAAGGAAAAGTACTCGATTCCACAAAGTATCGATATTTTTTTCGTGTCCCTATTCAAATTATATGAGCTAAAGTCCATTACAGCCAACCACACGTCGTCTTCACTCTGTCATGGCCGCCATTTGTGTTTGTTCAAACTCACCCAAGTCCTATTTCTTTAATTCAAACACACTTAAGTCTAGTTAGTGCCTTCTATTTCTATATCGACTAAGTCCGTAGGTATTATATCAATAAAAATCGCCTAGATCCATAAAAAACCATCGGAAATGCATATTTACTTCAAGAAATTTATTTTGATTTTTATTTTCTGTGTTCTCAGATGCAATTTTCTTAACAAAATGTAATATTTACAGGTTTTTACTAGCTAAAAGTTGAAACTAGAAAAAATCGTCATTATCCGAAAAATTTTTGAACGGGACTTAGGCGAGTTTGATATGTGTCTACACATAAGACGTCATTGCCTGTAGCGGTTACTTTGTCCCGATGACTAGCTGTCACTGGATCACAGTGGATCCGAGGAACCGGCTATTTTTGGGATCAGTTCCTATCGGATTTATAAAAGGGTCAGCAACACTCAAACTGGGTGAAGCCGAACGAAAAGCCGCCGCAGGGCCTAGCAGAAAAAACCTGCGGAGCGGGTTTTTAACTGTTAATTATGATATTTTATGGCTATTTGATGCCCGGGAATATTAATTTGTCCTGCATTAAAATCAAACAAAAAAACAGCAACATGAATAAGTGGTTAGGCATTGTTATATTATGTTTTTTTTATGTTTTGTTTATTCGAAGAAAATAATTAATATATTTATATTACAAAAGTGGTGATTATGGCGGTCTTTTTGGATAACGAGAGGACCAATGTGTTGTTCGAAAAACTGCTATATCATCATGCTTGACTAAATGAACCAGAGATGTCGCCCATTTGTCCGTTTGAAGAAATAATGCAGTTTTTAAATGTATTTATTTTACAAATATTATTGTGACCAGTGAATAATTGTCCTATCATCTTGTGATTTGAACATCTTGCAATTCATCGTGATTCCTCTTTTAGTTGTGTAAAGTTGATAACGGACTACATATTTAAAAATTACGAAAATTATACTGAGATTAATTTAAGTTGATTGTATTTATTGGGAGGCCTCCCACATGTCGCAGAGTTCGACAATCAAAGTTAGAGAATCTGTTTTTTCCTTTGAGATTTGTCAGATCGCTATTTTTAGTAATATATATTTTTCGTGCAAGGTAAATTCACAATCATAATTTTTGAGTATTACGCTCAGAGAGTTCTGGGGGTATTTAAACGCCCCAGGCTCGCATATTACAATACAATAAGGTTATAGTATGTTTAAGGTAGTTAATATTCTAGTGGAAAAGATATTTCAGACATATCCGAAAATAGCGTTGCAAACATTCTTTGAGTCTCACGTTATTACTATTTCGTAGAATTTTTCGTCTACCAAAATCCGAAGTTAAACCTTAGAATTTTTCCTAGTTTGTAATCATAGTTGGCTCACGAGAAAGCTAGTGAAAGCAAAGCTCGGCATTTAGCGTCGTGGTTTTTTTACAGGATTAAAGCTCGGCTTAAGCCCACGTTGCGGATTCCATTAAAATCAGTTTGTTTTTCTTCCCCGGAACGATTTGAATTATCGGACATGGATTTGGCTTAGAGCGAGTCTAAAAACAGGGTTTATCATTAAAGGGGGTTGGGTAATTTTGAATGTCATCCTGTGCGGCTTTGCTTAATTCGAAAAACGATTTGAAACCCTCGGATAAAATGGAATTCAAATACCACTTATACATTATTCGAGCTTTTCTTTTGACCAAATGGCTTTCAACGAAATATGTATTTTTTTTTACAAAAGATCCACATAGGAAAATAATTCCTCTCGGGGCCTTTGTCATCTTTGGGATGCTGTGTGGAGGGTTTCTTTTACGAAAGAAAGGAGAGGAAGTTCTGGAAAGGAAAAGTGTATTAGGGATGGGTAAGAATCTGGGGGTCTGTGTGTCTAGGAGTGACGGAATGTGTGAATCCATCCCTCCCACTACGGTTCAAGGTGATGTTCCGAGAGAGTACGGCTGTAGAAGTTATAGGGACTCCCTCAACCATTCTCTACTGATCCGGCATGCCGTGCAGCTGGTTGGCAGACGAATCCGCCGCCGAGATCCGGTCAAACCTCACCCCATAAACCCGGGCACCTCTCCAGTCACCAAACAAAGCGAATCACTTGACATGACCTTTGGCAGAGGTGTTGGTTATCCAATAAATTGTTCCCGGGGCGGCGGTACCAAAACTCGCCTAAAAAATTGAATTATATCACAATATTTCTAGCTGCTCCTTTGTAATATATTTAGGTATCTGTTGCGAGGTTGTAGATCATAGGTTCTTAACGTGGGCGATAACGCCACCCAAGGGGCGTTTCAGACCTTCTGGGGGGCTTTAGAAGGCCAAGAGAAAATTGGGAGGCATTTCAGGCTTTCAGGGGGACGGTAGGAGACCCAGAGAAACCCGTCCCATCCTGCCCCTATCCTACATCCCGTGCAACAGAGGGGGCGTAATGGTATAGGATGGGGCAGTTGGGAAGCGCTAAAAGAGAAAGTATTCTCAAAGTAAATATATTTTTTTTAATGTATCCTTTTTATATCTTGTTATCATTACTTGATTATTATATATGTATAATATGGAACTCGTGGGACTGCACTACCCTCCCCGAGATCTGGAATAAATGATTAAAAAAAAAAAAAAAAAAAAGTGGGCAAAAAAAATGTTGAGAGTCTATGCTGTAGATGGATAGGAAGAGAAGGAGATGTGGACGAACCTGACTATAAATCTGGTGATCCAACTCTGCCAAAGCCATTTCAAGCAACGTTTCGTTAAAAATCTACCACTCCAAAACATGCTGAAAATATACTGTCAAGAAACAATTTTCCAAGCTTTGAAGAAAACGTTCCAAAATAATCTAGTTTTTCAGTGAATAGCGGACCCCACGGGTTTTTAGTTATTTCTTTTTGAATAAATCAAAACCTACTAAATAATAAACCATATATTTTATGTAACTTTTTTAAAATAGGTTAAAATTAAATTTTAAAGGTTAAAAAAAATTAAATTTCAAATCTGTTTCACTCAAGGAAGAAATATCACTTGCTCCAATTAATAAGAAGTAAGACAGAAGGCCTCAGGGGGCCTGGTAGGAGACAACTTGGCACCGAAATTTACGAGAGTGGGACGGTATTAGAAGTGTGGAGGAGCTATTCCGCGCAGCGCAAGATAGAGATACATTTACCATATTGATCGTCAAGGTCAGGGGAACCTGAAAGGACACACGAAGAAGAAGATTATAAAAACAAACTAAGCAGTATAATAAATTTTAAATGCCTGGTAAAATGTCACTACACCTTCCTGTAAGAAATTTAAATTCTTTACCTTTCAGCAGATAAATCAAAATCGTGACTTCTTATAAGCCTCGGATTTAAAACTCAAACAAGGTGAAACAAGGGTTGATTCCAGAGATTTTTCAAAGGACATAGGGGTTAGAGTAATCTCAAAGCTGATAACTGACTTGCAGGAGATTTCCATTACTTATTTATTTCAAATGACAAATATAAACCCAACGGCCCTCTGCAGTAATGATCGGTGGCTTTGAGTTAAAATATGGTATCTCAAATATTGGTAGAAAATTAGTTGCTGAAAAGTACTAGAGATAGTGTTGACGTAACTATGTACATCTCCCTTCCTCTCACTTAGTCATACTAACTCTTATTGTATCTTTCATTTCCCGCCAAGCACTTGCATACTGCTTACTAACAACGTATGCAGGGACACTGGAGGTCTAGATTCGTTCAAAATT
Organism: Glyphotaelius pellucidus; assembly: GCA_936435175.1. Classification (NCBI taxonomy): domain Eukaryota; kingdom Metazoa; phylum Arthropoda; class Insecta; order Trichoptera; family Limnephilidae; genus Glyphotaelius; species Glyphotaelius pellucidus. Next base: position 17,561,989 of record OW386559.1, on the reverse strand, counting down.
AAATGTAGATTCGTTCATTCAAAAAATTAGAGTCCTTGCGAGAGCCTTGAAGGAGTTATCATCTGTTACTTATACCAGGGCGGGTAAGTGGTGGATAACCTCCAATCTCCCTTCCTCCATCCAACCAACTTTCCATGTGTCTATCTTCTGATAAAGTGTATGACCAATGACCTGCTTGTGATATTTGGAATAATAACCCAAAGAAAAATCAGCCAATTGAAGTAACCAGTACAATGATCAACTCCTACATTGATCTCTCAGTGCTTTATTATCGACTACGTTAAAGAAGCCTCTGTGCAATGATCAATAGTGATCTCTCAGTGTGTTTAATTGGAGAAAAAAAAAACCAACCTGTAGAGTGAACATTAGGTTGATGCCTTAAGGCGCTTTATTCGAATCTATTGCGGAAACTTGTGCAGTGATTAACTAATTCGTCAGTTGCAATTTCACAAAAACGTGCTATGTAAAAATTAAGATAAGCAGATTCTTTCCCAATGTCCACTATTCAGCAAGCTATTCCTATAGTTGGGTCATTTTGAAAAACCAATTTTTTATTACAGTTCATTGGCTTCAAATCCAAAATTATGTTTTATTTGAAAAAATTTGCCCAGCCATTCTACTTAAGCCTCCACTACCCAAATTTCTACCGATTTCTTGCATATCTTCCTTGAACATTTGAAGTTTTTAAGCTCTTAAAAAATATATATGCTATTTTTGAAGATAATGTCTATACAACTCCCACGCCGAAACGCAAATTATATGAAATTCCCTCGATAGAAAAAAATCGCAAAGTATGCTCCGAATTTTTTTTTTCAAGCCTGTCTCTATTATTTAACAAGTTATATGTATGAAAAAAATCGCAGTGTTTCTTTGAACGTTGTTTTAGACAACCCTTACGAGGTTTTTGCTCTAATTCAAACGAGTAATGTTTTATTAAGCATTTTCACAATTTTCGCTTCAATTTTATCGATTGAAATATTAGTCTCCAACATTCGTAATAACATATCTCTCCATCTTCTTCTTTTCGAGCTCGGGTACGGGGCCTTAAGTTATTGCTTTTACGTGGAAATTTTCAAGCACAGTTAACCTTTACGTACTTCAAGGTAAAAATGACGTACGACCCAAAAGGGTGTCACTAGTGTTTCCCATATATCGCGGGGCGATAGTTTTTCTTAATATCCATTTAGCCCTTTCCAGTAACACTCACATATTAGCTTCTATCTACCGTTTTAACCGGAATTCATTCATCTTCGCCCACCAGTCAATCATCTCAAGATCTGTACTGCGAAATCGAACGTAACCCAAATGCATATTAAAGTAGCAGTCCTTTTCAGTAAAATGCACATTTTACGAGCGCTTCGGCTAGTACGTGATGAGGAAATTTTAAATAAAGTAATCGGGTTCCGGGTTACGCCGGAGTAACTTCGTAGGAATTTGATAGATATCATTTGAAATCTTGCACGTACCTTCTTAAGGCGGCGCTTCCCCGCTCAAAAAGAAGCAGATGGAGAGATATGTGATTACGAATGTTGGACAGAGCGCGCTAATATTTTGAATGGTAAAATTGAAGAGAAAATTGTGAAAATGCTTAATAAAGCGTGACTCGTTTAAAATGGAGCAAAAATCTAGTAGAAGGCGTCTTAAGTATCATTTAAAGAAACATTGTGATTTTTTTAACAAATTAATATAACTTGTAAAATAATAGAAAAATACTTGTATTTTAATAATTTTCGGAGCATACTGTGCAACCGGGAAGCGCCGCCTTAAACACATTAAAGTAAATTCACCGGGCAAGTTTTTTATGAGCACATATTATATTGTATATCCTTAGCAAAATAATTTAAATTTATGTAGGGTAAACGATAATCCATGCCAAAATATTGTTTTATTTTTATTTTATTTTTATTTTTATTTATTTTGGAAAATCAACAGATATTTTACACTTATAATAATAACCTTAATAATATACATAATATCAAATGATAGATTTTCACACAATTAAGGTTATAATTAAAAAGTAAAACAAAAAAGTAAGGGTCCTGTACCCGTAAGAAACAAAAACAAAAATACAAAAATTATTCAAAAAAAGATATAAAAACACAATATAAACTATAATAACCTGCTTACTAAATTTCAACATGAAGTTTTCTCACTCCACAACAGCAATAATAATAATATGTACATTGTACACACCTACAACTCAATAGTTAAGTCGAATGACAAGTATGCAACTGGAAAGGATTCACAGCAATAACATGGTAGCTTGCAACAAGGTCAAAAAATTATTTAATGTTGGCTAAGACATACTTTTTTAAGGTACTTAAATTACATGAGAATATGTCTATATTATTAACATTCTTATCAAATACATTGCATGTTCTGAATATAAAAGCATTTTGTCTGAGATTAGTAGAACATTTTTGAAGATGAAAAAGTGATTTTTCTCTGGTTCTAACACCTGGGACTCTAAAATTAATCTCAGCCAAAAGGGGCATTGTACTAACATCGTTATTTTTTTTTCAGAAAGACAAACATTCCCGGGTTACACATAACCTGACAACTTAAAAAAATATCCGACTACCACCACAGTAAGCTGAAAAGGTTGCTTATATCGTGCTGGAGGACTTATCCAGCCGAGGAATTGAACACACGATGCCTGATTGGGACCCAAACGCGTTGCCAACTCAGCCAGAAAGATAGATTCTACAAATAATATGGAACTAAATACTTATTTGTATATTTAATAAAATGAAGACAATATTTATTTTATTTATGTATTTAAACGCCCATAGGGCTTTTACATAAAGTGCAGTACATGTTTTTGGTAAAGTATAGGAAATAACATAATATAATATAAACATAATATAAATATAACAAACAAAATAAAGATAACATAAGATATAAGAAACAAAATATAGATAACACCAAATATAAGAGTTGACACAAAGCAGGTAACATAGAATATATGGTCACGTAAATTAATGTGAGATAGTTATTTTAATTATAAAGAGAAATAAGATAAGATTGTCAGTTTTTATGTTTGTAATTAGCAATCTTTATTTTACATATTTATTACGTGTTTATCGAAACTTAGCTACAATAATATTTCGATAAAGGTGCTATATAGTGCATGATAATAAAAGCTTTATTTTAATTGTTCTAATATACTGAGTTTAAATTTTGACATCGATTGATGACGATAAACGTCTATAAAGGTATATTTATTACCGAGTATATGAAGTCTTTGCAAAGGAGAGTTGATAAAATAATTATTAGCAGAATTAGTAACAAGGTAAAGCGCATTAGAGCGAGTATCGCGCGTGGGTATTCTCAAATTAATTTTACTGGTTAAATCGAGGGCGTCCAGTCTGCCATTCGATATATTGAAAAGACAAACTAAATCAATCAAACTAGACAATATAAGCGAAACTCAATCGAAAATTTTGAAACATAAAATTCAGAAAAAGATATTGGCACCTCTGGGACCTTGGCATTTTTGCCCGGAAAGCGAAAGGTCCTGGGTTAGTGTCCCGGAGATGCCAATATATTTTTTCTTATTTTTCTGTTTCCAGATTTTCCATTTATCGATCGGTATAGGTTTTCTAAATACGCAACCCGGCCTGCCACGCCGTTGATGTGCAGGCGCATTTACCGCTAATATTCGGACAAACCTCATCCCGTGAACCCGGGCACCTCTGCTAAGTCACCAAACTAATTGAAATGACCTATGGTAGGATAAGGGTTATCCAATAAATGTTTCCCGGGGCAGCGGAGCAGCTTAACTGCCTCACAAACGAATTAAAATTTGTTTTTAAACAGCCTTGAACCGTTGTATCCTTGTAAAAACAAATATAAATTAATACTTTTGTAAAAAAGTTGAAATGTATATGACAATAGTTTTAATCTCCAATCCGGAGTGGATGATATTCATAACACCGTTTGAAGTGGTTCAGTCGTGTTTGATGACCAGATCTAAATAGCCAGGTACTCCCTTCGGACTCGCGATACACTCCTTTTGGGATCATTTGGATCCCATGATTCCACTAGCTCCAGGCGGTTGGGAGGAGTTACGAATTATTTACATCGAAATATATATTTTTTTTGTTTGAAGGCTGGGGTGAAGTTATCTTGAAAGAAATACTTTTTTTTTTTGATAGGAGAAAAACACAATGACGAAAGATATATTTATCCCCTGTAACTTAGGGATTGCAGTTACTTTTTACAACAGAAATTATTTTAAAAAGTTATCGAATCTGTCTTCCCTTTTTTCTAGAAAAGATTCCCCTTCAAAAATATGATAAATTAAAGAAGTTTTCCCTTCAAAAACATTCACATTCCTCCGTTCACACGCGGTAGAAGTGATACTTTCAGAAAACTAAAGTAGACAAGGGTGGGGAGGCTATCAAGCACCGCACAAAGAGGAGACCGATTATACTATCTCATTCTCTCGCAGCCTTAATCCTATAGATGTATGTGTTTGTCTGTTTTAAGCGTCACAATTTTTAGTTCAGTGATTTTCAATTCATAACCACTTAAAAAAATATTCAAGTCCATCCCAGATTGGTGCTTGTCGTTTCATACATGAAGAAAAGTGTACTAAACAGTATGTATAATTGTAACAGTATGGGGGTATTTCACCGTCCTCCCCATAGCTTATCCATACACAACGAAAATTAATAAATAAACAAATAAATACTTGCAACTGGTAAAAAACTTGGCTAACTTATCCAATATGTAGCCATTATTCACAGGTTCAAGTGCCGAATAGTAAACTCCGACTTTTTAAATAAATAAATCCTCCATGATTAATCTAAAATGTACGTTACCGTACGAATAATAAGGATGGTGAAATACCCCCTATGTATAATAGGGAAGTTGAATCCATTTTTTTATTTTTTTTTTATCAATTTTCACATTCAAACTTAAATACTTGTTTTTTTTTTTTAAATTCGTTTTCAGAATTAAATTAATTCTCAAAGTTTAAATTTTATTAAGTCCGTCAAAACGAGCGGAATCCGAGCTGTATGAGGCGGGGTGTGTGTGACGTCATTGGGCTCTGAAAAACATGTTTCTTGGGCATTCTGTATGGATATTTTTTTTATTCTTCAATAAGGAATTTCAATAATTTTTTTATCAATGTTAACCACCTTAATAAATTTTGATCAAGATTTCATAGTTAAATTAATTTTTAAAGTTAGAATTTTTGTTTTCTTCCGCATAACTTCCAAACTTTTCCCAACACGGTATTGCCGGTGATTGACTAGTCGAAGCCGAATCAGCTGTTCGACGATCGCCATTATGGAATTCAGAATTGGAGGGTTGCGACTACCTAGCATTACAATTGGTTTTGTACAGTTTAAAGTTTCTGACATGGTATGTAGTTTTTTTTAAACAGATTTAGTATTATTATTTTGTATTGATTTGTATATTATGGTTACTTACTTAAAATAAAAAGACTCATAAAAAGATAGCAAGCAAAACTGTTTGGCGTATATCTCTCTCATCATAAACAAACCATCTCTCATGTAATAGAAAGAGATGCACCGTAGGCATTCCAATGACCGTACAAACCGAAGTACAGATGACGTCAGAATTCCTTGGACCAATGAAGCATTTATAATTTAAAGCTTTTTTAATCATTTTTTAAGAACGTTTAATTAATTCTAAGAATAATAATATATAAATATATTTATATATTAAGAATCGATATTTTTTGATCTACATGAACATATTTTTTATAAGTCAAAATATTTTTCACTCAACTTCCTTATTACCCGACCTACAATAGTATTAACAATGTTTGAACCCAGCGAAAACTTCGCATTCACAAACAGCGCATCTGAAAAAATGTATTTGCGGCTAGTTTTTCCGACAGCACTGACATAAAATACACAAAACGTTAGATTTCTAAACTAAACTGTTGACTAAAATAAACTGTTGTTTACTTTTATTATTATTATTACAATAGCTCGCTTAATTAATGTTGTAATTTACCCAAAGCAGCAGAACTCATGCATTAAGTCTAATGGAGATTGCGGTCTTGTTTGCATAGGTACCCCATTCAACGAATTTAAAAGATGTCTGCTGTAGAATAAGTAGATTTATGATACGAGTTAGGTCAATAGTTTTTGGAAGAGAAAAGATGTGTCTTAACGCTTTCAATGCTTGTAAGAATTCATTTCGAGCTGTTATACTTGTATTTTTAGTTTCGAAACACTTTCGAAACTAAAAATTACACCACTATATTATTATGAACAAACTTTTTTTTAACTTGTTAGGGGCCATCCATAAATTACGTCACACCTTAAGGGGGGGGGGGGGGGTGGAGAAGTGTGACATTGTGTGACAAGGAGTATGGGGGGGGTCATCAGCTCTGTGACGCAAAAAATTGTTAAATTGTTAGTAAAATTGCGAAATATGTGACGTCACACTAGGGGGAGGGGGTCTCACAAATGTGACGATGTAGACAGGGACGAGGGGGGGAGGGTCAGAGGGTCAAAAAATTATGAAATTCGTATGACGTAATTTATGGACGGCCTCTTATTGATTTTAAAAAGGGCTTCGAAGTATACTTTACGTAGTGTATGTGAATATGTATGTAGTTTCAATGTCTTTCAACAGATATCGTTAGTATAGGTAGTTATATGTAGTATGGATGTGTCTCAAAAGAGGTCAGTAAAGTTGAACTACACGAAAGATTGTTTAATACCAGAATGGTTACGGAAATTGCCGGTGATGTCCAATCGACAGGTGGGCACTTTCAGTGACCATCTCCACTGCGGCAGATCAACATAAAGAATCCTTAGATCAGATGTTGAGGCGCGGTGTACCCGCTCAAAAAGAAGAAGATGGAGAGATTATATTTATACATACATATTATGTAAATACTAATATTAGAGAGAGAGCGCTGATATTAAAAACGATAATATTTAAGCGAAAATTGTGAAAATGTTTAATAAAACATGACTCGTTTTAAATACAGCAAAAATCTCGTGGCAATTGTCTAAAATAGCATTTACAGAAACACTGTGAATTTTTTCATAACTAAAATTAACTTGTAAAATAACTGGAAAAAACGTGTTCATAATGATTTTCGGAGCATACTTTGTGAATTTCGTAAATAGAGGGAATTTCATAAAATTGCCATTTCGGCATGGGGAATGTATAGATATTATCTTCAAGAATAACATATATTTTTTTAAGAGCTTTAAAACCTATATTATTTAGGGGAAATATGTTATAAATTGGAAGTAGAAATGCACGAAGCCGGGTCTTAAGCCCAGTTAAATATTCAATATTTAAATATTATATATTAACCCTTTCTAAAAATTTTACGCAAACCGGTTACAAAGCAAGTATTTTGTTCGTTTATTGTATTGTTTCTCACTCTGTCGCATTCCTTTGCACACATTACTACATTCTATGCATAGGATTAGGTAGGAAAGGTAGTGTTTAAAAAATCTTTTCGTAGTACGGCCATCTTGTGTTTTTTTTTATATTACTTTGTTCGCAATTCTAAATTCTCTACAGTAGAGCAATCAAAGGCAGGGAGGCGCGTAACCTTAATTAATTTCCGGTGTAACAGTGTTTTGTTGGTCTTTTTTGTGCAAAATCAATCTTTCCTCAGGGAACAGGAATTTAAACTAATCGATTTTTACTGGAGTTAAAACAAAATTCGTAGGAATTTTGATTAATGGTAAGTTCGTGGTTTAAACAGGTAAAAAATAAGGCTGCAGTTTAATAAACAAAAACGTTTTTCTAATTTTGAATCGTTTAAAATATTAAGAAATTGAATACCTCGCTGAGCAGACGTTTTAAACTAGATGTTTATTGGTTATGATTTTAGGTTTTCCCAGCCAAAAGAATTTTTGTTATTTATTTTTGGAAAAACGTTTAACGTTGGCTAAAGAAGGAGGTCGCGCAATACGGCATAACACCCCAAAAATAAATAACAAAAATATACGTTTATTTACTAGATGGTCTATTAACCCCGGGGACGCTGATGTAATCATACGTGTAAATGTACGAGATTATACTTCATATACGTACTGCACTCTGATCGTTGTCATATAGTATTATTACGCTTGCGTCTGCTTTGATGAATTTCAGAACCCAGCTTGGAGTGCATGTCTGACGCCACGCCATATGCGCCGCGCCACAAATAACATCTTTGTACGTGGAATTTCAAACAAAGCTACCGTCGTTATTCAGTTTTGAATTCAAGAATTTGTCACAAGATGTCGTCACTTCCGTCGGCAGGACGCATAGGACTTGTCCCCCTTAGGTATAAGTTCTAAGAATTTGTGAATCTGGAGTATCTCTCCAGATATGGAAAGATTGACGGTAATACTCTTTCGTATCAAGCGGCTGTATATTACATATGACGTCATTGCCCGTCCGGTTACTTTGTCCCGGTGACTAGCAATCACTGGCTGTCAGTGGATACGAGGAACGGCCTAATTTTGGAACCAGTTCCTATTGGATTTATAAAATGGTGACCAACACTAACTGGGCGAACCGGAACGAAAAGCCGCACGCAGGGCCTAACAGTTAAAACCCGCGCGTTTTCAACTGCTAGTTGAAAATTATCATCCTTGTCACTGTCGTCATGTTCGTAAAAAGAGTTTTAGAGAATTTCTTTTCTTACAGCATATTGTTGTTGTTTTCCTAAAATTGTATGAGTTTTGAAAACTTTTGAGGAATTAAAATTATATCTGACTCTTCTATATGGTTTTGAGGATTTTTTGACACTGCAAGGCTATTCTTAAGGTTGGCTCAAGGAAAAGGAAACTCTTAACTCAAACTTAAGCCGCCGCTACCCGAATTTCTACCCATTTCTTACATATCTCTCTTAAACATTTGAAGTTTTAAAAAAAAAATATATGTTATTTTTGAAGATAATATCTAGATACACGCCGAAACGAAAATTTTATGAAATTCCCTCGATAGAAAAAAATTGCAAAGTATGCTTCGAAAATTATTTAAAACAAGTCTTTTTCTATTACTTTACAAGTTATATTTGTGAAAAAATTCACAATGTTTCTTTTAATGATACTTAATATACCTTCCACGAGATTTTCGCTCTATTTTAAACGAGTCATATTTTATTAAGCTTTTTCCCAATTTTCGCATCAATTTTGTCATTGAAAATATTAGCGCGCTCTGTCCAACATTTGTAATTACATATCTCTCCATCTTCTTCTTTTTGAGCCGGGAAGCGTCGCCTCAACCCCTCTGGCTATTTTTTTTGCTTTGGAAACATCTCATACTTTATGCCTTATAGAATTCGTTGTCTCCCTTACTATCATAGTGATAAATATGATATTAATCGTGTTAGGAAGAGAACAAACCACGCTCTACATTCAAATCTAAAAATTAACAAAATAGAAATGTGCACTTGTATGAAACCAAAGTTTCGAATCACAATTTGAAAAAAAAAGTTAAACTTTGGGAATATTTTATTGATTATTTTTACACGAAACGACAAAAAAGTGAGGTGACGATAAAATTCATAATATACTAGCGGGTACCCCGCATGCGTTGCGACGCCAGTCAAATAAATAAATTGTTTCTCCCCGCATGTCCTTTCCCATGCGTCCCCGTTCCCCTCCCGCGTCTCCTTCCCCTCTCTTCCCGTCCTTCGTTACCCTCCCCTTCCTGCCTTCCCTTCCTGCCGCTAAAATATATGAAATGCACACATTTTAAAACCACTCGGCCGCCACCTGTAGTATTTTTTATAGAAATTTCATAACGCCTATAACCTTCGCGGGCGTGTGCACAACAAATCTTCATATTTTCATCGCAATTGGATGAACGGTATGGCAGCGCATAAAATATGAACAAACAAATATTGATTTTTATATATGATAAGAAGATCTGTTAGAAAAAATGTTAAATGAGCCATTTCAATACTTTTTTATGTTTGCATTAAAAATGTATGTTTCTTAATGTATGTTGTGTTTATTTCGAATTATTAAATTTGAAAGCGTATTTTATCAACTTTGAAAAACGGTTTTTGGTTTTCGGATACGTTTAGAGGTGTTCCATTTATTTGGATTTTATTGCAAAGCGGCAATATGTTGACAAAATATGCTCTATGCCTGGGGGGTTAATATTAAATTATGTATGTAATGTATTCTTTTACAAATGCACGCTATTTGCGCTGAAAAGATTAAATAATTATGTACTCCATTAGTGAAGAAAGTTCACGAAAAATGCGGAGTTCATTTTCAGACATTGAGTAAAATTGAAACGTCACACCTTGGACTTTGACAAAAGCGTGATTATAGGATTTTCAATTCGCATGGGAATAAAAACGAATCTAAAATCGCGAACCTGTGACATTAGCTGCGATTGCGAAATTGCAAAAGATCAAGTGGAGGTCGTGACCGCCAATATAAAATCACAATTCCACACCGTCGGGAACCTAAAACAACTCTCTAACCCAGCGGTTGCCAACCTTTTGGGCCTGCGTACCCCTTGACTCTTACTACAAATGCGTTTTACCCCCCACCCTCTATCTACCTTTGTATACGCGTATAATGAGAGACATTTTTCATTTGTATTTTTTTAATACTTTCATTATTACATGAATTTAACAATCAAGTCAAACAAATACAATTAATGCAATTTTATACAGAGTGAAACACGAGTTCGGGCATTTTCAACCAGTGATTCTACATACTAATATAAACAAACTTTATTCCATGTCTTTTTTTCGACAATAAAAAAAAATGTTTTTCATACACAACTCCAAACACACAATTAATTGTATTAAGACGGAATAACCAGACAAAACCGGAAATATATCATTTTTAAATCAAATTTTAGACGTATTGACTCTTTTCCACAAAAAATGATTAATTGATTTCGAAAGACTGTTCTTTTATCTCATAAAGCTGTGTTTTAAATTTTGAGAAAATACGTTTATTTTTAATACAATAATGTTTAACCGTAGGTCGTTGGCAGATTTGTTAAATTCGCAAACAAAATTTTGTATTATACAACATACATTTCAAATCATGCAGTAAAATAAATCAATTAATTATTTGGGGAAGCTGCTTTTCAGAATTTTAATTTAAGTTCAAATAAAATCATAAAAAAGATCCGCGCCCTTGTTTTGTGTCGAAAATACTTCAGTTTGTCTATTTATTTACGGTCTTACAAACTAAAATATTTAAAAAAAATACATTTTTATTTTGCTTAGACATTATTGAAAAATAATAAATACTTACGATCAAAAAATAATTACAAACAGTACAAAATTTTAATAGTTTTATCATCACGAGTTATAATGCAGGCATTTATCAAAGCAAATTTTTAATTACATAAAATAGATATTGAGTTATGACGTTAAAATGCTGGTAAGTAGAATAATTAATCTTTCTCATCGAAACCGCCCTATAAAGTTGCAAGGGTACGATTGCAAGATCATCGTTCGACAAAATTTAAATTCTCGGCCGCTGGATAATGGCTCCTTAAATTGAATGAATGTTTTTAACCTCAAAAATTATTTTTATAAAAAAGTTTCTTATTTATCAGTAGTATGGTTAATTAATCATATTCGTGCCACTATCCTGCGTGCCCCAATTTTTGCTTCGCGTACCACAGGTTGAAAACAACTGCTCTAATCTAAACTAGGGTTAGCACCTTTGTGACTCGTGATGTATGAGGTTTGCCGCCAATCGAGAACTAAGAAAAACGAAAGTCAAAACATTATTTCTTAGATCGAAATCTTAAATGCTAGAAACCTGTGATATGTCCCCCATTTTAAAAATCAATTTCAAGCCCGTGCCTACACAAATAATAAACGTATTTAAAAAAAAAAAAAAAAAACTAATGACAAAATAAAATTGAATAGCTTAATATGTGTGACCTTTATTACTAATAAATATTTTTTGTTTCCAAGAAGATAATTCTAATAATCTAAATGAAATATGAAAAAACATAACACAGAAAAATAAAAAATATAACTGGGCCTTGAACCCAGGATCTCTCTGATATATTTATTACATTGATGGGAATAAGCTTCAAAAGTTATAAAAAGAAAATTGTTCTTATAATAAATGTTTCATATAAATTAAAATTTGATACATTTATCCCAGACCCTATGAAGGTTACAATTGTTTCAAAAATGAAAAGTAACGCCAATACTGTGGGAATAAAAATTAGTCTAAGATAATAAAGCAGAAAATATTAAAAATGGAACTCAAAAAATTGTAGGCTGGCAACACTAATTTACCTGTCAAATATTATTTTAAAGTGCAATGACACTAAATGTATATAACACAGTAAACCACATTTAAAAAAACATTTTTTTGTGCTTAAAGAAAAAAAAATTAAAATCGAAGAAGCGCTGTTGTCTATCGCTCGGTCTACTTAATGACATAAATTTGATTAAATGGTGTTTTACAAAGTGATTTGCTTTAATTTAATAATCGTCATCACACTGACTTTACTGAGGGAGAGAATGCGACATCTGTAGTTATCTGGGGTCACCACGAATGATGCCATCAACTCGCGTGCAGTCACTGCAATCAACGGCCTGCGCCGTTCCGTTTATCAACCAGCTGTGTTTGTCTTTCAGCTTCGTTACAGCGGCGAACCCATCATCTAGCAGTGCTGACATCTACTTTTGCATCACGGTACACATTTTTCAGTCTTTCATGAATGCGAATGGGCGTTTCACATTCTACAGTCAAGAATCAATCACATAAAGCTATCTATTACGAACATCGATGTCAGCCATTTTGCAAGCGACTGTAGTGCTGCCACCTGTTGACGCAAAAAGTTACTATTGCAGTAGATTGTAGAAGAAGGTTTGAGGAATAGCAAAAAATTCAAAATTTTCGCTTAACTAACTTTATTTAAGTAGTAAAAAATAGGAGGTTCTATTTTTTGACTGACCTTCGTGTATCTATTTTTTTCACAAGGAGTATAATTTTTAATTTAGATGGGACAATTCTTGTGAATGTAATTTTTGTATCTTTATTTTTAATTAGCAATGATTACTACCTCAATTTTGGTTTTCTTGAAATTGACATAAATTTGATATTTACAACTATGACATTTATCTATTTGTGCTAGACAACCACAATAATTTGGGATGATATTAGACAGTAATTGCTTAAAATCTCTCGACAACACTGTGGACGAATATATTTTAAGCGCTTATGGAAGTATGTACGTTTTATTTCGGTGGAAAATCGGAACGCGGGTTCTTAGGGGTTTTCTTACAAGTTTTTTTACTGGATTTCGGAGCTTTTTCGTTTATTTATGCATGTCTTCGACACCTTTCATTTGTCTTGAGGAAGCAGAACGAAGATAAACCTGTGTTTTACACCCGTTATCTGAAGGGTGGCAGTAAGTTTCAATTTTGGGTCCCTGATGAGATTTCCGCTTTACAGAAATTTGTTTAAATAAGGGTGATGCAGGGAATAAAAGTAAGGAAATTACTCACAATTACAAAATTAACCCCTCAGGCCTGGACCATTTTCTGTCAGCATGTCAGAATATTTCCGCCTTGCAATACAATCCAAATAAATGGAATATTACATACATATTTAGATGTTTAAGAGATATTTTAAAAGAAAAATTACTTAGAACCACATACTTCGCTTTCTGTCAATCAATTATACAATACGGCATTATAGGATGGGGCGGTACATATAAAAATCTAACACAATCAATTTACGTCTCACAAAAACTAATAATAAAAACAATTTTAAAAAAACCCTTTACATATTCGTCAGAACTTTTATTCAAACAATTTAAGGTCAGAAAATTAAATGCATTATACTTCTACCACGCAACATTACAAATTTATAAAGATGATATTCAAAATAAAGTAACACCCTTTAAAAATAACAGAAATCTCAGACAAACGTCAATACTTCCAATTCTTAAATGCAAAAAAACAATAGGACAGCAAAATCATAAATATCTCGGTGTCAAATTTTTTAATTCCCTACCAGAAAAAATTAGAAACATGTACACTAACATAAAAGAATTTAAAACAAACCTTAAAAATTATAGTGAAAATATGAAATGAGTTATACCCTTCGACCAAGTATATCTAGGTCAATGGTTATACCAAATAAAACTATTATGATAACACCCCCCCCCCCCCCATACACACAAGCCCTGCTTATTTATGGGGGTACATCAAATATATATATTATGTAACTAATTATTATATAGAATCATTTTAAAATACATGTATCTATTTATGATTCATAATAAAAAAAATAAATAAAAAAATAAAAATTGTGAACGTGTCCGATAAAAAACTGTTTTGGAAAATTTTAAGTAACCGAGTAACTTTTTAAATGTAAAATTTTTAATGCAATTTAAAATTAAATATAAAATAATTAATATAAAAATTGTAAACATGGTTAACTTTACGTTTTTCTAACTAAAATTACTGGTAACGACAAAGAAATTAAATAATTTTTTTTTATTAGACAATTAATGTATTATAAACGTTATCATAATCTATTTGTTCAAAGTATTTTTTTTTTAAATTACGACGAAGTTATACTAAATTTTAATCGCAAATTTTCGATAATATGTGAGTGAACGGTAACCTATAATTTTACAAAAAATACAAATATTCAGAATCGCACCGTTCCTTAAAATGGCTCTAGCCGTGTTTAGTGACCAGATATGAATAGCCAGGTACTACACCATCTTCCTCTTCCCCGTCCCCTTTACATCCTACAGTCTTACAACAAAGGTACACCAATAATGGGAATGTCATAGAAAGAATAGTCATGTCTATTTTAAAAAAATTACTACAATTAAGAACTAAGAACATACCTATAATAAAATAGGAATATTAGGTGTGTTACGATGGTAGAGCATTTAAGATTTTTTGGCGATTTAAAGCATCTTTAAGAAAATCATATCATTGAAGGAACCAGAATACAGAAAAATAAAAACATTGAAGGAACCAGAATACAGAAAAATAAAAACATTGAAGGAACCAGAATACAGAAAAATAAAAACATTGAAGGAACCAGAATACAGAAAAATAAAAACATTGGAGGAACCAGAATACAGAAAAATAAAAACATTGGAGGAACCAGAATACAGATAAATAAAAACATTGAAGGAACCAGAATACAGAAAAATAAAAAAAGTAACGAATCGAACCCAACATCTCTGCCTTTTCTAATTATTTTGTGTAATTTTTGTTGATCTAGAATTTAATGACTAATTTTGTTGACAATCATGTCAAAAATCATGTTACCAATTCGTTTATAAACTAACTACCTTATACCATGCAGACACAGCTTAGGTAACCAATATGCAGAAGTAATATATATTTTAAACGTTCCATGCCAACTGAGAATAAAGTCAACTCAACACCTCCTTGAAAAGTCATTAAAAGTCATTATTTTCATTCATTTTTCTTAAAAAAAAATTGTTTAAATTAGCCGATAACCCTATTCTAACGTAACCTATCTAACCAAATTTTTATATATTTTTTTATCACTCTAAATGACTTATCTGAGATGGTTCTGAGTTGGTTTCATTCCGAGTTGTTCGGTCACCATTTTCAACAGCACTGAAAAAACTAAAAAAAAGCTTTTCGAAAACAGTTATTATTTGAAATTTTGTTTACAAAACTGTAAATTATAGTTAATTTAAATCATGTGTTTACAGTGTATTATTTTTTTGTATTCCTTTTTATATTAAAAATGTTTTATTCTGTATTTGAAGCTATTTATACCATGAATCTTTCCGTAGTATAAAATGAAATTGCTCCCGCTGTCTGTACGCTTAGGTCTTTTAAACTACGCGACGGATTTTCATGCGGTTTTCACCAATAGATAGAGTGATTCATGAGGAAGTTTTTTAGATATATAATTTGTCAAGGTTTAGGGTAAATTGATTGAAATATATGAATAAAGGGAACGGGCTGGCAAACGGACAACGGGCAGCGAGCAGCGGGCTGGCAAGCGGGCATTGTGTTTCGTTAGCCACAGCAACGTGTGGCCGGGTCTGCTAATAAATAAATAAATTATCCTCACTATTTCCCATATTTTTACTGTCATCTTTTTACGTCTACAAAGATCTATCTGTATTTATTTGTAGCACACTTCCTTTCAATTTTTGTGACCTAGTTAATGAATACCTTTTCTATTTCATATTTTGTTAAAGATCGTTTAATATTATCTTCAACGTCTTCAATCATTACATATCACGTATACCCGCCAAAAGTTATTTAAGTAGGTATATTAAATTAAATGAATATTTTGCCCAACGCTTTTCTATGAATATTACGGATATTTATGTACCGCTTCAAGCATATACTACTATATATATACGTCGTAGACATAATAAATAAATACAGGGTGCTAAGGGATGTACTTGACTTATTTTAACCGGGGTTTCCTGACATTATTTGAAGTAAAAAAATAAATCAAATTTTGGTGTCTTTTTGTGTCCTTTTTTTCTTCAAAACAAACAAAAACAAATTTCTTCCACATGTCGTCACTGGTCACTCAGCTGAATTACCCCATAACCCCTCGCCGAACCCCACCCCTAACTTTTCAATACCCACTGATTGTGTTATGTTTTTTGTAGAAAAATAAAAACAAAAATGTTATAGGAGACCAAAATTTCATTTACATTTTTTACTCCAAATACTGTCAGGAATCACTAACCAATCAACCATCAGGGTTTCCCCGCAGAGGTAGGTAGAGAGGACGGACCGCCAAACAACTCAGCCTTGGCACACGCTTTTTGCCTCATTCACATGCATACATCATCTCATACATACTCTTCTGACTCTTGACGTGGCCTGACACAAGTATCTGATACACCTCGTCTTCCCCGACTTCTTCTACCATTCACATTTGCGGCAAATATTCTTCCTCCTTTCTTTTTCATTCGCTCTCGCGCTCAAACCATCTGAGAGTCCCTTTCTCAATCTTACACATTATGCTTACAACAGCTTTTTTTTTTGCGGATCTTCACTTTTCTCACACGATCATGCATGGTCTTACGACATGTACGCCTCAGGGATCTCATTTCATTTTAACGGGAATCACTGGTTAAGGTAAGTCAACAACATCCCTTAACGCCAAAGATATTGAAATACAAGAGATATGTTATGATGGCCGCCCGTCGGCGGACTACTATCTAATTCGTTAATTTAGTTGATTTTTTAAGGTGCCCAGTAGTATTGGTTAACAATTTAGTTTGAATACTGAAAGAATTACTTGATTTTTGGAAGGTTTGCAGAAGTATTGGTTGACAATATAGTTTGAATACGGATAGAATTCGTTCATTTAGCTGATTTTTTTTAAGGTGTGCGGTGTCAATATTGATTAACAATATCGGCGACGCACATCTAGTAATTTTGAGTATCTAGCGTAACTTTATTATATTAGTTTGTTTTTGGGACAATACAAATTATCATTAAATGAAAAAATTGTTAAAAATATTTATATATATTGCGCAATTCAACCTGGTACAGTAGTTTTTAATACTTACAACAATCTACATGTATACAAATTTAGGTTCCGTATGTTTGTGATCGCAAATCTCGGAAAGTAATCGATAAAATTTCAACATTTAAATTTTAACTCTAAATTTTTGCAGAACATCGCATTTTAGCAGAAGAGTGTTTCTATATATAATGGTTAGCAACTCTGGCGTTATGAAATTTGTATATATCGATCTGTATATCAAAAATCGCCTTGGTGCTGAAAAAAATAAAAATTGTTAAAGTAAACCCTGAATACACCACAAAACTAAAGTTAATTTGATACATTAATATCCATATTAAATACAGAAAACGTTAAATTTTGCCGGATGCATTTGGATACATTTTTAAAAGTCTCGATGAATTCTAAACTTGAAGAAAAAATACGTTTATAAAAATCGTTACTTCAATATTTTTATCACACTACAACGCAAGTTAAATAGTTATGATAATCACTTGATTTCCTAAATTCCATCAAGAAGATTCAGAACAACAAAGCAGTTTTAGTTGAATTATCACGATGACGTGCACGCGTCGACCCGCGGAGAGATCCAAACTCGGCAGACATAAAATTACTCGTTCGCGTTTCGAGGTAGTTAGTATTTGCGATGTCGTATGTCGCAAGCAGCTAGAATGTTCGTTTTTTTTTAATTCTAAAAAGATTAGACATTTAGGTACCGAATTAAAATAAAATGAAATCCAGAAAGAAACCTTGGGTTTTATAATAAAGTTACGCTAGATACCTCAAATTATTAACTGTGTGACGCCAGGAAACATAGTCCCATCCAGTAAAACTGCGGATAGCACATCTCTTATATTTCAATATCTTTGCTTAACACCCTATGCCCTATATAATCAAGATCGTAGTGTTGTGACAGTGTCATTTAATAAGCATTTCATCAGAATGAAGCCATGACACCTCCGACGTACAAAATATTATATGTCTTCTTCGTCTTCATCATAAATTTTTCAATTTTCTCGCAATCCGTTCATAAACAGCCAGCAGGGCGTCTTTTCATTACAAATATTGACTTAGGAAAGTTAACTAGGGATACTAAAATGTTTCGATAAAGCCAAAAATATACCAGTAATCGCAGAAGATGTATGTAAACCGATAAAAGTGGGTGTGTCGAGGTCGTGTCCTTGCTTCTGGTAAAACTGATCAATTTCATGGGCTTGTCTAAGTAATAAAAAAGTATGAAGTTTAAATTCTATGACTTGGATGTTCCCAAAAAGTAATGCACTCTTTGCGCAGATAATAAACATTTTTTTACACTCTCAAAACCACTGAAGCGATTATGGTCGAAAAATGAACCACTTTTATTTTTCTGCGATTGATAGCGGTCCAAAATTGGACCACATTTTCCTACCATTCGTAAAACATTTATTGTAATTATTTAAAACATTTCCATGGCCAGCCATTTATTTTTAAACGAAGCTATTGAAATGTTTTATCTATTATGACCACAGGTATCGCAAATCCGAACTACATAGACTATTTTAAAACGATGTTAAAAAAAAAAAATTAAAATATTTATTTAGGAAAGGAAGAGGAGGAGAGTTCAGGGAAAGAAAAGGGTTTAAGGGGTGGGTAGGAATCTGGGGTTCAGTTTGTCAGGCGGATGAACGGTCGCAACATGAACCCAGACACCCCTGCTAAATCACCGAACGTAGCGAACCACTCGGGATGACCTATGGCAGAGTGTTGGTTATCCAATAAAGGTTCCCGGGGCGGTGGTACCCATTCCCGCCTTCGAAATGGATGGAAAACTTTTTTTATTCTTTTTAATAGAAAAAAATATCATCGGACACATAATGACGTCTCCTTTTTGTATTCCAAATATGCTCAAGAAAGCTGGTAAAAATGAGGTACGCGCTGTTACACCCTGTATGTATTTAACATATTTCCTTTTGGTATTAAGGGATAGCTTTGAAATAAGGGTTTTCCTCTTTGTTGTTTATTAATTCAAAATGTCTCTCTAAAGAAATTAAATGCATGATTTTGATGATATTACATGTATCTTACAGCAAATTTCGAAGAAAATAAAAGTAATAAATTTTACTATTTTTAAAACATCACTAAACGTTTTCTGAAAAGCAGGTTTTAATTTCGGGAATGTGACATTTAATAATATTTCGTGTTCTACTAAAATTAGAAACTTCAAACAGGAGTAAAAAAATATGCTTTTATCATGTTATGATTCGAGTTTGTAATATGTAAAAAAAAAAAAAAAATTAATCAAATAATGTAAAGCGAATATTTCAGAAAAGAAAACCAAACAAGAAGACATGAGGAAAGCCATCGCGCGCCTGTCAAAAATTCTATAGAAAGGTTTGACATGTATTTGTTCCGGCTTCACATTGTATATTATTATTATTCAAAATATTATACGTACTTTAAAAATTATTGATTGAGTTTTCGTCTATCTGTAAATATTTTTGCACGCTTCGGTTCCATGACAACACAACAAAGTGGCATTTCAACACCCCTGTTAAAAGTTAATAAAAGTTACGAAAAAGAATGCCCCTAACCTAACCTAACTACTGGAGCGACAGTGCATTTTAAAACTGTTTTCTACGTTTGCTAGAGATTTTCAGAAATAATTTTTTTAATTTTTCGCCAACATTAAAAAAAAAATCATACCTTCGAATTTTATATAGCCAATGAATTAACCTATATTTTACCGTTTATTTTGTACTAGCTTTTCCCCGCGGCTTCGCTCGCATGGTATTACGGGAAATTACTTTAGCGGTTGAACTTATCAATTATCCCCCCTCCTCCCCACCCCCACCCCTCCCGCATTCCATGCATTCATTCCTTTACATTCAGTTTTCAAACATCTCGCCTGCCATCTAAATTTCGTAAAGTTATAGCTCAAAGAAAAAAAGAATTATCCAATTTTGTTCATTCGTTCGGAATTTATGCGCTTACAAACATTTCGGATGTTTATTTTAATTAAATATTTGGAAGTTTGTTAATATAATAAAAAAATTACACTATTTTTTATTCAGTCTTTATAATCGTTGCAAATCACATTTTTAATGTAGAAACTCTTATCTGACATTTATTCCAAAACAGAAGCCTGTCCAAAAAGAACAAAACATATTCTAATATTTGAATTTTCTGGAGCAGTAGCTGACCAGGGGGCTGAGTACTTACCAGCCTAGAGCCCACAAATATATCAACATCGTTTCCATGGAAACGATTTTTTTCTGACGTTAGCAAAAACTCGCTTTTGTTAGCGACAGAAAACGTATAACAAATATAATAGATTAATATTTATAGTTTCATAACGCCAGAGCTTGCCATCACATACAAACTATAGTCTTCGCATATAATTTAGCTTTCTATTGGTGAATGAATTTTTAAAGTCTTTTTATTGGTTAATGCGTGAAAGCGTCATAAACAAACTCGAGCAGTTTCGCATTTATAATATTAGTATGGAGGTATGGATTTGTAAGATTTATAAAAAAATATACAAAACAATCGTAAAGTTTATAACCGCGCAAATCCTGCGTCTTTGATATTTTGAAACTGTTGTGAGATGTACTTATTCGCTTCAAAATAAAATGTTTTTGATTTCTGTATTTTTTTATTTCTTATGTTGTCTGGGGTATACTTGATAAATAAAGGTGCATATTTATGGAAAAAGGACTTAATTTTAACCCTAAACAACTTATCAGAAATTCTGCGTGAAAAAAATATTTAAAAAAATTATTTTTAACATCGTTGTAAAATAGTCTACAAAGTTCGAATTTGCGACATAATAGATAAAGAATTTTAATGGCTTCGTCCAAAATATCAAACGTGGGAGTTACAAATATATTTTTTTAAATTTTTTGCCGAATCAAGGAGATAATTGCCATTTTTATCCGAAAAAAAAATCAGATATTTTAAATGCCGGCAAAAATCGCTCCAGTGGCGTAATCAATTTAACCTTGTTTAAGTCACTCATAATGATTTTTCAAAGATGACGAAGTGCCACTTTTTTGAGTTGTCCAGTCACCGCGTGTTTCGTTTCAAGACAGTTCAATAAATACTATTTTTCAAAATTGAAATCGTTGTGTTTATTTGAACTTTCTTGTTCGAAGTTTTTAATAACCTTTTTATGGCCTCAAATTGTATTATTTTGACATTGAGTTCGTCTACATTTTTGAATTATTTTAATGTGATTAGAAACCTTAAATTATTTTTTGATGATTTTAATAACAATATTATTTATTTATTAAACTCTCGGACTAAATTATTCGCTTTTCGGAACAACTCATACAGGTCTCATAGAAATTGTGTTGTTTTCCTTACTATCATGGTTAGAAATATGATCTAACCGGTGTTAGAAAGAGAAAACACCAGGCTTTATATTCACGTTTAAAAGTTAACCACAGCGTAATTAAAATGCTAACAACCCTACAAGACACCAATATTTTTTTAAACTTATTTGATGACTTTAAAAAAAAATTGTTGTAATCACTGATCGCTCAGCCGAGTAACCGGCCGGCCCCTCACTCCGTCCCTACCTGTCCAATACCAATTGAATTTTTTTATGTTTTGTTGTCGAAAAAAAAACTTAAAATAATTTAATTTACTCGAAATAATGTCAGGAATCACTGGTTAAAGTTAAACACGTCCCTGCATAATAATTAAATTTTATTGGAATAACTTTTTTTAAGGTTATACACATTTTAACATCTTCACTTATTATTAGGTTATTGTACACAGTAATTTTCCATAATTGTTTTCAGGTTCATTGGTAAACGAGAGCTTGTGCATTATTGGATTAGTGGACGACTTATTGGTGGATATTGATGGCAATCCGCTATCAGTAATGTAATTTTCCGCACTTAGCCTCGTTGTCCGACATTAGCTAAAAGCTAGACCACCTACTTATAACAGTATGTACAGGGCCGGATTTGGCGAAGTGCAATTGGAATTTCAGCAATTCGTTCCGAGAGCATAGAAGGGATGCATTGTAGAAACCGCATTTTCAATTGTAATCTGTTGAAATTTATTTTAATATAAAATCGTCAATATATACGATTTGCGCTTATAAAATGATGACAAAGAAAGCTTTGCAAAAACAAAGGATAGAAAATTATATTTAAACATGTCGACCCTACAGAATAACATGGTTCCAACTAGCTATTTGGGCTGATTTGAGTTAGTGAATATTGTTTCTACTGCACTAATCTTTATTTCTTCTATAGACACCAACATCAAATAATGCATTTTAAACGAAATAGAATGTGTTAAAAGTTCCAACTGCATCAGTTATTTACTGTAATTTGGTGAACAAGGTTTCAACTGCCGTTGGAACCTTATTACTCCAACTTTAAAATCTATTTTGAAACATCAGTTTGCACTTATCTATACAGAGCGTTCCATCTGAAGAGGTTAAATTTCCGCATGTTGCTATTTGAAGTTTTAAATACATTGATTAAACATAATTCTTGATTAACAAATTTGAGCACAAAGATTAGAGTGATTCTGAAATATCTGGCAATATTTGGAGTCGAATATTAAAAAAAAAAACATTAGCTCCACATAAGAAGCGGGGCTTGAAAAATAACCTTTAGAATTAGTTTTTGAATCTTTGCTAAATGCTCCAGGCAAGTATTTGTGGCACTTCCCCAGCTGATAATACCATATTTGATTGTATAAGAGCACAGTTAACTTGTTTAAGTTGTTTTCTATTTAATATATCCCTAACATTTTTAAAGAAGTAGATGAGTTTGCTTGCATTGCATTGCTTACTTTAACAGGTCCTTATCCGAAGGTCGCGGGTTCGAACCCGGCGTGCGCAAATAAATTTTATTTGATTAATTTGCGTTATTTCACACTTTATTCATTTAAAATAATATAAAGTATATTTGCGGCACGTTCCAGAGTGGAAGATACTATCAGTATCGCCCTGGTATAAGACCACCATTCAGAATTGAAACGTTGCTTGAAATGGCTTTAGCCGTGTTTAGTGACCAGATCTGAATAGCCAGGTACTTCCTCACCTTCCTCGTCCCTATCTCCTTCCCCTCCCCACTACCTTCAGCCTCACAACATACCCCAATTGGGGATGCCATAGTCTCACTGGCTCCAGACGGGAGCAGTTGGGACTCTTGTGCGGTATTTCATATTAAAAAAAAAAAAAAAAAAAAAAAAAAAAAAAAAAAAAAAAAAAAAAAAAAAAAAAAAAAAAAAAAAAAAAAACAGACTGCTTGTTCCTTGAGTTATTGTTCCAAACGTCCCATCTATGTAATATTGGCCACATACCTTGTCGAAGAATAGGTACATGGGTAGTAAGTTGGATGGAGGAAGGGAGAAATACATAGTTGCGTCAACTAGTATTACATAGTAAGTTAATACATAGTAAGTAAAATTTAATCTCTTTGAAATGACATAGATGACGTATATTTGAAATTATTAGATCTGTTTCATGAGTTGGCAGTTGTATGTTAGTACCAACAAACAACAACACAACAGTTGTGCTTTTCTACTGACCACAATTTGTTCAAAAGCTGAAACAGATCTAGAAGAAGCGTTCAATGGAAACCTTTCATATGTGAAAAAATTGTATGCTGATTGGAAATTTGAATTTCTGTGAACTATTGTCAAGGATGAGACAATTTTTACTTTCTGCATTGGGGGCTAAATGCATTAGGTCCGGCCCTGTGAACACAATTATACTCAACCTGCTTTTAACAGCCCTTATCCCTGAAGTCACTTAGGATTCGGTAAAGAAGTACCTTCAATTTAAACTTACCTTAAAAAGATAGAGTGGGGATATACATATATATAATGATGATTTAATAAATGGGAACCAAGAATATATTTATATGTTTTTGGTCTTACTTTCA
Organism: Glyphotaelius pellucidus; assembly: GCA_936435175.1. NCBI lineage: Eukaryota > Metazoa > Arthropoda > Insecta > Trichoptera > Limnephilidae > Glyphotaelius > Glyphotaelius pellucidus. The sequence continues at coordinate 17,537,646 of OW386559.1, read as the reverse complement.
CGTTTTCTTAAGGACCCAGAAGGCCCTGATGAAAATAATTTCCTTTAAGGCCTATGCATCTTGAGATGATGCATGAAGGATATTTTTAAGGGAAAAAGGGGGATTAAGTTCTGAAAAGGAAAAAAATATCAAGGGTAGGTCAATGTGTTTAGGAGTGACGGGCGTATGAATCCATCCCAATGCAGTGCAATGCATGGGTTAAGAGAGCCTTGCAGGAGAAGTCGAAAGGTCTTCCTCAATCAATCTGTCCTGATCCAGCCCGACACTCAATAGGTAGTCAGATGAATCCGCCGCTAAGACCTAGATAAACCACTCCCGATGAACCCGGACATCCGCGCAAAGTCACCAAACATAGCGAACCCCTTGAAGTGACCTATGGCAGAGATATTGTTTATCCAGTAAATGGTTCTCGGGTCAGCGGTAAACATGCCTCCCAAAATGAAGAAATCTTATTTCATGAACCGGGGCACCCCTGCAAAGTCACGAACAAAAGGTTACATCATTAAATGATCTTCAAAATTTAAACAACTTATTATAAAAAAAAACACTTCCCAACCGTTAAACGATATATCAGTTAAACATTGAATAAAGACTAATATTTTTCTTTTTTGAATTATAACTAATAAAAATGACTTGCAGTAGAACCTGCAACATTGCATTTTTGAAGAGTGGCGCATGCGCGTCGGTTTCTCGGCAAAATGAGAGTTTTGATGCATGATTCATATCACGTTTTTGATCATAATTTCTATTCCAATGACTAATTCACTATTGTGTCAGTATAATTCAATACATTTATGTTATTTTTTTTCAGTTTTAGTCAAATAATCATATAATAATCGCATGTTGTACGTTGAATATTCGTGTTGCCAGAAAATGATGTTATGGGTTATACCAATATTCAAATTGAATTGTTTGGTCTTAACTTTTTAAGAATTTCATGGTAGTGATGTTTTTTTATAACATAAATGTCTAAGAAGAAAAGTTATTAATATTTTTTTTACTATAATCATGTGGAATCACCCTCCGAAGGTACTCCATTTTACCCTCCGACACCTTGTGGATATCTCCATTACGCGAATTATTTGCAGTAATATTACATATTTTTACCCAACATATTTTTACCCAACATGTACAATGATGGATTCTGAAGGTAGGTGAGCTTAACTCATCTTGCGGGAAGTGTAAATCTACATAAGTAATGAATCGGTAGCTCTCTCTTCATTGAAACCGCTGACATAATGAAGCTTTTGTAGGCGATGAAACAATAGTCGTAATATCATTGATACCAGACCACGTAGGGTAAGGCCGGGCATAGTGAACAGCCCAGGTAAAGCGGATACCCGTCATTATTTTAAATGGCGCGCTCATGTGCGCTCCCATCGCGCCACGAGGTGCTCCCCGCGCCCCTCAGTCGTAAACAAATAGAGCTAGCGCGAGGACACGCGTCGTTTGCGAAAAAATAATAAAAATTTAAAAGTGAACGTTGCTTACGTTCAAATTACGTTTTTCAAGGTACGTTTTTCTGTAATTACTCGTGTTTATATAGTATAACTGTATCGGCTTGATTTTATCTTCAAAGTGCATGTTTTCTTGCAGAAATGCTGCTAGTTTTATTGGGACTTTGTTTCTAGATTTGATTTTAGGTTAGGTTAAATTCAACAAGTACCCACTGGGCAAAGCGAACACGGATAAAGTGAACGTAATTTTTGTTGATTATATTAAAAAGTTTAATAAATACTGTTTTTATGAATACCACACAAGAGTCGCAACTGTTCCCGTCTGGAGCCAGTGAGACTATGGCATCCCCAATTAGGGTATGTTGTGAGGCTGAAGGCAGTGGAGAGGGGAGGTAGATAGGGAAGAGGAAGGTGGGGAAGTACTTGGCTATTCAGATCTGGTCACTAAACACGGCGAAAGCCATTTCAAGCAACGTTTCAATTCTGAATGGTGGTCTTACACCAGGGCGATACTGATAGTATCTTCCACTCTGGAACGTGCCGCAAATATAATGTATATTATTTTAAATGAATAAATTGTGAAATAACACAAATTAGTCAAATAATTCGTTTTGCCACGCTGGGATTCGATCCCGCGACCTTCGGAATGCAAGTCAAGAGCCTTACCGCTAGACTACGCCGGCCGTCAAACTCCGTGTTTCAAACTCAGTCATTTTTTTTTTCTTTAAACCGCCGTTATCCGAATTCGACCAATTTCTTACATATCTCCCTTAAACATTTGAAGTTTTCAAGCTCTTAAAAAAATATATGTTATTTTTTAAGATAATTTCTAGATGCGTTCCACGCCGAAACGCGAATTATATGAAATTCCCTCGATAGAAAAAAATCGCAAAGTGTGCTCCGAAAATTATTTAAAACAAGTCTATTTCTATTATTTTACAAGTTATATTTGTGAAAAAATTCACAATGTTTCTTTAACTGATACTTAAGATACGTTTAACGAGATTTGTGCTCTATTTTAAACGAGTCATGTTTTATTAAGCTTTTTCGCAATTTTCGCGTGCCCACTTTGCCCGGCCTTCCCCTAGCTACTGGCTGGGTGAGGAATGACGCGTGGCAGTTAATATTGCTTTGTTTTGTAGTTTAATAGGTATTATTGCTCGTAGGTGGCCATCCAATAGCCACGTTTATGTAAGCACAAAATGTTCGAGTTATTACGTAAACATTGTTCGATGTATTCGTTTGTTCAACTGTTTAGTGACTCAAACCCGAAGACAACAAATTGATACACAAGCCCTTAGGGAAAGGGGAATAATCGAAGTTGCGCGAAGGGGGAAGACGGGGGACCGTCTCCCTTACTGTAATTTGTCAACACATAAATCTGACAATTTATTTATTTATTTTTTTTTTTTACATTAACTCCACACAGGAGGCCCTGAGGAAAAAATAATTTCCCTCAGGGCCTATGTCATCTTTGAGGATGCTGTGTGGAGGGTGTTTTTGAGGAGAGGAAGGAGTGAACATGGGTCTTGAAGAGACCCATATTGTAGGAGGGAGGAAACACAGAGGCCGGCCAATCGTTCCACAGCCGAGCTGTTGAACTCAAGAACGAGTCGTAGAAACGACCCGTTCTCATGTGACTAATGTCAGCCGTGTACAAATGTTGAGCGCGCGTTTGGCGTGTTTCCCGACTGTGCACCGGTGCCGAGGGGATCAATGACGCTAGTTCCTCGGAGCATCTTCCATTGTAATACCGGTAGAACAAGGACAGCATTCCCACCTGGCGCCTGTGCTCTAAAGATTGCAATCCGTTAGTTAAATTAGGAGAATCTATCAAACGGACCGCCCGTTTCTGCACAGAGTCAAGGGTTTTTTTCAGGTATTTTGAGGCTCCAGACCAGAGGTGGCTGCCAAATTCAACCGTGGGGCGCACTTGCGATTTGTACAGGGCTAGCAGTTGTGTACTATTAAAGTATCTGCGTGCCCTGTACAGTATGCCCAGTAATAATAAATAATAAAAATAATTTTAAAATAGTCCATAATCCTAACGTAACGCAACCTATAAAACCAATTTTTTTCGTCACTCTTAACCACTCCGACCACTAAGCTTGTTTTCAAGACAATATTTATATAAATATATCAATAGCAGTCAAGTACCATAAACTTCATTTCAAGCTAACGCGTGTGTTCCGACAGAAATGGTTATAACTCCCTTTTTGTTCTAGTGACAATCTTAAAACAAAAATGAGAAAATCTATAATAAACCACGCTTCACATCTCTATTCAAAGTCGTCCATAGAAATAGATAAGAAATATTAATTTTGTTAAACCTATGTAACAATTTCTAGACATTTTGTTTTGAAAGTTTTTAATTATCAATGTATTTTTGTTACTTTTATTTTAACCTTTTCGTCCCGGAAAGAAAAAAATCACACATGATCCGAAGGGGGGTCACTCGGAGACCCCAATTTGTTTTGCTTATTAAAGGGTGTTAATGACATAATGTTTTGTTATTTATAAGTATATTCATTGTATTTCAGTAGTCATTTTCAATATCGTTTGATAAATAAAGTCATAATTAATATTCTAATGAATTTAGACCATAACGTATATTTTTCCATAGAAAACAGAGAAGGCGGGTCGAAAGCCAACACAACTCTATGTTTCCGAACGTTGACTGGCAATTGGCGCGTAGCGGAAACGATCCAGACCGAATGATCTTTGACCGGCAAGCGAACATTATAGCATTGTAAAAAGAGCAAACTAGATGCGCAGTGTAAACAAACGGGATCTAGTCTTGGCACTAACAACTCAGAAATTACTTGCTATCGCTTAGAATCGTCCCGATACTTCCAGCGGATGGATACGGGGTAGCGCCCGAACAGAGGGAAGGGGGGCGGGCTGGACAAATTCTCGACCGGAATTTGATATAAATGAATTAATATTAAGAAAAATAGTAATGCGATATTAATTTTTTTAATGCAGATCGATAACTAAATATTTTTCCTAGGATTACCCAAATTATTGAGTATGTGGTTTAAAAAACAACTTAGATACAGCGTAAAACTCTCGTTAGTGTAAGTGCGTTCCCCCGGTCCGGTACGGAAGTGTTAAATTTTCTGCAACCGGTTTCGACACAACCGTATCATTCACTAGCAGACTTAAAACTAACTTAAAAATTCTATGCAAGTACTAAAATGAGTTAGATTTAATTAGGTGGGGGTGGTAGTGGGAAGGATGATGTCGGGGGAGGGGGAGAACGGTGTAAGGGGTCAACATTACACGGAAACATAGTTAGTAAAGGTGATTTACAAGGCGCTATTATTTTATTAACTAAATTAATTTTCGATTTTATTTTTTTGTTTATTTGTAGGGTTTCTAAAACGCACAAATTAAAATATGAATTTACATTGCAATGTTTAAACTTTGTTTTTTTCTTTATTGAAGCTATGGCCTGTCTCTATTAAATTATTAGCAAATTCTTACTTAAAAATAATTACTCTTGTCATTGTTCCAAATTTTAAATACTAGAAAGGTGATCGTTAGGAAGAGATAGGAACTGGATAAATAGACTGTTATTAGTATAATAAGAAGAATGTGTGAATGCGGTGAGGTGCAGACCACCGAACAGGTGGTCAACGAATGCCCGCTCCATTCATTCCCCGGCGGGATTGATGAGGTCCACAGGGCAACGCCTGAGGCCCTAGACTGGCTCGCAGACGTAGATGTCCTCGTCTGACCCCGCCACCATACGAAAGAAGAAGTACAATTAGAAAAATATTTAACATCTGTAAACCAAATAAATACATCTTGAAATTGGGTTCCATGCCAACTCAGAATCTACTCCACTCAACACCTCTTTGAAAAGTCATTAAAAACTATGAAAAAATGTTTTTGAAAAATAGCCCGTAACCTAACCTAACGTAACCTATTTAAACAATTTTTTTAACATACTTTTTTCGCCACTTTAAATTACTTTTTAAATGGGGTGTTGAGTTGAGTTCATTTGAGATGTCTGGTGACCTTGAAATTGTATTTCGTTTCTCGAAATTATGAAAACATTAAATATTAGAAACGTATGTTATAGAAATTGTAAATCAGGAAAACAGTTTTTGACATGCTGTTAATAAGAATTTATTTTCATCAAAGCCTTCGAAAAATTGACGGTGATATTTAGTTTAGTTGAGATGTGTTGTCAGAAACGATATTCATAAAATAATTGTCAATATATTTTTGATTAAAATTAATACTTGATATCTGAAAAGAATTGCTTTTTTAATTATGAAATCTGTAACTGACTGTTACAATAGAAATAATATTGAACATGGATTTTGACGCACAATAAAATGTCTGCCTTTGTAAACTTACATAAAAAAAACTACGTAGCGAAAACTCTTAAAATTATGACTTAAAGCATCATTAAATTTTCTTCTCGCAACGCCATTTCCGTCAAGACCCATGAAACTGTGTAACATTCATAAAACTATAAAAAAACTAGCTGACCCGGCAACGCGTTGCTGTAACGTGAAATCGAAACACAACGCCATCTACTGGATGGCTAATGGCTACCCAACCTAGATAACTAAGTGTTGTGTCGATAAAATAACTCACACCGTCATCTGTTAGAAACTGATGCAACTTACAAATAATTACAAATCATTGTCCTACAATAAATATTTAATGAACATTTAATTCGCAAAAATAAAAATCGAGATAAAAATTATCATTTCTTTTAAATTACACACACTAAGCCAAATTTCATCTAAATCGGTTAAGTAGTTTCGGAGTTAACTATTTCTAAGTACTAAGCGTATTCAACCTATTTGAACGGTTTTCTCCTCCAAAAGTTGACCAATTTTTAAGATTTTTTTACTAACTGCATTAGGAGAAAATACTCTAGTCTTTTTGTTTTGGTTTTTAAAAAATACATAAACTATTATTTTTTTTAATGTTAACAACTGCTCCCGTCTGGAGCCAGTGAGACGATGGCATCCCCAATTGGGGTATGTTTTTAGGCTGAAGGTAGTGGGGAGGGATGGGAGATGGGGAAGAGGAAGGTGGGGGAGTGCCTCGCTATTCAGATCTGGTCACCAAACACGGCTAAAGCCATTTCAAGCAAAGTTTCAATTCTGAATGGTGGTCTTACACCAGGGCGATACCGAAAGTATCTTCCACTCTGGAACATGCCGCAAATATACAAAATATTATATAATAAATAAATCACATATTATTTTTAATGAATTAATTATGAAATAACGCAAATTAAACAAATAAAATTTATTGCCCACGCCGGGATTCGATCCCGCGACTTTTGGATTGCGAGTCAAAAGCCTTACCCCTAGATCACGCCGGCCGTCTACTGAACGTAGATTTTAGTTCGTATACTTCACCTCCTGTCTTCATCTCCTGGACCCACTGACCCCTAGATTCCTTGCCACCCCTCACACCTTTACCGTCCCAGAATTTCCTCTCCTTTCTGCCCTTAAAAATACCCTCCACACACCATCTGACAAGGATGACAAAGACCCTGAAAGAAACTATTTTTTTCAGGGCCTCATCTGTAAGAAGATTTTGCTCGTTAATATTCGGGGGCTGTTAAACTAATCTAGCTATCAATAGTTATATGTGTAATTATGATACATATCTTAGTTTCGATACATAAAATATTGCTTAAAATAACTTGATTTATTAAGCCATTAAAAAATAGATAAGGCATTTTTAAACGCGTTCTCAATTACTTGTTAAGGCAATACAAAATTCTTATCGCTGTACTCTGTCCCATACCAGGCCTCAACCGAGCAAAATCACCTCAACCGAGGCCAGGACACTGAATAAAATCGGCCTCTTATATATGGTATTATGACAAAACACGACACCGAATAAAAAGAAGAAAAAACTAAATAAATACATACAAATCTAACCTGTTACTTTGTTATGTTCTGTTTTGTCACTGTCCTGTTCTATCCTTTTATCTTTATATGAGATGCTCACAACGTTATTACTTATTATGTTATAAGAAGGTTGTAGGCCATTCTGTCTTATGTTATATGAATGTTGTAAGCCATTATATCTTATGTTACTGCGTCATTAGAATGATTTTAAATGTTTTAGTGCGGTAAGTACTTGTGAACAATGTTATGTATGGTCACAGAATCATAAAACTAGAACCAAGCAGATAGACATGCTTAATATACCTTTATTAAAATTTTTATATGAATACCACAAGATACCCAACTGATCCCATTTGAAGAATGCCAGTGAGACTATGGCATCAGCAATTAGGGTATGTTATGAGGCTGAAGGTAGTGGGAAGGGGAAGGAGACCTCGAAAAGGAAGGTAGGAAGTACCTGGCTATTCAGATCTGGTCACCAAACACGGCTAAAGCCATTTCAAGCAACGTTTCAATTCTGAATGGTGGTCTTACTCCAGGGTGATACTGAGAGTATCTACCACACCGGAACGTGCCGCAAATGTACTATATATCATTTTAAATTAAGTAATTGTGAAACACCACAAATCAATGAAATAAAATTTATTTGCCACGCGAGAATTTGATCCCGCGACCTTCGGATTGCGAGTCAAGAGCCTTGCCGTTCGACTATGCCGCCCGTCAAAGTGTACTTATCATTACTTGTGGAATATTTCATTTGGTCAAGGGAGCTCTGGTTATTTGACAGTAAACTTTATAACAAATTCTCACACAGTTTCAAACAAATTTAACAAAAAAATAACTGCATTAATGATTCAAATCTTAGCTGAAAGAACTATTGGAAAAAATAACTGAGTAGTATTAAAATTACAAATTACAAGTTCATACGCGGTAGAAGTAAAACCTTCAGAAAACTAAAGTAGACAAGAGCGGGGAGGCTGCAAGGCACCGTCCAAAGAGGAGACCGATGATTCTATCTCATTCTCTTGCAGGCTAAATCTTTTAGACGCATGTGTTTGTCTCTTTTTCGTTTCATCGAGTTTCAAATCACAACGGTGCTAAAAAAGTTTTCACTTCAAAAACATCGTCACAGAAGTTACTGATAAAACCTGGTTTTGACCTTACATAAAATAATGGTAATAAGTTACTGATAAAAGCTGGTTTTGACCTTACATAAAATAATACATAAGAACCTACCTGACTTAACATTTTAAAGCATTCTAATGAAGCAGTTATATAAGACAGAATGGCTTATAACCTCCTTAAAAATGTTGGGATTTATAACTAGACTAACTAGAACTATTAACAATATAAAGTGTATTAAACTGTTATATTTTGCCTACGTTAGAAGTCAACTTGAGTACAATTCTCCCGTCTGGAATCCACATTATAATATACATGTACAAGCTGTTGAAAGAATATAGAACAAATTCTTACGTTTTCAAAAATTTGAATTGGGGAAACCAGCAAATATGTTTAACTACAACACTCTGTTAAATAATATGAATACGCTTAAATTTTCGCTGAAGAATTTTCACTGACTTGGTATTTCTATATAAAATTCTACATGATTTAGTTGAAAGTCCGGTATTGCTTGAATTGATAAGCTTTCGGATACCACAACGTAATACAAGAAGTCAGGATTTATTTCATGCAGAAATTCTGGGACTAACTACCATATGTATTCCTTTTTACCCAGAATACCAATGGAAGGAAACAATTACACTAATTCAGTGGACATCTTCAGTTTATCTTTAAGCAAATATAAAATATTGTTACTGAGGCAGTTCAGTTATCTACAATAAATAATTTATTACTTACCATTCGTACGTAAAAGCCCTGAAACAGGGCGTTAATCAATAAATAAATAAATAACTTAATTACGTTAGAAGGATCTTATTTAAGGGTAAAGGGATAGAACAGAACGGTGACAAAACAGAACACGATAATGCAATAGGTTAGATATTATAAGGTACGTATTTTCTTCTTCATTATTATTCGGTGTTGTATTTTGTTACAGAACCATATATAAAAGGCCGATTTAATTCAGTGACCTGGCCTTGACTGAGGTGGTTTTCCAACAAGTTTTTGAGTAATCACATTAGACCCGGGACGAAGCAGGTGTGACATATTTTTACTTCAGAGGGCCGCAAGTTATTCACTCGAATAGCTGATTATCTTTTGGAACCCAGCTTAAACGATTTTGTTTCACCGAAATAGATTAGGAAAACGCCTGGTTTAGCCAATCAAACCAAGCGCAGCTGGTTCAAAACTGACTTAGACGCACATTGGATATGACCAACGCGAATGTAAGTTAATTTCACTGAGCGAGACAAGAATTAAACATATATTTTAAAAGGATTAACCTCCATAATGCATTTAACTAAAAATTCCTTTGATTCAAATCTTTAGATTATTATCTCAAAAACATTACAAAATATTACATTTTAAACCGTTTTCAAAATACATTTGTAAGAGTATTACAATTTACAATTAATACTTAGGCATACAAACTATACAAGAATTAATAGAGCTTGCCTTTTAAAGGCAGCTTCACTAACGCTAAATATGTCGATATCCGAATTAATTCTGTTTAACAGTAAAATTGCTCTCCCGACCGGCATGACCATTGGCATTGATTTATGTTTAAGGCCACACTTCCCGGCGCAAAAAGAAGAAGATGGAGAGATATGTAATTACGAATGTTGGACAGAGCGCGCTAATATTTTCAATGATAAAGTTGAAGCGAAAATTATGAAAATGCTTAATAAAACATGACTCGTTTAAAATAGAGAAAAAATCTCATGGAACGTATCTTAAGTATCATTTAAAGAAACATTGTGAATTATTTCACAAATATAACTTGTAAAATAATAGAAATAGACTTGTTTTAAATAATTTTCGGAGCATACTTTGCGATTTTTTTCTATAGAGGGAATTTCTTATAATTTGCGTTTCGGCGTGGAACGTATCTAGAAATTATCTTCAAAAATAACATATATTTTTTTAAGAGCTTAAAAACCAAATGTTTAAGGGTGTTATGTAAGAAATCGGTCGAAATTCGGATAGTGGACCCTTAATTGCACCTCAAAGAAAGTGACCCTTTCTTTTTGAGGTTTTACGTGAAAAATAAAAGTATTTTTTTAATCTTAGGCTCACGGAGATGGTAAATATAAACTACTGAAACATCTCGATAAAAATTATAAGTATTCGCCGTTAATGATAATATCATAATGACAATAATCGCTTCAATTGGCAGTTAATACGATCAATTAATGTTGGTCGCATTAATGACCATTTTGATTTAAAAATTGGTTCCGCGACTTTTTATCCCGGAAAAAATACCTCCCAACAAAATATCCCCGACAAATTATCCTACAGACAAAACATCTTCTGACAAAATATTCTACGGACAAAACATCCCCCAATAAAATATCTACTAAAACCTTACTAAACCTAACCTAACCTATCAAAAAAATGGGACAAAAATAATATAGACAATCTGTAAAGACAATAAATTATTGTTCATAAATGGTACAATGCAGAGTAAGATTAGGTTAGGTAAGATTAAGTTAGGTTAGGTTAGGTTTTAGTAGATATTTTGTTAGAGGATGTTTTGTCCGTAGGATATTTTGTCCTTGTGGTATTATGTCGAGCAATATTTTGACCTTGAGATATTATGTCGAGGGACATTTCGTCCTTGGCTTATTAAATCGAGGGATATTTTGTCTTTGGGAAATTATGTCGAGGAATATTTTGTCCTTGGGATATTATGTCGAGGGATATTTTGTCCTTGGGATATTAAATCGAGGGCTATTTCGTCTTTGGGAAATTATGTCGCGGGATATTTTATCCTTGGGATATTTTTTACTTGGGATGTTATGTCGGGGGCGGGGGATATTATGTCGAGGGATAATTTGTCCTCGGGATATTATGTCGAGGAAATTTTGTCGGATATTATGTCGAGGGATATTTTGTCCTTGGGGTATTATGTCGAGGGATATTTTATTCTTGGTATATTATGTCGATGGATATTTTGTCCTTGAGATATTATGTCGAGGAATATTTTGTCCTTGGGATATAATGTCGAGAGATATTTTGTTCTTGGATATTATGTCGAGAGATATTTTGTCGTAATATTTTGTCGGGATATTTTGTCGCGGGTTGAAAATGCGCGGTACCATAAAAATTTACAATTTATAAAAATGGTGATAAGCGACGCGTCGCTTTTACGTCGCGTTTACCATGTTTACGTCGCGACGTATTTGATTTTCTCTGAAGTTATTTGGAGTGAAAAAACTAAATGAAATTTCGGTCTCTGGTGACATTTAAGATGTTTTTTCAACTTAAAACATTTAAAAAAAATAGTAGGTATTGTACAGTTAGGGTCGGGGTGAGGAGTTATTGTATTGCTCTGCTGGGTGCATGTGAAACTTTTTTTTTGTTAGGTTAAAATAATTCAAATACGTCCCTTAACGCCTTCTAATGACACCCTCCGAGGCGTCGCATGCAGATTTTTTGTGTGCGCGAAAAGAGTTATATGATCCGTGCAAGAAAGTCATGCAAGTTCATATCCAATGATTTGGCGTACATCAAGCGCAGACGTTTTCTTAGAATACGAAACTTACAGTTGGTGCCGACTGACTCCCCTTAAGAACAAGTTATTCTTAGTAAGAAGGTGTTTACTATTCAAATTATAAATATGCCTATTAAATAAAAATTACGCGTGAGTAAACAAAATGTTTGCCACCCCTGTTAAAAAACATTGTGTGTGTTGTAGCTACGTTGTACGTTAATGAGACAAGCTTTGGACTCACTTTGAGAATGCTTTGACATAATGTGTAAAATCTCAGGCCACAGCCGCCCCCACGTGGAACCCTACCTGCCTACCCACCCCTGGATGCCTAAACCCTTTGTTGGGTGCTGGCACATATTTCTCCCGCATTCTCTTCGTGAATGAACCAGCGCAGGGGTGGGGAACCTTTCACGTCGAACTTTGCATCAACCTAATAAGAGACTAATTATTATGTGCAAAATATAATGCCATTTTATTATCAGAAACCAGCTGCTGAATGTACTGGAACAGTAATAGATGCTCTGCTGTAGTAAGGCGGAAAGAGCATCTTACAGAATCAACAGTTGCTTAAAATACTTTAATCATGTTTACTGATCAGATCTGAAAAGCAAGATATCTCTCGGCCTTCCTCTAACTATAATCAGTTAGTATGTCTCAATATTAAAATTCGGAACATTATTTTTTTTTTTAATTTTGGCGGAAAATATTCAAAATTATCACCAAAAAATGTCGAGCAATCGGAGAAAACAGTTTTGAATTGCGCTGTCGCTCCAGTGGATAATGCTGCATTTCCTTTACACTAAATAACATCAGTCGAAAATGAGACACACGGTGAACGTATGTTTGCATCGCCCCAGGAAAAATACAAAACATTGCTTCTAAATATTGTTTATATATCTCTTACTGCTTACATAAAATAAAATGTAAGGATTTACACGTGTATTAATAATCATAAGCATTTAAATCACAGACGTCGATATTTTTTAATAAAAAATGGACTTTTGCCTTAATCTTAATATATTTTAATTAAACTGTTTTTTTTTTCTCAAAAATAAATTTTCCTAAAAGTAATCTATGAAAACAAAGAAAACATACATAATCAGCAGTTTTATGAAAAACCACATGACATCAAGTTGTACAAACTATCAAATATTACAAACAGGCTCGCTGCACTGAAGACACACAGTTTCGTGCAAGTGTCACATTTGTAAGCGGTCTTGCATTTTCGTTTTGAGGGACAGATATGACAGAGTTTTCTAGGTTGGTTACCTTCGGCGCATTTAGATGCGCCGGAAAATCGAGAACTCTTTTTATCGACAAGCGCAATCCTCTTGGAATGAGGCCGGTTTTCATATTTCTTCCTAGTGACAGGAACACTGTTATTTTCAACTGAGGCTGCCGGTTTCATGCCCGAAGGTGCCTGGTTGATTCATTGTAACATTGTCACATGATTCATTGACAGAGAATAAAAGAGGAAACCCATATAACTGAAAGAATTCATATCCAAAAAAAGTTATATACGTACCGTGGTGTCTGACAGACCACTTGCGACCTTATAACAGCCTTAACTTACCGAAATTGCACCAACCGACACTGCCATTCTCCATGAACACTGTTGGGCAACTACTCGAGTTGTAGAGAGAAGTGCAGGGTAATACTACTACGCGAATATAGGTAACTAGACTTTTTGAACGCTCAAGGTGTCTGTCAGACCACACGTCGGTACTTAAGTGTTAAGGAACGTATGTTTATTGCCTTTTTTTATGCCGTCACGGAACCGTGACCGTGAATCGTAACGGTAATTATAAAAGCGCCCAACGGTTGTAGTGCCGATTATTTAGATAATGTAAGAATCATTTATTGTTGAAACATTGTTTATTTCATTTTCTCTTCTTAGTTCACCACCCCTGAACCAATCATAACAAAATTTGAAAAATTTGTCAGAATTTTAAACGCTTCAAATTACAAACAAAAACGATGAAAAAAAATCATACAAAAACAAACAATGTAAACAGTTTTTCAGTCAGGTAGGCAAACATCGGTTACGTAATTCATTTTGTGTTTTGGAATTTGAGCTGGATGAATGGAATATAAATCCTTCTAAGGCTTTTGAGGCTTTTATTGGGGTGACAATAGTGTCAGTAAGGATTCCACGTGTCAAACGAAGAAATTGCTTATCCTTTGTGTTGTGAATTGTTAAATATAAAAAAATACCTGAGACAATTTGCAACTGGAAAATTTATGTTTTACCTATTGGCGCAGACACGTGAAAAATCAGGGGATATCATGATTTTAGGATTTGTGAAGTTGAAGTATTTATAAAGTTTTTGCATCAGAAAGACATTGCCTGTCATAAACAAATATTTATGGCAATTAGCAAAAATGTTAAAAATGTTTTTGTTAAAAATGCAGGTGTAACAGCTCGTGATAGATTTTTACCAGCGATTCCTGACGAGCTATTTTTTTTTTTTTTTTTTTTTATTCTTCATTTTAATCACCCGCTAAACTGCCAAGGCAGTTTGTCAGCAGGTCAATTTGACAATATTAATAAAACACTAAAACATAAAATATTATAAGAAATCACAATAGCAAAATAGTTCCAGAAGAATAACTTTTAAGTACCTACAATACAAAAGCATAAAATATACAGACAGTCAGATATAACACAGGTAAATAACTGATAGATTAAATTAATTATAGATAGTATTTATACAAACACATCCCAACCAAACATAACAAAACTATAAAAAGTATAAAATTAAATAAACCTAAAAATTAAGTAGTTTTTCAAGTATCCAATAACTATACATACACTTACAATTTATATATGTGTGTACATATATATATGTGTATGCGGATGTATACGTATGTATATATATATTCATATGCATGTGTGCAGGTACATGTATTTATATGGATGTGTATGTATGTGTATGTTTATATATATATATATATAATTTTTTTTTTTATATTCCTCTAATATATTTAAATACTTTTTTTTTCTCTTCTATATAACCAATGTACAATAACTGTTAAAATTTGAAAAAAATACATATAAAACTTTATATTACAACACATAAATACTTGTCACACATAAACATAAATAAACACGTAAACACCTCAGCACAGGTTCTCCTAGTGAGGTGTTCACGAAACATACAACAATACCTACCCACAGTTTCACCTTCACAAACCTACCTTACACCCAACATAATAAAATTATAAAGGTAAATACTGTAATGTATAGAAATAAATAAAAAAAATAAAAAATAAGATTACAAACAATATCAGTACAAAAAGTTTTGACCCATTAGCCATTTTTTAATTTTTCTTTTGAGATCAGTGGGGCAATTGGATTCGATTTTGAAATTCATCGGCATCTTATTAAATATGGTGGGGACAAGATAAGTGAATGTCCGTTGGCCGTATTCTTTATTCTTTATTCCGTATTCTATTCTTTATCTTTTGTGAAATCGAGATAGATCTCAGGCGAGATCTCAGATTTGTGTGATTTTCTACGATTGTTATTTGCTTTTTCTAAGGGCCGATGTCAGAATTTCAGCTGTGAGCTGTTACGTATTTTAGTTTAGGTCGTTTTAACACGAATTTCTGCAAGTATGCATAATTATTTATTAATTTAACAGCCGTAGAAAATCACACAAATCGGACAGGAGATCTCGCCCGATATCTATCTCGATCGAGATAGAAATTAATAAATAATTATACATGCTTGCAGGAAATCGTGTTTAAAAATACCTTAACTAAAAAACTTGATAGCTCACAGCTGAAATTCTGACATTGGCTCATAAAAAAGCAAATAACGGCCGTAGAAAATCACAAAAATCTGACAGAAGATCTCGCCTGAGGTCTATCGCGATCTACAAAATATATGTAAGATTAAGCAAATATTTTCCTCAGGGCCTCCTGTGCGGAGCTCGTGTAAAAAAAAAAAAAAAAATATATATATATATATAGTATAGCTCTTCTGAACATAATACAACAAAAATACCATCAGAAAGCAAAATTAAATCTACTTTTTTTTCTCAAAATATGCTCAGGAATCGCTGGTTAAAATTCTTCGGACTCGTGCTGTTGTACCCTGTGTGTAAATTTTGTTCATATGTCTAATATTTAAAAAAAAAAAGAATACACATTTCAAATGTAGAAATATTAATTGTCCGGGTCTTGGCGGAGGATGCGTCTGGCCCCCTGCTGAGTGGCCGGCCGGATCGTGAGAGTCTTGCATTATGACGTCTCCAGCCGGACTCTCGACCTACCTTGCACCGCGGTTGGAGGGGTGGATTCGTACGTCCGTTATTCCTGGGGACATTAACTCCAGATTCCTACCCAACCCTCATACCCTTTCCTTTCCATAACCTCCTCTCCTTCTTTTCACTAAAAAGACCCTCCTGAGGATTATTTTTTTTCCTTAGGGCCTCCTATATTAAAAAAATGAGCTAACTCTCTATTATTTTTCATGGCGATTGACTTTTAATAAAAAATCTTTTCTTAAGACTTTTCTATTGCGGCTTTTTACAAAGTTATTGTTTTTAATTGTGTCAAACTTATTTACAAGGGACACAATTTTGTTGAATATAAATTTTGATTTTTGACCCAAAAATTCTTTTTTAACAATGTTTTAATTTTTAATTATATATTTCATTATTATAATATCAAAGGTATTACAAGACAATTTTTTAAATATTTATTATTGACGCACAAAAAATTACAAGGTGCCTCTACAATTTTGAAAAATAAAATTCTTTAATGGCCTTTATTTAATAATTCACAACACAAACAAACATAGTAGCACATATCCATACTGGATATTTGCTGCAATATTAATATTTTTTTTAATATAAGTATTTCGACCTCAAATCCAAATTTAAGTTTTGTATAAAAAAAGGCCGCGAAGCTGTTTCTACAACGTGAGTTTTCCACTTTATTTTTTAGGTTTAGGTATTTTTAATTTTATGAAATAATATTATTAATTAATGTATTAAAACAGTTTATTCATAATTAATAATATTTTTTATAGGGTCTGCGCGGTTGAATTTTAGAACCCGGCGTCAGTGCATGTCTGACGCGACGTCGTACGCGCCGCGCCACAAATAACACCTGTGTACGTGAAATTTTAACAAAGCTATCATTTGAATTCGGTTTCGAATTCAAGAATTCGTCAAAAGATGTCACTACTTCCGTTAGAGTGGGGACGTGACCCTGGCATATGTAAGTACTACGAATTTGTGAATTTGAGTATCTCTTCGGATATGAAAAGATCGACGGTAATAATTAATTGTAAATAATAGTATCAAGCGGCTTTATATTACATATGACGTCATTGCCTGTCCCGGTGACTAGCTATTAGTGCCCACTTTGACAGTGGATCTGAGGAACAGGCTATTTTTGGAACCAGTTCCTATTGGATTTAGATAATGGTCACTAACAGTAACTGGGCGAAGCCGAACCAAAAGCCGCCCGCAGGGCCTAGCAGCAAAAACCTACGGAGCGGGTTTTTAACTTTTTGTTGATTTTAACTATTTCGATTGTTGACTGTTTCGTCGCAATAAACCTTTTGTGTCAATTCAACCTACATTTAAAAATTGGGCAGACATATTCTTGCTCTATTATAATAAATGAGACGTTTTAATTCAATTATGATTGTGCATTGTGCAACTCTCAGGAGATTCAACAGAACGCATAAATTTTCAGAATTCCGATAACATAATCGAAGTCCATAGACAACATTAATTATGCTAGCAAATAGATTCTCACAACTTAATCCAAGCAATATACATTCAATAAACCACTGAGGAAATAGGTACACCGATAGAAATGCGTTGCGAATGTTTCTTTGTCCCTGGAGTAAGGTTAATTTGAACTTACTTCGGGTGGAATTGATTAAATGTCTTAGATAATTACAAATAATCAAATTAACTGGCATTTCTGGGACCTGGTTATCGAAAGGATTTTTTTCAATCAGTTTTCTTTTGAATCGTAAAATTATTAGTTGTCCCTAATTTTTTCAAACAGAGACACAATACTCCGTTGCTGTTTCAGAGTGCAAAAATTTTACCTGTGAAGGCAATATTATGGTATAAAATTATAATTCAGCATATATTTACCCCGCAGCATAAAGACAAACTAGAACATAAATATAGCACTAGATTCACGCGCAACGACGGGTTAATAGTTCCGAAATTTAATAATAAGTACGGACAGAGAACGTTTGAATACAATATACAGAAGATATTTAATTTATTATCTGAAAATATAAAGCAACATAATTCTATGAATAAGGTTAAATATATGCTGAAAAATTGGTTATCGGAAAAAGAATATTTATATTTATGAAAAAATGTGTAAACAAATGTATGAAAAAATGTACGAAAAAAAAGTTGAATCTGTAGAAATAAGATGTTAATTATAATTTTTAATATATATTTGTAATTGAACCATAAGCACCTGCTGACAAGCCAATGCAATTGACTTAGCAGGACTTGTTTGTTGAAAGATAAAATAAAATAAATAAAAAAATAAAAAATAAAACTGATATTTCTAATGATTTTGTGTTTGTTATTGGAATCATTATCAAAGGCTCCATGGTCGAAGAGTAAGGCTTTCGACTAATAATCCGGAGGACGCGGGTTCAAATCCCGGCATGCGCAAATACATTTTATTTTGTTAACTTTTGTTAATTCACAATTAATTAAAAATAATACATAGAATTTTTGAGGCACGTTCCCGATCGAAAGATACTATGTGACGCCCTTACCATTAAGAAATGAAACTTTGCTTGAAATAGCTTTAGCCGTGTTTGGTGAGAGATCTAATAGCCAGGTACCTATTCCCACCTTCTTCTTTCCATCTCTTCCCCCTCCAACCACATTCAGACTCACAACATAACTTAATTG
The DNA here is from genome assembly GCA_936435175.1 of Glyphotaelius pellucidus. Lineage (NCBI taxonomy): Eukaryota > Metazoa > Arthropoda > Insecta > Trichoptera > Limnephilidae > Glyphotaelius > Glyphotaelius pellucidus. The sequence goes on along the minus strand of OW386559.1, from coordinate 17,518,769 downwards.
GGAAAGACATGGTTTCACTTGCTCCAGACGGAAACAGATGGGACTCTCGTATGGTATGCACATAAAAAAAAGCTTTAAGGCCGCACTCTTGAAACGCACGGCGCTGAAAAAGAAGAAGATGGAGAGATATGTAATTACGAGTGTTGGACAGAGCGCGCTAATATGTTGAGTCGTAGAATAGCAGCGAAAATTGCGAAAAAGCTTAATAAAACACGACTCGTTTAAAATAGAGCAAAAATCTCGTGAAAAGTATCTTTAGTATCATTTAAAGAATCATTGTGAATTTTTTCACAAATATAACTTGTAAAATAAACGAAATAGACTTGTTTAAAATAATTTTCGGAGCATACTTTGCGATTTTTTTCTATCGAGGGAATTTCATATAATTTGCGTTTCGGCGTGGAACGTATCGAGATATTATCTTCAAAAATAACATATATTTTTTTAAGAGCTTAAAAACTTCAAATGTTTAAGGGAGATATGTAAGAAATCGGTCGAAATACGAATAGTAGACCCTTAAAATGAAACATTATTGTTATACTCGTCCCCTTAATAACTAGCACATCTAACGATACATAGATATATTCACGAAGTTTCAAATACTAGGTGTTCGACAACTTTACACAAAACAATAATTTTAACTCATCCCTAGCATAATGAAAGTGGTGTAGAAATTCTGAGTTCATATTTTCAACACACAGAGGAACTTCAAATATATAAAGTTCATGCTGAAAATGTGGTGCACATGTAATTGAAGTTACTGTAATAAGTTCTAATTTCTCTCCGAACAAAGTCCCTTGAAAGTGAACCGCGAAGACTTCACTCGACCGTATTTTGACTACCTTCAAATATCAGTGAATGACAGCCTTCAATATTTCAAGGTTATATTCGCACCTTGTTTTGATAATATATGTAAACTCTTTCAATTGTTTGGCTAAAAAAAATTTACGACGTTACAAAATTAGTTCATATACCTAATTTCTTAGTAAAAATAGGCACAGCCTTTTTAGAAACTAATGTTGACTGGGCCACAATACATTCACGTTTCAAAATTATTGAATACCTTAAAAAAAAGAGTTACTTATTAATTATTACTAGCAGTTAAAAACCTTTTTGCTTCGGTTCGCCCAGTTAGTGTTGGTGACCATTTTGAAAATCCAATAGAAACTGGTTCCAAAACTAGCCCGTTCCTCAGATCTACTGTCATCCAGTGCAGCTAGTAACCGGGACAATGTAACCGAGGCAGGCAATGCGTTATATGTAATATATAGCCGCTTGATACAACTATGTGTTACCGTCAATCTTTCTATATCCGGAGCAATGTTCACAAATTCGTAGCAGTTATACCTAGGGGGGATACATCCGATCTGCTGACGAACGTGGTGACATCTTGTGACGATATTTTGAATTCTAAACCGAATTACAACGATAGCTTTGTTTGAAATTTCACGTACACATGTTATTTATGGCGCGGCGCGTGTGGCGTGGCGTCAGACATGCACTTGAAGCCGGGTTCTGAAATTCAACCACGCAGACGCAAGCCGATTAATACTATTCAATTTTCATATAGACCGCACTAGGTCTAACACAGACGATCGATAAAATTAACACGATATTGTCTAAATTCTTCATCTAGGTCACTAATCAATATTTGCGAGCACGCTCAACCATTGATAAGCGATATTCCGACCGACGATTGATAATTTTTAGCGCGGCCTCCGTACACATATTTTAATTTTTTTTTTAATAATGTCATTCGTTACGCAAAATCACTGGCTTGTTAATGAGATGAACTAACGAAGCTCTCAGAATTGAAAAAGTCCTACACTCAGCAAGTTGAATCTGTTGGGGCCGATGACGTTATATTGGTCCGGGTTTGGAGAACTGAATGTTAAAGACCTCATTAATTAATTAAATCCCTTTATAGTATCAAAAAATAAGAACCAATGCATATTTAAGTTAACATTTTAATTAAAATTTGCCAATTTATTAATATTTTTTCTTAATTTGACGTTTGACGTTTGGGAATGTCAATTCATAGAAAACTCCTCCAGTGTTACAAGCGTATATTGATTTCTTATTTACTCCCTGTCAATATTGGTTCAGCTGTCAACAGTGAAACCGTGCTTAGAATATCGATATTAAGTCGTCGGGAGTTGCGCTTATCGACCCGATATTGTTAAGTTTTCGAATCTTTGTGAAAGATCCCCTTTTGTCTTCATTTTTTTTTTGACGTGTTAACGTCTTATAAATCGATGAACGCCGGCTGCATTCGCGAAAAGGCATGACTCATTGTCACGCTGTCACGCTGTCAAGCTGTCACGCTGTCACGATTTCACAATGTAACAATGTCACGATATCACGATGTCACGTTCCGCCTGAGCCGGGCGTACAAGCGAGGGCGCGGAACAAGCGTTCGGCCTAAGCGTTCAGCGAGAGCGCGGAACAAGCGATAAGGCCAAACAAGCCTTCGGCTTAAGCGTTCGGCTCGTAAACCGACCTTACAGACAGCCAATTTTTTATTTATTTTGTTAATCTATAAACAGTTTGTTTACATTACAATTATAACAATTATTGTTGTTTTACTTTATTCCTCTATGGTAACTTGTGCCTCTAATATAAAAATACATACAGAGGTCTTAGAGTGTTGCTTATGCTAATTGTGTTGTGTTTATGGTTCGTGTATTAGCCATTCTTTATTTTCCTTATGATTTTTTTATGAATTCACTTTTTCTTTTGCAGTTTATCCTAGGCTACCTATCCCATTTTATATTTATATCGATTGTGCATATGTCTAATTGTGACTCTCGTGTGATACTCACATATAACCCTTTTTTCAAATCACCCATATCGTTAAAAATAATAATGAAACCGCATTGAACAAACAAGTAGTCACTACTCGCTGCTATTGCTCCCGTAATAATTAGTGCTCCAGATTCCCGATGAAACCGTATTGTTGCTGCAAGCAGATGATGCAGGATACAGTGCAAACTCTGCAAAACAAACACTCCTTGATTGCTTGGCACAATGCACAGTTCCTGGAAGCTACAATCCCCTAACTTTCATCTCTTCCTTTAATGAATCTCAGAGCAAACTTTGATCCTTACAATCAAAATAATAGGCCACTTGCACGGATTTCATAATGATTTGGAAAAAATTGTGTGGATAGATTTTTCTACAAAGATTACGAAAATAATTATTAATTTTGTTTATTTTTAATTAAATGAATCCATTTTTGGGCTCGTGACTTCACTATATGAAAATGTCCCGTCTCTAATAATATTCGATTAATTTTGTAAAATCCACACTGATTTTTTTATATATATTGCAACACGTTTATAGGAGAATGAGATAGAATGAAACCTTACCGCAATGGCCGCTTTGATTAAGAGCTTACTTTATAAGGCTCCTATTGGTTGAAATTTTGTTTATTATTATTGTTCTATATTATCTATTCCGCCCACCAATGCTAAGACAGCACTGTTATTGTTAATTTTGTCCTCTTAGCATTGCTTTGTATACACTGTATATTCTTTATTTCATATTATTTTATCATTACTTGGGAAGGACTCGTAAGGAACATTATAGGATTACTTTTAAGTTTATTATAGTTAAGCGCACTTGAACTAAAATAACACAAAACTGACAACTGCGCTTTAAAATATTATATTATTATTTGTTCGATGCTTCGTAGCCTCCCCACTCTTCAGTTTTCTGAGGGTTTCTCTTCTACCGCGTGTGAACTGCCCACTCTGATTTTTTTTTATAGAAAAGAGTAATCGTAAAGCAAAAGACAATAATTGATTAATAGAGAATTCCAGTTCAATTTTTTTTTTTTTTTTTTATGAATAATGACCTTCTAACTTAAATAACTGCATATTTTTTTTTAATTTTTATAGTTAGTTTTAACAGTTAAAATAAATGTCAAAGTTTTAATTTTTCAAGATCCCCCGATAACCACCGAATCTAGTGTGACGTCATCATGACTAACCGAAGTATGAATTTTGTATGGAACTGGATTCAGCTGTTCGACTCCCGCCATTTTAAATTTCAGCTTTAGAGCGTTTTCATAGACATTACTGGGCAATACGATCGTTTTTTGTACAGTTAAAGTTTTTGAATATTTTAAATAATATAGATAAACTAATAGAGATACTTTATTTTTGATACTGAATTATTTAGGCCTAATTATGTTTCAATAAAAACAAAAGCTATTTATTATATGTCCAATTCTCTACAAACCAATAACACGGAATGCCGAACGGCTTGCGTCTTATTTCTATTGATTTCTATACAACTTTGACCCAGGTGACGCGGCGCGGTGACGTCACGCCGCCAAAATCCAGCAATAGGGTGTTTTAATGACACGTTTTAAAATGGACTTTTTAATATTTTTTTAAAATTCTACGTTAAATATTATGTAATAAAACTTATATATTCAGAATCAGCGTATATTGGTCTATATGAACATATTTTTTTAAAGCCATAATATTTTTCACTGGAGTTCCTTATTCTTATGTGTCTAATTAAGAGATCCACTGTATAATTGTTTTTAATTAAGAGATCCACTGTATAAATCGGGAAGCCGTAGAAGGTAGAAGCGTTGTAGAAGCCTTCAGGTGTTTGGTCCCAAGAGCAGAGATGCTGTAACAAGTATTAGCTAATCTATTTTCCCACCCAAAAACAAATCATCTCAATTTGTTGCGAAGGAAATTAGATATCTAGGTCACTGGGAGAGCGATGAGGCGTTTTGTAGCCTCTTATAAAATAAAATAAACAAATTACGAAGGAACTTGAAAATGAGGGTTGAAAAGGATCTAAACGTCAATTGGGGTAAGTTGTCTCACTGCATATTCAGTTCTGGTCACCAAATACGGCTAAAGCCATTTCAAGCAACGTTTCAATCATTCTGAATGGTCGTCTTGAACGTGCAGCAAATATACTACATAATATGCCTGTCCCACCAACGTCCCATGTTCGATTCCTCGGCTAGCTAAGTCCTCCATCACGACTCAAGCAACATTTCACTTATTGTAGTGGTAGTAGGATATTTTTAAATATTGTCTGGTTATTTGTAACCCGGAAATGTTTGTCTTTCTTTTAAAAAAAAAATCAAAATCAACCTAAGCATTTAATGCTCTCTTGAGGTCGTGGGTTCGAATCCCGGTGTGCACAATAAGGAAATTTTATTTGATTTATTTGTGTTATTTAACAATTTATTCAATTTAAATAATATCTAGTATAGTTCTGGAGTTCGACCACTATTCAGAATTGAAACGTTGCTTGAAATGGCTTTAACCATGTTTAGTTACTGAATAGTCAGGTACTTCCCTTCCTTCTTCTACCCCATCTCCTTTCCCTACCCACTCACTACCTTCAGCTGTACAACATACCCCAACTATTGGATATATCATAAACTCACTGGCTCCAAACGCTAAATTTATTCTAGTAACTTACAATATTTACAATTAACGTCTGTCTATTTATTTTAGAATTTCTTTTACATTTTAACAAAATAATTTTAAACATAAAATCTTAACAAAAAACTAAGGGTCCAGAACACTTGGGCTAAAATAATTACAAAAAATTATAAATATTTTATAAAAAATAAAATAAGTTGTAAAAAAAAAAAAATATTGTTTAATATATAATGTAACCAACTAACTCAACATCACACAGTTTCCCGCAGGGGTAGGCACCGCCAAATAACTCGGTCTTGGACACACTCTTTGCCTCATACACATTCATATACCTATCGTCTCATCCGTACTATTCCATTATTCTCACTTTTGACATGGCCTGACTCAAGTATCTGATTCTCTTGATAGTGACATGTCTTCCTCTGGCGTCCCCGACTTCTTCTCCCATTATTTGCGTCATAAATTCTTCTTTAACTATTTTCTTCGCTCTACATGCCCAAACCATCTGGGGGGCCCTTTCTTAATCGTACTCATTACACTTACATCAGCCTTGCATTCTCTGCGGATCTCCACATTTCTCAGACGATCATACATGGTTTTACCACACGTACGCCGCAGGGATCTCATTTCAACAGCATTCAGTTTACTTTCATCCTTCCTCTGCCAGTTCCACGCCTCACTGGCATACATCGGGGTAGGTACCATCATTCCATTGTGGACTGCTAGCTTCGCATTTTTTGGACAGTTTTTTTTTATTAGCTTCAACAGCATTCAGTCCTTCGTTAATGGAGTTGCCTGCATTTACTCTTCTTTCAACATCTTTATCAGCCTTCCCGTCTCTCGTAAATATACGTCCCAGATACACAAACTCATCCACCTGCTCCAAGTATTTATTCATCGTACTACTAGGTACGTAATAAGTTTAAAACCGTTTTATCTATACTTCTATACTTAATATTATAAATGCGAAACTGCTCGAGTTTGTTTGTTACGCTTTCACGCATTAACCAATAAAAAGATTCTAAAAATTCTTTCACCCATAGAAAGCAACATTACATGCGAGGACTAGAGACTGGTTAGCTCTGGCGTTATGAAATAAGAAATATTAATATATTATATTTATTACATGTTTTCTGTCGCTAACAAAAGCGAGTTATTGCTAACGTCAGAAAACCAATTGTTGCCTTGGAAACGATGTTGATATATATATATTTTTATTTCAGGCATCATAGTTAATATCTATCTATCCATATAAAAATGAATCTTCGAAATGTTGGTACGTGCATAACATACTGCACCAAATTGGATAATTCTTTTTTTACTATTGGTGAGCTCTGACATTATGAAATCTAGGCGGCACGCGAGCTGTTTGAAAACTGAATGTACCGAGAATGAATGCGGGAGGGGAGGGGGGATATAATTAATAAGTGCAAGCGCTACAGTTATTTCCCCCTAATATTTTCCACCATGCGAGCGAAGCCGCGGGTAAAAAAGCTAGTATTGATATATTTTTTTAATATAATAGAACACATATTTATAAAATGAATGGCGTGCAATTACAGTACAGCAATCACTTATATAAATATAATAAATATTATTTATTCAAGTGATCCGGGCTTGGGCACGAAATAAGTACCCATACCTTCAGCGCTTTTCACACCATGTAGAATACTGCGCCGATTTAAGAATATGACGCACGATACGTCATATATGTATATATATAGAGTTCTGCCTAAATATATTATGTTTATTCTTGTATTTACATTCTGGCTTACCTTTCATGCAAAAAACATACATCGCAAACTCAAATCCCCCCCTTAAATGTTACCCTTAACATCTGAGCCCATTCTCAACATTTTTTCCTTTTTCTCGTTTTCATAATATTTCTATTCAAATAGTTAGGTATATTTTTGAGGGGTTTCAAGCATCGATGAAAAAGCTATAAAGGTTGTTAGACACTACTCGTATTTGTGATTTTTATCAGAACCTAATGTACGTCTGTGAGGCTATGTTTCAAAATGGAGGTAGTTTGATTCGATGTATTAGGAGGTGTATTTTTTAAGTGATACTTCTTTTGCACCTTTGTGTTTTGAAATTTGTTGAAACGGAAACGACACTAAAAAGAGACAAACACGGAAAATATTAACCTAATATGGACACGCTTTATATGAACTTTTTATTTCAAAATACTTAGTATCACTTAGATAATAATGGGAAGGAAGTGTCGAAGAAATACGTGTCGTAAACAAGTTCAAAGTTTTTTTTTATATTGACAATATTGCTCATTCGTTTGAATATGTAATTTAGGTATCTCATTTTATTTAGATTTTTTTTCTGTATGGCAGGTTAGTCCATTTGAGTTGGCTGTCTATAGTTGCACCTAAGTACTTGATATATTTTCTTATTTCACATCTTTGCAGTTTAAGCATTTGACATTGTATCTATTCTTTTTTTTTTAACGAAAGACACACATTCCCGGGTTACGAAGAACCCAACAATGTTTGAAAATCTCCTACTACCACCACAGAAAGCCGAAAATGTTGCTTGTGTTATGATTAAGGACTTAGCCAGCCGAGGAATTGAAAACGGAACGCCCGGTTGGGACCTAAACGCGATGCCCACTCAACCACTAACCGGTCTATACTTACTATATAGGTATACACTTATTTTATTCCACTTCAAAAATTAAATAAAAAGCTATCTTTCCAGATCTGTCGGTCTATGAAAGGGGTAGGCAGTTTTTCAAGTGAGAAGAGCCAAATTGTCATGGAAATAGGATAACAAAAGTACCAGAGAGCCGCATATACGTAATATACATTTTTTTTTTTTTTTAAAGAAAGACAAACATTCCCGGGTTACGAATAAACCAACAATGTTTGAAAATCTCCTACTACCACCACATGTATAGGATATGGACAATATCTATGCAAAGAGACCCCTGGTCTATGAGATCCTCAAATTGAGGAATGTTGTGGAACTGAAGGGAGTGAGGATGGGTGGGAGATGGGGAAGAGGGAGATTTTGAAGTGCCTGGCTATTAAGAATTGGTCAATAAACACGATTCACAATAAGATAAAATTATATGTCCATGGCGCGGTTGGTTGGTGACTAAACAACCATACAAATCATTTTTCGACGTGCAATTTGCAATTAAACATTGCTTATGCAGTCTCTTTTTAAAATAAGTCTTGCATTCTTTTTTTAATTAGCGCTTTCTTTTTAAAATAAGTATTTACATATCTCCCTTTCAAACCATCTTCTTCTTTTCAGAAGCTAAATTATTTACTTTTTTAACCTCTGGAGCGCTTTTTGCCACAATATGGCACTATTTAAAATACCTCGGATTGCTTTGCTGCCAATTTTGGCAAATTTTCCCTTATTTGTAAGTAATTAAGTAGAAGTTTACGATTTTATAATTTTTTTTTAATTTTGGTGGAAAATATTCAAAATGATCACCAAAAACTGCCGAGTAGTCCCTTCAGTAGTTAACAGTTTTGTTAACCAACTAACATTCTCTACAGTTACATAATCCCTCGCTATAAATCTACGCCTCAATGAACGCCAGTACCATACAGGTGGTTCTTGTACATTTTCGAAACGTTTTCGTACAAGATTATTTTCTATTGAGAAATGAGGCGCTATAAGTCAGAGATTCTCAACACTACAAAAACATATTTGTAGTCCTGGATTAAATAATGTATTACCTTGACAAGGGTTAAGCCTTTTCAACTTTATCACGACTGAAAGGTCGTATATCAATTTATTTATTCGTACTTCAAAGGAAGTCGACACTTTATCAATATTACAGTTTTTTTTTCAAATTTGACTAATGTTAAGGTGCTTACGTGATATTTGACATAAATATAGTTCAATCATATTTATTGCCCCGTTTTATTGAAAAATATCAACACAATGCACAACACATGCTTATAGAAAATAATAATAGTTTTTTGACAGCTGTTTCGCCTAGCGGAGGCTTCATTAAACTGTCAAGGCGAAGTAGGCAAAACAGCCTTTACTTACTTTTAATAACTAATATAACTAACACAGCAGAACTTGTTTGTAAATAAACCGTTTTTGGATATATGAAGTAATAACATTACTTTAATAAATAAATTTATGCACTAGTGATTTTCCGGCATGCATTGCAATGCCACTTAATATTGAAATTATTTCTCCTTGCGTGTCCTTTCCCATTCGTCCCGTCACGCGGTCCCCCGCTACCTTCCTCGCCTCCACTCCCCTCTCCAGATATTCAGTCCCAGCTAATTCAGTTTTCAAACATCTCGCGTGCCACCTATTACAATTTTTTTTTTAATGTTCATTTTTCATATGTTACAAACGTTCATTTTTGTATATCATAAGAACAATCAATCCAATTTGGTACCTAATATAGGTACCAATTAAAATACCTAGAATTCTTACATAAAGAGTTCATTGATGGCTTGCCAAATGTCTTTCTCAAATTGTGACATTTTTTACAGTTTTGTAAGAGTTTTTGTATGGATTAAAAAACTTTTCAGAAGTATTGTCAAGTGGTTGTAATAATCCAGAAACCTTCGCGAGGGTGGAAAGAAGGTATTTTGAAAGTTTCAAACATTTCCTATGCTTAATATAACAATACATAAACAACTTAGATACATTCATATAAGCAAACATATTTTGATTATAGATGAAGAACAACGAAAAATGACTGAAGCATTCTACAGATATATTTTTCATTAAATGAAGACACTATGAGCAGAACTCAAACGAAAATCTGGAAACAGAAAAATCAGAAAAAGATATTGGCACCTCTGGGAAGTCGAACCCAGGACCTCTCTCTTTCCGGGCGAGTGCTCTTACCACTGAGCTAAGGTGTCGATATTCAATTCGGTCACTTTTAAATACACCATATTTCGACTAAGAACCACCCATATTATCTTCATTTTCTTAAAGCATATTTTTATTGGCTGCCATCTTTATGTACGATTATAATATTATCCTCGACTTGCAGAAAAGTCAACAGATGTCGCATATTAAATAAAATGGATGAAAATTTATCCAGACACCATCTAGATTGCATTTAGTTCAGGTTTGAATCTTGCAATTATAAATAAAGATGGCAGTCAATAAAAATATGCGTTAAAAAAATGAAGATTTTTTTTTTTTTTTTTTACATTAACTCCACACAGGAGGCCCTGAGGAAAAAATAATTTCCCTCAGGGCCTATGTCATCTTTGAGGATGCTGTGTGGAGGGTGTTTTTGAGGAGAGGAAGGAGTGAACATGGGTCTTGAAGAGACCCATATTGTAGGAGGGAGGAAACACAGAGGCCGGCAAATCGTTCCACAGCCGAGCTGTTGAACTCAAGAACGAGTCGTAGAAACGACCCGTTCTCATGTGACTAATTTCAACCGTGTACAAATGTTGAGCGCGCGTTTGGCGTGTTTCCCGACTATGCACCGGTGCCGAGGGGATCAATGACGCTAGTTCCTCGGAGCATCTTCCATTGTAATACCGGTAGAACAAGGACAGCATTCCCACCTGGCGCCTGTGCTCTAAAGATTGCAATCCGTTAGTTAAATTAGGAGAATCTATCAAACGGACCGCCCGTTTCTGCACAGAGTCAAGGGTTTTTTTCAGGTATTTTGGGGCTCCAGACCAGAGGTGGCTGCCAAATTCAACCGTGGGGCGCACTTGCGATTTGTACAGGGCTAGCAGTTGTGTACTATTAAAGTATCTGCGTGCCCTGTACAGTATGCCCAGTTTCTGAGAGGCTAATTTAACTCTGGCCTCGATGGAGCCCCCGTACCTGAGCTGGTCACTTAGAGTTACACCAAGCATATCAATGGAAGGCCTGTTCGGGAGAATGCTTCCGTTGAAGGAGACTAGATTATCATTTCGATCCCTTTTAGACGTGATCAGACATGATTGGGTCTTTGAAACATTAAATTCGACGAGGTTATTCTTACCCCAAGAGGAAACACTCTCGAGGTAACCGTCCATTCTTTGTTTCAAAGCCCTCCGAGCCATTGGGGTTTGTGAGCCCTTTGGAGGTTTGTCAAACAAAAAGCTATCATGGACTGTACTGTCGTCCGCGTAGCAATGAATCGGTGCACACGTCAAGAGGTCATTGATGTGCAACAAAAACAAAGTCGGAGACAGAACCGATCCCTGTGGGACGCCAGCATTTATCGAATGCGAGGAAGAGGTGAAACCATCAGCAACCGCCTGAATTGACCTCTCCCTCAAAAAGTCGGCAATCCACATACACAAGGATGCGGGAAGTCCGTAAGAAGGCAGTTTGTTGACAAGCCCTCGGTGCCAAACCCGGTCAAAGGCCTTGGAAATATCCAGTGAAACCGTTTGGGTTTCACCAAAACGTTCCAGGCACCGCCCCCAAACATGCGTCACATACGCGAGAAGATCACCGCACGAGCGGTTCCGCCGGAATCCGTATTGACGGTCGTTAATAATTTTGTTCTTCTCGAGGTATGTGAGCAGTTTGTCGTTGATCACACGTTCCATCACTTTTGACAGAACAGATGTGATCGCTATGGGGCGGTAGTTGGCCGGGTTGGAGCGGTCACCTTTCTTTGGAATAGGGTGAATGATCGCTTTTTTCCAACCGGAGGGCACAGTCCCAAACTTCAGGGACATTTTGAAAAGCTTCGTCAAAATTGGAGCTATTTCTGCAGCGCACCTCTGCAATACCAGGGCAGGTATTCCGTCAGGCCCACTAGCTTTATTAACATCGAGCCCTCGTAAGACTTGGAGTACATCCCGATGCCGGATCCTCAGCTTTTTCATATGAAAACCGCAGTGAGGAACCGACGGCGGGATAGCACCTTGATCATCGAGGGTCGAGTTTTCCGCGAACATTTTGCCTAATAAGTTAGCCTTTTCGGCGGCGGTATTAGCTAGAGAGCCGTCAGTTCTGGTAAGAGGTGGCAGACTGGATTTGCAAAAATTGCGACCTATTGAGCCCGCAAGCGACCAGAACGCTCTGCTGCCATGCGGGCATGCAGCCAGCTTTCTGCTGATCTGCTGGTCGTGCTCAAATTTCGACCTATTTATGATTCTCTTGCTTTCCTTTGACATTTTGTTATAAACTATTCTGTTTTCGGACGTTCGAGATGTGTTGTAGGCTCGATAAGCCGCGTTTTTTCGTCGCACTGCTTCAGAGCATTGTCGACTGAACCACGGCTTTGAGCCCACACCAGTTTCTTTAACAGTGGAATGGATGAAGCCATCCATCGCGGACGCGATGACTTCACCAATTTCCTGGGCACATCTTGAGGGATCCGAAGTCCGAAAACAGACAGTTGACCACGGGAAAGCATTAAAATGTGCCCGCAAACCGAACCAATCTGCAGACCTGTAGTGCCACACTTTTCTTTTCAGCCTCTCGTTTGGCGGTCTGAAGGTTACGGGGATTGACGACGTCACCAGGCAGTGGTCCGACGATCCTAAAGGCGCTGTGACGTCAATCTTGTAACCGTGTGGCACAGTGGTTAGAAACAGGTCTAACAGATTAGAGCGGTGAGACTGGACATCAGGAACCCGTGTGGGCTCCTGAACCATTTGCTCCAGTCCGTGGCAAAGGGCTCGAAGGAAGATAATATGCGTGGTTCTTAGTCGAAGTACGGTACAGTTAAAAGTGCCCGAATTGAATATCGACACCTTAGCTCAGTGGTCAGAGCACTCGCCCGGAAAGAGAGAGGTCCTGAGTTCAGGTCCCAGAGGTGCAAATATTTTTTTCTGATATTTCTGTTTCCAGATTTTCGATCGAGTTTCGCTCATAGTGTCTTCATTTAATTAAACATTACAATTTGAGGTTTTACTCATAAAAAAATAATGATATATTTTTCCTTCAATCCAGAAAATTTTAGGAGCAAACACAAACGTACCATTATTTAGCTCATAGAGAAAGGTATTTTAAGGCTTTTGCTGAGCGAACTTTCAACCTCTAATGAAAATATTAGCATTCTTTTGAGGCGTGAACTTCCTGACGAATGCCTTTGTCTGCAAAACCTTCCTAATAAAGGGTATGATTGCCTAATAACTGGGTATTTGAGCTTTTTACCCTTACGAATACCATTCATTCAATCCAAGGTACCATCTTATGTAAAATGCGAATTTTGAGACTTTTTATTTCGGCTAAAAATTATATTTTTTGAGTGCATATTTTATTATTTTATTATCTAGCTTATCTTACATAAGCGCAGACCCGAGAAAAATCATGGGATATGAAATTGAAAAAAAGTACTGTTAAAAAAAATAAGAGTAAAAATTAGATTCTTTAACCCCGAATTGAGAATTGAACCCTGATCAAGATTTTTGAGGCAACTAAATTGTCTAATTATAATATACCATCAATCATTAACCCGTCTAATCACAGAAAACCATATTTGTCTCAGCTCACATAGGTCTTATATAAATCGCTGTAACTCCCTTACTACCAGAGTGAAAAATACATTCTAAACGGTGTAGAAAGACAAAACATCACGTATTATATCTTAATATATATATTTCTTCTGTCCGTGTGTATGTCACTGAACTCCTCCTAAACGGCTGGACCGATTTTGATGAAATTTTTGTGTGGGTTCAAGGGGATTCGAGAATGGTTTAGATTCACAATTTGGTCCACTGGAAAATGTTCTTTTAATTATTTTTTTTTTTATTTCTAAGGAGTTGTTGATTTTGGAATGTTTTACATTGGATCCGGCAGACTGCGCAACCATCGCAGTAACGAATATTTTAGTTTGTCCCGACAGTTGTGTACAGGACAACGTCCGTTGGGTCCGCTATAAATAAATAAAATAAATTGTGGAACATTCCAGAAGCCGGGTAACCCAGCTAGTTAATATATAAAAAATAACTACCAAAAAAGTAAAATGTACACCTTTATGAAACTAAAGTCTTGGATCGCAATTTGAAAAACAATAATTGAAACTTTGGGAACTTTTTATTAATTATTTTCTTATAAAATGACTACAAAATGAGGTGACGATAACGTTTATAATACATTTGTCTAAAAAAAGCATTAATTTTTTTTTGTTATCAGTAACTTAGTCACAAAAGCCACTTTTAAAACTTTTTTATGTTTGCATGCAAAAAAATGTGTATTTCGAAAATCATATACTTTTTTTTAATTACAAAATTTTTTTACAGGATGCCTGTATTATTTTTGTCCCATTTTTTGTTCGGTTATGTTAAATTTTAGTAGATTTTTTGTTGGAGGACGATTTATCGGTAGGATATTTTGTCGGAGGATTTTTTGTCGCATAAAACGCGCAATACAGATTTACAGTATTATGGTACCATGCAGTATTACAGTATTATGATTTAGAGTATTACAATTAAGTAATACGGCTGAACAATGTTGGTGACACTTGAGCACAGTAATAATAATGTTTCACGGCATTCTATTACTTGAAATAATTATCTATGTTTCAAAGCCTTTACGACCAAAGCAACAAATGTGTCCTACGTAATATTTCTGTCACTGTATCACGAATTAAAGTTAAATGTAGCATATAAAACTATGTCCCCCTAATTCCTATACTTTTGCTTTGTGAATTTCCATCGTACCTTCGTTACCATTTTCGCAGCGAACATCGCACTGTCCTTTTAACTGTCTGAAATTTAATTTTAAGTTCTACTTTGTACAACACACAAGTTACAAGCCGCCGAAGCAACCCCCGCAAACGTACAAATTCAAACAAAACAAACGTGTAATAATAATAATATTATTTCCAACAATACATATGTACATGTACACGTTTTAGAAAACCACTAACCCCACAAACACGGCGCTCTAATTAAGTGGTAAAATTTGTCTGAAGGGAACAAGAGAGTTGTGTCCTAACCAAAGCGACATCCGAGGACGCATAATTAAGCATATGTCCTTTTCGTTTCCCTTTACGATTCAATTCGCAAATGTCCTTAAATAAAGACTTCTTGCTCTATGTTTTGGGTCACCCAAATAAGAATTGGCGTCTTTTCATGGCCAACTATTATTAAACGTTTTGTGGGACTCAGACGTTGAAATAGTTTATGTACATTAAAGTTTCATTCTCTGTACTTAAAGTTTTGGACTAGTACGTTTTTAGCTGTAAATAATGCGATAGCATTTAAAAATAAATTATAGTTGTGCTGTGTACGTGTAATTTAATATAATGATGATGCCATGGCTCCGAATGCTGGACTATGTACAACTCCTACTCTGAGCAACTCGAAATAGCAGAAATGGGAATGCTTAGATGGTCGGCAGGGGTATCACTCAAATATAGAATTAAAAGTTCAAGTGGTAGCCTGGGTGTCACGGACATAAACAGTGAGCTGGAGAACGACAGTTGAGATGGTAAGAACACATAAGTCAGAGACCACCAGACCACATAGTGAAGCAGGCAATGTCTATGGAGCCTCAAGGACAGTCATCCGGAAGAAAATCAAAGAACTCCTGGATGACTCAATACTCTAAAATATTGAAGAGAAACGGCCTGGATGAAAGCAATACCCAGAACCCAAGACAATATAGCCTGAAAATGAAAAGAGCCGACCCCAACAGCCTACCTAGGCAATGAGTTGGGACAGTGCAAGGAAAAAGAAGATGTAATGTTAATTGAATGTTAATTAAAATAATTTCGCTAAGAACCTATATCACCTTTGGAGATGCTGTGCACAGGATATTAGGATGAAGGAAGGAGAGGAAGTTCTGAGAAGGAAAACTGTTTGAGGGTAGGCATCTGAGGATCAGTGTGACTAGGAGTGACGGACGTATGAATCCATTCCTCCCACTGCAAAAGGTCTCCCTCAACCAGTGTCCCCCGATTCTGCCCGCCCGTAAGTGGGAACTTGCATCCGCCACCAAGACCTAGACAAACCTCACACCATTAACCCGGGCACCCCTGCTAAGTCACCAAATGTAGCGAAATCTGGGGTAATCTATGTGCACCTTTTGTCATTTTTCCACGTAACACAATATTTTTAATATAAAAACTACTTTAAAATATGTGTAAACTCACTATTTATATACAGAAACCATCGCGGGCATACGCACATCACATCCCCAAAGTTTCATCGCAATCGGATGAATGGTTTAGCAACGCTACTTACAAATATAGACAGAAGCAAACATATTTTCATTTTTATATACACATATAGATTGCTTTTCACTTCTAAATTAATGTATGATTGGTTAGGGAATATCAATTTTCTTTATAAAATTGACAACTATCTTCAAAGAAATCCATTAATCACCATTACATTTAATTTTATGTGATAGAGAGTTAGTTATTGCAGAGAAAAAGCTGCAATAAACTTTTCAAGTGTGGAATATAAGAGATATGCGTTGTGTTGGTCACAAAGCTTATTGACTTTTTGTCCTGGCACTAACATGTATTTCTAAAGCACCACAGAAAACAACAGCGCTCGGTGACCAATTTAAATAGGTTAAACATTAAATAGGTACGAATTTGAGAGAAATCATAATAGATTTTTTTACAACTTTATGAATTACATTTACCTATGCGATGTACTGTGCCTTTCTTACTAGAAAATCATGTGTTGAGAGCAAGCGCAATTTATAACATAAGCGGTTTACGACAAATTTATATATATATACTAGCTTTTCCCCGCGGCTTCGCTCGCATGGTATTACGGGAAATTACTGTAGCGGTTGAACTTATCAATTATCCCCCCTCCTCCCCACCCCACCCCCTCCCGCATTCCATACATTCATTCCCTTACATTCAGTTTTCAAACATCTAGCCTGCCACCTAAATTTCACAAAGAAAAAAAGAATTATCCAATTTTGTTCATTCGTTCGGAATTTATGCGCTTACAAACATTTCGGATGTTTATTTTTAATTAAATATTTGGAAGTTTGTTAATAAAATACAAAATTACACTTTTTATTATTCAGTCTTAATAATCGTTACAAATTATATTTTTAATGTAGTAACTCTTATCTGAAATTTATTCCAGCTTGTCCAAAAAAAACAAAACATATTCTAATATTTGAATTTTCTGGGGCAGTAGCTGACCAGGGGGCTGAGTAGGTACCTACCAGCTTAGAGCCCACAAATATATCAACATCGTTTCCATGGGAATGATTTTTTTCTGACATTTGCAATTAACTCGCTTTTGTTAGCGACAGAAAACGTATAACAAATATAATATATTAATATTTATAATTTCATAACGCCAGAGCTTACCATCATATACAACATATAGTCTGCGCATATAATTTAGCTTTCTATTGGTGAATGAATTTTTAAAGTATTTTTATTGGTTAATGCCTGAAAAGGTCATAAACAAAATCGAGCAGTTTCGCATTTATAATATTATTAAGTATTAAGTATATTAAGTAATTAAATAATTAAGTATTAAGTATTAAGTATTAAGTATTAAGTATTAAGTATTAAGTATTAAGTATTAAGTATTAAGTATTAAGTATTAAGTATTAAGTATTAAGTATTAAGTATTAAGTATTAAGTATTAAGTATTAAGTATTAAGTATTAAGTATTAAGTATAAGTATTAAGTATTAAGTATATTAAGTATTAAGTAAGTAAGTATGGAAGTATGGATATATTTTTTTCTTTTATATACCCAATAATACTATTATTTAATTTATAAAAACAGTTTTATTTCTAAACAGCTGTTTCGCCTTCTGAAAACATTATAAAAAACTTCGACAGTTTTTAGAATGGCGAAACAGCTTCCACGCATACTAATAATTAAACAGAAAAACTTATTTTTAAATCAACTATTTTATAAACTGAATTTTATATTTTCGTTATTTTTTTTGGGTTGTTATGCCGTGTTGCGCTACCTCCTTATATAGCTAACGTTTCGGACAGCGTTACAGTCTCCATCAGCAGGGCAGATGTGTTGGTGGTGAAATGTGTGCTTATGTACTTGGAAGCGATGCAAAGCCTACGCCATGAAAATGATGTTTTTTTTATAACATAAATGTTTAAAATGTGTGTTGATATATTATAAAAGAATTGAATGTGTTTAACTAGTTTCTAAAATGGTATCTGTTTTGACGACATCTTCAAAATTAATAAATACATAGGACATTTAAAACACCGTTGAAAATTCGATGTGAATTATTTTTATGAACACTATACAACAGATAAACAACCCTGGCTGGATAAACAATGTACTATCGCATCCGAAGTCAAGACCTGGATAATCCTCATTTTATTTAAGGAGGGGGGGGGGTAAGGTTTTAAAACTCATTTTTAAAATTATTTTTTAACTAAATGTACAATATGTCTGGAGTATTGTGTCGAAATTTCAAGTAAATCGAAGCAAAACTAACGAAGATATAGCATTTCAAGCGACCGGCCCTCTTGCTCTTTTAAAGTATATTTCGAGTATAAAAAAACTTTAAATCGATTTTCACGCAAATAAACTTTTAAAGTTCGTGAACATCATAACTCTAAATTTACTTGACCGATGTATTTGAAATTTTGTGCACTATTCAAACACATAAATCAACAGATAGTGACGAAGAGTTTTTTTTTTACCATTTTTTTCCATTTTATAATAACAAATTCACCGAAAATTTTAGTAAAAATCGCACTTTTGACTTCAACATGCTGCAAAAAAAATAATAATTTAAAAAAAAGGTTCGTCACTACCTAAAAAAATAAATCACCTCTTAAATTCATTTCAATTTTTTTGTTTTAAATGATTTGTTAACGGGTTATAATGATTCATTTATTATTTCAGATGTCATACTATAACGTGTATATAAAAGAAATAAGCGAACATTATTCTCCAAAAAAACATCATGAAAATATGCATTTTTTTCGCCTTTAAAACCTTACCCCCCCCCCCCCCCTTAATCAACAGTAAGCAATTTGGGAGGAGGGCATTTATTGACAATAATTTGTATTTTGTCTTATGGCCAGTGGAACTGCATTGTAGATACAGCTTTGCAGAGAATCTAAAATATTTTTGGCCATTTGTTTTAGCGAATATCCACGAATCAGTAAAATAATATTAGGTTAAGTAATAACTACTTTTATCTGTCATTTCTTCTTGTATATCTACTTGTATCTATCTTTCTTCTTAATACCACCCTAATCACTTTCATATTACCACCATCAGTTTCACATAACCTTCTTAATATTTTTCCACAATTTTGTAGACACTGACCCTCGTGCATGGCCGTACATCAATTTACTATAAAACCTACTGAAGAGTTAAAACATTAGAAGTGCGTTGTATGCTCGTCAGTGTTCCCAAAGTGAGCTTAATTTTACCTAACTTTGGATGATTCGATTTAAGAATTTCGTTTAATTTTTGACATTCTTTCTTGGACAATCAATTAAAATCGTTGTTCAAGTAGTACCTAGTTGGCGATATCAGGGCTCCTAGGACAAAAAAATTCAGTTCATATCAACTAAATTATGTCAGCGAATTTGGTCGATGTGAACTGTTGTTGGCATTCTGAAATCGTGACAATTAATTCGGTAAAAAGCTGAAAGGCTGCAAGTCACATATTTTTCAAAAGTAATGAATTTTTTTTTATGGAAGCGATCTCGATTTTCGTCAGAGCGCTGCAAGTGGGGGCGAGGTGTGTTATTTTTGAAGTATAAAAATGCAAAATTTTTATACTTTCAAAAACAGTTTATAGTTTCCGGATATGTTCAGAAATATTCCATTTATTTGTATTTTATTGCAAAGCGGAAATATTTTGACCTTCTGATGAAATGTGGTCAAAGCCTGAGGCGTTGAATGTTGTTTTCCATTCAGTATTCTAAACTACTTTAAATATTGAAATCTAACGATCTAATTCGAACTTGGGGACATGCAAGCACTACTTACATTAAATATATTGAAAATTTACAAACCGCCATAATAAAAAAAATTGTCACAACTAAGATTTACAAACAGAGACATAACTTAAAACTACTGTATGGCTCAGAGAGCCTACTTACAATAAAAGGTCTCCACTGGTTCACTACTATTATGGATAATATGGGGGAAAGCCCTTACAAACACCTACTTGTACACAAACATACCACAAGATTAAGAGAAGGAAAGGGCCTAAAAACTCCTCGAATATTAAATAAATATGGAAGCCGTACTCTTGAATATCTGTAATACCAGTGATTTTCAATAAAATCAATAAAAACATAAAATTTGAAAAAAATGAGAGACTAAGTCCTAAAATGATAAAACTATGGTTAATGAAAGAAAACTCCATGTATCTTTGAATATCTTAATATAGCTGCCTACATATCTTTTATTAGATAGGTATATTGAAATATCTTATATATTTATAGTTGTAAGTTAAATCATCTAATACTACTATGTAATCTATTCTAATGTTTCCTTAAAACTATAAATGTATTTACAAATATTTTTTTAGATATTATATTAAGAATGTTTAAATTGTTAGAACCTGCAGACAAGCTGCCATATGACAGCTTTGTGGGTCTACTCTAATTCTTGTACAAATTGTTCTCTGTAATTTTAATAAATAAATAAAAAACAGAGAGAAATCGGATAGATTTTTTTTATGTGAATACCGCACAAGAGTCCCAACTGCTCCCGTCTGGAGCCAGTGGGACTATGGCATCCCCAATCGGGGTATGTTGTGAGGCTAAAGGTAGTGGGAGGGGAAGGAGATGGGGAAGAGGAAGGTGGGGAAGTACCTGGCTATTCAGATCTGATCACTAAACACGGCTAAAGCTAAGAGCAAAAAACACTGAAGTCCCTTATAATATATAACATTACATGACCCATATTTCAATTTGGGAGGCGGAAATAGGTACCGCCGCCCCGGGAACCTTTATTGGATAACCAACACCTCTGCCATAGGTCACCCCAAGTGGTTTGTTATGTTTGGTGATTTAGCAGGGGTGCCCGGGTTCATGGGGTGAGGTTTGTCTAGGTCTTGGAGGTGGATGATCAGGACACACTGAACCCCAGATTCTTACCGACCGCTTTAACCCTTTTCCTTCCCAGAACTCTCTTCCCCTTCCACTCCCTTTCCTTAAAAAAATCATCCACACAGCATTCCCAAAGATGACATAGGCCCTGTGGGAAATTATTTTCCTCTGGGCCTCCTGTGTGGATCTCATGTATAAAAATAAATAACGAAAAACATTTTTTTTTTTTTTTTTTTTGTTATTGTTTTTGGGGTGTTATGCCGTGTTTCGCTACCTCCTTTAGCCAACGTTTCGGACAGCGTTACAGTGTCCATCATCAGGGCAGATGAGTGATGATGGACACTGTAACGCTGTACGAAACGTTGGCTAAAGAAGGAGGTAGCGAAACACGGCATAACACCCCAAAAACAATAACAAAAATACTTTTTGGCCGTGAAAACCTAAAAACATACCTAACGAAAAACATATTTTAACTTTTATACAAGTGATAGGCAGCTATTGATGTAAGGAAAAAGTTTTATGAGTTGTGTAAAATTTAAAACATGTTTATTGTTAATAAGGGGTAGTTTAAAAAATGGTTCATGTTTTAACTTTTACTTCTTAGTTACATTCAACAAGGTACCCCAGAAATTTATCAAATGTGACTTTGAACCTGTCAGCTGGTACAGAAATCAGTCAGTGGTCCAGTTTCCTTTCAAATCGATATAGATCACACTTCCAGTGATGTTCAGAGATAAAACCCCTGAATGACCCCATTGCCGCATTCCACTACATTAAGCTTCTAGTTTCAGATCACAGATGGCATTGATATATTAATCTTTCGTCCTTCCTGTCGTCAAATGTCAACCAACCTTTCTTTTATAAACGACGCGTATCTGTCAACGAATGCTCACTCAGGCGGAGGCAATGTAACACACGTCATCGATTTCGTTCATGTGTCGACGAAGAATAAATACCTGAATTATTTCGAAATACATACTGACAGTTAAAACAATAGATGTGAAAATACATTGCTGCAATGTAAAAAGTGAAAATTATGATTAACTAAGGGACAGTAAATGTTGTTTTACAGAATTTTAAATATGTTATCAAATTAGCTCAATTGTTTTTTTGACGTCATCGTAATATTATATCATATTATTATGTTATGCTTGTCAACTGATCACAATTTGTTTAAAAGCTGAAACAATCCAAAATCTTGCGTTGACTGTTCAATAGTAAAAAAAAATAGGAAGGTGATTATTGTTATATGCCTAATCTTAAATGCCTTACTTTTGTCAAAGGTCAATGCAACCTAAAGCGTCTAATCTTTATTTTTTAAACTTCAGTGACTATTCTTCAAGGGGCCATCCATAAATAACGTCCCACGAATTTCATGATTTTTACACCCCCCTCCCCTGTCACATTTGTGAGACCCCCCTCTCCCCTATAACTTCATGACTTTTGGACCCCCCCCATACCGCTTGTCACACTTCTCTAACCCCCCCCCCCCCCCTTAAGGTGTGACGTAATTTATGGATGGCCTTCAATGCCCAATCTTTAATATTTATATAAACTTTAATATCTAATCTTTAACGTCTAATCTTTAATATTTAATCTGTAATGCTTAATCTTAAATAATATTTAATGTCTAATCCTTAATGTCTAATCTGTAATGCCTATTCTTAACTAATCTTTAACGTATAATCTTTAATGCGTAATCTTTAATTTCAAATCTTTTATAAACGTTATTTTCCTTAACGTCCAATTTTAATTTCGACTATTATTGGATTATATTTAATGCCCAATCTTTAACATCTAATATTTCGTTTCTAATCTTTAGTGTATTATTTTTAATGTCTAATCTTTAATTTCTACACATATATAGAATATTTCAATGTAATCCATATAAAAATTATTTTTCTATAGATTATTATATATTGTACATTAAATAAACTTTAATGCTTAATCTTTAAATCTCATCATGAATTTTCGGTGCATTTCTTGTGATGCTTTCCGCTTTCAAAGAAATTAATTATCGAACTATATTCCATCTCTGGGCACTTATAAATAGGTAGTTATTAATACTATGCACTTACTTCTACCCGCGGCTTTGCTCGCATGGTATTTGGGGGAAATTACTGTAGCAATTAGCAATACATAATGTCCTTTCCCGTGCCCTTCCACCTTCCCCGCCTTCCCCCTCCCTCGTCTCTTCCCTCTCCGCGAACCCTACCTTCCCCCTGCCTTTCCTCTCTGCCGCTAAAATATTTGAAATACACTCATTTTCATTTATACAAATTTCATAACGCCAACATGCCTTTATTACTCGCTAATAATGTAACTTTCTATTTGTGAAAGAATTTTTAAATCGGCTTAGTGGTTTAGGAGTGAAAGCATAACAAACAAACACACTCACTTTCGCATTTAAAATATTAGTACAGATTCCGAATAGAACAACAAATTAAGCCGCCGCTATCGAATTTCTACCGATTTCTTACTCTCCCTTAAACATTTGAAGTTTTTCAGCTCTTAAAAAAATAAATGTTAATTTTTAAGATAATACAGGTCAGTAGTTGAATGGGCATCGCGTTTGGTTCCCACACGGGCGTCCCGTGTTCGATTTCTCGGCTGGCTAAGTCCTCCATCACAACACAAGCAAAATTTTCGACTTTCTGTGGTGGTAGTAGGAGATTTTCAAACATTTTTGGGTTACTCGTAACCCGGGAATGTTTGTCTTTCTTTAAAATAAAAAAAAATACCTAGATGCGTTTCACGCCGAAACGCAAATTATATGAAATTCCCTCAATAGAAAAAAATCGCAAAGAATGCTCCGAAAATCATTAAAAACACATTTGTTTCTATTATTTTACAAGTTATAGTTGTGAAAAAATTCACAATGTTTTTTTAAATGATACTTAAGACGCCTTCCATGAGATTTTTGCTCTATTTTAAACGAGTCATGTTTTATTAAACATTTCCCAATTTTTGCTTCAATTTTATCATTTAAAATAGTAGCGCGCTCTGTCCAACATTCGTAATTACATATCTCTCCATCTTCTCCTTTTTTAGCGGGAAAGCGGAGCCTTAAATACAAAATTCAGATCAAATATCAAAGTAAACACTTTCCTCGTAAATTCGGCATTAGCAAGTATTTCACCGGCAATACTTGATTGGTTCGCTCTCCTAAACCAAACACCTCCCATTCAATAGACTTCTGGTTAAGTTTACTTACAATGAACAGTAGTTAACAATGTGCAGAAGTTAACATCGTAGTTTACAATGTGGAGTAGTTAACAGCTAACAGTTAATTAACAGCAGAGGTTGTAATACTCAGTTGAATTGTGAGAATCGCAGTATTGTGGTGGCTAACGAGTTAAAACGTGGATGGTAAATATTCTACATAATGTGTGCTGAATTTATACGTCATTTGTGTGGGAATGCCGTTGTATACCTATCAAAAAATTAATTTAATATAGTAACAATTTTTTCAAATTTTCTATCAGTATAATTTCCGTTTAAGGATTTCCTAACTATTACCACTGCAGTATGAAGTGAATAACGTCAAATAATCAACAGCAATATCAACCGCTTTATAGAACGACTGCGCGGCCCGTTTCATATAAATATTAATTTTGGATTTGAGGCCAAAATACTCAACCAACTTAAAAATTATTTTGTTTAAAAAAGGTATATCTAGTACGGATTACAGATATTTTTTTATGTTAAATTATAAAATATAGGCCATTAAATACTTCAATACAAAAAAAACTAACTAACTAACCATCACGCCGTTTCCCCGCAGGGGTAGGCAGAGAGGACAGACCGCCAAACAACTCGATCTTGGCACACACTCCTTGCTTCGTTCACATTCATACATCGTCTCATACATGCTCTTCTATTATTCTGACTCTTGACATCGCCCGACTCAAGTATCTGATTCACTTGGTCGTGCCATGTCTTCCTCGGGCGTCCCCGACTTCGTCTACCATTCGCATTTGCGTCATATATTCTCCTTACACTCCTTTCCTCATTCATTCGCTTGTGACGATACACCCTGCCTACGTGCACCAAATCGTGATAAATCTACCCTGGCTACGCTGTATAAAATATGTTGAGATTCTACCCCTATGTACGATCACGGCACCGAATGCGCTGTGTCGCGCCTACCCTCGTAGCTTCAATTTTCGTAGCTTTCTATCATGATGTACCTAGCCTATCATTTAGGGTATTTCTAGTCTAACTTTAAGTCATTCGCACTTTTTGCGAAGACCTCTTCTCTCTAACCTATTTTTCACACTTCTACCTTACTCTGAGCTAATCTAACCCTATTGTTCGCAATCCCTGTGATAATTTCACACAGTAATCAAGATTTTTGAATTTTTTGTTTACATTATCTCCGTATCCTGCGTTGTGTAATTTTTTGTTTTAGGATTTACACCCATACGCGTAATAAAACGCATACAAATGTAAAGAGTATAATGTATGGTTTTGTGGTAACTTTGGTTCTTTTAGAGTAAGAGTGAAAGAATTCTAAATTGATTGATTTAAATATCTTCTAACGCGTTTGATAAACTAACCCCGTCCTAGATTTTGTCTATACCTGATATTCGTTTTGTTTATTTCCTCCCTAACACAGCTATATTTAAAATACAAATAAAAGAGAATAACAGTTATCAATTTATAACAAACATTTCATGAAAAGTATTTTCTTTACCTGCGTGAGATGACCTAATTCTAGGTCTCGGTTTTTCACCTGAAGTCTGCAAGCCTCCACCTAACATGAGTTTTATTTTCATGGTTAGTAAACACTAGATTGTTTGGGGAAGGGACGTTTGAAGGAATTGGGTCAAGGATAAAAAAAAAAATAGTTTTCTGTAAAGGTTGGCTCCTCCACTAACCAAATAGATTCTGGTGACCGACTTCCGAAAAGGCCTTTGTCAATGCACGGCTACACATACCTAAAGACCGGATTTTACCCTCTTCTGCGGGATTCCTTGCTTCGATAGGAGCTTTACGTACCAGAGATAAGTACCAGGTCTTCCATCGTATCCCAGAACTATCCCAACCTCCTCACCTCCAGGTAGTTTAACTCGACTGATTCTAGAAGGGGTATTTTATTGCATCCCTTATCACGACTCTACTCGCGTTGAATGTGGTGTGCGACTGTTTTTGTCGTATCCATCTCCCACGTGATCCGACAGAATCGCACTCCTGCCACCTCTTAGACCTGCTGCGATTGCGCCAAGGGAGCGTTCCAGTTGGCTCGCATCAAATCGAAGGTCGACAAGACTACGATATGCAAATGACTTAGAGTTTTCTTTAAGCGCCGCGCCAGCGTATTCCACGCATACGTCTCCTCCAGCCTCCGCATGCCTCCTCCTTGGCAATACCGTCACAGGGCCTAAAGTTTCTCTCTCCCTCAGGGAACGTTTGACACTAACCTTCCCCAGAGACACATAATTGCATACAACAATCCTGAAGTTTACTGCGTGGGTAAAGTTTTTGGATTTGGACTGTATGTCTTCATTCGCTACCAGTGCTTTTTAATGTGGTCACTGAGTCCACGTGTTTAGGTATGAAAGGATAGAGGATACCTATCCTATTAGGTAGGTATAAATGGAAAAGTGAGTTTTTGGTTTGGCTTTATTTTTTATTGAGGAAGCCCTCCTCATGAAGTAGTAGGTATCCACCTAGATAACTAGAAGGCAACGTTAATTACAAAGTTCTAATTTCAATTTTGATAAATTTAATTTTTTTAATTTTAAATTTTCAGACCATAATTGATAAACTTGTCCCTTGATTTTATGCTTGTGGTCTATTGCTTTAAAATTGCACATATTAATTTTCACACATCAACTGAAAGTTCTTTGTCGCAAACTATAACTAATAAACGTCCCCAAACACGCTGCTCCCCAACTCATTCTAAATAAACAAAATAAAAGAATGTCAATGTTTTGTTTATAATAAACCATGTGTTTGCTGGATGTCCTACTGCCCTAGAATACGTGATTTTTCTAAAAGATTCTTAGATCAATCCGATTAAGGAACAAATTATTTAAGTTCAAATATGAAAGTTAAATAGTTCTGTGTATATACTCGTCGTAGCAAATTCGAAGGCCGAAGTTATCAAACTAAGTCATGTTATGTCTGATGGGATTGACCCGACTCCTTGGATAGGTATTCATTTCATAACTCCCACGCACAGCTATTAGTAAGTATCATGCTGTTATTAAAACTTAAAACCGTTAGTCACCGACATGCTCCGTTCGCAAATTTTATAAATAAGTGTGACTGCTTGCTCTGCATTATCTCCAAGAATCTGTAAATAGTTAAATGATAAAAGACTTACCAAAATTCTGCAAATTACCCTTTTGGTGTTTAAAAATTTTAATCGCATTCTTTAATATTAGATTTTTTGATTAAAAAAAATAATCGATACTATAAAAAATCTTTTACTTGGATATTTTAGACTATGTCTAGAACCTTCTCCTGCTATTGTTGAATTATAAAAAAAACAATTCTATTCAAATTTTCACTTGAGTATTATTAGATTATGTTAAAACCCTTTGATCCTCTCCCTCTTTTAGTTTAAATCATTTTAATCACTCATAATAAATCCGTTATTATTATTTATTTATCTCATTGATGTTATTTTATTTGTTTTAAAACCAAAGTTTTAATTTTTAAAATTTGACCATCTTATTAAATCACTATCGCTTTCGAGCAATTCGTTATTATTATTTATTTATTTCACTGACGTTATTTTATTTGTTTTAAAACCAAAGTTTTAATTGTTTAATATTTCGTTAATACTCTATAATTTATTTCAGCCGGACTTCTTAGTCGTAATCAAAACTTTATTTTAGATATAAAATTCTAAATTTTATTATTATTATTTTCCTTTGTAAACTCATAGTGAAATTAAATTATTTTTCAATTATATGCCGCGTATCTATCTCATGATTATTATTCTCTCACAAATGTAAATTAAATTGTAGTAAATCGGATTTCTAAAGTTTTAATTATGTTATTATTATTCCGAAATCCTATTTATATTTTAAGACACAAAATTTTTATATGTTTAAAGACCACTCTTCAATTATCTTTAATTCGTACAGAAACATCGAATATAAATTCACTGGATTTTACACTTCGATTTAAGTTATAAAAAAAAGACAACGAATTGTTCACGATCAACCGTCCTCGCCGCCAATTCTTCCCTCACTCCAGACCGTCTCCGCCGCTAACTGTAACCCAACTGACGACAAGGGCCGGATTATTTCCCTTCAAACTTGTTAAACGCCTTCTTATGTTTAAAATATTTTGAAATAAATCTTCATTAATTGAATTCTGTTTATATTAGAATTTTTTCGTACTTGGTTATAATTCAATTTTAATGGCCGCACTGTCAAATATAATCGGGTTTCTCTAAAGTAAACTTCTATGTCTGATGTGTTAAACCAAACATGTACTTACGCCTTAATTTTTTTTTGTTTTGATTAGACTAACGGCGCCCAAAGAAACTCATGTTTCCAATGTCACTTATATAAACACTCTTCAGGGCCAATAAACATTCATTTCTTTGTCTTTGATTCTGTTTAAAATAAAGTTCGTTCAACTTTAATTCCTGTGGGAACGAAAATGAAGGTCGCCCATCGTGATAAAAGTTCACGTGTCTCTTGTTTTGATTATTAGGCGTTATTGGATGTACCCATAATTTACACGATATTAAGAAAAAAACTTCGCAGGCACTCTTGAACGTGAAAATATTTCTCCTCCCATAGCGCAGGAGTAGGTAGGCATTACGATTCATCACAGCCCCCCTATAGTTTCAAGTCCAGAGGTAAACACGCCTCCTAGTGTTAATCGATGGAATTAAAACTAAACATAGGTGATTTAATTTTCTTCGATTATTTTTATTTTCTTCATTTTTTTTTTTTTTTTCGTAATTGTTTTGCGCCCCTGACTTCGTTATTCAATGCCGCAGAATTATGTTTGGTCTTGGTGTATATCATGTCTACTTTATTCTAATCTTTTTAACTTGAGTTGCCTTGCTCATGTCAAAGGTTTTTTTTTTTTTTTTTTCTCTACCCGTTGTCCTACCCCCCTAAGATTCTTACTTCTATTCCCTCCCCCCTATGATCCTTACTCCCATAACCACCCCCTAAGACTCTACTTTCATAACTTTCCCCTCCCTAAGATTCTTCTTTCGTAACGCCCCCCCCCCCTAAGATTTTTTGTTTCCGTATCCTCTCTGGTACCTGAAATATTTATTATGGAAAACACATTGCAAATGGCTTTTAAATGATACTTTTCCGTTTCATATTCAAATTCAAAATCAATCATTAAAGTTAAATGTAAACCCCCCCCCCCATGAATCAAAATTTCGAATCGCAATTTGATAAAATTGTCTAGACTTTAGGAATTGCATTTTTTTTTCTCTTCAGTTTATTTCCCCTACAAGAAACGGTAAAATGGAGTGATGATACCGTTCATAATACATTCATTTATCAAACAATATGTGTTTAAATTTTGTTGTCATCAGCAATTTTTAATTTAATAAGACATAATTATTTAGATAACGAAAGGTGAACCGTTTTTTTCCTCTCCTCCATTATCTACTCTTTATTGCAAACCGAAATTGAAAGGTTAAGTTTTAAATTTGTTCAGCCCGTATCCGTTTATCGATGTATTTAATACTGATTTTAAAACGTTCAAGTTTCAAAATCAATATTAAAACGTTCATTTAAGTCCGTCCCTGCATAATGTCAATACGGATAAAGGATTCACTTTTGTCATTATTTTATTATTACACGCGATGTAATACTTTATTCTATTCGTCTTTTGTTCTGTATTTTTATGTTGGCTTTTATTTTTATGTCACCGTTTTTT
Organism: Glyphotaelius pellucidus; assembly: GCA_936435175.1. NCBI lineage: Eukaryota > Metazoa > Arthropoda > Insecta > Trichoptera > Limnephilidae > Glyphotaelius > Glyphotaelius pellucidus. Next base: position 17,488,575 of record OW386559.1, on the reverse strand, counting down.
ATGTAAGATCTATTCAAATTATCCATTCTTTAGACACAATAAACAATAATATACCCGATAGAACTCAATACGCCGTCGTTATGACTTAATGTAAACACGAATCAAATGTTTATTTTTAAAATTCTTCATTGAGACTTACCCAAACTAATCTCTCTCAAATAAATGAATTCATAACAATGTTTTGTCTATTCCGTAATAAAAATGTTCACACTTTACAATAATTCTCTTGCGACAGTGTTTATTTACGCTCAATGGTCCAATAATATTTTGTTTACATTGAGAAATAAAAACACTGTTTTTATCTCCTCAAAACTTTATCTAAGATAATTTTTCTTTCACGTTTCTGATTTATTGATTAACCACTTCAAATATTTATTTAAAGATCACTGAAGAAATGTGTTGTTTATATTACCGCAATAACATGGATCTTTTGTTTATAATAATGCGCGGCCCTTCAAAATATGAGTCAAGCTAGTCTATGTTATGATTAAGATAACAAAATTTCAATCCTTCGGTTTAAGGCCCGTTTTTCATTATTCGTTTAGATTTTTTTCTTGTATTTGAACTTTTATTATTTGTTTTAAAATTAAAATAATATTTTTTTTTCAAACTATTTTAATTAAAAGAAGCGAGTTTTCGATTTATTTTTCACACTTGTTATATTTATTATAAAGTTGGTTTAATGGCTTATTGATAACTTATTTTTAATTTTATCATTATTATTATTATTATTTTTCTATTTTTTATTTTTTAATTCTTTCAGCTTTTAAATCTTACTCTCCTGGTCACAAGCGCCAAATGTGACGATACACCCTGCCTACGTGCACCAAATCGTGATAAATCTACCCTGGCTACGCTGTATAAAATATGTTGAGATTCTACCCCTATGTACGATCACGGCACCGAATGCGCTGTGTCGCGCCTACCCTCGTAGCTTCAATTTTCGTAGCTTTCTATCATGATGTACCTAGCCTATCATTTAGGGTATTTCTAGTCTAACTTTAAGTCATTCGCACTTTTTGCGAAGACCTCTTCTCTCTAACCTATTTTTCACACTTCTACCTTACTCTGAGCTAATCTAACCCTATTGTTCGCAATCCCTGTGATAATTTCACACAGTAATCAAGATTTTTGAATTTTTTGTTTACATTATCTCCGTATCCTGCGTTGTGTAATTTTTTGTTTTAGGATTTACACCCATACGCGTAATAAAACGCATACAAATGTAAAGAGTATAATGTATGGTTTTGTGGTAACTTTGGTTCTTTTAGAGTAAGAGTGAAAGAATTCTAAATTGATTGATTTAAATATCTTCTAACGCGTTTGATAAACTAACCCCGTCCTAGATTTTGTCTATACCTGATATTCGTTTTGTTTATTTCCTCCCTAACACAGCTATATTTAAAATACAAATAAAAGAGAATAACAGTTATCAATTTATAACAAACATTTCATGAAAAGTATTTTCTTTACCTGCGTGAGATGACCTAATTCTAGGTCTCGGTTTTTCACCTGAAGTCTGCAAGCCTCCACCTAACATGAGTTTTATTTTCATGGTTAGTAAACACTAGATTGTTTGGGGAAGGGACGTTTGAAGGAATTGGGTCAAGGATAAAAAAAAAAATAGTTTTCTGTAAAGGTTGGCTCCTCCACTAACCAAATAGATTCTGGTGACCGACTTCCGAAAAGGCCTTTGTCAATGCACGGCTACACATACCTAAAGACCGGATTTTACCCTCTTCTGCGGGATTCCTTGCTTCGATAGGAGCTTTACGTACCAGAGATAAGTACCAGGTCTTCCATCGTATCCCAGAACTATCCCAACCTCCTCACCTCCAGGTAGTTTAACTCGACTGATTCTAGAAGGGGTATTTTATTGCATCCCTTATCACGACTCTACTCGCGTTGAATGTGGTGTGCGACTGTTTTTGTCGTATCCATCTCCCACGTGATTCGACAGAATCGCACTCCTGCCACCTCTTAGACCTGCTGCGATTGCGCCAAGGGAGCGTTCCAGTTGGCTCGCATCAAATCGAAGGTCGACAAGACTACGATATGCAAATGACTTAGAGTTTTCTTTAAGCGCCGCGCCAGCGTATTCCACGCATACGTCTCCTCCAGCCTCCGCATGCCTCCTCCTTGGCAATACCGTCACAGGGCCTAAAGTTTCTCTCTCCCTCAGGGAACGTTTGACACTAACCTTCCCCAGAGACACATAATTGCATACAACAATCCTGAAGTTTACTGCGTGGGTAAAGTTTTTGGATTTGGACTGTATGTCTTCATTCGCTACCAGTGCTTTTTAATGTGGTCACTGAGTCCACGTGTTTAGGTATGAAAGGATAGAGGATACCTATCCTATTAGGTAGGTATAAATGGAAAAGTGAGTTTTTGGTTTGGCTTTATTTTTTATTGAGGAAGCCCTCCTCATGAAGTAGTAGGTATCCACCTAGATAACTAGAAGGCAACGTTAATTACAAAGTTCTAATTTCAATTTTGATAAATTTAATTTTTTTAATTTTAAATTTTCAGACCATAATTGATAAACTGAATTAAATAATATAAAAACTACGACTTCTATAATATAGTTAAGTCGAATTGTGTCACATTGTCTTTTGTCCAAGATATGGAAAATGCAACTCAACTAGACTAAAATAATTATATATTTTTAGTCAATTACCACGTTGAATTTTTGATTAATTGTTTGTTTTTTTAAATACCTGTTTTTTTACACTTGCTCACGGAAGGTCCTGAGAAAAATAATTTCTCTCAAGGCTTATTTCATCTTAGGGGATGCTGCGGTTTTTTTATATTAACTCCACACAGGAAGCTCTGAGGAAAATAATTTCCCTCAGGTCCAATGTCATCTGAGATGCTGTGAGGAGAGGAAGGAATGAGCATTGAGCATCGGTCTTGAAGAGAAGTTGTAGAAAGGAGGAAACACAAAGGCCGGCAAATCGTTCCAAAGTAAGCTGTTGAACACAAGAACGAGTTGAAGAAGTGACTCGTTGTCATGTGACAAATGTCACATTAGGGACACATTAACTCGGTTGGTAGAGCAATGACCCGGGAAGTCATAGGTCCTGGGTTCGAGTCCTAGATGTGACCTTATCGTTTTCTGATTTTCTGTTTCAGATTTTTGATTGACTTTCGCTAATATTGTCTTTATTTATTAAATATTGCATTTTGGGGTTTTATTCATTAAGTTAAAAATAAAAATAAAGATCAATTTTTATTATCAAATTATTGAAAACAATCGTTTTTTAGTTTTTTTTTACATTAACTCCACACAGGAGGCCTTGAGGAAAATAATTTCCCTCAGGGCCTATGTCATCTGGGATGTTGTGTGGAGGGTCTTTTTGAGGAGAGGAAGGAATGAACACTGGTCTTGAAAAGACCCATGTTGTAGGAGGGAGGAAACACAGAGGCCGGCAAATCGTTCCATAGCCGAGCTGTTGAACTCAAGAACGAATCGTAGAAAGACCCGTTCTCATGTGATTAACGTCAACCGTGTACAAGTGTTGGGCGCGTGTTTGGCGTGTTTCCCGACTATGCACCGGTGCCGAGGGGATCAATGAGGATAGTTCCTCGGAGCATCTTCCGTTGTTATACCGATAGAACAAGGAAAGCATTCCCACCTGACGCCTGTGCTCTAAAGATTGCAATCCGTACAACAAAATATTTATAAAAAATTAAACATTTTTGGTAAATTAAAGTTGGCGTGTGCAAATGCAAAAAACAAATGTGAATACGTATGTGAAATTATAAAAAAAAAATCATTCCCTTCTTATTTACCCTTGACAACCGAGGTCACAAGATTCATATGAAAAAATTAGTGAATATTCAAATCATTAGCTGTTTTAGTGTCTCTTACCAACTCCTGCTGGGGGAGGTAGACTTATAGTACCCTTTATTATATCCTTACATGTTTTGGTTATTTTATTACATAGAGGTTTGTTCACCGAAATGTTAACTGCGGTAAAGGTTCACATACTAAACCGTTGTGAACAAGGAGAGTGGTACTGATAAACAGGCGGTTAAGAAATTGTTTTTATCCGTTAAAAGTTACACTGATACTAATTGCAGACATTTGTGTTATTCGACCTTTATTATTAAGGCGGTACACAACCCTTATAATTTTTGTTTGCTCAAAACTCTCATTTTAATCATTTCCGACGAATTCGTTACTATAATAACTTTTTTACTCCAACCAATACCTGGGGATGTAAGTTCTTTATATTTAAAATTAATAAAAACAATACCTTACCATTAAAATATTTTACGTACAACTATTTACAACCAGTTTTTCAACTTTAAAGTTAGCGGTAAGCACCAGATTTTATTTTTCTAGACGATAAATTAATAGCTTCGGGATGTATTCATTAAGAAGCATCTTAAATATTTGTAACACGTTCTTCAGAATTAATTAAAATGAACGCGGCGGAAAGGTCAATTTCCAGGCCCGCTAAGGCGAATTCGACCGTACGTTCGTCTAAAACGCCGTGCCGCGGGTGTATATTTGTTTACATCACTTACGTCGTTAAGATTCCCACATTATTTATATTCTTCTTCTTTTCCGTCCGTCCAATACATGGGTCGCGAGTCGCAATTTGTATACACGGCTTCTTTACTTACGTCGTTAAGATCCTGAATATATTTTAGGGTATATATTCGTCTTAATACGCTAGCGTCTGTAGTACACCCGCTTCACGTAATAGACACATACGGAAGTGCTGCCATCTATAATATTCAAGTAGAATTATTGAAGTTTATTATTGAAGTTTCCATATTATAGTTTTTGCTTGCTAGTTTCTAATAATAATTGTAACAACGGTTTTCCAACAAAATACTTCAAAATAGGCACTGTGGTTGCTGGTTACACAAGCAATTCTAACTATTTTGCTAATGCTTTTATACATTATTACCTATGATACACCCACACACAGTGTCCGGACACTAGCGGTATAAGCGAGAAACTAGGGAATCTACAGTATAACGTAGAAAACCATAAAACATTACTTTTTAAACTTAGATTTTTTTAAACTTCTTTCTGCAACTAACTGGTTTAAAAAAAAATTACCTCGAAATTTAAAAAAAAAAATTAACACCTGATAAACACCCTCTAGTGACAGGTTTTTAAATTTGACCTAAGAAAAATCAAATCCGGTCTCAATTTACAAGAAAATGTACTCGAATCAAAAAAGTTTAAAACACGAAATCGATTTCAAATACGTCATATAAATACTTCCCGCATCTGCTTGTGGTAAATGATGTTTCCGAAAAAGTTACTTTTTGTAAAAAATCATTCTAGCGCTAGATTTTTTTAACCATAATCTCATTAAGTCTCTTAACGAAAATCTCAGTATTCACATAGCATTGAGTTTGCGAGCTTAAATTAGTTGCATCGGCCTAGATCAAATATGTAATGTATCGTAAAGCTTCTGCCTTGTAGATACAGATGGCGATAACATCAGTTATCGGTAGAATCCGCTAGATGGCAAGCCGTAGTGCTTGAGTTCTCCGACAGGAGGTCAGGACAGCTGAGAGGCTGTGTTTTTAATGTTCAGACCGGAGAACCATTCTAGCCAGCTCTCAGTTAGGTTGACTAACGTAGTCTCAAACTGTATACGCGAAGTGTAGACTCTTTTATTACACAAAGTTATCTCCATCCAAGGGAGTTGGAGAAACTGACTGTGTGTCTGCAAAGAGCAGAACATTACAAAATAGATAAAGATGCAGATTTCACAACGTCGGATCTCAACGCTCTGGAGTTTTTATTGCTTCGGACAACGGTCACACTACTATTTGGAATAAATATTCAATATTTTATTTTTTAAATAAATACAAATATTCCTGGTTCACGAATAGTCTGACAATATTTTAGTTCCTACTGCCGTAACAATCTATAAAAGGAAAATGTAGTTTGTACAATGATGGAAGACATAGAAAGCAGAAGATGGGTTGTTCTTCTTTTTAACCTACAAAAAGTTATCTCCCCCAGTTAGTGGAGAAAAATTTAACAGAATAACCAATATTATTATTTTATAACTACTTTAAAATCTACTGAACTAAAGACGTAACGTCTGTGTGCATTTTAAAAACATATTTGTTTATTTTTTTGTAGTAAAAATTACGTTACAGAGTTGTAAATCCTCGTGGTAGAAGTATTTCATACAAATCATAGTTGTCTCCCGCCACCTCGACTTGCGTTTAATATTACAAAAAATGATAAAACGACATCCATACTAATATTATAATGCGAAACTGCTCGAGTTTGTTTATGACCTTTTCACGCATAACACAATATAAAGACTTTAAAAATTCATTCACCAATAGAAAGCTAAATTATATGCGCAGACTATATTTTGTATATGATGGTAAGCTCTGGCGTAATGAAATTATAAATATTAATATATTATATTTGTTATACGTTTTCTGTCGCTAACTAAAGCAAATTTTTTTTTTTTTTTTTTTCATGGCTTTTCACCCCAATGGAGTGTTCTGGCCAGTGTCAAGTGAATGATTTTATGAGTGTAATTTTGTGAGTGTAATTTTGGGTTAATATTTACAAATTTAGTTTCAATAACAAGAACCTATCTACATTATATAATAATACTATACAAATAATAATAATACGCTAAATTCTTACAATACGAGATGATTATAATTACATTTAACAAGTGGAAGCAACAGGAAATTGATAAGTATGTTGATATAATTTATTATGGATAAAAAATTAAATAAATAAATACATGGAACTAAACTTACAGTTACAAATTGATGCTGTTAATATTCAGGAAATTAGCCAAGACTTTATAAACGCGTTTATTTACAGAAGATAACAGACATGCAATGTTATAGGGGGGCAATATGCCTGAACTGATTAGGTGAGGGATGAAATTTTTGTATGAATTATTTAAAGGGCAACTGAAAAAAATATGATTGAGGTCCTCTTCACCAAGACGACATTCACACATCGCAGAATTCTTAACATGAATTTTTGTCAGGTGAACATTGTGGCAGCAATGCCCTATCCGCATGCGGCAAATGGAGGATGTAGAGAATTTGTTTAAAGAGAGTCTAGAAAACCACGGTTTTGAAGGAATCGTTGGCTGTATTGTGAAAAAGTTGTACCCTTTTGTTTTACTAGATTCAACCCAATGATTCTGCCATGTGGAAATCATGTTTTCTTTTAATTTTATGAGAACGTCATCGGGGTTTAAAAATTTATATAAAATATCACCGGAAATAATAGCATCTTTCGCCAATGAATCGGCCTTTTCATTTCCAGGGATACCGCAGTGACTAGGTATCCAAGCCAACACGGTTTCTTTGCCAGAGTCGGTTAATTTATGAATTAAGGTGCGGATTCCAACACAAAGATCGTCTTCTGGGTAATGGAAGGGTGAAGAGTTTAATTTTTGAAGTGCACTTAGGGAATCGGAGAGAATTAAGAAGTTTCCTATGTGATCATCGTCAATGTATTTGAGGGATTCAAAAATGGCTATACATTCAGCAGTGAAAACGGAAGCCTCTTTTGGAAGTTTAATTTTTTTATTGACTTGATCTGATGGACAATGGAATGCCGCTCCCACATGGTTTGATAAGTGAGATTTGGAACCATCTGTGTAAATAATTTTCCAGTCGGAATATTTCGAATTTAAAATTTGGATAAGCTTTCTTGGAGCTTCGTGGTTGTTAGTTATGCCGAGAGAAAGAAGAATATTTGGTTTACGTAAATGAATACGAAAGGGGTTAGCATATAAAGGAAGTCTATCAGATGGATTTAAGAGGGGTTTATATGCACTGTACGTATGGAGACTTTTAACAAGAAGAGGGATTGATTTGTTCCTCCAATATGGAAGTGATTGCACTTGAGCAGAGAGTGAGGTAATTTTGTCCATCAATGGGTGATTGGAGAGCCTAAAGCATTTAAATAAAAACTTGTCAGCCAAGAACTGTCTTCTGAAATGAAGAGGAGCCTCCACAGCCTCCACTTGTAAAGCGTTAATTGGGGAAGAACGCATTGCTCCGATAATCAATCTTAAGCTTTGAAATTGGATACGGTCCAACCTCGCGAGGTTCTTTTTAGAAGTGGGTTCGAAGAGGAATGACGCGTAATCCAAATGACTCCTAACATATGCATTATAAAAAAGTTTTTGGGTGAATGGGTGACTTCCCCACCAGACCCTTGAAACGGCACGTAAAGTGTTGAGGCCAGCTTGACATTTGTTAATTATAAAATTAACATACGGGTTCCATGTTAACTTAGAGTCTAAAATTACCCCAAGGAATCTTATCTGTGCCTGGATAGGGAGAATTGAATTATTTATTTGGACTGTTACACGCGGAGTAACACGTTTTCTGGAAAAAACGATAACATTACTTTTGGACGGAGAAATTTCTAAGCCGTGATTCATTAACCAGACGTCAAGGTTTTTCATGCAAATGTTAATCACTTCCTCCAGAATAGTAATAATTCGTCCTGAAATATATATAAAAAGATCATCTGCATACTGAAGTATTTTACAAGATGGATGCATACTCCGATGCAGGTCAAAGGTATATATATTAAAAAGGATAGGACTAAGGACGGAGCCCTGAGGCAAACCCTTGTTTACTATTCTTTCCAGCGGAGGAGAATCCAGCACCTGGATTTGAATTTTCCTGGTAAGAAGGAGGTTAATTATAAAACTGGAAAGCTTACGAGGGATGCCAATTTTTAATAATTTACTAAATAAAACATCTAATAAAACATTGTCAAAAGCTCCGCACACATCAAGGCAAACACCGACAAGAAATTCATTATCAGCCAGGGCCAACTGGATATCAGAAGTCAGGATGGACACACTTTCGATCGTACTTTTTCGTTTTCGAAATCCAAACTGAGAGCTGGGAAGAATTTTTTCATTTTCTACATACCAGTCTAGGCGTCTTTTGATCATATGTTCAGCTATTTTAATTAAGGAAGATGACAAAGCAATAGGTCTGTAAGAAAGTCCAGAGTTAGGGTCTTTCTGGGGTTTCAGAATGGGAACAATTATTTGTGTTTTCCAGGATGATGGAATTTTGCCGGAGTCAAAGATCAGATTTATAACTGAAAGAAAATAGTTTAGTGTGGTAACATCGCAGTTTTTAATAAAGCTATATGGAATTCCATCTACACCAGGGGATGAGTCTGTGAGATCGTTTAAGACCTCCCTAAGCTCTGTTAAATTGAAGTGGGTGTCCATCCAACCCCGTGTTTTAAATGAGTACGTGAATTCTGTTTCATTCCAATTACTCGCAGTTTGTGGAGCTAGTTTATCAGCAAATTCCTTCACCCACTCCGAAGAGAGTGGCCGAGTCACCGTTGGGATGTGAGACCCCTTAAATCGACGAATTGAATTCCAAACTACTGAAAGAGGAACTTCGGGAGATAACGATGAGCAAAATTTTTTCCAGCCTTGACGTTTTTTGTTTTTTAGAAGACGTTTGGTTTTAGCTTCAATCTGTTTATACTGAAGGAAATTCTCCATATTCATATTTGTTGAATAAATTTTCGCATATTTTTTCCTCATATCTACTGCATCTGAGCATTCAATGTCCCACCAAGGAGCTGGGGGAGGTTTCCCTTTGTTACGTGTCGTTTTAATGGGGATAAATTTTTCTGCGGCCGTAATGACTGCAGACACCAATAAATCGTAACATTCCGCAACATTTTCTGTAGTTGGAGAGGGTAGACTTTGCACGGAGAACTTTGCATGATTTGAATAATCATTCCAGTTGGCATTGGCAGTTAAGAACTTCGGTTTTCGACTACTGCACTTGACATTTTTGTTGGGGTGATAAATATTTGAGAATTCTATGAGGATAGGGTAATGATCACTCCCATGCGGGTCATCCAAAACCTCCCAAAACAGGGATGCGGCTATGCTGGAATTGCAAATAGTAAGATCAACCATGCTGGGTCGTTGACCAGGTACCTGAAGACGCGTAGGAGAGCCATCATTGATGATACAAAAATCTAGTTCATCGAGTAGATCAACAATATCTCTGCCCATTCTGTCACAATTGTGAGCTCCCCATAATCCGTGATGGGCATTAAAATCTCCCAGAATAAGAGAAGGGGGATTGACCTTTGAAAACATTGCTTTCAGAACTGATTTTGAAGGTTTGTTAGATGGTGATATATACAAAGAAATGATTGTAGTGTCAAAAACCTTTGCGGCCGTCACTTGAAAAGGACAACCAATTGGTTTTACATCTACTGGGGTGAAGGGTAATGATTTTTTAATGAAAAGGGCGGAGCCGCCCTTCCCATCTTGACGGTCGTCTCGAAGACAGTGGTATCCCCTGACTCTGAAATCAGAATCCGGTTCCAGCCATGTCTCCGAGACGGCAGCCACTGCAATAGAGTTCGAATTTAATACATTTGAAAATTCTTCAGTTTTGTTTTTAATACTATGACAATTCCACTGAAGAATCCTCATCAGAGGAGCCATTTCTGGTTGAGTTAATAATATTGGTAATTTGTTTAGCAACGTGGGACGGTATTTGGATGTTGTTTTTATTTAAAGTTTGTAAAATATGTAAAAATGAGGTGATTAGTGTAGCGTTAAGGTCTATATTATAATTGTGTTCTTTACTAGATGACTTTGGGTAAGCATTGAAATTTGAACTGGAAGGGAGTTGTCCATTGGGGAACCACAGAAGGGATTCGTGATTGGCATTATTTTTTTTTGTTGGTAATCTAGGTGTCACGACCTTTTGAACAGTTTTTCTAAATGAAGAAGAAGTAGGTTGAGAAGTGGTGGAATTTTTTGGATTTTTGGAAGTTACTTCAGAATAAGATGGAATGGATTTGTTAAACATTCTTGATGCTTCCGCATAAGAAATGCTTTTCTCGGCCATTGTATGTTTTATATTGCGCTGTCTCGACAGTTCAGGGCAAGTTTTGCTAATGGACATGTGAGTTCCGGAGCAGTTTAAGCATTTATAATTTTCCTCGGTTTTATCACAGGAATCGCCACTATGAGACGAACTGCACTTGAAGCAACGAGGTTCAGATCTGCAGAGGTTCTTAGTGTGTCCAAATCTGCAGCACTTGTAGCACTGCACAGTTGGGAACACATAGAGCTCTACTGGAAGAGAGACGTTAAACATGCTAACATTTTGCGGAAGATCTTTGCTGTCAAAGGTTAAAACAACGGATTGGGAGGGTCTCCATTCTACAGAGTTTCCCGTATTAAATCTGTAATTTAGACGTCGCGCTTTTAATACTTTTCCGAAACCCTGGGGAACAGTAATATTATCCAAGATATCCTCTATCGACCAGTGCGGTGGAATTCCTTTTGTGACACCTAGCCTTGTTACCTGATATGTAGGAATGAAAACGTTATACGAGTTTTTTTTGGCAACATCAGATTTAACAAAGCTATTGGCCTCAGCCGCTGTCCTGAATTCGACAGAAAGACGGTTGCGGCCAACCGACTTAACTCCATTCCAGACAGGGTGGATTTTATTTTTAAACATAAAATGTCCAAAGTCAACATCATATAAATTGGATTGTTTTCCATCATTTGACATTTTAGTTACGTGTGTTATATATGGTGGTCTATCAAGATTATTGTATAAACGCGACATATTTAAAGGTGTAGTAGTTTCTGATGGGGCGAGTGTGGTGGAAGGACTAATTGGACTAATTGGGTGAATTGAAGTCGAGGAAGAAGTGGACGGAGATGGAATTACATCCTGTTGTTCAGGTAAAACAGAAGAATTGTTTTGAAGGGAGTCATTTTTTTTTTGAGTGGAAGGTATTTTGCGATGCATCTGTTCAAAATCTGTTGTACAGGTATGAGCTGATTTAGCGATTTTCCTTTTTTTAGATGTAATCAATACGAAGTCGGAAGCTTCCGGAATATTAACCGCGATCATTTTTTTCGTAAAAAGCAAATTTTTGCTAACGTCAGAAAAAAATCGTTTCCATGGAAACGATTGCTACTGCTTCAGAAAATTCAAATATTAGAATATGTTTTATTTTTTTGGACAAGCTTCTGTTTGGAATAAATGTCAGTTCCTACATTAAAAATATAATTCGTAACGATTATAAAGACTGAATAAATGAACTGAATAAATACTGTAATTTTTTATTATATTCACAAACTTTCAAATATTTAATTAAAAATAAACATCCGAAATGTTTGTAAGCGCATAAATTCCGAACGAATGAACAAAATTGGATAATTCTTTTTTTCTTTGAGCTATAGCTTTATGAAATTTAGGTGGCAGGCGAGATGTTTGAAAACTGAATGTAAGGGAATGAATGTATGGAATTTGGGAGGGGGTGGGGGTGGGGAGGAGGGGGTATAATTGATAAGTTCAACCGCTACAGTAATTTCCCGTAATACCATGCGAGCGAAGCCGCGGGGAAAAGCTAGTAAAATATAAACTCCAAAAGGTATAACCTTCCAAGTAACAGCGATTATTATTTTTTATGATAAATATAAATATTTAAAAAAATCTCAAAAATCTGTCTCTTACAACTGATGTTTTAGTTAATTCTGTCACGTGGGCTGTCTTTCAAAATAGGTATACACGCAGCTCGTGTTTGTCACCCCCGATAGGCGTTTTAGGCCTCCTTCCCCCTTTGCTACAATTTCCCCTGTGAGATCCAGAGAGAATTAATTTATAATAGTAAAAAAAATTCCTCACTTTAGGTGGAAATGTGACAGATAGTATAAGTTATGTAGGTTAAAAAGAAGAACCCCGATAAAGCTCGTAGCCGCAACTGGGTGAGAACCCAACGCTTTGAACCAATCAACCACTAACGAGACATCACTAACGAAGATCACAGTTTTCAGAAAACGATATCTTCATATAACTTTATCTTCGGAATAAGATAATTTTTAGTTTAGCAACACCCTGCAGAACTCTACGAAGAGATTGAACAGACAGGAATAATTTTCTACGTGATACGGCTTATTTACAACAAATAAAAATACTTGGACCTCATTGCTATGATCCTTTTAACTTGGATAAAAAACTTTGAGTCGTTTTGGAGTGTTTGTGGTACAATTAGAAAATGTACCCTTTTAGTTCCAGTTGGACTATAAAACTTTATGAATACGGTATTTTCCCTGTTTTTTATTCTCGAAAAAAATTACGTTAATGAAGTTATTTTTATTTTACTTTAATGTTGACGAATAAATTTTCTATGACGATTTCAAATGTCCCATTTTCGATTTGCCGCCAAAACGGCATGTTTGTTTTTAATAGTGAATTTGGCGGCGTTGACGTCACGCCGGGTGACGTCGATGACAGCCGCTTTATCAGCCAACGGCGTTTTCATGTCATAATGACGTTGCAGAGGCGAGTCTCTCTTTTGCAGAGGTTGCAAGTAAAAAGGTGAATGTACCTCCACCATTATCGCGTTTGGACGTCCCCATAGGAAAACCGAGGTCATCCGTTTGTTTCTTTCCTAAATTACCATCGGTGGAAGACAGCGAAGAAACGAAAAAAATGATCAGGGAAGCACTGAAGCCGTCTCAGCTTAAAGTGAGAATAACCGGAGTGAAAAGCATTAGAAACAAAGGAGTAATCATACATACGGCTAGTGCTGCGGAACAAGAGAGGCTACTGAAGTCGGAAATCGTAACCGGATCTGGGACCCTGACCGCCCGACTCCCAACAAAAAGGCTACCAAGGGTCATCTTCTTCAACGTTCCAAGGGAGTTGTCTGATGAAACTTTTCTCGAGTGCGCACTAAATGGACTTCCAAACATCGAGGAGACTAACGAAGCCATCAAACAATGCAAGTTTAGTCATCTAGCTGGCCCTCGCACTGGACCTGCATGCCATAGAATTTACGTAGTCCCCACATACGTTAGACATGCGCTAGTAAAGCAAGGACGCGTATTTGTTGATTGGACAGTCTGCGGTGTTCGAGACTTTATTGGTTTAACTGTGTGTTCAAAGTGTCAGATGATAGGACATTCTTATAAGTTCTGCAAGGAGACGACGAGATGTGGACACTGTGCCCGGGAAGGACATACACGTGAGACATGCCCTTCTGCTGCAGCAGAGCCCGTCTGCGCGACATGTACGAAGTTTCACAAGCCCGCAAACCACCCATCCGGAGATAAAGAATGTCCGGCTTACAAGGTAGCCCTTCAAAAGGACTTAGCTAAAATTGAATATGGCATCTGATATTGATTTTGAGTCCTCAGATATAGAATATGAACGGATTCAAAAGTTCGAAAACTGGTCCCAATTCAAACATGTAACAGGATATAAAACGATAACTGTGGTAAGTTTGAATATTAGATCTATCTCCAAGTACTGGGATACATTCTCACTAAGTATTTGTACTCAACTAAATAACATTGATATAATCATACTTTGTGAAACTTCTATTGACGAAAACAGTGTAAATCTGTACAAAATATCCGGGTTTAACTCATTTCATTATTGCCGTACAAAAAGATCGGGTGGCGGGATTATAGTCTATATTAAAGAAAACTTCATATTCGAAAAAAAGGATATAATGGCTACTACATTAGAGTGCGTCTACGGAACCTTTTCCCTGAACAAACACAAACGCATACATTTAATAGCATTATATCGACCTCCAAACACGAATAAAAAAACCTTCCTACAACAGTTAGAAAACATAATAGGAAACATCAAGGAAACCATTTTAATACTCGGAGATGTTAATTTGAACTTATTAAGTGAAAACGACTCAATAATTCTACAATACGAACATCTTATGGCAAACTACGGACTAGTGAAATGTATACATGACATAACGAGGGAGGCAGTGATAAATACCTACACAACGGCGACGTGTCTAGATCACATATACATTAGAGAAAAAGAGAAGTCTGAAATTTACTCTTGCGTATGTGAAACAAGGATAGCAGATCACTATTTAACTGCAGTGTCTTTATACCTTAAGGACAATGGCGAAATATCGCACCATGAATATAATACTGCACTATCTGAAAAAAAAGTTGAAGAAATGATTATACAAACTGATTGGAACTCAATTCAAATTCATACTGATCCTAATATCGTATATCAAGATATTAAATCACACTTCAAAACAATATACGAAAAAAGTAGTTTCACAAAATTAATAAAAAAGACGTATCGCAATAACCAAAAAATTTGGATGAATAATATTCTCATGGAAAATATACAAACAAAGGATAAATTATGGAAAAAATGGAAAAACATGCCAACAAACAAGAAATATGAAAAGGACTACAAGAAATACAGGAATAATTTAAATAAGCAAATATTGGATACTAAAAAAAGATACTACAATAACAAATTCAAAAATTGTTTTAAGGACATTAAAAAAACGTGGAACGAAATAAACAAAGTATTGGGGAGAAAAAACAAATCCAGCTGTGACGCAGTTATATCTAAATACTTCTTGAAGACCAACTCGACAGATGTTGTAACAGAAAATTTTGCGAATTTCTTCGATGAGGGAGTAAACAAGTTACTACACGAATGTGATATTCGTTCGTCTTCGTACTTGCTTGACGATACACCGCACTCTATGTACCTACCCAGAGCTAGCGTTAAACAAATTGAATCTATTATCGGAAGACTGAAAAACTCAAAATCACCAGGATTGGACCAAATACGTATGTATGATATTAAAAAACATGGTAAAATACTGAGCCAAGTAATAACTCATTTCATAAACACTATAATTGATACTTGCCAAATACCCGAAGGATTAAAAACTAGTATTGTTAGACCCATTTTTAAAGGCGGTGATCATTCAATTATAAATAATTACAGACCTATTTCTTTATTACCTGCTTTGGAAAAAAATCTTGAAAAATATATAGCGACATACTTAGATGCATATTTAAATAAATTTGGTATCATTGACGAATGTCAGTATGGATTCCAGAAAAAAAAAAGCTGCGACACTTTATTAAAAGATTTTTCTAATTTCATAAACACCCAGCTCAACTCTCAAAAACATGTACTTGTACTCTTTATTGATTTCTCTAAAGCCTTTGACACACTATGTCATAAACAAATAATTAACGTTCTACAATCCATTGGCATCCGAGGTAAATTGCTTACTCTCTTTAATAACTACTTATCAAATAGAAAAATGAAAGTTAAAATATTGAATGCGATGAGCGAATCGAAATTTATAAGATCTGGTGTCCCACAGGGGTCAATTTTGGGTCCAAAATTATATATAATTTATGTTATAGCTATGTCAAAACTATTTAGTAAAGCGCGTAGATTTATTTTCGCAGATGACACTGCACTTATAGTATCAAATGAAAATCCTCAAATAGCGATTCAAGAATTACAAACCGACTTTAATGAACTGCTAAAATGGGCACATGATGTAGGTTTAGTCATAAATGTAGAAAAAACAAAATGCATGTATATCAGATCACCAAGTTTGAAAATATGGAATATTCCGAAACTAATCGCACACAACTTTGAATGCATCCATAAAAAAATATCAATAAATTGCCAATGTGAAAATATTGACTTTGTCAATGAGTATACTTATTTAGGATTAAAAGTAGATAACACTTTTAAATGGGATAAGCAAGTTACTAAAATATGTAACCAATTAAGAGCTCTAGCGAACAATTTCTATAAATTAAAATTTGTCTTGCCTCATTGCACACTTAAATTGATATATTTTTCATTGGTAGAATCTATTCTTAGATATGGAATTCGAAGCTGGGGAAATACAAGCATGACTTATATTAAGCATGTACAAAATTTGCAAACCTCTATCATAAAACATATTGTATCACCTAATTTATATAGACAAAGACACAATGTGCAGCTTTTATATTGTGCTGAGAACCTACTCCCAATAAAAGGTATATTCTGGTTACTTACCATTAAGGATAACTGGGGAGATAGTACTTATAAAAAACCACTGGTACATAGTCACAGCACACGACTCACAGAAAAAAAAGGCCTAAATATACCTAAAATATCAAATAAGTATGGAAGCCGAACGCTGCAGTACTGTGTACCGGTGATTTTTAATAAAATCAAAAATAGATTTGTTATTGAGGAAAATGAGAGTATAAATATAAAAATTGTGAAGATGTGGATTATGAGTGAAAAATCAGTATATCTGTAAAAAAAATGTTCAAAGATGAAAAAGAAAGATTGATGATGTAATGGTTTCTAATTATTAAGAATATATTACCTTTTTCTTGAATGATAGATACAAATCTGTTAAATATTGTATGCCTTTGTAAACATAAAATGTTGTTTTTTTTTTTTTACTGTATTTATTTTCATTAACTGTAAAGTAGGTTGCACCAACCAGTTCATTTGGATTTGATTGTCTCTATTTGCTTTCTTCTTTACAATTTTAAATTTTATAAATATGTTTTTTATTTATTTCAAATGGTAATGGATGTATATTGAGGTAGAACCTGCAGACAAGCAGCCATGTGGCAGCTTCGCGGGATTACCTATTTAAATTGCCAATTTTATCTGTATTTGTTAAGTATGTTTTTGTTGGAAATAATAAAAAAAAAAAAAAAAAAAAAAAAAAAAAAAACCAGTTGGTTGTTCTGTTTTGTCACTGTTCTTTTTAGTCGTATAACTGTTTATCATGTGTTTTTAAAATTCGGGCTTACGGTTAGTAGCTATAATTTCTAAAAAATAAATAAATAATAGTTATTGATGAAAAAAATATTTCTAATAAATCTAAATTCAATATGAAACCGAAAAAGACACAGAAAATAAAAAAGGGTAATTGTCGCAACTGGGAATCGAACCCAGGACCTCTACCTTACTGGGCAACGCCTCTAACTACTCGGCCATTGTGACCTGATTTTTACGTCATGTTCGTATTTTTTTTATATGAAGTACCCCACAAGAGTCCCAACTGCTCCCGTCTGGAGCCAGTGAGACTATGGCATCCCCAATTGGGGTATGTTGTGAGGCTGAAGATAGTGGGGAGGGGAAGGAGATGGGGAAGAGGAAGGTGGGGAAGTACCTGGCTATTCAGATCTGGTCACTAAACACGGCTAAAGCCATTCCAAGCAACGTTTCAATTCTGAATGGTGGTCTTACACCAGGGCGATACTGATAGTATCTTCCACTCTGGAACGTGCCGCAAATATACTATATATTATTTTAAATGAATAAATTGTGAAATCACACAAATTAATTAAATAAAATTTATTTGCGCACGTCGGGTTCGAATCCGCGACCTTGGGATTGTGAGTCGAGAGTCTTGCCTCGGGACCACGGAGGCCTGATTATTTTAAATATCTTCGTATGATTACGAAGATATTTAAAATAATCAGATCACAACGGCTGAGTGGTTAAAAACGTTGTCCCGGTAAGACAGAGACCCTTAGGACGGGTTGTTTCAAAAAATTTGATGGATTCATCAAATATTTGATGTTAATTTTCACGTTCTGTGTAAGTTCTATTCAAGTTCTATGATTATTTCAGTTTTGTGAAGCAGCTGTCCTATAAAGATATAATAACAGAACTTGAATAGAACTTACACAGAACGTGAAAATTAACATCAAATATTTGATGAATCCATCAATTTTTTTGAAACAACCCATCCTTAGTTTGATTTCCAGTTTAACATTCTTATAAGTAAGCAAATAATTTTAAAAAAACCTGTGCTATCAATAAAAGCTTAAAACCGATTTATCAAAGGATTCAAATTCGTCGGAATAAATCGAATAATTTAAAAATATTTTTCGAATTCGTTCAAATAACACGACCGTGATAAAATATCAATTTCAATGTGTTATTTTTATTCAGCCAATTAAAAATGCCTACAAAAGATTCATAATTAATAAAAGAGCATTCCATTGAAAATAATACCGTATAAAAATAAAACAAAATAATATCATTGTTTATTTTTGTTTTAAAATCCGCATCTGTTTTTATATCCACGATACTTTGTTTAATGAAAGACCTCCGGTCTGCAGTTCTGTAGGCCATTATATTCCTGATTGGAGCATCCAGCGCCATCTACCTCATTACAGCTATACTATCATTAACTCAAGATGGTGGCGCTTTTCACTTTCCCGCGGTAATTGGCCGTGACACTAGCAACCAGGGTTGCAAGATTATTCGTACCTTCCTAGTTATAAGACATTTAAATGAAACAACTTACATTATTATGCTGTGGCCTGCAGCTGTGGCGAATAAAAAATGTGCGGGCCCATACTACGATATTGTAGAATACCTCGTGCAAGATGCACTACAAATGTCCCGTACAAAAATGTAAAATATCTCGCCACCTTACGAAATGTATTATTTGTCCAAACTCTTTTGCTTTGTATTACTACAAAAGGTTTTGTGTTTATACAAATATTTGTGGTGGTGAGTTTTGTGTATTCCGTATCCCAGGTTACGGAAATATTCGGGGAAAATATCGATCACGGAAATTTGAAATGATGTAAAGGACAAAATGATAATTGTTCAGAATAGTAAAAATGAAGTTTTTTTTTTCAAAAAATCATATATCTCCAAGTGTTGTAGACCCATAATAAAGATTGTTTTTGTAAAATAATGTTGAATAGATCTTTCGGAATACTTAACTTTTTTTAAATTCCTTTAATAACAGCACTTATTTTTTTTTTTTAAATAAAACTCCTCTTAAAATGAACGTCATAAAAGATGCACTTATTTTCACAAAAATATTTGGTCGACGCAGATCGAAAGAGAGAAAAAAAAAGAAAAATAACATTTTATTTTTTATTGTTTTTATTTCTTTCAGGGCAATCCTGGTGAAATACAAAACACAGTTAAGGATGGAAAGAACTTATAATTCGTAGGTGGGAGGTAATAGGTATAATTTTACAAAGGTATTTTGATATCAAAAACATAAATTCCACAGAGTGAAATTTTATATATAAAAATAGAAGTACAGCATAAAAATAAAAGACAGGTTAAGTAGAACAAACAAAAGAGAAAACAAGTAAAGAAAAAAAACACATGGATAGGAATACAAATATGGAAGATTGCAAATAAAGGGAAAGAAAAGGAGAGGAAAGGAGATTCATTTTGGATTTATTGTCCTTTACAAAATTTCAATTGTCTTCTATCGATAAGCGTTGGCTGTATAAGAAGATTTTAGTTCCTTTTTGGCTCTTTCGCACCATAATTCATACCTCACCCTTCATACTTACATCTCACCTCAACAACCTCATTTCAATATAAGAGTACCTCAAACAAACTCATTCTGAAATTTTATCATACCCTTTATTAATTAACATTCTAATTAATATCAAATATTTTTTAATCATTTGAAATTAACAAGCAGAGTTATTGGCGACATTAAAAATTTGTTTACGAATCAGTTAAACTGTTACATCTTAATTCGCGACATCTTATCCATTATAAATTATGAAACATGAATAATTATGAAAAAACATGTAAAATGCGACAAGGCGTCATAATATTTGTCTTATTTTTTTAATTTGTTAAAAAAATACCGAATTGTGTTGAAATTGTTTTTTTTTTTATAATTAATCCTTTTTGGTATTCCACTGTACTCAATCTTAAATGTAAGCCTTTAAAAATGTCACCTACAATACACGGCAATAAGCTTGGAGATAATGTACAATTCATAAAATATTTTTTAATATTAAAAAAGTGTAGTTTTTAAGGTGTTTAAATACCTGTTCAGTTAATATCACCTAGTTGACCTTCATTCTGAATAATAAGCTTTAAAAATAAACGTACTTCACTATCCTAGCCGTATCGTTTTTAATAGCCGCTCGTCGCTCGCTCTGAGCTTTAATTTTTATAGGGTCATCAATTAAGCTTGCGTCTAGAAGATGACGTTAGAGAACCTTACAGATTCTTCCGTTTTCCCACACTTTCTAGTGTTATCTTTTACTAACAGAAAATTTTATATTGTGTCATCTTCGAAGATGCTTTGTCTTGAAGGAATGAAAAAGGGGAAGTGAGTACACCTGGGGCTTGAAGAAACCCATGGTGTAGGGGGAGAAAAAATATAGAAGCTAGTCGCCTTAGTTCTTAATTTTCCAAATGACCATTTTAGTTTTTGTTTAATCTCCACTTTAAAATGAAAATTAAAGTATAAAAATGATAGTTAATCATTTCTTCGAAATTCGCAAATTCACTTTGTGGCGTCATTATTAATTTAATGAAAACAAATAACTTTGTGTACACCACTATTTAATTAACAATATCAACATGTTTCGAAAACTATGTTTTCTTCATCAGGATAATGAGTTAATAAAAAATAACAAAAGACAAACAAGTATAGACAAATTAGAACATAGACAAAATATTAAAAAGGAGAGGTGATTACTTACTTAAAATATCATAAAAAAAAACAATTATATAAAATAAAATATAAAAATTATTTTAGGATGGGTAAAAAATTACAATAACATAATAAAAAATCTATTAAAACAAAATAGGAAGTCTAAATAACAAAATAAATTATTATAATTATAAGTATTAATTCGAAAATAAATTTAAAAGATGGCTATTTTTAAAAAACGTTTGGTTATTTATTCGACGGCCTCCGTGGTCCCGAGGCAAGACTCTCGACTCACAATCCGAAGGTCGCGGGTTCGAACCCGGCGTGCGCAAATAAATTTTATTTGATTAATTTGTGTTATTTCACAATTTATTCATTTAAAATAATATGTAGTATATTTGCGGCACGTTCCAGAGTGGAAGATACTATCAGTATCGCCCTGGTGTAAGACCACCATTCAGAATTGAAACGTTGCTTGAAATGGCTTTAGCCGTGTTTAGTGACCAGATCTGAATAGCCAGGTACTTCCCAACCTTCCCCTTCCCTATCTCCTTCCTCTCCCAACTACCTTCAGCCTCACAACATACCCCGATTGGGGATGCCATAGTCTCGCTGGCTCCAGACGGGAGCAGTTGGGACTCTTGTGCGGTATTAACTGTAAAAAAAAAAAAAAAAAAATATTTAATTAACTATTAACACTTTTCCTAATTTCTAAAATTTCTAAATTATCTAATTGTTTACCCGTTGTATTAGTGTGTAAAAATTTTTAAACCTTTATTAATATCAAAAGAATGATCTGTTTCCAAAATGTGGTTGGCAAATTCTGAATGATTATTATTATTTAAACATCTTAGATGTTCCTTAACTCTAATGTTAAAATTTTTAGAAGTCTTCCCAATATAAAAAGGTTACAATCATTACAAATCAATTTATAAACCCCAGATTTGTTCAAAAAAACACCTTTGTCCTTGTTATTTAATATATAATTTTTTATTTGTTATTGGCGTAAAAAGCTTGTTGGATATTATCTGGCATGTTTTTAATTATCAAATTTGAAGTGTTATTATTTAAAAACAGTGTTATTATTTAATCACTTAACTAAGCATTATTTAAACTCATGAGACCTTTACCTTTACAAAAATAAAAAAAACTTTCTCCTCCTGTAAAATTTTCTAATGGTCATTTGGACAATTTTGAACTGAGGCGACGAGCTGGCAAATCGCTCCAGAGATGACCTTTTGAACACAAGAAGTAGCCGTGAACACACCTTTTGAACACAAGAAGGAGTTCTCAAGCAGGACGTAACAACCGTGTAGGGCAAGTCATTTTTTGCTTTGTACGAGTGTCGAAGGGACTAATGACGTTAGTATTGAATTGGTGGTCGAAAAACGCACATTTCTCCAGCTGATGTCAATGTTCCATAGACAGAAAAACATTCGTTGAGATCCTTTGGGAATTTAATCGCTAAAAGGAGGACCATAAACTAGAAGTATCAACTGACTACCTACATAAGAAAAGGTTCAGAAGAAATTTCTGAGATTTCTTTACCTGGGGGAGTACGGCTACTACCGACTTTCTCTTGGGCATGCTCGGTATGAACCGTCTACGGGTCAGAAGGGATGTGCTCATTATAACACATTTCTTCAGACTGATTCGTGGACGGTTCGAAAACTCGGCTATTATGGAGAGCATTAGTTTCTATGTTCCCGATGGTTATCTCCGTCACCGACAGCATAGACTGTTTTATCTCCCGGCTTGCAGAAATAACTTGCCAATGGTTATGCCAGTCGGGAGAGCAGTCTTGTTGTTAAATAGAATCATTTGAATATCGACATGTTTAGCATCAATGAAGCACAATTTAGACAGCAAGCTTTATTGCTGTTAGTCTGATTGTTCTTCATTGATTTTTAAATTATTCATTGATGTTTATATTGTATAATTTGTTTGAATTGTTTATATTATTTAAATTGCTTAAATATGCCTTTATCTTAATATTTTCTCTATTTTAAAAACAATTTGAAATGTTTATTTTGTAATGTTTTTAAAGTGAATAAATTGAATTGAATTGAATAAGTATATTTATGCGGATATTCACATAAGTGAGACACGAGCCTGTAAAATACATCATCCTATACGACAAAAGCGTCCAAACATAGTTTTAAAAGCAGGCACGAGTCCTTCGGATAGGTCCTGAAAGTTGGTATGTAATATTTTAGCACAAAAAACATACCTTTCTAAAATCAATAAACCATATTACTCAACATTTTGAAAGAGTGGGTAGTGTGTACCAATCCTGTGATCTGTACACCAATGTATCACAAAGTTATTGAAACCGCTCAAGTCAATAGGGGCGTACTTTTGATGTGTATAGAGTTTAATGAATTTTATAAGGAATCGGAAATCCGGAATAAAATACCCGTGTATTTATTAGAGAACGGATATTGCCCAAATAAAATATTTTTGTACATATTTCAAAAATTTCTACCAAAAGAGCAAATTTTATGAATATATGATGAAATGGTAAAAATAAAACAAAGTTATTGGAATGATCTGAATTTTAAGGCCCCAGGCTTGCTTTTATTTGCTCAGTTTGCAATGATTCCGATGTATTGTAAATGTACTTTTTTTTTTTCAGACAAACGAAAAAGTTTTAGTTTTTGGTTTTTTACTCCAAACGTTGAAAAATTTGACAGGCTCAAAATTTCAAATACTAATTTCTTCTGTTTAGGGAATTTGTAAGAAAATAGTCATTTAAGCTTTTATCTCATGCATACAATAAAAAATAAACCAATTAGCTTTAGTTAAAGCGAATGTTATGAATAGCGTGAATTATTCATTTTGGTTATTTTTAGAATTTTATTTATTTATTTATTTATTATTTATTAACGGACTAATTCCAATGTACAACCAAGTAACACGAAATTTTGGAAATGTACATTACAAGAATAAAGGATGGTATATGAAAGCAAAGACAAACAGATAAAACATAAGAAAATAGAAGTGTCAAGTCAATACTTTGCTAAAAATAGAGTCTAATATAAAGTATCTTCAATTGTTTAGTGAGCGACAAAAATCATTTAGGTTTTTGCCAAAAAAATCAAGGTCTTGACGTGAGTTGACCATTCTACACATTCTGGATAGTGGTGAATTATAACCATAATTAGTCGAGTGTTGATTGCGGAAGAGCAGTTCTCTATTTCTGAGTCTACGAGAAGGTATATTGAATGAGATGAGTTGTAATAATGTAGGTGAGTCAATAATATAGTTGATAATTTTTAAGAAACAAATGAGATCAGATTTTTCCCGACGGTCTTCTAAAGGAGCAAGGTTTAGAGTTTGTTCGATTTCATTATATGAGTAATTGCCTCGTTCTAATCCTAGCCTCCTAGCAATTCCTTTTAGGAACCGATGTTGAACGGACTCAGTATGACGAATATGGATAGCATAAAAAGGAGACCATATAACACAAGCATATTCAAGATGGGGGCAGACCAAGGAGCAGTAAAGAGTTCTTAGGGTATTTATGTTTTTGAAGTCTGAAGTGATTCTAGTGATGAAACCAAGTTGAGAGATTTGTTAACAATCACATTTATATGTTCCCGAAAAGAACATGTCAACTTATTATTATTATTCATGGCAACTTAGGTATTTATGAGACAAACTGAAAAGAATAATAATTATTCTTATTTACCCTTTTAACGCCGAAAAAACACGTGTTAAAGAAGAAGCTAAAGGGGTTAAAACCCTTTGAACCAATCGTTACCTACTTAAATAGGCGTTGTTAAAAAATTTCTTGGCGAATAAATTAATTATCGATAATGTAGTGGTATAAACCAAAAAACTTGAAAATATTAATTGCTAACTGTGCTTTACTTTCAAGACTACGAAAATGACCTAAAGTAAAGAAATATCTTTTTTCATTTTCGTTATTTGTTTTTGGGGTGTTATGCCGTGTTGCGTTATCTGCCCTGATGATGAACACTGTAACGCTGTCCGAAACGTTGGCTAAAGAAGAAGGTAGCGCAACACGGCATAACACCCCAAAAACAAATAACGAAAATACTTTTGGCCGTGAAAATCTAAAAACTTATCTTTTTTCTTTGTTTTCGTGCCATTTTAAAGGGTATTTGTATATAAATACTACCGAGTTTTTAAAGATATTGTTCGGTTCCCAAGTTTTGTTTTAAATTATAAGTTGTCATCGGTAGGTAATATTAAATATTTTTAATCATTGAATTCGTAGTAAATTCCTTTTCCGCGTTAAAAAACACTCAAGTAATATTTCAAATTCTTACCTTTTTTCTGCTCTCTTGTCCTCTATGCTTCTGTGAGGTGGTCGACGGGCAGAAATCTGTCGAGTAAAAAAATTCTCAATTAATTTCATAATGCAGAATGTTCACAGAAGATTTTTCGTTAGGTGTTTTCTAGGTAAGTATCTACCTCCTACAGAAAAAAACGATATTTATTTCGTCGCTTAGTATTCCATTGTTAATATGTCTATAATAAAACAAACGTAATATTATGTTGAATATTCTAGAAAATTTAGCCTTGGACCATTTTAACCCTTAGAACGCCATCCTTCCGCGATCTAGGTACTAGGTAGGGAGAGTATCAGGGGTAATTCCAAATCAATGACACTAGTGTCCAGTGTAATTAGCTGAACTTGAAACATCAATTTTAAAATTTATTTATACAAAAAATTGGTGTGTAGTAATTTACCTACCAATGTAACCGCGCACATATAGATTTTCACCGTAATAAAAACCTTTAATTATATGCTTATTATATAGCACTTACTTTGATCTTATATATTTTATAATCACCTACTTTTTATATTCTTTCTAGTGTATATATGCTTTCTGTGCTCTACACTTTTAGTACTTTATTATTTTATATTCTACTATATTCTTCCTCACTCTTTTATATTACTCTGTAGCAATTTACATCATTTTATATTCTTTTGTATTCTATAATATTATTTTATATTTTTTATATTCTCGCACATTTTTTATATTGCATATATATATATTTTATAGAAAATCGACCACCACAACACGGGCATGTGCCTAGCATGATGGTCGAAAAATCCTAAAATTAATGTAACAAACAATTCAATGAATATAAACTTTCTATTACAACACAAATACTTGTCATACATAAACATAAATAAACACGTAAACACCTCAGCACAGGTTCTCCTAGTGAGGTGTTCACGAAACATACAACAATACCTATCCACAGTTTCACCTTCACAAACCTACCTTACACCCAACAATAAAATTACAAAATATATTATGTAAAAATATTTTCGAAATTGATCTATAGGTAAATACTGTAATATATAGAAATAAAAAAAAAAAAATAAATAAAATAAAATAAAGAAAATTTTAAAAAAAACTTATTTTCGTAATAACTTACTTGTTTTTTGTAAAATTAGGTCTTTGTAAAGTGAACCAGATAATGAATTAACGTAAGTATATTTCTATCGGTTCCATGACAACTCTGAATCATGCAACTTCAACACCCCTTTGAAAAGTCAAAAGTTATGAAAAGGGTTTTAAAAAATAGCCCATAGCCGTAACCTTTTGTTTTCATCAAGTTTAATGAATTTTGAAAAAGGTGTTGAAATTGTATGATTGTGAGTTGTTCGGTCACCATTTCTATCTTATGTAGTTTCCTTAGGATTTTTTCCTACTTATATTGGGAGAAATCTTTTTTTCTTCTTTGTAATGTTGTTAAAAATTAGTATAATTAAGATAAAATAAATATATTTTTAAGAATAATAATTAAGATACTTTATTTCCTTACCAATAGAAAAAATGTTTTTATTATGATAGGAGCATATTAAAGGTTCAAAATAGCACAAAATCGAGGCAAGTGCGGTGAGATCAGCAATATATTATTGTTGGTGTTGTTCGATACCGGATGGGTTAAAAAAGTTTATAAAACTGTTTGTTTTTTTTCCGTACTTTTCAAACTTCAAAACTTAGATAAGTAGATACCTACTTATTTAATAACATCGTTGAAAAGCGTTCAGAACAATTTTAAGCAGTTTTCTGTTTGTCTTTCGATTTGTGTTTAGTTCAAAGTTAATAGTAACAATTAAAGTTATTTTATTAATTTATGAGTTTAAAACCTTGAAATTTATTGCTATGGCTGAATTCTAAGAATTTGAAGTGAATACTTCTTTAGCACCGTTTTGATTTGAAACTCGGTGAAACGTACAGTGATTCGTAGCCACTCCACTCTTGTCTACTTTAGTTTTCTGAAGTTTTCACTTCTACCGCGTGTGAACTGTTTTTACGCACTGATTTTGTTATTTAAATTTTCATGATCTAGTGCAGGGATCGAAAGACTTTCAAGTAAGAAGGGCCAATTCGTCACGGAAACAGGATAACAACTGATCATCAGTATCAGTGAGTCATACAATGGGGGGGATTAGAGAATTTCTAAAACAAAAATGAAGATTTCGACACTGTAATAACTAATTTCTTAGACCAGGGGAATGGTAACGATGCAATTTAAATTTTAAAAAAAGAAAAAATCACCCAGAACGTGACACACGTTTTCTTTCACGATGTGGCAGTTTAATGTTTGTGATGAATAAAATTGCGATCTGGTTCACCACGCTGTCTATTTGCATGTTTATGTAACATGGACTTTTTGGACTTTCTAGGAAATTTTCTAAAATCAAAACCAGTCTCGTGTTCTGTTAAAACCAGTCTGCGGTCGCATTCCAAGTGCAGCATAAAATTCAAGTTGCAGACTACATAAGTACGTAAAATTCAAGTTGCAAAAATCGCAGGAAAATCATTTTCATGTTCTGAGTGCAGTTTAATTAAAGCTGGGGGACTTGAACGCAGATTTACGCTTAAGTTAAAACCAGTTTTGTATTGCAAATGCCACGGTAAAATTCCAGTTGCGAGTTAATCTGCCGACGCATTTCGAAGAAAACGAAATTCTCATGCTCCGGTTGTTGGTTTGGCTGTTTTTTTTAAAAAAAACAGCGTGTCCCAAAACAGCGAATCTACGCTTTATGAATTAATGAAATCAATTATGTGAACTTAAGAAGCAAACTCAATTTGTCGAAATTATCTGGATCGCGAAAAATATTAGATCTCTTTTTATTATACAAACTAACTGGTACCCGGCTGCGTTGCAATGCAAAGAAATAAATTGTTTCTCCCCGCATTTTCTTTCCCACACGTTCTCCTTCCGCCTTCCCTTCCCTCGTTATCCCTCCCGTTAATCCCACCTCCTTCATTACCCTTTCCCTCATGCCTTCCCTCCCTGCCGCTAAAATATATAAAATACACTCATTTTCATTTATATAAATTTCATAACGCCAGAGCTTACCATTATGTATAGCCTATAAACTTTGCAGGCAAATGCACAACAAATTGCCAAAGTTTCATTTCAATCGGATGAATGGTATGGCAGCGCATAACATGCGAACAAACAAACAAACAAATAAACAAACAAAAATTGATTTTTATATTTATAAAAAGTTCGATAATTCAAGATTTGATGCCTTGACGCTACAGATTTGTTGTCTTAACATGTACTTCCGAAATGTATGCAAAGAAAAACGCTTGGTGTTCTCTCTTTGTAAATCTGTTTATATTACAATAATAGGACGGGTCATTTGGTGATAGATATAGCACTAAGTGGCGGCCAAATGGTTAAATAAAAGGATCTCATCTTTAAAAATAACAAAAAATCATTCTCCCACCTTCTAACATCCGCTACATCAGGTAAACGGTACCTACCTCTCGTAATTTGTTATTTATGCGTTATCCGCAGTGACATAGCGCAGATGTTATATTTCAATTACAGCGTCGGAAAATACAATAATAGCTAAACAAATTTCTATTAGATTACCGTGTTTTTCACACGCCCTAACTGTCTCCGATAAATCTGCTTTATTTTATTTCGTAAAGGTGAAAGTAGCAAAACACGTACGTAATGTTAACTTTATGGTAATAGAAATTAAGAAAATGTGTACCTATCTAGTTACCTGCAATAAGGATGCCAGATAAAGAGGTTAATTTTTTATGAAGTTTATTATTTTAATTAAAATTAGATTACTAGGTTTTTTGCCACATTCAGACACAAGAACTGAAAAGCAAGGTACATATTTTTTTTTTAATTTCAGCTGGTTCAATCCTTCCTTTTCCGCTACAGATTTGTTGTCTTAACATGTACTTCCGAAATGTATGCAAAGAAAAACGCTTGGTGTTCTATCTTTGTAAATCTGTTTATATTACAATAATAGGACGGGTCATTTGGTGATAGATATAGCACTAAGTGGCGGCCAAATGGTTAAATAAAAGGATCTCATCTTTAAAAATAACAAAAAATCATTCTCCCACCTTCTAACATCCGCTACATCAGGTAAACGGTACCTACCTCTCGTAATTTGTTATTTATGCGTTATCCGCAGTGACATAGCGCAGATGTTATATTTCAATTACAGCGTCGGAAAATACAATAATAGCTAAACAAATTTCTATTAGATTACCGTGTTTTTCACACGCCCTAACTGTCTCCGATAAATCTGCTTTATTTTATTTCGTAAAGGTGAAAGTAGCAAAACACGTACGTAATGTTAACTTTATGGTAATAGAAATTAAGAAAATGTGTACCTATCTAGTTACCTGCAATAAGGATGCCAGATAAAGAGGTTAATTTTTTATGAAGTTTATTATTTTAATTAAAATTAGATTACTAGGTTTTTTGCCACATTCAGACACAAGAACTGAAAAGCAAGGTACATATTTTTTTTTAATTTCAGCTGGTTCAATCCTTCCTTTTCCCTAAATGGGAATTCCGTGAGACCTCCACAGGCATGCCAGGCAGTTTGAAATCTTGTATCCTATGATGATTCCATGGAAACACCGCTAGCATTATACCGGGCAATCTGAAATTCAGCACCCTTAATGTGGATTCTACGGAAACTTCACTGGTTTTATACCGAGCGGCTTGAAATCTTGTACCCTAAATGGGGGTTCCATAGAAACTCCACTAGCATTGTACCGGGATATTTGAAATCCTGCACCCTAAATGGGGATTCCATGGAAACTCCACTGGTTTTGTACCGGGTGGTTCGAAATCTTACACCCTAAATGGGAAATTCCATGGAAAGTCCACTGGGTTTATATCGGGTGGTTTGAAATCTTGTACCCTAAATGAAGGATTCCATGAAAACTCCACTTGAATTATACCGGGCAATTTGAAATCTTGCTCCCTAAATGGGGGATTCCATGGAAAATCTACTTGCTTTATATCGGGCGGTTTGAAATCTTGTACCCTAAATGAAGGATTCCATGGAAACTCCACTTGAATTATACCGGGCAATTTGAAATCTTGCTCCCTAAATGGGGGATTCCATGGAAAATCTACTTGCTTTATATCGGGCGGTTTGAAATCTTGTACCCTAAATGAAGGATTCCATGGAAACTCCACTTGAATTATACCGGGCAATTTGAAATCTTGCTCCCTAAATGGGGGATTCCATGGGAAATCTACTTGCTATATCGGGCGGTTTGAAATCTTGTACCCTAAATGAAGGATTCCATGGAAACTCCACATGAATTATACCGGGCAATTTGAAATCTTGCTCCCTTAATGGGGGATTCCATGGAAAATCTACTTGCTTTATATCGGGCGGTTTGAAATCTTGTACCCTTAATGAAGGATTCCATGGAAACTCATGAATTATACCGGGCAATTTGAAATCTTGCACCCTAAATGGGGGATTCCATGGAAACTCCACCGGTTTTATACCGGGCATCATGAAATATTGTACCCTAAATTCTAAATGGGGATTCCGTTGAAACTTCTCTGGCACACCGGGCAAATTGAAGCACTAATGATTTTTAAAGTGGTTAAGCAGTGGGTATGTTTTTAGGTTTTCATGATGGCCAAAAAGTATTTTTGTTATTGTTTTTGAAAAGGGCAGAAATACCCCGCCCAAACATCACAAAAGGAGAGTTTGCGGCCCTAAAAGAATTGCGCGCCAATGAGGAAATCTTGGTTCTGCCAGCCGACAAAAGCAATGTCACTGTCGTGATTAATACGGTAGACTACATCAAAAAGATGGAAGACCTCCTGTGCGATGCCGGCACCTATAAGAAAATAAAAAACAACCCCACCAACAAGATTGACCTGAAGACAAGGGAACTAGTAAAAGCTTCCAGTATTAGGAAAGAGGATCGATCTGGGCTTTTCGTAAAAGCCTCCAGAACTCCTGCCTTATACGGTCTTCCGAAAATCCACAAAAAGGATATCCCAATGCGACCGATTGTCAGTGCTATTGGTGCACCGACGTACAAACTTTCCCAATACCTATCGAGATTGTTGCAGATGCAAACTGGGAAAACTGAATCTTGGATTAAGGATTCCACAGATCTAATCAGTAAGCTCAAGAAGGTAAAGACTGATGAAAGAGATATCCTTGTCAGTTTTGATGTAGTGTCTCTTTTTACAAATGTTCCTCTAGAAGACTCCATGACTTTGCTCAGGGAGATTTATGAGGATGACATTTGCAAACTTTTTGAACACTGCCTCAAAACAGGTTATTTTGCTTTTCAGGGTGAACTTTTCGAGCAAGTGGAGGGAGTTGCGATGGGCAGTCCATTGTCGCCAGTTCTAGCCAACTTTTTTATGGAGAAGTTTGAAGAAGTGGCACTCGACACAGCTTCGGCTGTTCCTAAAGTATGGTGGCGCTATGTCGATGATGTCTTCGCCATCTGGCCTCACGGAACAGAGAAACTGAACGAATTCCTGGACCATCTCAACTCACTACACAGCAAAATTAAATTCACGATGGAGCTGGAAAATAACCAAAAAGTCCTGCCTTTTCTGGATGTGGAGGTGATGCGAAAAGAGGATGGTAGCCTAGGACACACAGTTTATAGGAAACCAACACATACAAATAGGTATCTCCACGCTGATTCGCATCATCACCCCGCTCGAGTATCAGGGGTAATTCCAAATCAATGACACTAGTGTCCAGTGTAATTAGCTGAACTTGAAACATCAATTTTAAAATTTATTTATACAAAAAATTGGTGTGTAGTAATTTACCTACCAATGTAACCGCGCACATATAGATTTTCACCGTAATAAAAACTTTTATATATATTCTTTTGTATTCTATAATATTATTTTATATTTTTTATATTCTCGCACATTTTTTATATTGCATATATATATATTTTATAGAAAATCGACCACCACAACACGGGCATGTGCCTAGCATGATGGTCGAAAAATCCTAAAATTAATGTAACAAACAATTCAATGAATATAAACTTTCTATTACAACACAAATACTTGTCATACATAAACATAAATAAACACGTAAACACCTCAGCACAGGTTCTCCTAGTGAGGTGTTCACGAAACATACAACAATACCTATCCACAGTTTCACCTTCACAAACCTACCTTACACCCAACAATAAAATTACAAAATATATTATGTAAAAATATTTTCGAAATTGATCTATAGGTAAATACTGTAATATATAGAAATAAAAAAAAATAAATAAATAAAATAAAATAAAGAAAATTTAAAAAAAAACTTATTTTCGTAATAACTTACTTGTTTTTTGTAAAATTAGGTCTTTGTAAAGTGAACCAGATAATGAATTAACGTAAGTATATTTCTATCGGTTCCATGACAACTCTGAATCATGCAACTTCAACACCCCTTTGAAAAGTCAAAAGTTATGAAAAGGGTTTTAAAAAATAGCCCATAGCCGTAACCTTTTGTTTTCATCAAGTTTAATGAATTTTGAAAAAGGTGTTGAAATTGTATGATTGTGAGTTGTTCGGTCACCATTTCTATCTTATGTAGTTTCCTTAGGATTTTTTCCTACTTATATTGGGAGAAATCTTTTTTTCTTCTTTGTAATGTTGTTAAAAATTAGTATAATTAAGATAAAATAAATATATTTTTAAGAATAATAATTAAGATACTTTATTTCCTTACCAATAGAAAAAATGTTTTTATTATGATAGGAGCATATTAAAGGTTCAAAATAGCACAAAATCGAGGCAAGTGCGGTGAGATCAGCAATATATTATTGTTGGTGTTGTTCGATACCGGATGGGTTAAAAAAGTTTATAAAACTGTTTGTTTTTTTTCCGTACTTTTCAAACTTCAAAACTTAGATAAGTAGATACCTACTTATTTAATAACATCGTTGAAAAGCGTTCAGAACAATTTTAAGCAGTTTTCTGTTTGTCTTTCGATTTGTGTTTAGTTCAAAGTTAATAGTAACAATTAAAGTTATTTTATTAATTTATGAGTTTAAAACCTTGAAATTTATTGCTATGGCTGAATTCTAAGAATTTGAAGTGAATACTTCTTTAGCACCGTTTTGATTTGAAACTCGGTGAAACGTACAGTGATTCGTAGCCACTCCACTCTTGTCTACTTTAGTTTTCTGAAGTTTTCACTTCTACCGCGTGTGAACTGTTTTTACGCACTGATTTTGTTATTTAAATTTTCATGATCTAGTGCAGGGATCGAAAGACTTTCAAGTAAGAAGGGCCAATTCGTCACGGAAACAGGATAACAACTGATCATCAGTATCAGTGAGTCATACAATGGGGGGGATTAGAGAATTTCTAAAACAAAAATGAAGATTTCGACACTGTAATAACTAATTTCTTAGACCAGGGGAATGGTAACGATGCAATTTAAATTTTAAAAAAAGAAAAAATCACCCAGAACGTGACACACGTTTTCTTTCACGATGTGGCAGTTTAATGTTTGTGATGAATAAAATTGCGATCTGGTTCACCACGCTGTCTATTTGCATGTTTATGTAACATGGACTTTTTGGACTTTCTAGGAAATTTTCTAAAATCAAAACCAGTCTCGTGTTCTCTTAAAACCAGTCTGCGGTCGCATTCCAAGTGCAGCATAAAATTCAAGTTGCAGACTACATAAGTACGTAAAATTCAAGTTGCAAAAATCGCAGGAAAATCATTTTCATGTTCTGAGTGCAGTTTAATTAAAGCTGGGGGACTTGAACGCAGATTTACGCTTAAGTTAAAACCAGTTTTGTATTGCAAATGCCACGGTAAAATTCCAGTTGCGAGTTAATCTGCCGACGCATTTCGAAGAAAACTAAATTCTCATGCTCCGGTTGTTGGTTTGGCTGTTTTTTTTAAAAAAAACAGCGTGTCCCAAAACAGCGAATCTACGCTTTATGAATTAATGAAATCAATTATGTGAACTTAAGAAGCAAACTCAATTTGTCGAAATTATCTGGATCGCGAAAAATATTAGATCTCTTTTTATTATACAAACTAACTGGTACCCGGCTGCGTTGCAATGCAAAGAAATAAATTGTTTCTCCCCGCATTTTCTTTCCCACACGTTCTCCTTCCGCCTTCCCTTCCCTCGTTATCCCTCCCGTTAATCCCACCTCCTTCATTACCCTTTCCCTCATGCCTTCCCTCCCTGCCGCTAAAATATATAAAATACACTCATTTTCATTTATATAAATTTCATAACGCCAGAGCTTACCATTATGTATAGCCTATAAACTTTGCAGGCAAATGCACAACAAATTGCCAAAGTTTCATTTCAATCGGATGAATGGTATGGCAGCGCATAACATGCGAACAAACAAACAAACAAATAAACAAACAAAAATTGATTTTTATATTTATAAAAAGTTCGATAATTCAAGATTTGATGCCTTGACGCTACAGATTTGTTGTCTTAACATGTACTTCCGAAATGTATGCAAAGAAAAACGCTTGGTGTTCTCTCTTTGTAAATCTGTTTATATTACAATAATAGGACGGGTCATTTGGTGATAGATATAGCACTAAGTGGCGGCCAAATGGTTAAATAAAAGGATCTCATCTTTAAAAATAACAAAAAATCATTCTCCCACCTTCTAACATCCGCTACATCAGGTAAACGGTACCTACCTCTCGTAATTTGTTATTTATGCGTTATCCGCAGTGACATAGCGCAGATGTTATATTTCAATTACAGCGTCGGAAAATACAATAATAGCTAAACAAATTTCTATTAGATTACCGTGTTTTTCACACGCCCTAACTGTCTCCGATAAATCTGCTTTATTTTATTTCGTAAAGGTGAAAGTAGCAAAACACGTACGTAATGTTAACTTTATGGTAATAGAAATTAAGAAAATGTGTACCTATCTAGTTACCTGCAATAAGGATGCCAGATAAAGAGGTTAATTTTTTATGAAGTTTATTATTTTAATTAAAATTAGATTACTAGGTTTTTTGCCACATTCAGACACAAGAACTGAAAAGCAAGGTACATATTTTTTTTTTAATTTCAGCTGGTTCAATCCTTCCTTTTCCGCTACAGATTTGTTGTCTTAACATGTACTTCCGAAATGTATGCAAAGAAAAACGCTTGGTGTTCTATCTTTGTAAATCTGTTTATATTACAATAATAGGACGGGTCATTTGGTGATAGATATAGCACTAAGTGGCGGCCAAATGGTTAAATAAAAGGATCTCATCTTTAAAAATAACAAAAAATCATTCTCCCACCTTCTAACATCCGCTACATCAGGTAAACGGTACCTACCTCTCGTAATTTGTTATTTATGCGTTATCCGCAGTGACATAGCGCAGATGTTATATTTCAATTACAGCGTCGGAAAATACAATAATAGCTAAACAAATTTCTATTAGATTACCGTGTTTTTCACACGCCCTAACTGTCTCCGATAAATCTGCTTTATTTTATTTCGTAAAGGTGAAAGTAGCAAAACACGTACGTAATGTTAACTTTATGGTAATAGAAATTAAGAAAATGTGTACCTATCTAGTTACCTGCAATAAGGATGCCAGATAAAGAGGTTAATTTTTTATGAAGTTTATTATTTTAATTAAAATTAGATTACTAGGTTTTTTGCCACATTCAGACACAAGAACTGAAAAGCAAGGTACATATTTTTTTTTTAATTTCAGCTGGTTCAATCCTTCCTTTTCCCTAAATGGGAATTCCGTGAGACCTCCACAGGCATGCCAGGCAGTTTGAAATCTTGTATCCTATGATGATTCCATGGAAACACCGCTAGCATTATACCGGGCAATCTGAAATTCAGCACCCTTAATGTGGATTCTACGGAAACTTCACTGGTTTTATACCGAGCGGCTTGAAATCTTGTACCCTAAATGGGGGTTCCATAGAAACTCCACTAGCATTGTACCGGGATATTTGAAATCCTGCACCCTAAATGGGGATTCCATGGAAACTCCACTGGTTTTGTACCGGGTGGTTCGAAATCTTACACCCTAAATGGGAAATTCCATGGAAAGTCCACTGGGTTTATATCGGGTGGTTTGAAATCTTGTACCCTAAATGAAGGATTCCATGAAAACTCCACTTGAATTATACCGGGCAATTTGAAATCTTGCTCCCTAAATGGGGGATTCCATGGAAAATCTACTTGCTTTATATCGGGCGGTTTGAAATCTTGTACCCTAAATGAAGGATTCCATGGAAACTCCACTTGAATTATACCGGGCAATTTGAAATCTTGCTCCCTAAATGGGGGATTCCATGGAAAATCTACTTGCTTTATATCGGGCGGTTTGAAATCTTGTACCCTAAATGAAGGATTCCATGGAAACTCCACTTGAATTATACCGGGCAATTTGAAATCTTGCTCCCTAAATGGGGGATTCCATGGGAAATCTACTTGCTATATCGGGCGGTTTGAAATCTTGTACCCTAAATGAAGGATTCCATGGAAACTCCACATGAATTATACCGGGCAATTTGAAATCTTGCTCCCTTAATGGGGGATTCCATGGAAAATCTACTTGCTTTATATCGGGCGGTTTGAAATCTTGTACCCTTAATGAAGGATTCCATGGAAACTCATGAATTATACCGGGCAATTTGAAATCTTGCACCCTAAATGGGGGATTCCATGGAAACTCCACCGGTTTTATACCGGGCATCATGAAATATTGTACCCTAAATTCTAAATGGGGATTCCGTTGAAACTTCTCTGGCACACCGGGCAAATTGAAGCACTAATGATTTTTAAAGTGGTTAAGCAGTGGGTATGTTTTTAGGTTTTCATGATGGCCAAAAAGTATTTTTGTTATTGTTTTTGAAAAGGGCAGAAATACCCCGCCCAAACATCACAAAAGGAGAGTTTGCGGCCCTAAAAGAATTGCGCGCCAATGAGGAAATCTTGGTTCTGCCAGCCGACAAAGGCAATGTCACTGTCGTGATTAATACGGTAGACTACATCAAAAAGATGGAAGACCTCCTGTGCGATGCCGGCACCTATAAGAAAATAAAAAACAACCCCACCAACAAGATTGACCTGAAGACAAGGGAACTAGTAAAAGCTTCCAGTATTAGGAAAGAGGATCGATCTGGGCTTTTCGTAAAAGCCTCCAGAACTCCTGCCTTATACGGTCTTCCGAAAATCCACAAAAAGGATATCCCAATGCGACCGATTGTCAGTGCTATTGGTGCACCGACGTACAAACTTTCCCAATACCTATCGAGATTGTTGCAGATGCAAACTGGGAAAACTGAATCTTGGATTAAGGATTCCACAGATCTAATCAGTAAGCTCAAGAAGGTAAAGACTGATGAAAGAGATATCCTTGTCAGTTTTGATGTAGTGTCTCTTTTTACAAATGTTCCTCTAGAAGACTCCATGACTTTGCTCAGGGAGATTTATGAGGATGACATTTGCAAACTTTTTGAACACTGCCTCAAAACAGGTTATTTTGCTTTTCAGGGTGAACTTTTCGAGCAAGTGGAGGGAGTTGCGATGGGCAGTCCATTGTCGCCAGTTCTAGCCAACTTTTTTATGGAGAAGTTTGAAGAAGTGGCACTCGACACAGCTTCGGCTGTTCCTAAAGTATGGTGGCGCTATGTCGATGATGTCTTCGCCATCTGGCCTCACGGAACAGAGAAACTGAACGAATTCCTGGACCATCTCAACTCACTACACAGCAAAATTAAATTCACGATGGAGCTGGAAAATAACCAAAAAGTCCTGCCTTTTCTGGATGTGGAGGTGATGCGAAAAGAGGATGGTAGCCTAGGACACACAGTTTATAGGAAACCAACACATACAAATAGGTATCTCCACGCTGATTCGCATCATCACCCCGCTCAGAAGAGAGGTCTCATCCATACTTTGGTAACCCGAGCGACCAGAATATGTGAGGAGCCAAAACTCGGATTAGAACTGACCAAACTCACCGATGCACTGGAGCGTAACGGCTACCCAGCAAGGCAGACAAGGCAAATCATAAGAGCCAAATCAGCACGAAACGAAGACAGGGGTGAACAAGAGTCAAAAGGCTGCGCTTTCCTGCCTTACGTCCATAATGTAACAGACAGAATTGCCAGGCCCTGATGATGGACACTGTAACGCTGTCCGAAACGTTGGCTAAACAAGGAGGTAGCGGAACACGGCATAACACCCCAAAAACAATAAAAAAAATGGTTAAACAGTGTTCATTCAATTATAGTCGTCTCTTGATTTATTTGTCAACATAATAATTATATTGTAAAGAAAATTGACAATATTTGTTTTTGATAAGCAATAATCCCACCTCTTAGATCCTAAGCAAATACTTGCAGCTTCACAAATCCTAATTACAACATCCGGATTTTTAACATAACTTTTTTCACGGATTTGCATAATATATTTCGGTTCACAGTTCACAATTACCTTCCATGCAACATTCACATTTTGGCTTCATCCTCTACTTATTTATGAATATTATATTTGTCTCTTAATACGCTTCAAAAACAAAAAGAAACATGTTTATATTCTTGAAAACACGGGAAAATTGCGCCGTAAATTTGTTGTTTTCCGTTTTTATCCCAAAGGGTTACCGTGTACAATACTATGCTCAAATTTATAGCCTTCTACTCAACCCTATCGAGATTATGTGAGCTCACTTTTTGGATTGTCAACAAATAAACCATTGTTGAATAGGTTGCTATGTTCAAGGAAAATGTGTAAATAATATTAATTACGCAGATGATACAACAGTTCTTCTAGCACCGTTACTTAGCGCACCAAAGAAACTACTCCAAATATTTGAAAAATTTGCCTTGTATGTAATACTTCCAAATCAATTGTTATGGTTTTCAAATGTTAAAATAAACTGTAAATATTAGACATCGGAGTTTATGCGTTTGCATATTTGCATGTGCAAATAAATTCCGGCGTTATTGCATATTTTAGCCTTTTTCCCCAATCGTGCATATTTCGTGATGCTGCGTCATTTCGTAAAGCTGGCCAAGTCCTGCAAACTTTTTTTCCAAATTAACGGCACATCACTTGCTTAGCTCATCGGTTTCATCGCCTTGCAGAAGAGATAAGGCAAGAGTATGGGAATGTTGACAAATTGATTTCCTCTACAAAAAAGTGTTTTTAAAAGCACCGTCGCATGTGTCTTACAAAGCAGAGCAATTCCAAATCTAGCATTGCCACCAGAACCTACAATAACTTGATAGGGTACTTGGCTAAAGGTGATGTTATTCTATGCTGAAAATTTTGAGGCTGTAAAACAAGTAGTTGATCGATTTGACAGTTTTGGGGCCATTGCAATTCAGTCAAGCAAGCTAGTATTTGAAAACGCATCCATTAAACAGAATATTGCCCTCATCTCAACACGTTTCCACAAGTTACCAGACGCCATAGAAAAAATTGGAAACAAAAAACCTTCCTCTATTTAAATCAATAGAAATACTGGAAACAATGACCGAACTCGCCATCTTAATACAATATCAGAAAATATTCGTAAAAAGTTAGACGCTATCTAAAATTATTATTTTAAGAACCCGAGTCTTGAAGACATGCAGAACATCTCCGAAATGGCGCCAAATTTTAAATTTTGTCCAATGATGTCAGTTGACGTAGAGAGGTCGTTTTCGGCGTACAAATTGAGGTGCTGGGCGACAAACGTCACAAAGTTGCGCTCGAAAATTTGGAAAAATACTTAATTGTATATTGTCACCAAAACTATGCATAATTTCAAGAATATTTCGCTGTTTTTGTGCCGTCTTTAATTAAAATATATGAAAATAAAAATGGTTTTCTGATTTTTCACTGTGCATATTTTGAGCATTTTGCGGCTTTTTAGGGCATATTTCGGCCTTTTTTAGTGCATATTTGCATGCATATTTTGGCACTTTGTTAGTGCGTATAATCCGATGTCTAGTAATTATTAATTTAATGAAGACAATATAAGAGAAACTCAATCGAAAATCTGGAGACATTAAAATCAGAAAAAGATATTGGCACCTCTGGGACTCGAACCCAGGACCTCCCGCTTTCCGGGCGAACGCGCTAAACACTGCGCCAAGGTGTCCATATCCAATTCAGTCATTTTTAACTGTATCATACTTCGACTAAGATCATTTTTAACTGTATCATACTTCGACTCACACAATCTTCATTTTTCTTATATTAATAATAATTTTTAATGTTTTTCATTTACTCACAAATAATTGCTCAAGTTGTCTCTAAAATCGTGAAACACTACAATCTTTAATGGCCTTTATCTTGTAATTTAAAGCAAAAATAAATAAAGTAGCTCACATCCGTACTAGATATTTGATATATCTTTTGATTACAAAAATAATTTTTCAGTTTGGTTGGGTATTTTGATCTCAAATCCAAATTTAAGATTTGAATGAAAAGGGCCGCGCAAACGTTACACTTAAGCCACTTGCATGAGTCAAGCAGCTCGACCAACAATATAGGCAACCAGATTACGCGCTTGACGTCAAGCCGCTTGAACGTGTCGGAAGCCCATTATATTCGACTTGACTTCAAACTAGAGAAGAATGTAAAGTAAATGAATACAATATCTGGAAAACACCGCTAACCACATTCCAACTTATTTTCGCTGGAAAATCCGGCGGTATTTTATCATATTATATTATAATGAATTATTTCACCAGCTTTATCTAAGCAAGCCCACGGGAAGAAGATTGAACTTGTCATGTATATGAAGTGGTACGGCTTTGAGGTTATGGAAAAACACATTACCATGAAGGCGGAAAAATCTAAATGAAAGTAAATAATAAGGTTTTTGCTTTAAGGAGACGGTGAAAGTCGTTGGCGTAAATTGAGAAGGAGTGGCCTTGCAGTCTGTAAAAAAGACCGATTAAAAAGCTGTGCAATATAATGTATGTAGTTATGAACGATGAATACTACTTGGAGCTTGTGGATAAGTTTGTGTATCTTGGAAAATTTGTTAAGGATACTGAAGTAAGAATTAAAACACGCACAAGCCAAAAATATACATATTCTTAGTGTAGCTTGTATTACCACGTATACAAGCATAAAAATCGCTTGGCAAACGGAGTTTATAAGCGCTTGATTTTAGCGCAAAGGCAGTTTTTATCTTTTTTTTAATATATATATATATAATATATATCGTTTATAACGAAGAAAAAAGTAAATCAAGGAATAATATGACAGATAATTTTAATCATAGTACCTACCTATTTTATTTTTTCTTAGTTTCTTATACTTGTTCGTAAATTTATATTAAAAAAACAGATATTTTTGTAGTTTATGCTTACATTTTTTTATGAAGTAATTAACTTTTTTTTTAAAATCTACTCAAGGTAAACTAAAGAAAAAACTTCAACATATTGAAAGCATGTGTTGAATATTCGTAATGTAAACCGATTTTATATTCGTAATATAACCAATACCCTTGTCATAGGTCACCCCAAGTGGTTCGCTATGTTTGGTGACTTAGCAGGGGTGTCCGGGTTCATGGGGTCAGGTTTGTGAGTTTTCCACTTACTGCGTGAGGGAGACCTAATCTAGACCTCTCCAGTCGGACTCATTCGACCATATCGATTTGCACTGCAATGGGAGGTATGAATTCTTACGTCCATCACTTCTTGACCCTCAGATTCCTACCAACCCCTCCCAGAACTTCTTCTCCTCTCCGTCCCAAAAAACGTCCACACAGCATCCCCAAAAATAATAGGCCCTGGGGGAAATGTTGTTTTTTGAACTGATGTTAAAAAAAGTCAAAAGTAGCAATGCTAGCAAACCGCAATGGTGCGCTGATATTATTAACTCTGATATGGTGTGAAATTAACTATAAAAATGATTTTTTTCACAAAAAAAAAGAAAAATATGTATCGGAGGTAAGTAGGTGTGTAACAATATTTTCGTCTCGTTCCAGAGAAATCTTTACATAGTATAAAATGGAGTTGCTCCCGCTTTCGATACGCTTATATCTTTTAAACTACGCAATGGATTTTCATGCGGTTTTCACCAACAGATAGATAGATAGTGATTCATGAGGAAAGTTTTTAGGTATATAATTTGTCAAGATTTTTT
The DNA here is from genome assembly GCA_936435175.1 of Glyphotaelius pellucidus. NCBI lineage: Eukaryota > Metazoa > Arthropoda > Insecta > Trichoptera > Limnephilidae > Glyphotaelius > Glyphotaelius pellucidus. The sequence goes on along the minus strand of OW386559.1, from coordinate 17,445,924 downwards.
GTAAATTGGTTGAAATTTATAAATAATGGGAGCGGGCTGGCAAGCGGGCGTTGTGATTTGATATGTATGCAAATTAACAGAAGGCGTTGGTTATAAAGGTTGAGTAATGGCGTTGTGTTTCGTTAGCCACAGCAAAGTGTGGCCGGGTCTGCTAGTTCTGAGAGACGAATTTGACTAGACAACTAGCGCCGCAGCGGCCAAATTACCTAGCCGGTTTAAATCACGTACTTGGCGAGCCTGAAGAGCAACTGATATACCGCCCTAGCGTTTCCTATCTCAATGTTTAACTCTTGAGCAAACATAAAGGGGATTACCCTGACTACCTTGATTGAAAAATCTTGCGATAGGATTTTTTTAAAGCAAATACTCTTCTCTTGCTCTCTCAAATATGCGGAAGTCTCATTAACATTACACTTGAATAAATTTATTAATAATAGTGATTCCAAATATAACTTCATATTTTTTAATTGGAATTCAATTTAATTTCCTAAAAATGAATATCGTAATAATCGTTTTTTGCCAGGGCGCTTCTGATAGTATCTATCATTTCATATGTACATATTCAAAATATAACTTTTTTTCTATTATTAGAACTAGCGACTTCTCGGCAAGCCACTTAAGGCCCCGTACCCGAGCACGAAAAGAAGAAGATGGAGAGATATGTAATTACGAATGTTGAAGAGAGCGCGCTAATATTTCAAACGATAAAAGTGAAGCGAAAATTGTGAAAATGTTTAATAAAACACGACTCGTTTAGAAAGGAGCAAAAATCTCGTGGGGGTTGTCTAAAACAACGTTCAAAGAAACACTGTGAATTTTTTTATACGTATAACTTGTTAAATAATAGAGACAGGCTTGAAAGTAAAAATTTTCGGATCATATAATTTCAAGAATTTCATATAATTTGCGTTTCGGCGTGAGGGTTGTATAGATATTATCTTCAAAAATAACATATTTTTTTAAAGAGCTTAAAAACTTCCAATGATCAAGGGAGATTTGCAAGAAATCGGTAGAAATTCGGATAGTGCCGCCTTAATAAAAAAAATGTTTCTCCATGCGTGTCATCCCATTCCCCTCCCCCTCCACCTTTCCCGTCTTCCCTCTCCCCTCCCGAGTACCATACATCCGTCTCGGTACCGAGACGGATGTATGGTACTCGTGTACTCAATGTACTCGTGTACTCAATGTACTCGTGTACTCAATGTACATTCAGTTTTCAAACAGCTCGCGTGCCATCCATTGCAATTTTTTTAAACAAATCTCATAATACCAGAGCTCAACAGTATAGAGAACTTCACGGGCGTGCGCACAATAACTCACTAAAGATTTATCACAATCGGATGAATAGCATAGGAAATAACTTAATAACGCTAGAGCTCAATTTGGTAGGCAGCTATGGGTACCACCGCCCCGGGAACCATTTATTGGATAACCAACACCTCTGCCATAGGTCACCCCGAGTGGTTTGCTACGTTTGGTGACCTAGCAGGGGTGTTCGGGTTCATGGGGTAAGGTTTATCTGGGTATTGGCAGCGGATGCGTCTACCCACCAGCTGCACAGCAGACCGGATAGGGAGAGAAGGGTTGATGGAGTCCCTTTGACTTCTACAGCCGTGCTCTCTCGGAACATTGCCTTGCACCGCAGTGGGAGGGATTGATTTATACGTCCGTCACTCCTGGATACACTGACCGGGTTTGAATCTTGCAATCATGAATAAAGATAGTAGCCAATAAAAATATGCGTTACGAAAATGAAGATAATATTGGTAGTTCTTAGTCGAAGAATGATACAGTTAGAAATGACCGAATCGGATAGGTATACATTAGCTCAGTTGGTAGATCACTGACCCGGCAAGTCTTGGGTTCGAGTCCCATAATATGTGACCAGAACTTTCTCTGATTTTTCTTTCAGATTTTCGCTTATATTGTCTTCAAAATTAAATATTACAATAATTTTAAATTTTACTCATTAAGTAAAAAATAAATTAATTGTTTCACTGACTGGCCAAATTATCTTCTATATTGTTTTTGCAATACTATCCGCAAGCTTCGCTCTTAAAATTAATTGTAATTCATCCACAAACTGTCTTGCGTAAGTTATCAATGTATTAAGTTACGATTATGCAATATTGTTACGCGAAAGGGTTGATTACTGTGCCAATTGAATTTGCTGACTTACGACTTCTGAGAAACACGTGTAAGGGCGAATCATTCCAAAAGGGGATGGAATTCCGAACCGGTTTTTATTTTAACAAACTAAAAATATTAGTAAAAGTATGTCTTTTTGGATGAATGGTTTTATTTATTTAAAAAATCATCTCTTAAAAAACAAAGTTTTTTATTATAAAACATCCATTTTCAAATGTCTTTTTTTTAGGTTTAAGAGGGAGGGTAAGGTTTTAAAACCAATGTTTTTCTAATTTACAAAATGTCGAGAATATTGTGTCAAAATTTCAAGTAAATCGGAGCAAAACTAACGAAGATACAGCGTTTCAAGCGACCGGCCCTCTTGCTCGATTCAAGTGTATTTCGAGTATAAAAAAACTTTAAATCGATTTTCTTGCAAAAAAATTTTTGAAGTTCGTGAACATCATAACTCAAAATCTACTTGACCGATCCTTTTGAAATTTTGTACACTATTTCTACACATTAGTAGTCAGGAGTATTTTTTTAACCATTTTTTTCCATATTATTAATTCACCGAAAATTTTAGCAAAAATCGCATTTTTGACTTCAACATGCTGCAAAAAAATAAATCGAAAAAAACGCTTTGTCATTACCTAGAAAAACATATCACCTTTTACGCATTTCGATTTTTTTTGTTTCAAATGATCCGGTAACGAGTTATGATGTTCACCGCATAACTGTTTTTCGAGGCGCCTCCGGAGATTCGCTTTCATGGACTTAATTATTGATATTTTTATTTATTCAAAAATATTTCAGGTGTCATGCTATACCGTGTATATAAATAAATAAACCAACATTTTTCAAATCTCCAAAAAATATCATGAAAATATGCCTTTTTTTCATCTTACTCCCTTAGGCCCGGCTCCAGCATTTCCACCGATTTATTACATAGTTTCCTTAAATAATTTCAGTTTTAAAGCTCTTAAAAAATATTTTTATTCTTGATGATAATATCTATACATTCCTCGCGCCAAAACGGTAATTACATAAAATTCCCTCGACAGAAAAAAATCGCAAAGTATGCTCGGAAAATTATTACAAACAGTTTTTTATTCGTTATTTGTACGTACGAAAAAATTCACAGTATGCCATTTTAGACAATCAAGATACTTGCTCCATTTGAAACGAGTAGTGTTTTATTAAACATTTTCACAATTTTCGCTTAGACAATATCGCTCATTATATGTTTTTAATATTAGCGCGCTCCCTCTATCATTCGTATATACATATCTCTCCATCTTTTTTCTTTTTGAGCGGGTAGGTACACAGCGCCTTAAATGAAGATTGAACGTTCATCCCAGGAAATGGAGTCAACAACGCTAACATCTAAGCCATATCCCAATCTGATTTTTTTTCGCATATGATTTGTAATTTTTTCAAATCTTATGTCGTCCAATTTTTAAAAAAATCATGTGTGCACTCGTGTGTGCATGAAAGCCACCAAAATTCGATAAAATGCATTGTCATTGACAACGAGTTTCCGCTCGATTGGATTTTGGTAAAAGGGTATATTTCCAATTCCAAGATTTCACTTTATTAAATCACGAAAACAAAAGTGAATTTCTAATGAACGTATTTTATGCGATTATGATATTGGACAAGTGAAGGCTTGAAATATGGTCTAACGTATTTTATGCGATTATGATATTGGTCAAGTGAAGGCTTGAAATATGGTCTAACGTATTTTATGCGATTATGATATTGGACAAGTGAAGGCTTGAAATATGGTCTAACGTATTTTATGCGATTATGATATTGGACAAGTGAAGGCTTGAAATATGGTCTAACGTATTTTATGCGATTATGATATTGGACAAGTGAAGGCTTGAAATATGGTCTAAAAAGACAACAAAAAAAACACGCCAATCGCGTACTAATAAAGCAAAGTAAACTTTAATATTGTTTAATTTTTGTTATTGTATGAATTGTAATCGTTTTTATCACGTGTGCGAAATTCGCATATTTCGGTAGTTCATATTGTATTTTTTTTTTTATAATTTTCTATTGAGGGAATTTCATATAATTACTTCTTCAACTCCGCAAATATGTGTTATATAAAAGCATAAATATCTTAAAAAATATTTTTTTTAAGAGCTTAAAAACTTTGTTTTCAGTAAAATGTGTCAAGTTTCGGTAGTAATTCGGAATGCGGGAAACACACCAGAACAAAGAAAAATGCTTTTTTTGCCATCAGTTTCAAAACAAATCCCAGTTCATTTTTTTCATGAGCTCCACACAGGAGGCCCAGAGGAAAATAATTTCCCTTAGGGCCTATGTCATCATTGGGGATGCTGTGTGAATGTTTTTTTTTTCTAAGGAAACGGAGAGGAGGAGGTTTTGGGAAGGAAAAGGGTTTAAGGAGTGGGTAGGAATCTAGGGTTCAGTGTGTCCTGGTCATCCACCTCCAAGGCCTAGACAAACCTCACCCCATGAACCCGGGTTACATTGAACCAGAGTTACAATTACAGACAGACCCAAAACCGAAAATAGATTTTTTTATTAACTTTTCAGAATATTAGTCACTGTTGTAATTCTTGGCTGATTTTCATAAAGACACTTTATTTAATTTCAAAAACATCTAGTAATTTTACAAATAATTTCCTAGAAGATATCTCGCTCAAAATAGCTACGTTTACCAAGAAATTTACTGTAGAATGTTCCGTAACAATTTTGTCTACGTGTATTATATATTGTACTACCGAGGTGAATTACCCAAAATATAATAATAGAAAATATTACAAAACTGGTTGATATTATTTCAGAAAGCATATGTGTGCAAAACTAACGCTGAAAAATATCCACCAAACTACGCATTAACTTCCGAAATAATTATATTTTTGACAATGATGAGGGTCTCAACCCTTTCCTTCAACACAAGTCCACCCTACTGCTACCTGTGGCTAGTTACATATATTATTAATGTAATTGTTCACCTACAATTCTACAACAGGTGTAAAAATGATTGTTGGTGAAGCTTGTTACGTTAAACCTATGCTGAGCTTTGTTAATCTTTTGGTTAGTAAGCAAAGAGTTATTAATTTTAATTTGCTGGTAGAAATGCTACGAAAATTGTAGGGGCAGTCAAAAAGTAATGCCTCCTATTTTTTGCCTCCTATTTGTCGAGACATAAAAAATGCAATTGCATTGATTGAAAACTACAATATTGAAGATTAATTTGATACTTTTCAATATAATCTTCATCCATTTCCACAGCTTTAGCCTGTCTTGTAAAAAGGGCATGTACCACAGTGTTGTAAAAAGCAAGGTCACATCCAGAACACCATCGCCATAACTTTCCCGGCCGATCACACAGTTTTTATTTATTTTTTGCCCTTGGTGAGTTTGTGTAATGCAATTATTTTGACTGCCTCTTTGATTCAGAATCACAAAACTGAATCCATATTTCGTCTCCGGTCACATTTTGTTCCAGAAACTAATCGTTGCAATTGTTGTGAGGCTATTGTTTTTCTTGTTTACCCGTTAACTTTCTTGATACCCACCTTGCACAAATTTTTGATGAATAATCAGTCTTCGAATAATCGTCATCACATTGCCTTTAATTATGGAAAGAATGCGACATCAGTAGTTATCTGGGGTCCCCACGGATGATGTCATCAACTCGCTCAATGTTGCGTACAGCCACTTTTTTTTAAACCAGATTTTTGTCAACCAGCGGTGTTTGTCTTTCAGCTTTGTAACAGTGACGAACCCATCATCTAGTGGTGCTGACGTACACTGTTGCATCATGGTACACATTTTTCAGTCTTTCATGAATGCGAATGTGCGTTTCACCTTCTACAGTGAAGAATCAATCACATAACGCTGTCTAATACGAACATCGATGCCGGCCATTTTGCAAGCAACTGCAGTGCTGTCACCTGTTGACGCAAACTAGTTACTACTGCAGAGATTGTAGAAGAAGATATGAGAAATTGCACCAAATTCAAAATTTTCACTTAACTAACTTTATTTATGTACAAAAAAATAAGAGGTATTACTTTTTGACTACCCTTAGTACTTTTAACCTCTAGTGTGCCAAGAAATCCAGTTCCATCCAGAAATCCAACAACGCAGTGCATTTTTGATGTCTGTGCCCGAAGCGTTGTGTGCCGGCAAATCCATCGGGGATTTGCTAGAGCTCACAGCACTCGATTTTATGTTTCTTTTTTTTTTTAATTTTGAACCAGAAAAATGCTTCTAGCCTACAAAATTATATTTTATTTGCTTGACAAGGTAATAATGTATCGTAATATTATTCTAGCGTGCCGTTTCGTCACTTGCAAATATGTTTATTTTATTCGTGGAAAAGTACAACGCAAATTGTTTGGAATATATTTGTTCTTTCCCAAAATTCCTACCTACCTATATATGCAAATCAGTGCAGTGTCAACCTTCAACAAGCAAGTAGTGTATTATTACGAAGTTGTATTATGTTCGTATTTTCGAATGCAAGTGAAAACTACCTGTTTACGTAAAGACTTCAAATTATAACTTATGGTGATCATACAATCTGTGCAAAGTTTGGAACATTTTATGAGGAATGTGAATTCTTATGTTGGACACCATCAATCCAGCCTGCTACATTAACAGTACAGTGAGTTTTACGCTTCCTAATTCCCCCTTCTTAGAAAGTTCCTAACACAAATTTTCATGTAAAATGTCATAATTTCGACTTTCAACAGCCGTAGTACTGTGTATATTGTTAACCTAATATGACTTATTTTTTGTGTAAATCGGTTATTTATCTGGAAAATATAATAAAACTAGAATATTTTCGTACGTATTTATCAATCGTAATTTGGGAGGCGGTAATTGGTACCGCCGGTTATGATTACTTTTATTTTTTACAGGACTGGGTGGTGTAAGACCACCGTTCAGATTTGAAACGTTGCTTGAAATTGCTTTAGCCATGTTTGGTGACCAGATCTGAATAGCCAGGTACTGCCCCATCACATATTTTTTCCCCTCCCCACCTTAAGCCTCACAGCAAGCCATCTCAAATGGGCATGTCATAGTCTCACTGACTCCAGACGGAAGCATCTGGGACTCTTGTGAGGTGTTCACATAAATAAATGCCAGAAAATGTGAAAAAAAAAATAATTAAAAGATATCTCAACAAATGTACGTAACATCAAATTCTGTTTTTGAATTTACAAACCAATGATTTTTTTACATACAGGAGGTCCTGAGGAAAACAATTTCCGGATGATGATGCTGAACATCTGGGATGCTGTGAGGAGAGGAAGGAATGAACATTGGTCTTGAAGAGACCCATGTTGTAGGAAGGAGGAAACACAGAGGTCGGTAATTCGTTCCACAGCCGAGCAGTTGAACACAAGAACGAGTCGAAGATTATCCGTTCTCATGTAACAAATGTCAACCGTGTACATATGTTGGGCACGCGTTTGGCGTCTTTCAAGGATAGCTTTCCCACCCGACGCCTACGCTCTAAAGATTGCAATCCGTCTGTTAATATGGAAGAATCTATCATTTTTTATCACCGCCCGTTTCTGCACAGAGTCGAGGGTATTTTTCAGGTATTTTGGAGCTCCAGACCAGAGTTGGCTGCCAAATTCAACCGTGGGGCGCACTTGTGATTTGTACAGGGTTAGCAGTTGTGTGCTATTAAACTATATTACAAATAATGATTCAATTTTACTTGAGTAAAGATTATGATATGACATTAGGTAAAGCCTACATAATTAAAAGCCTTATCTCGATAATTATCAACCCTTAGGCACAATGTATTATGACCATTTCATTTGACAACTGCGCGTGTGCTGACAGTAGGTAATACGAACCTCTGTCGCACCCTTTCTCCTCCCCTAATGAAGGATAATAGGGTCCGAATCCCCTGCCTATAACCAAAGACTATTTCCCTTAACGGCCCTCCACACCATCGACCAAATAAATTTACGTAAAAACATTGAAAACCATGATTCAATCTTATCTATAAAAGTGTATGCAATTCACATGAGGTAGAAATGAAACCTTCTAAAAACTAAAATAGACAAGAGTGAGAAGACTCCGAAGCACCGCACAAAGAGTAGGCCAATTATACTATCTCATTCTCTAGCAGGCTAAATCCTATAGACGTATGTGTTTTTCTCTTTTTAGAATCGCTGTTTTTTGTTTCATCGCGTTTCAAATCACAACGGTGCCAAAAAATTTTTCACTTCGAAACGCAAAAATATTGAAAATGCAACCACTGCCTGAGTCATTCGCAATACTCGTATTTTTAGTATTTGGTCGCAAGTGTGGAGGGCCGTCAAGGTCCCGTAGTAAGCATTCAGAAAGAAACAGAAGATGGGTTGAAAGATGGTAAAGGGTTGAAGAAAGAGGGTTGAAGAGAGTAATTCGAATGTTAGAGTGAGCGCGCTAATGTTAAAAAAAACCTATTATAATTATGCAAAAAATGTGAAAATCTGTATTTATAAAAATGAAAATATGTTTGTATCTGTTTATGTATGTATGCTGTGCGTTGCTAAACCATTCATCCGATTGCGATGAAACTTTGGGGATTTGATGTGCGCATGCCCGCAATTCTTACTATAAACAATACTTAGTTCTGGCATCATGAAATTATGCGTTGCTAACAGTTCATCCGATTGCGATGAAACTTTGGGGATTTGATATGGATGATTTGTAGTATCTAAATACCTTCTTTACGTCCTCGTGAAGGTTTCTGGATTACTACAACCACATGACAATATATCTGAAAAGTTTTTTTGATCATTAGGCACAAACCTCTTACAAAACTGTCACAATTTGAGAATGACATTTTGCAAACCATCGATTGTTAAATTAAAATTCAATTTTCGAAAATGTTTAAATTAATAAATTTATTCTCACCTATGGTAAGTAAAGTACTTATCAAAATCGAATACTTTGAAGCTTGTCAAAATTTACATTTATTTTAAATTGGTAGGTACCTGTGTTAGGTACCAAATTTGATAGAAAATTTGTAAAAAAATTGCAATAGGTGACACGCGAGCTGTTTGAAAATCTGAATGTACCGGGACTGAATATATTGAAAGCGTGAGAGGGGAGGGGATCGCGGGAGGTGGGTTGGCGGGAGGGGGGAGAGAGGGAACGCGTGAGGGGAAGGGGTCGCGGAAGAGGAGGTGGAAGGGGAAGAATGGGAAAGGGTACGCAGGGAGAAACAGTGGCATAGTAATGCATGCCGGGAACTCGTTGGTATTTAATAAAAATGCTCGTTTAAAATAGATCAATAATTTTGTGGGAAGTCTGAAGTAGCATTTTTTTTTATTTTTTATTTATTTATCTATAAACAGTATGTTTACAATAGGTTTTTGTCGATGCCTGTCTCACTAGGGTATACCTGTGTCGAGACAGGCATTTAAAAAACACTGTTTATAATAATTTTCGGGCCATACTTTTTACATTGCGATTTTTTTCTATCAATGGAATTTCATAAAATTACCGTTTCGGCGTGGAAAATGTGTAGATATTATCTTCAAGAATAATATACATATTTTTTTAAGAGCTTAAGATCTTAGAGTGTTCAGGGATTCAGTATGTTATAAATTGGTAGAATTTTGAGACGCCGAGTCTTCGTATAACACGCACATTTGTATAACCTTGGGGTCTAAGGGCAGTATGATCTGGAATTCAGTTTATGAGAGTTTTGACCACGTGTTGAAACCATGTGAATAAAGCTGATATTTAGGAAATTCAATATATCTTACACGCACTCGAGTTACACTGAAGTAATAACTCGCTCGGTAATGATGAAAACGTGCCTGACTTGTGACAAATATAAAACAGAAATTTGTTGGTTTGTTAGAAGAGCAGAGATTTTCTTTTGGTGAGCTTGGTGTCACGCAATGCAACTAACAGCTGATAAAGTAAAACCATTTACTCTGTGCAGACGGACGGTCCGTTTGATAGATTCCCTTATTTGAAAAAATATAACACAGAGGATCCCATGACACTTAGTGGCCTTAGCGGCATACTTACATACAATACGCAGTCGGTTTTAGGGAAAATACGGTACACCCGGTGACCGGACAACTCGGAATGAAACCGACTCAGAACCATCTCAGATAATTCATTTAGAGTGATGAAAAAAATATATAAATTGGTTACGTTAGGTTAGGGTTATCGGCTAACATAAAATTATTTTTTTCATAGCTTTTAATGACTTTTCAAGGAGGTGTTGCGTTCACTTTATTCTTTCTTGGCATAGAACCGGTATACCCAGAGTGCCTTGTTGGCGTGTTTCGTGATTTGATTATAGGCCTAATTTAGGCCTCTATTTCCGTGCAAAACTGTGTTTCACCAAGATTGAGAAATTCAAATGGGATGGCGAAATACAATTTCTGGCAAGTGTAAGAGAGACTGGCCGCATGTTAAATAGTCTAGAACCAAAAGGTACTAGCTCGGTGGCACATTTGTTTCCACTCAAATTTGTACGGAAGGATCAGCTATTTTTCTCAGGGTTGTGGAGAGTTAATGATAAAAACATTCATAATTAAAATTATGTTGCTTTGAAATTTCATAAAAATTCTGGAAAGAAGAAGTCCAGAGTAAGGGGAACTCTCAAGTCGTAGATGTGAAACATTATTTTTTCATTAGAACTCACAATAATGTTAGAAAACTCAATATAAAAAATAAAAATAAAACCTAATTTAATTTAGCGTCTTTTGAGGTGATTTTTCCATTGAACTTCGACAATCCTCATTACAAATTAATTAAAATATAATATCTTTTACGCAATCAATTACTTATTCTAAATTTTGAGTAACAGACTGTTGTATAAATTTTTGATATATAATATAATTAAAAAAATGTTACTCTGAAACTCTTACACAATCTAATAATAAACTAACGAAAATGCCACGCAAAAGTGGTTACAAGAAAAATGATCAACTTGTTCAAACAATCCGTGAAGATGGCTTGACACTGTCTAATCTCTAATCCTTGACAGAATAAACATAGCCTGATCGGCTATGGCGTATAATAATATTTTCTCTTGATCAATATCAAGCTCCAGTGGGCTAGATTGGACATTGGATGTTTTACTTCAACCAGCCCCGGAATAACGTTGAATGGTTTCAGGCTCGATTGATTTCAAGTTACTTACAAGTTATTTATAAGAATGCTTGAAGAGTAAGACTTTTTTCTATTTCTGTACCCTTTTTTATTTTTGTATCGGTTACTCATTTTTTTTTTACATTAACTCCACACAGGAGGCCCTGAGGAAAATAATTTCCCTCAAGGTCTATGTCATCTGAGATGCTGTGTTTTGAGGATAGGAAGGAATGAACATTGGTCTTGAAGAGACCCGTGTTGTAGGAAAGAGGAAACACAGAGGCTGGCAAATCGTTCCACAGCCGAAAAAACGACCCGTTCTCATGTGACAAATGTCAACAGTGTACATATGTTGGTCACGCGTTTGGCGTGTTTCCCGACTATGCACCGAAGCCGAAGGGATCAATACGCTAGTTCCTCGGAGCATCTTCCATTGAAATACCGGTAGAACAAAGATAGCATTCCCACCCGACGCACACACACACCCGCCGCCTGTTTCTGCACAGAGTAAAGGATTTTTTCAGGTATTTTTCAGAGGTGGCTGCCAAATTCAACCGTGGGGCGCACTTGTGATTTGTACAGGGTTAGCAGTTGTGTACTGTTAAAGTACTGCGGGCCCTGTACAGTACGCCCAGTTTTTGAAAGGTTAACTTAACTCTGGCTTCGATGGGGCCCCCCATATCTGAACTGGTCACAAGTATGTCAATCGAGGGGCCTGTTCGGAAGATTGCTTCCGTTGAAGGAGACTAGATTTTCATTTCAATCCTTTTTAGACGTTATTAGACAAGATTGGGTCTTTGGAACATTAAATTCAACGAGATTATTTTTACCCCAAGAGAAAACACTCTCGAGGTTACCATCCATTCTTTGCTTCGAAGCCCTCCGAGCCATTGGAATTTGTGAGCCCTTTAGGGTCTTGTCAAACAAAAAGCTATCATGAACTGTACTGTCATCCGCGTAACAATGAATTGGTGCACATGACAAAATTGATGTGCAACAGAAACAAAGTCGGAGACAGAACCGATCCTTGTGGGACGCCAGCATTTATCGAGTGTGAGGAAGAGGTGAAACCATCGGCTACCGTCTGAATCGACCTCTCCCCCAAAATTGCTGAGGATCGGGACCTCTACTCCAATTTCTATGGTGGACAAGGTTTCTCCACTCTTTGCGGCTTTGATCTGCGTTATGAGCCTAGGACACTGACGTATCGGATGCCGCACATAAAGACAACAAAAGTAAATTACGGCTCCAAAACAGGTGAAAGAATTGTCTTCAAACTAAACACAAATACTTAAAATTCTATATAAACCACTTGAAAATGAACCGCAAAGAAGAGCGCATTCTTTTCAGATAGTTTAGATGACCCTGCTCTAAAGGAAATGCGGATTAAGAGAAAAGAACTACATTTTGAAAATTAACACCTTTAAAAGATATCGTCATTTTAGAAGATTAAATAATTAACGAACAGCATTAATAGGAGAACCCTTGACTCTGTGCAGAAACGGGCGGTCCGTTTGATAGATTCTCCTAATTTAACAAACGGATTGCAATCTTTAGAGCACAGGCGCCAGGTGGGAATGCTGTCCTTGTTCTACTGGTATTACAATGGAAGATGCTCCGAGGAACTAGTGTCATTGATCCCCTCGGCACCGGTGCGTAGTCGGGAAACACGCCAAACGCGCGCTCAACATTTGTACACGGTTGACATTAGTCACATGAGAACGGGTCGTTTCTACGACTCGTTCTTGAGTTCAACAGCTCGGCTGTGGAACGATTTGCCGGCCTCTGTGTTTCCTTCCACCTACAACATGGGTCTCTTCAAGACCCATGTTCACTCCTTCCTCTCCTCAAAAACACCCTCCACACAGCATCCTCAAAGATGACATAGGCCCTGAGGGAAATTATTTTCCTCAGGGCCTCCTGTGCGGAGTTAATTTAAAAAAAAAAAAAAAAGCGTCTGAGTGGTTGAATTTCAGAACGCGGCTTCGAGTGCATGTCTGATGCCACGCCGTACGAGCCGCGCCACAAAAAACATCTGTGTACGTCAAATTTCAAACAAAGCTACCGTTGTAATTCGATTTTTAATTCAAGAATCTGTCAAAAGATGTCGCTGCTTTCGTCAGCAGCTCGCATGTGGACGTTTCCCCCCTAGGTATATGTACTACGAATTTATAGAATTAAAGTATCTTTGGAAAGATTGACGGCAATACTAAAATTGACGAGTTGTGAATAATACGAGTTTTTTTTAATATTTGGTACCTACATACTGTGTGGATCTAATTCAATAATGTTTTTACTTTATAATTATTTTTGTGCAATTGTCTTAAACAGTTGTTTCCTGCACTATTTATAAGTATAATTTCATAAATATGTTATATATATATGTAAAAGCCTAAATAGGCGTTTATCAATAAATAAAATAAATAAAATAAAATAGTAAGTTTGTACAGCGCCCTTGAGGTGATTTTTCACAAAAACGGCGCTATATAAATCATCCAAATATTATTATTATTATTATTATTAATAGTATCACGCGGCTATGTGCTATGTATTACATATGACGTCATTGCGTGTCTCGGTTACTTTGTCACGGTTACTTCTTCTCGGTGACTAGCTGTCACTGGATCACAGTGGATCCGAGGAACTGGCTCTTTTTGGAACCGGTTCCTATCGGATTTATAATATGGTCACTAACACTCAAACTGGGCGAATCCGAACCAAAAGCCACCCGCAGGACTATGTTATAAGGATCTAACTCACTAATTAATTAAAAATACAGAAATAATGTTATGTTATGTAGATTGTAATGCGAGTTTCCGGACATCTTGTATAATATTTGATTTTTCCGATCATTGATAGGAAATAATTCAATTATTAGATTCACTTTATTGACATTGTCTTTCTTGGACACTCCGACTTCCGATTCCTTTCGGTATCTTTGATAATTTCTTTATCGCAATTTGATTTTAACGAGATGTCAATTTAATCAAGAATTGATCAGAAGCAATTCACACTACCTCCAATATTAACAAAAGGTGACACGAAAGCCTATCTATTCCTTGTAGGATAATACAAAACTAACAACCTTTCCCGCATTGAAAAAAATATCAATGTATTTTCTCGAAATTGGCTATGGAAAAAAAGCTAATAATGATGGACTCCATAATTCACAATTTCTTAACGTTTTCTCTGCGGCAAGTAAATTAATGTGAGTTTAAGTTGGCTAAGTTAAGTTAAGTTAGGTAGTTACTTTAAATATGATTTCAAGTTCTTAAGGAAAACAGTGTAATTCGATTACCTGATTCACTCCAGAATGAGTAGGTTCAGAGAGGTAAGAAAGGTGTTGTAAAAGCTTGGTAGAATGTTAATTATTTAAAAAAGCAAAAAGTTTTTTGGTATGTTAGATTATTCAAGATTAAGGTTTTTGAAAGATTTTTCTGGTAACTGAAATTTTTTTGTTCAATTTACATTATATTTTTGCTAAAAACATGGCTCCTAAGTAGAGATAGTTTTTATTGGGCGTTTATATTAATCTGTATTTTTATTCAACGTGGTATTTATGTATTTATGTTTGTATGTCTCCACATTAAAATTCGGAAGGATGATTTTTTTTTAATTTGGGCGGAAAATATTCAAAATGATCACCAAAAAACGTCGAGCAATCGGAGAAAAAAGTTTTAAATTGCGCTGTCACTCCAGTTTTATTCGACCTGCAGTGAAGTGCATTTTTGTGACTACTGCGCCTCACGGCTACTCAAGTTTAACAAATAATGGACATCCTAACATTAATTGAAAATATGAAAAGCGATCTTATGGACAGTTCTATCATAAAGGATGAGAACTAACCTCGAATTAACAATAATCATATTAGAAGAAACTTGAAAACGGGAGAGGAACTAATTATTAACCACACAAAAAAGTGATCACTAAGCTAGAAAAGAAAATGAATGAAAAGCAAAGATTCTAAAAGAGTGGACTGTATGTATCAAAAAACCAAAATCTGCTGTCATGATAACTACTTTTTTTTAATATGAATACCGCACAACTGCTCCCGTCTGGAGCCAGTGCGACTATGGCATCCTCAATTAGGGTATGTTGTGAGGCTGAAAGTAGTAGGAAAGGGAAGGAGATGGGGAAGAGGAAGGTGGGAAGTACTTGGCTATTCAGATCTGGTCACCAAACACGGCTAGAGCCATTTCAAGCAACGTTTCAATTCTGAATTATGGTCTTACACCAGGGCTATACTGAGAGTATCTTCTACTCTGGAACGTGCCGAAAATATGCTAAATATTATTTTAAATAAATAAATTGTGAAATAACACAAATGAATCAAATAAAATTTATTTGCCACGTCGGGATTCGATCCCACGACCTTTGGAATGCGAGTCAAGAACCTTACCGCTGGACTATTGAAGGCAAGGAAACATCAGAAGGCATAAAGAACATTATTACCAAAATAATCAAAGCACTTAACCTAAGAATTGGTATTAATGAAACAAAAAAACTTCTAATAATAAAACAATTAATGTGAGTTGCTCGAAAAAGAAGGTGCTGAAAAATTATGAACCAAAATATATAAAAATTAAAGCGGAATATCGGCAACAGAATTGAAAAAGAGATCATTAAAGGTGTGGGAGGGAAGTATAATGAAGATAATCTTCTTAACGAACTTATTCTACAAATAATAAAAATTTAAAAAAATCGAAAAAGTGGTCAACTGCGAAATTTTATAATAGAAATAACAGACCTAATTCGAAAGATTTTACTTGATTAACAAAGGGTCAATGTAGGTTTTGTCAGATCGTCACAGAGAAAATTGCAATTCCCTGATACAGTGTTATCACTGCCCTTGACTTCGGACAAAATCGTATATCTTTAAAATGCTTGATCAAAATGAACAAGCCCAGATGTGCCCACTGTACATAAAATATATATTATCTGCATACTTATAATAAGTGAAGTGACAATGAATAATTGTTGTATAATGTGTAATTCTTTTATATTTCCGTTGTAATTGAACGTACTGTTGACAAACTGCTTAATTGCAAGAGAGTACTTTTAAAGAAAAATAAATAAAACATTTAAAAATCATGTGTGCAGTTCACACACGGTAGAAGTGAAACCTTTAAAAAACTAATCTCTGAATGAGAGAATGAGACGAAGGCAGAGTATCAGGATTAGGATAATTGTAGACTTTATTTATTACTAGCTTTTCCCCGCGGCTTCGCTCGCATGGTATTATGGGAAATTACTGTAGCGCTTGCACTTATCAATTATCCCCCCCCCCCCCCACCGAACCCCCATCCCCTCCCGCATTCCATATATTCATTTCCTTACATTCAGTTTTCAAACATCTCGCCTACCACCTAAATTTCATAGTGCTATAGCTCAAAGAAAAAAAGAATTACTTATCCAATTTTGTTCATTCGTTCGGAATTTATGCGCTTACAAATATGTCGGATGTTTATTTTTATTTAAATATTTGGAAGTTCGTTAATATAATAAAAAAATACTCTATTTATCATTCAGTCTTTATAATCGTTACGAATTATATTTTTAATATAGGAACTCTCATCTGACATTTATTCCAAGCTTGTCCAAAAAAAAAAACTAATTCTAATATTTGAATTTTCTGCAGCTGACCAGTAGACTGAGTAACTACCAGCATAGAGCCCAAAAATATATCAACATTGTTTCCATGGAAAAGATTTTTTTCTGACGTTAGCAAAAACTCGCTTTTGTTAGCGACAGAAAACGTATAACAAATATAATATATTAATATTTATAATTTCATAACGCCAGAGCTTACCATCATATGCAACCTTTAGTCTGCGCATATAATTTAGCTTTATATTGGTGAAAGAATTATTAAAGTCTTTATATTGTGTTATTTATTTTTATTTTTTTATTTTTTTATTTTATTTTATATTTATTAACGCCCTAGTGGGCTTTTACAAGAAAAGAAGCAAATATATAATTAACAATATTAATTACATGTACATTACATAATCAATAAAACAGAATAAATATGAATGCAATTGACTCATTAGGTAAAGAATATTACAACATAAAAAAGAAATGAAATGAAATAGTACAAGTTGTACTTACAAAAAACTAAAACAATTCAGCTTTAAATATTTATACATATTATTAATAATAAGACCTGACATAGAACAAAGTGTAAATAGAACCGCAAAAATATTATAAAGTAAGTAATCATTTTACTGGTGAGGTTTTAAATGAGAAAATATTTTATGAGAAAAACAAAAAAATAATAAAAGTTAATTATTAGCAGATAGAATCGAGATTAATTGATTTTTGAAACATTCAAAACTCTCAATACTAAATATATCTATAGATTCGCAGTATTTATTCGCAAGGTTATGGATTCTTGGAATTGGTGAGTATATAGAGTAATTAGTGTTGATTTTATTGTTGCATTTAAAAATATCTTTACTACGAGTTTGTCTAGCGGGTATGCTAATGCAAATTAGTTCCAACAATTTAGGGCTGTCAATTAAAAATTTTATAATTTTGTATAAAAATAATAAATCAATTAACACTCTTCTATCTGATAATTTAAGAAGTCTGGTTTCAGCGCGTAAGTAATTATAATTTATAAATTCGATTGGGATTTTCATTTTAAAATTGATGTACCGAAGAAATTTGTTTTGAACCTTTTCCAATGATTGAGAATGAACATTGTAGTATGGTGACCATACAGAGGTATTGTATTCTAATCTGCTTCGTACTAGTGAGCAATACAGATGTTTTAATGTTAACATACTTTTAAAATTTGCCCCCATTCTCAAGATAAAACCTAGTATTCTCATTGCATCACTTGTTATTTCATCGATGTGTACATTGAACTGTAGACTCTCGTGGAATATAACACCAAGATCACGAATCTGCGATACACGAAGAAGATTAACACCATTCATATCATAAGAAAAGTTAAAAGGATTTTTACCTTTGTAAAAACTAATAATCTGGCATTTACCAATATTTAGTTGTAAATCATTGACAGAACACCACGCGCATAGTTTGTTCAGGTTTAACTGCAGAATGGCGCGATCGTCATCGTTTCTAATTGTTCTGTAAATCTTCAGATCATCAGCAAATAATAGGAAAGGTGTGAAAAGGTCATAAACAAACTCGAGCAGTTTCGCATTTATAATATTAGTATGGATAATATATTGTCACCAAGTTAAAAATAGTTTTACATTTTATTCTACGAAGCATCGTTCAAATAGGACAACGATTAGTCTATCTCGTTCTCTCGCAGGTTAAATTCTATAAATGTATGTGTTTGTCTCTTTTTAGTGACGCTTTTTCGTTTCATCGAGTTTCAAATCACGACGTTGCTAAAGAAGTTTTCACTTCAAAAAGTAAAAAAGAGATTTTTTAATGTTGCTCCATGTATCAAATCAATAATATAACACCAACTCTCAGACTGCTGGATACTCTCAATATCGCCCTGGTGAGAGTGAGAGCCACCACTCAGAAACAAAACATTGCTTGACATGACTTTAGTTGTTTTGGTGAACAGATCTGAATATCCAGGTTATTTTAACCAACTTCTTTCTCATCTGCTTTCCCTCTTCACTTTCTGACAACACATCCCATTTGAAGATGCCATAATCCCACTGAATCCGGAAAGTCGGAAGCTCTCCACCCTCCCGCTTTCCATACATTCATTCCCGGTACATTCAGTTTTCGAACATCTCGCATGCCATCTAAAGCTCAAAGAAATAAAATCCAGAGCTCAAAGAAATAAAATCATCAAATTTGGTGCAGTCGTTCGGAAGTTATGCGCGTGCAAACATTTCGGAGATTCATTTTTATTTAAATATATCAACATCGTTTCCACAATTTAAATTATAAATATTTATAATTTGATAACGCCAGAGCTCACCATTTTATAAACAGCCTATATAACTCGCATATAATGTAGCTTTCTATTGGTGAAAGAATTTTTAAAATCGTTTTTTAAATGCGTGAAAGCGTAACAAACAAAATCACGCAGTTTCAAACGTAACAAACAAAATCACGCATTTAGTATAGATAATTTTTTAAAATTTATTGTATAATTTCATTTAAATATTCAGTCCATACAGAACTAATTGTGGACAAAAACATCGATTAGTAGCACTTATCCCCTTGACCTATTTTTTTTTTTTTTTATTTTTTTTTTTTTTATTTATTTTATAAATCAACAATCCAGTCCCGCTAAGCCAATTGCAATTGGCTTGACAGCAGGTGCTTATAATTCCTTACAAATATATTTAAAGTTATAATTTACATCTTTTATCTACAGTTAAACATTTTTTCATAAATTTTATCAAGTATCAAGTATCAAAATAAATATTCTTTTAATAAATTAATCTTAAAATGAACAATTAAAAACAGACACCTCTTGATGCGAGGCTCTTACGAATGTTATCCCACTTGATTTAAATAAATCCCTCTGAAAAAATATAATTCTGTAATGATCTTTTGTATCTAAATAGATTGAGATATTGTTCTATGAATAAGGGTGGATTTTTTAAATTCAATTTTCGTAATCTCTAAGAAAAAAGTTGGAAGGCGTACAAAGCTAAAAAGTTTGTACGCGTATCCGAGGATAAGGCGATATTCATTCCACTTTTAAAATTGTTTGACACCTGTCAAATATGTCCATGTTCCAACTTATAAATGAGCCTATCCAGTGGTTAGTTCTCATATTCTTTTGAATTGGAAAGTATTATGGGGAATCGAAATTTTAAATTTAATTTTAAAATGCCTCAATATCATTAGACTCAAAGAGGGTAAATTTTAAGAGTGCGGCAAGCCAGATTATAATAAGCGTTTCCATCAATATTAGGACCTATATATGTTACATTACCTATATGCGGACAATTCAGAATCAGCTCAACTCATTACCTTTGAAAAGTCATTAAAAGTGATGAAAAAATCTATAAAAAATTGGTTAAATGGGTTACATTAGGTTGGGTTATAGGCTATTTTTCTACCTTGATGTGATAACGTCTTATAAATCGATGAACGCCGGCTGCACTCACGAAAAAGCATGACTCATTGTCAAGTTCCGCATGAGCTGAGTGTGCAAGCGAGAACGCGGAACAAGCGATATAGAGGCACGATCGGCCTAAGCGTTCGGCTTTTGTGACTGACTTTACAGACAACCAATTTTTTTTCGTGGCTTTTAATGACTTTTCACAGAGGTGTTGCGTTGAGTCGATTCTGAGTGGTCATGCAATCCCGAATATTATTAGGGGTATTTTTGGAAAACTGATTTCTTCAATTTGAACGTTTTGTTGGATAATTATAAAAAAAACTGTTGCAGTTGTCAAATATGTGATTTTATATTTGTGTTTTTTTTAAATAATCGATTGTTTTGACGATATTTGATTTCGATCATAAAATTGGACAAAATGACGATTTTGCAAGAAACAGTCCTTTGAAAGTATTTCTTCTATAGGAATAAGTAGCTTTTGCAAGTGGCAATAGTATCTATTATAAAAACTTTGTGTAGAAATATGTTTAGAAAAATTTTGCGTTTATAGGTTCAATTAAATAAAAAAGAAGGGTGTTCAGGAGTAACGAAGGTATGAATCCATCCCTTTAACTGCGGTGTGAGACAATGGGTCGAGAGAGTCCGGCTGTGGGGTCAAAAGACCTCCCTTAACCAACCTCTGTCGATTCTTTTTTTTTTTTTTTTTTTTTAATTGCCGGCAACCCGGGCGTTTATTACAGTAACAATATAATACAAGAAAAGTCTGTAACCCGTCTCACTAGACGATGTCTGTTCTGAGACGGTTACATAAATATGCGTGCATGAACATATTAATACACAATTAGCATATTAAAACATATTAATCCTATAAACACGTACACACAAACATAACATACATACACAAACGTATACGCATGCATGCAGTATTCAGTTTTATTAAATTTAAGAGTTTAGATAGCATCTAAAAACAATAACATTTCAACAAAATAATATAAAGTATTAAACTAGACATGGGTAAAACATAAACAATATTAATAAGAAAGCATAAATCTCTAAAAATTTAAATATCGCATATATGCAAAGAGAGAGTCAGGATTAGACTAAGATGGGATAATTAGTAACTTGGTGATGCATTCCCTTTTTTTGTGTAGTAACCAAGTGTTGAAATATTTATAGAACCCTTTTAGGTTTTTTTGATTCAAGCAAAAAGTGGTTTCTTTTAGGAATGTGTTGTAAATGAGGGGTGCGAGGTAGGATTCGTGCTTTTTGGCAAAGGTTGATTTAATTTTTGGGACAAGAAGTTGATTATGCGTTTTTGCTCTTGTATTTTGTGGGTGAGTTACGTGGCATGGTGAGGATTTTATGCAGTTAATTTGAATGATCTTTTTAATGAATAGTTTCCTTATACCTAGTATATTATTTGTAATTAGGAGATTTTCCGTTGGATGCAGATAGGGTTTTTTGAACATGATCCTAATTAATGTTTTGTGAGTTGAGTTAAGCGGCTTAATGTACTTGTCAGCGGCTCCCCCCCAGGCCGAAATACCGTAAGTTAAAAGGCTTTGACATAGAGCGTAGTAAACATTTTTTAATTGTTTTGGTGACATGATGTTCCTTATCGTTTTAAAAATGAATGATAGTTTTCGGATTTTCTTTATGAGTAAGTTAATATGACATTCCCAGTTTAATTTATGGTCCACTGTTAAGCCTACATACTTGACATTATCTGTATGTTCCATTTTGAGGTAACATAAGGGTGGAGGTATAAAGGCGAAAGGGTTTTTGGTTGCCCAGTACTGGTTTTGCTGAATGTAAGGTATTTTGTTTTAGAGATGTTTAAGGTCAGTAAATTATTGTCGAGCCAATTTTTTATTTCTAACATGCCGGTTTCCGCACTTTTGAATGCCTTTTCCCAACTTGGAGCTTTGAATAGAATTACCGTGTCATCTGCATAACTGATAACCTTATATTCGATAGAATCCATTTTAATATCGGTAAGTTCATTTATGTAAATGAGAAATAGAATAGGACCTAGGACGCTACCTTGAGGGACACCATACTTGATTTCTTCCGGATCACTGTAGCATTTATTTAGTTCTACTATTTGTTTTCTATTTTTAGTATAGCTAATGAACCAGACGAGCGGCGGTCCATTGATACCATTATTTTTAAGTTTCTCGTACAGAATGTCGTGAGAGATAGTATCAAAAGCCTTGGCCAGATCTAGAAAGACTCCGATTACTTTGGCTCCTTCATCTGTGTTTTTAACAATGTAATTAGTTAATTCAGAAATAGCCTGTTCAGTACTCATTTTAGCTCGAAAACCGAATTGACAATTTGAGAGTGAGTTATGTTTATCGAGGTAGGTTAAAAGTCTTTTTTTCATTGCTTTTTCCAGGATTTTCGATAATGAATTTAATAGTGAGATAGGTCTGTAGTTAGAAATTAGGGTTTTGTCTCCAGATTTGTGAATTGGCTTTATAATGGCAATTTTTAGTTTATCCGGAACAATCCCTTGGCTGAAACTTTGATTGAATATGTGCAGAAGAGGTAAAGCAATATGTTCATGCAGATTAATCAAAATTTGGTTTGAGATTTTATCCGGGCCCTTCATCACGAGAGACTCATTTGCCGGCTAGATCTAGACAAACCTCAACCCATGAACCCGGGTGCTTAGTCACCAAACGAAGCAAACATCTTGAGGTATGGCAGAGGTGTTGGTTATCCAATAAATGGTTTTCGGGGTGGCGGTACCCATACCCGCTACCCAAATTCTTAATTGAATACTAAAATATGAACGATTCGGACAATTGTCAGCATAAATCTGCCCTGATGATATCCAAAACGTTGGCTAAAGAAGGAGGTAGCACAACACGGCATACTATCCCAAAAATAAATCACTATATTATTATTATTTAATTGTACTAAGCAAAACTGTAGGTAAGACGTTTAAATTCACTAGCGTAAAACAAACGTTTCCAATTTTGAAAATGAAGATAACATCAAAGTAAAAGTTCTAGAGGTCATTGAACCGGAGTTACAGACCGTAATTAAAATGACCCCCTTTCCTGTTTACAGCGGTGAGGGGGTCGCATAACTTTTCGTAAATCGCCTCAGGAGCGTTTGCACCGTAAGATCTGTATTGTCTACGGTTGATCTGTGCATAAACTGCTTAAGTGTGACAGGTCTGATGGGATTGTATGGAGAGCGTTATTGGGCGTGCGATGATGTTTTATCTTTTATAGCAGAGCTGTGTGTGGCACCCGTCTATTGGCATTATTCCATATATTATTGTAACTAATATCTTCATTTATTTCGGTGTGGAATTCCTCAAAATAAAATCATTAAAAGCTTTACAACTGTCTTCCAATTATTATATTGCATGATTTTATTATAACATATTCTTCTTCAAAAGTATTGAAAACACGTACGAGATATAGTGGGTTCTGTTTTTGCTGTTTTGAGTGACGTTTCACGAATTAACAATTGTATGGTATTAGACATTTTAGTGTATACTTGTATACAGAACCAGGGCCGCAGACTACCAAGACATGATAAATTATTGTAATTAGCTTCATGTAGTACTGAGCACCTCATACAAGCACTACAAAATTTGACATTGAATGTTACATACAAAAACATTAAATTGATATTACGCCACCTTACAAAATATATTTGCGCGAACTCTTTTTATTTGTATTCCTACTAACGTTTTGAGATGGTGAGGTGAGGCTACCCCCTTCCCATCAGAATACCTCATAAACTTATTCTGAAATCCTGTCTTATCCAACGCCACATTGCACATTGCACCACAAGTTCAGCCTGGGTCAACCCACAAGGTCTGTAGATCATTAACAACGATAACACTTCATTGTTGTACACAAGGACATTTACAAGGGGGTTTGGGGGTATGGTTAGGCATTGTAATATGTTTTTTGTTCTTTATTTGCTCGAAAAAATAATTAAATATCACAAGAGTGGTGATTGACACACTCTTTGGACTAGCAGGGACACTAAAATGATTCGAAAAACTGCTAAATTATCATGATCGGCGTCAATGGATCAGAGATGTAGTCATTTGTCAATTTGGAGAAAAGTGCAGTGTAAAAATGTATTTATTTTTAAAAATAGTTTTAAAACAAGTGAAAATAACTGTCATCACCTGTTTTTTGAATATTTAGTTTTCGTTTTGAATTCTAATTAAGTTGTATGAGGTTGACAACTGGCTTGTGCTTGTACTGTAAATTACAAAGATTTGGACTGATCATAATTTTAAGCGGATGAAATTACGAGGAAGCTTCCCACGTTTGCAGAGAACAACATCAAAGGTTAGTGAAACTGTTTTTTCCACTGAGACTTTGTCAGGTCGCCATTTCTTGTGATATTTTTGTTCGCGCAAGTTAGATTCATAATCAATAATATATTTTTGAGTATTAAGCTCAGAGAGTCTGCAGTTATTTACACACCCCAGACAAGCATATTATAATACAGGGTAAAAACTCCCCCCCGTCGGCATCAATATAGCGTAGGAAAAAAGAGAATAGTGATCTCTTCTTGAAAAATATAACAATATTATTTGCACCATCCCTTTTATCAAAGTGATGTAAATGATTAGTTGTGATAAATAGAGGTCTCCTTTCCCTCCTTTCCCCCAAGATCGAACTCCCCCTTTGTGAACGCTCCAACCCTCTTAGATGTAACATTGAATTGTTATTCACAAAGTCTTAACAAACTTTATACTGATTTCTGAGTGTTGTTAGTATTGTAACTAAACAATAATATATTCCCAATGATTTTGTAAAGATAATTTTAGGGATGTATCGAATTGTTTACTAGAATTCTATCAGCTGGGTTTGACGAACTAACAAACAGTTTGAAAACAAGCGAACAGATTGTAAACAGACGTCAACAGAATAATAAACCTCTTTACTCTGCAGATGTAGACAGAAGATCATATTCTGCTCGTTGACGACCTTTGAGGCTCAGCAGTTAATGACTTGGGTCTGAGGAGCGATTCTATATCTTTTATGGATACGGAAAAGATTCCTTACGGAATCGGCTGTCAAATTTGTGTGATTTTCTATGGCTTTCAATTGATTTTGTCCAGGAGTGACGGAGCTATGAATCTATCGCTCCCACTGCGGTGCAAAGCGATGTTCCTAGAAAGTCCTGCTGAAGAGGTCAAAACCCTTCCCCGAGCAGTCTCTCCCGATCCGTCTTGCCATTCAGTTGGTGGACAGACGCATCCACCGCCAAGACCCAGACAAACATCATCCCCTCCCTAAATCTATATTAAGTGAAATAACTAGATAGGGATATAATGTAAAAAGGCCATTATTATCTTATTTCTTAAGTCCCCAGTTATATAAAATAAAAACTTTATTTCTGATTTCCTAGCAAAGTTTTTGCCTAGTATTATTGCTTATGCAATTTTTTTCATAGGTTCGCACCAACGAAAGGTATTAATAATTTTAATTTTATTCAAGGCTCCTTAGTAAGCGTTCAAAAAGAAGAAGAAGATGGTTTGAAAGGGAGATATGTAAATATGAAAGTTAGGGGGAGTGTGCTTATAAAAAAAAATTATTAAAAAATTTAATAAAACATAACTCGTTTAAAACAGAGCAAAAATCTTTAAAAAATGCCCAAGTCGCATTTAATGATACACTATGATTTTTTCATGCCTATAACATATTAAAAAAACAGAACAAAATGTGTTTTCAATAATTTTAAGAAAGAATTTTTTTCTATCGAGGGAAGTTCATAAATAATACTAAGCCGCCGCTATTCGAATTTCGACCGATTTCTTACATATCTCCCTTAAACATTTGAAGTTTTTAAGCTCTTAAAAAAATATATGTTATTTTTGAAGATATTATCTAGATGTGTTCCACGCCGAAACGCAAATTATATGAAATTCCCTCGATAGAAAAGAATCGCAAAGTATGCTCCGAAAATTTTTCAAAACAAGTCTGTTTCTATTATTTTACAAATTATATTTGTGAAAAAATTCACAGTGTTTCTTTAAATGATACTTAAGATACCTTTCACAAAATTTTTGCTCTATTTTTAGCGCGGCTTCGCTCGCACGGTATTAGGGGAAATTGCTGTAACGCTTGCACTTATCAATTATCACCCCCTTCTCCCTACCGCTTTCCATACATTCATTATCGATACGTTCAATTTTCAAACAGCTCGCATGTCACCTAAATTTCATAATGCCAGAGCTCACTAGTAGTAAAAAAAGAATTATCCAAGTCGTTCGGAAGTTATGCACGTACAACATTTCCAAGATTCGTTTTTATTTATATAGATAGATAGATATTAACTATGACGCTTGAAATTAAAAAAATATATCAATATCCACGGCAACGATTTGTTTTCTGACGTTAGCAATAACTCGCTTATGTAAGCGACAGAGAACGTATAATAAATGTAATATATTGATATTTATAATTTCATAACGCCAGAGCTTACCATTAAATACAGTCTATACTACTCGCATATAATGTAGCTTTCTCATGGTGAAAGAATTTTTAATATCATTTTATTGGTTTATGCATGAAAGCGTTTATAATATTACTATAGAAATATTGCATATTATTTATCTTCAAAAATAGAACTATTTCTTTTTGGATCTTAAAAACATTGTTTTCAAGAGAAATATGTCATAAATAGGTAGGAATTTGGAATGAGAGGGTTGAAGAATTTTAATAATATATATATTTTTAATGGAATTAGTTAGCTTCTTTGAAAATTAAACTAAAAATAAATTATTTTTATAAACTAAAATGAATGGGTATTTGCAAAGATAATAGAGGTATTTCGATTCGTGAAAATCTTCAAATCTTTCAAATATCTAGATATTTTTTTTTTTGTCAAAATTCGCAGTTTTTTGACATATTTTTAATGAAAACGGCATTTTTGACGGCCTCCGTGGTCCCGAGGCAAGACTCTCGACTCACAATCCGAAGGTCGCGGGTTCGAACCCGGCGTGCGCAAATAAATTTTATTTGATTAATTTGTGTTATTTCACAATTTATTCATTTAAAATAATATATAGTATATTTGCGGCACGTTCCAGAGTGGAAGATACTATCAGTATCGCCCTGGTGTAAGACCACCATTCAGAATTGAAACGTTGCTTGAAATGGCTTTAGCCGTGTTTAGTGACCAGATCTGAATAGCCAGGTACTTCCCTACCTTCCTCTTCCCTATCTCCTTCCCCTCCCCACTACCTTCAGCCTCACAACATACCCCGATTGGGGATGCCATAGTCTCACTGGCTCCAGACGGGAGCAGTTGAGACTCTTGTGCGGTATTAACTGTAAAAAAAAAAAAAAAAAATCCACAAATAAATTGTTTTTCATATTATTTATTATATCCGACAGTTGATTGAATTTACAGTTATCATCAAATATTTATCCCGAGTGCTTGTTCCCTAACTTAACTGTCTCACGAAAAATATGTTTTTCTAAATATTTCGCTTTGTGAAAACGCTACTCGATTATTGTAGGTATTGTTCCCATAATCAGTTTTCATAGTCTCTTGGGAGTACAATACAATGTTTAGAGTAGTTTATCCGACATGAACCGAATGCATACTTCAGGCAAGAAGTAGATACTATATTAACACCACGAGTATTAAAAGCTACTATTAACTTACGTAATTATTAACTTACGAAAATAATGTTGTTAAAATTGTACACCTTTCAAAAGTTCTTGATATTCTGTTTTTTATCGAATCGTGGTTGAATTTCAGAACCCAGCTTTTTTTTACATTAACTCCACACAGGAGGCCATGAGGAAAATCATTTCCCTCAGAGCCTGTGTCATCTGGGATGCTGTGTGGAGGGTCTTTTTGAGGAGAGGAAGGAGTGAACAATGGTCTTGAAGAGACCCATGTTGCAGAAGGGAGGAAACACAGATACCGGCAAATCGTTTCACAGCCGAGCTGTCGAACTCAAGAACGAGTCGAAAAAACGACTCGTTCTCATGTGACAAGTGTCAACCGTGTACATATGTTGCGCGCGTTTGGCGTGTCTCTCGACTACGCACCGGTGCCGAAGGGATCAATGCCGCTAGTTCCTCAGAGCATCTTCCATTGAAATACCGGTAGAACATGGATAGCATTTCCACCCGACGCCTGTGCTCTAAAGATTGCAATCCGTTCGTTAAGGTGGAGAGAATCTATCAAACGGACCGCCCGTTTCTGCACAGAGTCGAGGGTATTTTTCAAGTATTTTGGAGCTCCAGACCAGAGGTGGCTGCCAAAAATTCAACCCTGGGGCGCACTTGTGATTTGTACAGGGTAAGCAGTTGTGTACTATTAAAGTATCTGCGGGCCCTGTACAGTACGCCCAGTTTTTGAGAGTCTAACTTTATTCTGGCTTCGATGGAGCCCCCGTACCTCTGGTGATCACTTATAGTTACACCAAGCATATCAATGGAGGGTCTGTTCGGAAGATTGCTTCCATTGAATGAGACTAGATCTAGACTAGAGCTTCGCCCTACGCGCCGCGCCACATAAACATCTGTGTATTTGAAAATTCAAACAAAACTACCATTGTTATTCGGTTTGAATTCAAGAATTTGTCAAAAGATGTCGCCACTTCCGTCAGCAGGTCGCACGGGGTCGTGCTCCGGGCAGGTATAAGTGCTACGAATTTGTGAATTTGAAGTATCTCTCGGGATGGAAAGATGGACGGTTATACTCAGTTGTGAATAATGGTATCAAGCGACTATGTATTACATTTGACGTCATTGCCTATCCCGCTTACCTTGTCCCGTGACTAGCTAACACTGGATGACAATGGATCCGAAGAAAGGGCTATTTTCGGAACCAGTTCTTTTGGGATTTTTAAAATGGTTACCAATAATAACTGGGCGAAGTCGAACCAAAAGACACCCGCAGGGCCTAGCAGCAAAAACCTGTGAAACGTCCTGCTTCGGATTATTTTAAGCGGAAGTGGCGCCCTCTGTTATTTTCAAAAAGAACCAATGAGGTTTTCAAGCAGAATCTTTAATTGAAAAATATCGCAATTGTACATTTTATATTATATCCTTATATGCGTCATGCCTTTAATATATATTTTTTTAATTTGAATACCCTCAAGAATCCCAGCTGCACCCGTCTGGAGACAGTGAGACTATGGCATCCCCAAATTAGGATAAGTTATGAGGCTGAAGGTAGTGTGGAGGGGAAGAAAATGAGGAAGAGGAATGTGGGGAAGTACCTGACTATTCAGATCTGGTCACCAAACATGGCTAAAGCCATATAAAGCAACGTTTTAATTCTGAATGGTGGTCTTACACCAGGGCGATACTGAGAATATCTTCCACTCTGGAACGTGCCACAAATATATATTATTTTTAAAAAGGGATTCGATCCCGTGACCTTCGGATTGCGAGTCAAGCTCCTTACCTCTCGTCCACGGACACCGTCGTGTAATGTATCTAATAAAGTGTTAAAGCCCAGATCAAGTGTAAAAATAAATAAACAATTTAATTTATTATTTTCATAAAACAATTACGTACATATAACCTGGAATTTTAAATTCTCCACAATAGGATCATCTTCTGAAGAAAGGTTTGAGTTATTATTAAGTTGTTTTTTAAGCCAATTAATAAAAGATTATAACTTGTTATGTATTTAAAAATATCCTTCCAAGACCTCCTTGAAAGTAATTTATTACGTTGGGTGTCTCCTTCGCAAAATAATAAAGACATAGCCATGACGGTTAGAAATATTATCAAACGGTTTTTATTAGATATTATGAAAAAAAAATACAATTTAATATTATCAGAGAAAAACGACCTTCGCCGCAGAGTTGTAGTTCTCCTAGTTGTAGTATCAGACGGCCGACATTTGACGGCCTCCGTGGTCCCGAGGTAAGACTCTGGACTCACAATCCGAAGGTCGCGGCTTCGAACCCGGCGTGCGCAAATAAATTTTATTTGATATTTGTGTTATTTCACAATTTATTCATTTAAAATAATATGTAGCACATTTGCGGCACGTTCCAGAGTGGAAGATACTATCAGTATCGCCCTGGTGTAAGACCACCATTCAGAATTGAAACGTTACTTGAAAATGGCTTTAGCCGTGTTTAGTGACCAGATCTGAATAGCCAGGTACTTCCCCACCTTCCCCTTCCCTGTCTCCTTTCACTCCCCATTACCTTCAGCCTCACAAAGCACCCCGATTGGGGATGCCATAGTCTCACTGGCTCCAGACGGGAGCAGTTGGGACTCTTGTGCGGTATTAACTGTAAAAAAAAAAAATCAGAGTTGTAAGATCCTTGTCTCTTCCCGACTTCCCTCCTTGCCGCTAAACTATACGAAATACACTTATTGTAATTTTTTTTTTCAAATTTCATAACGTCTGAGCCCATCATTGTTTATATATATATATATATATATATATATATATATATATATTTATACCCTCTCGTACTAAGTTGATCTTTCGTGACGGTAGACCAGTTTTTAGTTGATCCGTTTGCTCTTGTTGATCCAAGCGGATAAGTTGATCTATTACCGAAGCTGGCATACATATGTGGATCCTTATAGATCAACTTAAGTCATCGAGATTTAGCTCTAAGCCACGCCCATTTTTCGGTGGCTTATACATTTTACACGTTTTGTCTATGTTGATCTTATATAAATGACCAATCAGAGAGGGAAGCATTCTGATTGGTCATAAAAAACATGTACCTATATGGAACATTACGGTTCATTTGTTGATCTGATATATATTGCGCGTTCTAGGGCTACCAAAGAGGTGTGAGATTATTGCAGGGCTGCGACATACTCAAAATTATGTATTATTATTATTTGACAATAAATATTTTCGGTAGTACGAAGTGCGGCAAAAAAATTATACGGAGAGGGAAGAGACGAGGGAGGAGGAAGGTGGGAAAGGTGTAAGGGAACGGGGCGCATGGGAAAAGACATGCAGGGAGAATCAATTTGAGTGAGTGAATTATACCGCCGCCCAAGGAACCATTGGACAGGGAGTTGGACAGGGGGAGGGGGAAGGGGGGGGATGGAATAGAAATTGCTTAAGTAAGGACTAATTGAATGATAATAAATGAGGAATTACAATTTGGGAATACAGGGTACCCCCACCCCGGGAACCATTGACTGGAAAACCAACACCTCTGCCATAGGTCACCCCAGGGGGAGGGGGAAGTAGAGTAGGGGGGTAGGGGGTAGGGGGTAGGGATAGGGGGGGGTATGGTGGGGGTGTAGGTGGGGTGAAGGGGGTGTAGGGGGGTGAAGAAATAGATTTAGTAAGGACTAATTGTATAATTGTAGACGAGTAATTCCAGGGGAGTGGGAAGGGCGGAGGTGGGTGGTGGGGGAGGGGGGTAGATGGTGGGGGTAGGGGGGGTAGGGGGGGAAGATCATTGCGTTTGGTGACTAAGCAGGGGTGCCCGGGTTCGTGGGGTGAAGTTTGTCCAGGTCTTGGCGGCGGATGCGTCTGGCCACCTGCGACGTGGCGGACTGGGTCAAGAACGCTTGGTTGAGGGAGGCATTTTAACATTTTGAGCCTGACTCTCTCGACCCATCGACTTGCAACTCTGGCCCTATGGCACCAAACAGACTGAAATTTTGGATTCTTACTTAAGAACACGGTCTGTACACGAATCAATAAAAAATCTTCGAAAAGTATAATTTTACTAACGAGAGTTTTACGCTGTATATAAGTTGTTTTTTTTTTAGCAAATACTCAAAAATTTGGGCCATCATCCACCAAACAGACTGAAATTTTCGATTCTTACTTTAAAGCACGGTCCGTACAAAAAATCTTCCAAAAGTATAGTTTTAAGAAAACTCATCGTTTGGAGATATTTGTTTTTACACTTGCGATCGGTCACAACTTTGGCCCTAAGGCACCAAACACACTGAAATTTTGGATTCTTACTTTAGAGCACGGTTTGTACACGAATCAATAAAAAAATCTTCCAAAAGTATAATTTTACTAACGAGAGTTTTACGCTGTATATAATTTGTTTTTTTTAGCAAATACTCAATAATTTGGGCCATCTTCCACCAAACAGACTGAAATTTTGGATTCTTACTTAAAAGCACGGTCCGTTCAAGAATCAATCAAAAAATCTTCCAAAAATATAGTTTTAAGAAAACTCATCGTTCGTAGGTTATTAGTTTTTACACTTGCGATCGGTCACAACTTTGGCCCTATGGCACCAAACAGGACGATTATTTTGGATTCTTACTTAAAAGCACAGTCTGAACGAGAATCAATAAAAAATTTTTCCAAAAGTATAATTTTACCAACGAGAGTTTTACGCTGTATATATTTTGTTTTTTTTTTTAGCAAATACTCATAATTTGGGACATCATCCACCAAACAGACTGAAATTTTGGATTCTTACTTAAAAGCACGGTCCGTACAAGAATCAATCAAAAAATCTTCCAAAAGTATAGTTTTAAGAAAACTCATCATTTGAAGATATTTGTTTTTACACTTGGAATCGGTCACAACTCTAGCCCTATGGCACCAAACACACTGAAATTTTGGATTCTTACTTAAGACTACGGTTTGTACACGAATCAATAAAAAAATCTTCCAAAAGTATAATTTTACTAACGAGAGTTTTACGCTGTATATAATTTGTTTTTTTTAGCAAATACTCAATAATTTGGGCCATCATCCACCAAACAGACTGAAATTTTGGATTCTTACTTAAAAGCACGGTCTGTACAAGAATCAATCAAAAAATCTTCCAAAAGTATAGTTTTTAGAAAACTCATCGTTCGTAGGTATAGGTTTTACATTTGCGATCGGTCACAACTTTGGCCCTATGGCACCAAACAGACTGAAATTTTGGATTCTTACTTAAAAGCACAGTCTGTACAAGAATCAATAAAAAAATCTTCCAAAAGTATAATTTTACTAAGGAGAGTTTTACGCTGTATATATTTTGTTTTTTTTTAGCAAATACTCATAATTTGGGACATCATCCACCAAACGGACTGAAATTTTGGATTCTTACTTAAAAGCACGGTCCGTACAAGAATCAATCAAAAAATCTTCCAAAAGTATAGTTTTAAGTAAACTCATCATTTGGAGATATTTGTTTTTACACTTGGAATCGGTCACAACTCTAGCCCTATGGCACCAAACACACTGAAATTTTGGATTCTTACTTAAGAGCACGGTTTGTACACAAATCAATAAAAAAATCTTCCAAAAGAATAATTTTACTAACGAGAGTTTTACGCTGTAAATAATTTGTTTTTTTTAGCAAATACTCAATAATTTGGGCCATCATCCACCAAACAGACTGAAATTTTGGATTCTTACTTAAAAGCACGGTCTGTACAAGAATCAATCAAAAAATCTTCCAAAAGTATAGTTTTTAGAAAACTCATCGTTCGTAGGTATAGGTTTTTACATTTGCGATCGGTCACAACTTTGGCCCTATGGCACCAAACAGACTGAAATTTTGGATTCTTACTTAAAAGCACAGTTTGTGCAAGAATCAAACAAAAAAAATTCCAAAAATATAGTTGTTAGAACACTCATCGTTTTTCAGGGTACGTTTTACACTTGGAATCGGTCACAACTCTAGCCCTATGGCACCAAACACACTGAAATTTTGGATTCTTACTTTGGAGCACGGTTTATACACGAATCAATAAAAAAAATTCCAAAAGTATAATTTTACTAACGAGAGTTTTACGCTGTATATAATTTGTTTTTTTTAGCAAATACTCAATAATTTGGGCCATCATCCACCAAACAGACTGAAATTTTGGATTCTTACTTAAAAGCACGGTCTGTACAAGAATCAATCAAAAAATCTTCCAAAAGTATAGTTTTTAGAAAACTCATCGTTCGTAGGTGTAGGTTTTTACATTTGCGATCGGTCACAACTTTGGCCCTATGGCAACAAACGGACTGAAATTTTGGATTCTTACTTTAGAGCACGGTTTGTACACGAATCAATCAAAAAATCTTCCAAAAGTATTATTTTATTAACGAGAGTTTTACGCTATATATAAGTTGTTTTTTTTTAGCAAATACTCAATAATTTGGGCCATCTTAGAAAAACTATTTATTTACCGATCTGCATTAAAAGAATTAATATCGCATTACAATTTTTCTTAATATTAAATAATAACAAAAATTATTTCACGTATGAAAATTGTCTTTTTTAGTTTTCTGAAGGCTTCACTCCTACCGGTACCGAAGGATTAATTTAATTATGTATTTATTAATTAATAATTACATGTTATACTTAAACAAAATTACTTATTACAAGAATAAATAATTACTAGATATACACTCAAAAAGAAGGCAACGTGCCCGCTTTCTTGTAGTTGGAGACACTCAGACATGTTTCAACATGTTTTTTTGTTTTAGAACCGGCGGGTTGAGGAGCTGTGGGGAGAGGGCCCGCCAAAGTGGGTATGGCGGTGAGCGGGGAGGGAAAGGTGATGGAGAGAGGAAGGTGGGGAAATACCTGGCTATTCGGACCTTGTCACTAAAAACGGCTTAGGTCATTTCAAGTTAGCTTGGGGTACCTTTTTCTAATGAGAGTTTTACGCTGTATATAAGTTGTTTTTTAAAGCAAATACTCAATAATTTGGGTTATCCTAGAAAAACTATTAAGTTATCGATCTGCATTAAAAGAATTAATATCGCATTTCTCTTTTCTTAATATTAAATAATAAAAATATATATTTCACTAATGAAAATTGTCTTCTTAAGTTTTCTGAAGGTTTCACTTCTACCGGTACCGAAGGATTTATTTTATTATGTATTTATTAATTATTAATTACTTATCGTACTTAAATAAAATAACTTATTACTAGAATAAATTATTACTAGAAATACTCTCAAAAAGAACGTGACGTGTCCGCTTTCTTGTAGTTGGACTCAGACATGTTTCTACATGTTTCCTTGTGTAGAGCGGTCACAAAGAGGAGACCAAATATACTATCTCATTCTCTCGCAAAGTTACTCCTATTAATGGATGTTTTTGTCTCTTTTTCGCTATTTTTCGTTTCATTGAGTTTCAAATCACAACGGTGCTAAAGAACTTTTCACTTAAAAAATGTGAACTCTTACTATCGAAAGTTTTACGCTGTATTTAATGTGTTTTGTAAAGCAAATACACAATAATTTGGGTAATCCTAGAAAAAACTATTAAGTTATCGACCTGCATTAAAAGAATTAATATCGCATTTCTCTTTTCTTAATAATAAATAATAAAAAAAAATATTTCACTCATGAAAATTGTCTACTTAAGTTTTCTGAAGGTTTCACTTCTACCGGTACCGAAGGATTCATATAATTTTGTATTTATTAATTATTAATTACATTTTGTACTTAAACAAAATAACTTATTACTAGTATAAATTATTACTAGAAATACACCCAAAAAGAACGCAACTTTTGATGGGGTTCTAACTTCACTTCACCTTGTTCTGAGATATGAGGTGTCAAAGTTTGCAAAGACGATTTCTCATAATCTATTTACCAATTTCCGATTTTGAAGTTGAAAATTGTTAAACGTATTTTAATTGAACATTTTTTGAAGGAAAGTATTTAAATAGGACGTATATTTACCCTTTTAGAACATACCTAAACATGCAAATAGAACCCTGTACAACCAGCTACGGCATAATAATACATTGCACAAGGTTCTAATTACATTTCACTAATGCAATTCCAAGCTACGTCCTATTTAAATATTTTCCATTTAAATACAATAAACTAAAATACTTTAACTAAAATTGTTAAATAGATTACGAAAATTCGTCTTTGGAAACTTAGAAACCTTAGAAAATGATAGAGAAGACACAGTTAGAACCCTATCCAAATAAAGTGACGAACCATAATGCGCCTCTTATTTAATATCAACTGTCAGATACAAGAAAAACAGAGAGTATAAGTGTAGTGAGAATGTAAAATGAATTATTATTGAAAATGCTTGATGTTAGAACTTTGTCATACATATATCTACGAAAATACAACACGGATGGTTCTGAAAATTATTTTGGGTATAGAAATGAGCAAAAAAACTGCTTTGGCAATCAAAGGTCATTTTTGAAAAAAATGTCAGTTAGAACCCTATTTAAATGAGGTGACGAAATATCGGAAAGACAAAACAAAACATGTCGATTCTTTGTTGGAGCGAATGTAAACAAATGATCTGCGTCATCGCATCATCACGTGATCGACACGTGATGACCACTTGCTCTGCTAATGCTACATGTCTCGCTCTAATACTGTTGAGTTCAACGTATGGTAGTATGTGTTCCGCACAACTACTCAGAACAATAAGTTCATAGGAAAAGACAGAAAGGAGCAATTACTTTCATCCGTTAATATTTGTGCGTAGCTGGTGAAAGGCCCTTTTGATTAGTTTGTTAACATTAGCAGTTACCAAGTAGCGAATAGGTGGACGGTTTCAAGATGGGCGGCCTTCAAAATGGTTTCATGCCAACTGAGAATAAAGTCAACTCAACAACTCCTTGAAAAGTCAATAAGAGCTATGAAATTTTTTTTTAAATAGCCGATAATCCTAACCTAACGTAACCTATTTAACCCTTCAAAATTTTGGCGTATTTTTCAGATGGTCAAAATCTTTCCGCTTTACAAAGAAATGCAAATAAATGGAATATTTCTGAACATACCCCAAAACTAAAAACTGTTTTTGAAAGGTCATGAAATACGCTTCCAAATTTTTTAGTTCAAAATAAACAGATAATTTTTTAAATATAAAATTTT
Source organism: Glyphotaelius pellucidus (assembly GCA_936435175.1). Lineage (NCBI taxonomy): Eukaryota > Metazoa > Arthropoda > Insecta > Trichoptera > Limnephilidae > Glyphotaelius > Glyphotaelius pellucidus. The sequence goes on along the minus strand of OW386559.1, from coordinate 17,408,906 downwards.
TTCATGCAAACATAAAAAAGTTTTAAAAATGGCTCACCTCACGCTTTTTTTAACTAAAATTACAAATAATGAAAAAAAAATAAAACATACATATTTTTTTAGACAAATGTATTATAAATGTTACTCTCACCTCTTTTTTTGTCTTTTCGTATAAAAATAATTGATAAATTATCAAAGTTACTAGGTTAGTTACTAGGTATTTACATGTTACGTTAATTATGTTAATCGCACATGTTATGCCGAATATGTGTAAATAAATAAATAAATAAATAAATCTGGTAAACTTTTTTTTAAGGCATTATTTTATCAAAAATACAAGCTGGTTCCCGGCACGCGTTGCAATGCCATTCAAAGAAACGAATTGTTTCTCCCTGCACGTCCATTCCCTTGGGTCCCCGTTTTTTGTTGAACCCGGCATGCGTTGCAATACCACTTAAATTACTTTTTTTTTTTTTTTAAAAAGAAAGACAAACATTCCCGGGTTACGAATAACCCAACAATGTTTGAAAATCTCCTACTACCACCACAGAAAGCCGAAAATGTTGCTTGTGTTGTGATGGAGGACTTAGCCAGCCGAGGAATCGAACACGGGGCGCCCGGGTGGGATCCAAGCGCGATGCCCACTCAACCACTGACTGGTCAAATAAAGATATTGTTTCTCCCTGAGTGTTCTTTCCTATTCATCCCCGTTCCCCTTCCCCCCCTCTTCCCCTCTTGCGATCCCCTTCCACCTTCTTTGCTTTTCGCACTCCCCTTTTCCGCTTCGCTCCGTCCCGCGAACCCCCCCCCCCCCCCCCTCCGCTGTCCACTTTCCCGACTTCCCCCTCCTTCGACCCTTTCTCCCGCGAATCTTTCCCCCTTCATTCCCCTCCGCCAGTCCTGGATTCCCCTCCCCCTCCCGCCTACCCTCCCTGCCGCTAAAATACATGATATACACTAGCTTTTCCAAACAACTTGTGCACCACTTACTTTTTTTTTTATAGTAATTTCATAAAACCAGAGCTCACCAGTGTTCATAGAAACACTTTTCTGCTAAAATTTAATGTTATGTAGAAATTTTGAGTAAATCCATTTACTAAACTGTGTTCTATACATTCAGTGTCATTGAAAAAAAACGGTTTCACGACGGTTGGTCCGGCGACAATTGATCCTCCGACAATTGGTCCGCGACAGTTGATCCCTCCGAGTCCGAGGGATCAAATGTCCGAGGGATCAAATATCCGCCCAATGTCCATGTCCATCCAATTGTCCGAGGGATCAACTGTCGGGGAGTCAACTGTCAGGGGATCAATTGTCCGAGGTATCAACCGTCCATCAGATCAACTGTCGGGGGATCAACTGTCAGGACTGTATTATATAACTGTCAAATTATTAACTTATTTTCATTTTATGTTTTAATTGGGTACCTACTTAATATGTTAGCACATTTTATTTATATTTTTTTCTTTGAGATCTTTAATTTACTCTCATAAATTATAACATTATAATTGTTTACGAAATATGATGGCAGACTGGGATTGCTCTGCTCTCCCAGTCCTGCTGAAATAAAAACTTTGATAAAAATACAATTATAAAACAAACGTTCGGCAATAACTAAGGAAAGTGATAATTCGTGTAATTATAACAATTATATTATTATAATTTTCTGCATCATTCATTTACTTGCGCACGCCATAATTTGAACTTGCGACTTCTGAATTCTTAGTCAAGGATCGTAAAGCAACGCATTTTCATAAAATAATACAAACTTATAAAAAAAAAATTATTTGCGCACGCCATAATTTTAACCTGCGACTTCTGAATTCTTAGTCAAGGATCGTAAAGCAACGCTTTTCGTAAAATAATACAGACTTATCAAAAAAATTACTTACGCACGCTCTAATTTGAACTTGTACTTGACACGCAGTAGAAGTGAAACCTTCAGAAAACTTAAGTAGACATGAGATCCCCCCCCCCCATTCCCCACCTCCTGAGGTGACCTATGGCAGAGGTTGGTTATCCAGTAAATGGTTCCCAGGGCGGCGGTATAATTGATATCGCCTCCTTCACTCACTCACTCCAATTGATTCTCCCTGCATGTCCTTTTCCGTGCGCCCCATTTCCTTCCACCTTCCCCGCCTTCCCCCTCCCTCGTCTCGTTCGTTTCCTCTCCATGAAATTTTTGGCCGCATTTCGTAATAGTTATATGGTGTTAAAGGTGGATCAACTTGGCTTCTAACTTCTTACTGGATCAACACACTACGGGAAGAGGCCAATATATATATATATATATATATATAGAAATCTTCGCGGGCATGCGTACAACAAATCACCAAAGTATCATCGCAACCGGATAAATTCTATAGGAAATAATTTCATAACGCCAGAGCTCACAATGTATTGCCCTGGTGGGAAATCACCATTCACAGTCGAAACGTTGTTTGAAATGGCCTTAGCTGTGTTTGCATATACGAAAAACCCCGCTTTCATTTTCCCTATCTCCTCCCCTTCCTCACTACCATATGCCTCGCAACAACATCCCTATTATTTTTTTTATTTTTTTTACATTTGCTCCACACGGAAGGCTCTGAGGAAAATAATTTTTCTCAGGGCCTTTGTCATCTTTGGGGTTGCTGTGTGGAGGGTTTTTTTAAGTAAGAGGAAGGAGAGGAGAGTTCTGGGAAGAAAAAGGGTTTATGGGGTGAGCAGGAATCTGGGGCTCAGTGTGTCTTGGTCATCCGCCTCCATGACCTAGACAGACCTCACTCCACGAACCTGGGCACCTCGGCTAAATCACCAAACGTAGCGAACCACTTGGGGTAACTTATGGCAGAGGTGTTGGTTATCCAATAAAGGTTCCCGGGGCGGCGGTACCCATTCCCACCTCCCAAATTTGGGATGCCATAGGATGGGTGGATCAGTTGGGATCCCTTGGGCAATACGTACCCCGATTGGGGACAGTTGTGATTAAATGGGTTTCCATATTCATATAAAAATCATTTTTATATGTGCCTTTTTTAGTGCGTAGAACAAAGCGACTGCTCCAATTAAAACTGCAGTAACTCACTTTTTATCATTTTACAGGAGAGCGATTTTAAAGTTCAAAAAATTCTGCATAATCTTAGATGGGTGTTTTGAATTCTATTTAAATGGAATAAGTATGGTTTGTTAATACTCTTTCTAACTGTTTAATATTTTTTTAGTATTTTTCTCAAATTAGCACTAATTTAAAGGGTTTTTGGACTTACTGCTGTTTTCCTCGGAGTTTATATAAAATCAATAGGTAGTATGTTGAGGTACTTCTTTGTTACAGGGAAACAAATTATAGATGTAGCGATGAGCTGCTTTATTTTAACACTAAAAAACATTAAAATTCCACACAGTTGAGAGTTTTTCAATAGTTGTTATGGTGTCAGTATTTAAAAACAGCATAAAAAACATTTTTAGTTCGATCAACTGAAAAAAATAATATATTTGCTTAAAAACTGTTACCTACATAAACTATAAGAGATTCTTAAGTAATTACATAAAATTATAGAAGAAAAGGAGCATTATCAAATTTCATTTGCTTTCTGAATCATCAGACACATCATCGCTGGCATAAAAATGTCCAATGTAAGTTTTTTCAATGGAAAAAATTAGTGAAAGACAGAAACTATGGTAAGTCTTTGGAATTAGTACGCATAATGCTAGCAGATCTTTTATGTTTAAGTTTATCGATGTTTTGTTTTTGATTATACACAGCAACAGGTTAAACTAATCTGTCCAGTCGCCTGCCTCTTGTCCGTTTTTCTAAAATGATGGTTAGTGGTGCTTCCATGCCATACCTTATATACACCTCCAATGGATTATTGCATGTCGCAGATACATCGCGTACTTTATTTCATTTCACAACTGAATTATCGTTGGCTTTTTTTTCAATTTGTTTGCGAAATGAGTGACTTGAAATCCAAAAAGTATTCATAGCTCATTTCGTTAATTTCATATGCTAAACCCTTCACTTTCGCACATCGAATCAGCATGACCCGTTGTATAGGCATGTAAAATTTTCACCTTTTCTTGGATTTTCTTTTGTGGCAAGCATAAAATCACCCTCATTTATAGTGTGTCCTTTCTCCATAAAATGATGCGTATCGTCAATTTTGAGGGTTGGTGCAGTATATTCTAACATGGAAAACACATTTTGGTTTTGGTTCTGTCTACTGCAATTATCCGAATAGAATATAACTTTACGTATACTCTTTTGTTGAACTGAAATAAAATTTTTTAGTAAACATGTAACAATTTCAGATTCATGCCAAATAAAGCAGTGACCCTGTTTCTTTCCGATATCATAAATGATAAAATGTACATTGCGTTCTTTCTTTTGTAATAAAAACTACTCACCGACAGAGGTGTCTGTAAAACCTTTTGCAAAAAAATACTGCTTCGCGTAGCTGCAAATCAATTTCAGCGTTCTCTTTATCCGAATCTTTTAAGATCCTGCCCTGAACTTTATTTTTCTGGTGTATTTCGTAAGCATCTTTAAATAATACTTTTTCTTCTTCTGTAGCTATTATAAATTTCTCACACACCTGACACTGTCCTTTTTTAGTGTAATTATAATGGATATCAGAAGCATCTGAGCATTGTCTCAGTGTAGCAGATATTTCAATGCTTCTTTCTTTCTGCCAATCTAGATACAGCCTGTCCATTTTGAAAATGTTCAGATCTCTTTCTAGATAAAGCTTCTTAGACGATTTCCTGGTATAGTGTGACTCCACTACAGGAAAGGCTCGGATGTGTTCGTGTACCGAAACTTTGAATTCAGGGAGAATTTTATTAGATCTTGTGAGATGTATCCCATGCTGATCAAGCATTACTGTACCTCTTTCGTCAATTTTTCCACATGTAGTACCTATCATTCTATCAGAGATCCCCAATGTTTGCAAAAACATTGTTTGGCAAACCCGTTGTTTATTATTCTGATTTATGTTTAAATAATATTCTTGCAAAATTCCGTGCCTGGAGTTGTTACGGTTTGTAGCCGCAATTTGTTTCGGCACTAATTCCACGTGTTGACAAATAAAATTCCACTGCATGGCATGACTTTGTAATTTCCAGAATGCTACGAATATTTTTTTCGCGATTCTTCGTGCAAAGTATTCTTGCATTTAAAGCGGCAGTTTCATTTGCAATCTGATTCCATTTAACATCACCAAATATATCTCGAACAAAAACATTTCTATTAATTTGAAGCATTTAAAAATGTTATCATTTTTATGAAATAAGTATAGTGCTCAGAGTATCCATATTAGAAGTTGTTTTAGGAGCACGATAGAATAATCCTGTTTCCTCATTAAAAACAACATGAAATCAGGGGAGGTTGATCTACAAACACTCAATTCTATAGGTCTTGAATTACAACATTCATCAGCCTTCCAACCATCATCAGATTTCACTCCACTAAAATCTTGCTGATCTCCATAGGGACTCGAATAAGTCATCAGAAGTAGACTCCGTGTTATTATATTACAAAATGAACAAACAATATGTGAAAAATAAGAATTCACCGGCCGATTTTCGGGGAACAAGAATTTTGTATTAATAAGTCAGGTATGCCCCATACGTCATGCATATCTCTGGTAATGTTATAATATCGTGAAAATAAGCTTATGGGTAAATTTTTTAAATTATGTCCGAGATATGTTTACACTTACCAGGTTGCATTTTAGACCATAATGCTTTACCATTAGCTATTATTTTGGTAGTCCTACTGGAAATTCTCATGTTTAACACTTTCACGGTACAATTTTCTTTATATTTTCAATTTTATCATTACAATATGCAAACCGCAATGACTAAACATCAACTGTCAAACGCAATTCAAATGATGATATCGACATTTCTCCATGGAAAAAAGAAGTAAGTCTGACTTACGACGACAGAAAAATAAAAATCCCGATGAAAAGCGCAGTAACTCAACTTACTTCTTTAGTACATGGAAAACTAATGACATCGCGACTTACAACTATTTTTAAATGGTTTTTTCTCTCGGTGTATAACTGTTAGAGTAACAAAAGTCTTCTTGGCATGTAGATAAAAATTTACGAAACCCGAAAATATAACTAACTCAAAAACACCAAATTTTGAGTTACTGCAGTCTTAATTGGAGCCGTCGAAAGGTTCTCAACCTTATTTTGCGCACCGCCCACTTTGGGAATATTTTTTTTCTAGAGCCCCCCATTTTTTTACTTATGGGGGGGGGAGCTCAACTGTCACGGAATCAATAATTCGATTAAAAATATAAAGTGTCAATTCTTAAGAAAAAAAAAATCATATCATCCAATTTAATGTAGATATGAATAAAACGAAATCATTCAGTTCAATTTTGAAATTTCGCACACGTAATACAAATGATTACAATGCATACAATAATTAAAATTAAGCAACATTAAGGTTTGCTTTATTAGTACGTGATTAGCGTGTTTTTTGCCTTTTTAGACCATATTTTTTACCTGCCCCCGCCTTTACTGTGCCACCTCGACGCCCCCTAATTTTCTCTTGGTCTTCAACTGCCCCCCTGAAAGTCTGAAATGCCCACGTTGAGAACCTATGGTCTAGATTGAACTAAATAGTTCCTATCCATCAACCCCACAACATACCTAAAATGGGGATGATATAGTCCCATTAGCTTTCCGGGCAACTGCGAAAAAATACAAGTTAAATGTCTCATTTTTTCTTGATGAAAAATTCTAAAGTGATGACCCAATCTATCAAGGGAATTTAGCAAATGCTCATACAATGCACACGATAATAATTTAATAAAGAACAAATTTGGCCAAACAGTCAACGATCAGAATGCATTCGGTTACGTTAGGTTATTGTTTGTTCTTTCGCTTCACTATTCTATTATTCTGTTTTGTCTGAAGCAATGCCTTCTTTCTCTATAAACAATTTTCTCTTTTATTTTAAAGAAATCAACTTTAGTTCGATGATTTTCTTTTTATTTAATTGTCGTCTCAACCCCAACTACTACTGTTCTCGTTCTCAGAGTACATAGACAGGGGGTGCGACCACTTGCGTCAAGTAACGCCGAGAGGTCACTCGCGAGTGTTGAAGCATCCTTTATATATAGCCTGTGTGAAAAACAGACCGCTGACGTCACTAAAACCAAATTCCAAGATTTGCGAGGAAACTTCTCCCGTGGGTAACTTTCAAAGTTTTTAAATATTTTTAATAAATTACGAGATGGCTGTTGCTGATAATATGTAGAAAGTGAGAAAAAACTTATTAAGCGTTAAAAAAGAAGAGATATATAAATATGTTAGAGGGGGCGCGCTAATGTTAAAACAAAAAGAAAATAATTAAGCGAAAATTATGAAAATATTTAATAAAATATTACTTATTCAAAATAGAGCAAAAATTTCTCTGAAAATTCAGTAAGTAGCATTTAAGATGCACGGTAAATTTTTTGATATCCATAAAATGTTAAATAACAGAACAAAATGTTTATTTTGAACTTACTGAGTAAAATCTCAAATTGTTATATTTAAATAAATGAGAGTAATATTGTCGTCATTTAATTAAATATAACAATTTGAGATTTAACTTATAAAGTTAAAAATAAAAATAAATATTCATCCTAGACTTATTGTTTGACGAGTTGTTTGGCGTACGGCGAAACGGCGTATGGTTAGTTAGTTATTTCGTGTATTTTGTTTCAAACATGTACTGCAGTATGTGTAAAAGTCCTGTGGGCGTTTAAATAAATAAATAAAAAATACGTCCTTGTCTGTTCTTTCCGGTGCGGTATCTTTCAATGAGTTTTAAAATGTTACAAATGTCCTTCTCTGTCCTTTCGTTATTTGTGGTTGATACCTACAAATATTGCCTCGCAGCTGTCGTCTAAAAAACGTGGTGAATAATTAAATTCAATCGATTTCCACAGTGGTTCTGTTCTTCTCAGGTTCTTTTGCCACGGAACGCGCCGGAACGGCAATCCAGTTCCGTTTTCAATGGTTTTTTCAATGTTTTTTTTTATAAATATATACTTTTTCTGATATTTTTTGTACATCAAAACGAAAATTATGCACTGTAGAATGAAATTTTGTTTTTAAATACAATAAAAGTCACTTTCTTAATGACAATTCTTTGTTAAAACTTTCTTCTGGCTGGTTGGCATCATAATTCTGATTTGACAGCTTATAGTAGCAACCACAATCATGCGAACTCTGGGGCGGGATAAAAATTTAGTATCCAACACGGCCACCAACTTGAACCGGAACCGTTATGTAACAAACTTGTTTACGGATTGACGAAACACCAAACGGAAAAGTTAAAATATGACTTTATTTTATGGATTCTTTCGTAATCCTCTAACTAACTAGGGCTTATAATAATACCCTTTCATGTTTTTAACTAACAGTACTGCGGTCCTTTTTGCCTTTTTACTATCACCATCCGATGTTTGCATTTAATTGACTGAATTTATGATACAAGGTAATCACAAGGAAAAATTCATAACTAGATAAAAACTCTGCAGGACGTGCAACCACCCGTGGTATATATTCGGTAAGTAGCGGAAAGTGGAACCACTGACTGTTTGTAGATAAGGATGACGTACTACGAGTATGTGTGAGCGAGAAAGTATTCTGGCTCTCGCGGTTTATTCTCTTTACCATACGATATTTTTTAATTTTATTTTTATTTAATATTTCTATGTTTTTACAATAAGTATACATTTTTTTTACATATTAAACAGAGTTGTAAAATGAATATAATAATAGCATTTCCTCATCATAAAGAGTCAAGGCTCTTGTGTTTGGTGAGAGAATTCAAGCTCAAGTATATGTTATCATTGAGTAAATAAATAATAATATTGCATCTAATAACAAAAGATATGTAAGAAAATTCCGAGATATAACAATGAATAAATTTCAATATTTAAATGAAATATTATCAGTAGAAATGGACTCCAGTTGTTTCAGGTGATTTTTCAAATTAATTTGGAATTTATGTATATTTTCGATAATTTTTAGTTTTAAAGGGAGGTTGTTGAAATAATTTATACCTAGATACAGACAGGTATTTTGGATGTGCTTGGTACTATATTTTGGGATTTTGATATTGTTTTGAAATCTTGCTGATATATTGAAATGTAATTTTTTTAGCTGTATTTCTTTAAAAGTCTGTAGAATTGCATATTTTTTTATATATATTGTCTGTCGTAGATACTTCGAATATTGACGAAATAAAGATTTTTTCAGTAGAGAATGTAGATGGTTTTTTCAAGATAACCTTAATTATCAATCTTTGAACTATTTTCATTATGAGATCCTGCATATTATTTTTTACAAAGACAGCACTGGATTTCCGTAGAGATTTAGTAAACGACATCTTTAATATCAAAGTGTGCCGATATTTGGCATGAGATCTATAACTGGTCCTGTATATTATATGTGAAAAGGATAGTTAATAATTTAGAAGTTAGCGTAGCACGAATCCAAATATTCCACGACAGTTTTTCATTATTTCGTGATATTCATAAAATGATATAGGCAGTTCGTGATACCGTGAATTGAGAATTAGTCCACAGTTTCGCCACGCGCCGTTTGTTTATTTACGGAGAAAGGCAAATAAAACTATTCATCAAACATTATATTTGCCATATATCTACTATTATCTGGAACTGTTTAATACTATATTATTATATTTGAACATCAGCGCATATCCAACGTTATGGGTTGCTAAAATTATAAACGAACAATGGGTAACTGTGCTGCAGTAATCATTATTATGTTGGTAACCGCTGTTTTTCCTACAATATATTATTTGGATATGAAGAGAATGACAGTAATATGATTATAATTGTAACTGTGAATAATACACGCCCACACAGGGTGCGGCAGCATAACTTCCTTTTTAAAATGCGTGCCATTCAGTCAGTTTATGTCGTAGCGGAGCGCTAGTGATCTCGTTCGAAAGGCGGAACTATAAAGTTTTGTCCCGACACAGTTATTCATGGTTTAGTCGCCATCATGCATTGGCGCAGTGAGGAGCATGCGTTTACCGTTGAAGCCTACTGTTCGAATGGATATTCTGTGATCATGTTTTATTCTCAGAGCGCCTCATCTCAATTAGGGATGATTTGAAGTGGCCGGCCCGCTCTCCCGATTTGTCCTCTTGTGATTTTTTCTATGGTTTTTTTGAAATCCCGTGCTTATGTAAGCCGTCCAAGGATCCTACAAAATTTGAAGACCAACATCCAGGAAGAAATTGCCAGGATAACGCCTGATATGCCGGCAATTGTCATGAAAAACGCCAGAAATCAGTTTCGGAATTGGAAATGTGGAATCGGAAATCACCTACCTGATTTGATCTTCAAAAACTAAGTAAACCAAAACTTTAGGTACTTTATAAAAAACAAATAAAAAAAATCTGATGCGCACAATGGGTTTTATTAAGTTTTGAAAAAGGAGGTCATATAAACATATGCATATACGTATATATATACATTAGAGTGGGCCGATTTTTTTTCTTCCGAATTCCTTTTAGCGCTAGTAATAAAAAGTTGTCTTTGCATCTAAAACATCAAAAAAACTCAAAAAGTTTTTAAAAAAATCAAAAAATATTCTAAAGCATCGCAAGTCATTTGAAGTTTGAGAAAATATAGAAATATTTCTATTTTTTCAGCCTTTGCACAAAATATTCTTAAATAGTATAAAGATATTCATCTATAAGCTCTTGTTAAATAAAGTCTATAGATTCGATGTATAAAACCACCATTTATTATTTTTGTAGTAGTATGGCACTAAACCACGTCCGCCCGCAGTCCCCAAACCCGCCCTCGCTTGAGCAGCGCGCCATACTGGCAGTTCCCTAGTCCTTAGTCGACCAAGGACCCTCCGTTTCGTGATATTGTTTGGTAGGTAACTAAAAGTATTATGAAAATATGGGAAAAAGCTTCTTTGTAAATGGAGCTGACTTCTGAAGTTAGGTTAAGTTCTTCTAATTCTTCTTCCTTTACATTTTCCAAAATTGGAGGATTCATGATCGGCGTATCTTGCCAAGATATCAAATTAAAGTAGGATTGTGCATCAACATTCAATGGGGGTACTTTAAATGTTCGATTTTCTGTCCGGAATAACTCTCTGGCTTTCGATAAACGCCTTATTCCAAGTTCTTTGATGGTAGGTGATTCATCGGTTATCATTGACAAGAGTAAATTTTCAGTATGAGTGAAGTATGCCCTTTGCTGTACAGGATTAAATATTGCTTTTAATTCACCGGGAAGATAGCGCGAATATTCAATCGTGCTAAAAATATGCCTCACACCTTTTTGCACGACCCATATGCATACACGGCAACCGCTAACTTTGGGGTGCCTTTTTAAAAACGTTTTCACCTTAAAAAAATTCAAAAAAATCAGATGCTTTCAGGATTATGAAACAATAAATCGTGTTTCATCATCTAAAAAGGATATAAAGCCATTTTTTAATTTACTTGTGAGTGCCCATAATCCGTTTCTGCTAAAAAAATCCATAGCGAACGTTAAAAATATTTTATGAATGCTCCAAGCGGAAAAAATTATAATCGTATTATTTAATCCTATTAAAATAGGGAATCCCTTTTATCCGATGCTAAAATTACGATACAAAGAAAAGCGCCGGGTTAAGGCTTGTGATTTTATAAAGCTGGAAATCCATTCTTGTGAAATTCAAAAAAAAACAAAATAAAATTTTATTAAAAAACTTTTTTGTGGCTGTGTTGAAGTGCACACTATTGCATTGCGCGTGACAACCTAACTTAACCTAATCTAATCACAAAACTAATCAACCCAACCGAATTTCCTTCTACTACCGTTATTATAAACACAAAATGTTATTTGTGCAATGATATATGACGTAGCAAAGAGAATTGAGCCGTGAAATCTATCCAAAAAATAAACAGATCGCGGGTTCGAATCCCGGGGTGCGAAAGTTTTTTTACATGAGCTCGACACAGGAAGCCCTGAGGAAAATAATTTCCCACAGGGCCTATGTCATCTTTGGGGATGCTGTGTGGAGGGTTTTTTTTAGGAAAGGAAGGGGGAGAGAGTTCTGGGAAGGGAAGGGTGGGAATCTGGGGTTCAGTGTGTGCTGGCCATCCACCTAGAAGACCTAGACAAACCTCACCCCATGAACCCGAGCACCCCTGCTAAATCACCAAACGTAGCGAACCACTTAGGGTGACCTAGGGCAGAGGTGTTGGTTAATTTTTGTTATTTCTGCGGCTCCAGAGTGCTAGATACTTTCAGTATCGCCGTGGTGTGAGGCTACCATACAAAATCGAAATGTTGCTGAAATGCTTTATCCATGTTTGGTGACTATATCAGAATAGCCAGATACTTTCCCATAATTTTCTTCCACATCTCCTTTCCCTCCCCACTACGTTAAGCCTGGAAAGGTTTATTATTATTTAGATGAGTATTTTTTTAATCCTCATATTTTATAGTGTAAAGTAAAGCATAGAAAAATAATTATAAGGGCAAACTGTTTCACAGAATTCAAACAGTTTAAATATCAATTTAATTTTCAAGTTCTGCAATTGTTCTATTTAAGTTATTTAACTGTTATTATAACGTTATTAGCTTGTGTGGTTCCGCGTAACGTAAAGATATATAGCAAACCATCTCCAAGCAATGACAAGTCAGTATATTTGTGAGTTGCTGCGACCGTCCCGGCCCTGGATGCTGGTGCCGGATATTTTTTTTTTTAGATAGCAACCCACTGCCACGCAACGATAAGCCAGTATATTTGTGTATAGTTGCTGTGACCATCCCGGCCCTGGATGCTGGTGCCGGATATGTAGCGACCCACTGCCACGCAATGACGGTGGATTGCCATCCAGTCTATTCATGAGTTGCTGTGTTAAAAAATTACAACAGTACTTGAATAAAACTTTCACAGAACTTGAAAACTAACGTTAAAATTTGATGAATTAATAGTAAAAACTAAAAACATCCTGAACCAATAACTATCAATCAATTCGAAAGACGTTAGTTTGTTCTCTGGTTTGTTGTGATTCGAAAGTAATGCTTTTATTGTTCTATGATCCGTGATATTAACGTGAAGCATTGATAATGTACGTTATGTTATAAAATGAGATAAAAATCTGGTTAAGCATTGTTTGAAGGCCCCAACAGATGGTTGTTGGGCTATTTATAGGGAATCAACAAACCAATACAAGTGGTGGAGAGACAGGTCTGGATTTAGTTGAATATTTTTAACTAGAATCTGTTTGTATTACTACACCATTAAACATTGTCACCACATGCCAACACCGTTGAAAAATCCCGCAGAAAATTAAACAAATGGTCGAACTGGGTCAAACTGAATGGTCAACTGAATCAAAACAAGTGCAGCACAATTTTTCAAAAAGTTAATATAGAAGCTAACAACACTAATGCAACAAATAATTCACCAACTACTCGCGCAATCGCAACTTATATTCACCACAAAAGATTACTACACACGTTTTCAAGATTCCCTGCTGACATACAAAACTAATTTATTAAATTTCTTACCATGAAAGTAAGTATTATGTTTTCTTCGTCAGGATAATAAGTTAATAAGAAATAACAAAAGACAAATAAGTTTAGACAAATAAGAACATAGACAAAATATTAGAAAGGAGAGGTGATTAAATAACTAAAAATATCATCAAAAACAATTATATACAATAAAATATAAAAATTAATTTATGATGGGTAAAAATTTACATTTACATAATAAAAAATCTTTTAAAACAAAATATGAAGTCTAAATAACAAAATAAATTATTATAAATATAAGTATTCGAGAATAAATTTAAAAGATGGCTATTTTTAAAAAACGTTTGGTTATTTGTAATATTTAATGTACTATTAAAACTTTTCCTAATTTCTAAAATTTCTAAATTATCTAATTGTATACCCGTTGTGTTAGTGTGTAAAATTTTTAAACCTTTATTAATATCAAAAAAATGACTTGTTTCTAAAATGTTGTTTGTAAATTCTGAATAATTATTATTATTTAAACATCTTAGATATTCCTTAACTCTAATGTTAAAATTTCCAGAAGTCTTCCCAATATAAAAAAAGTTACAATCATTACAAATTAATTTATAAACCCCAGATTTGTTCAAAAAAAACACCTTTGTCCCTGCTATTTAAAATATATTTTTTTAATTTGTTATTGGCGTAAAAAATTAAATTAATAATGACGCCACAAAGTGAATTTGCGAAGTTTGAAAAAATTATTATTAAACTGCTTGCACTCACTTTTCATTCAACTTTCATTAAAAGTCGGGTACGCCTCCTATGCCATACGTATGTCTGACAACATAATAACAACAATTCGTGAGCATACTTGATTTCAAATTTTCTCTTTCTCTCCACACACTTCTTCCTTTTTATTGTTTTAAGAGCCGTTTACGTCTCAGGCGAAATTACCTTCTGATATTTTATGGACTCACGTAATAGGTACTAAAACCATGTAATAATTTAATTTAATATACCTATAACTTGTGTCATAATGAACAGTGTATGTCTTAATAAACAAATAAAATCCAACACCAATCTAAATATAACGCAACTCCGTTTATACGTTGAAAACCTCAGCACAGATTCTCCCATATTACAATATGTAGATACTATCTTGTTTTTAAACTGTCAATAAAAATTTTTTTTGTTTGATTTTATAAAACCATAAGTCCATTGATCAACATTCATGTCACAAAACAAAATAGTGTTGATTGTCTATTTTAAATGACAAATTCACTTTTCACTGACTAGAGTTAATACATTTTTCATTTTCCATATAATGAGCAAAACGTTTTTTTACTGCTTTTTCGTACATTTTTGCAATGTTGGATACTAACGATATTGGTCGGTAATTGTTTACTTTTTTCAAATTTCGGGACTTAAAACACTGAATTATAATGGCCTTTTTGTAGTTTGACGGGAATATTCCACTTTCAGTGCTTACATCAATTACATGCATAATCGATTTGGTTAGAGAGTTGCAGTATTTTTTCAAGATTGCCATCATCCAGGTGCAGCACCATTTTTTAGTAATTTTATTCTTTTTTTCAATAGTTTTCTCCGTTGACGGTTTAAAAATTGAAAAATTGTTATTTTATCTTCATGTGTGTCATCTGATTGATAATTTTGGTCAATTTTAAGTGCAAGTTTTTGTCCGACGGTTACGAAAAAACGGTTGAAAATATTTGTGCACATTTTTGGTTCGCGGATAGCATAAAATGTAATTCCATTATTGTTTATAAAATTTATTATTGACTTATTTTTATTCATTTTTTCGTTTATAGCGTTTCATGTTTTTTTGTGTTTTCCTTTGTATGACATGGATTTATACATCTGTTACTCCTGGACACCCACTCCTGTCACACTGACCTACAGATTTCTACCCATCTCTTGTACCTTATTCCCTCTCTGAATTACCTCTCCTTCCTTTCCATAAAAAGATCATCCCACATCATCCCCCAAGATGACATGAGCCTCGAGGAAAATTATTTTCCTCTGAGCCTCCTGTGTGGAGCTAATGTAAAAAACATGTTGAATATTAACCAAAAAATAATAAATATTACTGGAAATCATCATTTCCTCCACCTCTGTTTATTTTGAGAGAAGTATTCCGCCGGAGCTAAATCCAGCGATATAACGACAGCATAACACCTTATCATTTGATTACCGTATAATTAATACTACAGGAAACTGTATACCTGTAAACGCTACAATCAATAACATCCACGCTTACCTGATAACAGACAATCTGACACACAACACAACAGTGACACACAAGGCCGTAACGGAGGCTCGATATGCAAACAAACGAGAAGGCGGATTATCTATACCGGATTTAAGGATAAATACGAATTTTTGGTCCTGCCGCCTAAAATCTCTTTCTGTAACATTAATTTATATTTTTTTCAATATTTTGCTTTAATGTTAAGATTGTTAAGCACTATTAAGTAATAATTTGTAGGCGGCTGGCGGAGGCAAAAACATTTTGAATGTGTGGCGAGCGATATGCTGAAATAGACCAAAACCAATATTTTATCTTTTATAGCTAAGTCTGTTGACCTGGGCCTCATAAAAAAATATACTGGTCAAATAACGAATAAGCCCTGTCTCGTTAAGGTTTGACCGACCGCCACAAACATTCTTGCTGGTACTGCCAGACGACGAGAGAGGGAGCCCTTTCAGACTGTAGAGCCATTTATTTGTATCTAAAACATGTTTGTATCTTCCCTTTCTTGCAGGTGCTTGCAGCATACGCAAGATACATTCCCCCGCGAGCGTCCTTCATCTTGTTTTTTATCATCTTTCCATGCCTTTATATATGTTTTACTAACACCATTGTATCAAGTTTATCATGTAAGCACTTGCATACTGCTTACTAACACTGTATGCAGGGATATTGGAGGTCTAGATTCGTTCAAAACTAAATGTAGCTTCATTCTTTCGAAAAAAAATAGAGTCCTTGCGAGAGCCTTGAAGGAGTAACCATCTGTTACTTATACCAAGGCGGGTAAGTGGTGGATAACCTCCAATGGTCAAATAACGATAGTTTAATCGTTTTGACTGAAATTTTCGTTTTGCCTCCGCATTCCGCCTCCTAAAGTAATAATGCAAACCACGTGTTTTTTTGACATTGAAAATTAGATCGCTTAGACATCTTTTAGATGTTTTAATTAAATACTGTTAGTAAAAGACATCCTAGGCCTTTGAAACCATTGAGTTATTTTTGGATAAGTAAGTCTTTTTATAATTCACAAAAAATAAAGTACCAGATCAACAAAAAGCAACCTCAAAGTTCAAAGTCTCCTACTTAGAAAAACCTTTTCGGTTATGTTTTTATTGTATAATGTGGAAAATTAATTCTTTAGCAAATAATAATAATTCATTTAAATATTTGTGCCTGAGCTTCGCAAAGTAAAAAAAAATATAGTTATTTTATCTTAATGAGTAAAACCTCAAATTGTAATATTTAATAAGAGAGTGTTAGCGAAACTCAATCGAAAATCTGAAACAGAAATATCAGAAAAGGTAATCAAAAAATTATCCTAAGCCTGCGGAAAAGTTAATAAATGTCACATATTAAATAAAAATGTTTATTTTTACTTTAAAAAAATC
This sequence comes from Glyphotaelius pellucidus, assembly GCA_936435175.1. Classification (NCBI taxonomy): domain Eukaryota; kingdom Metazoa; phylum Arthropoda; class Insecta; order Trichoptera; family Limnephilidae; genus Glyphotaelius; species Glyphotaelius pellucidus. Next base: position 17,391,772 of record OW386559.1, on the reverse strand, counting down.
TTGCTTAAAACCTATTCTGTATTTAAATATTATTAATTATGTTTGTCTTTATAATTCCCACATCTCATGTATACGTATGAAGTCGGCTACGAACTCATACGAACTACTTGCATGTAGTATCAGGAATACCAACAGAAAAAATGAAAGAATGACCGCGCTAGTATGATACGCGGCGAAGAAAATTTTCAAAAAAATTTAAGTGCAATGTTTTCCATCGTCCTGAATGCAAAAAATTGCCTTTTATAGTCATTAAGGCGAATCTAAAGGTTTCAAATCTGACAGGACATCTCGCGGGAGAACGATCTCGTTCTCACAAATTTTAGGGAATAGCTCTTCTGGAAGGTCGCCTCTTCCCACCACGATCTAAAGAATCAGCCCAATCTCTCCTCCAAAGCACTCCTCAGAATCTGACTTTCGAAAGTTCTGTGGTCAACGCGGAACCGTCGTAATGTTCTTTGTCTTAGCGCTGCACGGAGTATAGAATCGATACCGGGGCTTGCAGTTTAATATGTAAAAAAATGTTTACCTCATCTTGCGCGAATTTTATTATCATATTGTCCGTTTCTTGAAATAAATCTTTTTCGCTTGTTTTTTTGAAATACCACAATTGTTCTATAATTCGAAAGAAACTTACAGAAATATTTGTTTATCAACGCTGTTTAAATACTTGTTAAGGCAATAACATAAATACACCACTTCGTAAACCGCCATCTTAGGGTTAAGCCCCGTTCAAACGGGAGCAAAATGTTCGGCGCTGAGTCTTTTACGGAGAGGGATTTGTCCCACGGTAATTCAACGAAGCGACTTTAGCTAAAAGGGTACAGCTGTCGACTTTACTTTAACATTTCTACATTTCCTGGTACGCAAGATGCTTGTACTTTATCCCAGATATTCTTCTAGAAGAAATTTTGAAGAAGTACGAAGACCTTTCACAGACGTTTTGCGTTGGTAGATACAAATTAAAACATGCAATTTTTTTATTTAAATTGTTTGAGCTATTTTTTTTACATTTGCTCCACACAGGAAACTGAGAATAAAAATCCCCTCAGAGCCTATGTCTAATTTGGGGATGCTGTGTGGAAGGTATTTTCGGAAAAGGAAGGAGAGGAAATTCTAGAAATGAAAAAGGTAAGAGTCTATCTATCCTTCCCACTGCGTTAAGGTTGTTGTTCCGAGGTAGTCCTATTGAAGAGATCAAAAGGTCTCCAACAACCAGTCTCTCCCGATCCACACAGTTGGTGGGCAGACACATCCGCCGCCAAGATCCAAATAAACCCCACTCCATGAACCTGCTAAATCACGCAACGTAATGAACCATTTGGGATGACCTATGGCAGAGTTGTTGGTTATCCACCAAATGATTTCAGGGGTGGTGGTACCCTTGCCTCCCAAATTGTTATTTTGAATAAAAACGAATATTAATAAATGTACAGGCAAATTATTTTTAAGATGTGTTTGGGCACACCGATAGTATCGAAAAATCCTTAATTTATAATGCGGTGTAGGTATCGCCACCCCGGAAACCATTTATTGGATAACCAACACCCCTGCCTTAGGTTATCCTAAGTGGTTCATTACAGTAGCAGCGGTGCCCGGATTCAAGGGGTGAGGTTTGTCTAGGTCTTTGGGGTGAATGCATTTACCCACCTACTGCTTGGCGGACCGGATCGGGAGAGATTGGTTGAGGGAGACCTAACCAAGACCTCTCCAGCCGGACTCTTGTGACCCACCGCATTGCTCCGCATTGGGAGAAATCGATACATACGTCTGTCACTCCTGGATACATTGACTCCTTGATTCCTACCCACTCCTCATACCTTTTTCCTTCCCAGGACTTCCTTCCTTTCTTTACTTAAAAAGACCCTCCATACATCATCTCCTCTGTGTGAAGTTTGTAAAAATATAAACTAAATTATGTACCCATTAGAAAAATACCAAAGGAAAAGTTTATCGTATAAGAACTTCAAACATCGTTCATAATTTCAAAACCGCCAGACATGGTCGTGAAGAAAGATGACAAGTGTGAAAGTTTGGGTGATAGTTTAAAAGTTTAGAGGTTAGTTGGTGAAAGGTCTTGATCAAAGGTCCCAGCCGCGCCAGTAACCTTCTTTTCTTTGGCGTTATTATGTTCCGTGGATAATACGTAATTATTATAGTACAATATTTCAACATATGCGAGTAGGTAGGACATACCTGCCCACCATTATAGAACTAATATTAAAATGTTTCAATAATTCTGAAACAGAATTCATTGTCTTTTTCTTTTATGTAGGACCAACACACTGAACTGAGAATCTTTGGAAGTGTGAACTTGATCAAAAAGCTTAAGGACCGGCCCGATTGGAATCCTTTTTTTTGTTAGGTTGCCACATATGTTATTTTTCAAAATTTTGCATCACAGGTTGACATTTATAAAAGTTACGCTGTACTGAGTACTTTTGTGCGTCTTTTCAATTTTTTACGACTCGCGGATTTCGCACCACGATAACGCACCATCGATGAGAGAAACAACGGAAGATAGCTGATTATATAGTTGAATATTAATCGTTAATAAGACGATTAATTTTAATTAAGACGATATATGTATATAATTAACAAGACTCGTAATCTAGATGAACCAAAGTATTATTGAAACTCCAGTCATCGGAGTCGTATTGTTCAATAAATAAAATAACAGTACACACCGCACTTATCGTATATCTCATAGCTCTTATTTTCTCTGGGTCTTCTAAAGAGGGCGCTATCGCCCACATTGAGAACCTATGGTTTAGATCAGAGGTTCCCAAACTTTTTTCCTCGTAGACCAAATTTCAAAATTTTAATTGTCACGGTGGACCCCCTGCTTTTTCAAACGGGGGCAAAATGGACCAGTATTTGAGATTATATTTGCCACGACGGAGGAGGGTGTAATCGGATATGGGACGGGGGGGAGGGTATGGGTATGTTCCCAACCCAGTACAGTACACCCATATCCCATTACACCCCTCCCCTTGCCTAGCTGGGTTTAAGATCTCATGCATAACCGGTACAACAACATGCGCTGTACGCCTGTTACGCTCTGTTATCTGTTATGGGAGGGGGGCGTAATGGGATATGAGACGGGGGTGGGATGGGATATGGATATGGGGCAAGTGGGGGTCCATGAAACCAGTTCGTGGACCCCCATTTCTTTATGACGCCTACGTGGACCCCTGTCGGGTCTCTCGTGGACCCCTAGGGGTCCACCTGGACCACTTTGATAATCAATGGTTTAGATCATACAACTACGATAGTAAGGGAGACACTACAATTTCTATGAGACCCATAAAAAAGCGAACAAATTAAGAAAAAAATTGACCTAACTTCGGGCATAAGCGATACAAACTTCTAACGGTTAATCTCTCTAGTGTTCACTGGATGGTTCCAGCATGAAAATGCTTTTGCCAATAGTTAGGCAGGGGTATAATGTATAAAAGTTTTTGAATACCATTGTTTCTGATATATTTTATATTAATTTTACTTCTGTGAGGAGATATTCAAAGGAGGAAACTCCTTTGAGTCTTGATACATATTATCTCCCTTTGACGTGAACTTTACTTATACCTGCGTAACTTTCCTAATAACTTAACTGATCGAAATTATTATTTGAAAGCTTTTATGACGCGTTTAAAAAATGTTAAATGTTTAAAAATACAAATTTCGGTTGTTAGATGCGTGAAATAAAATAATTTTCCAGCGTGAAATTATGCACATTCAATGAACTCAAATTCGCTATTTTCAAAATTGGAATGGATTGCGTGAATTTAGAGAAAAATAATAATCAGAAAAAAATTTTAACTTATAAAACTTATTTAATTATTCTAAAATATTATTTGAAATATATTTTAGTTTTGTTTAAATTTTTGATAGGTTTAGGGAATTTTGACATTTACTAACGATGTTAATTCTAAAGGTAAAATTTCTAATAATTTGTCAAGAAAAAATATTATAATATCTCCGACGACATCCAAAAATTAATTATTGAGAAATTTAAACCGGTTTTTATAATGAAAATTTATTAGAATAATTACACATACCTGTTACACAAACCCTGCTTGCCGTACAAACCATTAAAAACCTAGGATGTATATATCCTTACTTAAACCTGGGATGTATATTCTTGTTGAAAAGAAAAACGCGTGCGCGTTCTTTTATTAATATTTTCTTATTAAAAAAAGGCGTATTTGTAATCTTTTTTAATATTTAACAATTGATACCTAGGAAAATGTTCGAATTCAACATGAAATATCAGTCGTAAACGAAAAATTACATAGAAAAAAGTTTTTATGAAATATAAATTTCAATCCGCCTATCTTGACTGAAACCGATGGTTCTTGACTGAAACCGATGGTTCTTGTGGTAATTAAGTTAAAAAGTAGTTTACTTTTCAAAATGTAATCTACCAAAAATATTTGTTAAATTTGGATTATAAAATGTTAAAGTATATTTCATCACCTTTGAAAAACAGTTTTTAGTTTGCGGATGCATTTAGAAATATTCTTATTTGGATGATATTGCAAAGCGGAAATATTTTGACCTTACGACAATATGGGCCGGAGACCTGAAGATTGATTTTAGAAGCTACCATTCGATGAAAGATGAAGATGTCGAAAATGACAACGCACTAAAATGCTTCTTCTCTGAATGTGACTTTTCCCTGAAGAAAATGATTAACGGCTTAGATTTCTACTTAGATAATTATATTTATACATTATAGACACGGTGTTTGGAAACTGGCAGTACCACCGATGGAACTGGCAGTACAAACTGGCGAATCCAACTAATTTTCAAGTCAGCTTTTAGTGATTCCACGACCATTGATCCCGTGACAGTTGGCCCCGGCATACTTATACAATATGCGGTCAGTTTAGGGAAAATACGGTTTATCTTCTTACACAAAATACAACAGAGAGGACAAGCCGCCGAATAACAAAATTATGAAACACATTTTCATTCAAATGCGTCAAGGAAATAAAAATAAATTTTGATGAAATTAAATTTATACTTAGATAGAGCCTAGGAAATCATAATAAATTGTGCATTGAATTGATTTTTCACAAAAACGGCGTTCTACAATCATCCAATTATTATTATTATTAAGAGAAATATAAACGCCAGAAATATTTCGATTCCCATGCCATACAAAATTTAAAATTGCGCGTCTTATTTGCGGGAGGCAAGTAAGCGAAAAAGTGGTTTTTATTTATTTTGTGCATAATTTTATAAGAGTGAAAAAAAGTTAGAACATACGAAACCTCAAAAATAGGCTTAGCCATTAAGGGGTATTTTTTAAAATTTGTTTATTAGTCATGCAAAAAACATTTTTTTAGTGGTTTACGCTTATATTTTTTGTTATGTAAATAATAATTTTATTGTTATTCCGATACACAGAAAAGCTAGTAAATGTTTTGATTTATAATTTTTTTTTTATATTCATACTGTAAACCGATTCGTCGTAAAGATGAATCTAAATAGTATCTAAATGGGATTTCACGTATAGCTTCATCTTAAGGATAAAATTGCTTGTCTTTATACTGTAAATCCCAGTGTATAAGTGCATAAATTCAACACTGTAAATAAAGTCGTTTGATATTCATACCAATCATTCTTCCTTCAAAAGCATTATATCGTTTGCTTATTCAAACCACCCACCATTCTCCCCTCAGTATTCCATCATTGACACAGATAATATGTTTCAGTAATACAGCTAATGTTAATAATCGGTAACTGTATGTGAATAGGTTAGAGGCAGTGTTTTGTGAACACCTCACTAGGAGAACTGTACTGAGGTGTTCATAATATGTTTTCGATACAATGTTATTCTACCGTAATAAATAAAAACATAGCATCCTCCTTAAAATTTTACCTGTATTTTAGAGTAAATTGGGTCCGAATTAAGAATATTTTTTGTTCAAACATAAAATATTCGGGAGCTTAGAATAGGGTTAGGTAGGAGCCACTATGAGCTGATATTGCCTTTTAGACTTGTAGATTTAGACCCGACTCCAAAAGTTTTAAGCCCAAAACATGGAAAAAAAATTAATTTGGGTTCTCTGTGATGTAACTAGTTTCCCTTTTTTAACTCGAGTTTCCGGACACCGTGTTTAATAAAACAGAGAATGACTTTCAATGTTATAAGAAAAGTCGACCTAGCGTTATAACTTATTCATTTGAGAAGTTCAAAGAGGATGCCGTATTTTCACAGGATGCTGTATTAAAAGGGGAGTCTGTGCCAGCCGATCCAAAAAAATATATTATTAAAATATATATTTGGAGAATACATTCCAAAAGTTATAGCATCAAATTTGACCTTTAAATATAGTTAGTAGTGGTGCGCGCCAAGCAGGTAGAATGGAGAACGGAGCGGTCCGGTTACAAGCGAAAACTTTAAACGCGTTTTTTCTCTAAACCACGTTTTTCAAGTTGGCTGGAAACGTAGCTCATCGAATTTTCATCCGATTCACTTCGTTCAATGTTTAAATTATATGCGGACGAACCTCGACTTATGAAAAATTATTATTGCAGCACAGTTATTGCAAAATTAAGACCGTTTTTTTTGTCACTTTTCATTTTAAGTTCGCCATTTTTGCAATCACTAATTTTTTTTTGCAAACTGTGGTTCATGCGCATTCTACATTCGTACTATTTTTTTTTTTTTGAATTTCATAATTTAAGTTTTCAAGGATTCCAGCCGATTTGGTCGGACCCTCCTCATTAAACTTTCTGTAGTATTTTTTCTTGTTCAAATGTTCCTTTCTAAGTAACAAAAGTTTCATGAACGAAAATAATTTTTATCTTAGAAAAAAACGCATTGAAAAAAAAACTCGGCTCGACCAGACTCCCCCCTTGAGGCCAGGTAATACGTAAAATAGCTTCAAATTTCATGACGTCAATATTAGCGCGTGATTGGTGAGTATTATATTTATAAATAAATGACTATAAAATTTAGATTATTATCAAATGCCTGATTTCAGGCTCCCACGGTATCTTACACTTCTATTTCCATGGTGGTAAAAACCGGAAGCTTCCCTCATGCCTGATGTTGGTGGCATTAGCGCTTTACTATAATTATAAGTGCTCTTCTCGCAGGCCTCAGCGACACGTAAACCGTCGGAGTAGGCGGCACGCGTTTTGTTTGTGTGAACGAAAATATTCCGCGACGAAACTTTGAAGGGCATTGAAATTATATTGGTAAACAATTTTTATTACTGATTGTAATTTCGTTCAGTTCAGTGCAGTTTGTTTCAATGCATGCATTAGAGTTTAAATTACGTTGTTTATTACGTTTATTGTAAGAATAGTTTTTATTTAATTATCAAATAAAAAGGGCAAGAATCAAAAGGAAGTATCAAAAAGGATAGTCGCCCTATTTGACTTTGCGGATAATCGCTCTATCGTTGTGGTTGCATGAAACTTGTACAACATTCAAAAACCATTGCATGAGATGTGGAAAGTTGAAAACCCTGGCTTTTTTTGATAATTAATACTAATGCCAAATTTAACTGCAAAATTGTTTTATGTTTAAGAGAAATAATATTTTTTTTCTAATAACTTGCGTAACTTAAAGTTTGACGGCTGTTTTTGTTGCATTTTTATAGTTTAAAACGTTAAAACTTAACGTTTTTTTTATAATGTTGATTAGTAGTTAATAAAAGATCTCAGTAAATAGTAAAGACTAATCATTTGAATTGATATAAATTTTTTTATATCTAAAAAAATCATAGTGAGGCGTCTATTCTCGCATGAGCCATGTATCTCCCTAAGCATTTTTAACGTTACAGTAGGCACTATCCCCTTTTTGAGAGGTCAAATAAAACAGGATTTACTCAAAACCTATGTTAATTATGTTTACAAAAATAGGCTACTATGAAATATTAAAGACTTACATTTTAATAAACATTTTGCATTATTCTTGGTACATTTTTTTTAATGATTGTGCTTTTTTGAAAAGTGGCGCAACTATCCGACTTTTACTCTACGTCATAGCACCTGTCTCCTATTAAACTTACGAATCCATCAAATTACCGCCGGCCGTCAACTATTTAATTACGCCTGACCGAATCGACAACGAGCAGTAAAGTCAATCTAACTTAAGCATCCCTATAAAAGATGTGGCCTTATAACATCCGAGAAGCCAATATCGATATTATACAGGTCGAGAAAACCATCTGAGAACTGTGAATACGCCCGTCCTCATGGACTCATCACTTTATATATTTAAATTTTTATTCCAACAGCAGCAGCTGCCATAATGTTATGGGAGATTGACTGTGCATTACGTGTGTAAATCAAATAAGCAATATTTTGCACTTACACGTTAATTAAACAGTATTCAACTCCATAATTTACACTTGTATAATGTACCTTTCTATTGGTGAAAGAATTTTTAAAATCGGTTCAGTAGTTTCGGAGCCTATTCAATGCAAACAAACAAACAATCATATCTTTCCTTTTTTTTGAATTGTTCTCTAGACTTTATGTTCGGGTTAAATCTTCCCCACAGGAAAAATTTAACCCTTCCACACACTTTTCCACAAATGATCATCTAGTCAATCCACGCGATGTAATTGCATTGTATAAGTATAATAAATTCAAAACTATACAAGAACAACACGTCAACCTACCAGAGACCATATTGGAAAATACTTCACCGACTCCAGATATTTTCATATCAGAGGGTTTGGCTCAATAGAACTCCTAACTGAACGGATAAATCCTACTGATCCTTCAAAATAAATATTTAAAAAATCTTTCGTAATCCTACATGTATTTAATATGACTGATTTTTGCATCTCTATATAAAGATTCTTTGATAAATCTAATAAGCCTAAATTTTTAATTAGAGAGCTAGGTATAATGCCAGTAGCCGAAATAACAAATGGTAATATTTTTATAGTCCGAGAATGCCAAATTCTTTTAATCTCATTTCTAAATCTGTATATTTTCCAATTTTTTCAGAAACAGCTTTTTGAATATTACAGGAATTTGGAATAGCGACATCAATGATATAAGTTATTTTTTTAATTTTGTCATGAAAAACTATATCGGGTCTATTATGACGAATCTTTCTGTCTGTTAGTATAGTTTTATCATAATATATTTTATAAAATTCATTTTCTAAAAACGAATCTGGTTCGTATTCATAATATATGGTACTACATTACGGCATTCAATCAATTTATGTTTAATTACCAAACTTTGATGAATTATTTTTAAAACCTGATTGTGTCTAAAAGTATATTCGGAAGGCGCTAATATAGAACATCCCGATATAATATGTTCTACAGTTTCCGGAAAAGCCAAACATTTTCTACATAAATTATCAATTTGATTTCTATCTTTGATTATATACTTCCTATAATTTTAAGTATTAATGACTCTCTCCTGAATGGCAAGCATAAATCCTTCTATTTCTGCGCTCAATTCTCCAATACTCAACCATTTGTTTGACGAAAGTTTATCAACATACGTTTGGTTAAGATAATTGAAGTGTTTGGCGTGAATAATTTTATTTGACCAGGAATCTAATAATTCCTGGTTGGTATTTAAAAGAATGTTGGCATTATCGTCGTATAAATTTAAAGGTGTAATGTTTCTATCTGCCTTGCAAATTATTTTGTGCATTTCTGAACTATTAGCTTTCCTTATTATTATTATTATTATTATATATTATATAGATAGTATATTTCAATCAATTTACTCAAAACCTTGACAAATTAAATACTTAAACCTATCTCATGAATCACTCTATCTATTGAATTTATCGCGAACAGACAGACAGACAGACGCGGTGGAGGACTTTGTTTTATAATGTAGAGATGAATTAATTGTAAAATAACACCGATTAAATAAATCAAATTTATTTGCGAACGCTGGGTTATGAACCCGCAACCTATGAAGGATTTTAACCCTCAACCACTATAACGTCATAATTGTACAGGAAATAATTCACTATGTACTTTAAAATTACAAGATTTCCATATGTTTCTATATGCATCTCCGAGCAACTCAGTGGATGAAAGGCTTGTCGTGTAATCGCGGTAATAAAAATCTTAACCCTTTTCACTTAACACTTTAAATATGTTTTTTCGCAATTTTCCTATAAAGTAAACACTGTTCTGCAAACGATCTCGATTATTATGCCTTTTCAACGTTGAAGTATTTCCTCGAACATTGAAATTCGTATCATTTTTGAGAAATTCCAACGCCAATAAAACGCTAAGCGTTGAATTCGCCGATAAATTCAACACGAAATTACTTACTTGATATCATTCCACGTACTATAAAATAACGTTTAGAGAAACTAAATAGGAAGTGTGTAATACAATTCTTAAAACATAAAAATATGATTTCTGGCAAATTCTGACATCGATTCTAGCTTAAAAAAAATTCTTTTTTCATATTTTTTCTTTAGTGGTTTCTAGTCTCATTTTTTACAGGCGTGTTTTTATTGTTTCATCTAATACTACTATTATAAATGCGAAACTGCGTGTGTTTGTTTGTTACGCTTCCACGCATAAACCAATAACCCGATTTTAAAAATTCTTTCACCAATAGAAAGCTACATTATATGCGAGTAATAAAGGCCGTATAAAATGGTAAGCTCTTGCGTTATGAAATTATAAATATTAATATACGTTTTCTGTCGCTAACAAAAGCGAGTTATTCCTAACAACAGAAAACAAATCGTTGCCGTGGAAATGATGTTGATATATTTGCGGGAAATCTTAGTTAATATCTATCTATCTATATAAATAAAAATGAATCTCCGAAATGTTTGTACGCGCATAACTTCCTAACGACTGCACCAAATTGGATAATTCTTTTTTTTTTACTATTGGTGAGCTCTGGCAATATGAAATGTAGGTGGCACGCGAGCTCTTTGAAAAATTAATGTACCGAAAATTAATGTATGGATTTCGGGTGGGGGAGGGGTAAAATTAATAAGTTCAAGCGCTAAAGTAATTTCCCCCTTATACAATGCGAGCGAAGCCGCGGGTAAAAGCTAGTATAATATAATTGAATAGATTACAGTAAAAATTTTATTCACTGCAAAACCTTAGACATTTTCCTAACTACCGGTGTAGAATTTATAGATAACTTGTAAGTTCCCGCCATGCGTTGTAATGCCACAAATAAAGAAATTGTTTTTCCCTGCGTGTCTTTTCACATTCATCCCGTTCCCCTTCTGCCTCCTCTTCCCCTGCCAAGTCCCCTTCCCCTCACGCGTTCCCCTCCACCTTCACCGCCTTCCCTCTCCTCTCTCCCGCGATCCTCTTCACTCTCCCGCATTCAAAATTTCATTTACATTTTTTACTCCAAATAATGACAGGAATCACTCGTTAATACCCTGTATAGTTACATTGATAGGCTATTCATGGATCTGCACTAAATACTAGACGCATTGTAACATAATATCCTGTATAGTATCCTATATTATAATAATACAGTGTTTCAAATATATTCTTCTTATATTCCCACGTTAATTTATGACAGCCCTTTGGTCCTTTTTCAGGGACACTGCGTTATGTACAATTCAAATAGGAACATACATTCAAATATTGAATATGTACTCACTGCCAATACCGTAGTGGGTTTTGTTTATCATTATCAGGTAATATCGCAATCATTGTTTACGTAATGTATAACTAATGTGTTGAATTAATCTGTATATATATATATCTGTATATTTCTACATAATATCGATAGGAAAGATTATATGTAGAAATGTAGTTCTCTTTTAGGTAGTATTGGAAATAATTTTAGAGGTAACACTGTTAACTATTTTGCGACTTGACGCACTTGAGTTTGTAGACAGTCAAATGATGAACAAGCGAACAGAAACACATTGTCCACAAAATCTGCACTAACTATATATATTTACACATTTTATCCAGAAAACCTCCAATTCGTAAGTTTTGAAATAATGACGAAAGCAATATTCGAATTCTCATATAAATATTATTTACGTGTGTCCGTGTTTTACATATCAAATACTAGCTGGTACTACCCGGCATGCTCTGCTAAAGAAATTGTTTCTCCCTATAAAATTTCCCGCAAATAAAGGGTGTTTTTTTTAAGGTTTGGTTTTTAAACTGGCAGCATTGTTTCTACAGACTGTCAATTTGACAGTTGAGAGTTGGTTTGTAGTTAGTACGTTTTGCCATTTCATTATGAATAGACTAACGTCAGAACGTGCGCTTGCAAATTGTGCAAATTTATTTTGAAAATCACGGTTCGGTTCGCCAAACTTATCGTGCACTACGTCCATTTTACGGTCGTCCATAATCATCCATCCGAGCAAGTTATTCGGAAGATCATGGATCGTTTGCGCACCACGTACACTATAGTGGATAATACACATCCACAAAGACGACAAAGAAGAAGTTATCGCTGGTGTGGAGAGTAGTGTTGAGGAGAATCCGAATGAGTCGATTCGCCATCGTGCACAGCAATTGCAGCTGTGCCCATGCGCTTTGTGGAAGATTCTGCGGAAAGATCTGGGTCTAGGCCTCCACGATCGTGGTATCTCACACCATTAGATTACTTTCTTTAGGGGTATGTGAAGTCACTAGTCTATGCTGATAAACCAGAGATGTTGGACCATTTGGAAGTCAACGTTCCCCGTGGTTTTGCCGATGTATGGCCCCAGTTGCTCGATAAAGTTGTCGAAAATTGGATTTCCAGTTTGCGCTTCATTTGAGCTAGCCGTGGCGCTCATATGCCCGAAATCATATTTAAACAATAATGTCATAAAATTTTCTATTAAAAAAAGTCAATATCATAAATTATATATTATTTTAATGTGTTTTTTTTTTCATTTTGAATTTGTGTACCTCTAAAAAAAACACCCGTTATATCAACATCGTTTCCAAGGCAATGATTTGTTTTGCTTAGCAATAACTCGCTTTTCTTAGCGACAGAAGACGTATAATTAATATAATCCACCACCTAATTAATATAATCCTTCCACCTTCCCACTCCCTCGTCTCTTCCCTCTCCGCGAACCCCACCTTCCCATTGCCTTTCCTCCCCGTCGCTAAAATATATGAAATACACATTAATACTAATTTCATAACGTCAAAGCTTGCCATTATATACAGCCTATAGTACTCGCATATAATTCAGTTTTCTATTGGTGAAAGAATTTTAAAAATCGTTTCATTGTTTTATGCGTGAAAGCGTAACAAACAAACACACGCAGTTTCGCATTTATAATCTTAAGCATAACGGTCCGGTACATTAGTATAACATTTGGAAATTTCCTGTTAGTAACTCAGAAAACATATTTTTTTTTTGTTTATTTCACTACAAGTTTTTCTGCATTATAATTGATTTGGTGGTGTTTATGAGTAATCTGAGTATTGCACCAGATAGAGGGTACACTTTTACGTATAACTTCTTACTCAACTCGTCAATCGATACATAACCATTATTGCTGTTATGCAATAAATTGGTGCCTGTTTAGTTTTTTTTTTTAAATTACCTCAACACAGGAGGCCCTGAGAAAATAAATTTTCCTCATGGCGTATGTCATCTTTGGGGACGCTGTGTAGGGGATATTTTTGTGGATATGAAAAAGTAAATGTTAGTTTGGTTTTTTGGGAGGAAACACAAAAGCATAATAATAATAATAATTATTATTTTTTTTAATTATTGATATACTTTATCAGTAGGATTTATCGGTCCAGTTAGGAGTTCTATCGAGCCGAACTCTCTGATATGAAAATATCTGGAGTCGGTGAATTATTTTCCCATTTGGTCTCTGGTAGGTTGACATGTTGTTCTTGAATTGTTTTGTATTTATTATACTCATACAGTGCAATTGCATCGCGTGGATTGACTAGATGATCATTTGTGGAAAAGTGTGTGGAAGGATTAAGTTTTTCCTGTGAGTAAGATTTAACCCGCACATAAAGCCAAAAGAACAATTAAATAAATTATTATAGATTTCGAAAAGTCGATGGGTAGGTACCAAAGATATTGAAATAAAAGGAGATGTGCTATGATGTCCACCCGACTGTTGGCGGATTATGATCTAATGGTGCTGGATTGAATACGTGAATAATGTGATTTTTGGGGTGCAAGGTGATGTTCCGAGAGAGAACGGCTGTACAAGTCAAATGGACTCCATCAACCATTCTCTCCCGAGTCATGCAGCTGGGAAAATACAGCTGCAGGTGGGAAGACTCATCCGCCGCCAAGACAAGGACAAACACACCTCATGAACCCGAGGACCATTGTTAAGTCACCAAACGTAGCGAACCACTTGGGGTAACCGATGGCAGAGGTGTCGGTTATCCAATAAATGGTTTCCGGGGCGGCGGTACCTATACCCACCTCCCAAATTTTGATAAGTATTTTCCCTTTTTTAAACGGCTTTTTCCACTACCGACGAAAATCTAGCAAGAATTCTTAAATTCCTGCAATCTTAACATAAATATATTTTAATATGATTTCCTTGCTTTAATTTCTAATTTGTGTTGGCTAAATACCTCGAGATAAACACGTAAACATTTTCCGGCTATCTCGGAGAGCCAACGATTTTCATTATCAGAACAAAATTTTACGAACACAATTTGAATTTGAGATGAATCGATTGAATTTTTTATGTAAGGGTATCACGGGTGCATTTTCGATTTGTTTGAAATTTATAACTTAGATTTAGAGCCGAGAGAAATTCAAATGTAACATTTTCTATATTTTAACAAATGGCTGTGAGCAAAGCCGAGCTCACAGGATGAGGTTTGTCCAGGTCTTGGCGCCGGATGCTTTTAATCGCCTACTGCGTGGCAGGCTGGATCGGGAGAGACTGGTAGATGGAGACATTTTGACCTCTCATGTCGGTCTCTCTCGACCCATCGCTTTGTACCGCAGTGGGAAAGATAGATTTATACGTTCGTCATTCCTGAACCCATTGGCCCCAAGATTCGTACCCACTCCTCATACATTTTTCCTTCTCAGAACTTCCTCTCCTTCATTTCCTTAAAAATATCCTCCACTCAGTAACTCCCATCTAAGATAACACAGACCCTGGGGGAATTTCTATTTGGTCTGAAGATGATGTAAAAAATAAAAAATAAATTGACATTTGAAAGGCCCCGGTTCGCCAAGGTGCGTAACTTAAGAGGAACGTATGCGCGGCCCACTTCGGCCAGTTTCAAATCTTATTTTTGGATTTGAGATCAAAATACCCAACCAAACCGAAAAATTATTTTTTTAATCAATAGATATATCAACTATCTAGTGCGTATGTGAGCTACTTTATCTATTTTTGCTTTAAATTATAAGATATAGGCCATTGAAGATTTTAATGTTTCATGATTTTAGAGGCAATTATTCGTGAGTAAATGAAAAACAATAAAAAATAATTACACTATTTTTTTTATTTTTAAATACAATGAAAAAAAAACCTTGTTAAAAACATTTTCAAAATTCAAAATTCATGTTCATATTCATTTGTTTCATATCACTTGGATAATAATATAGAACTTGAATAGGGCTTTCACAGAACTTGAATATTAACTTCGAAATTTGATGAATTGTTGAAGGGCCCAACCTTTAAAATTTCCACGTCGTTGCTGTGCTTGTTAAAAAAAGGGAAAATTAGATTAATCAAATCACACAAAGTTACTCAAATAGAATTTCAATATGTCCATTATATATTTGGTTCAATTGAAAAGGACTGATATAATATAACTTGATGCCTAATTTGTTTTATTTGCTTTCGATTGAAAACTTTTCTGGAATCCAAATCTCAAACAAAATGGACAAGCGAATTACGTTTGACATGAATAGGATTCGACTCAAGAAATCTATTTTGTAATCGGCCCATCCATATTATAGTGTTACGCCGTATAGTATTTATCCCTGGGAATTCAAATCAGTACAACTTTAAGGCGGCACATAACGCGGCACATAACGCGGCACATA
Source organism: Glyphotaelius pellucidus (assembly GCA_936435175.1). Lineage (NCBI taxonomy): Eukaryota > Metazoa > Arthropoda > Insecta > Trichoptera > Limnephilidae > Glyphotaelius > Glyphotaelius pellucidus. The sequence continues at coordinate 17,375,821 of OW386559.1, read as the reverse complement.
ACGCGGCACTAATAATTTTTGCTTGCTCAAAACTCACATTTCAATCATTTCCGGCGAATTCGTAACTAAAATAACTTTTATATTGTATTTTTAAATAATAACACTTCAAATTTGATAATTAAAAACATGCCAGATAATATCCAACCAGCTTTTTACGCCAATAACAAATTAAAAAATTATATATTAAATAACAAGGACAAAGGTGTGTTTTTGAACAAATCTGGGGTTTATAAATTAATTTGTAATGATTGTAACTTTTTTTATATTGGGAAGACTTCTAGAAATTTTAACATTAGAATTAAGGAACATCTAAGATGTTTAAATAATAATAATTATTCAGAATTTGCAAACCACATTTTGGAAACAGGTCATTCTTTTGATATTAATAAAGGTTTAAAAATTTTACACACTAACACAACGGGTATACAATTAGATAATTTAGAAATTTTAGAAATTAGAAAAAGTGTTAATAGTAAATTAAATATTATAAATAACCAAACGTTTTTTAAAAATAGCCATCTTTTAAATTTATTTTCGTATTAATACTTATATTTATAATTATTTATTTTGTTATTTAGACTTCTTGTTTTCCTTTTAAAAGATTTTTTATTATGTTAATGTAATTTTTTACCCATTCTAAAATAATTTTTATATTTTATTTTATATAATTGTTTTTTATGATATATTTTAGGTAATTAATCACCTCTCCTTTTTAATATTTTGTCTATGTTCTAATTAGTCTATACTTGTTTGTCTTTTGTTATTTATTATTGACTTATTATCCTGACGAAGAAAACATAGTTTTCGAAACATGTTGATATTGTTAATAAAATAGTGGTGTTATACAAAAGTATTTGTTTTTCATTAAATTAATGATGACACCCCAAAGTAAATATGCCTATTTTGAAGAGATGAATTAATAATTTAATTAAATATTTCAATTTCTAGTTTTTATTATAATTTCTACTTTTAACTATAATTTTTCCAATTTTTAGCGTCATTTATACTAATCCATATGTTCACACTAGACTTCATATTTTCATACAACGTAACTTTACTCCATTGGTCACCATAAATCAGGCAGCCGCCTAGTATGGTGATTTAATATATCTTCTTTATGTAAGTGTCACAAATACGTAACATGTATTGTTTAAATAAATAAAATTAAAAATTCGGGAGGTGTTCATTTAGAAACATCTTAAATATTTGTAATTCAAATTAACGCGGCGGTAAGGTCGAATCTCCAGGCCCGCTACGGCGAATTCGACCGTACGTTTGTCTAATACGCCGGCCGCGGGCGTATTTTTGTTTACACGCTTTCTTCACTCTTACGTCGTTAAGATTCCCACATTATTTGTCTTCTTCTATTTTTCTTTGATAGGGCAAATTCGATAATAGATCCGTCCAATACACGGGTCGCGAGTCGCAATTTGTGTACACGGCTTCTTTACTTACGTCGTTAAGATTCTGAATATATTTTAGGGTATATTGTCGTCTTAACTCTAAAAAAAACCAGCGCAGTTAGGAACTTGTGTGTCTACAGAACACCAATTATGACCCGGCATTCCGAATTTCTTCCGATTTATAACATATTTTTCTTGAATACTTTTAAGGTCTTAAAAAGTCATACGTTATTTTTAAGATAATGTCTGTACACTTGCTGAGCCGAAACGGTTGTATGAAAATTGTGTGAAATTCCCTCGATACAAAAAATCATGTATTTTATTTTAAGTAAGCTCCGAAAATTAATAAAAACACAATAGGTTCTGTTATTTAACATGCTAAGGATAATGTGAAAAAAAATCACAGTGTTTCTTTAAATGTTACTTAAAACTAAGAGATTTTTACTCTATTTTAAACAAGTCGTGTTTTATTAAATATTTTCATGAAAATTGAGAAAATGTTCAACAAAATACAACTCGTTTAAAATAGAACAAAAATTTTGTGGGAAATGTCTTAAATAGTATTTAACCAACACCTCTGCCATAGGTCACCCCAAGTGGTTGGCTACGTTTGGTGATTTAGCAGGGGTGCCCAGGTTCATGGGGTGAGGTTTGTCTAGATATGGGAGGCGGGTGACCAGGACACTGAACCCCAGATTCCTACCCACCCCTTAAACCCTTTTCCTTCCCAGAACTCTCCTCCCCTTCCTTTCCTTAAAAAAAACCTCCACACAGCATCCCCAAAGATGACATAGGCCCTGAGAAAAATTATTTTCCTTAGGGCCTCCTGTGTGGAGCTCATGTAAAAAAAAAAACGGAACACTGTGAATTTTTTACACGTCACTTGTAAAATAACAGAAAAAAAACGTTAATAATAATTTTGGAAGAATACGCGATTTTTTTCTATCGATGGAATTTCATATAATTAGCGTTTCGGCGTGGCAAATGTGTAGATATTTTATTCAAAAATAACATACATTTTTCAGAAACCTAAAAACTTGCAGTATTCAAGAGAAATATGTTACAAAATAGTAGAAATTCTGAACGCGGAGGCTTTACTATTTTTCAAATGCACTTTTTGTTAAAAAAAATAACGAAAACTTGTAAAATATGTAAGGATCTGTAAATTTTTAATTCCTTCGCCGTTGAGAAAACTTTCATGAATTTTGAAGCTCGAACGAGAGCAAAAGGAATTTGCGTTTTTATGAGATGACCGTCGCCTTGTGAAATAGTTTTTAAATTATCTTGTGTTATATTTTAGTAAAAGGGATGCAAAACCCAAAATCTAAAAGGGTTTCTCTTTGTAATCCGCTAAAAAACCTGTAGAATTAGACGTTGCAAGAATGGTAACATAAAGTTGTAACATCCAGAACTCAAAGCTTTTACAGAATTTTGGAGATAAACAAAATAAGTGGTGTTCGTTGGATGCTTGGGTATAAATATAATGTTTGAGTAAAATGTGGGAAACGTAGGAAAATTTAAGGGCTTTTGGAGAAACGAGCCGCGAACGAACAACCGGATATTAAAGCAACGTCAAGAATCAATCAAATTGTTTCAAAATTATCTCGTGTATGGATTTTCTTTTTGATCTAAAAACCGGTAATTTATTGACAATTTGTACAAAAGGTTACATTTTTCTACCAAGTATCTACCTGATAAGCTTGATGACTCTTCAATATGAAATAATAATTGTCACTTTGGATCAGCAGACATATTTTTTCAATAATTATGTTTATAATTCGAGAATAATACTGTAAAATTTGAAAGTTTTAATTTTTTACTTTGCGTTGCCAACTTATTAGAAATTGTGGTCAAAACAATTGTGAATATTTTATCGACTCTAGATATATATTTATCGAAACATTGTTAACAACCTGCGAAGTTGTTTTTCTTTTTATCTAAAATGAACACAAATAATAATTGATATTTTAATTGCTTTATTTAAAGGATAACTTGATTTGAACAGATAGATTATTTTGTAGAAATTTTAAGGCTCATTTAAAAAATCAAGGTTGTTTTTGTAAGACTTGATAATAACTATTTTATTATACGCAGGCTGTGGTTAATTTGAATAAATTTTTTAAAAGCTTTTTTGAATTTCAGGTAAAAATATTTTGGTATTCCATTCCCTTTTTCAATCAATTTTGTTTCTACGACAACCCTATCTATTCCTGAGTTTCATACTAACAAACATTTTTTTGTATAATTTGATGAAGTAATTTTTAAAAAAAGAGAGAAAAACTATCACAACATTCTGGATATATTGTTATTTGTAACTTCGTCTTTTAACAGAAGAAAAACACATTATTATTGTACCCCTTGACCTACAATCTGTGTAACCAAGAAAGTTCATAAATCTTTGAAATATTAAAATTATTTCCAAAGAAGCGAAAAATTTGCGATTTTCAACATAATTTTTTCTCTTTTATTTATAAGTATAAAGTATAATATTTTACCAGTGTTTGCAACCAACGCTTTCCTAATACTTCTATGAAATCTAATATTAAAGTTAAGTAAAGTAAAGTCATCTAATATTTAAGTAAGAGAAGTAAATTAAGTGTGTAAAAATATTAAAATTCAAGTAATCTCAATAGTAAATTTGTTTCAGAAATTTGTTACACCTTTTATCGCTCAAAATTGTTAAACCTATTTGCTTATTACTTACTTGGGATTTATTTAATTTTTTGGTAAACTTATATAAAGTGAGGTCATTAAAGCATGAAATTATTTAATAAGGCAATTTTAAAATTTTGCTTTGAATTTGAAAGTTCCTTGTTGTTTATGTACGATTTTTATGTAAAATAAATTTATAATAAAAATCTTGGTTTAAACTCTTATAATATTTCTTTATTTGAAATTTTCGAAAGTGGAAGGTATAGATAGGTGTTTTATTTTCGTTATATTTGAATTAATTAAAAAAATAATAAATTCTTTAAAATTTCAAAAATCCAAAATTTACACTTTCAATTAAATGAAAACAAACCATCTATACTTATTTAATCAATCAAAGGTATCAACGTGTATTGAAACCAATGGTCCCTTCATCAGGATAAAATTAAAATTTAATTTAATTAATTTTATCTAACGAACCATCGGTTTCCAAATATGTTGATAATTTTTATTAAATAAGTGATGTTCAAAATATCTGTTCTCATTTAATAAAATTAATATTGAAAATCAGTGCAAAACATTTTTATATAAAATTTTCTCTTGTTTGTCTTTTCCTACATTATTTTCAACCCTTTTTTATTTTATTTTGTACTGATGTAATTATTCGAGTAAAAAATATATTTAACTTTAATACCTTTGAGAATCATCTTTTAGAAATAACCCTATGAGCACTTAATATAAATTTACAAATATTAAATAAATAAATATGCAAATTTCTAAAAATACTGCATTCTCGTAATTTTAATTTCATTAAAAAGTGTCATAATATTCCTTTATATTTCCTAATGCTTCTTCGATGAGTACACTTTATAAAATTTTTAATTGTTTTTTTTATTATTTTCATTTTTAATTTATCCTTAATGAAATTTTTTTAAATTATGGTATAGTAAACTACCTATTTAAATTTGTAAATCTCTTACCTTTATCAGCTGCAACAGGAATTCTTCAAAGCGAAACAAATTCCCCGCTCGAAAGAATCGAAATACTTTACCAACTTTAAACTTCGTCAGAAAAGTGACAAAAACAAACTTAAAAAAGATGTTGAAACGAATAAAAGCTCTTATAGAACAATCTAGGGGTAGACGAGTGGTGGTGAGTCTAAGGGTTGATTTTTAAATTTGGAAGTCGGGCTTCCTGGTTCGCGGGGTAGTTGTTTGGTCCGCGCGCTTATCGATGCTTCGCCTTATTGCGAGGCTCCGACTAGCGTAGGGCGTTTTATAGTTGGCGGGAGCGGGAGCGGGAGCGGGCGGAATCGCGCGCAGGGGTGGCCCTACACCGTCACCCGGCACCCGGCACCCGACCCCGACACACACCCCCTCTATGTGACGTACTGTACAGTGTACAGTCAGCGGCACTTTACACATAACATACCAGTTATTAGAAAGAATTGAGATCTTTGGCTTTGAAATCAACTGTCACAACTTCAAATAAACCGCTGAAGATAATATTAGCTCCATCGAAAATTTGAAACAGAAAAATTTTAAATGTACGATCACATCTAGGAATTGATTTGAGCTAAATTCTTTACCTTTCGATGGGAATTTCTGATATCAATATTCTTTTTTTTTTATTGGCCAGTATGGGGGTTAGAAATTGAAATGTTTATATGAATAATTTACGTTCTTAAGGCTTTTACATAAAACAGGGTCTTAATACATTATTCATAAAAGTGCATTCAAATTATGTAACATGACGATAACGGAAGTTAAATTTCAGCTGCATGAATGGGACACGCAATTCAATTTATCATCTATATTGGCACTATAGCAAACCTATATAAAAAATAAGAAATAATACTAGATAAATCATTTTTATTTCAAATCGTATTCATCACACTTCTATGGATTACCTCTGTTCATTGTTATAATAAAGCACTTCGATGATGTTATAATACATTACTTTTGACACCCGTCGATGTTATAGTATATTACTTTTGACATTCGTTGATGTTATAAAATATATCTTTTGAAATTCGTTGATGTTTGGTTGATGTTATATTAAAGGGTGGGTGATAAAATTTTGCACTTTTGTAGTCGTGCTAGGGAGATACCGAATGAGGGAAGAGAGCGGGGTCACTGCTTCTTGGAAATTTAGTCACAATGGATCGCTTTACAGGAGAGCAACGCACTTTCTGGGTAAAACATTTTTACAAAAACAATGATTCTTACATCGCTGCACGTTGCCTATTTCGTTCGCATCACCAATTACAGAGTATTTATCAGTGTCAAAGTGTTAATTTGATTAAATCAAGTTTTAAAAACTTCTCAAAAACCAGCACGACTCTCGATAGAAAACAAACAGGAGCCATGGAGCAGTAGGAGCGAAGTGAATGTGGCGCATATAAACATGTCTGTACGAGACGATCCAAATATGTCGACGCGCAACTTTCAGATGCTTTGGCGATTGAATATTTTCAAACCCAGTTGCAGCAGTTCATTGGTTACAACAATAGAACTTCGATGCAGCAAGATGGTGCAATCTACCAATCTTCCAAAAAGGGGAGATATTCCATGGCCTTTCCGCAGCCCGGATCTAGCTCCTATTTATTTTTTATCTAACTGATCTAGCTGATTTATTTTTTTATGGTGTTATCTTACAAGTTGAGTCTACATAAATAATCCAGCGGAAACACTCCAATTAACGGAGAACATCCGTCAAAAAATGGTCAACAACCCCGAGCTTTGTGTCGAAAAGTTGTCAAAAATCTAAATGCCAGGTTTGAGGAGTGCCGGTGGCCAGAAGGCGGCCATTTTGTAGAAATTATTTTTACGAAATGATTTTCCAGCATATTTTTTTAGTCAATAATCTGTATTTTTTCATGATTATTTCAAAAGTGCAAATATTTGTGATCCACCCTACATAATACTTTTGACTTTCGTTAATATTACTTTTGAAATTAGTTGATGTTATAATATCTTTGGACTTTTGTTGATTTTATAATATAATATGTTTAATTCTTAATTAATGAAGACAATATTAGCGAAAGTCAATCAAAAATCTGAAACGGAAAATCGTAAAAATCGGTCACACCTGGACTCGAACCCAGGTCCTTCGACTTTCCGGGCCGCAAGTCTACCAACTGAGCTAATGTATCCCTATCATTTAAACTTTATTTTTAATGTAAGAACCACTAAAATTGATCTAGATAGTGTCTTGGATAAATTTATCCTTTTTTATCTGCAAGTCTAGGATGAATATTTATTTTTTATTTTTAACTTAATGAGTAAGACCTCAAATTGTAATATTAAATAAATGAAGTAAATATTAACGAAACTCAATCGAAAATCTGAAACAAAAAAATCAGAAGCAGATACGGTCACATCTGGGACTCGAACCCAGAGCTGTTTGATTTACAATTTTTTTTTTATTTCTTTTTTTTTATATGAATACCGCACAAGAGTCCCAACTGCTCCCGTCTGGAGCCAGTGAGACTATAGCATCCCCAATTGGGGTATGTTGTGAGGCTGAAGGTAGTGGGGAGGGGAAGGAGATGGGGAAGAGGACGGTGGGAAGTACTTGGCTATTCAGATCTGGTCACCAAACACGGCCAAAGCCTTTTCAAGCAACTTTTCAATTCTGAATGGTCTTACACCAGGGCAATACTGAGAGTATCTTCCGCTCTGGAACGTGCCGCAAATATACTATATATTATTTTTAATAAATTGTGAAATAATACAAATTAATCAAATAAAATTTATTTGCCACGCCGGGATTCAATCCCGCGACCTTCGGAATGCTGGTCAAGAGCCTTACCGTTGGATTACGCCGGCTGTCATAGGCACTTCTATCGTTAAGTCCTAGTTATTAATAAAAAAATATTATCATTTTCATCGTGATTTATTTTTGTGGTAGCATGCTGTATTGCACTACCTCCTTTAATCAACGTTTCCGAAGGCGTTACAGAATCCATCATCTGGGTTGATGTGTATTGTCCTAAACAACGTCTAAATAAGGAGGTAGCCCAACACGGCATAAAGAAAATCTCAAATCACTAGTTTCAATTGAATTTTTTTAAATTAAAAATATTTTTTTCCCCTATCGGATAAAGGACACTCATTGCTGACTTAAAAACAATTCCTTAAAACACTTGACTGAAATATTAATTTTCGGATGCACGAAATGCGTTTTCGGTTTTGACAACCCTGTTTCAACCCCGAGATAGCGTATACGGACGCTCCACAGGTATGCTTTTGCCACTGCTGCGCGACGGGCGACGCTTTTCTATACCGAAAATTTAGCCTGTGGCGCAGTGACAGAAGGCGGGACACCGTTTGATTGGACCGCTATTCCCATTATCTCGTAGTAATACGGTTAATTACGTAAATTAGGAAAACTTTTATATTTTAAAATGTCAGACGTGACGCACGAGTTGCTATCATCCACAAAATCTAGAAATCGACGGAAAATTTTATACAATGTATGATAATACGGGAGTAACACATCGTAATAACAACATAATTAATTGAGAGCTTATATATTCTACTTGCAAAAAATAATAATGATATGCAAAAAATGCATTTCTACATTTTATGATTATTTAGTGTTATTTATATTTAATTATGGCATTACGGCCTCTAAGTTCGAAGGGTAAGGCTCTAGCAATCCGGAGGACGTAGGTGCGCAAGTTAATTTTATTTCGTTACGTAATTTGTGTTATTTCACAAATTATTAATTTTAAATAAAATATATTATATTTGAGGCATATTCCTGAGAAGTCGATGCTCTATAAGTATAACCCTGGTGTAAGACCACCGTTCAGAACTAAAACTTTTCTTGAAATGACTTTAGCCGAGTTTGGTTACCAGATCTGAATAGCCAGGTGCTCACCCACCTTCATCCCTCTCATATCCTTCCCCTCCTCACTGTCTTCAGATTCAAAACATACCCCAATTAGGGATGCCATAATCGCACTTACTCCAGACGATTAGGAACAGTTGGGACTCTTGTGCGATATTCACATTTAACAAAATAATTAATTAATAAAAATAAAAACTATATTTTTAAATTTTCCGTAGTTATTTTTATGCGTCACAGCCTTTTTACATATATCTATTTGAATTTTGATTTCGTTTTCTTGAATGAGTTAGAATTTCTTGAATGCAAATATTGGACGTAGAAATTAACCCGCTTCCCGAAATCCGAACGAGCTGAAATTAGGGAGATAATAGACTCGTTGTCGACGACAATGCATTCTATCATTGTTTGGTGGCTCTCACTCACACACATTTCTCTGAAATAGGCTACTAACCGTCCCGAAAAATGACCCAATTTGGACGAAAATTAAACATAGATGTATTATTATTGTAAAAAAACTTTGTTTTTACGATTTTGAATTTTTTCAACATCCGAAAGGATTGTAAAATTGTAAAAATAAACAAAATTTGTTAAAAATGTTCCTACTAAACAATTCAGTAGCATTTAATTATGTAGATTGCCTCCTCCATTCAATGCCTCATCTCTTCTAAGTCTGAACTCGACTACAATCTTATAAAAAGTTTGAAATTAAAATAAATTAATATATAAATTAACCTTCCCTCTCTCCATAATTTGAAATGATGGCCTAGAAAACCCTTGAAGGGTGAAAGTCAGTAACATTTACAAAAAAAAACTATGTAGATTAGCGTCATGTTATCAATAGCCAAAATGTGTACCTAAAAAGAACATTTTTTATGTGAATGCCGCACAAGTAAGAGTCCAACTGCTCCCATTTGGAGCCAGTAAGATTGGCATCCCCAATTGAGGAACATTGTGAGGCTGAAGGTAGTAAGGAGGAAGAGTATGGGAAGACGAAGTACCTGGCTAAACAGATATGGTCACCAAACACGGCTAAAGCCATTTCAAACAACGTCTCAATTCTGAATCGAGGACTCACACGACGGCGATACTGGGAGTATCTTCCACTCTGGAACGTGTCGCTTATTTTAAATGAATAAATGGTGAAATAACACAAATGAATGAAATAATTCCTTACCCCTTACAAATACTAACTGCTCCCGACGTTCTGGATCGTGCGGTAGAAGGTTATGGGGAAACGATGGAAAAGGCTGAATAGAAAGATCAGAAGAGCTATTCTCTATCTTTTGTTCGCCTGAAATAGATCTCAGACAAGATCTCCTGTCAGATTTATGTGATTTTGTACGGCTGTTATTTGCCCTTTCTATCGGCCGATCGCTTTAAACGCGAATTTCTGCAAGTATGCACGATTATTTATTTAGTTAACATTAACATAAACATAATACAAGATTCACTCAAAATGAAGGAATGGTGGTTCCGAAATGTACCAATAAATATGGTGAAAGAACCCTAAACTATATTGTACCCAAAATATTTAATAAACTACGAAAAACAATTAAAAATAGTAACGCTTTTACTGCTAAAGTCAAATATAATCTAAGGAAATGGCTATTAGATACTGATGATTTATATTGATTTCCTACTGAAACCACATTCTAAGGAAATAGAAAATCATTAAATGTAATTTTGTAATACCTCGCATATTTGAATCTATGTTCTTGTTGATTGTATTCATTTTTGTTCATATAACATTTAATTGTGTTCTTTATTATAAGGCTTGTATTGCTAACATATTTATATTTACCTATTCTATTGTAATCTAACCAATTTATAACATAATACATGTATACCTTTTTAAAATCAACATGTTATTGCATCAAATGTTGTCACTATGTACCTGCTGACAAACTACATAAGTAGTTTAGCAGGTTTTAAATGTAAATTTAAAAAAAACAACTGTAGAACATCACAAAAATCTGACAGGAGATCTCGCCTGAGATGTATCTCGATCTCACAATAGATAGAGAATAGCTCTTCGGATATTCACATCTTGACTACAAATATGGCTAAGGAAGTTTTCACTTTTAAATGTTATCCTTTCACTGGGGAGATATTGAGAGCATCTTCAACTCTGAAACGTGTCGCAGATAGAAACGGTTTACATTACATTATGTTAATTAAACCTGTTCCACACCGTTCTTTCTTTTGTTCAATATGCTTCTCTACATCGTCAATATTTTTATTTGCAATTCATGATATTTACCGTTGATATTACCGATATTTACAGTTAATTTATTCTTTGGTTAAATTCTATCGAATTTTCACTTTACTGCGAAGTTCGTCAAAGTTGACTTTGCATTACCATCTTCAGAAAACATTTCACCAACAAACTTTACGTTATGATATTCAAAGTTCCGCTCAAGTTCCAGAGAAATGCAAACTTCAGAATGCAGGTAGCTCTCAATGAAAGCTAATCACCGTTTAACAATAGTTTTTTAACGATGAAAAATAATTAAAAAAATATAAGTTCTTAAATTATTCGAAGCCTTATAAAGTAGATTCGAAAGCTTATTCAAATAAAACGCAGTAGTATTAAATGTTTTAAACTTTAAATAAATATTGAATTCATTCCGAGTTTCCCAATTATTTTTTTTTTGTAAACGTTGGTTTTAAATAATTTTCAAAACTTTGTTTTAATGTAAGGCTCACAACCTTCTAAACATTACCAGTGTTTTCCTCTAGCGGATTTCCAAAGATTTCTTGAAATTATCTGATTAAAACTTTTGACCGGTTAGTGGCTGAATGGACAAATGCGTCGTGTTTCCACCCATGGTGTTTTTTTTACATTAACTCCACACAGGAGGCCCTGAGGAAAATAATTTCCCTCAAGGCCTATGCCATCTGGGATGCTGTGTGGAGGGTCTTTTTGAGGAGAGGAAGGAATGAACACTGGTCTTGAAGAGACCCATGTTGTAGGAAAGAGGAAACACAGAAACCGGCAAATCGTTCCATAGCCGAGCTGTTGAACTCAAGAACGAGTCGAAAAAACGACCCGTTCTCATGTGACAAATGTCAACCGTGTACATATGTTGGGCGCGCGATTGGCGTGTTTCCCGACTATGCACCGGTGCCGAACGGATCAATGACACTAGTTCCTCAGAGCATCTTCCATTGAAATGCTATCCATGGAGAACATGGATAGCATTCCCACCCGATTGCAATCTTTAGAGCCTGTGCTCTAAAGATTGCAATCCGTTCGTTAAGGTGGGAGAATCTATCAAACGGACCGCCCGTTTCTGCACAGAGTGAGTGAGAGTTTTTAAAAAATTTTCCGTCCATAGATGTATTGAGTTAAATTCTTCTGCTAGCAAACTTGCAGCTTAATAATAATAATAATTGGATAATTTTAGAGCGCCGTTTTTGTAAAAAATCACCTCAAAGGCGCTGTACAATTTACTATGAATTCTTAGGCTCTACCTAACTTTATTATTTACAAATAGATACAGAAGCATACTTACCTGGCAGGTCACTTCCGATAAAGACACTTTATTAGAAAGGTTATGTTTGTATACGACTTTGCACGTGGAGGACATCATATTTTAAGCACTGGACATTGCGTGATTTTACATTTATTATCTTCATCACTGTTGGTTTTACATTTATAAGAAGATTAATACCAAAGTTGAGTAAATTAATATTTATTTTGAAAGACTGGAGAATTTACAAGACAATGCGCCCGTCCACACTGCCAGAATTGCAAGGCGTGCCCTCGCCGAAACAGGATTTGAAGAAATAAACCACCCACCCTACAGTTCAGACCTGGCCCCTAGCGATTATTTCCTTTTTTCCAATTTGAAAAAGGACCTCCGAGGACGGAGATTTTTAAGTGACGAGGAAATGAAGGCGGCCGTAAATGAACGTTTTGAAGGCAAAGACGGCGAATATTTTTTTACCTGGTTAAAAGCTCTTTTTAATAAATGTAGGAAGTGCATTGAATTAAAGGGAGATTATATTGAAAAAAAAAAAAATTTAATACCTTTAAGGCTCAAAACTTTGCAGCCGCCCCTCGTAGGACTCTTTGGGACTGGAGATTTACATAAAATGGCCTTTACAAAAGCTTTAAATAATATTTTGCTTATATTTTTACAAAATTAGTTTTTACAAAATCGCGAGCAATGAAGGCGAAGGTGATTTATAAAACACAGGTAGTAAGAAATCAGTCTTTCATGATTTTAGAGGCAACTTTGGCAGTTATTTGTGAGTTAACAATAATTATTTAAAAAATATATTTTTATTATTTCCTGTAGCATATTATGTCTACAATTACAAATGATTGATTTATATTGTTAGCACAAATTCAGAAGGCAGATTATGATTATATCACAAAAAATTCCAAAGTTGCATCTAAAATCATTAATGATGTTAGCTGTATTTTTTTTAATTTTCTGGAGTTATACATTCGTATGTTATGTTGATTTTAATTCTTAACTAGCGTCCTTGCCCTGTTGAACCATGTTGATGTTAATTCTTAACTTTCGTCCTTGCCCTATTACTGTACAGGAAATGCTACAGGAAATAATAAAAATATATTTTTATTATTTCCTGTAGCATATTATGTCTACAATTACAAATGATTGATTTATATTGTTAGCACAAATTCAGAAGGCAGATTATGATTATATCACAAAAAATTCCAAAGTTGCATCTAAAATCATTAATGATGTTAGCTGTATTTTTTTTAATTTTCTGGAGTTATACATTCGTATGTTATGTTGATTTTAATTCTTAACTAGCGTCCTTGCCCTGTTGAACCATGTTGATGTTAATTCTTAACTTTCGTCCTTGCCCTATTGGTCCCATGTTGATTTTAATTCTTAAATGGCGTCCTTTTCCTGTTGGACCCACGATGATTTTAATTCTTAACTTGAGTCCTTGCCTTGTTGGATCTATGTTTCTAGTGTGTTATGGCGGGGCAGTGACATGATTGTGTTATGTTTTTTTAACCGGTTGTTCTCTGGCCGTTATAGAAAACGTTAAATATTTAGTTTTGTCAACATTAAAGTGAGTTTTGCTTTATTCATTTTTGCAGAAGTACAAACCCGGATTTAGCTTTTTTGTTAGTGGATACCCAATGTCTTTTGATTAAAAAATAGTTTTTCAGATTTGTTGTGCATTATGGCCTCAAATTATAATTTAAGATTTGTATGGAAAGGGCTCCACAGCCGTTCCCTTAATTGGGTAGGGGAAAGCCGTATAAAGTGGACATCTTAACATATGGCGGGCTATGGGAAGGGAGCCGATACAGGTAGAGAAAAAATATTGACTGAGTTTGGAACAGTATTTATTAAACATTTTAATATAATCAACAAATATAAGTAACATTATTTCTTAAAATTATTAATCACATTAAAATTGGTACCGCCATCCACTTTGCTCAATCCACCGGGTAAAGTGGATTCATAGAATCTTTCCACTTGTGTTCAGTTGAAGCCTTTAACTCTAGCAACCGACGTGGCTTCTGGGACTCTTAAGGTGATTTGCGGATTCCTTCTTCTGTATTCTGCTAACCAATCATCTAAATCAAATCTAGAAACAAATTCCCAATAAACTAGCAGCATTTCTGCAAGAAAACATGCAATTTGAAGATAGTAGTACTATATAAACATGAGTTATTATAGAATAAAGTCATTTGAAAAGTTGTAAGCAATGGTATGTTTTAAAAAAAAAAAAAAATGTCGTAAGCAATGTTCACTTTTTAATTTTTTATTATTTTTTCGTAAACGATGCGTGTCCTCGCGCTAGCTCTATTTGTTTACGACTGAGGGACGCGGGGAGCACCTCGTGGGAGCGCACTTAAGCGCGCCGAAATAATGAAGGGTATCTGCTTTGCCTGGGCTGTTCACTATGCCCGGCCTTCCCCTATCCTGCCTTCGATACTTAGACGATGTCCTTCCCAGTCCTCGTGTCTCTGAATAACATACTTCCTAAGAATCATAATTAAGTTTGTTTACTGTAGTCGTGTTGTTGTTACTTCATAATTCTTTGAGTATAAACTAGTTCCAGCGAGAACACGTATCGACGTCATCGACGTTTGTCCTCTTCCTTCCCACGCGTCTTGTTTAAAAACGAAAAAAGCAGAAGATACTAGAACCACGACGTACGATCTCTCGCTGGGACTATTATATCAGCTTACTGCGCGTATTACGTTAAACAGTGAAAGCACGGGCAATACGGCTCCTGTAAATAACAATATAATAGTACATGGTAGAAGCAGCCTTTAGCAAAACGTCCGAACATAATGCGGGCCGTAAGTAGGAACTGGTGCGCTTTGATAGTGACATTTAGTGTGAATCGCCGCATCGTTTACATTCAACCCTAAAGTGGCAGCAACCGGTAAAAACTACCCAAAATTCCTCTAAATTTATTTTTTTCACAAAACTAACTAGATATTTATTAGAGATGAAACGGATATTCGGTAAACATCCGGTATCCGGCCTATCCGGCCTAAATTGAAAATCCGGTATCTGTCCGGATGTGTATTGTCTTGTAATTAACACCAGTTACCTATTTACCTAACCATAAATTCAATAGATAAATCGTTCGTTCGGCGATAAATTCCATTACCTAAGTAATTAAAAACAGACGAAAAAGAGATAAGCTATTTTTGTTTGGTACATAACTGCCTTTTTCCTTCCCCACCATGAGAAATTTTAATATTACGTAACGAACAAATAGCAAAATTTTGATCGTCACTTTTTATATCCAAATATTTCCATAAATGTGATATTTTCTTTATCGAAGACATTTTTCTTCGGTAACTGAATTTATAGAAAGAAACACTAACAAAATCACCGCAAACTCAACGGCACGATTTTTTGTAAGCTCAAATGATCGTGTCTGCAATCAATTGAATAAGACAATGAAACACTAGCTTCACTCATAAACGAAAGGGCCCGAACTCACTCGAGTCCACCCGATCGTGGTTTGCTCGTGTAACAAGTCGCCAATCGGCTATGTTCGACCGGATATCCGGCAGCCGTTTTTTTTTTTTTTAAGAGACAAACATTCCCGGGTTACGAATAACCCAACAATGTTTCAAAATCTCCTACTACCACCACAGAAAACCGAAAATGTTGTTTTTATTGTGATGGAAGACTTAGCCAGCCGAGGAATCGAACAGATCAGATAAAGGTTGGCCGGATATTCGGTATCGAAATGGGGTTATTTTAGGGATTCGTAGAACATTGTCAAAATTAACGTTTAAGATTATTGCGGCACTAAGAAAAAAGGTTTCTGAAAATAAGACTCAAATACTTTTAAAAAATCCTGATACAGAAGGATGATTTAATTATTTTTTTAAGTATTTTTATCATTTTTCCAACACATTATGTTCTAGATCAGAGGTTCCCAAACTATTTTTTTATGTAGACCACTTACAAAATTTTACTGGTCACGGTGGACCCGGTGGTACATTTCTACCATATTTCCAAAACTCGACACGTGTTGTACCGAATATTGAATGGCAAAGTGTGGTCTGTCAGGAGCAGTACCGGATCTACGAATCTTTTTCAAACAGGGGCAAAATGGACCAGTATTCGAGATTATATTTGCCACGATGGAGGGGGCGTGGTGGGATATAGGACGTGGAGGGGGGGTTATGGGTATGTTCCCATCCCAGTACCGTACACCCATATCCCATTACGCCTCCCTCCCTTGCCTAGCTGGGCGTTTTTAAGATCTCATGCATAACCGGTACAACAACGTGCGCTGTACGCCAGTCGCCATGTTTTGAATGGGGCGTAATGGGATATGGATATTGGGCAAGTGGGGGACCAGTTCATGGACCCCCATTTCTTTATCGTGATTGCGTGGACCCCCGTCGGGTCTCCCGTGGACCCCTAGGGGTCCACTTGGACCACTTTGGGAATCACTGTTCTAGATGGTTATTTTTGTAGCATTTAAAGGGAAGAAAAAAAATGATTCACGGAAATAATTTTTAGGTATGTCGGCATTAAAAAAATGTTAAGAAATTGAAAAGCTGTTGTGTTTAACATTTTATTTACTTAAATGTTTCGTTTCAAATTTTTATTTATTTATTCAGAGAATTTTTTGATGATATGAGAATTTTTTCGAAAATATGTCCTCACTGAGGTTACTGGAGTAGCCCGTGTTAAGGTCACATATATATTAACGTGGTTCTATATATAAGCTTTTTTTGTCTAATATATTAAAAGAACTAAAGATACACATATATTGGTTGGATGATAATAATAATTTGATATTTTGCAAGCTAAGATGTATGTTAAATTTATACTCTGGTGATATTCCTTGATCAAAGTCACATTTTCTTGGAAGGAGTATTGAAGTGATTTGATATTTCCTTTGGAATCGTTACCCTGTTGCCTTGATTTTTCACTAGCTCGTATTGAAACAACCCTTTGTTTACCGCTCATACCGAATTTATTTGAAAAAAAAAATACGTATAAAAACAATTTCCCTAACTGACTACACCACAGAGCATTGACTTTAAAGAAAAAATGAAGTCCTTAGGCGACATTTGAAACTATCTATCGTAATTCAAAAAGTCAAAAATAAGCTAAAAATATTTATATTCTTGGTGTGTCTTATAGTATAACATTTAGATTTGAAAATATTAGGTTCTGTGTTAAATAAACCGAATTCACTGTATGAATTGTTAAAAATATATGACGCGCGGTGAATTAATGTATTTTGTTTAGAGTTAGTGTTGCATTGAGGAATGTTTAATACGTGGTTTTGTCTGGTTTGTCTGATGGGCACTCTTAATTGAAATTGAATTATTTCTAGTAATTCTTGGGAATATATCATAGAGGTGGCTATTTTTTTAAGAATAGTAGATATCTTGAAGAACTCGGCTGACTCTTCGTGGCTCAGATGAGAACGATAGCTCCGAAAATCAAGGTGTCGTAGAAATCGGTTTTGCAGTTTATCAATCCTTTCCATGTAAGAAATGTACTTGGGATTCCAGATTTGAGAAGCGTACTCCAAGGAACTACGTACATACGCAAAGTAGAGAATTCTCATGGTATTTATTTATTTTAAATCTTTACAGGGTGTCTGTGTTATTTTTGTCCCATTTTTTGTTAGGTTAGGTTAGGTTTTAGTAGGTATTTTGTTGGGGGATGTTTTGTCCGTAGGATATTTTGTCGGGGGATATTTTGTCGGGGGATATTTTGTCGGGGATATTTTGTCGCGGAATGAAAAGTCGCGGAACCCCGCCAATTCATGTTTGATCTCCGCCTGATAGGCAACCGCTGTATTCATACATTATACCGCTAAGTCCCTCCGTTCTTGGAGATACTACAAACTACGTGATTGTGACACAACCACAAATACCCTGCAGATATACTACTTTTTAATGCTAGTTTCCGTACACGGCGCTACTCGAAATATACTGAACTTGATCATTTTTCACGTGCAGCCGTGGAGTTAACACGGTGTCAAGCGATGTCAAATGACTTTTTTCCAACATCAATCTATGCCTTCTCCACTAAATCATTTCTTACGTATTCCGGTAATGTATAATAATATAAACACGCATTTTTTTCCACTTCCTGAACAAATCTAACATTACTTTCATGTTCAGACGCCTTTTCTGTCAAACGTCAAACGAAAGTAGTAGACACGAATGCTGCAACGCGTAGCGCGCTACCAGCACCGTCGGGAGCGTGCAACTGACTTCAACCCGCCGCGTAGCGCCGTGAACGAACACCGGCAAAATTGTATGGCAGGTACCCACGAGCGGTGCGCGTGCTACGCGCATGAGGCTCGAGTAGCTTGTAAGTAGCTCCATGTACGGAGGCACTAAGTGAAGTCCGTCGCCCGCTCGCTATAGAATCGCGTACGTTGGCGCCGCTTTATTATACCGCTGAATTCAAGTCCACCGTCGCTACTCGTTACCATAAAGGTCCGCATTTGTGGGTGCCGAGAAGATTAACTGGATGAGAAGATGATTGGGCCTCGAATACCTTGGTGAGGTCCTTTCCCGTTATCTTGAAACATATGCTCCCCTTGGTGCAGCGGTCAATCACAAGTATCCCATAAAGGTCTTTTGAATACATAAAATTACACCAAATTACACATCAACTATGAACATAAGAAATTACATATAATCTTATTTTTCAGATTTTTTGTTTTTGTTTTTTAAAAGATCAAACGAAGAAGGTCCCCTTTTAGGGTTAAGCGTACCAGCTATCTTAATATTCCATCTGACGTGATTCCCCCTTGCCCCTACCCTCCCGCCCATGTTGCCCGAGCCTCCCGATACCGACTCCATCTGCAGAATGTCCCCTGTCTCCAGTCCAGTCCGATTTAGTCTTTATCACGTGGGACGAAGCTTTTCCACCATTAGAGCTTCATTCTCAGTCACAATAAAGCTGTTTGTATGTTTTGTACAGAGAATGCTCACATTGCGAATTTCTCACACTCATAAAACCCTTTCGGAACGTAACTGCGTACGTAGATATTAAAATACCATCTCTATACATTTCAAGCGAATAAAAGTTGAAAATTAATAAATTTTATTTTCCAATTGTAGTCTATATATTTTTTTTACATTAGCTCCACACAGGAGGTTCTGAGAAAATTACTTAAATAACACAAGAGGGCGTTATCGTCCACGTTGTCCCTAACCTAACCTAACGTAACCAATTTTTTCATCTCTTTTAATGACTTTTCAAAGGAGGTTCCGAGTTGTCCGGTCACCATATTTGCATGCCTCTCATGAAAGATTTGAGTTTGTTCATGGACAAATTAATTTTTTTTACAGTTAATACCGCACAAGAGTCCCAACTGCTCCCGTCTGGAGCCAGTGAGACTATGGCACCCCCAATTGGGGTATGTTGTGAGGCTGAAGGTAGTGGGGAGGGGAAGGAGATAGGGAATAGGAAGGTGGGGATGTACCTGGCTATTCAGATCTGGTCACTAAACACGGCTAAAGCCATTTCAAGCAACGTTTCAATTCTGAATGGTGGTCTTACACCAGGGCGATACTGATAGTATCTTCCACTCTGGAACGTGCCGCAAATATACTATTTATTATTTTAATTGATCATGTTCAGATATTGCGTACGTAGGGGGGCAAACAAACCATGCATCTTAACATTTTACAGCAAAAATTGCGGATAGGTTTTTTCCTTAAATGATAAAATTACCGCCACTCATGAACGAACAGATTACGAATTATTTTTAATTCACCCTTAAAGCGGCAGAAGACCAAAACAAGTAACACGACAATTTCATCATAGTTTCGTCATTTCATAGCGTTTATTTTTATCTCAATACTTAGCTTATCTCCTCTATTCCACCTACTTCTATTATAAATATAAAGTGCTTGTTTTATGATAGTGAGGTCATGGGTTCGATCCCTGACAAGTGGATTACTGTTTGTTCACAATAACTAATAGATAAACGTGCGTTTTAAATGGATCACTATTTACACTTTAATCTGCCTGAAAACAATAGGATGATAAAATATATTATTACTAGCTTTTACCCGCGGCTTCGCTCGCATGGTATTTGTGGGAAATTATTGTAGCAATCGGCAATACATAATGTCTTTTCCCGTTCCCCTTCCCCCTGCCTCTCTTTCCTGCCGCTAAAATATATGAAAACACACATTTTCATTTATACAAATTTCATAACGCCAGAGCTTACCATTATATACAACCTTTGTTACTCGCTGCTAATGTAGCTTTTTATTGGTGAAAAAAATTTTAAAATCGGTTTAGTGGTTTAGGCGAGAAAGCGTAACAAACAAACTCACTCACTTTCGCATTTATATATTAATATAATCATTATGTACTTATATTACTGTATTCACTTGTTTTTTTGTGTCATTACAAGTATTATGGTAGATACTCTCAGTATCGCCCTGATAAAAGATCACCATTAAAAATCTAAACGTTAATTCAAATGGATTTAGACATATTTGTTGATCTTCCCCATTTGAATTGTAGAAGGTGGTAAGGGAATCGCCGCCCCGGGGACCATTTATTGGATTACCACCACTTCTGCAATTGTTCACCCCTTTGGTTCGCTTGGTGACTCAGCAGGGGTGTCCGGCTTCATGGGGTGAGGTTTGTCCGGATCTTGTTTGAAGTTTGTCCGGCGGCGAATGCGTTTGTCTACCGATTGCGCGGCAGGCCTGATCGGGAGAGACCTTTTGACCTCTCTCGGGACATCGCCTTGCAACGCAATGGGGGGTTAATTTTGTACACCCGTCACTCCTGGACACACTGACCCTCGGATTCCTACCAACCCCTCATACAGTTTTCCTTCGCAGAAATTATCTCTTTCCCTTTTCAAAAATATCCAGCATCCCCAATGATTACACGAGCCTGAGAGACATTATATTCTTTAAGGCCTCCTAAGTTTTTTTCACATTAACTACACACAGAAAATCCTGAAGAAAATAATTTCCTTCAGGGCCCACGTCATCTTTAAAGATGCTGTATTGAAGGTCTTTTTGAGGAGATGAAGGAGTGAACATGGGTCTTGAAGAGACCTATGTTGTAGGAAGGAAGAAACACAGAAGCCGGCAATTCCACAGCCGAGCTGTATGGTGCCATTGTAAAAAAATCTCCTTCCCGTCCCTGATAAAATACTTCAACTGTGTGAACCGTAGTTCCACAGTTTCCGGACAGTTGGTAGCAGTGGTACTCTTGTGCGATACCTAATCACTAAAAATATGCGCAGCTAAATTTTATCTGCTTAAATTTATTTTATCACTATAAAGCAGAGATTAAACCGAAAAAAGCTGGAAAATTGTGGTGTTTGATTTATAATAAATATTATTAATGGATTTTTAGTATCAAAAGCAACGATATTGTGTCATGTTGACAGTAAATACGGAATAGAATCGGAAAGTTGCGTAATGAGCCCAGATATTTTGAATTAGTTCGGGAACGGACCAGTTTTATTTGGTTTTCATTGGAACTGGCACCTTTCTACCGGTGAAATCCGATGCAGGGCGTCGAGGCGTTCGTACCCCAAATAATCTTTAACACTTTTTTATATTTAAGAGGAATATAAACGCTAGAAATGTTTCGATTCTCATGCCTTCAAAATTTAAAATCGAGCGTCTTATTTGCACGAGGCAAGTAAGCGAAAAAGTGTTTTTTATTTATTTTTTGTATAATTTTATAAGAATCAAAAAGTTAGAACATACAAAACCTCAAAAACAGTCTTATCCATAAAGGTTTTTTTTAACTGTTTCTTATATTACTTCATAGTTAGGTCATGCAATGACAGTTTTTTTGGTGGTTTACGCTTATATTTTTTGTTATGTAATTAATAATTTTATTGTAATTCTAATACACAGAAAAGCTAGTAAAAGCTTTAATTTATATCCGTAGCATATTTTTTGATGTTCATAATGTAAACCGATTCGTTGTAAAGATTAATCTAATAGTATCTAAATAGGATTTCACGTATGACATAAAACAAAGGGGTATAAAAGCTAGTATGTAAGGTTTATGCAAACAATTTCAATCCATCCCAGAACGAGCTCAGCCTTTTTAGGTGGTACATACAAAAAAATGTATATCTTATAAATTGTAATATTTATTGTGTATATTGGTATCGTATTTGATGAAAAATTACCACTTGTTCCACACATTAATGGAGTTACTAATAAGGCTATGAAATGTTTTAGATTTATTGAACAGTAAAAGATTTTTCGTCGTTCATTTAAAATTCTCTTCACTGCTTTAGTAAGAAGTAATTTAGAATACAATTTCACTATTTGGTCCCCATACTATAGGGTCCGCCAAATAACTTTTTTTTTTTGAAAATGCTATAAAAAAAAACTACTGAATATTTTCTCAAATTTCTTTTTTTATTTATAAGTACAATCCTTCCGGTTAATCCGGCTTCAACTCCTGAACCAATTGGACTTTGTATGGCGTCATACCAAGGTCTTTATGCAAAATTCGTCTCAATGATGTCTCCGAAATGTTCAATTGTTGAGAACGACGGTGAATTGATGTTGATGGCGCTTCACGCACACTTTCTGCCACAGCATCGATATTCTCGGGTGTACGCACTGTTTTTGGCTTTTCACGCTTTGGTTTATCGATGAGGATGCCAGTTTCTTTCACTTTTTTCACAAGATAACGAACATACGGAGCTGACGGTGCTTCTCTTCTTCCAAAAACCGTACGCAATTTTCGCACACATTCTGCAACATTACCATGATTTTCAAAGTAATGTCGCAATATTATCGCTCAGCGGAAGGATAAAACTAATTATCTGTCAAATCAGACATGAGCTAAGTGTTACCATTCACGAAATAAGCACTAGTTGAAAAAAAAAACTTTAGATGGCGGACCCTTTATATAGCACATCAAATAAAAATTGAGAGAGTTCAACATAAATTTTTAAGGTTCATTAATTTCAAACTCTCCATACCCATTGAACAAATTAATTGTGATACCTAACTTAATGAAAGTACTTAATTTAACTGACTTATCATGTAGAAAACTAAGAGCGATTTGGTACTTTTATTTAAATTAGTTAATGAATCACGTGACGCACCTGACTTAACTAAATTAATAACATTCCGAATACCAAATCGTGACACCAGGCTTCCAGAGCTGTTCTTTGTTTATCGTCGAAAACTAACTATTTCATTAACTCCCCAATCCAAAGACTACATAAGCTTGTAAATAATTTCGGTTCCGTTGATATTTTCATTTATTCCTCATTAAAATTTATATCAGGAATTTCTAAAATTCTGATATAAATTTTATTATTATTGTTGTTATTTCTATTTAATTGTGCTTTATTTCTATTAATGGAAAGGAAAATAAATAATAATATAAAATAATTGTTATTTTATTGTTTCTGTTTCTATTTTTACTATGTTACACGATTGATGTAAATGCTACATAATTAACCTATGTACGACAAATTTATTTTCCAACGTAAATGTGTAACTTAAATTTATGGCCATCAAATTGTTTTTTAAAATAATTAAAAAAATATATACATATTTCATCATCGCTACATATTATAAATGAAAGTCCTCCGCCACGTCTGCCTGTCTGTCTGTTCGCGATAAACTCAAAAACTACTGAACGGATTTTCATGCAGTTTTCACCAATAGAAAGATTTATTTATGAAGGAGGTTTAAGTATATAATTTGTCAAGGTTTTGTGGAAATTGTTTGAAATATATAATATATAAAGGAGAATGTCTGTATGTGGTGGACGAGCGCTGGCAAGCAAATCTATAGTTTTATGTCGAGGTTGATGAAATTTCGCTCATGTGACCTTCAAAACAAGAGAAAGGTCACTGTTAAGATTTGATTTCGAAATCTCTGTGTAAAGGCCGGGCATCGCCGGGGACTTCAGCTAATAAATAAACAAATTGTACAGCCTGAGTCCTTACGGGAACTATACAAACAATCCTAGTATTAACAATGAAGAAAAAAATTACCTTCTTATTCCAAATGTATTCTTCGTCAGTGGAACAAATCACTCGACAAGTAAAATTCACTAACACTCGTTACACTCAAAAAGTCACCTATTTTGATTCCACTTTCGCAAGTAATTTCCTGGCGAATGGTTGAAGAGATCAAAATATTCCATTGCTATCAAAAACAAAGAAATCACCTTCAAAGCTCCTAACATGAATGGACAAATAATTTATTAAACTTTATGCATCTTGAAAACAAGTTTAAAATCAAAATAAAAGGAATTGTTGTCTATATTGTATCTGCTTGGTTGGTTAATTTTTTAATTTATATTTTATCCCATTGATAAGTGAAATTATATACCGACGGGTATCGATTTTGCAAACGTCTTTGCGATTCGAAAGCGTTTAGCTACTGGTGTAAAGCCAATTCACGTCGAAGTGAAGTCATATTTTGTGGACGCATCTCATTGGGTTATTTATAAGATAATTTTAAGTGTCGTTTCGAATAACTATTTGTCCAGTTATAAATCATACGTCTTTAGTTGGGCACTTGTTGATAGTAAATTTCAGCTCGTCTTTGATAATCTGAACTAAGTAGTATTTTTGCAAGTGGTGTAATTGTTACGTTTTAACAATATTTATATCTTTCAGGATAATTAAATATTTTAATTGATATGATTTATTAACGCATTAAAGAGCACAGTGTCTATTTGCGTCATTTTAGATGAGATGTGATATGATACAGTGTCTATTGGCGAGTTTTAAGGAAGAAGTGATTTGATTCAACGTTCATTAAATCAAATAGTCGTTTCAGAGGAAATGTGGTGTTATACAATGTTCATTCGTTTTAGAGAAGATGTTATATGACACAACGTCCATTGTCGTCGTTTTAGAGGTGTGATATGATACAACGTTCATTGGCGAGTTTTGGAGATGATGTGATTTGATTCAACGTTCGTTGGCGTCGTTTTAGAGGAGATGTGATATAATGCAACGTCCATTGACGTCGTTTGAGAGGAATTGTTGTATGACGCAACGTCCATTGTCGCCGTTTTAGAGATGTGATACGATACAATGTCCATTGGCAAGTTTTAGAGAAGATGTGATTTGATTCAACGTTCGTTAAAACAAATAGTGGTTTTAGAGGAGATGTGATATGATACAATGTCCATTGGAGAGTTTTAGAGAAGATGTAGTTTTAACTAACTAACCATCACGCTGTTTTCCCGCAGGGGTAGGCAGAGAGGACGGACCGCCAAACAACTTGGTCTTGGCACACACTCTTTGCCTTACTCACATTCATACATCGTCTCATAATACTCTTCTATTATTCTGACTCTTGACATGGCCCGTCACAAGTATCTGATTCACTGGATCGTGCCATTTCTTCCTCGGGCGTCCCCAACTTCTTCTACCATTCAGATTTGCGTCATATAAGATGGATGTTTTAGAGAAGATGTTCAACGTTCGTTAAATCAAATGGTCATTTTAGAGGAGATGTGATATGATACAATGTCCATTCGTTTTAGATGAGATGTTATATGACACAACGTGCATTGTTGTCGTTTTACAGATTTGATGTGATACGTCCACTGGCGTGTTTTAGATAAGATGTGATTTAATTCAACGTTCGTTGGCGTCATTTTAGAGGAGATGTGATATAATGCAATGTCAATTGAGAGGAATTGTTGTACGACGCAACGTCCATTGTCTTCGTTTTAGAGATGTGATACGATACATCCATTGGCAAGTTTTAGAGAAGATGTGATTTGATTCAACGTTCGTTAAATCAAATAGTCGTTTTAGAGGATATGTGATATGACACAATGTCCATTCGTTTTAGAAATGTTATATGACACAACGTCCATTGTCGTTTTACAGATGTGATATGGTACAACGTCCATTGGCGATGTGATTTGATTCAACGTTCGTTGGCGTCGTTTGAGAGGAGATGTTGTATGACACAACTTTCATTGTCGTCATTTTAGAAATATGATATGTTACAACGTCTATTGGCTAGTTTTAGAGAAGTGTGATTTGATTCAATATTCATTGGCGTCGTTTTAGAGCAGATGTGATGTAATACAATGTCCATTGGCGTCGTTTTAGAGGAGATGTTAATTCGTCCATTGGCGATTTTTAGAGAAGATGTGATTTGATTCAACGTTCATTGGCGTCGTTTTAGGGGAGATGTTATGTGACAACGTCCATCGGCGTCATTTTAGAGGATATGTGATATGACACAACGTTTATTGACATCGTATTAGAGAAGATGCAATACGGCTATTGAGGTTGTTTTAAAGGAGGTGTTATGATACAACGTTATACGTCAATTTAGATGAGATATAATATGACACAAGGTTCACTCTTATTATGCTTATTTTAGTCAGGGACGTCATATTTATGACACAATGAGCAGGGAAGTCAAGTTTTGTATTGTGTTAGTGGCCTGCCTATTTGTTTCGCGATGTGAGCATTTCTGTACTTGGTAGTAAAGAAATGAAATCCAAGGCTTGCATTTTTATTCCGACAAAAACGTGTCATTTGACATGAATCATTTCACGAACTTTTGTTTCGTATATGTGAAGAAAATTGATTACATTATTTGCGAACTGCTCCCAACTGACCGGAGCCAGTGGAACTATGACAACCACAATCTAGAAGTTTTTTGTTGCGAAGAGAGAAAGGGGACGGAGATGGGAAAGAGGAAGTTTGGGTGTTACCTGGCTATTCAGATCTGGTTCACCAAACGCGGAAAAAGCCATTTGGAGCAATTTTTCTATTATGAATAAACGGTCTGTCACCAGGGCGATAATGTGAGTACATCTATAGTACTATGGGTAATATATAATGTTAATTAATTTAAAATTGAAAGTATTTTGATCTCGAAACACGCCCACAAAGCATTTCTTGTGTTCTTCTTTATTCTATATCCGAAACAGTACCTATTTTCACAGTGTCAATTGTTACTTATTGCAGTCACTTCAATATTAATCCGCCATCCCAATATCACAGTAAAACTTTAACCCGTCAGGTCTCAGGAATATTCTGTCAGAAGGTAAGAAAATTGCCGCTTTGCAATAAAATCCAAATCAATAGAAAATTTTTGAAAATATCATAAAACTAAAAACTATTTTTGAAAGGTGATAGAATATGCTTTCAGATTTTATTATTAGAAATAAACGTATAGTTTCTGGAATAATAAAATTTAATACACAAATGTAAAAAAGTTCTAAAAATGTCTCACCTTATGTTTTTTACATCTAAAATTACTAACGAAAAAAAATTCTCGAAATTTTATACATGTTTTCTTAAATTGCTATGGGAAATTTTGGTTTCATAGAAGTGCAGATTTTATTTTTTTATATTAAAATTTTAGATTTGAATAAAAAGCGTGGCGTTTTCTCTTTCTAACACCGTTTGGATCATATTTCTCGCTATGGCAGTTAAGAGAGATAGGTACAATGATTTAAATGAGACTTGTGAGTTGGGACAAACTTGATCTACTGTGATCGCTAAAGCCCGGCTTCCCGCAATTTTACCGATTTATTACATGTTTTCCTTAAATTAACTTTTAAAGCTCTTAAAAAGATAAACGTTGTGCTTGAAGATACACATTCCCCACGCCAAAACGGCAAATATGTGAAATTCCCTTGATAAAAAAAAATTGCAAAGTATGCTCCTAAAATTATTATAAACACTTTTTTCGGTTATTTTACAAGTTATGTGTACCAAAAAATTCACAGTGTTTCTTTAAATGCTATTTTACACAATCCCCACGAGATTTGTGGTTTGTTTTTAAAAAGTCGTGTTTTATTAAACATTTTCACAATTTTCGCTTAAATTTTCTCGTTTTTAATTTTAGCGCGCTCTCACGGACATACAAATCTCTCCAAATTCTTATTTTTGAGCGGGTACACCGCGCTTTTATGTAAAAGGGTAATAATAATATTTTTTAAAAAAGACATTACATATCCGAAATTTCTTTCATAAATAATTTCTTAAACATTCTTAAGATGAAGCTGTACGTGAAATCCTATTTAGATAATCTTTAGATTCATCTTTACGACGAATCGGTTTACAGTATGAACATAAAAAAATATTCTACCGATAAATTGAAGCTTATATTAGCTTTTTTACGTATTGGAATTACAATAAAATTATTATTTACATAACAAAAAATATAAGCGTAAACCACAACAAAAAAATGTTTTGTCATGACTTAACAATTTTTAAAAAGTACACCTTTATGGCTAAGACTATTTTTGAGGGTTTGTATGTTTTAACTTTTTTTCATTCCTATAAAATTATGCACAAAATAAATAAAAACCACTTTTTCGCTTACTTTCCTCGTGCAAATACGACGCGCGATTTAAAACTTTGTAGGCATGAGAATCGAAATATTTCTATATTCCTCAACGGAGAAATTGGATGACACCACAGCCAATAGAATCATCAAAAATAATCATTCAGTTGTGAATCACTCAAAAATCACGCGTAGTTAGTACAAAACATTAAATACTCGCGATAAACCAATAATATGTTGTTTCATTGATTAGGACAAAATAGATTTTCTGTCGGCTTTGCGGGAGTCAAGTTGAGAGTTTATCAAAGAGTATTTTTTATAAATAGAGTAAGTAGGCACGTAGTATCAATACTTTTAATTGACAGAAAACGATAGTTCTATCTGAGGACATTATAAAAACACAAGACACGTTATATTCATACTAATCGAACAAAAAATGTAGAGTCGTTTATGAAAATGACAGTCATTCAAAGAATATGTGTGTACGAATGAAATTGCTATATGAAAGTATGTTCACTGGACCTAGTTCAGTGAAATCAAGCGTGTTGTCTCAATAATGTCTCTACTAGGTCATAGGTTCTCAACGTGGGCGATATCTCCCCTTTGTGGGCGTTTCGGCCGTTCAGGGGGCAGTAGAAGACCCAGAGAAAATTAGAGCACGTGGAAGAAAACTAGAGGGTGTTGAAATGGCATAGTGAGGGCGTGGGCAGGTAAAAAATATGGTCTAAAAAAGACAAAAACACGCTTATCACGTAGATACTAATAATCTTAAGTTATTATTACACTATATCATGAATACAAGAAGGAAGGAGGTAGCAATCCTGTACCCCCCCCCCCCTCATTGTGGTAAATATAATCGTGACAATAGCTGTTTCAAATTCGCGACAGATGCTAAGTAAAAACAATTGGGGGGCACTAAAAAAAAATTCTCAGAGTGGGCGGTGGGCAAAATAAGGTTGAAAACCTATGATCTAGAACAGGGGTCTCCAAACTAGGGCCCGCGGGCGTTTAACAAAAACTGACAAAGCTGATGAAATTAAATATTTCAAATGTGTTTGTGTATAATAAGTAATTTACATAATGAAAATAAATTTTCTTACTGTAATTATGTACTCTAGTTATGTTAACTATTGATACGACATTTATCCTAAAAACTTACAGGTAATTTACATAATTAAATTGAACATCTGTAATTAATTTCACGAAATTAATTAGTCTTGGCCCTTGGAACTCAGTGGAGGAGTCAGTGTGGCCCTTAGCTAAATATTTGAAGACCTTGATCTAGAACATAGGTTCTCAACGTGGGCGATGACGCTGTGGGCGTTTGAGACCTTCAGGGGGTGGTAAAAGAACCAGGGAAAACTAAGGGACATTGAGATGGCATGGTGAGGGCGTGGGCAAAAAAATACTAATAATCTCGCCCTTGAGGTGATTTTTCACAAAAACGGCGCTCTACAAATTATCCAATTTATTAATCTTACGTGTATTATTATTATTAAGAACCCCCCTTCTTGTTGTGGTAAATATAATCGTGACAATGCTTTTCAGATTCGCGACAGATTGAAAGTAAAAACAATTGGTAGTCGCTTGAAAAAAAAATATTCTCAAAGTGGGCGGTGGGCAAAATAAGGTTGAGAGCCTACGATCTATTAGTTCATCTCGTGTGTATGAATTACATAGATATATGAACGGCCTTGATTGAGAGGCGCTTGAAAAAAAAATATTCTCAAAGTGGGCGGTGGGCAAAAGGTTGAGAGCCTACGATCTATTAGTTCATCTCGTGTGTATGAATTACATAGATATATGAACGACCCGCTAAAGGGTGTCCATTGGATCTACTTCAGTGAAACCACGTGTGTTGTCTATCATAGTAATGCATCTTCACTCTATTAATTCATCTAGGACAGAATCTGATGTTTCTACTTAACCCCTCACAGGCCCGAGGCTTTGTTGTCGGAAGGTCAAAATATTTCAAATTAAATTAAACATTTTCGTCAACTCTTTGTTTTGTCTATCCTTGTAAAAATAATTAGTAAAAAAGTTAATTTAAGTAAAGGAGAGTAGGTATAAGATGTTGTGTGAATGAAAGAGAGTGTGCCAAGACAGTATTGTATTACGGTCTATTATCTTAGCCTACCACTGCGGGAAACGGCGTAGTGGTAAGTAATTTAATAGGTATCGTGATCCCCTCCGCGGTATCCAATAATATTTAAGAAATTGTTGGAAGATGTAATAGTCGCGTTATATTATTGAATCAATTTGCTGTCAAATCAACATTTGCTTTGATCAGAATTGTAATGATGCTAGTCAAGGGAATACTATTTCAACCACATGATTCGACTGCAGTGATGCTAGTCAGAAATACTGATTCAACTATGATGCGACTGCAGTGATGCTGATCACGTGAAAACTTTTTCATCCACATGATTCGACTGCAGTGATGTTGATCAGGTGAATACTGTTTCAACCACATGATTCGACTGCAGTGATGCTAGTCAGAAATACTGATTCAATTATGATGCAACTGCAGTGATGCTGATCACGTGAAAACTTTTTCATCCACATGATTCGACTGCAGTGATGTTGATCAGGTGAATACTGTTTCAACCACATGATTCGACTGCAGTGATGCTGGTCAGGTGAATACTGTTTCAACCACATGATTCGATTGCAGTGATGCTAATCAGAAATACTGACTCAATTATGATGCGACTGCAGTGATGCTAGTCAGATGAATACTGTTTCAACCACATAATTCGACTGCAGTGATGCTAGTCAGATGAATACTGTTTCAACCACATGATTCGACTGCAGTGATGCTGGTCAGGTGAATAATGTTTCAAAGATGTAATGACAATGTAAGATTGACTATTATTCCACTGACACAACATGGCAAATGGCATACGACAATGATTTTGTGATAAACACCAACGAGTGGGTGGTAACAAAGCCTTACCCTTTTTCTTAACGTCAACTTCGTTATGTGAATGGACATCTCCTCCGTCAGAGCCAACTAACTGCCCCGCTTTGTTCTGCAGGTTACTTAGGTTGTCATCCGAAAGAGACAAACATCAACTTAATAAACAATATTTCAACCATACGATGCTACTGCGGTGCGCGATGAGATGAATACTGCTTTAATCATGCGACTGTAGTGACGCTAGTCAGGTGAAAACTTTTCCATCCATACAATCAAAAATTAAATATAAAAGAAATTCCAAAGTAAATATTTCGATTCGTGAACGACTATTTCTCCAAAGTGGATTCTAATTTTGGTAAAAAAATCATTAAACCTCATTGTACTAATAATGCCACCAATGACGCATTTACTATTAATGCCACTTTTAAATTAAATACAGCTACGGCAGATGACATTAAAAGCATTATAGATTCAATGAAACTAACTCTCACTTCCGGATCACATGGCAGAAAAGAATTAAATCAACTAGAGATGAACTAATCCACCCGCTTTTCTACTTGTAAACAGATATTTCTTTTCTGCAATGGGTTCTATTATACCAATCTTTAAAACCGCCAATAAAGCGGATATAAGTAACTATATATCGAAAACAATATTGAATAACCTTTCAAACATAGTAGAGAAAATTGATAAGAAACAGCTCACTCAATATCTTGAAACAAACTTTACACTATCTGAAAATCAATACGGCTTTAAAAAAAATATGTGAACTTCCGATGCCATCGCCTTTATTGTAAAAGTATAAAATATAGCCTTGATAACGATAATAAGTCTTCTGGAACGTTTAGATCTATACAAAGCCTTCAATACAATTGATTATATTTATTTCTCCCTCTCCCTCCCTACTTTCCGGGTTGGAACCCGGAAAAACCAACCCGGAAAGTAGGGAGGTCCTGGGTTCGAGTCCCAGAGGTGTAAATATCTTTTTCTGATTTTTCTGTTTCCAGATTTTCGATTGAGTTTCGCTCATAATGTCTTCATTTAATTAAAGATTATATTTATCTTCTAGCAAAACTCAAAAAGATTGGAATCACAGGTCGTGAATTAAATCTCATTAAAAGCTACATAACAGAAAAGTAACAGTTATTTAGGATTCAAAATTAATCAAGTCAACCAAAAAAAATCCGATACGGAGTTCCACAAGGCAGTATCTTAGGCCCGATTTTATTTCTCATATATATTATTGATCTTCGTAATGTAAACAGCCATGGCTCAGTTATTGTTTCGCAGATGACACAGTCCTTCTCTTTCATGGAAAGACGTGGGAGACTGTATTTGAAAAAGCTGAAGGGAAGAATCGGGTAAAACAATGGCTTGATTCAAATTGACACAAAAACTAAATATATTAAATTCAAAATCCACAACAAAAAAAACCGGGATCAGATTCCACAAGGAGGTGCTATGAAGACCAATCCTCGTAGCACCTCTTTCCACCATAGTTCACCCTAGTCCTCGTAACCACTTTTTCAAAAGGGTTGAACTAATTACTATTTTGATATTAAATATCTCAGGGCATGAAGAAATCTCGTAGAGAAATTTTTTGGTTAAATTATTTAATGTCACGTAATTTTTAATATTTTAATAAAGATAAATAAACTATGTAGGGCTCCATGCCATTTGTACGTCACGACCAAGTATTTCATAGAAGGAAGTTAATGGTAAGCCATAAATAAAAAACCTATTAATATAAAAAGATTGAACTACGGTTATGAAGTTCCGCCATGTCTGGTTTCCCTGAGAGCCGCAAACACGTCCATCCCTTAATCGTGTTCAATCCCAACTCAAGCATAGAATGAGCTCGAGATGCCGAGCGGCCTGCTGTCATATTGCGTAGAGATGTTCAAACGTCAATCGATTTATTTGGTGCAATCACTGGAATGATGGCTCAATTCGCTAATTCATCATGTTAGTGATGCTAGTCATGTGAATACTGTTTCAACCATATAATACGGTTTTGAACCATATGCCAGTCAGGTGAAAACTGTTTTATCCATATTATGGTGCGACTTTTTCGTATACTTGATTTTGACAGCGTTCAGGTGAAGAACCTATTTCCTCATATTGGAGAAGGTTCTGACATTTCTTAAATTTCTCTAACTGACTAGTATGACTACTGCCCGCCTATCTATCTATCTATCCTTTACTTGGTTATACTCAGAATAATCCATCTACGGATCAGAAGGAACAAGCACATTTCGTCAGACTGATTCGTGGATGATTCCTAAACTCGGCTGAATTTGGAGGGCATCTCATTTATTCAGTTATCTCCTTCACCAAAAGCATAGGCTGTGTTATCTCCCTATCAATCTGCAGGAATAACTTGCCAACAGAGGCAGTTTTTCACAGGGGGACAATGGGGAGATTACACCCGAAACCTACTAAAGGAAATAACAGTCGATGCCTTGTCTTCACCAAAATAAATGAATTATTTAAACTTAAAAGTAATTAACATTTGCAGAAATAAAATACAAAAAATTATTCCGGATCATTTAATGCGACGCGACGCAGCGACCACCCAGGCGACCTGCAAGAGCGGAATGTGGCAGAATGATAGCCGAATAGTGAACGAACTGAGTCCATTTCTCAGTGCGCATAACCTATGGCGCACTTGGGAGACAATCCGAACTATCCCCTAAAACGTTTTGGTTCATTCCTTGCGTTTATTTCGCGATCATATGCAATCTGCGAAAACCGCGCACGCGCACTGTTATGTGAATTTCACATACCGTGGGGATCATCCAATAAATCCCCACGACAAATTACTGAACTATTTGTTAACAAATTAAATTCGATAATAATCTTGCAATATACATCATTATTTTTATTATACTATATTGTAAATTGGTATATATATAAATATATCTATAGACATTTTATATTATATTCTAGGGTTGGTGAGACTACGGAACAGTACGTAAAAAATGTCGATCCCACCATCAAGGAAGTGCTTAAGCCGCCACTGCTTGCCAATGTTCATGCCGGTGTAGAGAACAATCTTGTTGAATCACTTAGGCTATTAAACTGAGCTTAAACGACAAGCTTTGTTGCTGCTTCTATAAAACCTGCTTTTTATAATACGTCTATTTGTTTTTTTTTTTTACTTATTTTTTCTATTTCTTGTCTATACAGTGTGTTAAGGGACGTTCTTGACTTATTTTAACTAGTGATAAATTTCAAAAATGAAAAAATTTCAAAATCCAAAAAATTTCTAAATTCAAAATTTTTTTTATTTCTCTGACATTGTTTTGAGTAAAAAACGTAACGAAATTTTGGTCTGCGGTGACACGTTTTGATGTTTTTTTTTCAACTGAAAACATTAAAAAATTGGATAGTTAGGGTCGGGGAGAGGGGTTCAGTGGTAACTCGACTGAGTGATCAGTGACGAAATTTCGAAGTTTTTTTTTTGATTTTGTAAAAAAATTTTTTAAACTAAAAGTCCATTTACATTTTTTA
This sequence comes from Glyphotaelius pellucidus, assembly GCA_936435175.1. NCBI lineage: Eukaryota > Metazoa > Arthropoda > Insecta > Trichoptera > Limnephilidae > Glyphotaelius > Glyphotaelius pellucidus. The sequence continues at coordinate 17,340,720 of OW386559.1, read as the reverse complement.
CTCAAAAAATGTCAGGAATCACTGGTAAGTAAGTCAAATACGTCCATTAACATCAATCAAAAAATTGGCAATACTAGCCATTTTTACGAACCTAAAAATGAAACATATCAACGCCTTGCAATTTTTCACTTACACCGCTATAATCCTTAATAACTAATTGTATTTATGTTATTAAATAAATATTGCTTGTAAACTTTCCAATTGCCAATATTATTATAACAAACATCCACATTTCTCGTGAAAAACATGACATGGAAAAGTTATAAACAATTTTCTACAGGGACACAAGTTCAATACTAATTAAAAGAAAACAAATCACATTGTATATATCACTTATTTAATGAAATTACCAACATGTTTCGAAAACAATTGTTTCTTTATCAGGATAAAAATAAAATTTAAAAAAAAAAACGCCAAAGTTCATTTGCGATTATTATAGAAGTCAATATTTATTTATTTAGAAATAGCTGGGTTACCCGGCTTCGCTCAGGATAACTTTCGAGAGTTTTCTGGAATGTTCCACAATGATATTCCCGAACATTCCACAACATACTCCGCCACTCCTTCCAAAACTTTCTAGAGCTCTTTGGAACCTTTCTAGATCTTTCCGGAAGACTTCTTTTTTTTTTTACTTTTCTAGAAATTTCAAGAGGGTGAAACTTTCAGCCCCTATACCTTCAAAAGTACGCCCTTCGGGTAAAAACGGGAACCGTCATCCTGAAGGGGGATAGAGATCTACTACACCATAAAACTCTTTTTTTTTTAATCTTTCTTTTATAATATATATTGATTAACGGCAAAAGTTATTGACATTTACATACAGGATAGTTATTGATAGTCATATTACAAATAATATAAAATATAGAAAGAAAGAAACAAATAAAATTATAAGATGATCATATAACCTAACTTAACCTAACCTTACCTAACCTAACCTTACCTAATCTAACCTATTAAAAAATGGGACAAAATAATACAGAATTCAGACATCCTATAGAGACCATAAATTATTTTTCAAATAGTGTAAAATGGGACAAAAGTAATACCGACAATCTGTAATGTTAGGTTAGGTTTTAGTAGACATTTTGTTGGAGGATATTTTGTCCGTAGGATATTTTGTCGGAGATTATTTGTCGCGGGATGAAAACGCGCATTACCCATGGAATCAATACCCATACCAGCTAAGTCCTCCATCACTGCACAAATAACATCTTCCTCTCATAATGATGATAGTAGGAATTTATCAAATATTGTCAGGTCATTCCTGGGAATGCTTGTGTTTCATGGAAGCATGACTTGTAAGCAGAAAAAGGTATTATTTTAGGAATACCCTGTTGCGTGTTTACATAATGGAGTTACAGTAGAAACTTGATTTACCGGTCAGAAAAAAAACGGTTAAAAACTAATTTCCCGGTTACTCAGAACATATTTAATATGTTAAAATATCTATATTTAAGTAGATGGGAATCAATCTGCTACGGCCTGTTAGTTGTTTGAACCGCCGTCATATTGGCGTTTTCACAAATCGGCAACCAGCGCAATTTTTTTTGCGTAAGCATGACTTGTAAGCAGAAAAAGGTATTATTTTAGGAATACCCTGTTGCGTGTTTACATAATGGAGTTACAGTAGAAACTTGATTTACCGGTCAGAAAAAAAACGGTTAAAAACTAATTTCCCGGTTACTCAGAACATATTTAATATGTTAAAATATCTATATTTAAGTAGATGGGAATCAATCTGCTACGGCCTGTTAGTTGTTTGAACCGCCGTCATATTGGCGTTTTCACAAATCGGCAACCAGCGCAATTTTTTTTGCGTAGTTGCCTGTCTGCGACGAAGTTCTTGATTGAGTTTTTTTTTAATCCCACAAAGGAGGCCTTGAGGAAAATAATTTCCCTCGGGGCCTATGTCGTCTTTGGAAATGTTGTGTGGAGGGTATTTTTAAGGAAAGGAAGTTCTGAGGACGTATGAGGGGTGAATAGGAATATAGGGGTCAGTGTGTCCAGGAGTGAAGGACGTATGAATCTATCCCTCCCGCTTAGACTAGTTAGAGAGGTCAACTCAAATGTAAAGCTTCACTAGGTAAACGATGAATCTGCAACTTTTTATTTAGTTTATCGTTATATTCTGATACAAAACTGGTTTAAATTTAATCAAAATGCGGCGAATTAAAACTACACTCAGAACATGAAAATTGATTTTTTTACATTCTAAATACAAAAGTGCTTTAAATTAAATCTGTACTGTACGGGACGAATTAAAACGACACTTAGAACATGCAAATGGTTTTTTTTTTTATTGTGGCACACATACAAAGTCTGCAACAAGAATTTTATAACTGCCTTTCAAATGAGAGAATGTTTTCCTTAGAAATATGTCAGCAAATGAATCCAGCTAGAATGTTACATTCTGAACACAAAACTGGTTTAAGTTAAATCTGTATGCGGTGAATTAAAACTACACTCAGAAAATGAAAATGTATTATCTTTGATTCTGGCAGCACATACATAGTCTGCAACTAGAATTTTATAATTGCACTTCGAGAATGTTTTCCTTCCAAGTGTGTCAGCATATGAAATCACAACTGGAATTTTACATTCTGATAACAAAATTGATTTATAATTAAGATTGAATCTGCTTGCGAGTCCCCAGCTGTAATAAGTATTACTCTCATAATATGCGCATGTTTTTTCTACTAATTACGAATTTCGAAGAATGGTTTGAAACAATATTTTTACTCCACTCGAAATATTAGAACGGTTTTATTTGAAATGCGTCAGCAGATTAATCCGCTACTGGAATTTTGACAGATCATTCGGAACATGAAACAGGTTTTAACCTTAGAGTGAATCTGCACGCTAGTCATCGGAAAATCACTTTCGTCTTATTTTTGCACTAGGAACAAATGGATGGTTTGATGATCCATCGGAACACATGATGATCCATGAAACTTTCTTGGAATTGTCGAAGCATCGCTTACGGACCTCCCTCAATAATTCTCACTGAAAATTAGTCATAAACAATCCAAGCGCAAGAAAAAATTCGGGTTATTCTTGCAATTCACTAAAGACGGTGTTGCCAGTCGCTAGAGTGATCAAGATTACATTATTATGCATTCATTTAAAGAAAGGGATCCCCGGTTTTGTCACAGATTACGTATCGAAAAATTCTGTGCCCATTTCAATCGGTCCGAATTGTAGGTGCGACCAAAATATTATTTTTTTACAAGATTTTAATAATATTTTTTGTGAAATTTCGCCGCCCCTTTAAAGTCCCCCCACGCTACGCCTCTGCCGGCCTCGAACGTAGTGTTTACGAGCTGTATAAAAATTGTAGCGTGCCTTAGTGTTTTAATCATGTTTAACCTGAAAGACAATAAATAAATTAATTCAGTGAAAATCTAACAAAGTATTTAAATGAAGAAAAGGACCCTCAAACAAACCTTATCAGGTACTAATAATTGGTAGTGAATATTACTGATTGGAAAGAATTAGAATTACTATTGACCATGCAAAACTATGTACATCAAATATGTTTTCTTGTTTGCCCTGACATATCTGTCCTGATCATGGACACTTGTGATTTTCTAATAGGATAAACTCGATGTTTTAAACACCCCAGAAAATCCATTTCTCGGTTAAGCTGTGAATCGAGAGTCTACTGTATTTGTTAAAAGATAATTATTCCACGTTTTATCTTTTTGTCCAGTTAATTATCTTCACATTTCCATAAAACATTACTCTTTCCTCCCACCAATGAGAAAACTTTTACTAAACCAGATCTGTTTCCTTCTCAAATTTTCTTCTTCCTTTTAATTTTCTATCTATCGAAACAGTTGCTTTAGTTGATATGGGTACTGCCGCCCCAGGAACCATTTGTTGGATAACCAAAACTTCTGCCATAGATCGTTACGTATGGTGAGTTATCAGGGGTGCCCGGGTTCTTGGGGTAACGTTTGTGTAAGTCTTAGCGGCGGATGCGTTTGGCCACTTACTGCGTAGCAGATCGGATTTGGAGGGACTGGTTGAGAGAGACCACTCGGCCTCTCCTGCAGGATTCTCTCAACCCAACGCCCTACACCACAGTGAAAGGGATGGATTCACATGATTTCCACTTTCCTACCACAACCTTTTCCTTTTCAGAATATCCTCTTCTCCCTTTCCTTTAAACTACCCTTCATACAGGATCCCCAAAGATGACAAAGGATCTTAGGGTAATTATTATCCTCAGGACCTCCTGTGTGGAGTAATTGTAAAAAAATAGTTTCACAGAATTTGAACAATTTATCAAATTTCGAGGTGATTTTTCAGGTTCTGTGAAATTTCAATTCAAGTTCTGATATCATTTCACTTTTTTGATATAATTACAGAAATTGAATGAATCTTTCACAGAACTTGAAAATTAACTTCTTAATTTGATAAATTGTTAAAATTGTGTGATAAAAAAATGGCAAAAATTTTGCTGTAGGCGAAAAAAAAATTTTTTTTTTCGAAAATTGATTTTTTGATCCATGCATTCATAATTCGGCCTATGTAGTTCCCTTTCACCACCAATTTTTATGAAAAGTACATAATCTAATATATATTTTAAACATCGTATACAGTAATTTTTTCTTAAATCTAACAAAATGCTTTGCATTTTTTAAACAATTAGCCTATTATCTGTAACTGCGTAAATTGAACTCTGAACCTTCGGTTCACGGCGCAGCTCAACGCATTTCATTATAGTAGTTACAGCTGTAAAATATTAATACGAATCGGTTTCTTTCTATATAATTATTTCTAAGGACATTTGGCGCAGGACTCTTGACTCGCAAGAACTCTTAATTCGCAATCCGAAGGTCGCGTGATCGAATCCCGGCGTGGGCAAATAAAGTTTATTTGTGTTATTTCACAATTAAGTCATTTAAGGCGGTATAATACCCTAATATTGGGGGTTTGTTCAAGGCTCACATTTTAATAAATTTCGACGAATTCGTAAATATTATACCTTTTTTTTCAAACCGCGACCCGGGATGTGAGTTATTTCAGATTAATAAAAACAATACCTCACCAATGTATTTTCCATTAGAACGGTTTGAAAACTTTATTTCCCGTATATAACTATAAATTTAGCAGTTAGCACCAGATTTTATTTTTCTCGACGATGAATTGATAACTTCGGGAGGGATTCGTTAAGAAACATCTTAAATATTAGTAACATGTTCTTCAGAATGAATTAAAATGAATCCGGCGGAAAGGTCGAATCTCCAGGCCTGTTAGGGCGAATTCGACTGTACGTCCGTCCAATACGCCGGGCCGCAGGCGTATATTTGTTTACACACTTTCTTCACTAACGTCGTTAAGATTCTCACAGTATTTTTCTTCTTCTTCTTTTCTTTGATTGGGCAAATTCGACAGTAGGTCCGTCCAATACACGGGTAGTACTTACGTCGTTAAGATTCTGAATATATTTCAGGATATTGTGTCGTCTTAAAATAATATATAAAGTATATTTGCGGCACGTTCCAGAATGGAATACACTCTAAGTATCGCCCTGGTGTAAGACCACCATTAAGAATTGAAACTTTGCTTGAAATGCCTTTAGCCGTGTTTGGTGATCAGATCTGAATAGCCAGATACTTTCCCACCTTCCTCTTCCACATCTATTTCTCCTCCCTACTACCTTCAGCCCCACAAAATACCCCAATTGGAGATGCCATGATCTCACTGGCTCCAGACTGGGCTGGGACTCTTGTGAGGTATTCACATAAAAAAAATTAAAGAAGGTGTGCTAAAATCAGGCGAAGGAATGCTCATTGCTCATTCTTCAACAATCAGTGGTAGTGTTCACTGCACCATGTCTGACAGTGAGAGCGATATGGTGATTTCAAGTGCTGCATTTATCGTTACTAGTGGTCGTTCAATGGTCGAAATTCGTCCATAATTGTAATTTTTTTTATTGATTTAATGTATTTTTTATGCAAAATGTAAAAAATATATACGCATTATGCACTCCTTCTCTATATAAACTCTACCTGTGCGAAATTTCATTCTCCTCCGTCTGCGCAATTTCCGTAAAAAGGGGTACAAAGTTTTTGCTTCGCGTATTAATATACTGATGATGATGATGATGAATTATTTGTTGAAAAAGAAAAAAGGAAGAAACTAATTTTTATTTTATTTTCCTTGAGTTATTAATATTTATTTTTATTTTCCGTAAGTTGGATCCAACAGACATCTGAAATTTTGGTAAGCTTCATAGACATATGAATATTACTAGACCAGAACAGACAGGTGAGGGGTCCAAACCAACTACAGCGGGACGCGAAAGGGGGAAGATGACTGTCATGATATGTGATTCGTCAACAAATCAATCTGACAGTTTATAGGCATCTCGCATTACGATATCATCATTTAGTTCTTAAAAGTAAAACCTGCTTTTGAATGAATGGACCTTTTTACACAAACAAATTTGCGAAGTCCAAATACGCCAAAGTAAAGTTCACCTATTTTCAGAGTCGAATATTTTGTTGCCGTATTTAGTTAATACACTTTTACAAATGTTTCATAATTTGCTTACCCCGGTAAACAGCGACGAGCACACTTGGGAAACGCCTACATTCGTTACGGTGAGTTTAGTGTATCACCATTTTGAAGCTACAGCGGTAGGCACAGTAATAATATTATTATTTTTCTATCCTCTTCATCATTATTACCCCTTGTCCTTGACAGATCATCAAACACCTACAGGCGCAGGGGTGCCTGTCCTGAATTGTCTCGGCCCGCTACAGGCACGTTGCATACTGGATCTGCTTTCCACGGGTATCTCTGAGAACTGCCAACTGGACATCTTCCCTCTGAAATGACAGTCGCAATATAAAAAGTTTTGCTGAGATATTAATAAATATGTTTTCAAAATATCTCTACAGTTTTACATAACTACATGTATAATAACTAAAAGACAAGCAATAACTTTGTACACGCAACTTATTTAATTACAAAATTATCAACATGTTTCGAAACCAATGGGTGCTTTGTCAGGACAAAATTAAAATTAATAAAGATGACGAAAAATACCCTCGACTCTGCACAGAGTCGAAGGTATTTTTCAGGTATTTTGGATATCCAGATCATAGGTGGCTGCCAAATTCAACCGTGGGACGCAATTATGATACGTACAGGATTAGCAGTTGTGTACTATTAAAGTATCTGCGGGCCCTGTACAGTACACCCAGTTTTTGAGAAGCTAACTCTCTGACTTCGATGGAGCCCCATAACTGAGCTGGTCACTTATAGTTACACCAAGCATATCAATGGAGGGCCTGTTCGGAAGATTGCTTCCGTTGAAGGAGACTAGATTTTCATTTCGATCCCTTTTAGACGTAATCAGACAAGATTGGGTCTTTGAAACATTGAATTCAACGAGATTATTTTTACCCCAAGAGAAAACCCTCTCGAGGTAACCGTCCATTCTTTGCTGCAAAGCCTTCCGAGCCGTTTGAGTTTGTGAGCCCTTTGGGGGCTTGTCAAACAAAAAGCTATCATGGACTGTACTGTCATCCGCGTAACAATAAATTGACCTAATTTTTTTTACTTTAATTTTTTTTAGATTTTTTTTTATAGATATCATATTTCAAAGAGACACTATCTAGGTTACAAATAAATTCGTGTCGAGGTTTTTAATCATACAAAAGATAGCAGCCAAAAAATATGGAAAAGTTAGTTGGAATTTCTAAGATTTAGTATGAGATCGGCCAAATTATGTAAGAAAATCAGGTGACAATGGCCAAGTTATTAGCGGCATTGCCGTTGTCCCGGTAATGCAGAGATCTTGGGTTCGATTCCCAAAAGCGACCGTTACCCATTTATATTCTGTGTCTTTTTTTGTTTCATGTTTCGTTTAGATTTATTAGTATTATTTTATTTTATTGATGACTTCAATAGTTATTAAAAAGTTATTCTAATAAAATTAGTTATAATAGTGTTATTGATTTATGTTTCCGTAATTTGTTTTAGATGACATTTTTTTATTTAAATTATTACATCAGTCAATTGTTGGCAAAACCATAAATGGATATTTTATTTTTTATCTTCCTTGGTAATTAGTAAGAGTAATAATAATTTTTTGGAATTGTGAACAGGATTTTCCTCATATTTCGTCAATTTATAATTAGCCGAATTTTGCTCTTTTAAAAAGGGTTACGCCACTTTTGCTCCGTACATTTCAAATATTATAGTCAATTAAGTCAATGATATCATCATCTTATTTGGAATAGGTTATATGGCATTCCAAAGGTCGCTTGATCGAATCCCGGCGTGGCAAATAAATTTTATTCGATTAATTTGTGTTAATTCACAATTAATTCGTTTAAAAATAATATATAGTATATTTGCGGCACGTTCCAGAGTCGAAGATACTATCAGTATTGCCCTGGTGTAAGACCACCATTCAGAATTGAAAAGTTGCTTGAAATGGCTTTAGCCGTGTTTGGTGACCAGATCTGGATAGCCAGGTACTTCCCACCTTCCTCTTCCCTGTCTCCTTTCCCTCCCCACTACCTTCAGCCCCACAAAATACCCCAATTGGAGATGCCATGATCTCACTGGCTCCAGACTGGGCTGGGACTCTTGTGAGGTATTCACATAAAAAAAATTAAAGAAGGTGTGTTAAAATCAGGCGAAGGAATGCTCATTGCTCATTCTTCAACAATCAGTGGTAGTGTTCACTGCACCATGTCTGACAGTGAGAGCGATATGGTGATTTCAAGTGCTGCATTTATCGTTACTAGTGGTCGTTCAATGGTCGAAATTCGTCCATAATTGTAATTTTTTTTATTGATTTAATGTATTTTTTGTGCAAAATTTTAAAAAAATATTAGCATTCTGCACTCCTTCTCTATATAAACTATAAGTGTGCGAAATTTCATACTCCTCCGTCTGCGCAATTTCCGTAAAAAGGGTGTACAAAGTTTTTTCTTCGCGTATTAATATACTGAAATATACTGATGATGATGATGACTTTATTGTTGAAAAAGAAAAGACAGCCTCACAACATACCCAATTGGGGATGCCATAGTCTCACTGGCTTCAGACAGGAGCAGTTGGGACTCTTGTGCGGTATTCATATAAAAAAAAAATGTTAAAAAAAATGAACTGATATTTTTTTCAAAAATGGCATTTGAATTCAAAACCATTTTTTTCGATAATTTCTACAACCAAAACAATGTTCAGTGTCATCTGTGTTGTATTTATTTCACAAGGTTTTAACATCACTTTGAATATTTTGCAATTCCCATTTTATTTGTATCTGGGAGTTGGTCGTTGTTACAATACCGAGTTGTGTTTGTCACTTTCACAGAGTTCTAACTTCGTCTTAACATATTCCAAAATGTCAAAGTTTGCAATTACGATTTTTCATAATCTATTCACAAATTTCTCAATTTGGGGTTGAATCTTGGGTAAATTATTTTAGTTAAGCCCATTTTAAAGGCAAATATTTTGGACGTATCTTGGAATAACATTAGTGAAATAAACTTCGAACTTTATGCAATGAATTATTAGGCTCTAGCTGGTTGCATGCATGGTTCTATTTGCATATGGGTATGTTCTAAAATGTTAAGTATATTAAAATATTTTCCCTTAAAATATGTTAAACTTTATGCAAAACTCATCCGCTTTTTACAAAATTCATCTTTATTCATTAAATTTCATTAATTTAATAAATCAGAAATTGTTAAATAGATTAAGCCGCCGCTACCCGAATTTCTACCGATTTCTTGCATATCTTCCTTGAACATTTCAAGTTTTTAAGCTCTTAAAAATATATATATCATTTTTGAAGATAATATCTACGCCGAACGCAAATTATATGAAATTCCCTCGTTAGAAAAAAATCGCAAAATATGCTCCGAAAATTTTTATTTTCAAGCCTGTCTCTTTTATTTAACAAGTTACATGCATGAAAAAAATCACAGTGTTCCTTTCAACGTTATTTTAGACAACCCTTACGATATTTTTTGCTCTATTCTAAACTAGTCGCGTTTTATTAAACATTTTCAAAATATTCGCTTCAATTTTATCGTTTGAAATATTAGCGCGCTCTCTATAACATTTGTAATTGTAATTACATATCTCTCCATCTTCTTCTTTTCGAGCTCGGGTACGGCGCCTTAAGGCCCGGCTTTTCGAATTTCTACCGATTTATAACATACTTCCTTAAGGAGTTATATACAGTCATAAGGCCCAAAAAAAGCGATTTTTCAAGAATTTTTCCTGGGAAGACTTTTAAATTTATTAAAGTAAAAATTTGTTCACGTATTATTATGGTAATTGTTTTTTAACATTTTTGTATTCGTAAAAATAATTTTGATTATTATTAAAAATGTTGAAAGCTGCTATAGCTGATTTTCAGGAGCTCCTCTCAAAAAAGGCCACTTGCAGGACCACGATATCTCTAAACTGGATCAGATAAAACCAAACGGATTTCGTTAAGGTTATGTAATCTATATAATCTTGTAATTAATTGAAGCAATAAGCAAAATAATTTTTTTTTTTGAAAAAATGTTGGCTTTTGACAAAAAAAAAATCGATTCTTGACCAAAATTTTGGCCTAAAATTGTTTATAAAAAAAGTACTTACCCATTTATCAGTGAGAAAAAATCTTCGAATAATTACTAAAAAATGGACTAAAGAAGCTTGTGTTATAATTTGAGAATGATTGGTTCAGCCGTTTCCGAAAAATCTTGGTCACTAACTTTAAAAACACAGTTTTGAGAAAAACGCGCTTTAAGTTTCAAAAGCACTTTACACAGAGTAAAAAAAAACGCTCTGTCACTTCTTACACATGTGCGTGTAACTTCGAAAATAATCGCTGGATTGACTTGAAATTTTCTGTGTGTGTACTTAAATATATGTTCATTTTGAAAATGAAATAAAATATTTCAAGCATTGTTTTATGTGAATACCGTACAAGTAGCGAACGAATCCACTTCCAATCATCTGGAGCCAGTGAGGCCAGAGGTAGGTGGGGAGGAGAAGGAGATGGGGGAGAGAAATGGGAGGGGAAGGATATGGGGGAGAAGAAGGAGACCTGACTATTCAAATCTAGTTACCAAACGACGTTTCAAGCAACGTTTCTGTAATTCTGAATGGTGGACTTATACTAGGGCAATACTAAGAATATTTGAAACTCTGGAACGTTCCGCAAATATACCTTACATTATTTAGAATGATTAAATTGTGAAAACACAAATTAATCCAATAAAATTTTACTGGCCCATTTTACTGGTCGAGAGCCTTACCCCTCGACCACGGAGGCCAAAAAAAGCATGAATATTCAGAAAAGGATTACCGACTGAAAAAAATTTCAACGAAATCCATATATACGACAAATCAATTTTTTGAAAATTCTAACCGTATTTAACCCCTTAAAACGAATTTTTCGCAGCGGAAAACCGGGTATTAAGAGAAATCGTATTTGCAAACGATTGCACCTCACATCTTAGAACAAAGTAAAGTGATCTTAGAACCCTTTCCAACCAAATTATTGATGTGTATCCAATTCCGTAGACAGAAAATAACAAAAACTCATTGATATTATTTACTGAAGTCGCCAATTGATCCATTAAATTAATCACCGTATTGATTAATTTCCAAGTTATCAACAATATTGCTATTATTAAAATTTATAACTGCAAGTCGGTAATACTAGATCTATTTCTAGTACTAGCAACTCTACTATCAGTAATAAAGCGGTTACTGCCAGATATAAAAATATATTCTTGTCGTACTAATAAAACATTTTGCAATAATAAAATGTGTATTGTTGTTGACTTATTATGTAAACACGTATTCTGTGATCACCTGAAAGACGAAAAATGGGAACCATTCAACACTCCAACATTTTGGGGGGCGGGTATGGGTACCGCCGGGAACCATTTATAGGATAACACCTCTGCCGTAGGTCAACCCAAGTGTTTGGCCACTTTTGGTGACTTTACAGGGGTGCCTATTTTCATGGAATGGGGTTTGTCAAGGTCTTGGCGGCCGGTGCGCTGCCCACCTGCTGCGCGGCGGGCCAGATAGAGAAAGACTGATGGAAGAGGTATTTTGATCTCTCCAGCCAGCATCTCTCGACCCTTCGCCTTGCATCGCAGTTGAAGGGATGGATTCATACATCCGTCACTCCTGGACACTGACTTCCAGATTCCTACCCACCTTTCATACATTTTTCCTTTCCAGAACTTCCTCTTCTTATTTTCCTTAAAAAAAACCCTCAACAAAGCATCCCCTAAGGGAAATTATTTTTCTCAGAGCCTCGTGTGTGGAGGGAGCTAAGATAAAAAAAAAATCTTGCCATAAACCAAACCAAGTCGTTTGCTACGTTTGGTGATTTAGCAGGGGTACCCGAGTTCACGGGGTGAGGTTTGTTTACAAGTTTAGGTTTGTGAAGATTCCTACCTACCCCTCATACATTTTTCCTTCCCAGATTTCCTTTCCTACCTTTCACTAAAAAAGACCTTCCACGTAGCATCCCCAAAGATGACTTAGGCCCTGAGGATTTTTTTCCTCAGGCCTCCTGTGTGGGGCTAATGGAATAAAAAATGTCTTTCTGTTTTTTAAGATGGCCGTTAGCATGGTTTTGCTGTGATAATTGGAAAGCATAGTCATACACTAATGGATAACAGGTGATAATGAAAAGAGATTGGTATTGTTGACTTGCAAAACCCGTTCAAGAAGCTTTTGATGATTCTGAAATAATCGCGAACAACTATTTAGGACATATACATAACGTAAAAGTAATATAATATTTTCGTTAAACATGTAGAGGATTATGAAAGATAAAATGTAACGAATTTTATTATTAAAGGTACACATGAATCAATAAGTAATGTAAGTAGCGGCTTTTGCAACTCCTTCCCGCCAGAGCAGCTTTTGCAACTCCTTTCCCGCCAGAGCGGATTTTGCAACTCCTTTCCCGCCAATGGGGTTTTGCAACTCCTTTCCGGCCAGAGCAGCTTTTGCAACTCCTTTCCCGCCAGAGCGGATTTTGCAACTCGTTTCCCGCCAATGGGGTTTTGCAACTCCTTCCGGCCAGAGCATCTTTTGCAACTCCTTTCCCGCCAGAGAGGCTTTTGCAACTCCTTTCCCGCCAGAGCGGATCTTGCGTCTTGCATAGGGAAGTAGGTATGTCAATTAATACACTGAGAAAATATTATTATATTACTTTTATTTGGTTTAAATTATTCAGGTACCTATGTAAATCTAACAAATTAAAAATATCAACATCATTGTATGACATTTTAGGTTAATATTCATCTGGTCGGTGGTTGAGTGGGCATCGCGTTTGGGTCCCACCCGGGCGTCTCGTGTTCGATTCATCGGCCGGCTAAGTCCTCCATCACAACACAAGCAACATTTTCGGCTTTCTGTGGTGGTAGTAGGAGATTTTCAAACATTGTTGGGTTATTCGTAACCCGGGAATGTATGTCTTTCTTTTAAAAAAAAAAAAATAATAAAATAAATCATTAATTTATATTGCCATTATGAAAAAACAAAACTAAACCCTGAAAAAACAAATCAAAAACCCTGAGTAAAAGAAATGAAAACGCATAAAGTTTTGGGTTTTAATACGAGTCAAAAATCAAATGTACATGAAGTCATCAAATGATGAATTTCCACGTATCGTTATTAACTTAGCAAGGGTGACCGGGTTTATTGGATGAGGTGTGTGTACATATCTTGGCGGCGGATGCCCATGATCACCAGCTGCGAGGCGGGTAAGATCGGGAGAGGTCGGCTAAGGGAGACCGTTTGACCACTCCAGCTGCGCTCTCTACACTCATCGCCTTGTACCTAGTTGTGTACTTAGTTGGAGGAATGAATTCATACGTCCGTCACTGCTGACCACAGATTCCTACCCTCCCTCAAACCTTTTTCCTTCCCAGAACTTCCTCGTCTTCCTTTGAAAAGAACCTCCATGTAGCATTCCCTAACATGACGTAGGCCCCGAGGAAAATAATTTTCGATTTGTTAAAATTCTGTGAAACAACCCGTCCTTAAGCTTCGATAACATAGAGCGAGTTTACAAGCTACTTACTATCTGGAAAATTCACTATATGTCAGTAAACTCGCTCAGTGTCTTGCTAACTAGCAGCTTGTGGACAATCTACAAAAAAAGTGGAAAGGTGGTTAACTTTACTCGCTACTCGCTAGTGTTTGCCTAAAATTGGCGGCCCATCAACAGCTGATTTCGTCTGTCAGAATTAGTTTGGGCGGCATCCGTTATTCTCGCTACCGCGCCGGTTAGCGCTGCGAATTCAAGTTTTCTACAAAATGTCGACAGAGTTGCATGGCGCGGGAGTCGTTATTTTATCTGCTACTGTTGCTACTGAGCGAGTAGACAGTTTTGTGTGTCAACATGACAATCTCACTCGCCGATTCACTCGCTTTTACACTTACCGGCTAGTAGCTTGTAAACTAGCTTAATGTAATTGAGGCTTTAATCATTTTTAAGCAAATTTTGTTTTGAAAGGAGTTTCCTTGAAGATTGTGTGCGACTTATAAGTTAGGTATAAATGAACATCTGTCTTTTTTGTTTTTATTAACCCCCGACGCAAGGAGCGGTGTTATAAGTTTGACATGTCTGTGTGTCTGTCTGTCTGTGGCATCGTAGCTCCTAAACGAATGGACCGATTGTGATGCAGTTTTTTTGTTTGAAAGCTGACGTAATAGAGATGGTTCTTAGCTACAATTCATGAAAATCTGTTCAAGCGTTTCAAGGTTGTCAGCCTTTTTTGTTTCGGGGGTTACTTAAAATTTTTTAAATTTTACTTATGCGATAACCGCACAAGAGTCCCTCCTGCTCGGAATCAGTAAGACTATTGCATTTCTAATTTGGTTATTTGTGGAGGCTGTACTCGATTATTCAAATCTGGTCACGAACACGGCTCATGTTTGCTCAGTGTATTTACCAACATGTAATGCTGTATATACATGCACGAACATGAACATGAGCCGAATTACGTGAAAGGTACGAAGCAACGGCAAATGGCCCAAAACGCCGTGTGCGGTTGCATAACATAGATCAAATTTATATACTGCAGGAGCTCTAGCACGATGAAATCGATAACTTTACAATATCGGATCGATAGGTGTAACTTCCGATGATTTTAGCTACAGATATTTTTTAGTTATTGATGCCCTATTGGGCTTTTACCTATCAAATACAAATTCCATTTACAACAACAGTATCACATAAATAAAAAAGATTACAATATATTTAAATAAAGCATAAACTCAATATAATAAATAAGAATATATCTAATGCTAAATCCACATGGATGACTTTAAAGAACTCGTAGGTACAATTCATAAACCTACGAGCAAAAAAAACATAATAAAAATCATTTTTTTACTTAATTAATCGTTGTTTGCATCTGGAATAAAAACACACAATCTAGTCTCCTTCAACGGAAGCAATCTTCCGAACAGACCTTCCATTGATATGCTTGGTGTAACTATAAGTGACCAGCTCAGGTATGGGGGCTCCACCAAAGCCAGAGTAAAGTTAGCTTTTCAAAAACTGGGCGTACTGTACAGGGCCCGCAGATACTTTAATAGTACACAACTGCTTACCCTGTACAAATCGCAAGTGCGCCCCACGGTTGAATTTGGCAGCCACCTCTGGTCTGGAGCTCCAAAATACTTGAAAAATACCCTCGACTCTGTGCAGAAACGGGCGGTCCGTTTGATAGATTCTCCCATCTTAACGAACGGGTTGCAATCTTTAGAGCACAGGCGTCGGGTGGGAATGCTATCCATGTTCTACCGGTATTTCAATGGAAGATGCTCTGAGGAACTAGCGTCATTGATCCCTTCGGCACCGGTGCATAGTCGGGAGACACGCCAAACGCGCGCCCAACATATGTACACGGTTGACATTTGTCACATGAGAACGGGTCGTTTTTTCGACTCGTTCTTGAGTTCAACAGCTCGGCTATGGAACGATTTGCCGGCATCTGTGTTTCCTCCCTCCTACAAAATGGGTCTCTTCAAGACCAAAGTTCATTCCTTCCTCTCCTCAAAAAGACCCTCCACACAGCATCCCAGATGACATAGGCCCTGAGGGGAATTATTTTCCTCAAGACCTCCTGTGTGGAGTTAATGTAAAAAAAAAAAACACAAAAGACAATCGAAATAAAGTAAAATGATTTCTCATTCATTATTTACATCTAAAAAGTTGTGGACTAGTTTGGCTTTAAATGTGTCGAAGTTTAAATTAAATATGTCAGCGACAACAGATAGTTCATTGCACAACCTATGTATTCTTTCTATCACAGAATTCACAGGGAATAAATAATTAATCGATGTACGCTGGCAACACTTAGGGAATTTTCTATGAATTGACACTACGAAATGTCAATTAACAGAAAAATATTCATAATTTGATAACGTTAATTTGAAATACTAACCTAAATATGAATTGGCAGTCCGCATTTACTTTTTGACACTAAACCAGAGTTAATTAGTTAATTAGGTCTTTATTTTATACAAGCTTTACATTTTATTGTTATTAAAAAAAAAATCAATTAGGCATCCATAGTGACTTACTTCGATGGCTCACTTCATACCTTTAGTGCAGACTTCAATGTTTTTCAGTTGAAGGAACAAAGTACTATTATTTGTATAGTATTTATATATTTATAATAAACCTAGGGACCACGATACAACTGGTATTGTATTATCATTGTCCAAGCTCTATATTTTATTGCGTTTCACAATCGTATCATGGGATTTAATGCATGACATATGGAGGATTGGAAATCAATTACTATTAGACTAGTCATTTATTGCGTAATCCACAAATCAGATAATTTATTTATGGTGTTTTATGGTTGCGGATACTGATTAGATATTACGTGCTAGAAATGCTGTCCATAGATATTTTAACGGAAACCAATGTTGCCACTTACTTCGTATATTTTTGTTATCCACTGAAGCGACAGCGCAATTTAAAACTTTTTTCTCCGATAATCGAGATTTTTTGAAAATCATTTTGAATATTTTCCGCCCACATTAAAAAAATCATACCTCCGAATTTTAATATGGAGACATACAAATTGATTATTGTTCTATAAAGCGAATGAATTCACCTGTCTTTTCTCGATTACCACTTATTTGTAGGAGTTATAAAAAAAATATTATAAAATCGTAAACTTCTACTTAATTACTTACAAATAAGGGAAAATTTGCCAAAATTGGCAGCAAAGCAATCCGAGGTATTTTAAATAGTGCCATATTGTGGCAAAAAGCGCTCCAGTGGTTATAGTTCATTTATCGCGCACTCCGTCTCGATAACACTTGCCAGGCAATGTATATCGCTAACTCAAAATTACGTACAAGAGTTCTGACTGCTCCCAATCTTTTTTTGGGAGGCGGGTATGGGTATCGACACCCCGGGAACCATTTATTGGATAACCAACGCCTCTACCATAGGCCACCCAAGTGGTTTGCTACGTTTGGTGACTTAGAAGGGGTGCCCGGGTTCTAAGGGTGGGGTTTTTCAAGGTCTTGGCTGCCGATGCGCTGCCTACCTATTGCGTGGCGGGCCAGATCTAGAGAAACTGGTTGAGGAGGTCTTTTGACATCCCCAGCCAGAATCTCTCGACCCATCGCCTTGCACCGCAGTTGAAGGGATAGACTCATACCTATTTCCTTCCAGAACTTCTTCCTATCCTTAAAAACACTCTCCACACACATCCCCTAAGATGACCTGAGGGAAATTATTTTCCTCAGGGCCTCTTGTATGGAGCTAATGTAAAAAAAAACCGTTTGGAGCCAGTGGGACTGTACAGTTTCCCCAAAGAAGATATGTTGTGAGACTGAAGGTGGAAGGGAGAGGAAGGAGATGAGGAATTAAATGGAAAAGGGAGGGAAGTGATTGGGAGAAGAGAAAAGAGATGGGGAAGAAGAAGAAGATGGGAAGGTAGGGAAGGGAAAGGAATAAGAAGAAGATGATGAGGAAGTTAGGAGAAATATCTGATCTGGTCACCAAACATCGCTAGAACCATTTCAAGTAACGCTTCAATCCTGACCTTATTACACCAGAGCGATACTGAGAGTATCTTCCACTATGGAATATACGTATATATTACATAATAATACGTATATATTACATATTATTTAAAATTAAGGACTCATAATATACTACATTTTATTTAAATTAAGTAATTGTGAAATTAAACAAATAAATCAAATAAAATTTACTTGCACACACCGGGATTTGATCTCGTGACCACCAGATTGTTAGTGTAGATTCTTTAGCCTTACCACTCGACACGAGGCCGTGAGTTGAAAATTTCGTAATGTTGAAGAAGTTCTGTTGTGTTATCCACGGACACATACTTTAAACTTATTAACGATTTTTTTTTCTTAAATGATTTGTTTTTTTTTTCAGTCTTTCTTTTGCCCCAGCCACATTTATTTATCAAATGAAACTGTTTAGGTTAGGCTAGGTATAAAATATATTTGTTTTAAAATTATGTGACCATAAAACAGGAAAGTATCCAATTATATATTAGAAATCTAAGCGAAGAATGATCTGGCTTTTGGACACGAAACACGCCCACATCGCATTTCTTGTTTTCTTCTGTATTCTATGGTTGCGGATGAGCAGAGATGGGAGAGGGTGTACTACAAGAGAGGATAATATCCACTTTAATATATTCACATAATATCCACTTTACTAATAAACATGTTTGCACAACTGATAAATGACGATTAAAGTATGGTTAATGGTTGTTTATCAGTTGTGTAAATTTTAAAACACGTTTGTTAGGAAGAGATTTAGAATGTTATGACGTAAAATATGCGTAACGGCTTAAACTAGTTATTTGTTGACTTTATTTAATATACTGTTATTCAGGTTAGCAAATATTTTTTAGAAACGTCGCTCATGATTTTTTGTAAATAATTACACAACTTTTAAAGTTTCCTCCGGTTTTATTGAAAGTCTATGTAATGTTTTCTCAGGGTGAACTTTCATGAAATTGTCTACTTTGTTTTTTTCAGGATTCATGTGAACTTTCGTTAAAATGTCTATGTAAATATTTCTCAGGGTTCATTGGGCGAGTTTTTTATTAAAATAAGCATGTAAAGTTTTATCGGCGTTGATTGGGCGAATTTTCTTTAAAATGTCCATGTTAAGTTACCTTAAGGTTCATTTGGCGAATTTTCATTAAAATGTCTACGTGACTTTTTCTTAGGGTTTATTAAACAGAGCAATTCAACTGCTAAATGAATCTGTATTGAACATCGACATCTTCAATGTCACCTATAGAGAATTCAGTAATTATCTTCTGACATACGTCACAAGATAGTGAAACTGCCCCCATACAATTTTTTTTTTCTTTATTTTTTGTAATCTTCCCCATAATATTCTGGTGTATAACTGTTTTATGGAGAACTTGATAAAATAAATAAATAAATTAAGTGAACTTTCATTAAAATGTCTATGTAAAGATTCCTCAGGGTTCGTTGGGCGAGTTTTTATTAAAATGTCCTTGTAAAGTTTTATCGAGGTTCACTGGGCAAATTTTTATTAAAATGCCTATGTTAAGTTTCCTCAGGGTTCATTTGAAGAATTTTCCTTAAAATGTCTACGTAAAATTTTCTCAGGGTTTATTGAGTGAACTTTAATTAAAAATGTCTATGTAAAGTTTTCTCAGGGTTTATTGAGTGAAATTTCATTAAAATGTCCATGTAGTGTTTCCTCGGGGTTCATTGAATGAACTTTCATTAAAATGTCTACGTAAAGTTTTTTCGGGATTCATTGAGTGAACTTTCATTAAAATGTCTACATAAAGTTTCCTGAGGGTTCATTGGGCGAGCTTTTATTAAAAGTCCAAGTAAATTTTCCTCGGGGTTCATTTGGCGAATTTTCTTTAAAATGTCTATGTAAAGTTTCCTCAGGGTGCATTGGGCGAGCTTTTATTAAAATTTCCAATTAAAGTTTCCTCGAATTTTCATTAAAATGTCTATGTAACGTTTCCTCAGGGTTCATTGGGCAAATTTTCATTAAAATTTCCTCAGGGTCCATTGGGCGAGCTTTTATTAAAATGTCCATGCAAATTTTCCTCAGGGTTCAATTGGCGAATTTTCATTCAAATGTCTAATTTAAGTCTCCTCAGGGTTCATTGGTCGAGCTTTTATTAAAATTTTCAATTAAAGTTTCCTCAGGGTTCATTTCGCAAATTTTCATTAAAATGTCTATGTTAAGTTTCCTCAGGATTCATTGGGCGAGGTTTTATTAAAATGTCCATGTAAAGTTTCCTCGATGTTCATTGGGCGAAGTTTCACTAAAATGTTTAATTTCACGTCCCGGTTAGACGAGAGGTCTGGGTTCGAGTCCCAGTTGCGACCATTGTCTTTTTCTATTTTTCTGTGTCTTGTTTTCTTTCATATTTTCATTAAGATTATAAGTGTTATCTTCTTCTTCAATGATATGTTTACGAGGTGTTTACAAGCGATGTTTACAAAGTTGTAGTTTTATATTGGGTTGACTCGAACCCATTAACTCTAAATGTACAATTCTTTAACTGCCTCTTACTACCAGCACTGATACGATCTTCAATACTTTCAACGTTATGGACATAAAACAACTCTACGCAAGATCCATATAAGTTAATTTACACAAAAACAACCAAACATCATACAAAGCAACATAAACAATGCACAACCCGAGCCAAAAACAAAGAACTTCTTCAAACTTATTTTTCCAAAACTACTTTTGGACAAAGACACTTCAAATACATAGCTTGCACTACCAGCTACGATCAGACAATACACTACCAGCTACGATCAGACCAACTAAATCCTTGACAAAATTCAAACAAGATGTAAAGAAATGGATTGTAAGTATTGGACGCCACACTTCTGCAAACATTTGTAAAATAAATCACACAAAGACAGGAAACAATTTGCATTCGACCTAATCCATGTAAAATAAATAAAAAAATAGAATCATGTCAAATTTAATTCCATAGATAAATTTTACAGGACTAACTATTTACTGTACTTCATCTCTTTCTTCATTTATATGATAATTCTCTTTAAAGTATTTACCCACACTTCCAATCTCCTTTCTATTTTTATGGTATTCAAATCAATATGTATGTAACCTGAAATATTCTTGTAACTACCAAATACGTTCCTTAAATACGTTCATTTATGTACCTCTAAGCCTGTCTCGACACAGGTATACCCTAGTGAGACAGGCATCGAAAAATTCAACGTAAACATACTGTATATAGATTAATAAAAAAATAAAAAAATAAATTATAATGTCACATCACATCACATCACGGGTTCATGGGGTGAGGTTTGTCTAGGTCTTGGAGGCGGATGACCAGGACACACTGAACCCCAGATTCCTACCCACCCCTTAAACCATTTTCCTTCCCAGAATTCTCCTCCATTTCCTTTCCTTAAAAAAAAACATCAACACAGCATCCCCAAAGATGACATAGGCCCTGAGGGAGTTTATTTTCCCCAGGGCCTCCTGTGAGGAGCTCATGTAATTTTTTTTTTAAATCACAAAATATCTGCTTCATATAAACATATATTAATAAATGCTATCAGTTACCACAGTGGAAGTAGTCGGCCATTCCTGGACAAGCGCCACTTAATCTGCGTTTTCAATTATAGTAGTAGCCAAAGATATTAATAGCCGCACTATCTACCTGACCTCTGCCTTCTGCTGATAGGGCGAGGTTTGCTCTAAATATACATGAACGCGTTTATATTTAGTTTATCTAAAACACATTAAGTTCTCAGACCGAATCACATGCTAAAGTGAATGATTTTTAATACTTATAATTTTATTTTCATAAATTATAATATTGTTTCTATAATTAATAATTTATTGAAACACCATTTTATTCATTTATTTATAGTAAGATAAGTAAGTCACTGCTAAAAAAAGGGTCAACCTCGGAATGAAACGGAATAAGTTGAAAATTTTTTTTAAACCTTTATTACGGCATTTTAAATGTTAAGTTTCTAGATTTTCACGGCCAAAAGTATTTTCGCTAAGTAGTTGCGCTACCTCCTTCTTTAGCAACGTTTCAGACAGCGTTTAAAGAAGGAGGTGGCGCAACACGGCATAACACCCCAAAAACAAATAACGAAAATTTTAAATGTTGTCTTAAAAGTAAGCTCTCATAAGGTCATGTGTGAGCTACATTCGGTATTCAAGGTCAAAGGTCGATAAAATGTTTTTTGGAAATATCTCGCTTCATTTGCCTCGAATCGTATTTGCATTCATTGTGAAAGTTATAGAAAATTGTCTACAAATTTTGTCTTACATAATTTTTAACACGCTTAACCGTTTTTAAGATAGAGCGCGAAGAGTGCGGGGCGCTCTGACATTCATGCCATAGCGCAAGGTCAATCGCGAATGCCTTACTTAAAGTAGATACCATATCTAAAAATCTTATAGTTTTGGATTTTTTTTCTTACAGCTTTGTCGTAAAACATCCTAATGGGCGTTTATAATATCCATACAGTAAACATACGTTCCTTATCACAATAATGCTGTAGCTCTATCTTACACATTAAATAATGATGAGACAAAAGATGTAACACATTATGTAAGTATTTACGTATGACTGTTTGAAGGAAAAACATAGTCCTTTGGAGGAAACAAACGTTTGTGTGTACAATGTATGTCATATTTTGTCTCACCATTATTTAATGTGTAAGAAAGAGCTGCAGCTTTATTGTGATAATGGACGTATATTTATTGCCTTGTTTGTATCGTCGCCATTCCGTAAATATAAGAATTGCCTAACTGTTTTAAATATATAACAAATGATGATTTATCTCAAATTTAAGAAATGAAAAGGTCGTGATTATAAAATTTTAATTTAGTCAAATTAGTAGTTTTTTGACGTTTATTAGTAGGACCTTACTTATAAAATTCAAAAAGGGGTTAAATGGACAAATAGCACCAAAATCGCCTAAAAACGTTAAAAACGTTTAAAACGGACAAATATTAGCAAAATCGTCTAAAAACGTTAAAAACGGTTAGATAATATTGACAAAAATAATAATAATATAATATTGCTAGTTACTGTCGCTACAGAACTTCACTGTATAACATTTTAGGTGCGAATAACACATGAATTAATTGTATCTAATATTTTTATATTACTTGGCAACTTTCCCTTATCCCTCTCCTCCCCTTACCCTTCCCATCCCAAATCCCTATTTTGCAGTCTATTTTAGTTATAAACACACTTATTTTAATGTTGTGTATTAGTTTACCATTTGTTGAATTCACATTTGTACTCTTATTATTTTTTTTAAATATTCTAGTTTATATTCAGTTAGTCTTGTTTCTAAATACCTACCTGTGAACATTAATAATTGGTCTGTTTTTTTATCATCCTCTTATGTTTATTGTATTACTAAGACTGTTAATGTTCCTTAAATAAATAAATAAATAAAAAAGAACAAAATCGTAAAAATGGTTCAATACGGAAAAAATCGTAAAAAGACGGTAAAAATGCTTTAACGATTGAATAAGAGAAAAAGCATAAAACAAAAGCATAGCAATCTCCACATGTCAAGAACGGTGAAGATAGAAATATTTACATTACAAATGATTAAAACAGACAAATAACGCCAAAATTATGTTATTTGATCATTTTAACGATACTTGTCGTTGTTTTCTGTTTTTGACGACTTTTGATGTTATTTGGCATTTTTGACGTTGACGTTGACGCCAGTGATGCATTTGCATAGTTTTAATCGTGATTTTATGTTTTTTGGGGTCATTTTTACTTAACATGGATTCTCTCGAACGAGATCACTAGCGCTCCGCTATGACATCAACCGACAGAATGGCGCGTATTTTAAAAAAGAAAGTTAAGCTGCCGCACCCTGTACAACACATCTGAAACTTTTTCATATCCGATGGCATGTGATACGAAAAAGCTATGTAATTACAAGATAAATATAATTTATTAATTTAATATAAGTCATTTTTCAAGTATAAAATAACTTTTCAACTTATAAAACTATAATTTATTATAAAGTTATTTTTCAGCTTTTCACAGTAGGTAGGTACTCTTACGATAAGATCTCAAAAAAAGGAGCTACAAATTTTATCCGAGTTTTTTTGTCTGCTATTTTTAAAATGGGTTTATGGACGGACACAGGCCTAATTTTCAAATCATTAAAATAAACAAGTATCAAAAATGAAACGAAAGCAACCCTTGATTAAAAACCCCTTTTTGTTGAATATTATTCCAACTAAATTCACTTTAGTTTAGCTTCATCAGGGCTGTACTTCTTTAAATTCATTAACTCACACAGAAGGTACTGAGGAAAATAATTTTTAAAAATAAGAAAGGAAGAGTGAGCCTGGGTCTTGAAGAGATCCACGTTGTGGAAGAGAGGAAACCTAGAGGCCATCATTTCACAGCCAAACTGTTGAATTCAAAAACGACCCGTTCCCCTGAGATGTACAAATGTTGGGCGCACGTTTGGCGTGTTTCCCAACTGTGCACTAGGGTCAAAGGGATTAATAATGGTAGTTTCTCGGAGCATCTTCTATTGGAATAACGTTAAAACAAGGACAACAATCCCGCCTAACGCCTGTGCGCAGTGGCGGATTTATACTTTTCATAAGTATGGGCCACTTTATTTGCGCCGCCCCTTCCTCCATCTATAAGAATAACTCACTTGTAGGCTTGGCGCCGCCTCTAGCACAGTCCCAGTAAAAACTGCCGATAGCACACCTCTAATATTTTAATATCTTTGGCTTGTACCAAAACATGTTGCTATTTTAATGTGAATACCACACGAAAATCCCACTGCCCTGATCCAGCGGGACTAAATCCATCAATGGGTTACGTTGAGAGGCTGAAAGGAGTGGGCAGGCAATGGAAATGAAAAAGAGGTAAGAAATATCCATTTATTATAACGTTGGGCAAGGTTCTTTAGTGAGGTGAGGTCATCCACCAATTTTATCCCTCGGGTTAAATATTCCATCTCGTATCCAAGTAATCCAAATTTAAGAAAAAAAAAACACAAGTCCACTAATTATTCAAAAGCGGAGTGAAGAAAAAAAACAGATCTGTAATCACGTTGTTTTTTTAATTACAGAGCACGAATCTGAGAAGTGTTTTTCAAGGGGAAGGAAATATGATTATTTGCAATTAGAGGCAATCTTCCATTGATGTCACAAGATATTTAAATAAATCTGTGTCTTCATATTTCATCTTTGACGGGGTAAAAACTGAGGAGACAGATTTAATTATTTCACCGGAAATTGTTGAAAAGTAACGCCGGATTTTTAAAATTATTTATTTATTTTAGGGAAATCAACAGTTTATATTTATATGTATACCTTATCATTTTTATGTATACCTTATATTTATATGTATAGCTTATCATTTATATGTATATCTTATCATTTATATGTAAACCTTATATTTATTTGTATACCTTTTCATTTATATGTATACCTTATCATTTATATGTATACCTTATATTTATATGTATACCTTATATTTATATGTATAGCTTATCAGAAAAGAGGAGCTATTGTGCCTGATAAGGGAGCCACGATTCTTACTTAGGTTGTAAGTTATAATATGTTATGTATTAAATATTTACTTTTTACTGTAAGTTTTTTTTTTAAATTGTTTAATTTTATCTATTTGTTCTAATTGGTTGATGACACAGCGCAATTCGAAAGGGTGGTAAGGGAGGTATTATAGTTTTTTATGGCTTGGAAAACATAATGATTTTTTTTTTATTTATTTTCTGGAAATCGACAGCTTACATTTTTCACTTTGTACATGTTTGTATAGCCAAAATAAAACCAATTATGTATTTCCTCCTTGTGATTTTACCTCTGATTAAACAGCATAATAAAAAAATAGAAATAATACAATATATAATAAAGGAATATGAAACCAAAAATTATATTAAACAAAAGATTGTATAAAACTAAAATTTACATAAAACATAAAAATATTAATACATTGGTATCTATAAAAAAACAGGTTGTACACATAATGATGACTCGGATATTGAGTGACAGAGAAGATCACTGTGCATTAGGGCAAATATGATTTCTCGAAGATTTAACAAGTGTAGCCCAGGTGCAAAAAGGCAACTTTTTAATACGTACTGTACGAGCCTATATACCTCGGAGATGTGGACCAATTTTAAGAAAGCATCACTAAAAAGAATGGAAGTACAGTACAACAATTCATATCGAACGCTTTTTGGATTGTCCTGGTACTGCAGTGCCACCGAGATGTTTGAAGAAGGGTGCGTTCCCGGATTCCGAGCACTAATGAAAAAACGGATCACCAACTACAGAATGCGACTAGCCTCGAGCGAAAATAGTATTGTGATGGCAGCATTCCACTTCTTGCAGGGTCCCATCTACAAGCGATGGATCCACTTCCTGAGGACATAGATTAAACAAAAAGTTTTATTTTTATTATTTTTTTTTATTATTATTATTATTATTTTCTTTTAAATTTCTTTAACCATGTAAATATTTTTTTTAATGTATCCTTTTTATATCTTGTTATCATTACTTGATTATTATATATGTATAATATGGAACTCGTGGGACTGCACTACCCTCCTCGAGATCTGGAATAAATGATTAAAAAAAAAATTTAAAAAAATAAATCAAATTATAACAGAATTATAAGTATAAACGATAGAAACATGAGAAACATATTCACATAACATATTCATGAGAAATACTCTATTCTATATTTTTTTATAAATTAGTAAACTCGCTCAGTGTCATCGTAATACTTGCTAACTAGCAGATTGTGGACAATCTACGAAAAAAAGTTCAAAGGTGGTCAACTTAACTCGCTACTCGCTCAAGATGGCGACCTACCAACAGTTGATTTCGTAACTGTCAGAATTAAATCGCGCGGGAGCCGTAATTATCGGTCAGTACCTCATCGGTACAGCGTGTGCGAGCTCAAGTTTTTTACAAAATGTCGACCGAATTGGTTCGCGCGAGAGTCGTTATTTAGCTGCTACTGTCGCTACTGAGCGAGTACACAGTTTTGTGTGTCATCATGACAACTCACTCACCGATTCACCCACTTTTAAACTTATTAGTAGCTTGTAAACTCGCTCAATGTAATCGAGGCTTTACTGTGGTAAGGGAGCGATTCTTACAATACGGGAAACACTGGTATAGAATATGTTAAAAAAATATGTTGCTGGTGACTGGTGACGTCACATGGCTCCTTATGACGTCACGAGCGTTTTAGGGAGCTTCGAAAAATTA
The DNA here is from genome assembly GCA_936435175.1 of Glyphotaelius pellucidus. Lineage (NCBI taxonomy): Eukaryota > Metazoa > Arthropoda > Insecta > Trichoptera > Limnephilidae > Glyphotaelius > Glyphotaelius pellucidus. The sequence goes on along the minus strand of OW386559.1, from coordinate 17,313,398 downwards.
AACATTTTAAATAATTTTTAATATTTACACAAACAGTAAAAATAAATATGCTGTTATTAAAAAAAATAGACTGTAGTTTCTTATTCTGGACTATTGTACAATAAATATGCATGCAAGACAAACACAGGGAGAAGATGTTCTGGATCTAGCTAAAGTAGTCTAACTTCGACTGCCCCTTGCCGTTCGTCCGCCGGCGTACCATCGGCGCAAGCCAAAATAATCACTAAAAATTAATTTTGTTATGCGATTTTAACCCTTATGTATAAAGAAAACGTGTGAAGAAGAAGGTTAGAATCGCTTGGGGCATTATTGTTCATAAGGTATAAGATACCGTGAACCCACCTAGAGCAGCGATATATTTTCTTTGAAATTGTTTATGACACGGCCTGGAACTTTTTCGCGCCGCTCGGCTGACAAAATGGCGGCTGTCAAGTCGCGCGTCGCGGTCGACGAAATTATCGTAAAACGTATAAATTCATCGAATAAACGCAAGTAATATTGTTCTTATGTATAGTTTAGTATTCAAGGAATGTGTTTCAGTAAAGATTACATAAGAAAGCATAAAATTAACCTGCAAAATATTACGTTAAAGTTGACGTTTTTTCGGTTTTTCCTGGCATTTGAGGGGATATTCAGTCAACGTATTTTCTTTATGACTACAAAGAATAAGAAAACGGAATATGAAATCTCTACCTGTTGTGTACAATATTCAAAATATGAATATCAAACCACTCGTGTATGGCTATCAACGTAATACAACCTGAAAAGAAATGGCTTTTTTATGTAAATATATCATGGTTTTTGTAGGTGAGAGAACGGGTGTGTTGTGCAGTCATGTCAAATGAAAGAATATGGAAAATACAAGCTTTATATGGGCGACGAAAGCCTTTCAGATTTGTAAAGGGTGATTTTTTTTAGAGGTTTGGTTTTTAAACTGGCAACATTGTTTCTACAGACTGTCATTTTGACAGTTGACAGTTGATTTGTAGTCAGTATGTTTTGCCATTTTACTATGAATGAGACTGACGTCAGAACGTGCGCTTGCAAATTGTGCAAATTTATTTTGAAAATCATGATTCGGTTCCCCAAATTTATCGTGCACTACGTCCATTTTACTGTCGACATAATCATCCATCCGAGCAAGTTAATCGGAAGATCATGGATTGTTAATGCACCACGTACACTCTAGTGGATAATACGCATTCACAAAGACGACAAACAATGCGCACAGAAGAAGTTATTGCTGCTGTGAGAATAGTGTAGAATCCGACTGAGTCGATTCGCCATCATGCACAGCAATTGCAGCTGTGCCCATCCACTTTGTGGAAGATTCTGCGGAAAGATCTGGGTCTAGGTCTCCACGATCGTGTGATCTCACACCATTAGATTACTTTCTTTAGGGATATGTGAAGTCACTAGTCTATGCTGATAAACCAGAGACGTTGGACCATTTTGAAGTCAACATTCGCCGTGGTATTGCCGATATATGGCTCCAGTTGCTCGATAAAGTTGTCGAAAATTGGACTTCAAGATTGCGCTTCATTTGAGCTAGCCGTGGCGCTCATATCCCCGAAATCATATTTAAACAATAATGGCATAAAATTATCTATTAAATAAAGCCAATACCAAAGACATTAACATTATTTTAATGTGATTTTTTTCATTTTGAATTTGTATACCTCTAAAAAAAACACCCGTTATAAACTACAAGCTTTTACATCAAAATATTTTATTAAAATAGCAAAAAAGGGTGAAACCAAAATGTTTCCAAAAACATATATTTATTTATTTATATTTAGGCCATGAGAAAAACAATTTCCCTCGGGGCTGGGTCATCTTTGGGATACTGTGTGCAGGGTATTTTTGGGGAAAGGAAGGTGAGGAAGTTCTGAGAAGGAAAAGGTATGAAGGGTGAATTGGAATCTTGAGATCAATCTGTTCAGGGGTGACGTCCCACTGCGGTGCAAGGAGATGTGTCGAGAGAGTCCGGCTGAAGAGATAAAAATATCTCCCTTAACCGGTATCTCCCGATCCGTCCCGCTACGCAATAGGTGTGCCGCCAAGACCTAGACAAGTCTCACCCCATGAACCCGGGCACTCCTGATAAGTCTTCTGATAGCGAACCACTTGGGGTGACCCATGTCAGGGGTGTTGGTTATTTAATAAATGGTGGCGGCGGTACCCATACTTGCCTCCCAAATTTATGATATCACGATCCCACTCTCTCCAGGAACTTTGGACTTTTGTGCGGTAGGTATTGACGTCAAATAATAGTGAGTTAACCAATGGTAAATGTTATCATTTATTTTCCCATATGAACACTTTATACAAAATAGCTCTATTGTACCTATTGGTTACCGTGCCGCCTGGTATGACGATTTAATGTATCTACCTAGATGTACATCCTCCGTAAATCTCTACTAATATTATAAATGCAAACTGCGTGTGTTTGTTGGTTACGCTTTCACGCATAAACCAATAAACCGATTTTAAAAATTCTTTCACCAATAGAAAGCTGCATTGTATGCGAGTAATAAAGGCTTTATATAAAGGTAGGCTCTGGCGTTATGAAATTATAAATATTAATATATTATATTTATTATACGATTTCTATCGCTAAAAAAGCGAGTCATTGCTAGCGTCAGAAAACAAATCATTTCCGTGGAAACGATGTTCATATATTTAAATAAAAATGAATCATTGAAATGTTTGTACGCGCATAACTTCCGAACGACTGCACCAAATAAGATAATTCTTTTTTCTTTGAGCCCTGGCATTATGAAATTTGTGTGGCATGCGAGCTATTTGAAAACTGAATGTACCGGGAATGAATGTATAAAACCCGAGGGGGGTGAGGGGGGAGGGCGGAGAGGGAGGGGGAGGGAGGAGATAATTAATAAGTGCAAGCGCCGCAGTAATTCGCCTCCTAATACCATGCGAGCGAAGCCGCGAGTAAAAGCTAATGTCTTTATAATTGCATTCCACGTATATTGTAAATAACAATTAAAATGTACAGTTTGAGGTTTCCCCTCCTACGGTTAAAAAAATATATAAATTTATATTATAGTTCTGAAACAAAAATACTAACAAAGTCCAACGTTCATTGTCGTATTGCAATAGTCGTTTGCAATAGTCTGTAACCCCATGTGGTTGTATATTTATGGTCCCTGTTTCCTTCCCGCCCCCTGTTTACGAGTAGCGTTTACCACAAAATATGTTCGGAACTATCCCGTACGGTGGTCAATGGCGGCTTGTTGTTAGATTTACGAAAATTCGGTAATTATAAGAAAATGGTTCCCAACTAATAGTTCTGTTTGTGTCTACAAAAGTACGATTCTATTGCTCTCTTATTTAATTAATCAAAACCAAATATTCCTCTGAAATCTCAAAGATAATATAGGCCCTGAGCCCTGAAAAAAAATCCTTTTTGGAGTTATTGATGTTTAAATTTCCTCGAAGAAAAATTCTGAGTGAAAAAGTGTATTTAGTTAGTAACTCAAACTAACCTAACCTATCCTAATAATTCATATCCTCCCCTGACCTAACCTATAATCTAACTTTAACCCGATCAAACATAGTTTTTTTTTACATTAACTCCATACTGGAGGCCCTGAGGAAAATAATTTCATCTGAGTTGCTGTGTGCAGAGTCTTTTTGAGGAGAGGAAGGAATGAACATTGGTCTTGAAGAGACCCATGTTGTAGAAAGGAGAAAACACAGAGGCCGGCAAATTGTTCCAAAGCCAAGCTGTTGAACACAAGAACGGGTCGAAGAAGCGACCCGTTCTCATGTGACAAATGTCAACCATGTTGTTGGGCACGCGTTTAGCGAGTCTGTCCTAACTTTAACTATCCTAAACGAACTTAAATATGTACTCAATTTATACTAGTCTGCTCTAAATTAATCTAACCTAACCTAACTCTAGGTACCGGACCAGATCGTTCTTAACAACCTGATCAAGGCTAGCCTAACCTAACCTAATTTAACCTAACCTAACTTAACCTAACCTACCCCAACAAAATCTAACTTATCCAAGTCACAAAAAATGTGAAAGCGAAACGTAAGAATCAAGAATCAGCGGCGTTTTCCGACGTTTGCGGTTACTTCGTTTCTTTCCCGTAATTCGTGGCTCGGCTCGCGGTAATACCTACCTGTTTACACGCAGCATCAGACACCATGCTCTTGTTATTTTCAAATAATTAATTGAGCAAATGAGTAGCATAGCGAAGTCCTGTTATAACTTGTTTGTTTGTGCTTTACGTTTCTGTTCAAGGTGGTGGCCGTTTTAATGATTCAGTACAGATTCCTTTTCCCGATTTGAAATCGTCGTGTTTATTTGGACTTACTCATTCGCATTCTTCCAGTATTATAAGTAGCTACCTGCCTGAAGAAAATTTAAAAAAAATTATTGTCATGAGATCATGTCCCTTCCCATTCCTCCCACGTTCCCTCTCCACCTTCCCCACCTTCCCCCCTCTCCTATCCCATTATCTTTCGAAGGTTTAGATATTCAAAAATATCTCCTTAAAAGGATTTTTTCGAAATTCCAATTATTTTTAAAGTTAGAGCCATTTAAGTGTCATGGTAATTCGACGGGGTTAGACGGAATCTAACTAGAATCTAAATAAACCAAACTTTAAACGCATTTTGGTAAAACAAACGAAAATTGGTATGAATTTTCTCTATTAATTTTTTCTATGGTAGGAAGCAGCGAAAAATCAAAAAAAAATAATTTTTACTTTTTTTAAAAATTCGGATAAGTTAAAAAATAACTGAAAAACATAAAAAAAAATTTGTTGAGTAGCCGCCATTTTGCAAGATTTTTTTTTTCATTTTTCCTAGTTCCTACCATAATGACATTTTTACTGATAAAAAATCTACCTTTTTTTATTTTTCAGATGACCAGAAAGGTGGAAATCATGACATGATGGACACGCCTTTTTCCCCCTCTACTTCAACAGCGTGTGACTTCGCGAAAAAAAAATTTTTTTAATTTTTTTGTGAATTCTTAAAATATCAATAAATAAATGATTAAAAAAATTGTGCTTAAAATATTTTTTATCGATCGTCAAAAAACACCCAAAATTCGGACTTCTAGATTAGAGTATCCCCTTAAGTAAAACATTGTCAACTCCGGTTGACCTTGTCAGTCTTTTGCGATTAACAATTCAAACAATTGTGAATCGCAATTGTTTAAATTGCGATTTTTAATTTTAATCTACTATTTTTGAGATCATTGGAGGTTATCCACCACATACCCGCCCTGGTATAAGTAACAGATGGGTACTCTAATTTTTTTTTAAAGAACGAAGCTACATTTAATTTAGAACGAATCTAGACCTCCAGTGTCCCTGCGTACGTTGTTAGTAAGCAGTATGCAAGTGCTTAGCGGGAAATACAAGATACAATATGTGTTAGTATGATAAGATATAGACAAGACAATGGGACAGGTTGGTGACAGTCCACGAGGCGGCAAGCGCAGGGTGATTGCATCCAGCATATCCTACAAGCACCTGTGTGGAAGGAAGACACAGTACACAAATAATAAGGGCATGGCAAACGGATAGGAGTCCTCTCCAATCGATTGGCAGTTCCAGCAAGAATGCACAAGGCGTTCGGTCTAGCCGTAAACCACACTCAGCTTCCGCGCCCCTTAGCCGGTTCCTCGGTGATGCCTCAAAGAAAAGTAAATGGGAGATTGGGGGAAAATGTCCGACGACCCTAGGGAATTCAGCGTCGAGTAGCCGGAGGCAAGGCGAAGGAGAGCCGAGGTCGCCCAACCAAACCTCAAGCTTGCACATGTTGCTGGAGGTGGCGCAAATGATTTTAGAGGGCACCGTGCCGTCGTCGAACGACTCCTGTCGATGCAGAGACAGATTAGATAGATAGGTGCAGTTCGGTTCAGCTTTCTGAGTGAAGCAGTGGAGGTTGTGAGACTAAAAAGAAAAAGAGAACAAAGAAACCAAAACAAACGCAAAAAAATAAATACAAAGTTGAAAATGTTGGTTGGATCACAACAGTGAACCTTGGAACAGAAAACCGGAACACAAATAATAAAACACAAAAAAAATAAACAGGTATCTTGATAATACATCGCATAGCATAGCTTAGTGAAATCTAAAATAAACAATGTGAAAAGAAATAAAATAAGAAAAAAGATAAGTCACACAAAAATAAAATAAATAAAAACAAAATGCATCCATTCGAATAAGATAAAGATGCATAAGATAGAGATGATATAAGAAAAAAATATATATGTAGGGATAAGGCATAAAACATAAAATTCAAGCAGTAGATGTAAACATGAAATAAGGAAGTCCGTGGATTCAGGAGCAGATACACATGGCACCGACATGATTTTACAGCTAATCAGCGACTCTAAGAACAGGCCATCTCTCAACCCAAACTTTCGTAAATTTCCTCAAGCACTCAAAGTTTACCTTATTCGAAACGAGATCCGCGTTCCAAGCTGGTCTCGTAGTAACTTGCAAGCCATCTAACATTTCCTCTCGGGCATCCGTCAAAATCTCGCAGTGCCACAGAATGTGCTCGGCTGTTTGATCAGTATTACCGCAAGCGCAGTTAGAATGAGGCGATAGAGGGAGACTGTGAAATCTCCCTCTGAACTCCCCATGACCGGACAGAAGTTGGGTTACATGATGATCCCTAGTGATGTACGCCCCTTCCATTCTGAGTTTAACTGACGGGAAGAAGGAGAAAGTCCATCTTCCCGTATTTGACCTATCCCAACGTTCCTGCCATTCTCTCAAAGTTCTTGCTCGCATCTCTCTAAGAAGTCCTGGGAGAGAAACCGCTCCACCTGGTATTAGCTCAATACCATGGTTGGTAGCAGTTCTTCCTCTTTTTAAAAGCTTCTTTGTTAACACCTCCCTAATTTCAAGATCAATAGGTAAAACGCCGGCCAAGACTGGCAAGGCGTCCGAAGCGACTGTTCTGTAAGCACCCGAAAGCGCCAGCAAGGGGATTCGCTGGCTTCTCGTAAGTACCGAGACAATGAGTGCATTCTCCAGGCGGTGCTCCCACACAGAGGCGGCGTACGCAACTTGCGCCACATAAACCCCCCTGTACAAGATACGGAGCGCTGGAGATCGCAAACCCCACTCAGCTGGGGAGATTCTCCTCAGTTTCGAGAAGAGGGCCTGGGCCTTGCTGGAAACTTCTTTTATGTGGGCCAAGAAAGAACACGATCGATCTAAAGTGACTCCTAAGTATTTCGCATTCTCAACAAAACGGATATTGGAGTCTCCCATTTTGATGGTAGGGTTTCTTTCTCTGCTGAGAGAGCCCTTCATTAGGAGACCCATGGTCTTATGGGGAGCGAAGGTCATTTTGTTTCTCTTACCCCATTCAAGAATCATCTTTAAACCTTCTTCAGACTTTCTCTCAACTTCTTTCCCCGAGACCAAATACAGTTTGTCATCAGCGCAGTCCACCGAGATTTATCCTTCAGGGAAGGGTAGCCTGGAAGAATCGTCAAACACAATGTTCCAAAACTCAGGTCCAAGGATTGAACCCTGAGGACAACCCATGTCCGTTTCTTGTTCAATCAGGTGGTCTCCAAAAGAAATGATGACCGTTCTGTCGCAGAGGTAATCAGCGCAGATCTTGAACAGCTTTTGTTGACATTTCCTATTTTTGAGCTTGACAAGTATCATCGGCCACCACGCATGATCGAAGGCACCAGTAATATCGAGGAAGATTCCTATTACGTACCTCTTTTGGCAAACCTTCACCCATTCAAGCGCATACGTAATGGCGTGCTCAGTGGACATACCGGGGACAAAACCAAATTGCCGCTCGCAGGGTTAATAAGGTTTAAGGATAAGGTTTGACGCAAGCGCTGCCTAATCAGTTTCTCCAAGATCTTCTTTTTTGAGATCAAGAAAGATGGAATTGTTTTGATATTCGGCATTTCATTTCATTCAAATTTCAGACTCTTGAATCAACAAAATAAGCCAATAAATAAGCCAACAGACCTATTTTCCATTTTTAGCACATCCGACATTGTTCTTCGGGACCTCGTAATGTTCACGCATTCAAGCAATGAATAATATATCGGTAAATTAAATTAGGGAAAATTGGCATGTAAGTACGAGCATTAGGGTGGTATTATTACGATTCCATAATAGATTCCGGAATCAACGTTTTGACGGTTGATTCTGTATGTACTCGTAAGTGATTGAACACAATTCACCATCATCACATTAAAGTAGACAGTAATGCTTGGTATTTTGATAAAATCTATTAGACAGGTGCCTAAGTAACTCATAAAAAATAAAATTGTCAAGGAAACTTATAATTTGTTCAAACACTGAAACAGACTTAGAATCGGTATTTAAAGAGTTCATTTCAATTGCCAAAAAAAAAACAAAAAGCGCTGAATGGCCATTTGACTAACAGTAAATTTCTGTGAAACAACAGGGCTGGACGGGTCAAAAACCTGTCTGGATCTTGGCGGCGGATGCGAGAGACAGGTTGAGGGAGACCCTTTGACTTCTCCAGCCGTACTCTCACGGAATATTGCCTTGCACCGCAGCTGAAAGGGATGGATACTGACCCTCTTCCTCTTCTTTTTTCCTCCACGCAGCATTCTCAAAGATTACATAGGCCCTGAGGGCAATTCTTTTCTTCTGTGTGGAACTAACGTAAAAAAAATATTCTCAAGCCAATCTAGGAAAACATCGACGTACGAGTAAGTTGGGCATACCATGAATACTACTGACTGCGAATGAGGCCGTTCTCATCGACTACGAATGACGTCATGCTCATCGACACGAATGAAGTCATGCTCATCTACTGCGAATGAGGCTATGCTCAACGACTGCTAATGAGGTTATGCTCATCGACTGCGAATGAGGTCATGCTCATCGACTGCGAATGAGGTCATGCTCATTGACTGCAAATGAAGTCATGCTCATTGACTGCGAATAATAATAATAATAATAATAATAATAGTTTATTCCAGAATGTATGCAGGGGTAGTGCAATGCAATACATTCCATATGAAGTCATGCTCTTCGACTGTGAATGAGGTCAAGCTCATCGACTGCGAATGAGATCATGCTCAGCGAGCCATTCACACGAATCGGCTAGTGACGGACAGACGGACAGCGTGACGGACAGATGACGGACCAAGTTGATCTATCCTTCGGTTCCGTGCCAACTCAGAGTCAACTCAACACCTCTTTGAAAATTCAAAAAGCTAATTAAAAAAAAAAAAAAAAATTTAAAAATTATAATTAAAAATAGCCCATAACCTAATCTAACGTAACCTATTTAACAATGTTTTATATATATTTTTACAACACTTTTAACGACTTTTCAAAGGAGGTTCTCAGTTGATTTCTTTCTGAGTTATCCGGTCACCCTATCATACGAACACACGGGCGGATTTTATGAATTCTGCGCATTAGAAGGTCAACATTTTGACTTTCGCCATTACTGTCTTTCAATAACTATAAACGCGTTACAAGTGTTTAATTATCTCTTGTCCGCCATTAAACCGTTCCTTTATATTTAAGAATAAAGCGTACAATAACAACTAATAATAATAATAAATTAAATGTTTCACGTTCTTTACCGCTTTTAATGCCATTCCCGAATGATTTTATTAAAAGGGTGTGAGGGAAAGGTATAGCAATGATGCCGAAATGAGTCCAATGAAATGGAAATCTACCCACGCAAATATTTTAATGGTGGCGGCCTAATCACATCGCGTTTACGCAGGTAACAATGAAATGACGATTAAAATGCCGAAATGGTAGATTTGAAAACATAAATAACTCTCATTTTTACAGTACCTACCTACATTCCTTCTGCCCAATAAAATTTCCACAATTTTTTTTTTAATCTAGGGTGAAAAGCGAGAAGAAAATTTTTATCAACTATTTAGAGATTACATATAGGCAGATATTGTTATTATTTATTTATTACACGCCCTAATGGGCTTTTACATTTTTTGTTTATAGGTTAAGTATCACAGTACATTTAAATATGTATTTTAAAACTAAAATAAAAAAAAATATATAATATAATGAAAAAAATGTTACAATAATAGCATATAATACAAAATAAAATACATATGTAAAAATAATAAGAAATCACACATAAAAAGATATATATACAAAAATTGCAGAAATTATCCGCGACTATATTTGTGTCTAGATTTATAAAAGAATTGGAATAAACAATGTTTATACTGGTTAAAAATATATCTCTGGTTATAAATATATTGTTATAAAGATTTATACTGGTGAAATATATCTCCTAGATCAGTGGTTCTTAACCTGGGTTCGGTGGAGGTCAAGACCCCCGACTTATATGATTCGTGGCGACACGCCCCGCTTGTCACCACGAATGTTTTACATCGAGACATTAAATCTTATTAAAGTTCTATATAGCCAATGAATTAACCTGTATTTTACCGTTTGTCTCTTATTTGTAGGACTTATAAATAAATATTAAAAAATTGTAAAGTTTATAACCGCGCGAATCCTGCGTCTTTGTTAATTTGAAACTCCGTGAGAGGTACTTATTCGAGTCAACATAGAATATTTTCCACTTCTGTAAGTTGTCTGTGGTATACTTAACAACGAAAGGTGCATATCTATGGAAAAGGGACTTCATTTAACCTTCACCACCTGATTAGAAATTCGGTGTGAAAAAAATATTTTTTAAATTTATTTTTACATCGTTCTAAAATAGTCTATGAAGTTCGGATTTGCGACATCTACGGTCATAATAGATAAATCATTTCAACAGCTTCGTTTTAAAATAAATGGCTGGCCATGAAAATGTTTAAGGAGACGCTTCCCGGCTCGAAAAGAAGAAGATGGAGAGATATGTAATTATGAATGTTGGATAGAGCGCGCTAATATTTTCAATGATAAAATTGAAGCGAAAATTGTGAAAATGCTTAATAAAACATGAGTCGTTTAAAATAGAGCAAAAATCTGGTGGAAGGTATCTTAAGTATCCTTTAAAGAAACATTGTAAATTTTTTCACAAATATAACTTGTAAAATAATAGAAACAGACTAATTTTAAATAATTTTCGGAGCATGCTTTGCGATTTTTTTCTATCGAGGAAATTTCATATAATTTGCGTTTCGGCGTGGAACGTGTCTTGATTATTATTTTCAAAAATAACATGTATTTTTTTAAGAGCTTAAAAACTTCAAATGTTTAAGGGAGATATGTAAGAAATCGGTAGAAATTCGGATAGCAGCGGCTTAAATAATTACAATAAATGTTTTACGAATGGTAGGAAAATGTGGTCCAATTTCGGATCGCTATCAACATTTTTCGACCATAATTACTCCAGTGGTTATTAAATTGTGAAATTATTAACCTCGATACAGGCGACCTCTAGTGGGGTTAATAATTACATGCTCAACAGTGTATTTTAATTGTAAAGAAGCAATAAATAAAATAAATTAAAAATTGCACTTGTGTCAAAATCCAGAGATGAAATAGGGTGAATACGTGAATGTTTCAGATTAAGCTATCATAACGCGAGAGGCGCAGATTTGAATAATCACATAATCAGTCCCCACGTTCAGCCCGATATTTCAATTAATTGGAACCGTCAAGCCACGTAAACACAATATATCACCATCGCCGTCTAGTTGAGGAATTAGTATGTAAACACTTGTAAACAGACTATGACTATAATATTATTATTTCAGCAGGTTCTCCAAGAGACTGGGCTAGAGCGTAATGTATTTACGTTTAATCTCAAGTCTGGAGATGAAGCTGTTTTAATAAGCCAGCAAATTACTTATGGTGCTTTTTGTATCGGTGCGAACAAAACTATCAATTTTATCCGTTTTTACATAGCGACAGCGTAGACGTCGCATTCTTTTTGTGGTATAGTCTGACATACAAATATTGATATCGCTGTCAAAGTTTTCAATGACAAGATCAAGATGGCTCGTAGTAAAATTAAACCTTCAGAAATTTTGAGTATTTTTCAGGGTCAAAATAGTTGTGAGTTCCAATAAAATGCAAATAAATTGAATATTTCTGAACATGAACTCAAAAACTAAAAACTGTTGATGAAATACGCTTTCAAATTTTGTAATTCAAAATAAACGTATAATTTTTAAAATATAAAAATTTTGCAAACGTAAAAAAGTATTAAAAATGACTATTAATTGTTTTTGTGTTTAATTCGCAGAACCATTTATTTTTTTATATTTAATTAAAATTAAATTTGTTAGTCAAAATTAATTGATAGTAAATTTCAAACTGTCAGTTTGAAAATGGTCTTGTAAACCGAAACAGCTGTAACAAAAATATATATTAAAATACTTGCAGAACTTGATGATAAAACTATAAAATTTAATTAAAAACTATAAAATATAATATTAAAAGAAAATTAAAAATGACTGTCTTAAAAACTGGATTGCAATCCTTAGAGTACATGCGTCAGATATGTTTGCTGTCCTTATGCTACCGGTATTACATTGAAAGAAGCTCCGAGGAACTAGCGTCATTGCACCACTAGTAGTCGGGAAACACACCAAACGCGTGCCCAACATATGTATAAGATCGACATCGGGTCACTTCCACGACTCGTTGTAATCAAACGGGTCACTTCTATGACTCATTCTATAGCTCGGTTGTGGAACGATTTGTCGGCCTCTGTATTTCCTCCCTCCTGCAACGTGGGTGCCTACAAGACAGGTTGACTCCTTCCTTTCTCCAAAAATACCCTCCGCACAGCATCCTCAAAGTTAACATAAGCCCTGAGGGGAAATTATTTTCCTGGGGGCCTTCCGCATGGAGTAAACCACTCCGTTCACTAAGTCCCCTTGTTTTCAAGACAATATATCAATAGCAGTTAAGTGCAATAAGCTTGTTTTCAAGCTAACGCGCATGTTCCCACAGAAATGGTTAAAACTCCATTATTGTTCTAGTAACAACCTTAAAACAAAAAGGAAAATATCTATAATAAACCATGCTTTACATTCATGTTCAAAGTTGTCCGTAGAAATAGATAAGAAATACTAATTTTCTACAAACAGTTTTCACCCGCCAAAACGCATACACGCCGTTAGACTTAATTAATTTTTTATTAAATATTTTTGAATGGAAAGGTAAAATAATGAGGTAATAAATTAGTTTATTTGTCCAACAAAATGTTAATTTGCATAATTAAATTTGTCTAATAATATATTTTTTACGTTAACCGTGATTTTAGTAATGTTTTCACATAAACACACCACGCGGGTCATTTTGACAATTTTGTACGTTTGCATCCATATTTACAAATTTTAATATTTCTTTGTAATAAAAAAATTTGAAAGCATTTCTCATCACCTTTCAAAAACAGTTTTTAGTCATTGAAGAAGAAGATAACACTTATAATCTAAATGAAAATATGAAAGAAAACAAGACACAGAAAAATAGAAAAAGACAATGGTCGCAACTGGAACTCGAACCCAGACCTCTCGTCTAACCGGGACGTGCGCGTTTTCCAATTTCGCTATTTCCACCTTCTGTCAAACCGTCATATTAGTCAATCTCATATTTCAAATATATAGAATCATTAATATTATCTCCAACTAGTTCTTTTTTCCATATTACAGGCAACTACTCTTTTTATTATTTGGATAAGTTCAGAAATATTTTATTTATTGAGCTTTAATTGCGAAGCGGAAATAACACAAAAAAATTATAAATCTGACAGTTCGTTTAAGACAAAAAACTTGCACAAAGGCGATAGACCGGAGTGGATAATGTAAAAAAATGATAAATGAACAGCTTAATTTTTGTTTTTTTTTTTTTTTAATAATATTATTTCATAAAACCTTTATGAAAGGCCTGATATAATAAAGGTTTCAAAATGGAAGGCACCTACCTCAATCGTCAATTACATGACAAACCTTCTAGTGTGTAAGGTCGTTAATATTTTCCAAATTAAATTCATGCCTACTTGTTATGCCTAGCAGACATTCTAACCTTTCTACATGGAATGTTATTTAATAATTCACTTTATTATAATCGACTCCTTAATAACCAAGGAACGTTCTACTGGCTTCAAAATATATTTTAACGCGCTGAAGAGATTGAACTGATAGAAGTGCATTCAGGGCATGTCTGTGAGACAAATCATTTTCAAATAAATGCAATAATATGGGCTTATCATAACATTCTTCAAGATAATATCAACAAATTGTTAATTTGGTGTAAGGAAAATAGATTTTATTTAAATATCTCAAAATGTCAAATTGTTAGATTTTCTAGAATAAAAAATCCAGTGATATTTAATTACAACATTGATAACAATGCTCTTCAGACATTAATGCAAATTAAGGACCTAGGCATCACTTTTAAATCAAATCTTTCATTTGTTAACCACATAACAGAAATCTGTAATAAGGGCTTAAAAATGTTGGGGTTTATAACTAGGCTAACTACAAACTTTAACAATATAAAGTGCATTAAGCTGTTATATTTTGCTTATGTTAGAAGCCAACTTGAGTACAATTCTCCTGTCTGGAATCCTCATTATAATATGCATGTACAAGCTGTTGAAAGAATACAAAGCAAATTCTTACGTTTTCTAAATTTTAAAATGGGTATTCCAGCAAATATGTTAAACTACGACACTATTTTAAACGATATGAAAATGCTTAAATTGTCAGACAGAAGAATTTTCACTGACTTGGTATTTTTATATAAAATTCTAAATGATTTAGTTGATAGTCCGGTATTACTTGAATTGATAAGCTTCCGAATTCCACTTTGTAATACAAGAAGTCAGGATTTATTTCAGTGCAGAAATTCTGGGACTAACTACCATATGTATTCCTCTTTGCCCAGAATACTAATGGAGGGAAACAATTATACCAAGTCAGTGGACATCTTCAATTTACCTTTGAATAAATATAAAATATTGTTATTGAAGCAGTTCAGTTGTGTACAATAAAAATGTATTTTTCTAACTATGCTATATATGTAAAAGCCCTGAAAAGGGGCGTTTATTAATAAAAAAATAAATTAAAAATATCGAATGAATTTCTTGAGCTAAAAATCAATTTTATGACCTGTCTGAAGCCACTATTATTATTACCGTAACGATTCACGGTTACGGCACCGTGACGGCATAAAAAAGGCAATAAATTTAGCTCCTTAACACAATAATGCTGCAGCTCTTTCAAAAGTTCACATACACAATGTACGTTTTTCTTCTAAACGAAAAAAGTCATTATTTTCTTGCATCTCTCTCACGCACCGCACCGTGACGTCTCCGTAAACCCTTACTACTAGCCGTAACGACAATTTTGAAAGTGTGGAATATGTTACAAGGATAATATTGAAGTGTGTGAAAATTCAAAAATGACAAATGTCAATGCGCCGATGGTTTTGCTTTTGTTCTAAACATTTAAGGCAGCAGCTGTTTCTTACAGACTAAATAACAACAGTCGATAATGAGATAAACGTTGAACGTATGTCTGCAACCCCCCAAATGAAACATACAATCATTATCTTACATCTCCCTCACACGAATAAACAAAGTGAAACGCAATTCCCCTTGCCGTGACTGAGCCGTAATAAAATGTATATGTTTCCTCCAAAGGAAAAAAGTAGTAGGTACTTTGTAGGAAACAGACACACAACTTTGTGTGTTTTATCTTTTGTCTCAACATTATTTAATACGTAAGAAAGAGCTGCAGCATTATAGCTGTAAGGAACGTATGTTTATTGCCTTTTTTGCCGTCACGGTACCGTAAACGTGGATCGTCACGGTAATTATAAAAGCTCATTTTGGCAATGGAAAGATCGTGTGTACTCTAACTCCGGGGTCAACAAAATGTCGGATTTTATTTATTACCGATAACAATGAATTCAGGAGGTCTAGCATGGTCGATCGATATAATCCTAAATCAATACGATATTCATCAAATCCATGATCAGTTATCAATATTTGCGAGCACGGTCTACCATTGTTAACAGATATTGATAAATTGATCATTTTAGCGTGGCCTCCATAGTATCAGATGAGTTTCGAGTAACTAACAAAAAACACATATTTTTGAACCATGTCGTTCATTATGCATACTGGCTTATTTTAAGGATGCATTGAACTAACGAAGCTCCTAGAAATAAAATAAGACGTTTGCGCGATCAATAGACTTAATTAATTTATCTAAGATGCAATCTGCTTGTTCCGTTCGATCTTGGAAAAACGAAAGTTGTTCAAATATGACTAAAGACCTCGTTAACTAATTAACTCCCCTTTTAGTGTCAAAAATTACACGCGTATTACCTATGTATATTACAGATACTATTTCAATTCCAAAGTAAATTTCAACGTCAATCTATAGACAGATCAACTAAAACCTAACCTAACCTAACAAAAAAATGGGACAAAAATAAAAAAGACATCCTGTAAAGACAATAAATTATTTTTAGCTGTATAATTTTTGTCCCATTGTCCTATTTTTGAACAATAATTTGTTGTCTTTACAGGATGTATCTTTTATTTTTGTCCCATTTTTTTGTTAGGTTAGGTTAGGCTCGGTTGAGTTTTAGTAGATATTTTGTTGTGGAATGTTTTGTCAGAAGAATATTTTGTCGGGGGATATTTTGTCGGGGATATTTTGCCACGGAATGAAAACGCGCATTCGTTAAATCGATATAGATCGTAATATAGTTCTAGAGATTGTCTGTTCTGTGTAAGTGTTATGAAAGCCGTCCATGGGTATAGAATGCAATGATCCATAATGGGATACACGTAAATCTGCTTTTGGAAGGAAATATTCCAGGAATTCGTTATTTCTACCAACGGACCATTAAATTGGATTGGGGAAATACATGGGAAATTTTAATAATTTTTGTCACACTCGTCCCCGGGAACGGGCGTACGTAGGTACCGGGTCCTTCCCATACAGCCTACAAAATAATCACCTATTCATCAATAATGGAAACGTAACATGAAAGTGGTCCTCCAAATAACATGTTTTTATTAAATAAAATAACCTTCAATTGAATTTTTCACGTAATTGTCGCTGAATGGGGGAAATTTTGTTTGAAATATTTAATGCATTGGGATTATGGTGTCTTCTGTAGAGTGCGTTGTGAGGCTGAAGGGAGTGGAAAGTAACGGGAGATGGAAAATAGTTGGGAACTTTCTAGGAGAGAGAGATCCAACTGCCCGGAGCCAGTGGAAGTATGGCATTCCCATTTGCAAATGACTCAGGCTGAAGCGAGTAGGAGGTAGGAGAGAATGGTTGGAAAGTACCTGATTCTTTAGATCTGGTCATTAAGCAAGGCTAAAGCCATTTCAATTAGTTTTCCTCAACTTCCCAAGTCCAGTGGGAACACGAAGGTTGGGAAGTAGGTACCTGGCCATTTAGATCTAGTCACTAAAAACGGCTAAAATAATTTCAAGCATTCAAGATTCTGAGTGGCTGTCTTTCTCCAGGGAGAAAGTGCTTGGAGTGTAATCTAGAACTCTGATTCACGTGCAGTCAATTTTCAGAAGGGATTTTTTTATAAAAAATATTCACTATTCCTTCGCACCAGCGACCAAATTCTTTGAAAGTGCCTTCGAAATTTTAGATTCTATTGAAAGTCAAAGCTTAATTATAAACTCAAATTTATATTCGATGAATAAGGTACGGGTAAATCAAATTAACTATATTTTTGCTGTGTAGAGGTTTATACTGTACATGACGTGGTGCGTCGCCGTCCCCGCATTTGTACCGATTTATTTCATATTTTCCTTAAATACTCTAAGTTCTTAAAAAAATATGATGTTCTTGAAGATAATATCTATACATTCCCCACGTCGAAACGGCAATTATATGAAATTTCCACGATAGAAAAAAAACGCAAAGTATGCTCCAAAAATGATTTTAAACACGTTTTTTCAGTTATTTTACAATCCTATTTAAGACATTCCCTATGAGATTTTTGCTCTATTTTAAACGAGCCGTATTTTATTAAACATTTTCACAATTTTCGCTTCAATTTCATCGTTTTTTAAATATTAGCGCGCTCTCTCCGACATTCGTAATTACATATCTCTCCTTCTTCTTTTTGAGCAGGTACTACCGGGCCTTAAGTAGGTACCTTTTTGCGAAACTAAATTAGAACATGGAATACTATTGAACAACTAACTAACTAACCATCACGCCGTTTCTGAGCAGGGATGGGCAGAGAGGACGGACCGCCAAACAACTCGGTCCTGGCACACACTCTTTGCGTCACTTACATTCATACACCGTCTCATACATACTCTTCTATTATTCTGACTTTTGACATGGCCCTTCTTAAGAATATAATTCACTTGATCGTGCCATGTCTTCCTCGGGCGTCCCCGACTTCTTCTACCATTCACATTTGTGTCATATGCTCTTATTACATTCTTCGTTCATTCGCCCTACATGCCCAAACCATCTGAGGATCCCTTTCTTAATCTTACTCATTATGCTTACATCAGCCTTACATTATTTGCGGATCTCCACATTTCTCACACGATCATGCATGGTTTTACCACACATACGCCTCAGGGATCTCATTTCAACAGCATTCAGTTTACTTTCATCCTTCCTCTGCCAGTTCCATGCCTCACTGCCATACATCAGGGTAGGTACCAGGACCCCATTGTGGACTGCTAGCTTCGCTTCTTTTGACAGTTGAATACCATTGAAAATGTATATTATTTCTAACAGAGCTGCATTTTCGTTGAGTAGTGACGCACAGCACAAATCTTCCGAATGGAAAATTTCGCAAACACTTCTGGGATAATTTACTAGTTCGGGGAGGGTCGTTAAAATTGACACATCATTAATTATTTGACGGACCATGGTTAACAGGATAATAATAGTGATGTCCAAACTACAAACAGGGAAAATGCTTAAAACAAATTACGTAATTATAACCCTCTAACACACGTCTCAGCGAATTATCCGAATTGCCCAAACACCCGTCATTATTTCGGAGCATCCGTTCTGATAGTTTTAACCCTTTCGTTGATGTGACTACGACTTTTAACAAGTACCTACGGATCCATAACAAAATAGAAAATAGAAGTAGAGTGAAGAAATATATCAAACAACGACACCTTAACCTAATCAGTGGCGGATACATATACAGGCCGCCAGCCCGCACGCTACTCGTTCGTTTCTTTCGTCATCTGACTATGAATCGAGTTATCGAGTAGTTATACTTTCTCATGTAGCACGCGCGCGCATCCGCGTCATCGTGTTCTATACGTTTCTGTCTGGCACATAGATAGCTTATTTATACAAAATTATAATTTTTTGTGCATTATCTACCAATTTCAAATGAAAAATCGACTTAAAAATACCCTTACTAATAAGTTGGTATGAATATCAAATGAATTTATATACAGTGTCGATTTTTTATACTCATGCGCTGGTATACACAGTGTATCCACGTTTCCTTGAAGCATTTGAATAAAAATATGTTTTATACTTTGTTATTCGGAGGTACAATCTCATTGCAGATCCTTTCGGGGTCACTTAGTAATGTTTTGTGTAATTAGGTGTACCTATTTTCCCTAAATATATTGCAAATATTACCCAACTATAAATATGTGATGGATTGAAATTGGGCTTTTATTTTAGGTATATGTAGTTAATTATATCACCTTCACTCCGTTTTCGCAGGGGTAGGCAGAGAGGATGGACCAGGAGTCAGCAGTTTTTTGTTTTTTTTTTCTTTATTTTTCCCAAATTTTACATTTGATGTATAATAAGAACAATGGGAACCCACTAAGGCGCAGCCTGTGCGTGGGTAATATAGTTTAATATATTTTATTATTGTACCTAGAAAGAACAAACAATGGGCATATAAAGCAAAAACATGATTAAAAATTGTTTAAACAGCTGTGCACAAAATGAACATACAACAGTGCAAAAGTGAGTGTATAGTGTAATATTAAGTGTAATAGTAAGTGTATATTAAGTGAAATAGTGTTATAATAAAGGTGTATTGTAATTATAAGTACATAATGTAATAATAAGTGTATTGTTTAAATATTTGAAACATAAAGTGATAGAAATTAAACAAACAACGTTTCAATATCTACATTGTCAAGCCACGACTTCAAGTCCTTCATGTATTGAAATAGTTTAGTTGTCATTTGAATATTTTTCGGTAAAAGATTGAATGTACGAGGTCCAATGAAACTGCTGTGAGTTTGCATTTGTTTGGTATTCGTTTGGGGGGTATAAAAAACATTATTATTTCTAATGTTGATTCTATTTTCATTTTTTTAGAATTTGTTTGTCAGGTGAGAAGAGCCAATTCGTCAAAGAAACAGGATAACAAATATATCAGAGAGCCATATTATAACGGGGGGGGGGGTTGTAATCGTACAGTGTTAAAAATGTGGTGGAACGATAATTACGATTTGCTTTGTGTTATCTACATTCTTCTTATAATATCACACTTCTGCCCGTTTAAATGTTTCTATAAACAGACTCGCGCATAGATTTCTTATTAAAAAATAATCTTTCGGCGGCTCCATCTCATAAGGCTGGTTGCTTAGAAGTGAAATTGCAATTGATGTCTGAAGAGCCGAAGAGCCGAAGAGCCGAAGAGCCGAAGAGCCGTAGACGCCTATGCAAAGAGCCGCAAGCGGCTCGCGAGCCGCAAATTCCGAACGGGATAGACCATTACACAACTCTGTCTCGGAACGAAATCCTCGCCTCATTCACGTTCAAACATAAATAATAATAATATGTTCGTATTTTGATTTATTTATAAAGTATTTTAATATATTTTTTAAATTATTTTTAAGACTAATTTAAACTATAAAGTTTACTTAGTGACAGCTTTGAATTCGCAATT
The DNA here is from genome assembly GCA_936435175.1 of Glyphotaelius pellucidus. NCBI lineage: Eukaryota > Metazoa > Arthropoda > Insecta > Trichoptera > Limnephilidae > Glyphotaelius > Glyphotaelius pellucidus. The sequence goes on along the minus strand of OW386559.1, from coordinate 17,292,546 downwards.
TGACTGTTGCACGCCCACAACAACGAAATCTAAGACACTACAATTGACTTGTTTTTGGCTTGATACTTTGAGATTTCTACATCGCGTCTAAATATCGATCATCGAGTTGATTGGTCAACATCTCCAAACACAAAGTTTAGAGATAATGAGGAAAAAAATATTCGAATGCTTTTATGTTTTCTTTGTACTCTTGTCTAAGTGGTCTAATCTGTGATATTTTGTGTTTGTTGAAATTTATTTTTTTGGTCAAATATGTAGTTTAGTAGTGTTTTAACGTATACTTGGCGTATATCTAGTACGTCAAAATTGTTGAATATTTGGTCTGTATCGGTCAGTTTATGTTTTTTAAGTATTACCTTTAAAATCGTTTTCTGCGTGATTTCTAAATGATCGATTTCTGCGTTTGTTGCTCCTCTCCAAACAATTATTCCGTATTCTATTATTGATTCACAAAGTGCAGAATATATTGTTTTCATTTCTTTTATTTTATATGTGTTTCTCGTGTTTAGGAAAATATGTATTGTTTTGAGGAGTTTATTTGTGATTTGTTTGATATGGTGTGTCCAAGATTTTGGTCAATTACGATTCCTAGATACTTATTTGTTCTGCTTTTTCTAGAGGATCCGATTAGTCAACTTGACTACTGTTACTGGACGACTATAGTAAAGTCATTGGTCTCAACGTAGTCAATTCGACTACTGTTTGCAATCTAGGGTTAATCGAAATTCGTAACGAATTCGGCGCCGGACGCCCATTAGAGCCATTAGTCTAGTATGTCTGCACGGAGCATGGAGCACACGGCAACATGTCGTCCTTTGACCGCGAAGAGCTGAGATTTCACGGTACGACGTATCCGACTCAATTAATATGCTAATTCTCCCTTCCGAATTTCGATTGGCGACCTGACACGCGAGGAGTAACAGAGATATTCGATTATTTTGGTAATTGGGAAGGTGTTTTTGGTGACATGTTATATTATGAGCCTCATCCCACGCAGACAGATATTGTTTAGTGAGGCGGATAATATCACCTACATAATAGTTAGATTTTCTCGAATAAAAATCCAGTGATCTTTAATTACAACATTGATAACAATGCTCTTGAGACATTAAAACAAATTAAAGACCTAGGCATACTTTTCAATAAAATCTTTCATTTGTCACCACATAACAGAATAATTTATAAAATTTTGGGATTTATAACTATGCTAACTAGAAATTTTAACAATATAAAGTGTATTAAACTGTTATATTTTGCTTATGTTAGAAGTCAGCTGGAGTACAATTCTCCCGTCTGGAATCCACATTATGATACTCATGTACAAGCTGTTGAAAGAATACAAAACAAATTCCTACGTTTTATAAATTTTAAATGGGTATTCCAGCAATTATGTTGAACTATAACACTGTTAAATGATATGAATATGCTCAAATTGCCAGACTGAAGACTTTTCACTGACTTGGTATTTTTATATAAAATTCTATATGATTAAGTTGATAGTCCGGTTTTGCATGAATAGAGCTTCCGCTTTCCACTTCATAATACTAGAAGTCAGGATGTATTCCTTTTTGTCCAGAATACTAATGGGTGGAAATAATTATACCAAGTCAGTGGACATCTTCAATTTATCTTTAAACAAATGTAAAATATTGTTATTGAGGCAGTTCAGTTATGTACAATAAATATGTATTTTTTAACTATGCTATTTATGTAAAAGCCCCGAAAAAGTGCTTTTATTAATAAATAAATGATTTTTTCCATATTTTTGTCGTCGAATTCCAGTGTACCTTTTCCTATACATTTGTTTATCTTATTAATATTTGTGGTTTCTTCTTCCGAGTCGCTAGATATCGCTTTCTTTCGTGTTTTCTTTTGCCTGTTCATTTTGGAGTGGTTTGAATAATGGAAATTGATTTAATAAAAAGATTTTTTTATGTAAGATTCGATCCTTCTTCCGCTAAATATACGCAGAGGTTCATCAGGCGCTTTATACCGCTACACCAAAGGAGACATGCGTGGGACTGTGGATTTATCGTATTTTATTGAAAGTACCCGTGAATTAAGTCAATAGTTTACTGTTATCTCATTCTCTCGCAGGCTAAATCCTGTATATGTAGGTGTTTGTCTCTTTTTAGTGTCGCTCATTTCCGTTTCATCGAGTTTCAAATCACAACGGTGCTAAAAAAGTTTTCACTTCAAAAAAATTTATTTTAAAAGGTTTGGAAACGCTTATTTTTTAAGTTCTACGGAATACTCAAACATCAATTATTATTAATCGAAATTCTCGTTAAACGAAGATTTTAAATCCGTTTCAGCATTTGAACAAATTGTGATCACCAGAACGGGAGAATTACAGCTTATTACCAACGGTGAGTTGGTCTGGCGCCTGGAAAGATTCAGAAGCCTGTGTTGGCGGCCTTGCGTGAAATTATCCGGTACATGGGATCCTATTTTAGCCAGAACGTCTGGTGAAATGCGGCATCCCACCTAGAACTAAGGCTGCAGACACCCTGCATTCCCGAGATAAATGCTGTTGGAAACATTTTTGGATTTCATTTCTGGGTTACGTATAACCTGCCAAAAAAATGTTTATCTCCTACTACGTATTTTTTTTAGTCTGCCGTATTGAAATTATTCTTCGTTATAAAATTAAATTATTCATCGGGTTGTTTAACTGATTTTTAACAATTCATCAAATTTCAAAGGTGGTATTCAAGCTCTGTGAAAGTCCTATTACACCCCGTGTGGTACGCTACGTTTGGTGACTGAGCAGGGCGCGGGTTAATGTGGTGAGGTTTGTTTACGTCTTGACGGCAGATCCGTTTGTTCACCTACTGCAGGCCGGATCGGGAGAGGTTGATTAAAGAAGACCTTTTAACTCTTCAGCTGGATTATTTCGACCCAGCATCTCCTTGCATCGCAGTGGGAGGGGTGTATTCATACGCCCGTCACTCCTGGACACATTGACCCCCAGATTCCTACCAACCCCTCATAACCTTTTCCATCCCAAAACTTCCTCTCCTTCATTTTCCTAAAAAGATCCTGCACATAGCATACCCATAGACGACATGACAACTGAGGGAATTTTTTTACCCAGGTCTCAAATGAAGAGCTATTGTAAAAAAAACGGCACATGATGAAAGAACAGAACTAGAATAGAACTTTGATAAAACTTGATTTCAATTTCGAAAATTTTATGAATCGTTCAAATTCTGTGAAACAACACTTATTCTATTTTCGAATTTTCTTTGAAAGTTGTTTCAATGATAAAATTTTAAAAAAATCATTACCAATCCTCCATAGAGATCTTTACGGTTAACCACAGATATTTCGGTTCAAAAAGATGGATGATTAATTAGACCTGAAAAGCGGCTTCATTTTAGCGCGCTTTGTAAATATATTCACAAAAGAATGCGGTCAAAAAGAATACAAAAGGGATTTTTAATTTCGATGCTTGTTTATGTGCGGTCAAATGTGTGGGCATTACATGGCTACCAGCGTTACCAGTACCCTACTGATGTTCGATGATTATTCCGAACATGATAATTAATTCTGTGAATACTGCGCACGGATTACTCCGCACATGGAAAACTTCGATACAGTTAATTCCGTATACTGATAAAAAAAAATTAAGTGAATACCGCACAAGAGTCCAACTGCTCCCAGGCTGAAGATAGTGGAGAGGGGAAAGAGATGGGGAAGAGAAAGGTGGAGAAGAGGAAGGTAAAAAAGACTGGCTTTTAAGATCTAGTCACCAAACCCGACTAAAACCATTTAAGCAACGTTTCAATTCTGAATGGAATTTTGGTCTTACACAGGCCATACGTGAGAGTATATTCCATTCCCGAACGTGCAGTAAATATATGTCATAAATATTATTTTTAATTTTTTTACAATTGCTTCACACAGGAGGCCCTGAAAAAACAATTTCCCTCGGGGCATACTTCATCTTTGGGGATGCTGTGTGGAGGGTCTTTTTAGGTAAAAGAAGGAGAGGAAGTTCTAAAGAAAGGAAAAATGTATGAGTAGTGTGTAGGAATCTGGGGGTCTGTATGTTCAGGAGTGACGGACGTATGAATCCGTTCCTCCCACTGTGGTGCAAGGCGATGGGAAAGATGAGACGAGAGAGTCCGGCTGGATAAATCAAAAGGTCTCCCTCAACCAGTTTCATCCGATTGCATCCGGTTTCAGCCCGCCACACAGCAGGTAGACAAACAACAAGAATGAATAAATTGCAAAATAACACATAAAATAGACTAAATCAATCAAATAAAATAGACTTTCGTACGCCGGATTCGAACCCGCGACCTTCGGAATGCTGTCGAGAGTTGTCGAGAGCCTTATCCCCCGACCACGGAGGCTGGCAGAGTTACGCACATCTAAAATTCCTGAAATAGATTATTTCACCCGGATTATTTATATCAGAAAATCACCGAACAGACATTATTTCGCACACAACTTGTTTGTGTTTATTCAAATCACAATGCACATTAAAAGTTCTGGACACTGATTATTCCGCACGCAGATTATTCCTGACACATATCGTTGCGCAGAAAACTCCGAACAAAGATTTTTCCAATTGCGGATAATTCCGATCACAGATCATTAAGCATTGAAAACACCGATCACAAGTTAACATAAAACAACAATATAAAATTACAATTGAAATAAGAAAACATAAATACAGTAGGTAAATGATAATTAATTTTGCAATCAAGTTATATACATATTAAAAAAACAATAATTAAAGCTGTACTTAAACTATTATAGTATAGAATTTTGTGATAATTATAGGAAATGTAAATGTCTGTAATATATACCTACTCGTGTTAGTTATTTGGGATATTTCGAATGTTTGTTCTTTCCTTTTTGGTCAACCATATTACAATAATAACTGGTGTCGGAGGTTTATTTTTTTATTAGATTTGTTTACAGACTATACAATAATAAAAAAATATACACTAGGTACATACAGCTGAATACAGCAATGATAAATTCTACAAAAACATACATCAGGAAGATGATGTCTGAATCAATGTTTTGATGGAGTCTACGATTTAAGCAATTATGAATTTTCAAAGCAAAAACGCATTAAAACATTAAAAATTGAGACTGTTAACAATCATGAGCGAAAAAAAGTACTTTAAGGATTTAATACCTGGGGTAGGTACCTAATATTGCCTACTCTAGTGGGTTATGAGCTAAATTATTCGTTAACGTGCATGGAGGGTTATTTTTATTTTAATCCATCGTATTATGATATTTATAGAAAAGATTCAGTTTGATAAAAATTAAACAAAAATATTTTTTTAAATTCTGCGGAAAATAGAGTATTCAGAGCTAACAACTATCTGTAGTTTCTGTGGATGAAAAAGTCTATATGCGAAGTGTCTATGTGAGCAATATTTGTTATTGGAATAGTCGTGGTCGGAATAATCACTGAATCATATGTGTGCGGTGAGGTATGTGGGCGTTATGTTTTGACTACCATTGCCCAACTGTCTGTAGAGTGCCTACCTATCTTCAGCTCATTAGTAGAACCCTCGTATCTCCATACAAATAATACATTACTCTGAAAATTCGGTCTTAAAACATCCAATGAAAGGCCTTCTTATTTATAGATCTGCTAGTTTTTAGAAACTGTGCTTCGGAGTTTTCGTGAATGGGGAATTCAGGAAGTAAGGTAAGGAGATGAGGAAGAGTATAGGTTAATCATGTACCTGGCTTTTCAGAACAGGTCATTACACACGGCTACACTCATTTCAAGCTACATTTCCATTTCTGCATGGTGGTTTTTCACCTGTGCGATGCTGCGGTTTTCTACAACTACTAATCGTGCTGAAAATATACTAAACATTGTTTAAGATTAATGTGAGACTGTAAAGTTAGTAATATGACTTCCCGATTACTGAGACAGGTAGATTATACGGGGCGTAAACTATTATATTAGGTAGTCTCGCTCTCTCACACCTTAGTTCTCAGTTAGACATCTATACTACTAATATTGTAAATGCGAAACTGCGTGTATTTGTTTGTTACACTTTACGCATAAACCGATAAACCGATTTTTAAATTCTTTCACCAATAGAAATCTACATTATATGCGAGTAATATAAGTTGTATACAATGGTAAACTCTGGCGTTATGAAACTATAAATATTTATATTATATGTTTATTATACGTTTTCTGTCGCTAACAAAAGCGAGTTATTACTAACGTCAGAAAACAAATCGTTGCCGTGGAAACGATTCGTTGACGTGGAAATATTTGCATTCGTAGTTAATATCTATCTATCTATAATCTATACTATATGAATAAAAATGAATCTCCGAAATGTTTGTATGCGCATAGCTTCCGAACGAGTGTGCCAAATTGGATAATTATTTTTTTTACTACTGGTGAGCTCTGGCATCTCTGACGATAGCAAAAACTCGCTTTTGTTAGCGACAGAAAAAGTATAGCAAATATAATATATTAATATTTATAATTTCATAACGCCAGAACTTACCATCATATACAGCCTATAGTCTTTGCATGTTATTTAGCTTTCTATTGGTGAAAGAATTTTTAAAGTCGTTTTATTGGTTAATGCGTGAAAGCGTAGCAAACAAACTCGAGCAGTTTTGCATTTATAATATTAGTATGGATGTGGATGATATGGATTATTTATAAAAAAAAAATTCTACCCAACTAGGAGTATTCCCGTATAGTTAACTGGTGTATGCATTGCATATTATAGTCCTACACACATGTGTTGTATAAAATAAGGTAAAAATATGTATACGCATTATTTAGTAATTCGTATAATTTCGTTATACTGAAAAGTATTCTGATTTTGCATTACTACAGCCGTTTTTATATCTGCCTGAGTACCTACCCTTAAATAAATTTATGTTTTTGAGTGAGATTAATAATAATTACAAAAATAATTATAATAGTTTATCTGAAAATGTCTGCAGGTGTAGTACAAAGCAATACATTCTATTTTTTGCATTGTGCTACCCCTATAAGAAAAAGAAATTAGACAAATAATAAGAAAAAGAAATTTAACAAATACTAAGAAAAATAAATTAGACAAATAAAAAATTTGGTTGTCTGTAAAGTCGGTTTCTGGACGATAATTTTACGCAATAACGTCACGAGCCGAACGCTTAAGCCGAACGCTTAGGCCGATCGTGCCTCTCTATCGCTTGTTCCGCGCTCTCATTGAACGCTTAGGCCGAAAGCTTGTTCCGCGCCCTCGCTTGTACACCCGGCTCAGGCGGAACGTGACATCGTGACAATGTGACAGCGTGACAGCGTGACAGCATGACAGCGTGACAGCGTGACGGAGTGGCAGTGTGACAATGAATCATGCTTTTTCGTGAATGCGGCCGGCGCTCATCGATTTATAAGACGTTATCACGTCAATAAGAAAATTAAATTAGAAAAATAAATTGGACAAATAATAAGAAAAATAAATAAGACAAATTATAAGAAAAAGAAATTAGACAAATAATAATAAAAATAAATTAGACAAATAATAAGAAAAAGAAAATAGACAAATAATAAGAAAAATAAATTAGACAAACATTAAGAAAAATAAATTATACAAAGTTATAATAAGGGTTTATCAAATAAAAACAGAACAGAAAAAATAAAACCAATAAGAAGTGAAAAATGTAAACCACACATTGTACGCGAGCAGCCGTTTATTGAGGATACTTGACCATCTCCCGTCTCCAGAGGGCTATCAGGGGGGACTCCATCCAGGCAATCGTGACAGTGATGATTGTATTATTCGATTGGTGTAGTCTGCGCCACAAGCTTCCCATGAGATGGCGGTGAAAGAAAGAGTGCACTCGTCCCAGGGCCTTAGCTAAGGGGGGGCATTATGGGGCAATGCCCTACCTTAAAATACCTGTGCCCTACCTTAAGAAATACCATCGTCTATGATAATATACTAGTAAACTGTTTGTTCATTGTTTGATATGATTGGAAAAAAAATACTACCTATTATTATAGCGTAGCGACATCTTACTAAACAGCTTCGAATTAAGGGTCTACTATTCGTATTTCAACCGATTTCTTACATATCTCCCTTAAACATTTGAAGTTTTTAAGCTCTTAAAAAAATATATGTTATTTTTGAAGATAATTCTAGATACGTTCCACGCCGAAACGCAAATTATATGAAATTCCCTCGATAGAAAAAAATCGTAAAAAATTATTTTAAACAAGTCTATTTCTTTTATTTTACAAGTTATATTTGTGAAAAAATTCACAATGTTTCTTTAAATGATACTTAAGATACGTTCCACGAGGTTTTTGCTCTATTTTAAACGAGTCATGTTTTATTAAGCTTTTTCGCAATTTTCACTGCTATTCTACGACTAAACATATTAGCGCGCTCTGTCCAACACTCGTAATTACATATCTCTCCATCTTCTTCTTTTTCAGCGCTGTGCGTTTCAAGAGTGCGGCCTTAACCAAGGAATCATATCATACTAGGATAGGATTGAAAGATGCCATAACAGTAATAAAGTGTGTCCAAAATGAAATAACTAAACTGAGATCAGATGAAATGTAACATAAAATTTTAAAAGAAGCTAATCAATATAGAAGTGGCAATTCCGAAATTAGGACCCAGGTACCTAATATAAACCTTAATAAATGAAAAGCCATTGATGCTGCAGTTACTTTTCTGAAGTTCATTGTTAGCAATGATCAAGAATTACCTTGTGTATAAATGCTTATTATCTACCTGGTAAAAGAACACATGGTAATCCTTTATCATTTTTAAATAACTAAATGTTTTAATCATCCAATTAAGTATTGCCTCACACATTTACGACGAAAATCGATTCACCAGATCAGATCAAGTTACATTTTTACTTGCGCCCTATCTGTAATTATCGCTGCCCTATCTTAAATTCAACTCTGGCTACGGCCCTGACTCGTCCCTCCAGGAACATTCGAGTTAGTTGCGAATAGTTGGCGATAAGCATTATTATAAGTGACTTTTAGCTTATCTCATTGAGATGCAAGGTAATCAACCCACTGTTCTGGTGTAGGTATACAACGAGGTGAAGAATCTCTTGAAAAGTGCATTCCTTTTGAGGTTTGTACTGCGAAAGTAAAAATGGGGGGGTTAAGGTCTTAAAACATTTAAAAACAAAATTTGCGTCAAAATTTCAAGTAAATCGGAGCAAAACTAACGTATTTTTAAATGTAAGAATGATAATTGTGGTGACTGGATAACTCAGAATCATGCAACTTCAACACTTCCTTTGAAAAGTCCTTAAAACTGATGAAAAAAAATAAATTGGTTAAGTAGGTTAATTGGGTAGTAGGGCAATTTTTTAAATATTTTTTTCATAACCTTTAATGACTTTTCAAAGGGATGTTGAATTGCATGATTCTGAGTTGTTGAGTTCTTCGAATTGATATAAGTATGTATACAGTACGTACAACCTAACCTAACCTAACTTTACCTAACTTATAACTGGTACGTCTGACAGTATCTCGTTAGTCATGAACAAGTGAAATATATATTTTAAAATTTGATCAACAAATTCGAAAAATATGTTTTCGGCCAAACATTAGTCTTTCGAAAAATCAGTCTTTCGAAAATTTGTCTTTCGAAAAACTGAAATTCGAGCAATTGATTTCGAACAATTAATTTCGAAAAATTGAATTCGAAAATTCCCTGCGTCAGTAGTTATAAGCCTTAGTCATAAGTTCGCTATGTTTAGTGACTTAACAGAGGTGCCCGGGTTCTTGGGCTGAGGTTTAGTGGCGGATGACCTGGACACATTGAACCCCAGATTTCTACACACCCCTAACACCTTTTTCCTTCCCAGCACTTCATCTCCTTCCTTTCCCTAAAAAGACCCTCCACACAGCATCCCCAAAGATGGCAAAGGCCCTGTGGGTAATTATTTTTCTCAGGGCCTATCGTGTGGAGCTAATGTAAAAAAAATCACTAGCCATAAGTCTTTGATACAAGTAACAGTTATAACGTATATTATTTATACAGCGCCCTTGAGGTGATTTTTCACAAAAAATGGCGCTATAGAAATCAGCCAGATATTGTTATTATTACCAGGCTAGGCAGATATCCATATTACGATAGTCAAGTTGTGATAAATATTATTATGTATAATAAATTAACATACGTAGCTACATATTATTGAATAAACATGTAGAAATAATGTTAAAAGGTATATTAAAATTATTTATACTTAATAATAAAAACATTAAAAAAAATAATAAAAAATATTCATTTTGAGAAGCGGGATGGGTACCGCCGACCCGGGAACCTTTAATTGGATAACCAATACACCTCCAATTCGTCACCCCAAATGGTTCTGTTGACCAAATTGATTTAGCAGGGGTGATCGGGCTCTTGGGGTGAGGTTTGTCTAGGTCTTGGTGACGGATGAGTCTGCCCGGTGAGGGAGGACTTTCAACCTCTCCAGCCGGACTCTCTCGACCCACAGCTGTAGGAATGGATTTTTACGTCCGTCACTGCTGGACATACTGCCCCCCAGATTTCCACTCACCCTTCATACCTTTTTCCTTTCTCAGATCTTCCTCTCCATCCTTTCCTTAAAATACCCTCCGCACAGCATCACCTAAGATGACAAAGGCCACGAGAGAAATTATTTTCGTGTCAAAAGTAACCGAAATATCGACCCATAGCGTGAAAGTATATATATACATTTACCATCGATGTTATGCGTCTGACGCACGTAACTTGCCAGTGTATTTCTTGTGTTATGAGTTATGATATAATACACATAAATGGCACCATTATTATCTGTACTTATTCCCTAACAGTCCCAACACACTCCATTTACTTTGAAGGTTCATTCTGAAAACAACTGAAGATATGGCGCTCTTCAATTCTTACATACTATCCACTGCCTATCGTACCTACCTACCTAATATAATAATTGCAAGTGTTATTATATCAAATTATTTTCTCCCTAACATTTGACACCAACCTCTTTCCTACGGAGATTTTGAGTCAATGTTTTGGACAGTCTGTCTATTATCGGAGTAGATGATGGTCAGTGACGCTGTTTTTCATATTTCAAAATGGTAAGGTGGCATTATTTTGGCTTGCTAAAACAGAGAATATTCCGTATCAAAGAAAAACGTCGGATAGTATTATTATTAGGCTAATGTCACTACAATTACAGATTATTGTAAACGGACGTGGCGCCCTCTATTATTTTTAAAAAGAACCAGAAATTTTCAAACAGCAGAAAAAGTCGAAAAGAAAATTTACAAAACTTGTAATTTCTCAGACTAAAAACTATCATACAATTTCTAATGCAAATTTTTACCCCTTTTTTCATTTCCGGAATATTTTTTTTCTAAACTTTATAAAAATTTCCTGAACTGTTTTCCGAACAACGAAAAAATTCCCAACCTGCAAATTTTCAAACTTTATATAATATCATATAGGCTGTAAAAAAATTTCCGACCTATTTTCCCAATAGATTTTTTTCAATAAAATAAAACTTTCCAAGATCGAGTAATGTATTCAATATGTGCTAGTAAACTTTTTCATTAGTAATCATTTCAGATTTAATTTTATTATACAGAGTCATGAACAACCTAATTGACAGCCCTGCCATTGTTAGTACCATTAAACTCCATGTACCGACAAGGAATACTAGACAAAATATTACATTCTTTTGCAACACATACACAACCAACTATCAATCACACTCACTTACCAATAGGATGCATGATTTAGGCAACAAGTTTGGTGATATTGTAGATATATTCGCTGATTCCCTTTATAATCTAAAATGCATTTTAAACCAACACTTTGTGGAATCCTACAAATTATTGTAACGTGGGTGTAATATATTTAACGATTTGATGTGTTATTGTAATGTTTTATATTGTATTTTATTCTATGTTATTGTCAAATGTTATATTGTTTCAAATATTTCACGGTTTTACGCTATAATCTTCAAAAACTACCTTTATATTTTTTAAATGTTTTCATTTTTATAACTTTTGATTTAAATTCTATTTATGTATAATCCTCGATATCTTAAATATTATTGTATAATCTATGTAAAAGCCCATATGGGCGTATAACAACAATAAATAAATAAATAAATAAATATGATTTTTTTTAATATGATTACACTGAGCGAGTTTACTAGCATATAGTGAATTTGCCAGCTAGTAGTTTGTAAACTCGCTCAGTGTAATCGAGGCTTAAGAGCCTTAGACTTAGCTCCAAAATGAGGGTGTGAGCTTCAAAAAAGTGGTTTAGCGTCTTAGCTCGTTTTTTTTTCAGATAATCTAGTTCTTCTTTTTTATTTTATTTTTTTACATATGAGCTCCACACAGGAGGCTCTGAGGAAAATAATTTCCCCCAGGGCCTACGTCATCTTTGGGGATGCTGTGTGGAGGGTTTATTTTTAAGGAGAGGAAGGAGGGGACAGTTCTGGGAAGGAAAAGGGTTTAAAGGGTGGGTAGGAATCTGGAGTTCAGTGTGTCCTAGTCATCCGCCTCCAAGACCTGGAACAAATCTCACCCCATGAACCCGGGCACCCCTGCTAAATCACCATATAAAACTCACGAACGAAATAATGATAATTTAGGAGTTATTTCATTTAGGAACCGGTTTTTTTATCCCTCAGGGCCTACATCATCTTTGGGGATGCTGTGAGGATGGTATTTTTAGGGAAAGGAAGGAAAGGAAGCTTTGGGAAGGAAAACGGTATGAGGGATGAGTAGAAATCTGGGGGTCAGTGTGTCCAGGAGTGACGGATGTCCCCCGCTACAATGCGAGAAATCCTGGTTAGACCTCCCTCAACCAGTCTCCTTCAACCCGCCACGAAGTAGATGGTAAACCCATTTGCCGCCAACACCTAGACAAATCTCACCCCATGAACCCGGGCACCCCTGCTAAATCACCAAACGTAGCGAACCACTTGGGGTGACCTATGGTAGGAGTTTTGGTAATACAATGAACAGTTCCCGAGGCGGCGGTACCCACATCCGCCTCCCAAATTGTGGTTGTCATAAACTTGGTTGAAAAGCGAGAGGTTGGTCGGAATCTAGGGTCAATGTGTTCAGAAGTGACGGACGTATGAATCCATCTCTCCCACTGCTGTGCAAGGCAATGGATCGAGAGAATCTGGTTGGAGAGTTCAAAAGGTCTCCCTCAAACAGTCTCTCCCGATTCAGCCCGCCGCACAGTAATCCGCCGTCAAGACGTAGACAAACCTCAGCCCATAAACCCGAGCACCCCTCTAAGTCACTAAACGTGGCGAACAAGCGTTAGCGTTATCCAATCAATCCCGGTCCCCAGGGCGGTGGTACCCGTACCCGTCTTCGAAATTGAATTAAAACTAATAAGTTTTACGCTTCATAATAATAAAAACATATTATTTTTAACAATGTTTTGGGCCGGTAAAAAAAAACAAAGTCATAGACAATATAGACATAAATATGTTCATGATGCTAGTAGGTACGTAGTACTTATTATTTACGTAATAACATCCTTAGGTAGGTACTAATAAACGTGGGTAAACTTTTAAAATCGCAGGACACACTTAAACAAATATTTTTTAGAAAAAACCTTTTGATTCGCCAATCTACTATCTGAGATCGGGGCGATAAAAAGTGCTGCATTCAAAAATTCAATTAGGTACGTAAAATAAAAATTTGCCTTCTTCGTATGAGATTGAAGACCATTTACAATACTTTCTGTTCGTATTTCTGATACTGTAACATAAGAACCCCACACACGTAGAATTCGAAACGACTCTGCCCCGCGCCACTTCAGGTCGCCGCGCAGAAAAGTCTCGCAGTGAACTGCGCTAATAACCGTTATCTTACTTTCGATCTTTACTTTTTTGCGCGGCGGCTGAAGTGGCGCGGGACACGTTCGCTGGGGGTGCTAGCCAGAACGGACGTTATTACCATGTAATCTACGCGTATTAGGCAATAGTTTGGTCGGAATTCTGGAAATAAAATAAAATAAAATAAAGGTTTTAGGCAAGTTTTTTTTATCATTAAAATTTATTTTTAAAAGTTAAAAAAACTAAGTACTTAAAAATTTTAGTAGCAATTACATGTATTGACATTTGTCAGGGGACAAGCACATATTTTAATTTGATTTTCTTTTATATTTAAGGTGGAAAACAAATAACTTTGTATCCACCACTTATTTAAACAAAATTCTATAACTCCAATATTTTTTTCCATATTTTACAGTGGTTTAAATTTTTTTACGTGATGTATGTATTAATTTATTTTTATTAATACAACTTATCGACAAAGTTAATTTAGATAAAGAGATATTTTGAACCAGTGGTTACTCGTGACTTTTGGGTGTGCTAGGGTGCTAATATTAAAAAATGGCACTACGGATGTCGTTGTAGACGAAAAAAAAATTTTTTTTTTCTAGATTCGGTTTTTTGCATGAAATTTTTTCAGAAAATACGTGTGGCTCACGTCCAAACTGAAGCTTATTGAAATTTTTCATACAAAAAACTGATTAAAAAAAAAAAAAAATTTCGGTTACAACAACATCAATAATGCCATTTTTAATATCGGCACTCTAGCACACCCAAAAGTCACGAGCCGCCACTGTCGCTCGACTTTTCGCGCAGAAAAGTCTCACGGTGAACTGGATTGTAAACCTATCGATCTTTATTTTTTCTGCGCGGCGGCCCGAAGTGGCGCGGGACTCGGTTGCTCCGAAGTGGCCGTGTGCGGGGTGCTAATGTTTTGGCATTGATAATAATTTCCCAGATCTGGGGATTATGAAGAACTTCATCCCTTGATTCGGAATTTCCTACCCGCGGTCGTTGACAATAAACATTTCCAGTCACATGTTTTCGGTGGCCGGTAAAAACATGTCTTTTTCGTGTAGTTTGGATAGTTTTGACATTAGCACCCCCACATGAACACTTCGGAGCCACCACGCGCCCCATCAAGCCGCCACGCAGTAAAGTCTCACAACAAACTGCGCTGTAAAACGTTATCTTACTTTCGGTTTTTACTTTTCTGCGCGGCTTCATGAAGTGGCGCGTGGCACGGTTGTTCCGAAGTACTTGTGTGGGGGGTGCTACTGCGAGTGGAAATTATTTGCTAGAATGTTAATATTAAGATCGTCAACTAAAATTAAGTATTTTTTGTGAGCGTATTTTGATATTGATTGTTAATTAAATTTTGGATTGTACGGGAATGTATATTGTGAATTGATTACGAATATTGTGGTACCTACTTTCCTGTTTACTAAAGTTTGAAAATATAATATTAGTTTGTCAATGAAATAATAATGTAGAACCGTATAAACAAAGAAATTAACAAAACAGTTACGTAAAATTTTAAAATATGGTTTATATAAGCAGGGAGGTATTGTACGCACTTACAAATCTTACGATTTCTGAGGAAATTTAGTTTTTTTTTAATAAATAAGAGAAAAATAGAAATACCTGTTTGGATAAGTAGTTTATTGTTTACAGAGCAGTGGTAGTAATTGCTAAAATATGTTTTATTGTAACTATCCGATGCAAAAAAAATAGTTACTATAGTAAAAATAATATTATAAAATAGTACATTCATGGTGAAATATTATTAAAACAAAATCGCACCAAAAATTGTAAATTTATTAAGTAGGTACCGGTCGGAATTCTACACCGGTCTGGAAAAAACCACACTCAATAGCTGGCATTTAAGAATACAGACCGAATGCGCATACCTCTTGCGCAGAGGAAAAAGTTGATCTCCGCCATTATTGTAATGTTCGCCCGCTGCTGAAATATTGTGATATTTTAGGAATTACGAACAATAATAACTTTTTGTAGTTCGTAGGTTGCATTTAGGACAGAATATAGTGATAAGTGCATATTTTTATCTTAGGTGAAGTGTTCAAAAGCATCCGAAAGTGTGTCAAAGACTGAAATTTCTAGCCAATGTCAGCAGGCGTGTCAGATCAGGTAATTTGCCGATTATTCTTAGCGATTTGAGATGTTTTTTTCAGCTCTCAGGGCTTGGACAATTTACTAAAGAGAGTTTTCTATTTTGTTTCATGTTCGGCGCCGACATAGCGGATGAAAGGGCAAGGGAACCAAGGTATGTAAACCCGAAGTAGTGACGTAGCACTAGCAATATTTTTCAGTATGCACCACTCTTACAAACCCAAATTGCCGGCTACGGGCCGATTTCCTTAAATTCGTGACGTTTTTTCATTAGTAAACATCTTATATAATATTGATTCTATTCGGAAACTATTGTTTATGTCAAATTATCCTTACTTACATCAAGTTGAGCTACATGGCCTACACAAATCTTATCACAATCCGGTTATCCTTTTGTTATGAAAGCAGAACATAGAATCGTGTATGTGTGGTATTGTTATATTACACAATCTCTGTTTTATGATTGGTGGTAGGCCATTTTCAACAACTTATGTCAATATTAATTGTTTTCATTACTGTGAATCTACAATCATTCTTTTTATCTAGCCCAAGTCGATAGATTTGAGTGCTGACACAAAGTTTTAATTTTCTTTTGGGCCCATGGAAGTCTTCTAGAAAATCATGTTCTTACGATTTGTTTACCACAATTTTTTCCTTGTACATTAGCAGCGTGGAACTCTCAGCCCATAGCCATGAACAGACGTATCCAATCCTACTTATATGCCAAAATGATTACAACAGTATTACAAAGTTATGAAGCATGCTTCCAATCTAAAATGAATCAATATTTAGACCGCAGTGATATTAACAATTGATTCTGACTGATTTTTGAATACTGCAATATTTACATGAATTTAACTCGATTCTGTTTTATATATTCTCAATTTTTACAACTGCCATAAATATGCTAATTTGCTTTGCATTACTTTTTAATTTTTATTTCTCCTATCATAAAATTAAAAAGTGATGCATAACAATTTGTTTCACGACTGCTATTGTTCATAAATAGTTGTTATCACATGACAAAGACAAACGTTTGTACAGTGGGCATTTCACCATACGACAAATGTTCTTATCACAGCATAATAAATCATACATAAGTCTTTTTATTTGTTTTATAGGATAACAATAAAAGAAGTTGACATAATAAATAAACACAAGATAAACTTGTCGAAGTCCGCCTCACGATTAATACGGAATATTTCTTATGCAGCTTTAATTACATTTAAATTTTTTTGTTAATTAATTTGCTTATGCGAAATATGAAATGTTTGACACCATGATTCATATTAAAAGCTGGTTCACACAGAGCTATAAATCTGCGAGCAGATATCTGTTGATTCGCGAGCGCTTATCTTTTGTGCTTTCACACGAGGCTATCAAATATTTCTTCCTGTAGTAGGAGAGGGGGTCAGTTGAATTAGGGAGCGGCAACGGAATGCACATTTTTTGTACTGAAATCTGTCAACTTGACATCTGTCATCCACGGGTCTAGGCAGCTCCGTAATTACAATGACCCCCTCTTGTTTTAGTCGAAGAGGGGGAGACTTATCTTCTGGGATATCGCGTCTGGAGCGGTTACGTCTAAGATGTGTATTGTCTATAATTGATCTGCGCTTAAAAACGCTTACGTGTGAACTGTCTGAAGGGATTGTATGGAGAGCGTTATTTGGCGTGCTATGATCTTTTATATTTGATAGCTGTGTGTGAACCAGCTTTAATGCTACTTTTTATGGGCAATCAATGCTGCCAATCATTGAAAAATTATTATTGCCATATAAAACAATAATCTATCCATTAGTGAATTTATTATTTATAAAAAATAATAACATAAAATTAAATGTGAAAAACCCAAACAACAACTAAAAGAAATTAAGTGTTAAACAGGTTTTTTGGTTGGGTATTCCCCGACATTAAATGGTAACTTTTAGTAATTATGATACTAAATCTAAGTATTTAAAAAAGAAATATTCCGTGTTTGGGCAACTTTACCAAAAACACTTAAAATATCTGACTTAATTCATTCAATTTGTTGACTTAAGTTTTTTTTGGCAAAACATTTAGAAGAAATGATTCTTACAATATTTAGAAAATTTGTAACCTACCGTGTTTGTTGTCTTGTCCAGATGGCACCAGTATTCAGTCTATTAACTAGTGGTATCTAAATGTCCTGCCAGTGGTGACTAAACATGCATTTAGCGAGTTGGTGCCCCTATCTACTACAAGTAACAATTAATAAAAATCTTTAATTTCTTTCTAGCAAAACACTACATCACACAACAAATTTAAGTTCTGTGAAAGTCCTATTCAAGTTATTACTATTCAAGTACTGTGAAACAACCAGCCCATCATGAAATAATAACAGAACTTGTAATGAGACAATTGATGAATAATTCAAATTCTACGAAACAACCTGACTTAAATAATATCACCCATGTGACAGACCACCAGAATTGAAACATTTGCTTCATTGCAATTTTTTCAAATTTCAAATAAAGCTATGCAAAGTCAGGCATATATTGTGTGATGCATTGATTCTTGATTCTGATGTGGTTTTGGTGTAATGTGTAATGTCTAATAATGTTGTTTGTTTGTTTGGCTGCCAGTGTCAAATGTATCAAAAGAGCAGCTAGAGAGTCCGGGTGAGGAGTTGGGCGAATCATGGCGCCACCAGCAGCAGGCGCCCACCTATGTGCCCCCCATATCACAGGCACAGGACCCCTACACTGCACAAGGTAACAAACAATACTACTCTACTCATTACTCTATTGATCTTCAACTTAAATATTATTACAAACTTTATAATATCACATTGAAGAAGAAGAACATAATACTAATAAATCTATATGAAAAAGAACAAGACACAGAAATAAAAAAGGTAACTGTCGAAACTGGGACTCGAACCCAGGATCTCTCTTCTTATCTGGACAAGCTTCTTAACTTGGCCATTCATAACTTTTATTTTTAAGTAATTTATGTCAATCTCATATTTCGAATACGGAATTCACAATATTATCATTGACTAATTTTTCTCATATTTTTGTCAGCTGCCTATTTAAATGATAACAAATGTTTGAAGAACTGGTTTGTAACTTAGATAGTGTCTCGGATAAAATATAAAAAAATAAGGGGTCTCAGTGGCCAAGTTGGTTAATACAATACCCTTGTCCCGGTAAGACGAGAGGTCCTAATTGAATAGTTCTACCTAGAAATTTTTTTCTCCTTATGCTTTTTTTATTTTATTATACTTAGTTTCACTCAATTAGCTTTAGGAATATAGTTATCCCTCGTTATCTGCTGTAAAGAGATTAAAAAATAAACAATGCATGTAATTCATGTCTTGCCACTGAGAGCTCTCTTATAACCTTTCTTTTATGTGGGTTATTTACCTGTGTTGTTTGTGGAAAAAGTGAGATCTATCAATTATACATTTAATTTTTAGAAAAAATTCATTCTCAAATTGACCTCATTTATTTTTTGTTAATTAATTGACATTTTAATATCAATTAGCAAAAAATCGGCAAAACGGGGTTTTGAATCATTTGAATTTTTCACAAAAAATTTTTTTTAAATTTATAAGCAGATTTATTGAAATTTAATGGCAAGGTAATATGAGGAATGAAAAACATTTTGTTGTTTAAAGTGTGCTTAAGGCGGCGCTTCCCCGCTCAAAAAGAAAAAGATGTAGAGATATGTAATTACGAATGTTGGACAGAGCGCGCTAATATTTTAAATGATAAAATTGAAGCGAAAATTGTGAAAATGCTTAATAAAACATGACTCGTTTAAAATAGAGCAAAAATCTCATGGAAGGTATCTTAAATATCATTTAAAGAATCATTGTGATTTTTTCACAAATATTACTTGTAAAATAATAGAAATGGACTTGTTTTTAATTATTTTTCGGAGCATACTTTGCGATTTTTTTCTATCAAGGGAATTTCATATAATTTGCGTTTCAGCGTGGAACGCATCTAGATATTATCTTCAAAAATAACATTTTTTTTTTTTAAAACTTCAAATGTTTAAGGGAGATATGTAAGAAATTGGTAGAAATTCGGGTAGCGGCGGCTTAAGTTTTTTGAAAAATGTGAAATTAGTTACTCGTACAAGCGCGCGTGATTGCATCACTTTTGTATTTCCTTGTTATCTCAAATTGATGCAATGTAATGCTGTAACAAAATATTTTAGGCACCAGTCCTTTATAAAAAGTTCTCCTGTAAGATGCAAAGTAGGCACGGTTTACGGCACCACAAACTCTCCAAGCATATTTGAGTGCTAATAAATAAAAAAAAAACCTTAATAAGTCAGGTACGCCTCACACGTCATACATATACATCGTTATATTATTGTGAAAACAAGGTTATGGGTCCGAGTGGTTAATGTTATATGAATCCTATAATTTCAATACCCGCTGTATCCGATTTTTTGACAAAATGATCTGAGTATGACATCTTGTTCACATTTTTACGAGGAACAAGAGAAACCTAAAATTAGTTACAAAACCTCCCTTATCACGACCAAAAACCATGAATTGAGTGAGAAACAAAATCCGCTATATCGTCCCTTAGCCTACAACACCGCATAAGTCATTTTTACCAACTTTACAGGAGAGGTAAAAAACTGCGCGGTGTTAAGAGGCCAACCGACTTGCACGCTGTCACTACTTTTCGAATTACGGCTTCTGATTGACTGATATCTATATCATGTGACCAATGGTTAGACGCGCAATGAGCAGCTCCATCTAAAGGCATTAAAATGTGAAAACCGCCAATTTTCCACTTGAGCGGTGTTGTAAGCCAAGGGACGATATCATTTGTGATGTTACTGTCAAAACCTGCTTTATCGGATTCAACCAATCACAAGCAGTTATTTTGCCAAAATACAATATGGCTGTCGCTCTGACTCCATGCTGGAGAACCCGACCCGGAGACGGCCTCCGTGGTCCCGAGGCAAGACTCTCGACTCACAATCCGAAGGTCGCGGGTTCGAACCCGGCGTGCGCAAATAAATTTTATTTGATTGATTTGTGTTATTTCACAATTTATTCATTTAAAATAATATATAGTATATTTGCGGCACGTTCCAGAGTGGAAGATACTATCAGTATCGCCCTGGTGTAAGACCACCATTCAGAATTGAAACGTTGCTTGAAATGGCTTTAGCCGTGTTGAGTGACCAGATCTGAATAGCCAGGTACTTCCCCACCTTCCTCTTCCCTATCTCCTTCCCCTCCCCACTACCTTCAGCCTCACAACATACCCCGATTGGGGATGCCATAGTGTCACTGGCTCCAGACGGGAGCAGTTGGGACTCTTGTGCGGTATTAACTGTAAAAAAAAAATGCTCGAACATCGTTTTTTAATAATTTTACCATGAAATAATGAGTGGTTTGTGTGAAAATACACTTAACCTCTTAAATGCCAGGGAAGAAACTCGAAAATTTCGGGATGTTTTAACTTTGACGCAATATTTTGCGGATTTATTTTATGCTATTGTATATAATATTTACCGAAACACGTTCCCTGAACAATAAACTATGCTTACAAATAATATTACTTGTGTTTATTTGACAAATTGATAGTTTTATCGATCTTTTCATGACATGCGACGCTCAAAGTTTGACAGCTCAAATTGCGGCAGAAATGTCATTTCAAAAGTCATAGATATGTGCAAAGATGATTATTTGAGAGGCTAGGTGTGTTCCTTATATCTGTTACGTCAAGAACAAGAATGCCCCAAGCGATTCTGACCTTGTCATTCATACATTTTCTTTATACATAAGGTTTAAAATCGCATCTCAAAATTTTATTTTTTTTATTTTTTATGGCGCGTCCTGGGCGCGCAATCGGCAAACCAGAGGTTAATAACAAAGCCAGGAATCGAATTTGAATGCCTAAAACCTGAAAAGTTAATAAGAATCGCCAAAAAATGTTAGTTAAATAAGCCCTTTTTGTCTTTTTAAAAGCCTCTATATCACGAAGTGAGTATCAAAATCCGCTTTATACATTATTTATCAAAATTACTTAAATATTGTTATTTACATGGAAAAATGAACACTTTTCGAATTTATATTACTATATAAAAAATTGAAATGCAATTGCTTATTTATGCTAGAGATGTGACAGTTCTTTGCAGTTTTCTCCAAATCAGTGAACATTGATATAGCGGATATAGAAATTACAAGGCTCATATAGAAGTGCTGTAATTAATTACTCATAGCAAGAAATATCACTGCAGGCATTGTTGTACATAATCTTTATTTACAAACTGCCATCCATTTAAATTGAGGACTTGAAATCAGCCTTTGTAAGTTTTACATTGAAGTAAAACAAAATACCAGTCGTAGATAATAAAAACAAGGGAGATGGGCATAACTGCAAATTAGTATGACATCAGTATCAATCACATTCTTCTACAAATCGCATTTATAAGATAATAGAAACAAGAGAGATGGGCGTAACTGTAGATTAGTATGAAATCAGGATCAATCACATTCTTGCCTTGCCCTGCCTTTATTTGTACCTGCACACCAAATGCATATAATCTTTCATTGGCTCCGCTGCTTTGATTGTTGGTCATTTGTGCATTTGGTCATAGTTCGGTGAGGGTCGGCACATTTCCATATCTCGCTTTGTTTCCATTATCTACGGTACCAGCTGGGGCTTGTAGTATCGGCGTTTAAAGTCTTAATACTATATCGATGCTTTTACGATTATCCAAAAGACAGTCAAATTACCTTGACTCTTGTTTCGACAAAACATTGAGAACAAAACCCTTAAGAGGGATTAACCAGACGCAGCCGGAAATATGTCATTTTTAAATCAAATTTTAGAAGTATCGACACTTTTCTATCAAAAAATATAAGTTGATTTCGAAATATTGTTATTTTATCTAGTAAAGTTAAATTTTGAAAAAAAATGTGTTTATTTTTATTATAATAAGTTCAATTTTCAAACAAAATGTTATAAATTATCCAAGTAAGCACTTTTCAAAATTTTAATTTTAGTTCAAATAAAATCATTAAAAAAATCTTCGCACATATTTTGCAACAAAAATACTTCAGTTTGTCTATTTATTTATAGTCTTACAGTCTAACATATTTCAGATTTTTTTTACACACTTATTTTGCTTAGAAATTATTGAAAAATAATAAATACTTGATCAAAAATTAAATACCAAAAATACACGATTTTAATAATTTTATCATCACGCGTTTGAGTATTTTTATTGCTAATTTGTAATAAAATTAATATTAAGTTAATAATTAAAAAATGCTTGTATGGAGAATAATCAATCTTTCTCATTGGAACCACCCGTTCTAAGGGTTTTGCAATTTAAATTCTCAGCCGCTGGTTAATGCGCCTTAAAAACTAAAGAATTCCACTCTGCTGGTTTCAGTTATACAATTGCATTGAAAATGTGCAGATTACATTTGCTTACTTTATGGTTTCCTTTTATTAGTAGACGGCAGTAGCAGTGGCCTTATTTCCACTTGTTAATCGATTCTCCATATCTTCACGGTCCCGTCTGTCTGACATAACCCCCGGTGCATATTTTACAATGTTGATTTTATGAATATTACGACTTAAGTGCTAATTTCATATTGTGAGATTTAGTAATGCACTAAAACTTGTACACTCGCTTTGCAAAAAATTGTATTTCTAAAAAAATCTTTCTTGCATCGTCAAACTGAGTTTTATGTAAAACATTTAGGGGAAATAATCGAAAAAATATTAGAATCATGTGAATAGATTCTAAGGCTAGCTTTACACTCGTAATTAAAAATTACGGATTACGTAATATTTTGACAGGTCACTCCCAGGAGCGTTTACATATGAATCTGACTTGTGGCAATTAATGATCACGGAAGTTTTTCGGAAGTTCGACCTGTGTAACTGCTCATGCGACCGTTTACATCTGTAAATGTATTTGCGGTAAGATGGCTTCCTTTCAACAACGACATGCTACTGTCAAATTTACGCGATTTTGTCAATAAAGACGAAAAGGACCAAATAAAGTGCTGAAATAGATTTTGGCTTTAATTAAACAATTCTCCACGCACTTTTGTGCCGTCAAAGGCGAAAATTAATGGATTTCTTTCATTTTATACGAATGACAGCTACCTGACAGCTGCCGACTGCAACCGACTTATTCAAATACGTAATTTAAAAAACAGAAACATTGAGATTATAAAGGTTTGGACCGATAATTGAATAGAAGGATGCTCATTTTCAGAAAACTCAAATAAGTGGAAATAAATACTAGTTTTATAGGAAAAAAATCCAATAAAAACAAATGTCTTTTGGTTTTTGACATTTCGCAACGGCGCATTTTGGTACTATTTCTTACAAAAAGTCCCTCAGCTTATCAAATTGATTTTATAAGCTGTGAGAAGGCTGTAATTTCGCGCGGACGCGATTAGACCTGTCAAAAAACTTCCGGGAGAAGAAGTTCTGTAACATGCTTTAAATTACGTTAAGTGACTTTTGGTGTCGTTTACATTGGTAATTTGGCCATAATTCACTTACACGAGCGAATTACGGGAAAAAAATTACGAATGTAAAGCCAGCCTTACAGTAGAAAAATAGTATATTGTATCGTTGCTATACGACCATTATTTAACATATTGACTATCTTACACAAATTAGGTATTTTATTTATATATGTTTTAAACTTTGAAATAATATCTGCTAAAATTGAATTTGTAACTAATGATAATAATTGTTACTAGATTGTAGCAATTTTTTACAAAAACTGTGATGAAATAACAATGATTCCAAAAGACGTGGGAAGTCTCGGATATAATTATTTTTAATTCTCCAGTTTTTTATTATATTGTGGGGATTACGATAGTATGGTTCCATGACAGCTGGCCCCCCAGCATACATTATACACGAGGGTCAGTCAAAAAGTAATGCCTCCTATTTTTTTTTTCTCCTTTAATTGTGAAGAAATAAAAAATGCAATTACGTATGTCGAAAACCACACTATTGATGATTAATTTGTCACTTTTCAATATAATCTCCTTCCATTTCCAAAGTTTTGGTCCATCTTTTAACAAGGATATGTGTCCTAGAGTGGTAAAAAGCGCGATCCTGATTCTTAAGGTCATCCGCCATAGTGTTTGTTGGGCTTTGAGGTTTTTAAGGGTTGTGACTTATTGGACAGAATTTATTGTGCATCCCTGCTCCAAAATATCAACCATAATCAAACCCTCTGCATCCCTGAACACTGTCGTCATAACTTTCCCTGCCGATCGCGCAGTTTTGAATTTTTTCATCCTTGGTGAGTTTGTGTTATGCCATTCCATTGATTGCCTCTTTGATTCAGGTACCACAAAACCGTTTCGTCTCCGGTCACAATTTCTGTGCAGTTGCATCACTACACATTTTTCAGTCTTTCATGAATGTGAATAGGCGTTTCACTTTCTGCTTTCAAGAATTCAATCACAGAACGCTGACTAACACAAACATTGATAGCGGCTGTAGTGAGCCACCTGTTGACGCAGAAAGTTACTATTGTAGAGGATTATAAGGCTTGAGGAATAGCGCCAAATTCAATTTTTTCTTTTAACTATTTTTATTTAATTAGAAAAAATAGGAGGCATTAGTTTTTGACTGACCCTAGTACAATAAGCAGGACTTTTTAAGTCAATTTTATGTATGAAATTGGTAAATAAATCACTAAAAATTATATTTTTATAATAATTGTAATTTCGGGGACCAACTAACTATGTATATATGTACCTACACAAAATGAAAAGTTATAAAATTAAAATTGAGATGCTTCTGAGCTATTTTAATGTGAAGAGTCCCAACTACCCGGAGCAGTGGAATTCTCATCTTTCTTTAAACGCTGACTTAAAATAAATTACAAGTAAAACAAATTTTTACGGAATATGAAATTCCACAAATTGGAGTTTTGGTGTAGTTTAAATGTAGAACTTTCTCTCCAGCGGATGCTAATTCTAGGGCAAACAATAATATCATTTTTGAAAAACTTTCACAAGTTACGCTTTAAGGTTTGATTGGACATGAACTACACTTTGTTTAATTAACCTACATTTGCCTTCACACGTCTTTAGATTAAGTCAATATTAGTTGTCTAGTGATAAGGATGAGAAGACATGTGTATTTCAACTTATAAACAAGTCTGTATCTTAGAACATGGTCCAGTAGTCATTATCACATAGTTTGATAGAGGAGTATATTCCTCTTCTGATGATTATGTCTGGTCTAGTCCAGTTAATATGACTATGTATACTCTGCCATACTCAGCACAGAGGGTACATGAATTTACAACAAATGGTTTAGTAATGTTATTTATTTCATCTCCTTTGAATCAATGAATCGAATGATCTCGGTAGTGGTTTACCCTTTCTGTGCTGGGTGCGGTGACAGTGTTGTGGTTGTCATGGTGGTATGGTAGTGGTGTTGTGACCGTTGTGGCTCTCTGCTCAAGGTTACTATGGCACAGCGGGAACTGCGGCATTCCCCTACCAGGCCTTCGGCGTGGGAGACGGCACGTGGTCCACCAACGGAACCGACCCCATGACCTTCCTGGGAGGGTACGCTCAGCACGACACCTACGGAATGGAAGGTACCCCCCGCCAACAAACAACCTTCAATCCATACAACCATCCCATCTTCTTACTAATAGACTGACACCATTCTGTGTCGATGCTCTTGTTGGGGTATCAGACTTATTCAAAAATAACCATTGTGTTCTTAGAGTTGGTAGTGACTAAACATCATTAAGATCATTTTCCACAATGATTGCCACCATTGCTGAAGCTCTTAGGGTGTCAGCATTGGTGTGACCATGTCTTACAGTTCATACATTCATCTATCCTTTGAACAGTAGTTAGTCATCATTTAGATCCTTTTCCACAATGATTACCACCATTGCTGATACTCTTAGGGTGGCAGCATGTCTTACAGTTCATACTTACAGTTCATAGTGTTCATCTATCCTTTCCTTTGAACGGTGATTAAGCATCATTTAGATCCTTTTCCACAATGATTACCACCGTTGCTGATGCTCTTAGGGTGTCAGCATTGGTGTGACCATGTCTTACAGTTCATAACGTTCATCTATCCTTCCCTTTGAACATTGATTAATCATCATTTAGATCCTTTTCCACAATGATTACTGATGATCATTGAGTTATCAGCATTTGTTCAATCTTTTCCTTAGAACATTAATTTCATTTATTTTAGGTTCTTTTTACATTGATTACCATCATTGGTGACGCTCATTGAGTAACCAGCATTGGTGTGACCCATGTCTTACAGTTCATAGCATTCTCCCATCCTTTCCATGATTTAAGTGTGACAATCCATAACATATTCCCTTGCAATACTCAGTATGATAACAATCATTACCAATGCCCCTAGGGTTGACAGTGTTAATATGATCATTAATTCATTTTCTACCCAGCATCCGAAAGAACCATCAAGCTGAGATAAAGCTAGAATCCATCTTTAGTCCTTTTATCACATCATTTTTTAAACACGGATTCAATTAATTTGTGTGTTTTCCTTTTGCTTATTGAATCCTTTCATTTGTCTCCAAAAAGAGACGAAGTGGGATCGTAATTTTCGTTTTATTTTCAATAATTTGTTGTGTGTTTTAAAATTGTGTTTACATAATCTAACTTTGGTTTTTGCGATGTGTCATCCAACTTCCTTCTTCATTTATTCTTTCCCCATCCACTCTCCATTTCATCTCGATTTACTTTGGCTTTGCTGTTTACCCGTGCCTTTAAAAGTTACTTTTTAAGTCATCCATTACTCCAATAGGAATCAAGTGCTTGAGTAGATGTTTTAGTGCCCTCCCTGACTGTCATAACAACATAATAATATTATAACATTGAAGGTTTCAGAAAGATGGGAATGATTTGGTAAGTTGACATGCGGGCAAACTCCTAAAATTTCTTATTACGCAATATGCAATCTTCGTCGATTCATTCGTCAAAGACGGATAATGCTGATTTATTATTGCAAGATAAAAAATCATTCAAATTCATCAAAATAAACTGCTAGTTGAATGTTGAGAATCTGCATAAATACAAACGTCGAAATGTACAGAATTTTTTGCAATCATGGATACAAATCAATCGTTTCTATTTAAGCCTTAATACTATTCATTTTTCTATTGAC
The DNA here is from genome assembly GCA_936435175.1 of Glyphotaelius pellucidus. Lineage (NCBI taxonomy): Eukaryota > Metazoa > Arthropoda > Insecta > Trichoptera > Limnephilidae > Glyphotaelius > Glyphotaelius pellucidus. Next base: position 17,264,434 of record OW386559.1, on the reverse strand, counting down.
CCAAAACAGTTTTTTACGTTTCAATAGAGTTTTTTTTTTTCTAATTAGCGACTATAATTAAACATGTGAAGATAACAAAATATTGTGTAGATAATTATAAAAGTGTTTTTTCTCAGTGGTTCTATGTTCAAGTTATTTAATTTGCTTAAATGCGTCTTGTGTGTCAGTTTTAGTGCTGTTTTTTAAGCTTATTTCATTGACTTCTTTCAGCCAGACTTAAATTTTCACATATTGCCAACACTTTGTGGTTATACATAATTATAATAAATACAATAAAATTACTTTGTTTGAATAACACTTTATCTTTAACCAACCGGTTTCGGTTCAATCTGAACCTTCATCAGTGGTGCTTGAAACATATTAAATAAATTACAAGGTTACAGAGTATTTAAAGATAAAATAGAAGAGGGATAGAGAAAATTAACTTTGGTGGTGGCGAGAGGGAGGTTCCTAAGAGAGAGAGAAGGGGTAAAAGTAGGTGTACTCTCTCTCAAAGTTGATGTTATCTCTCCCTCTTCTGTTTTACTTTTAAATACTCTGTAATTTATTTATAATGTTTTATACACCCCTGATGAAGGTTCAGGTTGAACCGAAACCGGTTAGTTAAAGATATATAACAAAGTGGTATTCAAAAAGTTATTTTATTGTAATTATTTAAATCTTCGCTTGTACTCGTTCCACTTTTCTATTAGTTTTATATCTGGGGGAAAGATGTTGTGTGTGTCCAACTGAGGTTTTATAACTTGAAATGTTTTTTATGTCATGAGGATTGAATAGTTTCAATAATAATAATAATTGGATAATTTGTGGAGCGTCGTTTTTGTGAAAAGTCACCTCAAGGGCGCTGTACAATTTGTATATTTTTGACTTGTTTTTTGTTGTTCATTTGGTAAGTCAAAACTTTTGAAAATTGATACAAATCAATCGTTGCACAAATTTAAAATACGACTTTGGTGACTTTTGCGTGATAAATATTTCAAAACGAAGAAACAAGTTTGCCCGTACGTCACTTAACAAAAAAGTTTATCTTGATGCATGCAATTTTGAATCAATCCAAACTCCATCCTGCAGTGTGGTGCAAGTAACTTATAACTGTGGGATGGAGTTAATTTGAACCCGTCTGAATTGTGGTCAGGTGTGTTTGGCCCGCCCACGACGCCGTTCTCGACAGCCAACTTTGCGCAGCCGACGTCGGCGCCGGCCTTCAACTACTTCCACGGCAACGGTGACTACTCCACATGGGGCGGTCAGCTTGGTCGCGCCAAGCAGCAGCAACAACAGCAACAGCAGCAACAGCAGCAGCAACCGTACGATGACTACTATCACAGGCAGGATGGGCTGTACATGCCCGATCCACTCAAGGTACGCATGTTTGGAATTATAATTGTCCTTTCCTGAAATTCCTACCCACCACTCCCACTACCTACAGTGCAAATCAGTACAGTTTCAACCTTCAAACAATACGCAGTGTATTATTATGAAGTTCATATTTTTTAATTTTTATAAAATAGAATAAGAAAATTGGAAATTAAAAAATTAGAAAAACCTTTATTGTACAAAATAAACAAAGTACAAGTGGAAACGCTTATGGATACATTCTATTTCTTACATTATAATACAAATAAATGGTTGGAGAAGGTACGACTTTGCACGCGGAGGACAGTATATTTAAAACACTGGACATTGCATGATTTTACATTGCTATCCCCGTCACTATTGATATTTCATTTATCCACTGGAGCGACCACGCAAAATAAACAAATTTGTCTCGATTGCTCGAGATTTCCAGAAGGTCATTTTTAAAATTTTTCGCCAACATAAAAAAAATCGTACCGTCGAATTTTAACACGGAGACATAAAAACTTATTATAATGCTATATAGCCGATGAATTAACTTGAATTTTACTGTTTATCTGATAATTGTAGGATTTATAAAAAAAAAATATTAAAAAATCGTAAAATTTATAACCGCGCGAATCCTGCACGTTTGTTACTTTAAAACTCCGTGAGAGGTACTTATTTGAGTCAACATAGAATATTTTCGATTTCTGTATGTTGTCTGTGATATACTTGATAATGAAAGGTGCATGTCTATGGAAAAAGGACTTAATTTTAACCGTAAACAGCTGATCAGAAATTCTTCATGAAAAAAATATTTAAAAAATTTATTTTTAACATCGTTCTAAAATAGTCTATGCAGTTCGGATTTGCAACATCTATGGTCATAATAGAAAAAGCATTTCAATTGCTTCGATTTAAATTAAATGGCTGGCCATGGAAATGTTTTAAATAATTATAATAAATGTTTTACGAATGGTAGGAAAATGTGGTCCAATTTTGGAACGCTATCAATCGCAGAAAAATAAAAGTGGTCCATTTTTCTACCGTAATCGCTCCAGTGGTTATGAGAAGATTAGTGGCAAAAGTAGAGTTGATATTTATATTGAAAGACTGGATAATTTAGGACTTTTTAGGATTGGAGATTGTTCATGAAATGACCTTTACAAAAGCTTACAAATAAGAATTTGCTTGCATTTTTATAAAATCAGATATTTACAATGTCACGGGCAGTGAAGGTGAAAGGTTTTTGACTTTATGTGTACGATTGTCTGAAAAAGTGATTTTTTTTGTTTAGCTCTAAATTCTGTCGATCATTCTTAAATCATGTGGTAGTTCATTCCAGGCTTTAGGTCCTGACACTCCAAAAGTTGTTTAATATCAGATATTTATTTGTACATGTTAAGTATTTGTTTAAGAAGTGGTCACATTCCACCATTGATACTGCAATATGTTGCATGTCATCTCGACTCTTTGTGGTGGTTTTGTCATGTAATAATGGGATATATAGTAAGCTACTTTAGAGTTCATTATCGCTTGACGTTACTGCAACATATGGAACCTTGTTATACCAATTGGATTATCCATGGTGAGACCATTTTGAAAAAACAAACAAATTGCCATTTAATCTGTACATATATTGGTACTGTTCTTAGACATATGACATTTTGATACAATGTAAAGATTAGAAATTTGTATAATCAATATGTATATTATAAATGAAAGTCCAAAAAAACGTGCAGCTCGCAAAAACTCAGAAACGAGTCCCGGTACGATCAAGGGAGTTTTATTGTGTGGTAGATCCCTATCCCCCCTCCAGGATGACAGTTCCCGTTTTTACCTAAAGGGCGTGCTTTTGAAGATATAAGGGCCGGAAGTTTCGCCCTCTTGAAATTTCTAGAAAGTTCTGGAAGGAGTGGCGGAGTATGTCGTGGAATGTTCGGGAATAGGGAATTGGGAACATAATGATGTGGAACATTCCAGAAAACTCTCGAATGTTGTCCTGAGCAAAGTCGGATAACCCAGCTAGTTTTCTATTAAAAAAAACAAAATACATTTTTTTGCCACAAAACCTATTGCAGTATCAACGAAGATTTGTATAAAAGGAATGTTTTTAGTGATGATTTAAATAAGAGTATGTTGTGTATTTGTTTAATATTGTGTGGAAGGTTGTTATGTGCTAATAGGTATGTCCTTTTTTAAATACTTTTTTTGTTTACTTGTGGTATTAGTAAATCACTCTTGTCTTGTGTTCAGTGTGGAGTCATTTATCACTCATAGTGAGTGAGTCATATTATCGACATGCACATGACCACAATTGGTAAATGTATCCCTTTCAGCACGGCTTGATAAGATTGTGTGTTAAAAAAAAAACAAGCAATATTATATATAACAAAGCCCTGGAACTCATGATTTTTTTTACAGACTATTTATTATATTCAGTATGTATACAATATATACGCAGTTCCAGAGTGGAAGATACTTTCGTGTAATTGAAACATTGCTTGAAATGGCTTTAGCCATGTTTGGTGATCAGTTTTGAATAGCCTGGTGGTACTTCCCATCTCCTTTCCATTTCCACTATATTCAGCCTCACAACATACCCCCATTGGCTTCAGACGTTTGGGAGCATTTAGAACTATTGTGTGGTATTCATCAAACTTTATATATAAATGTTTTTATATTAACGGCATTTATTATATCGATAGTCTTGAAGAACAATGTTGCATCTCCTAAAAATTGAAACTCGTTTTGTTGGAGTATGTTAATTTCATTTTGATATTTAAAAGTTTATATTTTCGGAATTTTGAATGAAATTAATTATAACGCACATCCCGTAGAAAAGTGTAGTAAGTCAAAAGAGCTAATTTTAATTTTACAAGAGAGCGACAACTAATGGATGAATGATGAACAAGCGGTCCCATCGAAAAGAGATACTAGCGACATCTTGCGGAGATGGAGTGATGTAACTTAAATATGGTTTTCGTGAGGCGTGGTTAATCACAATCAGTTTACTTTTCAGAGATACAATGTGAAATAGAAAATTTTGACTTACGACACTCTTCAATGAGATGTGCGATATACATTTTTCTTAAATGCTGTATTTATTGATCTCAAAACAATAAAAACGCAATTTTAAACAACTGTACATGCACATCCGACATTGTTCTTCAGGACCGCCAGTCTATAAATATAAATTACATGTCTGAGCAGTCAGTAGAGAACCAAACAAACAAAGCATTGCAAAGTCTGTGTTGTAGGCAAATTACTCAAACCAGTCGCACACAACTTCTTGTAGCAAGAAAGGGGTAAAGATTAAAATGAACTTAACCTACATTACGCCTATAATATGTATCAATGTGTTTGTAGGGTGTGGAAGGTGCAGTGCAGGCCCTCTCCTTGGAGCCCAAGGAGGTACGCGGTGACAAGGGCGGTGATCGAGACGGAGGGGGCGGAGCGCCCAAGAAGACGTGGGCCACTATCGCCAGCCAGCCCGCCAAACCGCAGCCAGCCGCGCAGTCCTCAGGCCTCAAAAAGAAGGGGCCCGGCATGCCTCCCCCGCCAATCATTCCGGGAAAGCATAACATGGATATAGGTACAAATTCTTCTCTCAAGTACTTGAAATCAATCCGACTGAACTAACAAGCCGTTATCTCATACATACTCTTCTGTTATTCTTGTTCGTGACATGAATCAAGTATTATTAATATTATTTAAGAGGAACGTACGTGCAGCCCATTTCGGCCCGTTTCATACAAATCTTAATTGTGGATTTGAGATCAAAATACCTAACCAAATTGAAAAATTATTTTTGTAATCAGAAGGTAAATCAAATATCTGGTACGGATGTGAGCTACTTTATTTATTTTTTGCTTTAAATTATAAGATAGAGGCCATTAAAGATTTTAATGTTTCTTGATTTTAGAGGCAATTATTTGTGAGTAAATGAAAAACAATAAAAAAATAATGTAATAAATACTTACTATTAAATTAGATAGGTTTAGCATAGATTCCTTATTCTATCCGATATTTTTAACCATTGCACACATTCAAAATTTCCTCTAAATGAATGAATTCTTTCCGTATTCAAACTATATTGTTAACTAATACTACTGCACAACTTCGAAAAATCAACGAAATTCCATATTCAAACTATTCCCATTAGGTAGTAGTTCCGGCGACAGTCGGGCGGACATAATAGCATATCTCCTTATATTTCAATAACTTTGGCTGGAAAGTTTAGTTTAGAGGTGAAATTGCAATTGATGTCTGAAGAACCGCAGACGCCTAAGCAAAAAGCCCCAAATTCCGACCCCTGCCCTAACCTAACGTAATCTATTTAACCAATTTTTTTAAATATATTTTTTTTTCATCATTTTTAATGAGTTGGAGGAGGTGTTGAAGTTGCATGAATCTGAGTTGTCCGGTCACTGTAGCATGGCTGGTAATATTCGTCCGAGGCTTGAAAGGTTTATGGTAATGATTTGTTTGTCCAGGCACTTGGGATACAGGCAAGAGCAACGGACCAGTAGTGTCGCAGCCGCCTCCCCCACAACAGCCCCTGCAGCAGCCGCCATTACAGCAGCCCCCCTTGCAACAGCAGCCCCTGCAGCAGCCCAAGCCGCTTCCCTCGCCGCAATTACAGCAGCCTCCGCCGCCCCCGCAGCACCAGGTTTTATATCCAATATATTAAATCATAACCCGCAGACTGGATTTATAGATGCAGGTGCAATGTATTACGCCTATTTCCAAAAGCTGTCCTTAGAGATTATCAGAACAATCGGTGAAAGGAGATTGGTTAACTGCAGTACATACATATCGCACATCCCATAGAAAAGTATCGTAAGTCAAAAAAGTTAATTTTACAGAAGTAGGTATTCCTCTTCCCCATCTCCTTCCCCTCCGCACTACCTTTTGCCTCACAACATACTTCAATTGAGGATGCCGTAGTCTCCCTGGGTCCAGACGGAAGTAGCTGGGACTCTTGTGAGGTATACATATAAAAAAAAGGGCCCCATCGAAAAGAGATAATAGTGACATTTTGAAGGGATGATCTAACTTAAATCTAGTTTTCATGGGGCATAGATAATCACTATACTTTAAAACGTAAAATAATTTTTTTTGACTTACAACACTTTTCTAGTGCTGTGCAATATTCATTCATAATATATCTTGTACAAGCATTCTGTTTTTCCAATCCGAAGAAGTCACTTCAATATTTTGACATTAATGATCTTTGTGTGGCTGAAATTTGCATTTTAGGTGTTCAGGCGAAATCACGCGCTCCTTAAGCAGGTGGCGATAAGGTTGAAATTTCCGCTTGACACCAGCCATCTTTTTCATTTATGCAAAAAAAAATTGCCTTAATGTTTGTTTTATTTGATGTTAAGTTCAGGCACAAATATTAAAATGTTGCCAATCATAATATAAAGAACTTCTACTCGCAGTATTTAATTTAATATAATAATGATTATAAAGAAACATCCCACATGCATTACTGTGAATGTTCAGGTACAAATGCCGGCCCAGCAGGTGCAGGTTCACCCTCAGCAGCAGGTCCAACAGCAGCTGCAGCAGCAGGCACAGCATCAGGCGGGCGGGCCGGCGGGCCAGGGACAGGGACAGGGCCGGCCGCCCTGGGCACCTCCCGCCCGCCCCCTGGCCCGCCCGCCCCCACCACTCATGCTGCCTCCGCTACCGCCACCGCCACCCCCTCCCCACATCCCCCTTATCCCACACCCCGTCCTCGACGAACTCAAAGTCAAGAACAACTACAACCCGCCAGAGTTCGACCTGACCGCGCCCAACGCGCGCTTCTTCGTCATCAAATCCTACTCGGAAGACGACATCCACCGCAGCATCAAGTACGAAATCTGGTGTAGCACGGAACACGGAAACAAACGCCTCGACACGGCTTTCCGCGAACGCGAGAAGGAACAAGGCATCGTTTACTTGTTCTTCTCCGTCAACGGAAGCGGACACTTCTGCGGCATGGCCCAGATGGTGAGTGCCGTGGACTACGATTCCAACTCCAGCGTGTGGTCGCAGGACAAGTGGAAGGGGCAGTTCAAGGTACGCTGGATCTACGTCAAGGACGTGCCCAACGTCCAGCTGCGTCACATCCGCCTGGAGAACAACGAGAACAAGCCCGTGACCAACTCGAGAGACACCCAGGAGGTGCCGCACGCCCGGGGCCTGCAAGTGCTGAGGATGATGCACGGCTACAGACACTCCACTTCCATCTTCGACGACTTCATCCATTACGAGAAGCGCCAGGAGGAAGAGGATCAAAGGAAGGTCCCTGAACCGCCTCTCCATCAGGGAGGGTACAAAGATAACCACCACCAGGGAGGTGGCTACGAGGGCAAGTCCCACCACGGAGGTGGAGGTGGCGGTTATGAGAAGCACGACTCTTACGGCGGAGGGGGCGGTAAAGGAAACTACAGCCGCGACCACGGCGGTGGCGGTGGTAACTTCAACCAGAGAGACCACGGAGGTGGCTTTAACAAAGATCACGGTGGCTTCAACAAGGATCACGGTGGATTTAACAAAGATCACAGTGGCTTCAACAAGGATCACGGAGGTGGCGGCGGTGGCTTCAACAAGGATCACGGTGGCGGCTTCAACAAGGATCATGGCGGTGGATTCAACAAAGATCACGGAGGTTTCAACAAAGATCACAGTGGTGGCGGAGGATTCAACAAAGATCACGGTGGCTTCAACAAGGATCACGGCGGAGGCTTTAACAAAGAGCACCACGGCGGGGGTGGCTATAAGGAGCATGGTGGCGGCAATAATGGCGACGGCTACGGCGGGGGCGGTGGCTACAACAAGGGGCACCGCGGGGGTGATCGGGAGCAGCAAGGGGGCTACAGAGACCAGAGGGGGGACCCACAGGGAGGTGGTGGAGGAGGAGGGGGCTACCGTCCGCATCACGCCATGCACAAGGTCGGTTCTTTGTTCAATTATTTCCCAACATGACTGCCAACTATATATCGCAGCAATTTACAGTCCATCACCATTTTCTAAATTGTCTTACTGAATTAAATTGAACAAGTTACATGATTCTCTACTTTCTTCGTGTGCCCCCCATTTCAATTGTTGTATTATGGTATGGGTTTGCTAAGGGCCTGACTGTAAATATTGTAGATTTAAATGTTTGCTACAATAACTCAATCCTTTTGAAATAGTCCCACACTGATTACACTAAATATTATTTCTGGAAGAAGGTTCAAAAATTATTATAGAAAAGCTCTTTTTTAAGTTACTGTATGGATAATAGAAACAGGGAGACAGGCCATGAATCATTAATGGTATGTAACCGCGCATGTGACGTATGTCGCCAACATTTGGTAGGAGTAGTTTGGTACCAGTCGGCATGCGTCCATCGTTTCTATTATCAATGTCCAACTGTCTCCAGGCGGGTGTGCCATTCTTGTGCCGTGAAATGATGGGCTTAACGTGTGTTTTCTCTTGTTCCAGGACAGGGGAGAGGGGGGAGGTCGGAGTGGGAGGGGTAGGGGTCGCCCAAACTAAAATAAAGTGTTGCAAACATCTGAAATTAAATATTTTGTGTGGTGTTGAAATCACCGACCGGATTTATTAAATATCCGTCGGCGACGTATGTATTAACTGATAAAAAAATTATATATATATATATTGCAACAAAAAAAACGTTCATAATCAAAGTTACTAATTTGATAGTAAACACATCAACAAAAACTAAAAAAAAAACTGTTAGCTAGAAAGTTTATTATGTATGTAAAAGTGCTTCTCTCAATCTGTTTTGAATTCTTGCAGAGTGCAATGAAAGATTTTATTACGCAGTGCTCTCACAAACGACCGCTGGATGTTGAAAACATAGAATTACTATCAGAACTTCAGTGAAATTTAGTAAAAATACATAATTATAAACAGAGTGCTTTGTTGATACGGCCGCAGAACTGTCATTTCACATTCGTTTGTTTGTTATGCTAACTAAAAGACATTTTACATTGTGAATAATAATAAATAACCTGTCATCTTTTACGTGTTATAGAAGAAGCGTTGTTGCGAAATATTCCTAACTCCTCTTCTGTCTCAAGCAGCAGACTGTCAAATCTATAAATATTAAGGAAACCAAGGTACATATCGCACATCCCGTAGAAAAGTGTCGTAAGTCAAAAAAGTCAATTCTATACGAGAGCAACAACAAATGAATGATTGATAAACAAGCGGCCCCTTGCGGAGACGTTGTGATCTAAATTACTTACAGTTTTCGTGGGGCATAGATGATCACTTTACCTTTCAGAGATAAAATGTAAAATAGAAAATTTTGATTTACGACACTTTTCTATGGAATGCGCGTGTGTTTCCAGAATCATTTTGAAAAGTTAAGATTTATGGTTACGCAGATTTAACCTTCAGCAGATGTCGCGTATTATGTGATTTCACTACAACACCTGCTTTGTGTCAAAACGTGCCGTGTGATGGAATAGATTGCGTTGAAAAGGTTAAAATGTTAATTGCAAATTCGAGGGTTTGATAAATAATTTAATACCTGAAATTACAATGCTAAATAACCTAAGCTTTTCAAAATGTTTTCTGATGATGCATAGTATCAAAACTTGCTGCATATAATCCTTCTGTTTTTCAATGCAATTATTATTTTTTTCACTATATTTAATGTTGTCACATTTTCACAATTGATTTCTGTGCAACGCTTGGTATAAATATTGACAAATTTAACTGTAAATTACTTACATTGGTGGGCTATTTTTTGACTCGGGTCGTTGTAAATTTATGAATTTTATAATTTACGCTCGGCGCCTGTTTATTTTGTCATCTTTTGTAAATAAGAATTAAACGTGAAGCTTATTTCTAAATTTATTAATTTTTTTTTGTTTCCCCGTTTGTTTTTGGGGAGCAATGTTTGCGTCAACTATTATTCCTTGTAAAAATTATTATGAATTATATTTTTACTTCATTTAAAAATATCAACATGCTAAAATTGAGGACTATAAAAGCAAAGCTAGCAATCTACAAACATAACTTTTATCCTTTGTTTTAACTAGCTCCCCGACACTAGGCCCTTAGGAAAAAATTCCCTCAGGTCTTATTTCATTTTGGGGATGCTTTTTGGAGGGTCTTTAGGGAAAGGAAAGAAAGGAGGTTCTGGGAAGGAAAAGATACGAGGGGTGGGTAGGAATTTAGGGGTCAATGTGTCCAAGAGTATGAATTCGTCCTTGTCATTGCGGTGCAAGTCGAGAGAGTCTGGCTGGAGAGATCCAGGTTGGGCCGCCTTCAAGCAGTCTCTCCGATCCGGCCCGCCATACAGTAGGTGAGGTAGACAAAACTCAAGTGAGTAGGTGTCTAGGTAGACAAACCTCACCTCTTGAACTCAGGCACCCCTGCTAAGTCACCTAATATAGCAAACCACTTGAGGTGACCTACGGCATGGGTTAGTGGCGGCTCGTGACTTTTGTGTGTGCTAGAATACTAATATTAAAAATAAACAGCATTAATGATTTTGTTGTAGCCAAAAATAATTTTTTTTTTTTTTCGAAATCGATTTTTTGTATGAAAAATTTCATTTTGGCTGTGCGCCGCACGGATTCCCCGAAAATCTTCATACAAAAAAAACGATTTTCGAAAAAAAAAAAAAATTTTTTCGCCCACTATCATTATGGCATATGGCATATCGCCAAATAAGCACTCTAGCACACCCAACAGTCACGAGCCGCCACTGGCACGGGTGTTGGTTATCCAGTAAATGATTCCCGGGGCACCGGTACCTACCCATGCCCATTAATTAAAAATTAAACTATTGTAACGAACCATAAGATCTTTGAAAACAATAATCTTGAAATTTATCAACATTTTAGGAAGAGAGGTGATTAGATTATGATTGAGATTTCTGTCTTTGCTCTTGTATCCATCAATGTTCATTTCTTAAATGTTTTTTTCCTACCTTACAAGTTTATGTAAAATGCCTTTCTGTATATGAGTTTGAGTAGTGATTTGATGGTTAAATATATACATATATATATAAATTGGTGTTCTGTATCATGGCTCTTGGATTGAGGATTTCCGGTATGAATTTTATATGATATAAACTAAAGAGTTGCTGAAAATGAAATAAAAAATTGATAGTTAATTTAGAAAGATCCCACTCTTCGGATCGAGTTCAATGCACCCCGAACAATGTTAAAGTTTTGTGGACAATGATGTAATGTAACTAATGTGGTAATGACAATGTACGCGAACCAAGTGCGACTTCTCAGAAGAAACATTCTTGTGAAATCAACAGACATTTAAACAAAAAAATATATAAATTTAAAAACTCTTATGGTGGTTGTTCCAAACATCTAATAGCTAGGCAAAAAGTTACAAGTGAAAGCCGGGGATAAATAATAGATGTGGATAATTTAAATTACGATAAACATTTGAAAGGACATCTGCAAGTGTTTTTTCTCATCACCATCGTTTGTACGCAGACCCAACCGACATCAATAGGTTTTTATTGAATAAATTAACAATTTACAATCGCCGAAGCAAGACCAAAATCAAGTGCTGGGTTGGGTTCCCGAGTTTTAGTATATTTCAACAGACATTTTAAATGCGCAAGAGATTGCGTTTACCCTGTTGTTTTTGGACATTTTATAATGAATATTGAAGTGAGATGTTTTAATGCTTAGACTATGTGATTTGGGTGCTCATGTGTTATGCGAATATCGCTGTCAGGTAGAATTGACCAAATTACAATCAAATTCTCAACTTAACCTTAAAAAATTAAAGATTTAAATGAAATTTATAAAATTGCACAGTGGCCCTTCTGTTTTCTAACCTACAAAACTGCCTGTATAGTTCATTATCAACCCTAACCCCTCAGGCCTCTTGTCATTTTGACAGTTATATTTCTTAAAGATGCTGTCAAAAGGTCGGAGAATTTGTGTGTACTTCCACTTTGCAATAAAGTCCAAATGAATTGAATATTTCTTAATGTATCCGTAAACTAAAAACTGTTTTTGAAAGGTGGGGAAACACTCTTTCAAAATTTACAATTATGTAGAAATAAACATAATTATTAAAATTGCTCACCTCTTTTTTTGTCTAAAAACTAAATCAAAATTACCAATAACTTTCTCAAATTGCGGTCTGAATCTTTGGTTTCACAGAGGTGTACATTTTACCTCTTTTGTGATTAGTTTTGGTATTTGAATATAAAGCGTTGTGTTATTTCTTTCTAACACTGTTCAAACCATATTTCTCACCATGACCGTAAGGTGACACAATGATTTCCATGAAACCATACGAACTGTTCACAGAAACCAACAAATTGACTACAGTTTTAGCTGTGTTCGCAATACCGGACAAATTAGCCTGAGGGGTTAATTAATAACCACAATAATTATTCACGTCACATAAGAGCGGTCTTTGGCAATTTGTTAAATACAAGGAGAAATAGAATTGGCATAACATATGAGTATACCATACCTAATTTGTTATATCCATTTCAAAATTTACGCGTCCATGTTTTGGCTGGAGCATTACGAAACTTGTACCCTTTGTATAAAAAAAATTACATATTTCAATTTATTTTATTCCACTTTTGGATTCTTTATCAAATCCATAAAATTAAATCTTATTTTTAATTTTTTGAATCTCTCACAACTTATTTCAATTCAAATAATGAAATTTTGTATTCATTACCTTTTCATAAAAGGTATCAACTGAATTAAAAACTATTTTGATTTACAACCGTATGGTTAATTGATTTTTTTGTTTTTATTATTATTATTGCGTTTATCGAGTATAAACTATCACAGATTCTCGATGAATTCTATATAATTTGCCCAACAGATTGGTAGTTATTAACATGAATATTGTCTAAACAATACCTGTTTTGATACAATCTATTTAATTAAAATGACAACAAGTTGGTCACGGAATTGTGTTATTAAAAACAAAACCGATCTGGCCCTGAAAAATGGAAGCAAAATCTTGTAAAACAACTTTTGTATTTTTTCACATGATTTGTAAAATTAATTGTAAAGATTTTATACACATTTTTTGTTACGAAGACATAATTTGCAGTCGCTGATGATATGGGCCATTACCATAGAGATAGAATACATAGGTGGACCTTCCAGAGCAATAGCCACAATTGACTAATCATGTCTCAGCGATGAAAGGTCTCTATGAATTGTATGTCAATGGTGGGGGGAAATTTGGTTGACTGTACTATTTGTTACAATAATATGATTGATGCACATATTGAATAGTTACTTGTACAGAATGGGGTAATCAAATGAACAATAATATGTGATGTATAAAATTGATTGGATTTCGATCCAAACTCTCTGGCCTATGCTTTGAAAAAGATATTATTAACTGATTTTTTTTCATAGGTCCAGATCCGACTAGTGGGAATTACATGTTGAGCTAAATAAAGCATTCATTAGATGTTATTACTAAGCATTTTATTTACTTTCCTTCTCTTTCCCATATCACTATTATTGACCCTCTAATGATATATACTTGCAAAAGAAGTAAAGTTGTAAAATCAATATTCGGACAATCTTGGTTTGAAACATCCATCCACGAAGAATTCTCTGCAATTGGAATATCACAAACACTTTCACCACTACTTAAAATTCTATAAACTCTGACTTCTTTGAAAAATATGCAGCGGCGGCCAATGGTCCTGGATGGTACAGAAACTTCAGTAATGTTATCTTCATTTTCACACTTTCACACTTATCTTCTATTTGAAAAGTTACAAATACCGTCTTGTCCAACTCTCTCATATAGCCCTCATTGTCACAACTCTCCAATTTGTTTTCATTTAGATTTATATTTTCGACTTTTGGCCTTTTCGACGTTACACTTTATTTTTTTAGATAAGACGGGATCGACGATTATTTCACTCATTTCTCATTTCTTTCCCTTTTGCATGGAGCTAACAAAGAAACATACATACTTTTCTCTTTTCTGACCGATTCAGGCTGTGAGCTTCTAGAAGGAACGAAGGATACTCGCTACCCCAAAGCAGCTGCACTCGTTTGCAGGAAAGGGTCAAAGGAATGTATGAGGTGACCCGTGATTAACAGTACATTATCGATTCGTACCGCTCTATAAATGAAGCAATTGTTGGCGCGGAGATAACCTCCTAACAGTTATAATAATATAGGAAACAGTGAAGCCGTTAAAAGGTCTGATCCTTTGATGGGAGGGTCCGAATTAGAGATGGGTAAGTTCTGCATTTTGCCAAGAAGCCTCTGAGACATGCTTCCTTTTAAAAGTACTCAAGTTCTAGAAGCAGGTCCCGGGTCCGAGTTCTTGAGTGCGGACCAAGTACTGGATGCTGTTGCGGCTACCGGCGCGCACGGGTTCGGCCGGAGCCGGAACCTGCAAAAGAACTTAGTGGCTCGGATCGCAAATACGGGGATGCTGGTGGAAGTATTATATAAGAGTTCCGGGTTTGGGTCTGAGTCCTGAACTGGGTTCTATGGGAGTAGTCGATTTGAAAAAGGAGTAGGATCTGCTTCCCGCAAAGAACCTGAGTTCAAGGTGAACCTACACATCGAACCTAATCAACTCTGGCTGAACCTACACATTGTTAGTCCGAATACATTATTAATCCAAATAAATTAATTTCGTACTATTTGTGTTACCCTTTTGTCTGCTTAATCCGAGTGTGGCTGGCTGCAATAGCTGTCAAAGAAATTCATGCCCACACTGCGGATCACTGCATTAGCAGCCCATACAATAGTGAACAATTCGTACGGGCTGCTAATGCAGTCATCCGCAGTGTGAGCCTGAATTTCTTAGACTGTTAATGCGGCCAGCCGCATTCTAAAGATTAATTATTTATTTGTTAGTCCGGAGTAGCTTAAGGTGCATTGTGTGCCAATGTGTGAGAAGCTAATGACTGGGGCATCACTACTGCAGTATTGAGACCACCAGGGAAAAAAATCATTTGTTATTAAAAATCATTGAGAGCACTGCACCGTATGGGAAGCTTATGGCCAATGGAAGAATATTATAGTTGCCTGGATGGCCCTCTGGAGGCAGGAGACAGGAGACGGTAATATATCTTCTACAAACAGCTATTTACATTTTTGTATTTAATATTTTTCAGTTCTTTTTGGTTTGTATCGTTATTTTATCTAATTTCTTTTTTGTTATTTCAAAATATGGAATGTATTGCATTAATCTGGCCCCGCGTAGATTCTAGAATAAGCTATTATTATTTTGACTGCCTGCTAAGAATAACGATTACTCTCTGCAAAGGACGTAACTAGACGGAGCCAGTGTTGCCAACTCTGAATCTCCGTTCCCGCTAGATCGTATTTTACTGCTTTATTCGAATCCGCTAAGAAATCCGTCATACTGTAAATTCCGTTAAACACAAAATTTTCTCGTTTCGAAGCACTCCAATCCGCTAGATATGACGGGAAATCCGTCAAGTTGGCAACACTGGACGGAGCTCTTCATAAAGTTATAATTTCTTTTTAAAAAGAAGTAGAAATATTATATTCAACCATCTGTTGATGTCCATTGAAACTACCTTAATTTGTGACATCTGTTGAAAAATTCCTCAACTTTTTTAGGTTTCTTCATATTTTACCAATAATGTTATAAATAACTAAATTTTTTTATTTCTAGATGGCACTGTCCGTGTACAACTAACGCTCCTGGCGGACACTTTTTTAATCTCATTAATTCATTAAATATGGCCTCTTGCGGACGCCTGATGTGTGAAAGCCGTGACAGTGGGTGAATCGTACTGTGATATTTACACATTTCATCACTGAAGATGAAATATGCCTTCGGCCGAAATGCAGAAAAGTGTCTCCGTTCAAGTAGACAGTGACTTTGCATTGCTCCTTCCCGGCGGGGTGTACGAAATCAAAAAGATGGAACCCCGATCCCGTCTCCGAAGGGTCGCCTTTTTTTGTCTATCCCTCGGCATATTCGGGATAGTTGCCTTCGGATACTTTTGCCCCGATCAGGTAAATAAGAAACAAACTTCTGAACGGTTAAAAAATTGTGCAAAAGGCGTTTAATTTGTGATGATTTCCGTGCGAAATAAAATCGTTTGTTTTGATTGTTTACATTGTTTATTTACTTTCCACAATCAGGTCTGCGCTTTATCTGCCCGGGAGCGGTTTGCTGATGTTTCTCTCGCTGGTTTCCAAGATAACCTGGGCAGACCCTTGCCCGGGACGCTTTCCAAGCCAGGCCTAAGCTACGATGACGTTTTGCATGAAGACTTCCAGTTTAACATTGATGGACATGATGTAATGGTTTTCCTACACATCCAAAAGACTGGTGGAACTTCGTTTGGAAAGCACCTGGTGATGGATCTCGACTTGAAGGTATCGTTAAAGTTTTTCTTTGCCAAACAGTAATGGAGTTACCAATGCCAAGTTTTTTCTTCTACCCACCTCTATTTTTAGTTTATTTTTTATATATCAAGTTTAACAGCAACACAAAAATCTTATCACTGTCATTATTACGTCAAACCTCAAATATTTCTCATTGAATTATTGTAATTGAATTTTATATGTAGAAACCAAAATATAACTTTTGGAGTAACCTTCACCAATCTCATATTGACTGACTATTGAGCTGTTTGAATGATTCAAAGTAGGGGATTTTATTCAATATTTTTATTTGTTAAAACACGATTTGTTAAATACCTTATGTTGAATAATGAGCTTAACCTGTCAAGTCTATTTGTTTAGTTTTCGGAACAAATCATACAGGTCTCAGAAATCATCAAGTCTAGGGAGAATATAACATAGTAAGGGTACTATCATAGTGAGAAATGTGATATAAACGGTGTTAGAAAGGGAAAACACCACGCTTTATATTCAAATATAAGAGTTAACCACAAAATAAGTAAAATATTGACATATTTGAAACCAAAATTTCAGATCGCAATTTGAAATAAATTTATGAAACTTTGGGAATTTTTTATTAATTATTTTTACATGGAATGACAAAAAAGTGAGATGACAATAACATTTGTAATACATTTGTCTATTATAATGTGTATTGCCATTGAAACTTTTTTATATTTCAAAAATTATATGTCTGTTTCGATTTATAAAATTTGAAAGCATATTTTAGCACCTTTCAAAAACAGTTTATTGTTTTCGGATACGTTCAGAAATATTTCATTTATATTTATAAAATTTATATTTTATTGTAATGCAGAAACATTTTGACCTTCTGAAAAAATATCGTCGAGTCCTAAGGGGCTAAATAATAATAAAAAATTATAATATAATAATAAATAAGGAGTTTTGAAACTCATTTGGATTACGCTAGCAAAAAATAAAAACAAAAAAATATATATTAATTCAGTCGCCTCTCCGGGGTATCCAGGAAATGTGTAAATTTAAAATTAAAACGTGTATATTGATGGAAAAACGTGTGATGAATATTTACCTAACCGCCGCACTTATAGGCACATATTATGGAAATTACACTTATTTCAAATAAATTACTAGAATAAGCAACTATTTATGTCAGGGAACATGCACAAAATAGGTTATTAAGTTCTTAATAATTGTCAAGGATTATACCTTCGTTATTTTTATTATTATTATATACCTTCTTGTTTAGCAACTTAATAAAGCAATTCTTTTGTATTTTAAGTACCGGGCTTCTACCACCTTCCTTCTTGTATTCGTGATATATTGTCAATTCTCAATAATAACGATACACATTAGTGATTAGTGTATTTTTTGTCTTTTTTAGACCATATTTTTTTTTACCTGTCCACGCCCTCACTGTGCCTTCTCAACGCCCCCTAATTTTGAATCCAAAGACGTTGCACATTAAAATAAAATTTTATCCAAGACATCATCTAGATTACTTTTAGTTAGGGAAGAATTTTGCATTCATACCAAAGATATTCAAATACAAGAAATACGCTACGGTGTCCGCCTGACTGTCGGCGGATTACTTCCTAATGGGAATAGTTTAATACGGAAAGTAGTTGATTTTTTGAAGGTGTGCATTAGTATTGGTTAACAGTATAGGAATACGGAAAGAATTCATTCATTTAGTTGATTTTTTGAAGGTGTACAGTAGTATTGGTTAATATCGGCCACACCGGAAAGCACAGTCCCACTCAGTAAAAACTGCTGACAGCACATCTCTTATATTTCAATATCTTTGATTCATACATAAAAAATATGCTATGAGAGAATGAAGATAACGTTGGTAGTTCTTAGTTGAAGTTGATACAGTCAAAGAGAGATAGGGTCGAATTAGCTCAGTGTTTAGAGTGGAGCCCTGTTAAGTTTAAAGTCCTGGGTTCATTTCCTAGATGCAACCGTATTTTTTCTGGCTTTTCTATTTCAACTTTTTGTTTGAGAGTCGCTGCTAAAATTGTCTTCAATGATTTAAGGCGGCGCTTCCCTGCTCAAAAAGAAGAAGATGGAGAGATATGTAATTATGAATGTTGGACAGAGCGCGCTAATATTTCAAGTGATAAAATTGAAGTGAAAATTGCGAAAATGCTTAATAAAACATGACTCGTTTAAAATAGAGCAAAAATTTCGTGGAAGGTATCTTAAATATCATTTAAAGAAACATTGTGAATTTTTTCACAAATATAACTTGTAAAATAATAGAAATAGACTTGTTTTTAATAATTTTCGGAGCATACTTTGCGATTTTTTTCTAACGAGGGAATTTCATATAATTTGCATTTCGGTGTGGAACGTATGTAGATATTATCTTCAAAAATAACACATATTTTTTTAAGAGCTTAAAAACTTCAAATGTTTAAGGCAGATATGTAAGAAATCGGTCGAAATTCAGATATCGGCGGCTTAATTAAGCTCCATTTCTGTTTGTTTCCTTATGAATTCAGAGTTGAAGCAATACATATTTAATTAGCTTTGCTTTTTTGATAGCTAATAGACCAATGAGTGAATGGTTTGCGTGGTAGCTTTAATATTGTCTGATAATATTTATAATTTATGCCCCTTCTCAATGTGGTATTGAATTGTTAATTAACAAGCCATTTTGGGTCAACTGACATGTTGTTCTCTTGTTGCTTTAGGATAGATTTGTGTTTATTCAATTGCTACTCTGGACGCACTTATTGATAAGAAAATGCATTGAATTGATGGCATAATGAATAATGTATTATGTGCTGTAAAACTCAGCCATTCAATAACTGTTATCTCACTTTTTATAAAGTATCTATAAGTAATGGGAAAATGACAGGATGTATCTGGACTTGTCAAGATGAAAACTGAGAAATTTTGTTTCTGCTGAATCAAAAAATCTATGTATATATAAATCAAATTTGCTTGGGGATATATGAGATGTCTATGCGTTGCTAAACCATTTATCCGATTGCGATGAAACTTTGGGGATTTGATGTGCGCATGCCTGCGATGATTTCTATGTACAATAGTGAGCTTGGTGTCATGAAATCATGCGTTGCTAACCATTCATCCGATTGCGATGAAACTTTGGGGATTTGATGTATGCGTGCCCGCGATGGTTTCTGTGTACAATAGTGAGCTCTGGTGTCATGAAATTATGTGTTGTTAACCATTCATTCGATTGCAATGAAAGTTTGGGGATTTGAAGTCTGCATGCCCGCGATGGTTTCTATATATACTGGTTCATCTGCGCTCATCTGCCCTGATGATGGACAATGTAACGCTGTCCGAAACGTTGGCTAAAGAAGGAGGTAGTGAACACGGCATAACACCCCAAAAATAAATAACAAAAATGATTTATAAAAATTTCATTTCATTTAGTAGATAATGGATACAGCTTGACATACTAAAAATCATATTAGCAATGGAATGGACACATATCGACATCTTTTACGCCCTGAACCTTTTTTAACGTCTCAGCTTTTTATGCAATGTGACATAGAATCTAATGGTGTTTTGACGTGGAAAAGATTTCTGGTTCATGTATTTGATTGTATGATTTGTATGCTAATACTAACTGTTTTTTTTTTTTAATAATATTACCAGAAAACAATGGGTGTGAATAAAGGGAGATTGTAAAATTAAGTTTCAACAAATATTTTTAAATACATGCGAATTTACAAAATTACATTATGTACAAAAAGTAGAATGAAGCGCACAAAGAAAAAAACACTCTCTAAGATATAAAGAAGTTGATACAGATTGATATAAAATTAACTAATCAAATTAATGTAATAATAATAATAAATAATCTTGGTATACAAATACCACATGAAAAGTGCCAAGACTTGTGGCTTTCTTTGTGGTTGTTAGAAATTTTGTTTTTTATTTTGTGTAAAACACTCTTGTTATTCGTTCCTATGCGTGTAACAGGTAAAATTGAAAAATAATTTCCGAGTTAAAAATAAATACCTACCTACTATTATTAAGGCCGCACTCATGAAACGCACGGCGCTGAAAAAGAAGAAGATGGAGAGATATGTAATTACGAGTGTTGGACAGAGCGCGCTAATATGTTGAGTCGTAGAATAGCAGCGAAAATTGCGAAAAAGCTTAATAAAACACGACTCGTTTAAAATAGAGCAAAAATCTCGTGGAACGTATCTTTAGTATCATTTAAAGAATCATTGTGAATTTTTCACAAATATAACTTGTAAAATAAAAGAAATGGACTTGTTTAAAATAATTTTCGGAGCATACTTTGCGATTTTTTTCTATGGAGGGAATTTCATATAATTTGCGTTTCGGCGTGGAACGTATCTAGATATTATCTTCAAAAATAAAATATATTTTTTTAAGAGCTTAAAAACTTCAAATGTTTAAGGGAGATATGTAAGAAATCGGTCGAAATACGAATAGTAGACCCCTAAGGGGGTATTCTAGTCTAGAGGCATGAATTGTAGGTGTTTTTTCAGGTGCAACAAAAAAAAACAATAATATTTTTACCAACTTCTATTCTATGAAATATTTATTAAACATTAAAGAATCCATTAAAAAAAGAGTCGAACTAAAAAATTAAAAATTCAGAAAGTTACAGAGTGTTGAAGTAGGGGGGCTAAGGAAAAGTAAAAAAAAATTTTTTTTCGCAAAATGGCGGCTGTCTGAAATAAAAAAGACGTTTTAGTACCAGTTTTTTTGACTTTCCAAATTTTTTAAAAATAGTAAAAATTGAAATTTTGTTATAGTTCTAGTTCCCGCCATAGAGGAATGTATAGAGAAGGCTCACACCAATTTTCAAGTAAATTGGTTTAGTAGAACTTGAGATATCGTGTCAACCGCCTTGAAAAAAGTGGTTTGGAGAAAAATGGGTTTAAAATTTTGTTCTATTCAGATTTTGGTTAGATTCCGTCTAAACCGCGACATTAAAATGGTTATAACTTTTAAAATAATGCGAATTTCGAAAAATCCTTTTTTAATATTTAATATTTTTTAATACTTTGGAAATATGAAGAAAAAAAAATTGTTTTTTTTTTCGAGACTAGAATACCCCCTTAAAATGATTTTACAATATTATCGGTAGTATGCAAACAAAATAGATTGATTATTCATAAGACGTCATTTTGCAAGAACATCATCCTTACTCCAGGTCTATTGATAATACTAAACATCCACAAACGTGATAATTTAAAATGCCAAAACTAAATAATTTTAAAGTCTTAGATGTTTTGGATTCAACGTATTTATAGAAATTATTCCGGTATCATTAAAGTGTCAAAAGCCTGGCATAATAATAACATAATATTTATGTAGCGCAGTTTAGTGTTATTTCACTTCAAGTGTGCATGACAATCTTAATCATCCACCCCCTGCCATGCTAATCACTGCATTCAAAGCGAGTCTTATCCTTTTTTCTTCTCTTCCATAGCTTTTAGAACATATGATGGACATTCAAATTTCATAATTCCGATTTTGACCCAAATCAGTAGAAAACTTGAGAAATTCAAGATTCATTAGAGAAAAAGAAAATTAGATTCAAATTCAGTGCACCTCTGAACTCCTCAATCCCGATTTTGAACCAAATCGGCCGAGAACTTAAGAAATCCAAGATGGATGCCGAATTTATGCATTTTGACATTAGAACCGAGATCAATGCACGTCCAAACTCCCTAATACCGATTTTGAACCAAATTAGTAGAGAATACAAGAAATCCGAGATGGTTGTTGAAATTAAAGATTTTAACATTAGATTCAAGTTCAGTGCACCTCCAAACTCCCTAATCCCTATTTTGAACTAAATATATAAATAACTTAAGAAATTCAAGATGGAGGCTGAAATTATGAAAATTATGCATTCGATTACTACCCACATTCAAACCCTCTTATACCAACTGTGATAAAAATTGATTAAAAACTAGAAGATTATTGTGCCCATCGAAATGATATAGTTTGACATTATTAGTTTTTTCGCCATTGGGTGGTTGGGTCTCACTTTTATGGCATATGCACAATGTCAATAAAGTTTTAAAATTAGAGACGGTAAGATAAATTCCAATTTATTTATTGTCTAATAATTATTATTTAATTTCCATTGGCTGGTTGATTTGGTTAACACCTGTCTCATTGATTTGTTCTACAAAATACATCAATCACATTTTCGCAGCTGCAGACAAAATCGAAATGAAACAGGCGTGCGTCTTCTACCAATGCTAGCTCAAAACTAACGGATAATAATGAAATAATTACCGCATCTCGCGGAGTAATATTTTGTAATGCAATTTTGTATGGTGGAAAAGGATAAAAAAATTCATAAAGTTTGGGCAAATTACAATAAAAATCTAGATACGTTTATGTATTTTTTTTATTCATTTACAAAGATCTGTATCATGTTTACTTTGAGATTAAGGAAAGATTTTAATAAGAAAGTGTCTGTAATAGGCGCTACTATGGTTTCAGCAAAGGCATTTTCGAACGTTTTACGTAAAGTTGCAGTATCTATATCATATAGAATTAAAAAGTTTACGATTAAAAAATTTCATTTACATGTAACATTAGACCTTTTCCTAACTACCCCCATAGAACTTTTAAATAAATTATTTGTAGTTTTGCTTGTACTATGACATTACAAAGTGATGTTTAGCGTTATTTGAGGACTTGCCTCTTAAGATTATTTTTTTTTGTTTATTTCACTACAAGTTTTTGTTCATTATAATTGATTTGGTGGTGTTTATGAGTAATCCGATTATTGTACCAGATAGAGGGTATATTCTTCTGTATATAACTGCATACTTAACTCAAATTTCGATTTTTCGGAGATGATCGATTCTTATCTACGTAAAAAAAAATTGGGAATAAAATAAATATTTTTCCTGTCACGTAACAAAATTATGTAAACTTATATTAAAATTTGACTAAAAGTCAAAACATTTTGAAAGTGGTTACTTATTTAAGGTTAACCATGCCTTTTTCCAATATATTATGCTATTTATAGTATAATAATTAATAATACTTAGTAATATAAATATTGTTGCTTGATGTGGTCGGGTTAGTGGGCAATATAAACACAGAACAGCTGCCCACAACCATTTAAAAAATAATAAACACATCCTGGGAAATGTTACACCCGCTACGTAAACATTACGGCTATTTTTGGGTTCAATCTGTGCTCTTTAAGAAAGGGGTTCATAGACGAATGACAATGGTCTGGAATTAATGGCAGCTATCTTATAGTTTTGCAACGAACAAAATTTTTAATCGCATAAGATTAAGTTTTGAACTAGCAGTTATTGCCCAATTTTTCCTTCTTTTTTTCTTATTAAACATATGATTCAAGCGGTTCCATGACAAAACAGAACATTGAAGAAAAATAACACATCAAACCTAACTTATCATTTTATAATGTTCTGTCTTACCCAGTTACCGGATCAAATAAAAGTCTTATTTTCTCTTACCGCAGGAAATGTAACATTTTCACCACCAATTAAGAACAACCTTCCAAACAGAATAGAATCCTTTAAAATTACTTACGTTTTAAAGAGAACCGTCTTTTCAAAATGGTTTCATGCATTTTGTACATTTGAAAAAAAGAATCGTCTTTTAAATATAAAAAGGGTTCATGCATTTTGTACATTTTAAAAAAGAACCGTCTTTTCAATATGAAATGGGTTCATGCATTTTGCGCATTTGAAAAGAGAACTGTCTTTTTGGATGAAATGATACAGCATTGTAGTAGGTACCTCACATCCGCAGGAAAATGATTCGATTTAATTATTTCCAGAACTGGAGTGTTGCCATAAGTAGAAAGATAACACACCAATATTGTTGAAAGCTGGTTTATTATTGTTTCAGTAAATTTAGGCACAATGTTGAATGGTATTTTGTTTTGTTACAGAGGCCTTGCAACTGCCAAAGAGCGCGAAAGCGTTGCCATTGCTTTCGTCCGCACAGCAACGAGATCTGGCTGTTTTCGCGGTATTCAACTGGCTGGAAGTAAGTTCATTTTTGTTTTGGATTCTATGACTTTTCACTTTCAGTACTTGTTCCTCATGATGAAGTATTTATAGTACAAATCGCAAAATGCGCCCCACGATTGAATTTGTTAGCCACCTAGTCCTATAGTCTGGAGCTCCAAAAATATCTGAAAACACCCTCGACACTGTGCAGAAACGGGAGTCTGTTTGATAGATTCTTCTATCTTAACAAACGGATCGCAGGCATCAGGTAAGCTGTCCTTGTTCTACCGGTATTACAATGGAATGCTCCGAGGAACTAGTATCATTGAATCCCTCGACCCCGGTGCATAGTCAGGAAACACGTCTAATGCGCGCTCAACATACACGGTTGACATTGTCACGTCAGAATGGGTCACTTCTACGACTCGTTTTTGAGAACAGCTCGGCTGTGGAATGATTTGCCGGCCTCTGTGTTTCCTCCCTTCTACAACATGGGTCTCTTCACTCCTACCTCTCCTCAAAAAGACCCTCCACATGACATGACCCAGGCCCTCAAGGCCTCCGGTGTGGAGTAATGTTTAAAAAAAGTATTCTTTGATTTCGTTTTCATACAAGACGTGAAGATTTTTATTAAGGGGGGGGGGGTAAGGTTTTAAAGGCGAAAAAAAGGCATATTTTCATGATTTTTTTTTGGAGATATGAATAATGTTGGCTTATTCCTTTTATATACACGTTATATTATGACATCTGAAGTATCTTTGAAAATTTTTTTAATTAAAAATATTAATAAATAAGTCCATGAGAGCGAATCTTGGGAGACGCCTCGAAAAATGTGATGTTATGCGGTGAACATCATAACTCGTTAACAAATCATTTGAAACAAAAAAATCGAAATGAGTTTAAAAGGTGATATGTTTTCCCAGGTAGTGACGAAGCGTTTTATTTTTTTGATTTTCTTTTTTTGCAGCATGTTGAAGTAAAAAATGCGATTTTTGCTAAAATTTTTGGTGAATTTGTCATTATAAAATAAAAAAAAATGGTAAAAAAAACTCTTCGTCACTACCTGCTGATTTATGTGTTACAATAATGTTCAAAATTTCAAAAAGATCGGTCAAGTAAATTTTGAGTTATGATGTTCACGAACTTTAAAAATTTATTTGCGAGAAAATCGATTTGAAGTTTTTCTATACTACTATATTTTTATATTTCTACTTTCTATATATTTTTTTTAAAATAACAATCTCACATTAATTTACTTACCATATATTCTATGTTACCTGCTTTGTGTCAACTATTATATTTGGTGTTATCTGTATTTTGCATATCTTATATCTTATGTTATCTTTATTTTGTTTCTTATATTTATATTATGTTTATATTATATTATGTTATTTCTTATATTTTTCCAAAAACATGTACTGCACTATATGTAAAAGCCCTATGGGCGTTTAAATAAATAAATACTCGAAACATACTTGAATACAGCAAGAGGGCCGGTCGCTTGAAATGCTGTATCTTCGTTAGTTTTGCTCCGATTTACTCGACATTTTGAAACAATACTCTCGACATGTTGTACATTTAGAAAAAAAAAGAGTTTTAAAACCTTACCCCCCCTTAACGGCTTTTAGGACGATAGTAAATGTCGTGCATACGATCTCTCCTTGGGACTAGTTTATATAAATTGACACTGGCCAATAACAACCAGCTTGTAACTGGCTGTCGTCTGCCGGTGCACTTTCTCCCCTCTCTAAAGCCCCACTGCCGTCAAAGATAATTATTTTTATCAAACTGATGTTAAATTACCAGAACATGATATTATATTATCTGCCCTGAAGAAGCTCCATTCACTAAATTTTAATTAACTCTTGGAAATTAATTAATTTTCATTCAGTGCTTGTTGTTTATTGTGTTCTTATCTTTTCTTGTTAATAATACAGATGCAGTAAACGGTCCTTACTATGAAAAGTGTTTTATATTTTACACAATTGATAAACAACCATTAATGTATCATACATGCTTGTTTATCAGTTGTGTAAAATTTAAAACATGTTTATCAATAAGGGGGAATATTTATAACTTCTTCGGTCTAATTTCACAGTTTCCCAAACTTGAAGGGGGCGTAATGGGATACGCGAAGGGGGCGTAATGGGATACCACGACAGGGTTACATTTTCCACAACGGAGGGGGCATAATGGGATAGGGAAAATATTTTTGTGGATGGATGGCCCTTAATGGGATGGGTTTCTCTGGGTCTCCTACCGCCCCCCTGAAGGTCTGAAATGCCCCCAATTTTATCTTGGTCTTCTACCGCTCCCCTGAAGGTCTGAAACGCTCCCGAGGGGCCGATATCGCCCACGTTGAGAGCCTACGGTCTAGATCTTGGTGGCAGGTGCATTTGACCCCCAGATTCCTACCCACCCCTCATACATTTTTCCTTCCCAGGACTTTCCCTCCTTACTTTCCCCATAAAGACCCTCCACACAGAATCTGAGGGAATTTTTTTCCCCGAAGCATCCTGTGTTGGAGCTAATATTAAAAAAAAGAATACCTACGCACAAGAATCCCAACTGTCCAGAGCCAGTGTGATATTCTAAATATGGGCTGAAGAAAGTTGGGGAAGAGGAAGGTTGGGGAGTGCCTAGCTATTAAGGTTTATTATTTGGTAAATAAGCACGACCAAATCCATTTCAAGAAACTTTCATACGCCGAATGGTGATATTTTGCCAGGATGATACTGAGAGTATCTTTTTTTTATATATGAATACCGCACAAGAGTCCCAACTGCTCCCGTCTGAAGCCAGTGAGGGCATCCCCAATTGGGGTATTTTGTGAGGCTGAAGGTAGTGGGGAGAGGAAGGAGATAGTGAAGAGGTAGGTGGGGATGTACTGGCTATTCAGATCTGGTCACCAAACACCGCTAAAGCCATTTTAAGCAACGTTTAATACTATATATTATTTTAAATGAATAATTTGTGAAATGACACAAATTAATCAAATAAAATTTATTCGCCACACCGGGATTCAATCCCGCGGCCATCGGATTGCGAGTCAAAAGCCTCTCTGCTGGTCTACGCCGGCCGTCAACGTCAACCTACTTTATAAGAAGATATTGCCCACTTTGAGAATCACTGGTCTAAATAAAATTGTTATAATCTGTTAACTGTGTCTTTTACTAACACTGTGACCTTTAGGGCCATTGTAGGGTGAATGCACACCAGAAATGCGACTCACTTATTTTCGTTTGATTGTAGAAATGTGGAAGATGCAGGAAAACGATGAAAATGGTTTTAAGCAAATGTGTGTTTTGTTCCCTGAATCAAACGCAGATTCAAAATGTGTTCCATTTAGTTGTGGGGAAGTGCGCGGTGCCGGGAGGGAACATGGGTTCGGTTTGACTCTTTTTTACAGTATGCAGCCCTGCAGTGATCGTTGCGTGCGAACCAAACTTTCCACTGTTAATCTTACAATATCAATTGCAAGCCGGTAATTCGATATCGCATTACGTGATAGGAGTATTTAATTTATTATACAAGGTGTAACAGCACTTACCCGAAGAATTTTAACCAGCAATTCTTTAGTATATTTGGAGTACAAAATGTAGATGTCATTTTGCTGTCTGATGATATATTTTTTTTTATTAACCTGTCATTTGTCTCAAAAATATATATATATATTTTTTTTAAATGCAATTTTAACCCTTATGTATAAATAAACTGTATGAAGGACAAGGTCAGAATCGCTTGCGCTAATATCATTCTTAACTTAACCGTTGATTTCATTAATCTAGCTACTTGGAATATTTTTAAATGCATTTTCTTTGACTTTGCGGGTCACTTTTGGCAACTGTCAATGTTGAAAAAAGATATTGTGCTTTTCAAATGAATATAAAGGTTTTTATTTATTTGAAGACTCCTTTGAATTGTGTTTTTGCACGTTGGGTATGTATTCGAATTTGTGTAGAAATAATAAAATCAGTTTATATTTGTGTGACAATATTTTTTGACAATTATTTCCAAAATAGGAGATTTTTAATCTTTTTTTTTAGTTAATTAGCCATTCTGGAAAAACCTCTTACGATATCATCATATAATATGCATGAATAATAAGATATATTATCTGGTAAACAGAAGACAACTGCAAAAAAAAAACAATTCCTTTGTTTTTATATGGATATTTGGCCAGAAGTTGTCAATGTAATTTCCGCGCGGTTTTTTCAAAATACGCCTGGCATTCAACAGGTTAAATTCGGCTATTATGGTTTTATTGTACATTGTAAAAATTAATTTCTTTAGAAAATGATTTAAATATTTCAAACATAAAAATATTTAAATATTTCTTCCTCAGCTACGCAAAATAAAATAAAACAAGCTTTTTGGTGATGGCGGCTGATGTTAAACCGAATTTAAACCTTTTCACCATCTATATAAGGAGTATTATTGTTAGCAGCCAGATCCTGAAATTTACATAATGTGATGCATCATCTTAACTAGTAAAGGAATTAAACCCACAAAGCCTGGGTGATAATCTTACGCATGTTTGTCGTCTCAGTCTATCTAGTTATATATTTCCGTTAATCATTTTTTGAAATATGTTTTTCCTCTGTATCTATTGTGTCACGTGATACTGGCCCCTGATGCAAATACACAGTGGGAAAACAATCCCATTATATAACAATAATCTCATTACAGCTAATTTATTACGTCTAGGAATCACACTAATAAAATGTATTGTTTTGTTTTCTCAATATTTCCATTCACAATAATAATAATAAAATTAATGCAATTTAATTAAGCGCCCTATTTGATTATTCTTGCCTCCAGCATTAAGTGAATTCGTGTATGCTGAAACTTCAAAACTTGCCTCTCAAAAAGCAGTTAGGAATGTCCAATATTTGATATGCGTACATTGAGAATGCCGTGAAAAGGTAATTAAAAATTGATGGCCTTCACGGACAAATAGAAAGAAATAGAAGGAGTCAGGAACCAAATATTGGATTCCCTGTCAAGAATAAGAATAACAAAAGAATATCTCCACAGCTTGCACACTTTATGTCTTAATCACTGATACTAAATTTTATCCGTTCACCAACTGATTCTATTTTCATAATAACTTGTTTTTTGTAAAAAAAATTTTCTTTTTTTACTCTAATAAATCTATTTTTAAATGACGTTTAATTGTCATTTTTTGGTTTGACTGAGGTTTGAACCTTCCTACTCAGGAACTGGAGTCAACATCCAATGTTAAGTGAGCCAAATCCCGATTGGATAAGACTGACATTTATTTAGCATATTAATTGCTACTAGTGGTCGCCCAATGGTCGAAATTCGACCATAATTGTAATATTTTTTTTATTGATTTAATGTATTTTTATGCATAGTTAAAAAAAAAATTATTAGCATTCTGCACTCCTTCTCTATATAAACTATAAGTGTGCGAAATTTCATACTCCTCCGTTCGCGCAATTTTCGTAAAAAGGGGTACAAAGTTTTTGCTTCACGTATTAATATACTGATAATGTCATTGAATTGCAGAGAAATGCATGTATGTGTGCGTGTGTGTGCGTGATTGCCACCAAAAATTGATAGAATGCATTGTCATCGACAGCGAATCTTTCTGCCGAGTTTCTGCTCGATTGAATGTCAGGAAGTGAGTTAATGCAATAATTTTCATTAAATAATTTTATTTGTTTATTCACACCTTGAAGGCTTTTACATGTACAAGTTATTATAGATACATAAGTTATTCAGGAGAAATAATAAGCGTATAGTATATAACATTGTATTAAAAAATTATTAGCAGAATTAAAAAGAAATGACAATATTAGAATAATAATAATAAAATTTATGTCAGAATTTTAGAAATTTCTGATATAGATTTTGTTAAAGAATAAATGAAAATATCAACAGAACTGAATTTATTTCCAAGCCTATGAAGTCTTTGGATTGGGGAGTTAATGAAATAGTTAGTTTTCGGCGGATAAACAAAGAACATTTCTGGAAGTCTCGTTTCACGATTTGGTACTCGGAATGTTATTAGTTTTGTTAAGTCGGGTGCGTCAAGTGATCCATTAACTAATTTGAATAAAAGTACCAGATCGCTCTTGGTTCTTCTACACGATAAGTTAGTTAAATTAAGTAGTTTCATTTTATAAGATCTTGACTCTTGTCAATTGAATTGTGTATGTAATCACTTTCTTTATAAAAAAATTTTTAAAAAATAGAAGTTTGCGAGATGATGTGTGAATGTGAATAAAATATATTACCATTCAAATCATATTATATTCTCCTTACACTCCTTTGTTCATCCGCTTTACATGCCAAAGCCATCCGTCCTACGTCTCTTTGCCCTTCCCTTGTTTCTCATTACTCTTACATCAGTATTGCGTTCTTATACATGGTTTTACCACACACACGCCTCAAGGATCTCACTTTTACAGCATTCACTTTACTCTTTCAAATACTGTTTAGTTTATTAGCTACAACAATGAAAGCATCCTATTGTTTCAAATTATATCGTACAGTCCATCTTATATGGGTATCTCGAATGTTACAGTGAATGCACAATGTCTTGGAAGTACAAGATGCGGTTGATTGCAGTCTTACACTTAATGATCTAGAGCAATTAATTAATATAACCCGACTGCTCTCATAGATAAATATAGCCTATCTAATTACATTACATTGTTGTAGTTGATTGGGTCCATCAGTTTTATTCAAATAATTGTATACACCAGGGTTTATTCAACTTTTTCCATAAATTATATTATACAGTAACCATTTTGTAAAGGCACAACCAATATCCTTTTTTTTTTGTATGAAACCTATTTCGTTTTTTTTTTGTGTGAATACTGTACGTAAGAGTCTAACAGAGTTAGTGGGACTATGGCATCATCAATTGGGGTATATTGTGAGACTGAGGGTAAGTAAAGGGGTTGGGAAAGAGAAGGGTTTAGAAGTACCTGCCTTTTCAAATCTGGTTACCAAACGTGACCACAGGAAAAAATAATCACTTTAACCTTTTCGTCCCGGAAAGAAAAAAATCACAAATGATCCGAAGGGGGGTCAATCGGGGACCCCAATGTGTTTTGCTTATTAACCGGTTGAATGCCTCAGTATTTATGGATGAAACTCGAAAATTTCGCGATGTTTTGACTTTTGACGTAAATTTTGTGGGTTAATTTTATGCTTTGGTATATAATATTTACCGAAATACGTTCCTTGAACAAACTACGCTTACAAACAACTTTACTTGCGTTGAATAGACAAATTGATAGGTTTATCGATCTTTTTATGACACGCGACGCTCAAAGTTTGACAGCTCAAATCGCGGCAGAAATGCCCATTTCCAAAGTCATAGAAATGTCCAAAGACAATTATTTGAGTGGCTAAGTGTTTCTTTTATCTGTTACGTCAAGAACAAGAATGCCCCAAGCGATTCTGACCTTGTTCTTCATACATTTTCTTTATACATAAGGTTTAAAATCGCATATCAAAAAGTTTTTTTTTTAATTTTTTATTCCGCTATAGGGCGCGCACCGGCGCGCCAACGGCACGCGACCTGTTAAAGGATGTTAATGACATCATTTTTTGTAATTTTAGTTTTGGTATTAATTAGAGGGAAGTACATTCATCATATTTCATTAGTCATTTTCAAAATCGTTTGATAAATAAAGTCATAGTTAATATTCTTATAAATTTAGACCATAACGTGTATTTTTCCATTGAAAACAGAGAGGGCGGGCCGATAGCTAACATAACTCCTTGTTTCCGAATCTCGACTGGCGATTCGCGCTTACCGGAAATGACTCAGACCGAATGATCTTTGACCGGCAAGTGAACATTATAGCATTGTAAAAAGAGCAAACGAGATGCGCAGTGTAAACAAACGGGATCTAGTCCTTTCCACTAACAACTTAGAAATTACGTGCTATCGCTTAGAATTTTCCCGATACTCCAGCAGATGGGTACAGGGTAACGCCCGAACAGAGGGGAAATGGAAATATCCATATAAAACAAAGGAATTGTTTTTTCTGTGATTGTCTTCAGTTTACCAGATAATGTATCTTATTATTCTTGTATTTTGCATGATAATATTGTAAGAGATTTTTCCATAACTAACTAAAAAAAAGATTAAAATATCTCCAATTTTGGAAATAATATGTCAAAAAATATATTCACACAAATATAAATTGATTTTATTATTTCTACACTAATCTGAATACATATCCAACGTGAAAAAACACAATTCAAAGAAGTTTGCAAATAATTAAAGACCATAAAAGTACGGTAAGGAGGTAACCGAAACCAAACAATTACCGGAAACTTGAGGAACACGGCTTATTAGAGTATATTGAAAAGGAGTAAGATTCATGAAAGTTATGATTTTTTAAATAAGTTTTTTTTTCAAGCCTGTTTAAATTCAGCCAAGTTCTGGATATTAGTAAGAGGGAGATTTATTCCAAATGAGCGGGCCAGTTACACGAAAAGATTGATCATAGTAAACGGCTCAATTTGACCTAGAAAGTTCGATTAAACGATTAGTAACATCTAGATCTGTTGACCTTGTCTCTTGTTTACCACTAACTTGTTGAGAACACCTGCTCAAACTCTTTCATCATTGTAAAATTGCTCACGGAATATTTTTTTCAACATGCCATCGTGATTAAACTATTTTTTTACTGAACAACTTTAATGTGACCAATTTAATATAAATTTCACACTTCCTCAACCTATTAAAATACTCTCAGTGGTAAATACCCTCAGTATCACCCTGGACTGGTATTCTGTGACCAGATCTGAATAACCAAGAACTCTCAAACATTCCTCTCTCATCTACCCCTTTCCAATCACTTTAGCCCCTCAAAATATCCTGATTGGGAATAGCACAGTCCTACTGGCTTTGGACGACAATTGTGAACAGTTGGGACTCTTGGGTGGGATTCATATAAAATAATTAACCACTCGAATGCCAGGCGTATTTCGAAAAACCGCACGGATTTTACCTTGTTGCTTTCTGGTCAAATATCCAAAAAAACCAAAGGAATTGCATTTTTTGCAATTTTTTTCTGTTTACCAGATAATATATCTTATTATTCATGTATATTACGTGATAATATTTTTAGAAGTTTTTCCAGAATAGTTAACCAACAAAAAAAAAGATTAAAAAATCTCCCAATTTGGAAATATTTGTCAAAAAATATAATCACACAAATATAAACTGATTTTATTATTTCTACACAAATTCGAATACATACCCAACATGAAAAAACACAATTCAAAGGAGTTTTCAAATAAATAAAAACCTTTATACTCATTTGAAAACGTAAAATATCTTTTTTCACCATTGACAGTTGCAAAACAGTCACAAAAAATTCATTTAAAAATCTTCCAGTTTTGCTACATTAATGAAACTATTGGCTATATCAAGAATGATATTGGCGCAAGCGATTCTGACCTTGTCCTTCATACAGTTTCTTTATAGATTGAAATCGCATTGACATGTTAATGCTTGTTAAAATATTGTCAGCTTACAAGATTGGGTGTTTGGATAGATTCGCCTGTCAACAACGGATTACAATATTTGGAGCACAGACGTCAGGTAGGAATGCTGTCCTTGTTCTACCGGTATTTCATTGAAAGATGCTCTGAGGAACTGGAGTCATTGATCCCTTCGGCACCGGTACACAGTCGGGAAACACGCCAAACGCTCTCCAAACATTTTTTATTTATTTATTAACTCCCTTTATGGATAGTAAAAATTACATATATCCGCTCCGCAGGTTTTTACTGCTAGGCCCTGTGGGCGGCTTTTGGTTCGGCTTCACCCAGTTAGTGTTGGTAACCATTTTATAAATCCAATAAAAACTGGTTTCAAAAATTTCCCTGTTCCTCGGATCCACTGTCATCGAGTGATAGTCACCGGTACAAAGTAACCGAGACAGGCAATGACGTCATGTGTAATATATAGCCGCTTGATACAACTATGTATTACCGTCAATCTTTCCATATCCGGAGAGACACTACATGTTAACAAATTCGTAGCACTTATATCTAGGGGGGGCATGTTCCCATCCGATCTGCTGAAGAAAGTGGCGACATCTTGTGACGAATTCTTGAATTCAAAACCGAATTACAGCAGTAACTTTGTTTGAAATTACACAAACAGAGATGTTATTACGGCGTGGCGTTAACATGCACCCGAAACTGGGTTCTGAAATTCAACCATGCAGCCGTATTAATACTATTCGATAACTGAACTGCCTCATTATCAACACTTTGTAATTTTTACTGACAAATTGAAGATGTCCAATGGTATAATTATTTTTCTCCATTAGTATTATGGACAAAGAGGAATACATATGGTAGTTAGTCCCAGAATTTCTGCAATAAATGACTTCTAGTATTAAGTAATTTTACAGGAACGGATCATTTCTTCGACTCAAACGCATTATTGACACAAACACGAAACAATTAATTTATGAACATTATTAGACTTGCCCTACGGCCCGGGAATCTTTTGCTAAGCCACTGGTCATAACAAAACATTAATCTGAACTGGTTAATGTAACATAGTTTATTTGCCTCGGCACTGAATTAATAAATAAAAAAACATTCGCGGTCATTATTCATAAAATTCTTTTCAGCGCTGAAATTGTCTAGTTGATTTTCGGCCAGACCAATTTAACCTAATTATCTTCTTGTTTATAAGAACCAGTTCGCACTAAATATAACAAGGAATACTATAAAGATGTACTGAATGAACAAGAGTTTTTCTTTTTTATTGTGTTGTAAACATTTTTTGTAGATTCCCAGTACAAATAATTTTTTTTTTGTTATAGGAAATATGAAACGCGTCACCATTTCTTCAATCGAAAATCAGAGATCATTTATTTTCCCATGCATATTTATACAGGGTGTTAAGGGAATTAACTTGACTTACTTTAAACAGTAAAGACCCGTTCGCATTGGTAGAGTATTTTAGTTGAGTGGAGAGTATAGTAGTAACCAAACGCGTCCGAACACCGTAATTTTAGTAGACTGGGTTAGTCAGCTCTTTAGTCGATTCAATCCATTTCGTATTAATTTTTCGGCGAGTAGCACTCCCCTCCACACGTCCCTGTGCACTAACATGCGCGAATTAGCAGAGTTCATTTGTAGACGCGCGGAAATGTCGTGGCATTGGAGCGAAGATGCAACTCTAAAATTATTTATGCTGCTATTAATCTCTTTTTGCGTCCATAGTTTTTTTTTTATTTTCATTTTACTAATTTATTCTTCCACCTCTTCTAAAATTTCACCTCTTCTAAGCATTACAATATGCTTAATTAGCGTATTTACTTTGCTTTGTAGCAGCCCGTCAACCGCCGTCATCTTGCAACGGGTGGCGGGAACAAATGTACTCTACTTGAAAGTAATGCAAACGATTTTCGGCTAGTCAAGTGGCGAGTTACTCGCCACCCGACTAAACTACTGGCTTAGTCTGAACAAGCCTTAAGGGATTTAACTTGACTTACAAACAGTGATTCCTGGCATTATTTGGAGTAAAAAATGTGAACATAGTTTTGGTCACTGGTGACTTTTTTTGCCTTTTTTTAAAAAATTTTTTTCTTCAAAATCAAGCGAAAACAAATTTTATTCTATACATCGTTATTGGTCACTGAGCACAGTAACCTACCCCTCGGTCACCCCTCCCCTTCGGTCTCCTCGTTATGTCATTTCCTTAGGTATTTCCACCACTAGTTGTAACTAATGTATTTTGAATACATATGATGTACTCGGACAAAGACTGATGCAATTCCACAATAGTCTGGTCACGATGTAAGC
This sequence comes from Glyphotaelius pellucidus, assembly GCA_936435175.1. Lineage (NCBI taxonomy): Eukaryota > Metazoa > Arthropoda > Insecta > Trichoptera > Limnephilidae > Glyphotaelius > Glyphotaelius pellucidus. The sequence goes on along the minus strand of OW386559.1, from coordinate 17,227,926 downwards.
AGAGATAAGTAGCATGACTTTAACCCCTCAGGCTAATTTATTTGTTTTTCGGAACAACTCAAACAGCTCATAAAAATCGATGTGTCTCGTTTACTATCATGGTTAGATATATGATCTAAACGGTGTACCACGCTTTATATTCAAATCTAAAAGTGAACCTCAAAGTTAATAAAATGTACACTCCAAGGAATTTTTAAAAAAAAATTTGAAAATTTGGAAATTTTTTATGACTTATATTTAGACGAAATGACAAAAACTGAGTTGACGATAATGTTAATAATACATTTGTCTAATGAAATATGTGAGTGTTTTTATTTGTTTTCGTTATCAGTAATTTTAGTTGAAAGAAAATGCAAGGTGAACCTTTATGTTTGCATTCAAAATTTTGGAGTAAAAATATTTATAATTATTTCGAATTATAAAATTTGAAAGCGTATTTCATCACCTTTCAAAAACAGTTTTTAGTTTTCGAATGCGTTAAGAAATATTCCAATTGGATTTTATTGCAAAGCTGAAATATTTTTACCTTCGGACAAAATGGGCCCGACGCCTGAGGGGTTGAAGAAGTATTCATTATTTCTTTATGACTGCTGACATGTGGCACCATTGATTACAAGTTCTACTGAAAACACTTCTGCAATTTGGTCGCCATCTCTTTTTAAAATGCAAAGATATTATTTACCTGCTTTTTTATAGCAATATTTTTTAATTTGTGTATTGATGTCACCATTGGGGTTGCTATAGAGTCCTTGGTTCCGGACAGTTAGGAGCAATTGGGACTCAAATGTTTGTGACTATTCAAATTAAGAGCCGCATTTCCGATTGGTTTGCGATTTATAGCTTCAATTGAATCTTTCATTTCGTAATATTTCATGCAAGATGTTGGTTGTTACTGTCGAGGTGTCGAGGGTCATTAAGTAAAGAATATGTTTATATAACTAGCCATAAAAGTTTTATGTTTTGTATGGGTCGTTACTCTGAGCACCAATTGTCTTGTTTAGCAAGAGCTTAGAATAGTTTTTCGAAGTTTCTTATGGACAGTGAACTTCCTCTTGCTTTGAAGGTTAAGTGTAGAAAATTTCATCACTCTCGGAATAAAACTGTAGATTTGTTAAAATAAAATCCACACCGCCTGCCCGGTGTCCTCCCGTTCGCCCGTCACATTCACTTATCTATATATATAAATATCTTGCTTCATGATGTTTGTTCGAGATAAACTCCGAAACTACTTAACCGATTTTGATGAAATTTGCCTTACTGTGAGTAATTTGGCCCAACTTAAAAGATAGGATAGTTTTTATCTCGATTATTTACCTAAGTATTTATTATTACGATTTAAATGTTTGTAATCCTTTGTAATTATTTGTAAGTTCCATAAGTTTCTAACAGATGGCGGTGTGAGTTAATTTATCGACACAACACTTGTTATCTAGGTTGGGTAACCATCCAGTAAACCGCTTTGTGTTTCGATTTCACGTCACACCAACACGTGGCCAGGTCAGCTAGTTGTTATATAAATAGAAATAATTTTTAAATCACCAAAATAAATTATGAACAGGAAAGCAAACACTGTTATTTTTTAGACTTTAATTATAATATACTTACCTAATATTATTTTTATAACTTTTTCCCCAATTTAGAAACAATGATTTCAATATAGAAATGTCAATAGTAGGTAAAATATCGATAAAAAAAATATTTTTATAATAATATTATTTGAATACCCCGCAATAGTCCCAACTGGTCCCGTCTGGAGCCAGTGAGACTGTGGCATCCCAAATCGGGGTATGTTGCGAGGCTGAAGAAGTGGGGAGAGGATAGGGTTGGGGAAGTACCTGTTATTCAGATTTGGACCCCAAATATGGCTAAAACCATTTGAAACAACATTTCAATTGTGAATGGTTATCTTACTCCAGGGCGATACTGATAGTATCTTCCACTCTGAAACGTGCTGCAAATATACCTTGTATTATTTTTAATTAATTAATTGTGAAATAACACAAACAAAATTTATTGCAAAACCGATTGCAGTCGAGGGTCTTATCCCTCGACCACAGAGGCCTTATATTATCTTAAATTTTTTTATCAACACTAATTTCTCATTCAATGGTTTGGATACATGGAATGGATGGACGGAGAAAGGAGTGTCAGGAAAATATGCAACGCGCTATCGAATGAAAGATGAAGTCGGGAACATTTAATCGAATCAAATAGATTCCAGAGTGGAAGATACTCTCAGTATCGCCCTGGTGTAAGAAACCATTCAGAATTGAAAAGTTGCTTGAAATGGCTTTGGCCGTGTTTGGTGACCGGATCTGAATAGCCAGGTACTTCCCACCTTCCTCTTCCCCATCTCCTTCCCCTCCCCACTACCTTCAGCCTCACAACATACCCCAATTGGGGATGCCGTAGTGTCACTGGCTCCAGACGGGAGCAGTTGGGACCCTTGTGTGGTATTCATATAAAAAAAATATTCATGTCAAGATCCAGAATAACAGAAGAAAATATACGATTATGAAAGATGTGAGGAGTGTCTCTAGACAGTGTTGTGTGGAGGTTTATCCTCCCTGCCTACCCTTGGAGCGCAATAGCGTAATGATTATTATTAATGTTTATTCTCAATATTTGTCACTTCTTCACACAGAAATGAGTCCATTAGCAAAAAATTAATAAACACGCATGTGCGTGAGTTTGTTTGTGAGGATGTGGTTGTTGACCTTGTAAATGTTTAAAGGTCAATTATTATTCTTGGCCACATGTGCATCCTTTAATGCTTGTGATGATAACTGTTATGTAACATTGTTACACAAAGGACATTACACACTGCCATGTGATATTCTGTCTATCTCCAAAGCAAAGATAAAAGAAGTTTGCAAAGTTGGGTCAACCAATATACAGTATTCTCTCACTAGTCTACCCTAAAAACTAGGCAATTGTCCTATTAGTAAAAGTGGCAGATTATAGAAAGAAGAGTGTCTGTGTCTGGTGGCGTGGATTTGATTTTTATTCAAAATCTACAGTTTTATACTGAGATTAAAAAAAGGAAGAAGCAATATGAGTTCTTAGGTTAAGATGAAGCTATACGTGAAATCCTATTTTAGATACTATTTAGATTCATCTTTACGACAAATCAGTTTACAGTATGAACATCAAAAAATATGCTACGGATAAATTGAAGCTTTTACTAGCTTTTCTATGTATTGGAATTACAATAAAATTATTATTTACATAACAAAAATTATAAGCGTAAGCAACTAAAAATAATATTTTTTCATGACTTAACCATGAAGTAATATAAGAAACAATTTTTAAAAGTACTCCTTTATGGCTAAGACTATTTTTGAGGTTTTGTATCTTCTAACTTTTTTTCATTCTTATAAAATTATGCAAAAATAAATAAAACCACTTTTTTGCTTACTTGCCTCGAGCAAATACGACGCGCGATTTTAAATTTTGTAGGCATGAGAATCGAAATATTTCTAGCGTTTATATTCCTCTTAAGTGGATATTTTAAAGTTTCGTAGCTCATGGTGGAATTTTATTTTTTTTACATTAGCCCCACACAGGTGGCCTTGAGAAAAATAATTCTCCTCAGGGCCTTTGTTATCTTTGGAGATGCTGTGTGGAGGGTCTTATTAGAGAAGGAATTAGAGGAAGTTCTGGGAAGGAAATAGGTGTGAGTGGTGGGTAGAATTCTGGGGGTCAGTGTGTCCAGGAGTGACCGATGTATGAATCCATCCCTTCAACTGCGGCGTTAGGCGATGGGTCGAGCGATTCTGGCTGCAGTGGTCAAAAGACCTCCTCAATCAGTCTCTCTCGATCCGGCCCGCCACGCAGCATGTTTTGTTTTTGTTTGTTTGACAAGCCCCCAAAGGGCACACAACTGACTCGTTCTTGAGTTCAATAACTCGGCTATGGAACGATTTGCCAGCCTCTGTGTTTCTTCCCTCCTACAATATGGGTCTCTTCAAGACCAATGTTCATTCCTTCCTCTCCTCAAAAAGACCCTCCACGCAGCATCCCTGATGACATATGCCCTGAGGGAAATTATTTTCCTCAGGGCCTCCAGTGTAACGTAAAAAAAAAAAAAAGTGGGCAGACACATCGGCCGCTTAGACCTTGACAAACCTCACCCCATTAACCCGGGCACCCTTGTTAAGTCACCAAACTTGGCAAACCAAATGGGGTGACCTAGGTGTTAGTTGTCCAATAAATGGTTCCCGGGGCGGCGGCACCCATACCCATTCACACTCCCAAAGGTTGTATCAATCTAGAAATACCAGACGAATCAAGCTATGCAAATTTCATGACATCAAAACTTAATTATTTCATTGATGTATATTATCATTATTTGATTTCATGCCACCACAAAATGTGTACTTTCATCCCAGTACTTTGTCCTTTACTCTTTTACAATCTTGACTGAATGTTTCTACTTTTCCTCTAGTATTGTTAATTAGGATTAGGAATGGCATTCTGGTGTTGGTTTTGCAGAGACATTTTAATTAAATTTTATGATTTATGACTGCCCCAGTCTGCCTTGACAAATGGCTTCAGTCTGTCTTTGTTTTTGTCTGGCTTGTTTTTTCTTATTTTTTAAAGTAATTTCGCATTGCTCCACTTTTACCATTTCAATGAATGAAGAATTTATTGAAATATGTCTTACAATATGCTATAACAATAATAATCATTTTTTACATTTTCAAATTACAGCGAAACTCTCATGTAAGGTTTCTTGCCCAAGAAGTTTTCTTGCATAACCACTAGACTTTTCAAAATTAAATAAAATGTATTTGAACCTTCCCATGGCTTGTCGTGTTTGTGAGTTGCAAGCTGAAATAATGCTTTCACAGATAATCAAGAGATGGCAGTAATCCCTTTCAAGTTATTTTTTTCATGGCGTTGTATTGTCGCATTCAAAAATCTGGTGGATGTTTATTTTATGATATGTATTTTATATCATTACTAGCTTTTACCTGCGGCTTCGCTCGCATGGTATTAGGGGGAAATTACTGTAGCGCTTGCTCTTAGCAATTATCCCTCCCTCCTCCCCTCCTCCCCTCCCCCCCTCCCACCCTTCCCGCATTCCATACATTCATTCCCGGTGCATTCAGTTTTCAAACATCTCACGAGCCACCTAAATTCATAACGCCAGAGCTCACCAGTAGTAAAAAAAGAATTATCCAATTTGGTGCAGTCATTTGGAAGTTATGCGCGAACAAACATTTCTGAAATTCATTTTTATTTATATAGATAGATAGATATTAACTAAATGATTTCCCGCAAATATATCAACATCGTTTCCACGGCAACGATTTTTTTCTGACGTTTTCTGAAATTCTCCGACGTTAGCAACAACTCTCTTTTGTTAGCGACAGAAAACGTATAATAAATATAATTATTTAATATTTTTAATTTCATAACGCCAGAGCTTACCACTATATACAGCTTATATTACTCGCATATAATGTAGCTTTCTATTGGTGAAAGAGTTTTTAAAATCGGTTTTTTGGCTTATGTGAAAGTGTAACTTTTCGCATTTATAATAATAAGTATAGATGTTTATTATTGAATTTTCTTCTTTTTAAAGTTATTTCAAAGTCCTGGAATTAAAAATTAGTTTGTACCTATCAGAGTATTGCTATTTTCGAAGGGGAGTGTGCTTATATCATTATATCATATGTCTAATATCGTAATCTGTGCAGTTTTTAATATTAATTCGATTAGAAAGATTCATAACAAACACACAGATACAGTTTTTATTATTCTTTGTTAATTGTTAAAACATGCTATTTTTGTGGTCCCCGAAAACCTTATCAAAGGGTTTCATTGTATCTATAAATTTTCTGGTGCCTCTCTTATTAGAATTTGATCCCTTAATTGTATGTGTGTTAAACCATGCACAACCGTAGGGGCCATTCATAAATTACGTCACACCTTGAGGGGGGGGGGGGGGGCATAAAAGTGTGACATTGTGTGACAAGGGGTATGGAGGGATCATCAGCTTTGTGACGTCACATGTAAAAATCTAAATTATTAAAACGCAAAACCATTAAAATGTAAAATTGCAAAATATGTGACGTCACACTAGGGAGGAGGGAGTCTCACAAATGTGACGATGTGTGACAGGGACGGGGGGGGGGGGGGGGGTTAAAAAAATCACGAAATTCGTGTGGCGTAATTTATGGATGGCCCCGTATTACAAATGAGAAGATCTGAAATGAAGGCATGCAAGGATCATGCAATCATAATGAATAAGATTAGGAAAGGAATGCTTAGATGGTTTTGGAAATGAAGAGCATATTGATTCAGAAATGAGTGTCAGGAAAATATATGATCAACGTCTGCTTTCTGTGTTTACCAGTAGACAGTAAAGTGGTAGAGGGAGGAATATATATTGATAATATTGTGATATCAGATAAGACAGCTGCTATTATCTGGATATCGTCAGAGGGAGTATGTATATTAATTTGTTTAAACGGGATAGAATTATGGATTATCAGAGCCGTGCCGCCTTTACCATCCGGTCTGTCGTGTCTGAGACAATAATAACCCGGAATTCTTAAGTGAAAGGAGGGTTTTAACCACGTTTCAGAAATGGCGGCCACTGAAACGTCGTGTTCGTCGAGTAACTGAATTAGGTCAGATTTGTTAGCGAAGAGGCTTCTACTGTTCCACTGAAGAATTTTGTTCAGTTTCGAAGTCATTGGGGAGGCAAGATAATAAAGATTTAATGTAATCGGCAGCGTTGGACGGTACAGTATTGTTGTTTGTAAGGATAGAAATTAAAAGGGTAATTAAAGTTTGTATAAAAGAATTATTATTCAATATTTCGGGGAGAGCAGGAGGGGATGTATTACTATTAATGGCACACCCATTGGGGGTCCGAGATTTGGCATTCCCATTCGGGCTGGTCAAAATATTATTCAATTGTTTTTTATCAAGGTAAGGAGTATATTTTGGGTTGGGTTTGACTGGCTTGAGAATGGTTTCTCTGTGAGAAGATGACGTTGAATTTAAAAAGGTGGTTGATTGGAAAGGAGCTGAGGACGATGTCATCTCTGCGAATGATTTTTTCGCAGGAGAGAATAACTTTGAGGCCTGGAAGTACGAAATGTTGTCGGTAGCCATTTTATGTTTTATGTTCCTCTGTCTTGTCAATTCCGGACAGGCTAGACTGACCGCGGTATGTGCACCCGAACAGTTAATGCAAATGGGATTATTGGAAGATTTTGGACATTGATCAAATGGGTGACCTTCTCCGCAAAAGTAACAACGTGGAGGGGAGCGGCATACGGATTTTGTATGTCCAAACCGGCAGCAATTGAAGCATTGAACAGTTGGAAATTTATAAACTTCGACGGGAAGCGAGGTATAATAAATAAACACACGAGACGGAAGGGATTGTCCCTCAAATGTAACAACAACAGATTGGGAAGGTTTCCAGATCGTGTTCCCATCAGTAGAATCCTTGTAGTTCAGTCGACGTGCTTTTATTACTTTCGGGGTTCCTTGGGAATTATTCAAAGCATCAACAATTTCAGCCTCTGGGATCTCCGTGGGTATTCCTCGAACAAGACCCATTCTCGTAAGGTTAAATGACGGGATGAACGATTTATATTTATGGTTTGAGAGCGAGTCAATTTTTTTTACAAATCCATTTGCGGAAGCGGCAGTATTAAACTCGATAGATAATTTATATCGCCCTTCCGGTTTAATTGAACCGTTAACAATACCAAGGTTATTATTTTTTGAGTCAAATAAGAATTTTCCAAAATCTAAAGGATGAATAAGTTTTCCTTGTTCAGTTCTCTGAACAATTACGATAAAAGGACCGGAAGCGGAAGCAGGATAAAGTAAGTCAGTATTTTTTGTATTATCGCTAGCTAAAGTACTTGTCTGGGTGTTACTATTGGGGTTAAGGTCGTTAGAGGTCGAGGTTTGTTGAATCGGCGGTATAGTTTTAATTTTCGATGGGATGTAAAGGCTATGCGATGGTCGTCGTTTACGAGATGGAAGCGTAATAGAAGCCTGGCTAGTGGTAGATTCCGAATCAGAAAAATCTAATATCGATCCTGGGTCGGGAGGTCTATCTTCGTCTTCCTCCATTGTATAAAAAAAAACTTAACTTTTAAAAATTAAACTGAAAAAATAATACGCAGTCTATTTCATTGACTGTACAAACAAAAACGGATTAGCCGTAAGTAGGAATGCAAACAAATAAGTATACGATAAACAGAATTAAATAAAATGTAACAATAATCTCTTATCTGTATGAGGCACGGGAACGGGCGAACGGCACTAAGCAATAGGTAAGGTACACACAACCACTGTTGACCGCGGCTCGAATCGGACTCTTAGTAATTGTTCATAAATTATATTTTTAACTTTGTTTTTTACAAGTTTTTTGTTGTTGTTTAGAAGACAAAAATTGAACAATGAGGAATACCCTGTATGGTCTTATTATTTTTACAGTTGAATGGATATTTCAAAGCTCCACACTCATTGTGAAAATGATCATCACGCTGAATAATTTGATAAATTCCAAGCATTAAACAAAATATTGTTTGTTCATTACGTTATTCATAGGTTTTACTTCTTAATACGGAATAAATACGGAGCATAATGCTGTCATAATTTCATGACACCATAGTTCTCCATTTGTGAGTTTTTTCTGCTTCACACAATCTACAATCAGATTCTTGCTTTTTAGAAATACAAAAAGAAGATTCCATGACAACTCAACAAAGTGGCATTTCAACACACCTTTGACAACATTAAAAGTGATGAAAAAAAAAGTAGTCCATAACTTAACCTAATCTTTTCATCACTTTTAAAGACTTTTCAAAGGAGTGATGAAGTGCCACTATGATGGGTTGTCCGGTCATCCAATACAATACCCTCATTGTCTAAAGTCCAATATTCATAAAACATTTTGTACCCATTCTTTTTTTTACCCGATTTTCAATGGTTATTATTTGTAAGGCTGATTAACATTGTGACGATACACCCTGCCTACGTGCACCAAATCGTGATAAATCTACCCTGGCTACGCTGTATCAAATATGTTGAGATTCTACCCCTATGTACGATCACGGCACCGAATGCGCTGTGTCGCGCCTACCCTCGTAGCTTCAATTTTCGTAGCTTTCTATCATGATGTACCTAGCCCATCATTTAGGGTATTTCTAGTCTAACTTTAAATCGTTCGCACTTTTGCGAAGACCTCTTCTCTCAACCTATTTTTCAAACTTCTACATTTTCCTGAGCTAATCTAAACCCTATTTTTCGCAATCCCTGTGATAATTTCACACAGTAATCAAGATTTTTGAATTTTTTGTTTACATTATCTCCGTATCCTGCGTTGTGTAATTTTTTGTTTTAGGATTTACACCCATACGCGTAATAAAACGCATACAAATGTAAAGAGTATAATGTATGGTTTTGTGGTAACTTTGGTTCTTTTAGAGTAAGAGTGAAAGAATTCTAAATTGATTGATTTAAATATCTTCTAACGCGTTTGATAAACTAACCCCGTCCTAGATTTTGTCTATACCTGATATTCGTTTTGTTTATTTCCTCCCTAACACAGCTATATTTAAAATACAAATAAAAGAGAATAACAGTTATCAATTTATAACAAACATTTAATGAAAAGGTATGTACTTTACCTGCGTGATATGACCTAATTCTAGGTCTCAGTTTTTTCTTGAAGTCTGCAAATCTCCACCTAACATGAGTTTTAATTTTCATGGTTAGTAAACACTAGATTGTTTGGGGAAGGGACGTGTGTAGGGATTGGGACAAGGATAAAAAAAAAATTGTTTTCTGCAAAGGTTGGCTCCTCCACTAACCAAATAGATTCTGGTGACCGACTTCCGAAAAGGCCTCTGTCAATGTAACGGCTACACATACCCAAAGACCGGATTTTACCCTCTTCTGCGGGCTTCCTTGCTTCGATGGGAGCTTTACGTACCAGAGATAAGTACCAGGTCTTCCATCGTATCCCAGAACTATCCCAACCTCCTCACCTCCAGGTAGTTTAACTCGACTGATTCTAGAAGGGGTATTTCATTGCATCCCTTATCACGACTCTACTCGCGTTGAATGTGGTGTGCGACTGTTTTTGCCGTATCCATCTCCCTCGTGATCCGACAGAATCGCACTCCTGCCACCTCTTAGACCTGCTGCGATTGCGCCAAGGGAGCGTTCCAGTTGGCTCGCATCAAATCGAAGGTCGACAAGACTATGATATGCAAATGACTTAGAGTTTTCTTTAAGCGCCGCGCCAGCGTATTCCTCGCATACGTCTCCTACTGCCTCCGCATGCCTCCGTCTTGGCAATACCGTCACAGGGCCTAAAGTTTCTCTCTCCCTTGGGGAACGTTTCTCACTAACCTTCCCCAGAGACACATAATTGCATACAACAATCCTGAAGTTTACTGCGTGGGTAAAGTTTTTGGATTTGGACTGTATGTCTTCATTCACTACCAGTGCTTTTTAATGTGGTCACTGAGTCCACGTGTTTAGGTATGAAAGGATAGGGGATACCTATCCTATTAGGTAGGTATAAATGGAAAAGTGAGTTTTTGGTTTGGCTTTATTTTTATTGAGGAAGCCCTCCTCATGAAGTAGTAGGTATTCTCCTAGATAACTAGAAGGGCACTGTCATGCACAAAGTTCTAATTTTCAATTTTGATAAATTGAATTTTTAATTTTGATCTTTCAGACCACAATTGATAAACTTGTCCCTGGATTTTTTATGCTTGTAGAATATTGCTTTAAAATTGCACATATTAATCTTCACATATCAACTGAAAGTTTTTGTCGCAAACTATAACTAATAAACTTGTCCCAAACACGCTGCCCCCCCAACTCGTTCTAAATAAACAAGATAAAAGAATGTCAATGTTTTGTTTATAATAAACCATGTGTTTGCTGGATGTCCTACTACCCTAGAATACGTGATTTTTCTAAAAGGTTCTTAGATACTTCGATTAAGGAACAAGTTATTTAAATTCAAATATGAAAGAAAGATAGTTCTGTGTATATACTCGTCGTTGCAAACTCGAAGGCCGTAGTTAACAAACTAAGTCATGTTATGTCTGATGGGATTGACCTAATTTCTTGGATAGGTATTTATTTCATAATTCCTACGCACAGCTAAGTATTTTGTTGTTATTAAAATTGTTAATTATCGACATGCTCCGTTCGCCAATTTATAAATGATTGTGACTGCTTGCTCTGCATCGTCTCCAGGAACCTGTAAATAGTTTAATGATAAAAGACTTACCAAAATTCTGCAAATTACCCTTTTGGTATTTAAAATTTTAATCGCATTCCTTCAAACTAGATTTTTCCATTATAAAAAGAATCGATACTAAAAAAAACTTTTACTTGGATATTTTCGACTATGTCTAAAACCTTCTCCTACTATTGTTGAATTATAAAAACAATTCTATTTAAAATTTCACTTGAGTATTATTAGATTATGTTAAAACCCTTTGATCCTCTCCCTCTTTTAGTTTAAATCATTTTAATCACTCATAATAAATCCGTTATTATTATTTATTTATCTCATTGATGTTATTTTATTTGTTTTAAAACCAAAGTTTTAATTTTTAAAATTTGACCATCTTATTAAATCACTATCGCTTTCGAGCAATTCGTTATTATTATTTATTTATTTCACTGAAGTTATTTTATTCGTTTTAAAACCAAGTTTTAATTGTTTAATATTTTGTTAATACACTTTGTGACACTGAATTTCTATAGTGTTTAAAGACCACTCTCCAATTATCTTTAAGTCGTACGGAAACACCGAATATAAATTCAAATCATCCAAATATTATCATTATTATTATTAAATTCACTGAATTTTACACTTTGATTAAGGTTATAAAAGAATACACCGAATCGTTCACGATTCAACTCTCTCCAGACCGTCTCTGCTGCTAACTCTCACCCAACTGACGACAAGGGCCGGATTATCCCTGTTCAAACTTGTTAAACGCCTTCTTATGTTTAAAATATTTTGAAATAAATCTTCATTAATTGAATTCTGTTTATATTAGGATTTTTACGTACTTGGTTGTAATTCAATTTTAATGGCCGCACTGTCAAATATAATCGGTTTTCTCTAAAGTAAACTTCTATGTCTGATGTGTTAAACCAAACATGTACTTACGCCTTAATTTTTTGTTTTGATTAGACTAACGGTGCCCAAAGAAACTCATGTTTCCAATGTCACTTATATAAACACTCTTCAGGGCCAATAAACATTCATTTCTTTGTCTTTGATTCTGTTTAAAATAAAGTTTGTTCAACTTTAATTCCTGTGGGAACGAAAATGAAGGTCGCCCATCGTGATAAAAGTTCACGTGTCTCTTGTTTTGATTATTAGGCGTTATTGGAAGTACCTATAATTTACACGATATTAAGAAAAAAACTTCGCAGGCACTCTTGAACGTGAAAATGTTCTTTCCTCCCATAGCGTAGGTGTAGGTAGGCATTACGGTTCATCACAACATTTTACACTGCATTCATTGACGTTTGGTATAAATTTTATTGCCTTTGCTTCCTATATTTGGAATTCCACACAGCATTGTATGCAAATGAGGCTAATTTTAACATATAAAGTGTGCCAATGGGCCTAGACAACTTCCTAGTCTAGGATCGTGTTGTGTAATTATATAGTCAACATTTTACAAATCTCTTCGAGAAGAAATGAAGGGGGGCGATACATGTTAAAAAAAAAAAAAATTTTTTTTTTTTTGCATAAATAGTTAAATCAACATCTCAAAAATATGCCTGTAAATGTTTAGAATGAAATTCGCATTATTTATCGATTAAAAACTCATTGAAGTGCTCCGCCTCAACTCAAAGACAAAATCGATGACCAAAGGGTGAGTCAAGAAAATCGCCACAGTTCTTTGATGACCAAAAAAGCTTGTCAAGCATATCAAGAAGAACTTAAGAACAAAAACGAGTACTGCAAACGCACCGGAAGACTTCTGCGTGGCCCTGGAATCGCTGACTAGTTGATAAGTCATTTTAATCATAGTGTGTGTCAAAACTTTACACGTGTTTCTCTCTAAACTACTTTTTAAAAATTGGCGGGCAAGATAACTCAAAAAGTTCTCATTCGATTCTTATAAAATTTGGCACACATCTTCACTATAGTATTAGCTTCTAGTTGAACCTCAAACATGCCAAAAAAAATTACAAAAATTATCATTTTTTACCCAAAAACCTTAAAAAAAGGGTGAAAAATCGAACTTTTTTATTCTGAGGCATGCCAAATTACGATTTTTCGACTTTTTTGTTGGTTCAACTAAAAGAAACATATGTTTTTAGGTTTTCACGGCCAAAAAGTATTTTTGTTATTGTTTTTTGGGGTGTTATGCCGTGTTTTGCTACCTCCTTCTTTAGCCAACGTTTCGGACAGCGTTACAGTGTCCATCATCAGGGCAGATGACCAAATGATATTGGTGAGAGTGTTTACTTATGTAGTAGCAGCACGGTATCGCTTCGACACACATAAGTAAACACTCTCACCAATATCATTTGGTCATCTGCCCTGATGATGGACACTGTAACGCTGTCCGAAACGTTGGCTAAAGAAGGAGGTAGCAAAACACGACATAACACCCCAAAAACAATAACAAAAATAAAAGAAACATGTTTTATGAACACGCTCAAACCAAAATTTTAGATTTCAAATGGCTGTAAAAAAGGCTAAAAATCCCGCCAATTGATGCCTTTTGCCACGAGGATCTCAGGAGATTCGTTACTACGGCGGCCATTTTGAAAAAATAAAAGTAAAATTCTGATTCTTGTATTTTAATATATAATGAATAAACATACTGAATTTAAAAATGATTAATTTATTCCTTCCCTTTTAAAGCCTCTGAAAAATGGTCAAAATTCAGGCGGTTACATGTATCGCCCCCCTTAACAAGGTCTTATTATTATTGATGAGGAAACGGTCTGCATTGCTTCCTTAAGCAATCAGGCTACAAGTCCTTTGTAATATCTTCCAGTTTTCGTCTTATTCCTTTGATAGTCGTTCAGTCATACTTTGACTGGCTCAGCAGTACTGCATCACTACCATTCAATTGTATGTTATACCGAAATTCACTTTGAAAGCTCGTATCTTTGTTATTTTTGAAGATATTGAAAACTAATTTTACCAAAGTTATTATTTTTTTAAATATAATACATTTTCACCAAAATTTAAAAAATTAGGAGATAGTCTTATTTAGAATAACTTTGGTGATAAAAATAAATTCCCAACTTCGGGGGATTTACGTTAGATCGGGGAATTTTTCCGGCGCACCTCGCTAGTCTTCTGGTGCAACAACCTGGAATTCAACTCCCCAGATGTCTGAGTTTTCCCATTAAAGCGAGACAAAGGGAACATAAATTAATTATAGTTTCTTGATCCTTTAAACATTTCCTACAGTTATTCTCCTTGCATATTCATTCGGAGTAATATTGACCGCATGCTACCTTCCCATTACTAACTGAAAGCGTTACCGTACCGCCGATAGATCCATTGCCACCTCTCTTAGTGTATCTCTCACCATGCACTAATTCTTCTTTGTCTTATTCATTGACGATCTTTACGATGGAGCGATAAGCGCTTGGTCTTGAACCAAAAGATCGAAGATTCGTGATAATGATTGAACAATTTAAAATATATACATACAATACATAGAATACCAAACGTCAATACGTCAATACGAACTCTCATCAACAGAGATAAAAAAAGTAAAATAAATCTAATTAGAAGCCATATTGGAATAGTAAAGAGTGCAGAAAATATCTAACAAACTACCACGCGTAACTACGTGTATTTTTTGTATAAATAAAAAGTGATTCGTTACCCAAATTCATAATCTCATACTTGATAATCTCACTAAGTGAATACAGTGACTAATAAAAAGTAACTATTAACAAATCACTATAATTACTGTGGCTGTGTAAATCTAAAAACACATACAAAATTTAAACAAATCCCAAAAATCAGTGATTCTAGACTTATTGTGCTAAAAACCAATTAAATAAGTGAAAAAATACATACATTCCAGTGATATTGAGATCGATACAACATAATTCATAATCACATATTCACATCAACAGAACACAACAGTTTATATTGCGAATAAAAGGCAGTATCGATACCTAGCGAAATAGCCCAGTGGTCATCGTATTTGACTGTGGCTCTGCCGACCTCAGTTCAAAACCGAGTGAATCCGAACAATTTTGTTATTTTCTTCTTTTATTATTATAATAGGAATTTAATCCTTTTATTAATATAATTTGAAATAACAATAACACCATCTTTCTACAAAACTTATCACTAAAATAATTCAAAATGAGCAGACAAAGGAAACCAGCGACATCTTGCGACGCAGATGAAAATGACATACCTTCAAACAAGACTGCTCCCAAACAAAGGATCAAGGACACCCCACAGAATACGAATACAAGTGACGTACCTAATTCTAATGAAGAAAGCAACTCCCTCTATGAGCGCCTTACGAAACACTTCGATGCAAAAATTACGGAAATAAAAATAATGTTTACAGATGAAATCAATGAACTAAAGAGAAGCAGTGAATTCATATGCAACCAATACGAAGATCTGCTCACAAGATTTAAAAAAATGGAGGATCTTCACAAAGAGACCAAATACCTACGCGAGGAAAACGAAAATAAAAACATCAGAATCTCTTCTCTAGAATGTCGTCTGGCAGAATTGGAGCAGGAAAAACTTTTTGACAGCATAGAGATGGCGGGAGTAAAGCTGCAGCCGGGAGAACCACCTGTGGAAGCGGTAATTCGGGTCGCCAGCTCCCTGGGAATGCCCCTGCTACAGCAGGATCTGCGAATGGTGACCTCAACACAGGACCGGAGACACAATACCCCGGACAAACTCCGTGCTACTTTCCACAGCCTGAAAACTAGGGATTCCTTTTTAACACTAAAAAACGCGGCCAAAACATTAATTTCAAACTCCCCCATATTCATAAGTGAAGTCCTAACACCGTACTATAGAGAATTACTTTGGAAAACGAAGCAAACAGCAAAAGACAAAAACTTCCAATTCGTATGGTTTAAATCCGGAAAACTGCTAGCCCGGAAAGGGCCGGGGGAAAAAATTATACAAATAAAACACGAAAATGACTTAAAAAAATTATGTAACTAATGAAGGCCACTCAGACCTCGAAACAAAACTATCCGGCTTTATACAACATCATGGCCGATCTACTCTCAATGAACTTAAATAGCTCTCACCATCATCATATAACCAATGACCCAAAACTATGCGATGATATTTTTAACAATCCAGATTCTCTGACACTGATTAACCAAAATATAAGATCACTTAATCGTAACTATGACGAACTTGACATACTCTTACACTACTTTAATACAAACTTCAAAATTATAATCCTAACGGAATGTTGGATATCAACCGCTTTTACAAAAAAACATAAATTAAATTATACTGAGTATCACACACTAAAAAACAAAAATCAAAATGATGGGATTGTTGTATACATACATGATAGTCTTAACGCCTCTGTTTCAGAAATCGACTTGATAAATACTAATTGTCTACAAATAATCATTGACTCAGATACGTGTGTTCTCGCCCTATACAGATCACCATCCACACATAACGTTACACCATTTATAATAGCTTTAGATACTCACCTAAAAAAACTCACTTCATACAAAAACATCATTATAGCTGGTGATCTAAACATAAATATACTTCCTAATGGCCACCCTCAAAATATCGATTACCAACTGATGCTTCTGGAACACGGCATTATTAGCATCATTAACACTCCTACCAGAGTAAGCAAAGACTCAGAATCATGTATAGATCACTTTATGGTAAAATCAAAAAGTCCAATATGTAGTGCAGTATACGAATCCACAATCACAGATCACTACACAATTATGATAGGCCTAACTTTGCTAACTAGAAACTCAACTCTCCAAAACAATACCACAAAAAAAATAATTGATTACGTTAACCTAAAACAATGTTTAGAAATAAAAACGTGGGAACATCTTAGAAATTATAACTCGGCAGAAGAGGCCTGGAATTTCTTTTTAACTTACCTACAAACTCTCATTACCCAAAATACCAAAACGGTATACATACCTATTCCACACCGTAAAGTAAGACTTAAAAAATGGATTACCCAAAGCATCATAAATAGCATTAAAAAAAGGGACAAATTACACAAACAAGTCAAACTGAACCCATATAATACCTCGCTATATTTCTTCTACAAAAGGTACAGAAACATCTGTTCTTTAACAATACGTAAAGCCAAAGAATTATACTATAGAAACAAACTGATAACATCAAACTATGACCCTAAAAGCGTATGGTCAATACTGAGGGAAAGTTCGCATTCACAGAAGAAAAAAGACGATACCATAAAAAATCTACTCATTGATGATAAAGAACTCCACTTTCATGACAACCCTACACGTATCCTTAATTACATCAACAAACACTACACAAATATTGGAGCTAGCCTAGCTGAAAATATCAAAATTACCCAGCCTCCCCAAGATATTCAGGAACCTCAAAACAATACATCTAACGTAAGCAATGAAAATTTTAACAGACACTTCAAATTACAAAATATTACAGAAGAAGATACCAATAAAATAATTCATTCACTAAAGATTAACAATACTGCGGGTCCTGATGGTATAGACTCTAAAACTATCTTAACATTAAGCCAACAACTACTTATACCACTCACATATTTAATTAATCGTAGTCTAAAAGAAGGAATTTTTCCTAGCTTACTAAAAAAAGGCCTTATTATTCCAATTTTCAAATCAGGACAAAAAAATAATGTTAACAACTACAGACCCATTACGCTACTAAATACCATTTCGAAAATCCTGGAAAAAACTATTAAAAAACAGCTCCAACACTATTTAGAAGCAAAACAAATACTCTCGGTAAACCAACATGGCTTCAGGAAAAACAGGAGCACAGAACATGCAATAGCTACCGTAACGGACTTCATTACACATAATCTAGACGCTAAAAAAAAAGTTATCTCTATTTATTTAGATCTATGTAAAGCTTTCGACACAATTTCACATAAAAAACTTTTCAAGAAGTTTAATGACATTGGCATTAATGGAGTAGAATTCAATTTAATTAAAAGCTTCATGTCTGACAGAACGCAACAAGTTAAAATTGACAACAAGACAAGTGAACCACTTTCAATTACGTACGGAGTCCCACAGGGGAGTGTACTTGGCCCTTTATTGTTCCTCATTTATATAAATGAACTGTGCGACATTAAAATTGAAGGTAAAATCGTGACCTTCGCTGACGATACAGTTCTTCTCTGTCAAGCAGCCACATGGAAAGATGTATTTATAATAGCCGAAAAAAGTTTATCAATCGTCAAAAAATGGCTAAACAGTAATACTCTTACAGTTAATACAATCAAAACAAAATATATAACTCATAGTATTACACAAAGAGGTCAACCTCCATCAAACATAGGCTTGATTCTACATGACTGTACTTTATCCAACTGCCAGTGCGAACATATAGAAAGGGTAAAACATACAAAATACCTGGGGGTTATTATTGATTCACACTTACGCTGGACTGACCACATTAATTTCATCACAAATAAACTGAAACGAGTAATGCACCTAATAAAGTACGTTAAAAACATCTTCCCACTAATAATACTAAGATCGATCTATTTTGCACTTTGTCAATCCATTGCCACATATGGAATACTAGCTTGGGGAAGTGCTACAAACATAGCAATTGACCCAATTCAAAAAGTACAAAAAGCAATAATTAAACTCATCCTGCAAGTACCATTTCACACAGATTCTAGCGAAATCTACAAAGCATTAGAAGTCATGTCAATAAGACAACTTTATGCCAAATCTGCTATAATATACCTTGTCCAAAACAAACAACACATTCCAATTCAACCAAAAACCATAACAAAAACAAGGTCCTCAACAAATAAAACACTGAACATACCGATAACCCACACCACACATGGACAAAGACACTTTCAGTATTATGCAACCAAACTTTTTAATTGCATGCCCATTACTTTGAAACAAATACTATCTGCAAATACATCTACAAACATTCATAAAAAACATATCACTGACTGGATTAAAAATCAAGATATTAACTTTATACAAAACATTATTATTCCCAACCAAACATAACAAAACTATAAAAAGTATAAAATTAAATAAACCTAAAAATTAAGTAGTTTTTCAAGTATCCAATAACTATACATACACTTACAATTTATATATGTGTGTACATATATATATATGTGTATGTGAATGTGTATGCGGATGTATACGTATGTATGTATATATTCATATGCATGTGTGCAGGTACATGTATTTATATGGATGTGTATGTATGTATGTGTATGTTTATATATATATATACATATATAATTTTTTTTATATTCCTCTAATATATTTAAATACTTTTTTTTTCTCTTCTATATAACCAATGTACAATAACTGTTAAAATTTGAAAAAAAATACATATAAAACTTTATATTACAACACATAAATACTTGTCACACATAAACATAAATAAACACGTAAACACCTCAGCACAGGTTCTCCTAGTGAGGTGTTCACGAAACATACAACAATACCTATACACAGTTTCACCTTCACAAACCTACCTTACACCCAACATAATAAAATTATAAAGGTAAATACTGTAATGTATAGAAATAAATAAAAAAAAAAAAATAAAAAGTTATTGGTGCTTTCAATTCACAACAGCTGCATAATATATATATCCCGAGGTGGCAGATCTCCGTTAAAGACCTATTAGCTGCCTCAGTCAGTCTCTAATCAGGTATGAACCATCCATGATTTGATGGTCTCTTCGGGAGTGCTTTTTCCCATTCCTTTCAGTGAATAAAATAAATAAAGTAAATAATTTTTGTTTATGTTTGGCTGGCACAGAAGCAATTAATTGATATTAATTTTGTCTCTATTAGCTTACTGATAGCACTCATAATTTATTGATATTCGAACTCTACCAATGAGATAACCATAATAAAATATATTCCTTTGTTTGCATTGGGTGTGCAATATGTGGTACATAAATACAAATAGATAAAAGTTATAAATGAATACTAAGCATAAGTAACGAGTTCCCGGCATGTGTTGCAATGTCACTTAAATAAAGAAATTGTTTCACCCTGCATTCATCCTCGTTCCCTTTCCACCTCTTCCTCCCCTCCCACGTCCCCATCCCCTCCTGCCATCTCCCTCGACCTTCCCCGCCTTTCCCCCTTCCTCGAACCCCCTCCCCCTCACTCCTTTGTTCCCCTCCGCCCTTCTCAGATTCCCCTCCCCCTTCCACCTTCCCTCCTGCTGTTAAACTACATGAAACACACCTCGAACTATTCGGGCGCCACCCATTTCAAATTTTTATACAAATTTCATAACACCAGAGTTCGCAAGTATAAATAGAAACATTCGCGGACGTGCGCACAACAACTCGCCAAAGTTTCATCGCAATCGGATGAATAGTGTAGGAAAAAAATTCATAATGCTAGAGCTCACTATTATACATAGAAATCATTGCGGGCATGCGTACATCAAATCCCCAAAGTTTCATCGCAATGCGATGAATGGTTTAGGAATGCATAAGGGACAAACAAAGAAACATTCATTTTTATATATTTAGATTAGATATCTGACTCATTTTATGATGCTAAAGTTTTCTACAGTTTTATTTCTCACATATTTATTACGTAATTATTTCGATCCATTCGTACTTTTCTTTGTTTTGCAAAGCTTTTAATTGGTAATTTGTACAAATGAGACTGCTGTTCACTAACTACTTTTTATGTAAGCGGGATAAAATTTTACTAGGCAGATTGTCCAAACAATGACATCAGACTTCAACAATTGTATCATTCTATCTTCAAGGATTATCCTCAGATGAGCACTGAACTCTCAAAGTGAAGTCAGCTCAGTGTCTTGTGGATTTGCCGCAATAAATATTTGGATAGCCCTGATTTATTGATCTTGATTCACTTTCATATTCCTACCATTAGACAATTATACTACGTTTCAGGCTACAATTCAGTTGTAATTAGATTACACACCGTTTAGTAAAGCTGTAGATTTTGCCACTTATAACATAAAAGTAACATACGTTGCATTCCATCTTTGGGACCCTCTTCTTTCTTATAACTATTTTTGAGCAATAATTTATCATCTAAAGCAGTGATTCCCAAAGTGGTCCAAGTGGACCCCTAAGTCCACGGGAGACCCGATGGGGGTCCACGTAGGCACGATAAAGAAATGGGGGTTCACAAGTTATAAGTGGGGGTCCACAAACTGGTTTCGATTGAGACCCATCCCTTTACCCATATCCCATCCCACCCCCGTCTCTTCTCATATCCCATTACGCCTCTTCCATAACAGACCGACTGGCGTACAGTGCACATTCTTGTACCGGTTATGCATGAGATCTTAAAACGCCCAGCTAGACAGGGGGGGGCGTAATGGGATATGGTCGTACTGTCCTGGGATGGGAACATACCCATACCCCCGCCCCGTATCCCAATACGCCCCCTCCATATAAAATAATCTCGAATGCTGGTTACTGGTCCATTTTGCCCCGGTTGAAAAAGTCGTAGATCCGGTACTGCTCTGTTGTGACAGACCACACCTCGCCATTCAATATTCAGTACAACGCGTGTCGAGTTTTGGGAATATGGTAGAAATGTACCAGCAGGAGGTCCACTGTGAAAAAAAAATTTGGGAACCTCTGGTCTAAATTATAGTTTTTTTGTAATAAACGATAACTCATAAACGCAAAACCCGAATACAAATAAAGCAAAATCGATCGATAACTGACAAAAAAAATGATCAAATTTGACTAGCTAGTAATGTTATTTTTTATGAAGTCAAAATTTGCATTTTGAATTTCTCAAAGTCAGCTTTTATGGGGGGGAGGGGGTGATACCACATTCTTTCTTGGGGTGACACCACATTATCTGCCCCGGGTGCCACCCATGCTAGTTATTCCACTGAGTCTTAAGTCATGGTGTTTGAAAGGGAGAGAATGAAAACAGTGTGCCATATAGTTGTGAATGATGAAAACTTGGAGCAGATGGATGAGTTTGTGTATCTGGGTAGAATTATACGAGAGTTGGGAAGGCTGATAGGGATGTTGAAAGAAGGGTAAGTGCAGGTAACTCAATTAATGGAGGACTGAATGCCATTGGCGCTAATAAATCAAAAGAAGCGAAGTTAGCAGTCCACGATGGAGGGATGGTACCTACCCTGACGTACGGCAGCGAGGCATGGAACTGGTAGAGGAAGGATGAAAGCAGACTGAATGCTGTTGAAATGAGATCCCTGTGGCGTATGTGTGGTAAAACCATGTATGATTGTGTGAGAAATGTGGAGATCAGCAAAGAATGAAATCCACAAGGCTGATGTGACCGTAATTAGAAGGTTAAGAAAGGGACCCTCAGATGGTTTGGGCATGTAGAGCGAATGAATGAAGAATGTAGTGTAAGAAGAAAATGTGACGCAAACGTGAATGGTAGAAGAAGTCGGGGACGCCCGAGGAAGACATGGCATGATCAAGTGAATCAGATACTTGAGACGGGCCGTGTCAAGAGTCAAAATAATAGAAGAGTATGTATGAGACGATGTAAGAATGTGAATGAGGCAAAAAGTATGTGCCAAGACCAAGTTGTTTCCTTTGCCTACCCCTGCGGGGAAACGGAGTGACAGTTAGAGGTTTGAACTGGTAGAGGAAGGATGAAAGCAGACTGAATGCTGTTGAAATGAGATCCCTGAGGCGTACGTGTGGTAAAACCATGTATGATTGTGTGAGAAATGTGGAGATCAGCAAAGAATGAAATCCACAAGGCTGATGTGACCGTAATAAGAAGGCTAAGAAAGGGACCCTTAGATGGTTTGGGCATGTAGAGCGAATGAACAAAGAAAGTAGTGTAAGAAGAAAATGTGACGCAAACGTGAATGGTAGAAGAAGTCGGGGACGCCCGAGGAAGACATGGCATGATCAAGTGAATCAGATACTTGAGACGGGCCGTGTCAAGAGTCAAAATAATAGAAGAGTATGTATGAGACGATGTATGAATGTGAATGAGGCAAAAAGTGTGTGCCAAGACCAAGTTGTTTCCTTTGCCTACCCCTGCGGGGAAACGGAGTGACAGTTAGTTAGTTTTAGGACTTTAAAAATTTTTCAAAATATTACCCATTTGTTGGAGTTAAAAAAAGTGGGATTAGACGGGGCAAAGGACAAAAAAGTTTGAGAAACTGTGGCAAGACTGAATTTTGTGGTCAATTATTATTTAAGCCGCACTACTTTTAAGGTTTCTCTATTCTTAGAATCCTCATAAATGTAAATACCACCATTTATGTAACATTTAATATTTAAATAATAAGATCCTATCTCTCATCGTGTGTCACGCCATGCTCCATGTTTTAATGAACTGTCATCAGATGATTAAAACATCTACCTATTATTAATATACATATTATTATCTAAATATAAACATGTAGATAATATAAAATGCAGTGACAACAATCTGCAGGCTTATCATATCGTTGTTGTACTGCAAAAATGCATTAGCTCTAAAATTCTACTATTGAAGATTGATATCAACATTAATCATGAAATTACCAATGGCTGTATTGATTGTTCTCTTTTGTTCAAGATTAATTTTAGAGTCCCAGGCGTTAGAACTAGAGAAAAATCACTTTTTCATATTCAAAACTGTTCTACCAATCTCAAACAAAATGCTTTTATATTTAGAGCATATATTTGATAAGAATTTTAATGATATAGACATATTCTCTTGTAATTTAAGTACCTTAAAAAAATATGTCATACCTAACGTTGAATAATTTTAGAGACCCTTTTGCAAGTTATCATGTTATTGCTCTGAATCCTTTCCATTTACTTGCCATTCGATTTACTGTTGTGTTTACTTTGAGTTGTAGATGCATTTTATTGCTGATGTGTAGTTAGAATAAATTTCAGAATAATTTATGTTTTGAAATTTATTAAAGCAGGTTTATATTCACATTTCTTACATCTTCTTTATTCTTTATCATTTTCAATGTTATATTTTTGTAAACTTGTTAGCTTAAGGGGGTATTCTAGTCTAGAAGAATGAATTGTAGGTGTTTTTTCAGGTGCAATAAAAAAAACTAATAATATTTTTGAAGCCTTTATTTTACCAAATATTTATTGAACATTAAAGAACACATAAAAAAAAAATCAAAAGAAAAAATTACAGGGTATTGAAGTGGGGGGTTTCAAAAATATAGCGCGCCCTGGTGGACACGATTGCAACCCTCCTAGTTATCCGAAAAAAAAACCAAATTTATTTTTAATTCAAACAAATGCTGCTATAGCATGAACCTCGGAGAAGTCATAAATTTTTTTTTTCAAAAATAAATTCATTTTTTTACCAGTTTTTTTGACTTCCGAATTTTTTTAGAATAGTAAAAATTAAAATTTTGTTATAATTCTGGTTCATGCCATAAAGTAATAAATAGAAGGCTCACACCAAATTTCAAGTAAATTGGTTTAGTAGAACTTGAGATATCGTGTCAACCGTCACGAAAACAGTGGTTTTGAGAAAAAGGTGTTTAAAATTTTGTCCTACTTAGATTTTGGTTAGATTCTGTCTAAACCGCGAAATTAAAATGGTTATAACTTTTAAAATAATGCGAATTTCGGAAAATTCTTGAATATATTTAAACTTTGGAAATATGAAGAAAAAATTTTTTTTTTTTGTTTCTAGACTAGAATACCCCCTTAAGGGTTCAGGACCCTTAATTTTTTATTATAATTTTAAGTTATGTGAAAATCTATTATTGTATTGTGTTATTATTTTTATTGTTATAAAAGTAAATAATCTGTTGATTTTCCCAAATAAATAAAATAAAAGTAAAAGGCCCTGCTCAAAAAGAAGAAGAATGGGAGATATGTAAATACAATTGTGGAAGGGAGCGCGCTAATATTAAAAATGATAATATTTAAGCAAAAATTATAAAAATGTTTAATAAAACATGAATTGTATAAAATAAAGTAAAGATCTCGCGGGAAATGTCTTATAAAGCATTTGAAGAAACTCTGTGAATCTTTTCATATATAACTTGCAAAATAACAAAAAAACGTGTTTAAAGTAATTTTAAGACCATACTTTGCGATTTTTTTCTACTGAAGGTATTTCGTATAATTACGGTTTTGGCGTGGCAAATGTATAGATATTATCTTAAAAAAATAACATATTTTTTTAGAAACTTAACCACTCGGATCTGCTTGTTTTCAACCTTTCAAGCTACCTATAACATTGCCAGACACATGTAACGACCTACGAGGCATACCTGAATTTTTGAAAACTTCAAGAAAAAATATGTAATAAAATGAAATTTAGAATGCCGCAGCTTAAACATTTGTGTAAACTATGCGTAATTTATTTTTTAACTCTTACCTTATTACGGTGCTAAAAATCCCTCGAGCTTCGGTACTGTGGAAAAGGTCAAAATAACTGATAATAAAAGGTATAAATTTAATTATGTAAATACATTTTTTTTTATTCAATCATCATTCTAAAAGTCTATGAGTACAACACCTACTAAATAACAATTTATTATGTATTGTATATTTTATAAAAATTTACCCACATCGGTGATTTACACCCTCGACCTCTGGCTCCAGACCCAAGGTGCTCACCGCTCTGCCACAGAGGTCATAAAAAAATATACAATCTTTACAAAGCATTTGAATAAATACTTGTGGTTTGGACTCAATTATCCAACAGGCGACACCATGTTTTAATAAGTGGTATATTATTGTGTTTCATGAAAACTGTGGCCATCGTAATGCATCTGATACAAAGTAATAATGGTGGATTTAACGGCTCAGTGCTCCCTGTCAGTTTGATTTTTGTATGGAGGGCACACAATTGCAGGGACTTGATGGACGATTTCCTCTCTGCTAAATTGTGCATGACAACGTGGCTCTCAACATTTAATTATTTACTCGAGGCGAATGTGCGAAATATTGCAAAATCATGTGTTTTTGAAATTTAGTAATAGACTAGCTTTTATCCACGGCTTCGCTCGCATGGTATCAGGGGGAAATTACTGTAGTGCTTGCACTTATCAATTATCCCCCCTCTCCCTCCCCCCCTCCCGCATTCCGTACATTCATTCCCTGTACATTAAGTTTTCAAACAGCTCACATGCCACCTAAATTTCATAATGCCAGAGCTCACCAGTAGTAAAAAAAAGAATTATCCAATTTGATGCAGTCCTATGGAAGTTATGCGTACAAACATTTCGGAGATTGATTTTTAGTTATATATAGATAGATAGATATCAACTACGATTTCCCGAAAATATATTTATCAACATCGTTTCCACAGCAACGATCTGTTTTCTGACATTAGGAATAACTCGCTTTTGTTAGCGACAGAAAACGTATAATTAATATAATATATAAATATTTCTAATGTCATAATGCCAGAGTTTACCATTATACACAGCCTATATTACACGCATGTAATGTAGCTTTCTATTGGTGAAAGAATTTTTAAAATCGGTTTATTGGTTTACGAGTGAAAGCGTAATAAACAAACACACAAAGTTTCGCATTTATAATATTAGTATAGATGATTAAATCAAATACTGCGCATTTGAAATAATCAAGAGTTTTTTTTATAACAGTGTTCCCTGTTACGTTGACTCCCCCCACCGTCCTCCTCCCCAAAAACTCCCCTCCTGCTACCCCTCTCACTACCCCCACCTAATAAAATCTTATCATTTTTGTACTTGTATTTTTTAAGTTAGTTTTAAGATTACTAATAGTGAATAACACAGATGTGTAGAAACCGGTAGCAGATAAATAAAAATTAGGTAACAAATGTACATGTGAAATAAAACTCTTCGAAACAAAATAATAATCCCATTAGAACAAATGTTGGGAAGCCCAACTCATTAATCTGTCGACACTTTTAGATTGCTATTCATAATGCACGAGGGATATGCCGTACTCACCTTGTGACGAGTCTGTGACAGAACACGCATGCCTCAAAATGCCGTTCACGTATGGACGTCATATTATCTTCGTCCACACTCAATACAGGATGTTTCATAAATCATATATTAATAATAAATTCTTTATCCATACGTAAATGATGAACTGCTTACTACAGACTGATAGGAAATTCATTGATCAATTTTCGCTACAAAATCATATTTTTCATTTGTACCACACAACTATATATTAAAATATGAGTCTAGCAGGTATGAATTTAGATTTTCATGGCTAAAAGTATTTTTGTTATTTATTTTTGGGGTGTTATGCCGTGTTGCGCTACCTCCTTCTTTAGCCAACGTTTCGGACAGCGTTAAAGTTTCCACACATCTGCCCTGATGATGGGTACTGTAATGCTGTCCGAAACTTGTTCAAAGAAGGAGGTAGCGCAACACGGCATAACACCCCAAAAATAAATAACGAAAATAAGTCTAGCAGTCTGTAATTGTGTTCTGATACCAACCCTAATGTACGGCAGGAAGGCACGGAACAGGCTGATAAAGGAACTCGGAAGATTAATGTAACGTAATTGAGATTTCTGAGGTGTATGTTTGGTTAAACTATATATTT
This sequence comes from Glyphotaelius pellucidus, assembly GCA_936435175.1. NCBI lineage: Eukaryota > Metazoa > Arthropoda > Insecta > Trichoptera > Limnephilidae > Glyphotaelius > Glyphotaelius pellucidus. Next base: position 17,200,178 of record OW386559.1, on the reverse strand, counting down.
GGAAAGGGGAGAGATCTGGAAAATAGACTGATTTAAGTGTAATGAATAACATTAAGAAAGGTACTCTATGATGATTTAGACACGCATTGAGGTTATGTTAAAGAGATGAAATTTAACACTTATTTGTTATGTTAAATAGATGAAATTTCACGCTTATTTGTTATGTTAATTAGATGAAATTTCACGCTTATTTGTTATGTTAAATAGATGAAATTTCACGCTTATTTGTTATGTTAAATAGATGAAATTTCACGCTTATTTGTTATGTTAAATAGATGATATTTCAAAACTCTGTAGATATTGAAGGAATTACATTGTACGCAGAAAATTGCTGCATTTTAAGACATTTTCGTGACACCAGATGTCACTGATTGAGATTTAGGAAAGTCTGTTAGTTAACCTTTACACACCTGAGGATAAAAATCACCTCCCGAAAGGGGGTCCTCAGGGTCCCCCATATACAGAGGAGCGTTCGTGTCGCTTAATATTCCTCTTACTCTTTCCAGTAATATTCATATATCAGTTACTACTGATCGTTTTAACCGGACATCACACATCTTCGCCTAGCAGTCAATCATTAAGTAATGCAAAACAGTAATAGCGATATATAGAAAAATATTATTTAAATAATATTGTAGCCCTTTCCAGTAAATTGCAACTTGAAAAAAATTAAGTTATGGAAAACTTCGGTGAGAGTAATTTCCTATGAATGGGGTAGATATTATAAAATATTTAAAAAAAATAGTAGAGAGATTTTTTTTTAAATGTAGATCGTTTACTGTAAATTTTCACTAGGATTACCTAAAATATGTGATTTAAAAAACCCTCGTTTGGGGGATGTGTATTACGGTTCTGTGACTTTTTATCCCGCGACAAAACATCCTCTGACAAAATATCCTACGAACAAAACATCCCCCAACAAAATATCTACTAAAACCTGACCTAACCTGACAAAAAAATGGGACAAAAATAATACAGACAACCTGTAAAGACAATAAATTATTGTTCAAAAATAGTAAAATTTAAAATAAGGTTAGGTTAAGTTAGGTTAGGTTAATTTTTAGTAGATATTTTGTTGGAGGATGTTTTGTCGCAAATTCGCAAAATGCTTTCCTTTAGATAGCGATTGAGTTTCCAATTGATTTTTTTTCAGTTTCTGCATGAGTGAAGGACCTAAGGCTTAACCTATTTGAGACGAGCGTCATATATACATGCCAATCGATCGCGTGCCTAAATCATCTATACACGACGTAATTCGTCTTTGAATATTTTTTAAGTGACTATATTCAATTAAAATGAGATTTATAAATCCCGAAAAATCTGCTCGTTTTCAGATTTTGCAAATTCTTTAACGGCATCGTCATAAAAAGGTTTAGGGACCGGAAGGGAAGGAGTTGGGAAATGGGATGTTTGGGAAGTTGTGAATTTCCATCGGTTTATTTATAAGCAATTTCCATTGGTTTATTTATAAGCATGTGTAGCGCGCAATCCCGCAATAATTATATTGTGGTCATATATTTAATTATTCGCATTTTTAGTGGTCACTTCATGAATAAAAAACAATGTTTTTGATTAAATTCACAGATAGACTCTATTTTACAATATGTCCTTTGTGACTATTACAATTGAGCTTTGAATAAATTATTATTTTTGTCACCCTGTGTGATTTTATTTTTATCTATTTAATGCGTCAGCTTTTAAAACCGGATCCTAACCACAAATTTGTCATCAAATTAGTGTTCAGATTCAACCACAAAATATTACTAATTTATAAAGCTGATTATTTTATTATTATTTTAAATAAAGACAAACATTCCCGGTTTGCGAATAACCTGACAATATTTGAAAAACTCCTACTACCATTGTGAGTGGAATATTTTGCTTGTGCAATGATGGAGGACTTGAACCCATGACACCTGGGTGGGAACCCAACTCATTTGTCCGCCCAGTTGACTAACCGATCATAGATAATAATATATAACTGAGATCTATCTACCTGTAATTGTAATTATAAGCTAGGAAAAGAAAAGTATTTAAGTAACTATTTTTTGATCGACAAATATTTATTTACTTACCATATATATTTACTTACTATAATTATTTACTTACAATATGTATTTACCTACAATATTTGGTTACTTGCAATATTTATTTACTTACAATATTTATTTACTTACAACATTTATTTACTTACAATATTTGTTAACTTACAATATTTATTTACTTACATTATTTATGCGTTACCTGCGTATGAGAGAATATTCATTCTATCCATTCCCTTATCCATCCTTGTTCTTATTAGGAATACTCGATTTCAACACCTTATGAGCCCACTGAAAAATATTTTTAAGCAAACAAGAATCTCTGGAACTGTACTTAACCCACCTAAGTTAAAAGAGGTTAACTTATATGTGCCTAACAAGTATATTCGTGGGAAATCCCTTGCACTTTTTTATGCTCCGAAAGCTATGACTTCTGCCTATCAGAACTCGCCAATAAACAGAGCGACTCTCTGCTTAACGATTCTGCATTGATCATTGAAATTTTCAACATTACTTACAGACAGTTCAGCAACTATCTTTTGACGCATGTCACAAAATACACTTACTTTTTATACTTACATGTACCTCAAAATTGTAATCTTCCCCTAATGAGAACATGAATAAATAAATATTTTCAATCACCTGATAAATATTATTTTGATTTAGAAAATAAAAGTGTGGTTATTAAAAAATTCCAGATCACAAATTTATTTACAAGTGCCCGGCACGCGTTACGATGCCACTCACTCTCCTTCGTTCTCATCCCGCCTTCCCTCCCTGCCACTAAACTATATGAAATACAAACATTTTCAACAACTGGCATGCCATGTGTTGTAATTTTTTATACAAATTTCACAATGCTAGAGCTCACCATTATATATGGAAACCTTCGCGAGCTTATAGGAGCGCATATGGGACAAACAAAAAAACATTCATTTGTATCAAAATCGGCAGAATTATGGACACGTCAGTATCACCCTGGTTGGTTGATATATATTTATGTATTAATCTTTTTACGACAATGTCGTTAAAGAATTTGCAATACTCTTGGACGGGCAGATTTTTCGCGATTTATGTCACTTAAAAAAATTCAAAGAGATAGATTTAATCTAAACAGTTCAAAGATAACAAATGAAATCCAACAATCAAGCATTTCTTTATCTAAACAATTATAATAGCGTCATGTATAGATGACGCTCATCTTTTAGGTACGCGATCGGTTGGCATGTATACATGACTCAAATAGGTTGAACAAAATTAATATATCTTCCAAAGTATTAGTAAGTCTGAAACCCCCCCTATGAATAGTAATATGTGTGATTGTGAGTGCAGCTTTGCATACCAATGAGTTGGGCACCTTTTTTCTTCAGGACAGGATGTTGACAGTCCTTGAATTCCGTCTCTCATCATTTTTTACTCTCTCAGCCCACCGATTATTATCTTTCATCAAAGGATCTTTTGTGATTGTGGCGCTCGGACTGAAATTAGACTATTTGCAGTCTGTCTGCACATTTCATATCCTCGGATAAATAATGATTAATTTGAAAGAAACTGCTATGTCCATAAATAAATAACCAATTTAGGCAGTTAGCCCCTTGTAACTCCTAAATTCTATTTTAGGTGTAATATTTTATTGTTTGGTTGAGAATAAAAATCAGAGGTTGCCAAGCTGTTTTTTTTTTTGCTTTGTTGTGCAAGTTGGATATTCTGTGTCTTTAATTATTATTTTATTCTTGACAGCATCTGAACATTTTCATGGCTGGCAACCAATATTAGGCAAATTTTTGTTAAAAAATTTTAACCCTTCAAATAATAAGAAAATAATGTATGTAAACTTTTACCTATCAAAATCATCATTTTTGCACGCAAAATTCCTGGTTCTTCCCGTGCATTTCTAATGTTTTTTTTTTTTTTTTAAGGCGGAGAAGGTTTACAAGTAGTTCCCGTGAGCACTTAGGCCATAGGCCCATTGTGCTATCTCCCATTTTACCTCAATCCTTAAATAAAGTTCACCAGGGTTGTCACTGGATACGTGGCTATGTCTTCTGGTTCTACTGTATGTCTCCCCAGGTATCTGAGCCTAGTTCCCACCAGGGCAGGACATTGGCACCATAAGTGAATTGGAGTCTCTTCATCCTCTTCACATTTCCTGCATCTATTGGTGTTTTCCATTCCCAATATCTGCATGTGTCTCCTGAGATGGCAGTGTCCTGTTAGTAGTCCTACCAATTCCCTCAGCGAGTTTCTGTCCATATTGAGTAGTTTCCTGGTTTGTCTAGGGTCTGGTCGTTTTATGAGTACTTTAGATTTCTAATGTTCCTTTTTATTGGTTATTTTTAACCCTTTTGCAAAAACAGAAATTGTTCTAAAATCTAGATAAAATAATCTTTCCGATGTGATTATTAGAAATGAACATTTTTGTTTCTAAATATTAAAATTTTGAAATAGGAAATTGTAAATTGGCTAAATAAGTTAAATTTTAAGTAACCCCCGACACAACTACTGCAGCTAACAAAAAGAGCTGATGACCTTGAAACGCCTGAACAGATTTTCATGAATTGTAGCTATCGTCGATCACGTCAGCTTTCAACATAAAACCGCATCATAATCGGTCCATTCACTTAGGAGCTACGATGCCACAGACAGACACACAGACGGCGTTCAAACTTATAACACCCCTCATTTTGCATTGGAGGTTAAAAATGCATACCTGCTAAAATTCAAATTAAAGTACTTAAAATAGAATAAACTTTTAAATACAGAATCCTTTTCTAAACTCATGGGGTCGTCGGCCGACCCACATGGTTGTGACGGACGTTAGTTTTTCATCTTGGCCTGTCAAGAGTTAACAAAATTTGTAATAAAACTGTCACTTCACTTTTTATCACATTCTTACAATTTTATTTTAAAATTAAATATGTGCTACGACACAAATTGGCACGAAATAAAACTGTCACTTTAATAGGATGATAGGATTTGTAAAATATCTGAACAACATAGCTTGTATAATCCTAAGGCAATGAGAAGAATTGTTTCTTTCGCTTTCTAACATAAAAGAAATCACAAATGTTCGCATGACAGGAGGAGAGATATCTAACTTTTAATAATGCATGGTCACTCTGGGACAATTTGGGTCTCCTGTTATTATAACGGCGTATGATGTTTTGGAACAATTCGGGTCTCCTGTGATTAGATGGGTTAATGTTGCCTTGATTTCATAAAGCATTGCTTTTGCTTGACTATTATTTCTGCATTCAAAGCCATTTTTATACCGATGAATTAAAAAAAAATTCAATCATTTGAAAAAATATTGTGAGTAGATAGATACCTATTATAAAATTGATTTCTGTACTAGCTTTGTCAAACTCTTGAGGTAATTTTTACAAAAGTTCTACAAAATTACTTTTTGGCGTCTTTAAAATTAAATGAAAATAACTTTGTTTGATTTAATATTTTGATGTCAAATTTTTTAACCCTCGACCGTATTCTGTCAATGGGTCTGAATATTACCACTTTGCAACAAAATCGAAATAAATGGAATATTTGTAATCGTATCTGAAAACTAAAACTGTTTTTGAAAAGTGATGAAATACGCTTTCAAATTTTATTAATAGAAATAGAAATAACCACATAATTTTTTATATATAATTTTTTTTAACCTCACTTTACTTTTTTTCTGACTAAAAATATAGGTAAATAAAAAAATATAAAAACATACACATAATTTATTAGACAAATGTTTTATATACATTATTATCACCTCACTTTTTTGTCGTTTCATAATTATTATTGTATAATTAATTAAAAAAATTTCATACTTAAATAATTAATTTCATTAAAAAATATTCATTATTTCATAAAAATTTCATAAAAAATTTCATAACTAAATAATTAATTAAAAAAATTCACAAGGTTTTATCAGGTTTTTTCAAATTGCAGTCGTTAACTGTGGTTTCATAAAGCAGTAAATTTAATTCTTTTGTGGTTAACTTACACACTTTATTTATAAAAACCTCGCGTCACGATGTTTGTTCGAGATAAACTCCGAAACCACCTAACCGATTTTTATGAAATTTGGCTTACTATGTGTAATTTGATCTAACTTAAAAGATAGGATAGTTTATATCTCGATCACTGACCTTAATATTTATTGTTACCAATTAAATTTTCATTAAATGTTTCTTATAGGACAATGCTTTAATTATTTATAAGTTTTTAACAGATGGCGATGTGAGTTAATTTATCGACACAACACTTGGTTATCTAGTAACAATTTTCTATTTGGGAGGCGGGAATGGATACCGCCGCCCCGGGAACCTTTATTGGATAACCAACACCCCTGCCATAGGTCACTCCAAGTGGTTCGCTACGTTTGGTGATTTGGCAGGGGTGTCCGGGTTCATGGGGTGAGGTTTGCCTAGGTCTTGAAGGTGGATGACCAGGACACACTGAACCCCAGATTCCTACCCACCCCTTATACCCTTTTCCTTCCCAGAACTCTCCTTTCCTTCCTTTCCTTATAAAAAACCCTCCACACAGCATCCCCAAAGATGACATAGGCCCTGAGGGAAATTTTTTTCCTCAGGGCCTCCTGTGTGGAGCTCATGTAAAAAGAAAACCATCCAGTAGATGGCATTGTGTTTCGTTACCCACAGCAACGCTTGGCCGGGTCAGCCAGTTTGAATATATACCGTGATGTTTTCTCTCTCCAATACTGTTTAAATATATATGATATTATGATATTTCTCACTTATTTAGTAAGGGAGACACAACGATTTCTATGAGATCTATATCGGTTGTTCCGAAAAGTGAACAAATTAGTATGAGGAGTTAAGCCGCCGCTATCCGAATTTCGACCATTTCTTACATATCTCCCTTAAACATTTGAAGTTTTTAAGCTCTTAAAAAAATATATGTTATTTTTGAAGATAATATCTAGATACGTTCCACGCCGAAACGCAAATTATATGAAATTCCCTCAATCAAAAAAAATCGCAAAGTATGCTCTGAAAATTATTAAAAACAAGTCTATTTCTATTATTTTACAAGTTATATTTGTGAAAAAATTCACAATGTTTCTTTAAATGATACTTAAGATATCTTCCACGAGATTTTAGCTCTATTTTAAATGAGTCATGTTTTATTAAGCATTTTCGCTTCATTTTTATCACTTAAAATATTAGCGCGTTCTGTCCAACATTCGTAATTACATATCTCTCCATCTTCTTCTTTTTGAGCCGGGAAGCGCCGCCTTAAACACACAGAAGACCTAAATTTGCACAGCAATAATATAATTGTCTTTTGATTGACAATATGAGGTTTTTGACTCTGTTATCTATTTATGGATATAACTTCCTGAAAAGGGATATTTGATAGGGGACGAGTCTTTTCATTTTTTTTTCTGTTGACTCATTCTGTTATTGCAGCATTATTGTAATATTAGGATTTTCCTCTTTCCCAGGTGTGGTCTTCATGCAGATTTCACGGAGCTGACTTCCTGCGTCAACGGAGAACTGGACCGGCACGAGGGCCGCGCCACTCAGCGGCGGTATTTCTACATCACGCTGCTCCGGGATCCTGTTGCCAGGTCACAAATATATATATATATGTACTCTTCTTGAAACGGTTTTAGACATATCCTCACGTCAATTCCAATTTTAAAAGTATTGACACTTAACCACACCGACCCTTAAGTTTGTTTACACGACAATATAACAATAGCAGTCAAGTACAATAAGCTTGTTTTCAAGATAAGGCGTGTGTCCCCGCAGAAATTGTTATAACTCCGTTTTTGTTGTAGTTACAACCCTAAAACAAAAAGGAGAATATCTATAGTAAAATACGCTACACATCTCTGTTCAACATTGTCCATACATACAGGTAAAAATACATATGTTGTAGAAACAGTTTTCACCCGCCAAATCGCATACGCGCTGTTGGACAATGTTTTCTTTAAAAAAAATTTATATGAATACTGCACAAGAGTCCCAACTGCTCCCGTCTGGAGCCAGTGAGACCATGACATCCCCAATTGGGGTATGTTGTGAGGCTGAAAGTAGTGGGGAGGGGAAGGAGATGGGGAAGAGGAAGGTGGGAAGTACCTGGCTATTCAGATCTGGTCACCAAACACGGCTAAAGCCATTTCAAGCAACGTTTCAATTCTGAATGGTGGTCTTACACCAGTTTGCAAATAAATAAGCTTTTCAAAACATAAAATATCGATTTTTTCGCTTTTGACAGTTGTAAAAATCGAGCTGCAAGTCATAGATAATCCATTTAAAAATAATATAAAGTGAAAAAATATTCTAGTGTTGCTGTATGAATGAAACCATTGGCTACGTCAAGAATGGTATTGGCGTAAGCGATTCTGACCTTGTCCTTCATACAGTTTCTTTACACATAAGGGTTAAAATCGCATTAAAAAAAAGCCTTAAAATTTTTCCGCGTGCGCGCCGGCACGCTTCCGGCAAAATGAGGGGTTAAAGATAAAAAATTGGAAAAAAAGTTTGGAAAAAAAATGTTAACTTTTAACCAAGGCAACCGATATAGTTTACGAAAAAAAAAATTTTTAAATTATTTAAATAAAGCATGCATCTTGAAAAATATCTTAAGTGATTTTTTAAAATACTTTTTTTGTACAATAAGTACAAAAAAACAATGTGATTCCGCACACCTTCAAACTCGCCTAGATGCAGCAGCCCGAACATCTCAGTTCTATGATTAATTACCGAGTAAGTAAGCTTCGGATGTTATTTTCAATGAATTCTTAATGTCAGTGGTTAATTGAGAATACATTAGTAAAAAAAAAATTATTTCAACAATAAGTGACCCGGGGTCAAAATCGCGCCAGCGCTTAAATTTCCGCCACTGTGAGCCGGCGGGCCAACGACAGTTGAGAGGTTAATACATTATGTTTGTGGAATTTTTACCCTCGGCACATTACTGTGGTTTTCCGTTAAGGGGGCTCAGCATTCCAAAGATTAATATTTAAACTTATCTACCGTAATATATTATATCCTCTACCCACTCAGACCTTATCTAGCCTAACCCTGGCCTCGATGCAACTCTATTTAAAGATTATTATTACGCCTATGTTTAATACAGATTACTTCACTGCATTATAATTGGGTTAACGATATAATAACTATAGATTAGCCTTCCCGTGCCAAATTTCAATCCAAAAGTAACACCACCAATGAGAAATTTCATAATGCCCATTGAATTCCTTCGCATCTCTTGCATAACGCATTTGTTTTGCTAGGAAAAAATTAAACATTTTTTATCAAACTTTTCTCGACTTTTTATCAACTTTTCTCGATACGCTGCCTTGAATCTATATGTTACCTATACGTTTTTTAAGTATTCGTATGACCACTGGAGCGACAGCTCATTTTAAAAAATTTTCTTTGTTCACTTGAGATTTTCAGAAGATCATTTTTTAAATTTTTCGCCAACATTAATAAAATCATACCTTGAATTTTAACATAAAAGCTTATTATAGTGCTGTATAGCCAATGAATTAACCTGTATTTTACCGTTTATCTTTTATTTGTAGGATTTATAAAAAAATATATAAAAAATCGTTAAGTTTATTAGGAATCCTACATATTTGTTACTTTGAAACTGACGTGAGAGGTACTTATTCGAGTCAACATATATTGTCTGTAGAATACTTGATAAATGAAAGGTGCATACCTATGAAAAAAAGGACCTAATTTTAACCGTAAACAGCTGATCAGAAATTCTGCATGAAAAAAATATTTTCTAACTAACTAACTAACCATCACGCCGTTTCCCCGCAGGGGTAGGCAGAGAGGACAGACCGCCAAACAACTCGATCTTGGCACACACTCCTTGCTTCGTTCACATTATTACATCGTCAATATTTTCAACATTGTTATAAAATAGTCTATCAAGTTCGGATTTGCGACATCTATGGTCATAATAGATAAAGAATTTCAGGAGCTTCGTTTTAAGTCCAAAATAACAAATGTGAGAGCTACAAATATTTTTTTGAAAAATTTTTGCCAAATCAAGTAGATAATTGCCTTTTTTTGTCCGAAAAGCAATCGGAGACATTTAAAATGGCGCCAATATATGACAAAAATCGCTCCAGTGGATAACTGATTAAATTGTGATTTTGTTAGGAAGACATTTAACATTTTTTATCAAACTTTTCTCGACTTTTTATCAACTTTTCTTGATACGCTGCCTTGAATCTGTATGTTACGCCTAAGTTTTTTTAAATATTCATATAACTGATTAAATTGTTAATATTAAGATCCGCGATAGCTGTACCTAAAATATTTCTAACTGCCTCAATTTTGTGTTTTAAAATGAACTTCACAAAGCTAGTAATTCCGTTGCTGTGAACTTGCTGGAATACAAATTAGCTCCATGCACACCAACAATGGGTAAAAACCAGTTGCTTTTTGCGATCTTTTGACTGTGATATTATGCATTTTCTTTGTGATAAATGTTTTCGTAAACCAATATTGTTTCGTCGTCATTTTTAAGACCCACGCCTTGTCTAGATATACTTCGTCGGAAGGTTAATGCATACATTGTTTTTTGTTTCATAAATAATATTTTTTTTTTACACTCAAGCTTTGTTTTCATTTTATACGTTTGTAATTTGTTAATTATGTGTTGCAGGTATCTGTCAGAGTATCGACATGTGAAGAGGGGGGCGACGTGGAAGGGAGCAAGACACTGGTGCCAAGGAAGGACGGCAACAGGTTTGTCCATACTCTGCACTCTTTTGATGTGAACATTTAAAAATTAAGTACATAATGCGCGCAATAATAACATGTACATATTTATGATGTAAGTAGAAAGGCTAAAACCACTCTTAGATATTTCCGGATGTACAGTTTTCGATTTGGCAATCATCACAAAAATCGGAAACATATGAACTGCTTACAGCGGTTTAAAGCCGATAAATCCACCTGGATTTCACCGTTTATTCCGTATTTAGGTTTTTTTTTTTTAAATTAAAAATTGTATGTAATTTTTCTTAATATATAAAAATGAGTGTTTCTTTGTTTGTCTTTTCGCGTTCCTAAACCATTCAACCGATTGTGATGAAACTTTGGTGATTTTTTTTGTACATTTCTGCGAAGGTTTCTAAACATTATGCTGAGCTCTGGAGTTGTGAAATTATTTACTATACCATTTATCCGATTGCGATGAAACTTTGCTGAGTTGTTGTGTACAAGCTTACGAAGGTGAGCTCTGGCATTATGAAATTCGCATACAAAAATTACAAGGGGGGCCACGATTTGTTTAAAAAATGGGTGTATTTTATATAGTTTGGCAGCAGGAAAGGAAAAAGGAAGGGGGGAAATCTGCGAAGAGGGGAGGGGGACGGGGGTGGGGGGAAGGCGGGGAAGGTGGAAGAGGAATGCCGAAGGAAAAGCGGGAGGGGAATGCGGGTTGGAACGGGAAAAGACGCTGGGAGAAACAATATTTTTCTTTGTGTGGCATTGCCACGCATGCCGGGTAACTCGCTAGTAATTCATATAAATCACCTTCCCAAATTTGGGTAGCTGTAACTCAACTAAATAACACATTTCTGTAGGGTGATCTTACAAAAAAAAGCAGCCAACTCGATTCATTTGAACGATTTGTGTAAATATTATATGTTTTGTTTGGCAGTTGCAGAAGTGCCGCCGTGCTACACGGGCGAATCATGGCATGGTGTCTCCCTGCAGCAGTTCACGTCGTGCCGCTCCAACCTGGCCTCCAACCGGCAGACGCGCATGCTGGCGGACCTGGCGCTGGTGGGCTGCTACAACGCCACGCTGCACCCCTCGCACCAGGGGGACGCCATCATGCTGGCGTCGGCCAAGCGCAACCTCGCCGCCATGGCCTTCTTCGGACTCACCGAGTATCAGAAGGTACCACTGATTGACTGCTTTCAGGAGCCCTATTCTCCCTATTCTTCCAATGGGATTGTTTGGCCTGCAATATGATGAAATAGGCCTAGTCATGATCTACTAACTGTTCACAGGACTAGATTTGAAGTCTACTTATAAATGCAAAAATTATTTGAAAATTGCTCCAAAATAATCCAGTTAACGGAATACTCCACTAACATGGTCATCATCCACCTCTCATCTTCGCTGGCTCGCCGGTGGGCCAAAAAAAAATTCTTGCTCTTTTTTTTTTTTTTTAATGCGATTTTAACACTTATGTATAAAGAAAATGTATGAAGGACAAGGTCAGAATCGCTTGTGCCAATTAAATCTAGGACCTAGGTACTATTTGATTATTGTAGCTACTCTGAATTATTTTTAAATAATTTTCTATGAAATTTGCAGATGGATTTTGGCAACTGTCGAAGTTACATTTACGTTTTCAAATGAGCATAAAAGTTATTATTTCTTTGAAAACTTCTTTGCATTGTGTTTTTTCATGTTAGGTATGTATTTAGGTTTGTGTAGAAATAATAAAATCAGTTTAAATTTGTACAAATATATTTTTTGACAATTGTTTCCAAAATGGGACTTTTTTTAATCTTTTTTTTAGTTAGTTAGCTATTCTGGAAAAAGTTCTTATGTTATTATCGTGTTATATACACAAATAATAAGATATATTGTCTGGTAAACAGATAACAATCGCTTTGTTTTTATATCAAATTTGACTAGAACTCAACAAGGTAATTTTCATGCGGTTATTCGAAATACCGTTCAACATTCAACAGGTTAAATCAGTTTTTTTATGATTAATTACTCTTCAAAGTATCAGATGAGTGCTGTGACATATTGATTTTGTAAACCTCTCAATATTCTTCTACACAGTGATCAATATAAAATGTGCAATGGAGTCCATAACATGTCCCCTGCCGGTTTAATATAATTGTATTAAGTCACTAATCCCGGATAAACTTACTAACTGGCGGATTAATTTCACTAACCCCCAGTTAATTCTAATCCTGCAGCCATAATTTAATCCAATTCACTGTCCAACGCTATTTCCTATGGTGAAAATGTTTCAATTTATTTAGATTAGCAATTCAATGAATTCTATTAACCTGTCGAATGCCGGGCGTATTTCGAAAAACGCGGATTTTACCTTGTTGCTTTCTGGTCAAATATCCATATAAAAACAAAGAAATTGCTTTTTTTGCAATTGTTTTCTGTTTACCAGATAATATATCTTATTATTCATGTATATTATTACGTGATAATACCGTAAGAGGTTTTTACTAAAAAAAAATATTAAAAATCTCCCATTTTGCAAATAATTGTCAAAAAAATATAATCACACAAATATAAACTGATTTTATTATTTCTACACAAATCTGAATTCATACCCAACATGAAAAAACAATTCAAATGAGTTTGCAAGTAAACGAAGACCTTTACCCGCCAAGTCATAGAAATTCATATAAAAATATTCTAGAGTAGCTAGATTAATGAAACCATCGGTTACAAATGATATTGGCCCAAGCGATTCGGACCTTGTCCTTCATACAGTTTCTTTGTAAATAAGGGTTAAAATCGCATTTTTGAAAAAAAAAGCAAAAAAGCTTTCGTGGCCGCCGCCGGCCTTCCGGCAAATGATAGGTTAATACAATAAGTTGTCTCTTCATTTATTTTTTTAAGTGAAAACTTCCGTGATTTGAAACATTCTTGTGATTTGAAACAGGATGAAACAAAAAAGCGACACTAAAAAGAGACAAACACTTAAAAGATTTAGCCTACAAGAGAGTGAGATAGAATAATCGGTCTCCTCTTTGTGCGGTTCTTCGTAGCCTTCCTACTCTTGTCCCCTACTTTATTTTTCTGAAGGTTGTACCGCGTGTGAACTGCACACTTGTATTTTTTCTACAATATTCCAGTATGAAAATTTTTATGCATTCTTGTTTTTTAACTTAGTCAATAGATGGCAGTTATAGTGTATAATTCTAATGCAATGTTTTAATTTGTGTCAAGAGAGGTCACTTGACCAACGGAACTACTTACCGACATTTATTTTCATATATTGTAGCATTTTATAATTTTATTTCTTTGCTGTGCATTAAACTAGGACAGGACCACTATAATCAATGTATTTACAACAGCAGAATTAAAAGCAAATTTTTATTAATAATCTGTTCTTTATTCAGGACTTTAATTATGTGTTTTGTTGTGCAGGTGGCGCAGTATGTATTTGAGGAGACCTTCAACCTGCGTTTCGCCCTGCCTTTCTCCCAACACAACAATACGGTGTCCAGCACCACCCTCAATGGGATGACTCCGGAGGAGATCCACTACATCAACACCATCAATCATCTAGACGTAGAATTGTACGCCTTTGCCAAGAAACTCATGTTCCAAAGGTAAATGTTTTTGAAAATCCATTTAAAAGTATGCATGAATATGCACATGAAGCAAGGAGTACATGTCAAGACAGAGTTGTGTGATGATCCATCCTCTCAGTGTTCAATGTCTTCTCATTTTCAAATAAGAGGATGCATGAATATGCACATGAAGTAAGGAGTACTTGTCAAGATAGAGTTGTGTGATGATCCATCCTCTCAGTGTTCCATGTCTTCTCATTTTCAAATGAATTTATGATGAGTTTTTTGTTTTGTTTTAATAAAGTCAAACTTTCCCCGTTTACAAAAATCTAAAAGGAATTGAATCCTACATACCTAAAAGGTGATTCTGTATCTTTTGTGACAGCATAATAAAAGTTAAATTGACCGTATACAACATATTTGACAGTTTCTTAAACGCGGTATTCCACATTGCACTAACAATTGTTGATAATGCCTTCAGAAGGCGAAACAGCTGTCACGCGTAATAATAATTACCTAGCAGAACTTGTTTATAAATAAACTGTTTTTATAATAATAAAATTATTGAATATATAAAAGAAATAAAAAAACCTTAATACGCATTTGAAAACGTAAAACTTCGATTTTTCACCTATATATATAAAAATGACCCGCCAAGTCACAGAAATTCTTTTAAAAATATTCTAGAGTAGCTAGATTAATGACATCATCGGTTACATCAAGAATGCTATTGGCGCAAGCGATTCTGACCTTGTCCTTCATACAGTTTCTTTATACTTACGGGTTAAAATCGCATTCTAAAAAAAAAGCAAAAAAAAATTGTGCCACCGGCGGCCTTCCGGCAAATGGCAGGTTGAGAGATGTCAGTCACAAGAAAAATTGCGTACAAACATCAAAATAATACGAAAAACAAATAATCATTTGTGAACGGCCTAATAGGCTTATATGTAAGTTGTTTTAATAACTAATAAATAGTAAGTCTTGTTTTTAAGTAGGTAATTAATCCATTCAACTCGCAATAGGCATAGACAAGCCATTAAAAACCATAGAATTTCACAGAAATTTGACAGCTGATATCCGATAGATTTTGCCTTTTTTTCTTGACTGTCTCGTATTGCTGACTTCACGCAAAAGATAACACAAAATATACAGAATCACCCTTCTGGATAGGAACCTATCGCTTTCATAACAATCAAACGTGTCTGAAATTTTTTATGGTGCTAGTTGCTTGTTAAAAATTGTATAAAATACAAATTTGAATCCACTTGTATTGTCGTAAATAATGATGGCGATTTTCCGATTCTTCCAGGTTCGAGGCCCTAAAACGAAGAGACGTGGACTTTGAACGAAGGTTCGCGCACCTCGGGGAAGTGGCATCACGCAACGGCGTCACCGAATTTGACTGGGACAACAACCTGGAGGACGCCACAACAGAACGTCACCACTCAACCTAAACCGAGTGCTTCGTGCATCGTGCACCGAACCCGACATTGTGAACCCATATTATATTACAAAAAATTATTCTGTGTGATCTCTAAAAAGATATAGACTTTTTTTATTTTTACGAATTGAAATCAATGTGTTGTGTGTGTTGGGTGTAGTTTACTGCAATGGTAATCGGAGAAGATATAAGGTATTTTGGTAATCGAAAGTGGATTATATTGTGTTTGTATTTTTCTCTCTCGCTATTAATCTGTAAACACCTACTGTGGGGTGTGCGCCGGCGCAGACGCCAAAATTTTCTAAAAAAAATTTTTTGTAATGCGATTTTAACCCTTATGCATAAAGAAAATGTATGAAGAACAAAGTCAAAATCGCTTGGGGCATTCTTGTTCTTAAGGTATAAAATACCGTGAACACACCTAGCCACTCGGAATAATTTGTATTAAATTCTCTATGGCGTCCGAACGTCATTTTTCCCGGTATTCGAGCTGTCAAATAGGCTAGCGTCATTCTTGTGAAAAAGATTGTAATAAAACATATAAATTCATTAAAAAACGTAAAGTAATGTTGTTTTTATGCATAGTTTATTGTTCAAGGAATGTGTTTCAGTAAATATAATATACAATAGCACAAAATAAACCCATAAAATATTAATTTATGTGTTCTAAAAAAATTCCTTGGTTAAACTCTCAACTGTCTCTGGCCAAAAAAAAAATCGTTGCTTTTAACCCTCATGTACAAAGAAATTGTATGAATGACAAGGTCAGAATTGCTTGCGACAACATCTTTCTTGACGTAACACTTCATTTGATTAATCTAGCTTCTAGGAATGATTTTAAATGAATTTTATATGACTTTGCGCGTCACTTTTATCAGCTGTCATTGGGCGAAAATAACAATATTTTACGTTTTCAAAAGAGTATCAATGTCATTATTTCTTTGAATTTTTTTTTTTCATACGGTCGGTATTGAATTTCAATTTTAGAATTAACAATATTATCTTCTACTTTTATTTGATGTTTTACATATTACATACTTAGATGGGTATAAATAATCTTCATCCTAAATTCATTTAGACTTTTAGAAAATTTCAATAGATGTCCCATCCGAGACACTATTCAAAAAGATAGCAGCCAAAAATATGTGAAAAATTAGTTAGAAGAAAATATTGTTAATTTTGAATTAGAAATATGAGAATTAGGTCCCAATGGCCGAGTTGGTTGAGGTGTTGTCCCGGTAAGACAGATAACATGAGTTTGATTTCCGGTTGCAACTATTACCTTTTAATTTTTCTTGTCCTGTTTCATCTTTCGTTTAGATTTATTAGTATTATCCTCTTCTTTAACCGGTTGAATGCCTCGGGGTTTTACGGATAAAACTCGAAAATTTCGCGATGTTTTGATTTTGACGTAAATTTTGTTGGTTAATTTTATGCTATGGTATATAATATTTGCCGAAATACGTTCCTTGAACAACGAACTACACCTACAAACACTTTTACTTGCGTTTATTTGACAAATTGATAGGTTTATCGATCTTTTTATGACACGCGACGCTCAAAGTTTGACAGTTCGAATCGTGGTAGAAATGCTCATTTCCAAAGTCATTGAAATGTACAAAGACAATTATTTGAGTGGCTAGTAGTGTTCCTTATATCTGTTACGTCAAGAACAAGAATGCCCCAAGCGATTCTAACCTTGTTCTTCAAACATTTTCTTTATACATAAGGTTTAAAATTGCATATCAAAAAGTATTTTTTTTTTTTTTATTCGGCTATAGGGCGCGCACCGGTGCGCGATCGGCACACGACTTGTTAATGATGAATTAATTAAGTTTTTATTACTTTCTAATACAATTAATCAAATCATTTATTTTCTCAATGTAATCCACTTTCAAATTAGTTTAAGGCCTATCAAAAAGTGTTCCATATTAAATTAGATGGAAAAATATTTATGAAATCGGATGTATTTTTGGATTTAACTGGGCACATGTTTTTGTTGTGCTATTTATTCACATAAATCACCCATCAAACAATACATTATTATAATACAGTGACACCCTCTTAAGACGTTTTGTGGCTTAAGAAGTTTGGTTTTTTCGGTCCCTCGGCCCAAAATTGTCTCAATTTTTCCCACATTTAAGGTTTTCCTGCTTAAAAAGTTTGTTTTTTCTGGGTCCTTGGAAAACTTCTTAAGAGAGTTTCACTGTATTAATCATATATGCCATTCGCAAAGCTTTTACATATTTATTTCGGTGCAATTTTGCATTTACGTAACATTAAATTTTTGGAAATATGTAAAAGTTTTTATAATTCACGCATCTATTTGTAAGATCAATCGATTGTATGAAAAATTTTTTGAGAGTTTTAACATATTGTAGTATGTTTATACTAAACTGAATATAGAAGTAATTGCTTTAATGAGAGTTGTGGCCCTACAAACCACTCAATTTGGTTGGTTTAACTTTACGTAGTCGAGGGGTAAGACTCTTAACTTGCAATCCGAAGATTGCGTGTTCAAACCCAGCGTGCGCTAATAAATTTTATCTGATTGATTTTTATTATTTCACAATTAATTAATTAAAAATAATATAAAGTGTATTTGCGGTACGTTCCAGAGTGGAAGATACTCCCCTGGTGTAAGACCACCATTCAGAATTGAAATGTTGCTTGAAATGGCTTTGGCCGTGTTTGGTGCAAACTTCCTCTTGCCCATCACCTCCCCCCCCCCTCCCCTCAACTACTATCAGCTTAACATACCTAAATTGAGGAGATCAAACCTAGACCCACTGGCTTCGAGCAGTTTCAACTCTCGTGCGGTATTGAGTCGTGTCAATTTCTGTACCTACGTTGCTTTTATTTGAGTAAGATAAAATCAAAATTTTCCTTAGAAAAAAAAGGTTTTTCATGCCAATACCTGCTTTTAAAAAGGCCTGGAGACAGGCAAGATGGTCGCCGATCAAATGATTTCTTACTCTTTGGGTTAACTATGTGTAAAACATTGCAACGGTGTAATCTGTTTTATATTCCTGTTTGAAAAATAACAGCTTGCAACTGTATCATAATATGTAAATCTGGCATGTGTAAACAACCCCAAACTTGACAGGCATTACACCCTAAAAATGATTGATTGATGAATTTACTCGCGGACAAAAATTTATCAAAAAATGGTCATCAAAACTGGTCTAAATGTTTAACAATGACTCTGCGTAGGCTCTTAGATAGGCTCCACACATTAAAATCACCAAGCACAATAGCAAATTTAATAATATTTTCTGACAGAAAACAAGCTAGATCATCAATACAAGTTGATGGCTACAGCAAAATTCACAATGATTTTTGAAATTTGAGTTTTTTCATATCACAATAACATTATTTGAGAAACTCAAATTTTTCTTAAAAACGATACTTGAATGCCATCTGTGGTCCATCTGCAGTTCAACGTGCACAATATATTTTAATTCCCTGACAACACGTAGAGACGGCCAAACAACCATTTTCGACAATACAAATATGTAAAAATTATTGTTATTGTTTTTGGGGTGTTATGCCGTGTTTCGCTACCTCCTTCTTTAGCCAACGTTTCGGACAGCGTTACAGTGTCCATCATCAGGGCAGATGACCAAATGATATTGGTGAGAGTGTTTACTTATGTGTGTCGAAGCGATACCGTGCTGCCAGCTCCATTTCTCTACGAGCTGGTGTTAGAAAAAATTCAGCATGGTTTTTTGCGTTTAGCTTTGGTGTAGCCGTCAATAACTGGATACCAAGAACTATTGAGCTTAGCTCCGTCGTCTCTGTTAATATTGATGGGGTTTTTATGGATTTCAATTGCCTCCGTAATTAGGCGTGCTCTGTAAGTTTTGGGTCTTCCCAGGACTTCAGGAACAAATCCAAAGTAATGGCCGGTTTCGATTAAGTGCTCGGCGATTGCCGATTTGTCAGGGTGGCCAAGTTTACAAGCACGAAAGTGTTCGGAAATCCTTTTGGAGATCGTTCGCTCTGTCTGGCCTACATAGACCTTGTCACATCCGGAACAGCTGAGTTTATATACTCCATCTGTTTCCAGATGAAACTTAGTCTTTGCCGACCTCAGTAGGTCTTGGATTTTAAACACGGCATAACACCCCAAAAACAATAACAAAAATACTTTTTGGCCGTGAAAACCTAAAAACATACATGTAAAAATTATTTTGAGATCAAAACACATACATATTATGATGTCTATCCAGCAACTAATTGGAATTATGACAAAGCTGTGTTCAACAAAGAATATTGTACAAAAGACATTGAGATTTCATATTGTACATTTCATAGTCAATAAGTTGGTGCCATATTACTTTGAAAGTTGTGTCATACAATACGTGAAAGGAATAGAAGAGACGGTAGAATAAGGTAGAAATAGGCAGACAATATTAAAGTTGCCACAGGGTTTCTACTCGATATGAACAGAGAATTATATGGGAAACTTTTTAAAAGATTTTACGTATTTTCTTACTAATGCACCCAATTCCCAATCAGAATAATTTGACGCGGAATTAAATTCACAATTTTAATCATTAATACTAATAATAAAATTATTACGAATTAGTTTTGTTAACTGCATTACTTTTTGCTGAGAATTATTGTATTTAACTACTATTTTTATAGACAAATAAAACTATGTAATTATTTTTATTCGGCCTGTTGAGATTTCAGCCATATTTTGATGTTCGTGTAACTATGGTTAATTAATCATCGTTCCATATAAATGCAGTTGAATCTCGTTAATTCAATACTATAATGTAAAAACTGTTAATGCCAGATTACTGTAATAAAAAAAACCCTCCACACAGCATCGCCAAAGATGACATAGGCCTTGAGGGAAATTATTTTCTTCAGGGCCTCCTGTGTGGAGTTCATGTAAAAAAAAAAAATCAATCAAGTTTTATGACCAAAACACTAGAAAACACCTTCCATGTAGATTTTAATGGAAACCAATGTCGCCACTGGCTTTCTACCTGTTGGTTCTAGCACATTTAGCACATTCTCTCTCTTGGACTTGCCTAATCAGCCCCGGATCTACGACTTTTTCAAACCGGGGCAGAAACTTGATAGTGGCGCCCCCTCTCGATGAGTGGTGCCCTCTCTCGTGAGATGAGTGATCGTCGCTTCGCTTGAAGTTCGACTGCTTGGGTTTATTCGGCTTAGCTTGTTTTGCCCCTAGTTCTAGATGCAACGGGGATTCCCCTGGCAGAGACATCACATACACTATGCACGCATTCAAAATTGACTTAGGATACATTCATAAAATAAAGGATGTGTTCGAAAACCAACTGGAAGTCTTAATATCAAATGAATAATCGATAGAACAACATGCGTTGAATGACAGGCGTTTTGTGAATCAATTGGTTTTTTTTTTCAATCAAATGTGTAAATTACGATTTTGGCGCCCCCTAAAACTGCCGCCCGGGGCAGGCGCCCTTGTTTGCCCCTTCCTAAATCCGGGGCTGAGCTTAACATTGTATATTGCCATCCCATTTGATCTAAATGATGATGAAACACAGTTCTATATTTCAAATTTAAGCAAAGAATAGTCTGGCTTTTGGATCACGAAAAACATCCACATAGCATTACTTAATCTATGACGGTGCGGAAAACCACCAATCAGTGATAGCGAACTACCAATAAATCATACCATTTTTGCACCTATTGAAAATAATCTTGTATTAATGATTTTTTTCTGAAACATTGTCTAAAATCGCCGGCCCGGGATGGGTGCAGGTGTCGGATTACAGAGATTCTACTGTATATGTATGTAAAATGATTATTGAATGTGTAATTTGTCTAACTAAGGTTGTGTACATATACCTACAGAGTTATGTTTGTAAATATGTGAAGACTAGCGAAATAATGATACTGCATTCACACCAATAAATAATTAAGTATTGTGTTTTATTTATAAGTATTCGGATGCAATTGTTTTACCTGGCTCCCCTGGTAAAAGGTAGCTCTCTTCGTCAGCATGTGTTTAGTATATTTAAGGCATTTCTTTATCTTCTTCACCCTTATATCAAAACGAGTAATATCATATTTTACATCACCTTAGTACACTGAAATTGCAAGCAAAATCAAGACGATTTCGCTTATAGGACTATTAACCGTAATAACTTATTTTTAAATCACATTATTACTTAAGATAATGTTAAAATAGTAAACGCTGTAAATATATTTTGTATTGATAGTGATTATTGCTTTATATTGTTTCTTGCTGATGATGATTCGTAAGATGTTATTTGTTTACGTGGTTTTGATGTTGAACAAATTACTTATAGATATTTAAACAAATTGTCATATCTTTTATCACAACTCTTTACTTTGTAAAACGCTTGTAAATAATTGTTCAAAAAAAGGAAATGCTCAATTTATGAACTTATCAAAACGTGAACTCCAAAAGACAATCTATTTCTTCCCAAGAAGGTGCAAGAAATGTTCAAATTGTGATTATTTTTATTTTTCTTCTGGTGCTCTCTCATATCGGAGGTTGGGTATTATCGGGGCAACCTTCTGCAGCCCCAAACAACTGCCCTGGTACCAGTAACATTGATTCCAAAGCCATAAAGTGCGGTGACTTCCACCAATCTTCCCCTGTTTTACCAATTGGGTATTCTTGTATTTTTTGTTCTTCAAAATATGACCAAGATAATATTGGAGTTTTCTTCTTTTTCGTGGCTAGCACGGTTTCACGATTTTCGATCAATAGATGAAGAACTTCTAAATGGATTACGCGGTCTGTCCAGGGTGATTTGAAGATGCACCCAAAAAGGCAAATTGTGATGGGTTCTGCCACACAGTTTTGCTTTAAATAAAAACTGCATTTAAACTTCAAAAGATATATTTTTAAACATCGAATATCTCAATAATTAAAAGATTCAGTTTTCAACCTCATCACAGTGCTGTAAATTATACATCTTTCCAAAGATATTTGTCATTTTATGTGAGAAATATAAAGCGGCTTTGTACGCTTGCTGAACAATAAATACCATTACGAACATCATTTTATTTTGAGACAGTCTGTTTGTTTGTTGTAAAGGAAATGTTAGGAATCACTTTGGCTATCCGAAAGCTGTAACTATAATCAGATTTACGTAAAGAACATATCAAATACTAATAATTCTGTCATTTTCATTAGTCCTTAAAATGTTTTGTAAAATTATTTTGTAGAACTCCAATGGAGACCAGCTGCGCAACCTTTTTTAATACAAAATTTAAATTTGTATTTAAGTAAGTCCAAAATACTTGACCAAACGCAATAATTATTTTTTTAATAAAAAGGTATGGCATATATCTAGGGGCCATCCATAAATTACGTCATACGAATTTCATGACTTTTGATCCCCCTGTCACATTTGTGAGAACCCCTCCCCCCTTGAATTTCATGATTTTTTGACCCCCCCATACCCCTTCTCTACTACCCCCCCCCCCCCCCCCCCCTCTTAAGGTGTGACGTAATTTATGGTTGGCCCCCTAGTACGGATGAGTGCTACTTTATTTTTGTTTATTTTTTAATTATAAAATATAGACCAATAAAAAATTCTATTTTTATGATTTTAATGGTAACTTTGACAATTTTTTGTGAGTTTATGATGTATATGAAAGAAAAAAAAAACTACTTTTTAAATACATGTAAAGAAATATTAAATACAAATATTTAAATTATTAAAAACTCATTTTGATGTGCTTAAATTTAAATTACAGATAACCGATTTAAATTGAATAAATTTGTTTTAAGTATATAAATTTAATATTACAATCCAAAAAATAATTTTTTTACATTGTTTTTTTTTTTTTATTTCATTGTATTATAAATAGTTGGTTGGGCAAGATTTTTTTTTTTTTACAAAAATCATGAAAAATTGAATTCTTTATTGGTCTTTTTCAGTTTGGTCAAGTATTTTGGCCTCTAATCCAAATTTAAGTTTTTATGAAAAAGGTCGCTCAAAAAGTTGGTTCCTCTTAACGTTTTTTATTGTTGCATATTACTAAAATTAAGTACCTACCACTTCTTTAAAGTTTTTTTTTGTTTGCCCAAAGTTTGGCATTGCAGCTTTTTTGGCCTTTCTGGGGCAATATCAAACTGTGAGTATTGTCAAATTTTAGGCATTAACGAACTCTGGACCTTGTTAAATGGTAGCTGTTTTACTTTCTGAAGGCGTCGTTAGCTGTAGGGATTGTCAAACTGTTTGATAATAAGAAGGAATCATCGTCAAACTAGGTATGTTCAACTGAAGGTGAAACAGCTATCAAGCATTAAAAATAACAGATCTTTCAATATTGTATTTGATTTTTTATAACAATGATTAAAAATTGTTATCATTATCTTGGTCTCACATGAGCGCTATACTCTTGTGGCTTAGTTTATCTCAGCAAATCATTCTTGGGTGAGTGATGTGGTGAAATAGGCCAGGCTATGAGAGTATAGCACTCATGTAAACCATCATTTTCCAGACATTCAAAATAATAAAAGTGTTCATATATGTTTCCAACATTTTTCGTTGCTCTCAAAATCATCTGAAAAAGTTGGTGCATTTTTATTTCCGTGATTTCGTAATTTAAAAATGACCTGTGATTTATGAAAAGTTCTTATGAATCTATCAAATTAAATAACATGTTAAATGAACACATCTGGTATGCGCTGCTATTTATGGCAACTTAAATACATTTATTAACACCAGTATATTGCACGCCAAACTTTAATGCCGACCTGAACTTGATTCGATCCATTCTCGCTCAGCTACAGTCACTTAACTGATTTTACAATGACTGTAAGCGAAAAAGAAAGATACGTTAAAACGTGCGTGCATCATAGAAAGGCGTGGACAAAAGGGGAGGCATGCCACTTTTCGGACCTTAACTTGTCAGTTACCGGAAGGCCGCCGGTGGGCCAAAAAAAAATTCTTGCTCCTTTTTTTTTTGAAATGCGATTTTAACCCTTATGTATAAAGAAACTGTACGAAGGACAAGGTCAGAATCGCTTGTGATTTTGTGCAGATTTGTGTAGAAATAATAAAATCAGTTTATGTGATTATATTTTTTGAAAATTATTTCCAAAATGGGAGATTTTTTAATCTTTTTTTTATTAGCTATTATGGAAAAACCTCTTATGATATTATCACATGAATAATAAGATATACTAGCTTTGCCTGTTGCAGAGGCAACCAAGGGGTTAAACACTACGCGATTTGACGTGTGAACGCGGATGAAGCGAAGAGTGTGTGTTAAATAAAATAGGTAGAGAAAAAAACGTCATTTGAATGTGGATAAAGCGAGGAGTGTCCGTCTACAAAGGGCACAGATAGTTGACAGCCCAATTGCGTACGCCTGCTCTCTGGCCGCTTCGGTCACCCGGTTCAAGGCGTTCGGTACGGGCCTTTTCTCGCAAAAGCAGGCCAAGTAGCTTCCTGCTCAAATTTTCACTGCGCCATTTGGGCTGTGCAGATCGATACGCGTAATTTGTTACCCGAAACGTATAGTTTACTGTCTTAAAGACTCTTCCCACAGTGCCACATTGGTCGTCGACACTTTTAAAACGGCCCAGGAGCTTACCGCTCAATTCAGTACTGAACCAATCCAGCCGCCCGACTCAGGGCGTTCAGTTTTTCATTTAATTTAAATTAGAAAAACCAATAGAGCCTAAAAGGGTCCTCGGATTTTATCGTTCAATTTTTTCAGTCAGCCCTTTGGATTGTGTAGGTCGAGACGCGTAATTTGATATCCATCTCGGGTACTGTAGGGTGTAATTTAAAAAAAAAAAATTTTGGATTTTGGAAATTTTTGAATTTTAAATAAAAAAAAATTTGGATTTTGTAAATCTTTGAATTTTCAAAAAAAAATTTTTTGAGTTTTGGAAATTTTTTAATTTTGGAAAAAAAAAACTTTTTTGGATTCTGAAAATTTTTTAATTTTGGAAAAAAAAAATTTGGATTCTGGAAATTTTTTAATTTTGAAAAAAAACTTTTTTGGTTTCTGGAAATTTTTGAATTTTGAAAAAAAAATTTTTGGTTTCTGGAAATTTTTTAAATTTGGAAAAAAAAAATTTCGGATTCTGGAAATTTTTTAATTTTGAAAAAAAAATTTTTTGGTTTCCGGAAATTTTTGAATTTTGAAAAAAAAAATTTTCGGTTTCTTGAAATTTTTTAATTGTGAAAAAAAAATTTTTTGGTTTGTGGAAATTTTTCAATTTTGGAAAAAAAAATTATTGGATTCTGGAAATTTTTTAATTTTGGAAAAAAAAAATTGTTGGATCTCGGAAATTTTTGAACTTATAACTGAAAGTAATTTTTCAAAAAACGGCGCTATAAAAATGTATTATTCAGAAATTTTAGAGACTTAAACTAAACCCAACTGGGGATGCCGTAGTCTCACTGACTCCAGACGGCAGTAGTTGAGACTCTTGTGCGGTATTCACATTGAAATTTAATTTAAAATGTATGAACCCGTACAGTATTCAAAAGGTACCTACAATATTTGGCAAAAAAAAATTGGACGATCTTTATTTAAATTTACTCATTTCATTAAAAATGTTCAGAATAAATAGTATCCGAGTAGGACGTTGTCAAAAAAAAATTCGAGTGCAGCTTACCGTAGTTTTTCAAAAAACGGCGCTATAAAAATTTATTATTCAGAATTTTTCAGAAACTAAAACTAAACCCAACTGGGGACGCCGTAGTCGCACTGACTCCGGACGGCAGTAATCGGGACTCTTGTGCGGTTTTCACATTGAAATTAAATGTAAAATGTACGAACGATTAGTTCCCGTACAGTATTCAAAAGGTACCTACACCATTTCGCAAAAAAAAAATGGACCATCTTTATTTAAATTTACTCATTTTATTAGAAATGTTCAGAATATATAGTGTCCGAGTACGTTGTCAAAAAAAATTCGAGTGCAGTTTACACGCGGTAGAAGTGAAACTTTTCCAAAACAATCTCAACTAATACTTGAAAAGTGAGGTCTGAGTAGCCCAGTAAATAAATGTACCCTCTGTAATATTTTACTCCTGCGTATTATGAGCTCCTGGTAGATTTTCAATATTGTACGTCACCCTTTTTGTCATTTTTTACAAAAACGGTCCTATAAAAATATAATTATCAAAATTATTGTGTACCTATTTTTATGAGGTGTTGCTCATCCAACGAATGGCTCCCTGAGCGGCAATGCCAATGCCCGCCTCTAACGTTGAATAATTATCATAAAGAAGCAAAATACAAAAATAAGCGTTATGTAACTTTAATATTTAAAAAAAATAAATCCCTTAAATATCTAGGCTAAAGACGAAGGTAGCGCAACACGGCATAACAGCCCAAAAAATTATTACAAAATAAATTATCCTTTCAACTTCAAATAATTTCATTACAAATTTCCAAAAAAAAAACATATGCAATTCTTATTTGATGATTCCGAATTGTTATGTGCAGGTACCTACCTACTCAAAATAGGCATTTCAAAACCGAGCGCCTAGCAACACTCGATACGGAGATCTTTTTTCGTGAATTGAGCAAATTTCTTTCGATACAGACGAACCTGCCGATTTGAACGGATTGAAATAGAACTACAGGCGTGTTCGACAGACATTTGATTTTGTATTGCGTGAACGATCCGTACTTATATTCCGCACCGCTAGATGTCTCTGGATTGAAATCTTTAGTTGGCGGAGAGCTTTGCCCTACCGCCATTTGTAAAATTTCAGAATCCAGTGTTACCAGGTGTGAGAAAATTTACCCAACCTGAATTTATTTGTAAGAAAATTAGGTGTTCTACTGGCCAGATAAATTATGCACCCTCGAGAAAAATGCGAGTTTTGCGAAACGTCAGAAAATATCATTTTTCCGCGCGCTATTGTGTAACATTTTGAATGGTGACCGACATATTTGTCGATTTTAAAAGCTTCCTTAACTTCTATTCTTCGTATTTATTGAAAAACATTTCCGCCATAATGCGACTTTTCGACGATAACTCGTACCGCGTGTCGTACCTTTAAAGTGTCATTTTTTAGCAGAATTGCCTTTAAAATAATATGAGTAAATTTCCAGCAAATTCGTTTTGTATGAGAATAGTGCTTAATTTTTCTCCGACTTTTTCGAAATGCGAACCTGTCGGCGGGAAATATAACCGGGCCGATTTCTTCGTCGATGAGAGATTCAGTCGGAGGTTCCAGTTATCGCCGCTGATTTTGCATCAGTTTTTACCGTTAATTTTTCGCGTTTCGGTTTCGTGAGTTTTTTTTAGCTTCCTGTCTAGCGATTGTGGTCTCTGCGGTCGGTCAAACTCGAAGAGCGGAGAGGTCATTTTGGCGTGGGAGGCCCTGGACTGAATCGCATTTCAAGCGAAAGCGATCCTTAGGGTGGGCGAACTTAAGGGGCGGCAAGGTCGTTTTTTGACTGTATGACCCATGTGAGTTTTTCGAAAAACTGTGTATTATCAAGCGAAAGCGATCCTTAGGGTGGGCGAACTTAAGGGGCGGCAAGGTCGTTTTTTGACTGTATGACCCATGTGAGTTTTTCGAAAAACTGTGTATTAATATATAAATTATCTGGTAAACAGAACACAATCGCAAAAAAGCAAGTCCTTGTTTTTATATGGATATTTGACCAGAAAGCAACATGGTAACGCTTGGTTTTTCGAAATTCGCCCAGCATTCAACAGGTTAAATTCGCCTTTTGCGACGATTTCTGTATCAACACCAGATTGGTATTAAAGTTTGGGGTGTACCATACTTATATAAAACTGTTCTAACAATTAATTTTCTCGCCCTGTGTATAAAACAGTATTCTTTTTACATAAGATTTTTATTTATTTGCTTAAAATTAAAACCAACATACAGTTTTCTCTCTTGGTTGACTGATTTTTTAAATTACTGATATCTAAGACAAGGTTCATAACTAACCTATCATAATTATTTTTAAAAATCTTTATTCATATCATTACTGAAAAATGGATGTATATTTGGAATTCTGTCGGTAAAGTTATTAATATTATGCAGTGTATTTTCAAATGTAAAAACGCAGCTATATAAATACATATTATCGATGACATAGTGCACAAATGTGTTAAGTGCGACGAGAAAATCATCATAAAAATAATATTGATTGCATTTATATAAAATTACACATAACCATTCTAACAATAGAAAAAAGTTATTGATGTTTGCGACACTTTTGTGCGCGCGGTTTCATTGGCTGAGCGTAACTAAGTCCTGTTTTAACTCAACCATTAGGCATTTCATCTGACCGTGTTATGTTCTGGTTTCTAACTTACCAGCCTGATGAAAGTTTGAAAAAATCATTAAGATGGTGACATTTCTTCAGACAAATTGTATAATTCCTTCCTTAAAAAAATGTTACGTAAAATATTAATAATTTATAATTGTGAAGGTAGGTATTTAAGTACATACTTACAATTCTTATAATTTCAGAGGAAATTTTGTTTTTGATTATTTATTAAACAAGAAAAAGTTGGAAACATAATTTTTTGTACACAAGGTCTACTCTGTAGTATGCATCAAACTTTAAGACCTGCCTGAACATGGTTCGATCCATTCTGGTGCAGTTACTGACTTTACAATGAATGTAACTGAATGAGAAATATGCATGACAGAAAGGCGTGGGCGGAATGGGGTGTGCCACTTTTCTGTCATTAAACTTACCTTATGTGACGATTTCTGATCAACCTCATCGGCCGGTCTTAAAGTTTGGCATGTACTATACTAATAAAGATTCTTCTCCTTTATTTTAAATGTATATTATCTATACACTTAACACATTTGTTTGCTACGCCATCGCTATGTAGTTCAGTCTATGAATGGGAGTGAATATGGATTGATTCATCCACATTCTATTAATTAACTTCTCATATTTATTAATTGAAATTTAGATGGATTGTTGCGGCCATTTGGAGAGCGCCTAAATGTTAGTTAATCTCGTGGCTTATTACTTAGAAATTTCGCTGATTTGTTTTGTCGTACAGCAAACTTGGTTCAACAGTTAACTGGCATAACTTAGAATGATAATAAATTATTATTATTAATGGCTAAAACTATAGTTAAAGCAAACAGTTCTGTTATAATGGCTTACTTTCACAATGCTCACACGATTTATAGACTTTTATATACTTCTTGCTATTATTATTATTATTATTATTCTGATATTTTTTGTATACGTAATGAGAAATTCCAGTGGATTTTTTGTATACAATTAAATTTAGAGTGTTTTAAACTTCATCACAATTGATTGATGATCAAATTGACAATGGGCGTCACTTTGAATTTTTTACATTTGAACGGTCCCCATTTATTGAACACAGATTCTCGGCCATGTATGTCTCCGACACGTTTTAGCTTTTGATCAAATTATAATCAGCCGTCAAGCATAACAGTGTGACTATTATTGAAGTGAAAACTTCTTTAGCACCGTTGTGAATTGAAACTCGATGAAACGAAAAAGCAACACTAAAAAGAGACAAAAACTTACATATTATCTATAGCAGCGGTTGTCAACCTTTTTGAGCCTGCGTACCCCTTGATCCTTAGTACAAATTTGTTATACCCCGTACCCTCTATCTATCTACACGTGCAATGAAAGACGTGTTTCATTTGTAATTTTTTAATACTCTCATTATTTCATGAATTCAATCAAAAACAATGCAATTTTACACAGTGTAACACTTTTCGGTCATTTTTGACCAGCGATAAAATGGAACAAATTTTGTTCCACTTCTTTTTATTTCGACGAAAAAAAATTCATGTTGTCCACACACAACTTCAAATTAATTCGTTCCACGGTATTGCGTACCCCCAATTTTGCATGCGTACCCCAGGGGGTGCGCGTAGCACAAGTTGAAAACCACTGATCTACAGGATTTAGCCTGCGAGAGAATGAGACAGAATATACGGTCTCCTCTTTGTGCGGTGCTTCATACCCTCCCCACTCTTGTCTATTTTAGTTTCCTGAAGGTTTCACTTCTACTACGTAGGCTGAAAATCAGGGATAAAAAAATTATTTCATGCACTTTTAAAATATGAAATAGATATTTTGTTATATTTCTCTCTGGAATTTTTCATTGATTGTTGAATGCTGATAATTTATTAATTATACGCAGTTTATTTAAGTAAATTCGTATTGACAAGTGCTATGTGAGGATAGGTTTAATATTATAATTGACTATCAAGCAGCTAACTTAACTAAACTTAACTTTTGTATTTTATTATGAGTTGGATTGCATGTTTATGTAATGCTGGCCTTATTGTGTATATTGTATTGCCTCCACACGGCTGGTTTGCCCGGTACCAACTGAAGCCACCACGGCGAAAGGCTCGACCGTCCGACAGTCCTTAAGTAAAGCCAAAGCCCACTGTTCAATCCCTTCCCACGATTTCTTAAAAACGTGGGCAAGTCAGATGTGTGTGGAGGCGGCTTAAGTGTGTTCAAATGAGAGAAAAGTCTTTCCATACAAACTTTATTTTTTCTTATATATTTTGTATGTGGTACAATTTATTTGTAACAAGCAAAATTTCAACCTGTATAATTACTATATAAAGTATCCCCAGGGTGCAGTGCAGTAACGCTAGGATTCTTCGTGATTAGTACAAGTAAAAAAGATTTAACTTGAACTTTTTTATTGGAAAAGTACAACCTCTAGGAGAGGATGTAAAAAAATTTGCAATTTCAGACTTTCACGGGGTTTGTAAAAATTCTCCTATTAATAATATTAACCATTTTTTTATTAATAATATATAATTAATTTTTTTTTTATTTTGATATTGCATGGTATGTATTTTTGGAACAAAGTTTGTTTTTGAAACACTGAATGCAATTTTAAAAAAAAAAGGTAATTTTGTAGGCAAAATACTTGCTATTCTGAGCCCCTTTCTTCTCTCAAAAACTTAGTCAGCCCAGTTTTTTTGTATTAATTCACATGTAACGAAGTTATCAAGCCAATTTTTTAATATAAGCACTAGCACACCCAACAGTCACGAGCTGCCACTGGTCATAGTCCCAATTGGGTATGTCGTAGCCCCAATTGGGTATGTCATAGTCCGAAATGGGTATGTCATAGTCCCAATTGGGTATGTCGTGATCCCATTTGGGTATGTCATAATCCCAATAGGGTATGTCACAGTCCCAATTGGGGCGTCAAATTCCTAATGGCTCCAGGCATTATTTTAAAGAAAGAAACCGCAGAGTTTGTGTGGAAGGCTCGTCTCATATCTCGATGCAATCCAAATATGTAACAATAATAATTGTTTCATATAATAATTTATTTTTAAGCCATTTACTGTAACCGATAACCAAAGACTTTTACCATTTACATGAAATAATGATTTTATCACACCAATATTATTTACTTATGTTTTGTAATGTTGAATTTAATGTTTTAATTTTTAGATCAGAGTTTATATCATTTTAACATAATTTTATATATTTTTTTGTTTTTTAATAATCAATTTATTCTTTTAACTCTGCAATCCCACAAAAACAACAAATTTAAATAATAAAAATTAATTATTAAAAAAAAAAATTATAATCACCATTTTTATTTGTGTTTCGGTTTTACAAAAACAGTATTTTATTTATACACCAATTAAATTATACAAATTTGATGTTATTTTTTATTGTAAACAGGTATTCTTTTAAAATTACATAATAATAAAACTTTTATTTTATAAAAATTATGTAATAAATTTGAGCTATTTTTTTGTTATGATTTGTTTTCTCCCCATGATGAATGGTAACTAAAGATGTTGTATTTTTGGCTTATGAAATTGTGAATAAAATTAATGTATACTGAAAATTATATAAAATAAAGAAGTAAGATATAGTCAGGAAGATTACTTGAGTGTTCAAGTGTGCTGGGAGAGGTATTTTAAAATTGGATATCGTCTTAGTGTAGTTTTGTAAGTCACAGCTGAAAATAGTGAAATGATTTTTTTATTAAATAAAAAGAATGGTATAAAATGTGTGTTTTATTTGTTGAGTATCTATTATCTACTGACCCCCGGGTCTTATTATCTACGTACTGTGTCTTCCTCCCATACAGGTGCTTGTAAGACACGCTGGATGCAATCACCCAGCGCTTGCCGCCTCGTGGATTGTCCCCAACCTGACCCATTGTCTTGTCTATATTTTGTCATACTAACACGTATTGTATCTTGTATTTCCCGCTAAGCACTTGCATACTGCTTACTAACAACGTATGCAGGGACATTGGAGGTCTAAATTCGTTATAAACTAAATGTAGCTTTGTTCTTTCAAAAAAATTAGAGTCCTTGCGAGAGCCTTGAAGGAGTAACCATCTGTTACTTATACCAGGGCAGGTGAGTGGTGGATAATCTCCAAAGATATCCCTTACTCCCTACTAGATACTTTCATTTTGGGAGGCCAGTGTGGGCGCTGCCGCTCCAGGAACCATTTATTGGATAACCAACACCTCTGTCAGAAGTCACCCCAAGTGGTTCGCTACATTTGGTTTAGCGGGGGTGCCCGGGTTCATGGGATGATGTTTTGAGAAGATCTTGGCGGCGGATGCTTTTCTACTGAATGGTGGTACGGATCGAGAGAGGGAGGCCGTTTGATCTCTACGTAAATTTATTTTCTTCTAACTCAGCCGGACTCTTGACCCATCGCCTTGCATCGAAGTGGGAGGGATTGATTCATACATTCGTCAATTCTGAACACATTGACTCCCAGATGACCCACCCCTCATATTTTTTTCTTTCCCAGAACTCCCTCTCTTTAAAGACCCTCCACCTAGCATCTCCAAAGGTGACATATGCCTTGAGAGAAATTATTTTCCTCATAGCTTCCTGTATGAAGGTAATGTAAAAAAAATTACATTAATTTGTAGAAAAACACAGTTTTTTAAAAATAATTTATTTGGTTTTACAATCCACTTTAAAATTAATTCTACACCAAAGAATGAAGAATACAAATATAATATTTTCACAATGGATTTCAAGTTGTATATTTTATGTACAAGGTAGAAATATTGTGAAAAAATCTCATTTCACACGTGTTTTAAAAATTTATAAGTAGTTAGTTCATTCATTATCTTGTGGAAAGCGCTTGAGATCAAAGATCAAAAATCACAATCATAAGTGTTAACATAGTCACTTTAATGCTCTGAGATATTCTTTTCTGATATATCATTGTCGAACCATTTAAAATATCCAATGAGAAAATTAGGGAAGAAATGTAAATAGAGTGAGTGTGATATTGGTAGCAAAATCAACCAAAGTTCGATAAATATGGAAATTTTAACTTCGAAAGGAATGTCTCCCAACAAAAAGCAGATTTTTCCTATAAAAATTTCACCTTTTCGGTGCTCTTCATAAAAATGGCGCTACGCAAATCATCAAAATGTATATTATCTGAAGTTTTTAACAGCTCAACAACGATAGTATCGTAAATTCATTAATGATATAATGCAATAATTATTCTCTTACCACTCAAAAATAACAATAAAAATGTACAGGGTATTTAGGGACATATTTGGCTTACTTTAGCCAGTGAATCCTGACTTTTTGAAGTAAAAAAATGTACTTAAAGCCTCGATTACATGGAGCGAGTTTACAAGCTACTAGCCGGCGAATTCAATCTGCTAGTAAACTCGCTCAGTAAATCATATTAATTGTCAGATTTTACACTGAATAGTTTACTAGCAGATAGTGAATTCGCCGGCTAGTAGCTTGTAAACTCGCTCAATGTAATCGAGGCTTTTATGAAGTTCTGATCTTCGGTGACCAAATAAATCTTTATAAGCCTTTTTTTACTTCAAAAACAAACAAAAATGTCTTCCACATATTGCCACTGGTCAATCAGCTAAGTAACCGTCCTATCCCTCACCCCGCCCCCACCTGTCTAATATCTATTGATTTTTAATGCTTTTAGTTGAAAAAAAAAACTTTAAAAAGGTTACCGGAGACCAAAATTTAATTTGTATTTTTTACAAATTATAATGATAGTAATCACTGGTTGAATAAGTCAACTACGTACCTTAACACCCTGTACAGCAAATCTTCTAATAATATTGCTCCAAAATTATTATAAAATATCTATATTGATCTGAAAACTAAGTGTAAAAATCAAAAATACATTTTTAAACGCATTCACCAAAATAAAGTTCCTGCCATCCCGCATACATCATCAATATTATAAAAAGCGTAAGGACGGGTTGTTTTACAGAAATTCAAATTTATCATTGTCATCAAGTGGCCATTCAGCGCCATCACATTGATTTTTTAACAGTTTGAAACGTCCCTATTAAATGCCGATTCTAATTCCGGATGGAGCTTTTGAACAAATTGTGATCAGCAGAAGATTAACAACTAACATGTTGTTTTAAGCTTGTCAGATTATTACAATTCGATAGAAAGCTAAAACGCAACTAAAATCAGCATTTAGTGAGGACCTTTCAAAAGTAAAAAAAAAAACAAAATAGCGCTGAATGGCCATTTGATGACAATGTTACATTTGAATTTCTGTGAAACAACTGGCTCTAAGGTGGGTTGTTTCGAAAAAATTTAATAATTCTTCAAATTTTTCACGTTAATTTTCACGTCCTGGCCTATAATGATATCACAACAGAACTTGAATAGAAATTACACAAAATGCGAATATTTGGAGCAGGTGGATGAGTTTGTGTATTTGGGAAGTATGTTTACGAGAGATGGGAAGACTGATAGAGATATCGAAAGAAGGGTAAATGCCGGTAACTCCATTAATGGAGGACTGAACGCCGTTGGCAGCAACAAAAAATTGTCAAAAGAAGCGAAGCTAGCCGTCCATAATGGAGTGCTGGTACCTACCCTGATGTATGGCAGTGAGGCATGGAACTGGCAGAGAAAGGATGAAAGTAGACTGAATGCTGTAGAAATGAGATCCCTGAGACATATGTGTGGTAAAACCATGTATGACCGTGTGAGGAATGTGGAGATCCGCAAAGAATGCAAGGCTGATGTAAGCGTAATGAATAAGATTAAGAAAGGGACGCTCAGATGGTTTGGGCATGTAGAGCGAATGAATGAGGAAAGGAGTGTAAGGAGAATATATGACGCAAATGTGAATGGTAGACGAAGTCGGGGACGCCCGAGGAAGACATGGCACGACCGAGTGAATCAGATACTTGAGTCGGGCGATGTCAAGAGTCAGAATAACAGAAGAGCATGTATGAGACGATGTATGAATGTGAACGAAGCAAGGAGTGTGTGCCAAGATCGAGTTGTTTGGCGGTCCGTCCTCTCTGCCTACCCCTGCAGGAAACGGCGTGATGGTTAGTTAGTTACTTAGTTAGTTGTGTAAATTTACTTAAAAAAATTGTTAAATTTTATTGAAACAATCCATACTAAGTGTTGAGCGCCATCAGAAGATTTATGCACTCAAATGTGCTTCTATAAACTTCAGTATTAAAAAGAGAAACAAAATCAGGCAAGTTAATTTGATATACGCGTCCAATGAATATTCTAGAAAATAGAATATTGTTGCATGTTCTGTGGCTTAAAATTATAACTTTTCTTCTACTGTAATATATTATAACATAGTATATTATCCTGAACTTACTCCTAACCGCTTCCCAGGCTATCAAGCAATACACGTGAAAAAAATGACACTATTTCGGGCTATCATGCAGACGCACTTGATATCCGCTTTAAGTGTTGGCTACACGGCAGCAACTTGCCTGTGCGGTATAGTTCGCGCAAAAAATAAAGAACTCTGTGTGGTGGCCACTCGCAGTGGTGACCAAGTAAGTTTGCACAAACCTCAATACGGTAGAAGTCGTCTTCATAAAAACATGTAGGAACTACGATGTAAATAATGAGTTTTCAATACTTAAATCTATGGCAACACCGGCGCATGAGTTCAAAACGTTCACGCCGCTGAGCGAAAATCTGTTGCACTCATTGCGTGCCAGCCATCAGCTTTAATTGGTTCGTAAAATCATAGTTCCTACATTTTAATTCCGTGTTACAAACTTCTGATAATAGCGCCGCGTGTGTGATAAAAATGTTACAATCAATCTTTCATTTTATATTAGAATCATAAAATCCCACTGCTGCCATCTACACAATAGCCACACCAATAGCTGTTACATTAATATTTCAGAATCTGTGCAAACCGAATGTGTACCCACAAAACTGTTGGTAAATCAACGATTATGCAGGCCGCGCTTTTCGGTTTGCAGTCTAGCTGTCCATCCACACAGACTTCCCGACACAAACATGTTAGCGCGGTAAAGCGCCATTGTACCCAGTGCTTAAGGTTTACATTTAAAAAAAAAGATTATTGCAAAATAAATTGCCCGGGAAGCAGTTATTACATTATAACCACAACACGTTATTAGGGTTAGCCCCAATCATAGATAATAGAGAAAAATAAGGGAGATACAGCAGGTCGTCAGCAGCAATCAAACTGCACGTTATCAAATCGGCTGTGCAAAAATAATGCATTTGGTGTGTAGGTAGAAATAAAGGCAGGACACCGCTGTTCATAAATGTGAATTACTTATGGGTAAATTTTTGTGCATGCAGTTTCATACTAATAATGATTCCACGGCCCATCTCCCTTGTTTCAATTATCTATGGCAGCGACAATCTTAAATCAAATTTATTATTGTTCGAAATTAGTTGGATAAAAATAATTAGTCAGTGCATATCTTAATCTATATAAAAGGTTGATAAGGAGGTATATATAAAAAAAAAACTAGATAGATTCTTTAAAA
Organism: Glyphotaelius pellucidus; assembly: GCA_936435175.1. NCBI lineage: Eukaryota > Metazoa > Arthropoda > Insecta > Trichoptera > Limnephilidae > Glyphotaelius > Glyphotaelius pellucidus. Next base: position 17,162,658 of record OW386559.1, on the reverse strand, counting down.
TAACTATATGTTTATGTAAATAAATAAGCACACTTAATACAACATCCATTATTTTGTAAATATTTTAAAGACAATAAGAAAAACATGGGTTTTTGAAAGGACGTTTTTACTGAGGCAGGATAGAAAATTTTTCAAATCAATGAAGAAAAGGTAAAACTGAGCAATTGAAGCATTATAAAAAAAACTACAAGATTTTCCTATTAGCCAATTATATCTTTGTACAATTTTTTTCAGAACTAAAAAGAATGACAAACTGAAAAACAGGCTGATGATACATGGTAAGAAATATTTTAAGTTCCGCTTTTTCCAGTGTGATTATTTCAATTACTGTTGAGAAATGACACTAAGAGTTGCAGATACTCAGTTGTGAGATCACCATTCAGATTCGAAATGTAGCTTGAAATGGCTTCACAGCCAGGTATTTCCCAACCTTCCTTTTTTACATTTTCTTCCCCTCTTCATTTCCCACAACTGCATAACATACCCAAATTGAGAATGTCATAGTCTCACTGATATAATCATGAAATAGTTCACAGAATAGAACTGAAAGGTGATTTTGTATCTTTTGCGAAAGCCTAATGCGCATTAAATGGGCCATATACGAAACATTTTGATAGTTTTCTTAATTGGGGTATTCTATTATATATTCAACACTGACAAGCTAAATACTGTGCTTGTGTTAAGACAACAACTCTTAAAAGTAGTTAGACTAATGCCAGAGATGAAGGAAGGTAGGAACGTGGAAGGAGGGTTCGCTGGAGGGGAATGAGAGTGGGGGAAGTCGGGGAAGGTGTAAGGAGAATGTGGGAGAAGATGATAATGTGGAAAGGAGGGGTTCATAGGACCTGGGGTCGCGGGAGAGTGGGGAGACATGGAAGGTAGAAGGGGAATGCGGGAGGGGATAGGGACGTGGAAGGGGAACGGGGGCCGGAAGGTGGACACTTGGGAAAGGACACTGAGGGAAGGGCAGAGGGAGGGATTGCAAAGGAGACGTAGAAACGGTAGGGGAAAGCAAGGGTAAATTTGAAAAATCCTCGCTTCTCATACAGACAGCTGTTAAGTGGCCTTCTCACGCATCTCACATCCACAAATCTTCTGGTACGTGCCTGACGAAAAATAAAAAATATTGTGTGTATCCCAAAGGTGTACCCCAAACAGAATTAAAACACAAACACTTTCTTTACGCATGCTGGGTACTCGCCAGTAACTAATAAATACCTCTTTCCATGCTAACCTTTCCATTGACACCGTTGTCTCTGTCTATTATTTATAATTAGTTTTAAGTAAACCCTGAGGGAGTGAGCGTTCCTCATGAAACATGTCGGTTTTTTATAAACATTTAATGTGGTAAAAACTAAGTTTTCCATTAATTTTGTATTGTAATAAATAGTAATTTGTGTTTTAAAGTAGGCGATTAATCCACACTAACTGACATCAACCCACAACAGGCGTAGACAAGCCATTGAAAGCCATAGAAAATACAGAAATTTCAAAAACTTAAAAATCAACAGATTTTGCATTTTTGTCGTAATTGTCTCGTAACGACTTAACACAAAAGAAACAGAATCACCCTTCACACGGTAACCCGCCATTACAGACCTTTTTGCATGTTATATTAACTGGATTGAAAATCTGACTTGTTTATTAATTACTTATGCTTTTGTTATAGTTTAAGCTCATAATATATTTAATTCAACTCTCTTCAAATAAGAAAAGAGCATATCGTCGCAGGAAAGCAATACTGCTGTAGCCGCCACTACCTACGAAAATACTTTTTACACACCATTTTGCAGAGGTTTTTTTTCTGGGTCTGGGTCCTCCGACTCTACAACGATAAATAAGAACTGTATGACGTTGAAAAAACTAGCCGTTTTGTCAATAATACATTTTTAAACTGATGTACACACCTCAAAATCAACAATTGAACAATTTATTTTTGGCTGTTATAGCAATATTTCTTTCTTGCGAAGATATTATTGTATTATTAATTTGTAAATGGACTCTGTGATGAAATAGTATGTATAATTTTTTATTACATTTACAATTTTAAATTACTTACAATCATAATATAAGTGATATAGACAATATTATATTATTTATTAAATTATCACACTCAGAAGAATAATTAAACAATACTTCTTATAAATAGCACATTATAACCTAAACATTAGTTCCTTGCACAAATTTCATTGACCACAGACTTAAATGATAATACAAAAGAATGCATGCATGTAAATAAGACAGTTATTGAAAAGCTCAAAGTATGTACAGAATATTCTCGACTTACAGGTATAGAATATGGATAAATTAATAATGTATAGGTAATATAAAATGTAATATATTGTGTAGTACATTTGCGGCACTTTCCCGAGTAGTAGTTTTTCTTAATGAAAGACTACCATCCAGAATTAAAATTTGCTTTAAATGGCTTTAGCCGTATTTGATTCCCGTTATTTTAATAGCCAGGTACTTCCCAACCTTCTTCCCCATCTCCTTCCGTAGATTGAGAGTGCTGAATTTCAAGGTTCCATGCCAACTGAGAATAAAATCAACTCAACACCTCCTTGAAAAGTCATGAAAAGCTATGAAAAAAATAATTTTAAATTAGCCGATAACCCAAGCCTAACGTAACCTATTTAACCAATTTTTAATATATATTTTTTTTTCTCTCTAAATGACTTATCTGAGATGGTTCTGAGTTGGTTTCATTCCGAGTTGTCCGGTCACCGAATTTCAATATACAATCACAGTCTGAAATCTTTACACTTGACTAAAGATCTGAAAATTTTGCATTTTCGAAAATGTGAAATTCGTCATTTAGGTGAATTTTTTCATTTTCATTAATTTAGGCAGTATGTCTCTCTAACAGTCGAAAATACTAATTTTTAAATACATATGATTTCCCATTTTGTTTTCTTGAATGAATGAATGCAAATCTTTGAAGTGAAAACTAACCCTTTTCCCAACATCTGATCGAGCTGAAACTCGGCAGATAGACTCTTTGTCGGTGACAATGCATTCTATCAATTTTTAGTGGCACTCGTGCACACACGCACACACAGACGCTTTTCTCTAAAATAGGATGAAACATAGAGAAATGCAAATCTTGGAAGTGGAAATTAACCCACTTCCCGACATCCGATCGAGCCAAAACTCGGCAGATAGACTCGTTGTCGACGACAATGCATTCTATCAACTTTTGGCAGCACTCGTGCACACACACACGCAACCAGGCGCATTTCTCTGAAATTGGATGAAATGATGGTGCATTGTGCTGTTCGATGTGTAGGACCGTGGTGGAAAGTCGAAACTGTTTCACTATATAATAAAAATATATACGTTAAAGAGAAAAAAAAACTTTGTTTTGATGTAATAAAGCATATAAACCTCGTAATATTTAATCATTGACGAAGATAATATCAACAACTCTCAATGAAAACATAAAAAAGACCGGCACAAAAAATAAAAAGGTTACGTTTGCAAATAGAGAATTAACAACTGTTTTAGACTAGAGACCCTGGGTTTGAGTCCCAGTTGCGACTGATACCTTATTATTTTCTGTGTCAGTCTGTTTCATGTTCTCATTGAGAGTTGTTGATATTGTCTTCGTCAAGCAAATACCCTTTCACCAACTTTCAACCAACAAAAAACACCAGGAAAGAAAAACTGTTTTTTAAGAATACCAAATACTTTTTTTATTGACTTGTAAACCCTTTGAACTCTATAGGAGAAGGTGTAGGTGAAGAAGTGCCGTAAACTGACACCAGAACGATGAGCAAACTTAATAGATAATAGTCATTACTAAGGTTTTCAAACGTTTGACATTGTGACAATTGTACGATTAACGTCATCTTTTAATACATAATGGTTTCCCTTTTATATGCCGATTTTAGGCCTGTTTCAGCTTTTAAACTAATTGTAAACAGCTAACAAGAATAACGGTCATATTGCTCTACTCGTCAGTTGATCACAATTTGTTCAAAAGCTAAAACGGGTCTAGAATCGGTGTTTGACAAGGACCTTTCAATTGTAAAAAAAATACAAAATGGATGGAAAATACTAGTCGCAGAATCGTGATGATGTCACACAAGATGAAAGTTTGTTTGAAAACTTAAGTTAAAAAAATTGTAATACAATCGCACATACCATAGATAAGTGTCATAAGTCAAAAAAGTTAAATTTACAGAAGAGTGAAAACAAATGAATGAATGATGAATAAGCGAACACGTCGAAAAGAGATACTAGCGACATCTTGCGGAGATGGAGTGATCTAATTTAAATACGGTTTTCGTGGGGCGATAATCATAATCAGTTTAATTTTCAGAGATGAAACGTAAAATAGAAATTTTTGACTTACGACAATTTTCTACGAGATATATATTAAAAAATCAACAGATGTCTCTCTACGATTGTTTTAACAGAATTCTACTTTATCACAATTTAAACCACTTGAGCGTTGGAAATTTCTAGGTGTTCGATTTAATTGAAAGCATACTTCCAAATATGAATTTATATGAAAACATATAAACTGCTTATAATGAATCTACTCAGATTTCACCGTTGGTTCAAGTTGGAAAAATTGCATTTCGAACAATTGCAATTCGGTCAATTTACCTAGACACACTTGGATGGGAGTCATGATAGGAGTGATTAAGACTTGGGGGATGGAATATCTTGTTTGTGAGGATGAAGAGTTGAGAGTTCAAAGGGATTAGAGTTGAATAATGATACCTGGGGAATTACCGTAGTAAATAGGGAATTAGTAGTAGATGAAGGGAATACAGTTAAAGCAGAGACTGTTCCAACATAATTTTTTCAAATCCTAGCGGGGCGGGGTAGTGGAAGTTCTCCAGTATTAAATCCAAGATGGCGCCATCGTCCACTGAAATAAGACATGTTTTATTACAATAATATTATAATTATTCATATTCAAAATATTCATCAATGTGGTGCTTCGTCGTTCTGACATTGTTGTTCACCAACTTACATGCACAAATTTTGAGAAATCTAAATTTGAATGTTAGGGAAATAATCGTATTTGAATGCTTTTAATTTTTTTATATTTATGAGGGTAAATAAAACTTTGAAATTTGTTACATAAACTCAATGCTGAAGTCACACGACTTTATACTTTCAATGCGGTTTTTGGACGTGGCCTATACAGATTATGGTGACCGGACAACTCGGAATGAAACCAACTCAGAACCATCTCAGATAAGTCATTTTGAGTGATAAAAAAATATATATTAAAAATTGGTTAAAAAGGTTACGTTAGGTTAGAGCTATCGGCTAATTTAATGACTTTTCAAGGAGGTGTTGAGTTGATTTTATTTTCAGTTGGCATGGAAGCACAGATTATATGTTGAAGTGTCACAGGGAAGCTATAATCTTCCTCTCCCCTCCCCCTTAGCATATGCTGGAGTGGGAGTGGAAGAGCATAGAATAGCTTCCTAATTCATCCGACTCCCTAGCAAAACGGTGACTGGACAGCTCAGAATGAAACCACCACAGAAAAGTCATTAAAAGTGATAAAAAATAAATATAAAAAAATTGGTTAAATAGGTTATAGGGTTATGGGCTATTTTTAAATTATTTTTTTCATAGCTTTTAATGACTTCAAAGAGGCGTTGAGTTGACTTTATTCACAGTTGGCATGGAACCTAGCAGATCACCGCATATCATCTAGGCCACACCCACACGTATAATATATTATCTGTCTCGTGTGACACACGTGTCTGTATGGCATTGTATGGCGAGCAATATGGTAATGTAGGCCAAGCCCAAATAAAGCTTTTGAGAGTAAAGCATGGAGTGCCACTGCCGTAATACCGTATTTTAAAGTTTACGTAACATATTTTAGGTTAAATATTATCAACTCACCATAAAGAGCCGGAAAAACCGTGCCTTTCACGTTGGAGATAGGAATCTCCATATTCCGTCCATTCAAAAAGAAATTGATTTGAATGTGGTCGTAGGCCACCCCGACCGTATCGCCTTCCACGGGGGTGACGTGGGCCCCTGTGGCGGCCGTGGCCACGTGGCCACTGGGTGAGGGGGGACAGTTGTTGAGCAGGTCAGCCGTGGCCAGGCCAGGGGTATTGGAGGGCGAGGGCGGCCGATCCACCGTCAGTCGATACAGCTCCTGGTTGTTGTGGCGGATTGTCCCATCGCTGTTCAGGCACCACGATTCTTTGTCCATGCCGCCTGGACAAAATAAATTACGAATTTAGAAGACATTGCCTAATTTACCAACACTACTGTATTTACACGAGGGATATGTACCGCAGAATACAGTACAGTACCTAAATAATGTATTAAACGGGAGATGAGATCTATTGTACAAAAATCACCACATGGTGTTGATCCACTATTGTTCGGTAGTGTGTGCCTGAGGTGGGTAAAATCTAGAATTCTAATAAGAATGGAAATTACCATTACATTTTGCATACTGTTTTATTTCAAAATCGTGTAAAAACAGAATTAACTGAATAATGTGTCTAATTTACGAAAACGGTGTTTTTTACTTAACACTCCAGTAGTCGCGCGTTCTACCATTTTAGAACGTACATGCATTTCGTAGAATTTGAACGCGAATTGAAGGTCACTCACGCACACATTTACAGTATTCCTCTACAACTAGATAATAAACATAACTAGGGTCCTTGCGGCGACCGACGCGATTACATGCCGCAGAAATTACGCGCTGAAAGTGAATTTCTACAATAGTAGAGCGCGCGAGCACTCGCGTGACATTTTTCTCCCCTAGGAAAAGTCCACTAGGAAACAGGGTTACACATGTAATAAATGAATTTGTCCAGACCATCAGGTTCTTCTATATCCAGACTGCACTAAAAATCATGAAATGGAGGCGGAGGACATGAGTGAATAAAAAAAATGAAAACTAGAAGATAAAGGACCAAAAATTTTCAAATACGTCTGATTTTAAGTTCAAGAAGTCTGATTTTAAATTTTGATTTTAAGATTCAATTTATAATAAAGCCTTTATAAAGATGGCAATCTTTTTTTCCGTTTATAAAAACTTTCTTTTAAAAACCCTTAGATTAAAAGTGTTCTACATATGTAGAGCGCGCGAGCACTAACGTCAGAAATAGAGGTGCGCCTAATGGAGTGTTAAGCATGTCTTAAATCGTTTAATTAATTTAGGAAATGATTTAACCAAATATATGATTACATCATAAAGTTCTTCTACAGATATATCTGTGGCCAGCAAAAAAATGCATATGTAATGACAATGATGTTGCATTCTTTACTGTCTAAGGTCGTGGTCACAGTTTTTTTTTTTTTTTACATGAGCTCCACACAGGAGGCCCTGAGAAAAATAATTTCCCTCAGGGCCTATGTCATCTTTGAGGATGCTATGTGGAGGGTTTTCTTGAGGAAAGGAAGGGGAAGGAGAGTTCTGGGAAGGAAAAGGGATTAAGGGGTGGGTAGGAATCTGGGGTTCAGTATGTCCTGGTCATCCGCCTAGACAAACCTCCCCCCATGAACCCGGGCACCCCTGCTAAATCACCAAACGTAGCGAACCACTTGGGGTGACCTATGGCAGAGTTGTTGGTTATCCAATAAAGGTTCCCGGGGCGGCGGTACCCATTCCCACCACCCAGTGTATGCATTCTTCACAAATTTGTTTTTTAACTCAAAAGTATTATTTAACATATATTTAATTGCAGTATTATTTGCAATATAAATAAATTGGGCGTCATATTTTGACAAATTTTTTATTGGAGTTTACATCTTTTTGAAATCTGGCACGTGACATATCATTTTATACAATAGTTGTACGTGGAAATGGCATTTTGACAAAACGGGGTACATAGGGTGAAAAAGCACGTACCCGAAGGATTTTAACCAGAGATTGATGAGCATATTTAGGGAAAAGAATGTATATGTCATTTTATTGGCCGATGATATTTTTTTTTCTAATTAAAGACAACAAAAAAATTAATTTTATTACACATCGCTGAGTACACTATTACGTGTCTGTTACTATGCTGCTAGAACGAGCCAGAGTGCGTATCACGTGACCCGTTACGATGTACCCAACCTCCCCAGAAAAATATTTTTTTGTTGTTTTTAATTGAAAAAAAAATATTATCAGTTGACAAAATGACATTTACGTGTTTGACCACTGGAGCGACAGCGCAATTTAAAAATTTTTTCTCCGATTGCTTGAGATTTTTTCGGAAATCATTTTGAATATTTTCCGCCCAGATTAAAAAAAATCATACCTCCAAATTTTAATATGGAGACACACAAATTGATTATAGTTCTATATAGCTAATGAATTTACCTATCTTTTTGCGATTATTACTTATTCGTAGGATTTATAAAAAAAATATTATAAACAATTACTTACAAATAAGGGAAAATTTACCAAAATCGGCAGCAAAGCAATTCAAGGTATTTTGAATAGTGGCAAAAATTGTGGCGAAATGTGGCAAAAAGCGCTCCAGTGGTTAACTTCAAATATACCCAAGAATCGCTGGTTAAAATGCATTGGATTTGTGCTCTAACACCCTGTATTTTGCAATTTTATGATAAGTATTATTGAACATTTTGGGTAAATGAAGTATTTTCACAACTTATAAAAAAAAAGCTTCAGTTCACTAACAAATGCTTGCTTTGAATCAACCAAGACACTGCTGTGTCCTTATTTTTCCCTTAATTCATTCCCGAATTACATCAGTATTATATGGTATCATGCTATACTCATAGTATACTAAACCTTAAAATGACACATCAAGATTGCCAATCTGTTCTAGATCATTCGCAACCCATCCGTCAGAGTTTAGCATCTAATTACAATGTTCAATTATGAAATCATATATTATAATCTAATAAAAGGCAAACTGTTTCACTAGTGGCCAGTAAGGCTGGTGATCTAATGTTTAGGCCGGGCACTGTCTGCATTAGGGTCGAGGCCATTTACATACAAACCCAGTGCAACATTCGAAGAATCTACAAATTAGACTTTATTTCTCGGTATTGGTTTATCGTGTGAGTCACATTTGACGGCAAATCGCACTCCCACAACTGCACCAAGGTCAAGAATGGGGTGGTTTTAAGATAACTGCAATCTGGCAAATAATAGCAGCAAAATATGGAGGACTTCGCAAGACTCTAAATTGCAATACCAAGGAGATTTTTAAAAAAAAATTATTTGTTGCTAGGCAATCCCGATGAGTAACAAAACTCATTTTAGGACAGGAGGAACTTACAGTACATAAATGAAAGGTAGTAGGTATAATTTCACATAAGTATTTTGAAATCAAATGTAAAAATGTGTAACTGGTCCAAGTGCATGTTTTTCAGATTGTGTGAACATGACGGTAAGAAATAAGTGGGACTTTCCGGATATGATTCTACACTATATACGAGTGCGTATCGATACTATTGTAATGATAATCCGGGGTTGGAAGTTCCAATTTGCTATATTGTAATTTAATCGTCGAAACATACAAACTTTGAAGATTTGTTAAAGAGATGATTCCATGGAAAATTTTTATTTATTTTTGAAATGTGTCAATATTATATTATCAAAAAAATTATTTATTAGCAAACTGCAAACTTTCTTTCCGTGATCACATTAATAACATCGTAAACAAATCACTTAAACTACTCGGCTTCATTCATAGAATTATCGCTGACTTCAAACATATAAGTGCAAACATATAAATAAATACCAAACGTCAGTTCAAACATATAAATAGATACCAAACGTCAATCAATAGATACCAAACGTCAATACGTCAATACGAACTCTCATCAACAGAGATAAAAAAAGTAAAATAAATCTAATTAGAAGCCATAGTGGAATAGTAAAGAGTGCAGAAAATATCTAACAAACTACCACGCGTGACTACGTGTATTTTTTGTATAAATAAAAAGTGATTCGTTACCCAAATTCATAATCTCATACTTGATAATCTCACTAAGTGAATACAGTGACTAATAAAAAGTAACTATTAACAAATCACTATAATTACTGTGGCTGTGTAAATCTAAAAACACATACAAAATTTAAACAAATCCCAAAAATCAGTGATTCTAGACTTATTGTGCTAAAAACCAATTAAATAAGTGAAAAAATACATACATTCCAGTGACATTGAGATCGATACAACATAATTCATAATCACATATTCACATCAACAGAACACAACAGTTTATATTGTGAATAAAAGGCAGTATCGATACCTAGCGAAATAGCCCAGTGGTCATCGTATTTGACTGTGGCTCTGCCGACCTCAGTTCAAAACCGAGTGAATCCGAACAATTTTGTTATTTTCTTCTTTTATTATTATAATAGGAATTTAATCCTTTTATTAATATAATTTGAAATAACAATAACACCATCTTTCTACAAAACTTATCACTAAAATAATTCAAAATGAGCAGACAAAGGAAACCAGCGACATCTTGCGACGCAGATGAAAATGACATACCTTCAAACAAGACTGCTCCCAAACAAAGGATCAAGGACACCCCACAGAATACGAATACAAGTGACGTACCTAATTCTAATGAAGAAAGCAACTCCCTCTATGAGCGCCTTACGAAACACTTCGATGCAAAAATTACGGAAATAAAAATAATGTTTACAGATGAAATCAATGAACTAAAGAGAAGCAGTGAATTCATATGCAACCAATACGAAGATCTGCTCACAAGATTTAAAAAAATGGAGGACCTTCACAAAGAGACCAAATACCTACGCGAGGAAAACGAAAATAAAAACATCAGAATCTCTTCTCTAGAATGTCGTCTGGCAGAATTGGAGCAGGAAAAACTTTTTGACAGCATAGAGATGGCGGGAGTAAAGCTGCAGCCGGGAGAACCACCTGTGGAAGCGGTAATTCGGGTCGCCAGCTCCCTGGGAATGCCCCTGCTACAGCAGGATCTGCGAATGGTGACCTCAACACAGGACCGGAGACACAATACCCCGGACAAACTCCGTGCTACTTTCCACAGCCTGAAAACTAGGGATTCCTTTTTAACACTAAAAAACGCGGCCAAAACATTGATTTCAAACTCCCCCATATTCATAAGTGAAGTCCTAACACCGTACTATAGAGAATTACTTTGGAAAACGAAGCAAACAGCAAAAGACAAAAACTTCCAATTCGTATGGTTTAAATCCGGAAAACTGCTAGCCCGGAAAGGGCCGGGGGAAAAAATTATACAAATAAAACACGAAAATGACTTAAAAAAATTATGTAACTAATGAAGGCCACTCAGACCTCGAAACAAAACTATCCGGCTTTATACAACATCATGGCTGATCTACTCTCAATGAACTTAAATAGCTCTCACCATCATCATATAACCAATGACCCAAAACTATGCGATGATATTTTTAACAATCCAGATTCTCTGACACTGATTAACCAAAATATAAGATCACTTAATCGTAACTATGACGAACTTGACATACTCTTACACAACTTTAATACAAACTTCAAAATTATAATCCTAACGGAATGTTGGATATCAACCGCTTTTACAAAAAAACATAAATTAAATTATACTGAGTATCACACACTAAAAAACAAAAATCAAAATGATGGGATTGTTGTATACATACATGATAGTCTTAACGCCTCTGTTTCAGAAATCGACTTGATAAATACTAATTGTCTACAAATAATCATCGACTCAGATACGTGTGTTCTCGCCCTATACAGATCACCATCCACACATAACGTTACACCATTTATAATAGCTTTAGATACTCACCTAAAAAAACTCACTTCATACAAAAACATCATTATAGCTGGTGATCTAAACATAAATATACTTCCTAATGGCCACCCTCAAAATATCGATTACCAACTGATGCTTCTGGAACACGGCATTATTAGCATCATTAACACTCCTACCAGAGTAAGCAAAGACTCAGAATCATGTATAGATCACTTTATGGTAAAATCAAAAAGTCCAATATGTAGTGCAGTATACGAATCCACAATCACAGATCACTACACAATTATGATAGGCCTAACTTTGCTAACTAGAAACTCAACTCTCCAAAACAATACCACAAAAAAAATAATTGATTACGTTAACCTAAAACAATGTTTAGAAATAAAAACGTGGGAACATCTTAGAAATTATAACTCGGCAGAAGAGGCCTGGAATTTCTTTTTAACTTACCTACAAACTCTCATTACCCAAAATACCAAAACGGTATACATACCTATTCCACACCGTAAAGTAAGACTTAAAAAATGGATTACCCAAAGCATCATAAATAGCATTAAAAAAAGGGACAAATTACACAAACAAGTCAAACTGAACCCATATAATACCTCGCTATATTTCTTCTACAAAAGGTACAGAAACATCTGTTCTTTAACAATACGTAAAGCCAAAGAATTATACTATAGAAACAAACTGATAACATCAAACTATGACCCTAAAAGCGTATGGTCAATACTGAGGGAAAGTTCGCATTCACAGAAGAAAAAAGACGATACCATAAAAAATCTACTCATTGATGATAAAGAACTCCACTTTCATGACAACCCTACACGTATCCTTAATTACATCAACAAACACTACACAAATATTGGAGCTAGCCTAGCTGAAAATATCAAAATTACCCAGCCTCCCCAAGATATTCAGGAACCTCAAAACAATACATCTAACATAAGCAATGAAAATTTTAACAGACACTTCAAATTACAAAATATTACAGAAGAAGATACCAATAAAATAATTCATTCACTAAAGATTAACAATACTGCGGGTCCTGATGGTATAGACTCTAAAACTATCTTAACATTAAGCCAACAACTACTTATACCACTCACATATTTAATTAATCGTAGTCTAAAAGAAGGAATTTTTCCTAGCTTACTAAAAAAAGGCCTTATTATTCCAATTTTCAAATCAGGACAAAAAAATAATGTAAACAACTACAGACCCATTACGCTACTAAATACCATTTCGAAAATCCTGGAAAAAACTATTAAAAAACAGCTCCAACACTATTTAGAAGCAAAACAAATACTCTCGGTAAACCAACATGGCTTCAGGAAAAACAGGAGCACAGAACATGCAATAGCTACCGTAACGTACTTCATTACACATAATCTAGACGCTAAAAAAAAGTTATCTCTATTTATTTAGATCTATGTAAAGCTTTCGACACAATTTCACATAAAAAACTTTTCAAGAAGTTAAAAAACATTGGCATTAATGGAGTAGAATTCAATTTAATTAAAAGCTTCATGTCTGACAGAACGCAACAAGTTAAAATTGACAACAAGACAAGTGAACCACTTTCAATTACGTACGGAGTCCCACAGGGGAGTGTACTTGGCCCTTTATTATTCCTCATTTATATAAATGAACTGTGCGACATTAAAATTGAAGGTAAAATCGTGACCTTCGCTGACGATACAGTTCTTCTCTGTCAAGCAGCCACATAGAAAGATGTATTTATAATAGCCGAAAAAAGTTTATCAATCGTCAAAAAATGGCTAAACAGTAATACTCTTACAGTTAATACAATCAAAACAAAATATATAACTCATAGTATTACACAAAGAGGTCAACCTCCATCAAACATAGGCTTGATTCTACATGACTGTACTTTATCCAACTGCCAGTGCGAACATATAGAAAGGGTAAAACATACAAAATACCTGGGGGTTATTATTGATTCACACTTACGCTGGACTGACCACATTAATTTCATCACAAATAAACTGAAACGAGTAATGCACCTAATAAAGTACGTTAAAAACATCTTCCCACTAATAATACTAAGATCGATCTATTTTGCACTTTGTCAATCCATTGCCACATATGGAATACTAGCTTGGGGAAGTGCTACAAACATAGCAATTGACCCAATTCAAAAAATACAAAAAGCAATAATTAAACTCATCCTGCAAGTACCATTTCACACAGATTCTAGCGAAATCTACAAAGCATTAGAAGTCATGTCAATAAGACAACTTTATGCCAAATCTGCTATAATATACCTTGTCCAAAACAAACAACACATTCCAATTCAACCAAAAACCATAACAAAAACCAGGTCCTCAACAAATAAAACACTGAACATACCGATAACCCACACCACACATGGACAAAGACACTTTCAGTATTATGCAACCAAACTTTTTAATTGCATGCCCATTACTTTGAAACAAATACTATCTGCAAATACATCTACAAACATTCATAAAAAACATATCACTGACTGGATTAAAAATCAAGATATTAACTTTATACAAAACATTATTATTCCCAACCAAACATAACAAAACTATAAAAAGTATAAAATTAAATAAACCTAAAAATTAAGTAGTTTTTCAAGTATCCAATAACTATACATACACTTACAATTTATATATGTGTGTACATATATATATGTGTATGTGAATGTGTATGCGGATGTATACGTATGTATATATATATTCATATGCATGTGTGCAGGTACATGTATTTATATGGATGTGTATGTTTATATATATATAATTTTTTTTTATATTCCTCTAATATATTTAAATACTTTTTTTTTCTCTTCTATATAACCAATGTACAATAACTGTTAAAATTTGAAAAAAAATACATATAAAACTTTATATTACAACACATAAATACTTGTCACACATAAACATAAATAAACACGTAAACACCTCAGCACAGGTTCTCCTAGTGAGGTGTTCACGAAACATACAACAATACCTATCCACAGTTTCACCTTCACAAACCTACCTTACACCCAACATAATAAAATTATAAAGGTAAATACTGTAATGTATAGAAATAAATAAAATAAATGTCACTTAAAACCCTTTACTGTTCGCTGGTTCGCCCCCACCTTGAATATGCTAGTGTCATTTGGTCTCCTTTCTATGCTGTCCATATTTGTCACATTGAATCAGTACAACATCGCTTCCTACAAGGAATTGCTTGGAGATTAGGACTTCAAAGAGACGAGTACTCGTATGATGAAATCGAACAAACTTTAAACATTTCTTCTTTAGAAAAACGTAGAAAGGACACTGATCTAATTTGCATATTCAAAATTATCAAGAATATTACTGACACACCTGCTTTGTTACAACTCATCCAGTTTAACATCCCTTCCTGTAGACTCCGAAATAATGAATTGCTGTTCACCAATCAATATTCTACTAATTACGGATATCATTCTCCTTTATCCAGAATGTCGAGACTTTTCAACGCAAGTCAAAGCATTGAATTTTTTGGTGTTAGCCTAACTGCCTTTCGGCAGTCGATACGAAATGTGTAATTTTTAAAGTCTTTTAAATCCATCTTCAAGCTTTGACTTGTAGTCTTCTATATGTTCTTTATATTATAATTTGTCAATGCTCTTCATTTACATATACTTTCTTTTCATTGTCATCAATTTTTTTTATTCATGTTATTGTTATGTTATTAATGGACTATTTGTCCGTAAATAAATAAAGAAATTAGGTAGATGTAAAATCAAAATAAAAACTATGCGAAAAAGACGCACACTTTAAAAATTACTATGCTATAAAAATGCCATTTTTCATATATAAGTCAAACATAACCTCACATTTAAATGTACTATAATAGCTCCAAAATCGTCCTATGACATAATCCTTTTATGACTCCATGTCGGTCAATCAATATGTGGTTGAATGAATGAAGAGCTGTAGTGCAACGTTGACGGTCAGCCGCGCATGAGTCACTACTGTCCATCCGTCCAGCTCATCAGCAGTCTGCTGTTGGTCGGCCGACACACTTTCTATCTATATGAGAGCGTTCAGTGCGGCGCTAATTGCGTCAACTGAGGAGAGCGCATGAGTACGGTCTTATAAAAATAATAATGACAGAGCGGTTTAATACCGAGGTGTATCTTTGCCCTTCCCTTTGGGACTTATCTAGTAATGTAATAAACAAAGATCGGAATGTTAAGTTAAAATGTTGGCTTGAAATGTGTGAGGCATTGTTTCCAGTCTTTGATGAATATAATATTAATAAAAACGACTTCATTAATTAAAGATTACTTCAGCCAACAACCATTAAATTATTGACTGACGTCATCACATTACTGACCAACGCACGCTTTGCACTATTTCTAGTGCATACATATGAAAATGACCGTGTGTTCTGCAACCTTAAAAAATGCAAATAGGACAAACTAAGAAAAAAAATTGGCAGCCGAACCAAAAACCAAATTACAAAAGGACTTTTATTTTGCAATTTTATTTGGAAAGTCACAGCAACACTCTGAATTCAATGAAATTGCTAAAAAAACTGCACAATTCCCTATCTTGATGACACTCTTCTACCAAACATAGCCTCAGTTCAAACACACTGCATACATACAAAACACCCCATTATGTAAAATGTGCCCTTCGTAGCGGAACACGTATTTACATTACGCAACTAAATAATATCATCTATATAGTTATATTATAATAATAATGTATTAAAGCGAAGATATATAATGAGGTATGTATTTATTATCATGCTACAACTCTATCAAATCTAAATAATAATGCAAGTTCTCAGACTTAGAAACGTTGCGAAATATAAATATATTTGAAATTTGTATTCAGAATGAGTGCAGAAAGGAGTAGCTACATGAAATTTAGCCGTGACTTTCTTAGGTAAGAACTTGCTTTGGGTGTAGAGGCTTGATTTGAATGCGAAATTCAATGTAGGTAGGAACCCTTTGGCCTTGTAAATACACTTATCATGAGAGCATTTTTTTAATCCTAAACTGATTTGAACTTGTGTTGAGTTTTCAGCAATAAACTAAGACAAAAATTAAATTTTACATTTTCAAAACATAATACAAATACAGTAGAGCCTCGCTAATCCAGACACCCGTTACTTCGGTGCACGCTGTAATCCGGACAGGCGAGAGGATCGCGCTGGGAGACGTTCGCGGGGGGGAAGCGGTAGGTGCGTGCGGGTCACAGGGCGTCAATATTCAATCATTTGCCGTCACCCGTCAGTCTTTTATTTATCACCTTGCAGTGTTAGTTAATTTAACACGCGTTAGCTGACAAAATGGCACCACCGCGTAAACATTCTACATTATCAATAAAAGACAAATTGCGTATTATAGAAATGTTAGATAAAGGTGACAACTATCCTGCCATTGCTCAGAAGTTTGGTATAGGCAGATCAGCTGTAGGCGATATAAAGAAGATCAAAGATAAAATCTTGAAGTTTGATAGTCAAACAGAACGTTGTCCCGGCGCACGAAAAACACTAAAGAAGACAGAATATCCTATTTTAGAAGATGCTTTGTTTACGTGGTTTTTGCAGCATGTTCCTGTAAGTGGTGATATGATTTGTGAGAAAGCTCGTTATTTTCATCGCCGGATCTCCAACTCTAATATCTGATATAATGCAAGCAGGGGACGGTTAGATAAATTTAAGAAGCGCCACGGAATAAGATGTTTAAAAATATTGCATACTATTATCCGGACGTTTCGATAATTCGGAAGGGGTCTTGTTTTTCCCTTTCCTGATAAGCGAGGCCATCCTGTATATAATCCCTTCCCTACACAGTAAAAGCTCTCTAAAATTTTCCAATGGACGGGAAAACAAAGGAATTATATATTTTCTACGTTATTGTGACTCCACGTCAATGAGACTCCAAGTCAATGAGACTCAACGTCAAAGTGACTACTCAATGTTAGGGTTGCCATCCGTCCGGGTTTCCCCGGATTTGTCCTAGTTTAGAGGGCATCCGGGGAGCGTCCGGGCGGGGCTTCATTTGTAGTCCGGGTTTAAAAATTTAAAACTGATTATTAAAACAATTTGTAACAAGCTGTAATAAGATTCTGTTTTGTTAGGTACATTTAAAATGATGATAAAAGATGACTAAATTTAATTTTTAGGTCTGAAAATAAATAAAAAGGTGATTTATGACATTTTCAACTGTTTTTCATTACACTAACTATGTTTAAAAAAACCCGTTTACATGTCCGGGTTCTGGGCTCTAAAATCCGGGGTTTTCACGCGTCTTGTCCTGGTTGCAAAACTTTAGAGATGGCAACCCTACTCAATGTCAACATGACTCAATGACAATTCGATTCTACACTGACTTTTTTGAGTCCTCTTGCCGTCAATGTGACTCCATATCAATTTATCTCATTGTCAATATGACAATATGACCCAATGTCAACATGACTAAATGACAATACCACGCAACTCACCGTGCACCCTATCCAGGTCTGTGTTCCGGGTGGCAAGTCCTACTGCCCAGACCCCGCCCTGTTGCAGCTTGACCTCGAAGTAGGACTTGGATTGCACCAGGGGGGCGCTGCCGAGCGCACAGCCTGACCCGCACACCCGCTGCCCCCCCTTCACTATCACCACCTCGTGGCCTGGAACACAAATGCCATACCATGTTATAAAATATACATGCGTACAATAACAACACAAACTTACATACTAGAGTACACGTTCCAGGATTAACACTGCCGAAATGAGATTTTTAAGAGTGGCAGAAGTTACAAAATAGAATTGAATAAGAAGTTCAACGATCTGAGAAGCTTAACACCTGCAACTCTTTCAATTCTCTCCTTGTAGACTCTTCATAGAAAAATAGTAATTGAGGTGAATTGGTTGTGTATTGAAAGCCAGCAAATCCGTAGCAGATTTGCTAGGAACTCGCCGCGCTTGCTTCGACTTTATGGTATTTTGAACCTTAAAAAATGCTCACAAAATACTAAAATAAATTTTATTAGCTTGACAACATGTGTCTTAATATTATTATAGCTTGTCATTTCGTCACTTACAAACATTGATTTTTTTCATCAAGTTGAAGAGAGTTCAGAAGAAATTTCTGAGATTTCTCTACATGAGGGAGTACAACTGTGGCTCTTTCCCACCAACTTTCTTTTGTGAATATTCGGAATGAACCATCTACGGATCAAAAGGGGTACAAATGACTATATATTTCTTCAGACTGATTCGTGGAAGGTTTGAAAACTCGGTTAACATGGAGAGCATTCATTTCTATGTTCCCAATGATTATCTTTATCACTGACAGCATAGACTGTTGTATCTCCAAACATGCAGAACTAGATTGCCAATGCTGGTGATGAGGGCAATCTTGCTGCTGAACAGAATCAGTTCTGACGTTGACATATTTAGCATCAAAGAAGTTGCCTTTAAAAGACAAAATCTGTTGCGACTAAGTACAATTGATACCCACTATATACATATTTCCGCTTTACAAATGAATTCAAAAGCATATGTTTTTGAAATAATAAATTGAATTGAACACTTGTTCTGCCTGCATTTTTTTAACAGAGAAAACTCTGGTATGCGTCTTCCTCCATTCTTGGCCAGCTCAGTAAAGGCACCCCAATTTTATGAACCAAAGAAAAAATATTGAAAATAAAAATTGTATTTTTAAACTAATGTTTTCTTGATTTTATTTCATTGTACTATTCCCGACATGGTAAACATATCGCTGTATCAAAATGGGCAAAACAATTTGAACATTAATATAGCATTTAAACAACGTGGTCAAATCCTGGCTTGCGTAAGTAAATTTTATTTGATTAATTTGTGTTATTGTACAATTTATTAATTTAAAATAATATATATAATATATTTGCAGTACATTCCAAAGTAGAAGATACTCTCAAAATCGCTCAATGTAATCGAGGCTTTACTATTTATTGTATTAATATGAGCAGAATATTCTATAAAATCTAATCATATGGTAAAACATCAAACAGAATATGACTAAAAACAAAATAAAAACATCGAGTTTATTTAAGTTAATATGGTATGGAAAGGTGAATAAAATAGGGCTCAATAACAAATAAAAATAGCACTCATAGCGGTGTTTTTAATATGAAACAGTGCAATATTACATGAAAGGGTTGTAATATGATAGGATTACAAATTGAAATGCAAAAGTTTGACAAAATTTATATTCAATAACGTCTGTGGAATCGGTTATTATTTTTAAAATAGCAGTACATTAAATAAAATTGAATCATATGGTGGAACACAAACAGTAAAAGGGTAAACAAAATAAAACAGTTACCCATATGTGACGTATCCAACTGAATTGGGTTTTCTTTCGGCCTGATCGGAACGCTGGGTGTGAGGCTAAAGCCATTTAAGCATCCTCTTAAACAGCAAAACATTTTTTATCTTGTCCTCAAATATTTAGCCCTAACCTAACAGTAAACCGCAGTAAACGCAGACGAAAACGTCAAATTAATTTAGCATTTCTGTTTTCGAGTTTTGACTTTTGACAGTTCTTTCTAGAGAAGTTCACGCCGGTGAAACATGGCGGCATTTGCAGAATACGAAATAATGAAATCAGAGCTTTTGACGAGTATTATTTTTGTAAATTTATTTTATTTACGTTATAAATACCTCGTTACAAACATTTCTTCATTTTTTAATTAGCTATGTTGTGGAATATGTGTTCGTTTAATTCTTTATATTCCGTACTTGGATCGGCGGATTTTTCCAGCGCCATTTTTGAAAACGAATTACCGACAACCGCGTAATTTAAAGCACGTCAATATTGCTCTCGTATAATAAATATAGTTCTTACTTTACTTTATCTGGATAAATTATTATGTTGTCTTCTGTAGTTTTTCGAGTTCTTTCGTGTCGTTATTATTATAATTACTAATCTACTAGTGTAGATCCGTGTATAATTAAAGCGTATACATTGCCCGATTATATGAACCTCGCTGCATTTCAAAAACAATCGTTTCAATAATATGTAACGGAGGATAAAATTTGTTGTAAATTGCAATAATCAATTATTTGAAGTGACTTAAAAGAGAATGAGATGGTATAATCGGTGCTTCGTAGCCTCCCCATTCTTGTCTACTTCAGTTTTCTGAAGGTTTCACTTCTATCGCATGTGAATTACACACTCTGTTTTTAATATGTTGTGTCCTCTGCGTGCAAAGCTGTATCTTTTCCAGGCTTAGACTTTCTAATAAAAGTATGACATCTCTCTAAATTGACCTAGGTAAATCTGTAGATCTCACAAAAATTAAGTAAAAGAAAACCCTTTCAAATAAAGATATAATTAAAAAAATAATTTTAAAATAATACCTTCTTTAGGTATCGCTTGTCTGTTATGATTTATAAACTTACTGGCGAGTTCCCAGCATGCGTTGCTATGCCACTTAATAAAGAAATTGTTTCTCCCTGCGTGTCCTTTCCCATTCATCCCGTTCTATTCGATCGGATGAATGGTTTAGCAGCACAAATCATACATACATACATACATAGACAGAAGCAAACATATTTTCATTTTTATATAGGTCAACTTATCAGTTCTAATATATTTCTTTTAAATTAAAAGTTTATTTAACTTGAATAATTTTATACAACAGGTAGGTTCTCAGAAAGACATTTTCAAATCATGCAGGCACCCATACACTGACATCTGAAATTGGTATGTTTTTGATATGATTTTGGGCCCCCAAACCAACCGTACCTACTTGCTTCATTGCTAAATAATTATTCTATCAATCTGCCTAACTAGAGACTAATATCGGCATGACGAGACATATAACACGAGATATGTATACATTTAAATAAAATCAAATAAAATAAAACGCATTGATCACGGTATTATAAAATTGTTGCTTTGGGTTGAAAAATGAGAAAGATTAATAAATGTATAACTTTGTCTGTATATAACCTCACATTCATCAGGGCGGGACTAGACTGAAGCTAGAAAATCTAGTGATCTTTCATAAGTAGTGTTTTTCATCAAAACCTGAAATCATAATATTACTGATGTGTTTGCCCTCCCCAAGCAACACGTGAGCTTTGGCTGGAACAAGACGATCCTTCGACCTACCTCCGGCTACTCGACGCTTAACTCCTTAGGGTCTTTGGGCTTTTTCCCCCAACCTCCCATTTACTGATCGTCAAGGCATCACCGAGAAACCAGCCAAAGGGCGCTGGTGCCCAGCTTCGTTTACCTGACCGAATGCTATACGCATTTTTGCTGGGACTGCCAGTCGAGGAGAGAGGAATCTCTCCAGCTCCCGAAACGCTACCCCTTTTCTATTATCAACTTATGTCCTTTGAAGATGTTTGCTGATTGCGCAGTACGCGATTTCCTTGTTAGTGCCGCCTCGTGCCTTGTTACTTATTCTTGTCTGATTTTATGTTTACATTGATATATTTTTCAACACTTTTGCACAATCAAGCCCTCTCACACTGCTTCCCAGCAACGTATGCAGGGACACTGGAAGTCTAGTTTCGTTTTAATTAAATTAATGTAGATTCGTTCTTTCAAAAAAATGAGAATCCTTGCGAGAGCCTTGAAGGAGAGTAGACATTAGTACCCTTTACATACAGAGTTCGGAGCGGGACGTGCCCCGCGCCACTTCAGGCCGCCGCGCAGCAAAAGTAAAGACCGAAAGTAAGATAACGGTTTACAGCGCAGTTCACTGTGAGACTTTTCTGCGCGGCGGCCTGAAGTGGCGCGGGGCACGTCCCGCTCCGAACTCTGTGTGTAAAGGGTACTTTTCTGTTACTTATACCAGGGTTGGTAAGTGGTGTACGATGTATGACCGGGCAGTGGCTCAGTGGACATCGCGTTTGGGCCCCCCGGGCGTCGCGTGTTCGATTCCTCGACTGGCTAAGTTCTGCATCAGTGATGGAGTAGGAGATTTTCAAACATTGTTGGGTTATTTGTAACTCGGGAATGTTTGTCTTTCTTTAAAATAAAAAATGTTTTTACGCAATTTGTCATTAATTTGTAGCTAAGTAATTACCATTCTCTTCTTCCATTTCTACTATTTTTCAGCTCATATTGTATGCTTTAGTATGTAACTAACTAACTAACCATAAGGCCGTTTCCCCTCAAGGGCAGGCAGAGAGGACGGACCTAGTATGTAAACAAATGTAATAAAATAAATAAACGCATTTAAATGAAATGTAACAAGTTTAGTATTCAGGACGTTCTATAATCGTTTTAAACACTAGTAGATAGTTCTGTGAACAGTTAGTACACCAAAAATGTTTATAATAATTTTCACTCATTTTTTTAATCAAAACCAAAATTTCTTAAAAATTTGTAAGTAGGTACTTAAGTACCTTTATTTTTATGAAATTCAAATATATTATTTGTCTAAGGAAACCGTCTATCACTATATGGCAGACAATTGTTTTTCAAACTTTCTTCTTTCTTTCCTTGGGAGGGATAGATTCATACGTCCGTTACTCCTGGACCCACTGATCCCCTGATTCCTACCCACCCTTCAAACATCTTTCCTTCACAGAACTTCCTCTCCTTCCTTTCTTACAAATATCCTCCACAGAGCATCTCCAAAGACGACATATGTCCTGAGGGGAATTGTTTTTCTCAGGGCTTCCTACTTAGGGTAAAATGAAGAATTAATTAAATGAAATCAATATTAGCGAAACTCAATCGAAAATCCTTCGGCTTTCCGGGCCGCGACTCTACCAACTGAGCTAACGTGTCCCTATCCGATTCGATAATGTTTAACCGTATCATACTTCGACTAAAAACTATTATCTTCATTTTCTTAACGCATATTTTATTGGCTGCTTTCTTTATGTATGATTGAAGATTCTAATCCGACCTAAATGCTATCTAGACGAGTCGCGACCCGGAAACCCGAAGGTCCTGGGTTCAAGTCCCAGAGGTGCCAATACCTTTTGCTGATTTTTCTGTTTCCAGATTTTCGATTGAGTTTTGCAAATATGGTCTTCATTTATTTAAATTACAATTAGAGGTTTTACTCATAAAGTTAAAATTAAAATAAAATAAAAAACAAATAAATAAATAATAACAAACAACTTCAATTCAAAATTTTGTTAGATGTAATGTTAGGCGTAATTTTAGAGCGATTTATCATCGTGTTATCTTTTGGAATGCTGTGTGGAAATGTGGAAAGGGAGGAAGGTGTGAACCAGGGTATTTAAAGTTACCCTCATAACTCATAAGTCATAACACTTCTTACCGATGGGTAATAATTACCCTTATCAATAATAACCAACTAAAAAATCGTCCAATATCCACCGTTCTGTGTGCGTATTTAACTAGATAACACCTTCGATGTTATTATCGTATGAGTACCTATGTACCTACTTAATAAATGTTTTCCAATGATTAATTTAGGATGTGACATCCCGCCGGAGAAAGTAGTGACACAGATAAAACACACGTGACAATAAAACTGAGCATTGCGGGAAAGAATCCACGGCACGCGTGTGATGAACCAACAACATGAAAAGTGAATAAATAAATAATTTTTTAAATAATCATTTACCTGTTCTTTCGGGTCATGAACGTGATTCTCTTGTGAATGAAGCTATAAACACTTATTAAATATTTTGGCGAAAATATAAGACAGTAATCTGTGATCTTTTTACGATAAGAAGGTACTCAAGTACCTACCTACTGTAAGATTTTTTTTGCAGATATGTTTTCTGAGGATTGCACTTTTTTTTCTTCTTCTTCGCAAGGTGCGGGGCGGGAATGGGTACCGCCGCCCCGGGAACCTTTATTGGATAACCAACACCTCTGCCATAGGTCACCCCAAGTGGTTCCCTACGTTTGGTGATTTAGCAGGGGTGCCCGGCTTCATGGGGTGAGGTTTGTCTAGGTATTGGAGGCGGATGACCAGGACTCACTGAACTCCAGATTCCTACCCACCCCTCAAACCCTTTTCCTTCCCAGAACTCTCCTCGCCTCCTTTTCCTTTAAAAAACCCTCCACACAGCATCCCCATATATATGACATAGGCTGGTAATTCCGCCTATTTGAAAGGTTTTTGTTTGCAAAACTTTTAACGCACGAGTGTCTCAACTGTCCGGAGCCATTGTGGGAATAAGGCATCCCTGAATAGGGTGTGTTGTGATGATGAAGGAAAAGGGGAGAGGAAGGAGATGAGTCAGAGAGATACAGAACGAACATATAGCACATTTCAAATATGTAGGCACCTACTTTATCGCTTTCCTGGATTTGAAAATATCTTTTCACAATTTGGTAATTTTCACAACACACCACACATTCCATAGATACGTCAGTAGTTTCAAATTTGAAAATTTCACATTGTTGGTACTTACGCACAAAGAAATTTCTTTTTTTATCAGTTCCTACCTACATAACATATCTTCCAATGTTTATATTAACACATTGATATATTATAAAAAAAAATGTTACTGACATTACTCGACTCCTCATTTGGACTCTTGCGTAAACCAAAACAATCTCCTACTATCAAATATGCCTTCTTATCATATCTTTAAAATTTCTTAATTAGGGGAATTAATTACTTATTGATTACTTCCCAAATGTAATAACTTCTAAGAATTTCCTTGTCACTTCAGGTTCGTAATATGTAGGTACCAATAATTAGCTCACAACACGATGTGGCAAGACCAAGAATGAACCATCCGCTCCAACACAAACAATGTGATATACTTTCTCCTCCGCCGCGGCCAAGGTTATATTTAATCATACCGACATCTTCAATGACTCGGAATTAACGACATTAACCTTTTAACGTGATACGATGCGTGCCAGGAGAAATGTTTACTATGAAACTGTAGTGTTATGGTTTTTTTTTACCTCCATTAAGTTTTTTTTTACCACGCAGGTATTAACATTTTTATCGTGTGCTACGTCATTTAAATCGTCTGTACCTACTTACTAAAAATAGACCATTCCTACAAATTCTTTGATCTTTTTTATTTATTTAATATTAGGATGTTTTTACAATAAGTACGTATACATTTTTTTTACATGTTAAACAGATTATTAAATGAATATAAAATAGGCTTTCCTCACCATAAAGAGACAAGGCTCTTGTGGTTGGTGAAGGAATTCATGCTCAAGTATCTTTTGAGTAAGTAAATAATAATATTGCCACTAATAACAAAAGATATGTAAGAAAACTCAAGATAAATAAAAAAATAGATTTCAAGATGAAATATTAATATTAGAAATGAACTCTTTGACTGGTTTCAGGTAATTATTCAATTTAATTCGGAATTCATTATTATTTTCGATAATTTTTAGTTTTAAAGAGAGGTTGTTGACATAAATTATACCTAGATACAGATAGGTATTTTGAATGTGCTTGGTATTAAATTTTGGTATTTTAATATTGTTTTGATATCTTGCTGATATATTGAAATGTATATTATTTTGCTGTATTTCTCTGAAAGTTTGTAGTATTGCAAATTTTTTATATATTTTGTCTTTTGTAGGTACTTTGAACATTGAAAAGATTTTTTCAGTAGAAAATGTAGAGGGTTTTTTCAGAATAACCATAATTTTCAATTGGACTATTTTAAGAGGATTTAAAATAACATCATATGTTCCTCCCCAGTCTGTAATACCGTATTGCAAAATAGATTGAACAATTGGGTAGTACACTCTTTTTAGATTTTCTAGTGTAAGAATATTTCTAAGTCTTATAAATATATACATCCATTTCCTAATTCTTTTGATAATTTCACAAATATGTGTTTTCCATTTAAAATGTTGATCTATATATACACCAAGATATTTAATATTGGAAGTTGGATTAAGTGTAGAACATGCTTGATTGAAATGATCTATTGCAAAAGATTTTCTAGAATCTGTGAAGTAGATCAATGAGAACATACTTTCTATGCCATAGAACTCCCGAAATAAATAGAAATCCAATGTGGAATCAACTTCAACTTTCGTTCTATTATTCACAGAATCGACCGTAGAACGGAGCAAGTTTGAAGAAATAGAATAGAGAAGAAAATAATGCGAACGCGCCAAAATTCCTTTCCATTTTCAAGCGGTTTGTTCTATGAAATAGATCATAGAATAGATCAGGTGGGATACCAGGCTTTAACATACCCACAAATTATTTTAGGGTTAGTGCGAATCGATATGTAACTGTTTTTAACTAAGCAGTCGGTGGCATCGCTAGTGGTGCCTGCAGATCTTTCCGTTTCTCTTTAGTTCCTCCTTCTACTGCCTGCAAAGTAAAACCTGTCAAGCTTTTGATAAACCTCTAAAAAGGTCTATGGATTTCGGTAAAATCTTCACTTGAATAAACAGTTGTGACGTAGGTTCACATAGTCGTGTCATTACACATAGAATCAATAGGAAAATACCAGGGGACCCAGATGTGATCCTTGTGATATTCCTAACAGACACATACTACTTGGTGTCCTTCCTGGTGGATGGAATGTCCTTCAATATTATATATCTATATCGATATCTTCCATAACCTTTCATGACATAAACGTTTACACTAGTAGGTAGGTACTTGCGGCCATCGTAACATTCTTTAAAATTTTATGTGAGTTAGGTACTTCTGAGTGGGTAAATGTTTGCGAATAGTCGTATGGCGGTCAAAAACGGGCATAACTTAGTACTTACTCAAGTATATTACTACATTATAATTAGTTAAATATTCAAGCCCATCAAAAGTGCCGACATCATTGTAAATTTGAGATTTTAGAAGTAATATTAGGAAAATTCCATCAGCTCGGGTAGGTTGGTCCTCACACGTGATTATTTTCATAACCAGGTACTTAACTTCATAAATTAATGTTAATTTATTTATTTTGGGACACCTACATAAAGTATACTACGAAAATATCAAATCTTAAATATAAAAATGTTGGTGAGTGGTTTAGTATGTATGAATTTTAATGCAAGCATTTGATTACATTTAATAAAAAATAAAATGCTCTCTGGAATATTACGTCAAAACAGGTCAATTTTCAATTGAGAAAATGCCAAACTTTAAACTGGGCAAAAAAAATCTGCCAGTAACCCAGAATAATATTTAAGTATATTAATTTTTAAAACATTAATTTTCATGTGTTAATTTTCAATTATTATATTATAACTATTACATACCCATGAAAAATCACGGGATAAAAAATCCGCGTTATATTATAATTGTAAGATTTGTAAAGCTGAAAGTATTTGTATAAAATTTGGGAGGCGGATATGGATACCCCGGGAACCATTTATTGGATAACCAATACCCCTGCCATAGGTCACCCCAAGTGGTTTGCTACGTTTGGTGCCTTATTAGGGGTGCCGGTATATTTAGTAAGAATCGCGGAGATGCGGACATCAAATCCCTAAAGTTTCATCGCAATCGGATGAATGGTTTAGCAACGCATAGCATACATACATCATAGACAGAAACAGACATATATAGATATTAATGGGCTGCTCAAGAATGTCTACTGGACCTAGTTCAGGGACACCACACGAATTGTTTCAGTTAGGTATATATATCCACTCTGTTAATTTATTTAAGCATCTGTCAATTATAAAAAAGAAATACGCATTTCGAATAATGAATTAGGGCTTTTCTGGTATGATAAGATAGCTCCCATTTTGATTTAAATTTCATAGAACTTAAATAATACTACGCGTTACGCAGGAATATTTCACATTACTATCCAAATCAACTTAACTCACAACAGCCGAAATTTTATTTTTGATAACGAATATACCGATCTATGCAAGTCAAGTTACATCCCGTGATTTTGTACATTATTATTTCAGATAAATAATCCTATAATATATAATTAGTGTCCCCCACGTGAGAAGAGACAGGTAAACGCTGTTTCATCATGATTATTCAGCTTTCCTTGATTGCCCCAGTATACAAAGACGGATGTCAAGTTGATTTGAGACGGTTCCTTGAAAGTTTCCACTACAAGACCACTCCCACATCCGACTACCAAATATACCAAATTGCGTGCAACCAGGACCGGATTTACAGCACGGCATTAAATGCACCTAAAAGAAGGTCATCGCAAAGTTGGGATTAAACCAAAGGGGTCGTCCAAATCACGTGATGTTTTTTAGCAACTTTTAATCCTCTCCCCTCCCTGGTGATATATAGTGAGGTGACATGTGATTTTTTTAGTAGGTACAAAGTTTATTGAAATTTTCAGAATATTGTTTTAAGAGAAAACATACGCGGCAACGATTTACGCATGTATTCGGCGTCAAAATCACAGACTTACTGGTGAGCCGAGCGGTTGTCGCAACGCGCAGGGAAATCGTTGCGTGGCAACGGTGAGTCAAGGCAACGCGCCGCTGTTTGGTTTAGAAATCGTGCGTTCAACGAAAAATAAATACACGTGATATTTCATTATATCCCCCCCCCCCCTCATTGTGATATTTCATGATTTCCGAAATACCCCCCCCCTTTTCGAGCCTCACGTGATTAATGGACGACCCCAAACGGGCATAGAGCTAGAGCGTTCTTTTTTGATCTTGAGTGTAAACGGTTATTCATTTTCACCATTAAAACCAGAAAAATACCAACGAACAAGAACGTGAACATCACGAACCAGAAGTCTTGCAAATGCTCTAGGAATTTTTAGATCAGGCGAATGAATGCTCATTGCTCATTCTTCAACAATCAGTGGTAGTGTTTGCTATGTCTGATTTCAAGTGCTGCATTTGTCGTTATGACTCAATTATCGAAAAAGAAAAAAAGGGAGAGACTTATTTTATTTTCCATATCTTGGATGGGACATCTGAAATTTTGATATACTTCTATCATTTGTAGATATTTTTCATTACTCCAATCCATAATTAGTACGAACAAGTCGACGCGAGTTCCGAAACACAAGAACACTTTGAAGAGACCGCCACGGGAAGCGATCGCACCCGAACATGAAGGAATGCTCTAGGCCAGCGGCTGTCAACCTTTTTGAGCCTGCGCACCCCTTGACTCTTTCTACAAATTTGTTGTTCCCCGTACCCTCTATCTATCTTGTGTATACGTGTAATTAAAGACACGTTTCATTTGTAATTTTTCAATACTCTCATTATTAATTTAACAATCAATTTCAGGAAGATTTAGAGTTAATTTTTCTGATTATGATAATTGTATTAAAAACGTGTACTTAATTTTAATATTGCCATTCACTGATTTGAAAAATTGCACATTCCGAAACGGTTCCAACTGGCTTCAACATCATTGTGATGTAGAAAACGCCACTTGCTAAGATGGCTGTCACCAACGTTGCCCAGCGTGACGTCAACGCCGCCGAATTCACGATAAAGAGAACATGTCGTTTTGGCGGCAAATCGAAAACGAGATATTAAATCGTTATAGAAAATTTACGGATCATAATATTTCCAAATGATTAACCGCTGTTACTATTAGCATATATCTAACGCCTCTCAGATGTTATCCGAACACGTGCAATACTACTCGCTGAAGTAAAGCTACGATTACAAGATATTTTAGTGTAATCAGAAATTGCTTTTCCTTGAAATAGACAAGCTTTCCCTTGGACATACCAAGTTCGCTCCTGCAGGCTTGTAACCGCGGCACCACGGGCGCAGGCCACACCACCACACCACCGCACTACGTCACGTCACGTCCGTATGACAACTATACTATTATTTGCAGCTTTACACAAGAAAGTGCGTAAACACAGAACCAGCTGGCTCACCTGCCTCGTCTGCCTCACCTCGCTGTTGGCTCGTGGCTGTGGCTGGCCGCGCGACACTTTCGCGCTTGTGAATCTCATATACAAATATTAGCACAAGACATAATGTTCCTCGGTGATAGATACTTCCAGTATTGCCCTGCTACAATCATTTTTGAAGTGAAAACTTCTATAGCACCGTTGTGATATGAAACTTGATGAAACGAAAAAGAGAAAAACATATATATCTACAGTATTTAGCCTGCGAGAGAATGAGATAGAATAATCGATCTCCTTTTTGGGCAGTGCTTCGTGGCCTCCCCACTCTTGTCTATTTTAGTTTTCTGATGGTTTCACCTCTATCGCGTGTGAGCTGCACACAAATTTTTCATTCATCTTTACCTAAAATTAGTAATGTGCTATGCCCGTCTCGTCAGGAAATCCAGGCATTTTAAGCATGAACAGTTTTAATAAAAATACGTATAACAAATAACAACTAATAGTACCTACATTTAAAATAACAGAAAATTATCATTGTACCATTGAAAATGCTGGTTCCATGATTACTCAGAATCATCAGCTCAACACCTCTTTGAAAAGTCGATATTTGAAAATGATGCTACTCCATTGCGTGGGCATGTTGACGGATCCCTTAAAAAGAAATGAGATTTCATACTCTCCCACTACCCCCCATAGCACATGCTAGAGGAGAGGAAGATTACAGCGTCCGTGTGACACCACAACATATATTATAATCTGTATAGCTGTATAGGCCACGCACCAAAAAACGCTTATAGCGTAAAGCGTCGACTCTCACAAGCAATATGTAGATGACGATGAGGTTAAATTCCCATTTAACGACAGCCGCTTGTTTTGATTTACGCAAAAATCCTATAGAGCTAGTTTTATTTTATTTTGTGAAATCCAGGAACAAATATTTAAATGTTTTACGATCATTTTCCAAAGAACTTAATTTTTCACATAATACAATCAAACTATAACCGAAAAGAGTTTCGTAAGTAGGAGATTTTGCACTAAAGCAATTTATACAGACCTGCCACTTTATTTTTCCGGGCTTATAAAAACACTTAACAAAAAAATACTCGACATAGAAGTCACACGAAAGCACACTGTCTATCTAGATGTAAAATACGTCTTCCATGGCTTTGATAAGGCGACACAATCGTCCGTTTTGTTGTACATAGTAACTCCATCGCAAGTAAGTACGGAGGATGGATGTAGAGAATCAGTAAGAGTTTCGAAACAAATTTTCACAAGACAAT
This sequence comes from Glyphotaelius pellucidus, assembly GCA_936435175.1. Classification (NCBI taxonomy): domain Eukaryota; kingdom Metazoa; phylum Arthropoda; class Insecta; order Trichoptera; family Limnephilidae; genus Glyphotaelius; species Glyphotaelius pellucidus. Next base: position 17,130,940 of record OW386559.1, on the reverse strand, counting down.
GCGACATTCCTGAAAGCAACATTGTTTACGTTAGCGACACTTGGCTGAGTGGAAAATTCACTTTTAGTTTAAGTACATCGTACATAGCCCACAAGAAAGTTTGTAAACAAAAGATTAAAATACCATAAACATTACACGCATTCTGCGTTACGAAACTTGGCAAAAAAATGCGGGTGCTGGCCAATAACTCTAAAGAGACATGTAGAGGTTACAGGTAGACTAATCAGTGGCTGATTGGATAAAAGCGTGGGGTTCCAATCCAAGCGTCCTGGATTTAATATCTTCATTGCAAAAGAAACATTTTCTCACTATAATAATTATGATTATAGGAAGTTTCAAATATTGCCACGTTATTCGTAACCCGAGAATGTTTCGTCGCCTCAGTTCTTTTTTATCCAAACGACCATTAGAAAATTTTAAAGGAGGGGATGGTTTTCTTTCATTATTTCAATGAAACATTATGGTAGATGGTAGGTGTTTAAGATAAAGCTAGTTTCGTAAAGGTAAAGGTCTCATTAGTTTAAATAATTCTTAGTTAAGTGATTAACTATCATTTTTTAAACTTTATTTTAAAGTGGAGATTGAACAAAAACTAAAATGATCGTTTGGACAATTAAGAACTAAGGCAAAGGTTTGTCTTTCTTTTTTAAAAAGAATACTCGTACATTACTATAGGTACCTACATAACTATGCACTGTGTCCGGAAACTCGTAGTACAAGCTGGAAACTGTTAAATCTACATCATTTTTGGAGTCTATTTTGTTGTATATTTTTTGATTAGTTTGATTATCATTTTCGAGTAAATCGAGTCCAAAGTTGGAATTTTTTAGAAAAAAAACAAGTTTGTGTGTTATTCTTCCGGCTGCGCGTCTTTTTCATACAAAACTTATATTTGGATTTGAAGCCTTAATACCCAACCATGGATAATTATTTTTTAATCAATTGGTGTAGCAAATATCTAGTATGGATATGTGATAGGTGTAGCAAATATCTAGTATGGATATGTGATAGGTGTAGCAAATATCTAGTATGGATATGTGATAGGTGTAGCAAATATCTAGTATGGATACGTGATAGGTGTAGCAAATATCTAGTATGGATATGTGATAGGTGTAGCAAATATCTAGTATGGATATGTGATAGGTGTAGCAAATATCTAGTATGGAAATGTGATATTTTATTTATTTGTGTTTCAGATTATAAAATATAGGCGATTAAAGAAATCGATTTTTCACATTTTTTAGGCCAGTTTTGCAATGATTTGCGAGTAAATGATAATTATTTAAAAAAAGAACCTATCCGCACCAACTATGTAAATATAATGAAATTTAATTTTAAAAAATACAAATTATTTAAAAATCATTTTCGTGGATTTGCTCTTCCCCGTTTGAAATTTTGGGAGTGCACTTGGTATCTGTTTGACTCTAATTTACCGTACAAAAATTTTTGAATATCGACCCAAAAAAAATTTTCCTTACGACGTTTTTTTTATTTATTTTAGGTTTCATTATATTTACATAGTACGTTGGGCAAGATTTTTTTAAAAATAATTACTCAAAAATATTGTCAAAGTTGCCTTTAAAATCTTGAAAAATTTCATTCTTTAATGTTGTATTTTTTTCTTTTTAATTTTAGACGCAATAAATAAAGTAACCCATATCAGTATAAAAAAGGTCTTAAGGTATTTTAACCCCTCGGGTGGAGGAAAAAGTGAATTGATAAAAACGTTCAAATCCGTTAGCCTAATAAAATGGACGTGTTTTTTATCAATAATTTTAGTTAGAAAAAACATTGAGCCATTTTCAAAACTTTTTATGTTTATGTGCATTCTAATTTTTTTATATTTAAAAAAAATGAGTGTGTATTTCTAATAATACAATTACAAAGCGTATTTCATCACCTTTCGAAAACTTGATTTTCGGATGCGTTCGTTAATATTTCATTTATTTGGATTTTGTTGCAAAGTGGAAGTATTCTGGCAGCATATGCCAGAGGCCTGAGGAGATTTAGTGCGTCGAGGTCTAGACCCAACAACATAAATAATAAATAAATAAATAAGTTCTTCTTCAATCTTTGCAAATTTGCTTTGTGGAGTCATTTTTAATTAGGTAAATAGTGGTGTTTTTGCAAGTTAATTTAATTAAATGAATTTTTTTTAATTAAAATAAATACAGATAAAATTTATTATTTAAATTAGTAATCCCAGATTAGCCTATTAGGCCTTGAAGAAAAAAAATCCCTCAGGGCCTATGTCATCTTCGGGGATACTATGTGGATGATTTTTTAGGGAAAGGAAAGAGGGGAAGTTCTGGGAAGGAAAAAGGTAAAAGGAATCTGGGGATCAGTGTGTCCAGGAGTGAAAGACGGATGAATCCAACCCTCCCATTGCGGTGAAAGGCAATGGGTCGAGAGAGTCCGGCTGGAGAGGTCTAGGTTATGCCACAAGCAGTCTCTCCAGATCCGGCCCGCCACGCACTACGTGAGCAAACGCATTCGCCACCAAGAGCTAGACAAACCTAACCCCAAGAAACTTTACCCCAAGGGCTTCCCTGAACTCCTGTGAACGAGAAAGAATGGGAGAATCCATTTATTTCTTTCAATGGCATTGCAACGCGTGCCGGTTACCAGCTAGTTTTTAATGATTTTGAAATTGAGAATGGTCATTCCCACGACTCGTTCTTGAGTTCAACAACTCGGCTCTGGAACGATTTGCCGGCCTCTTTGTTTCCCCCCTTCAGTCTCTTCAAGACCCAGGTTCATTCCTTCCTTTTCAAAAAATACCCTCCACACAGCAGCCCCAAGGGTTAACTTAGGCCCGGAGAGAAATTATTTTCCTAAGGGACTATGTCATCTTCATACGTCCCCTGATGAATCAACCCTACTAATCACCCATCCTAATCACCAAACGTAGCGAACCACTTGGAGAGTGACCCATGACGTTGAGTTATCTAATAAATGGTTCCCGGGGCGGCGATGCCCATACCCGCATCCTTAATTGTATCTGAGCCTACGGGCGTTTGGAGGATGTGGCAAATATCCATATTTCAAAGGTTTCCATACCATCTTCTTCTTCGTGTGCCCTATCAGGTCCCCCCGACGTTGGCGATCCCTCTGGAAAATGTCTCTCTATCTTGTGCTGCCCGGAATTGCTCCTCTGCACTTCTAATGCCGGTCCACTCTCGTATATTTCGTAGCCAAGACATTTGTCTCCGACCAGGTCCTCGGCTACCTTCTATTTTTCCTTTCAATATTAATTGGAGCAAGTGATACTTTTCCCCTCGAAGTACGTGACCCAGATTTTCCTGACTTTTATTGATGTGAGCTCTAGCCCGCCTGAGAATTTCTATGTGGTGATCATGTCAGTCCATGGAACCTTGAGCATTCTTCGGTAAAGCCACATTTGAAAAGCCTCTAACCTGTTCATACCATCTCCTCGTGGACTGTCACCAACCTGTCCCATTGTCTTGTCTATATCTTATCATGCTAACACATATTGTATCTTGTATTTCCCGCTAAGCACTTGCATACTGCTTACTAACAACGTATGCAGGGACACTGGAGGTCTAGATTCGTTCTAAATTAAATGTAGCTTCGTTCTTTAAAAAAAAAATAGAGTCCTTGCGAGAGCCCTGAAGGAGTAACCATCTGTTACTTATACCAGGGCGGGTATGTGGTGGATAACCTCCAGTGTTCATACCATCTAATAAAAATAAACAGTTTCCAACAGTTGGGACAAAATGAGGTGTCCTTGCATCTTTACGGTACTATTTGTGGAAGAGCGTTGCACTATTGAGCCAGATTTCAATCTCTCTAATGAAATTCGTCTTTGACTGGAATATTAATGACTACGTGCTTTGTCAGTTAAAGAAACGGTGGCAGAACAAATGAATGATTTGCGCCAACAAGATACGTGGTACATGGCGACAAGGACTTTATGGAAATAACTACTTTAGCAAGGATAGCATAATTTGAGATTCGCATCTGTCCTGACGATGGACACTTTAAGGCTGTCTGAAAGGTTCGCCAATAATTCAGTCACGATAATACGTCATCTTAGTTGGACATAATTCTAACTCAAATATTTTTTTTCCAAAATAACCGTTCTTATAAAACTAAAGCTTTTTTCTAAAACCAAAATAATTTTCAAATCGGGAAAACATTGGTTGACGGAGACATTTTGACCTGTCCAACTCTCTCAGAACATCGTCTTGCATCCCAGTGGGAGGGAGTGATTCATACCTCCGTAACTGCTGGACTTACTGACCCCCAGATTCTTACCAACCCTCTACAATCTTTTCCTTCCCAGAACTTCATGTGCCCAACGTTGATAAAGAACCTGACGGATTTTTTTCCATCAGGGCCTCCCGGGTGGAGCTAATTTAAAAAAAATTCTACTAGTTAACCCCTCAGGCTAATTTATTCGGTTTTCGGAACAACTCATGTAGGTCTCATAGAAATTGTTTTGTCTCCCTTACTATCACAGTGATAAATATGATCTAAACGGTGTTAGAAACAGAAAACGAAATTTTAAATCTAAAATTTAACCGCAAAATAATGAAAATGTACAGCTTTAGGAAACCAAAGTTTCCAACCAAAATCTGAAAAAAACCTGGGAATTTTTCTATTATTTATTTTTAGATGAAACGACAAAAAATGAGTTAACAATAAATTTTGTAATACATTTGCCTAACAACATATACGTGTGTTTTTTTTTTCATTATCAATAATTTTTATTAGAAAAAACGTAAGGTGATCCACTTTGAAAACTTTCTTAAGTCTGCATTAAAAAAAATATATGTTTTAAAAAAAATATATTTCGAATTATAAGATTTGAAAGCGTATTTCATAAACTTTTAAAAACAGTCTTTAGTTTTCAGATGCGTTCAGATTTGGATTTTATTGCAAAGCGGAAATAATTTAACCTTCCGACAAAATAGATCTGAGGCCTGGGTGATTACGAATAATGCGTAACATGACAAACGTGTCTCAAGGCGACGCTTCCCGGCTCAAAAAGAAGAAGATGGAGAGATATGTAATTACGAATGTTGGACAGAGCGCGCTAATATTTTCAATGATAAAATTGAAGCGAATATGCTTAATAAAACATGACTCGTTTAAAAAAATAGAGCAAAAATCTCGTGGGGGTTGTGTAAAACGACGCTCAAAGAAACACTGTGAATTTTTTCATACATATAACTCGTTAAATAATAGAGACAGGCTTGAAAATAAAAATTTCGGAGCATTCTTTGCAATTTTTTTCTATCCAGGGAATTTCATATAATTTGCGTTTGGGCGTGGGGGTTGTGTAGATATTATATTCAAATGTTTTATTTATTTTATTTTATTTTATTTTATTTGTAAGAAACAAACAGCTTATATACATACAATAGACATAAAAATATACATGTTAACTGCAGTGAAGCCAAAAGAGTTTCTTTTGCTAATATATTTTCTAGATGGAGTTTTAATTTATCTTACGCTAAATTTTAGACTTAGGAAGGGGAGAGAAAGGGGAGAGGTAGGGGAGAGGAGGGGGAGGGAAGGGAGAATATAGGATTAGGATATGAGATGCTCTCGATGCCTTCCACACCCCGTATCAATCCAATATCGCACGCGTTACTTCTACTCGATACTTCTGAAGGTTTAAATTAAAAATGTCTACGTTATGAAACAATTCGTTGTATTGCGCACATATTCGAGGAATCGAGGAATTTTTTCTAAAGTTTGTTCTACAAGTGGGCAAATGAAGTAAATTCGATTGTCGGGTTAATCTTGAAGGAATATGGAGTTTTATTAAATTGGTAAGCTCTGGTGAGTCCATGCCATTGTTTAAAATAATAAATAATAAAATTTGATCAAAAATTAATCGTCGTGTATGAAGGGAGTTGAACTGATGAAATTTAATAGAATCGGTGTAATTTAGAAAGTGTAGGTTAAGTTTATAATTTTCAAGGGAGATACACAAGAAATCGGTAGAAATTCGGGTAGTGGAGGCTTAAATAGTAAAAATATATATAATTATAAAAATATTAAAAATTGTCAAGTGTGAAGTAGTTAAAAAAATTACTGTAATTAAGGATAGGTAGATAATGCATTTTTGCTATACAGATGTGTGTTATCTGATCGGCTCCAAAGTTCCCGGTAAGAATGTGACATGTTGTCAAAATATGAGTAAAAATAAACGTTTCCTAGTTATTGTTTTACAAAATTTGGTAAATGTGTCTTCCGTCATATAGCCATTGTCTAAAATTGGTGCCATTACTGCCTTACAAATGTGTACCTCATCATACTGAGCATTGAGGTGACTACCGCTAAGGTTTTTTTGTTTGTTCATGTTTCACAAAAATTAACTGAATGCGTTAATATTTTCTAATAATGTATTTATTTTATTAGCTATGATCTAATACGACGTCATGGCAAATACAAGTATTTGAACTAAAAATATGTTTTTTTTTTAAATTTACACCATATTTTAATTTGGGAGGCGAGAATGGGTACCGCCGCCCCGGGAACCTTTATTGGATAACCAACAACTCTGCCATAGATCACCCCAAGTGGTTCAGGGGTGAGGTTTGTCTAGGTCTTGGAGGCGGATGACCAGGACACACTGAACCCCAGATCCCTACCCACCCCTTAAACCCTTTTCCCACCCAGAACTCTCCTCCCCTTCCTTTCCTTAAAAAACCCTCCACACAGCATCCCCAAAGATGACATAGGCCCTGAGAAAAATTATTTTCCCCAGGGGCCTCCTGTGTGGAGCTCATGTAAAAAAATATATATTTATATAGGAGGCCACGAGGAAAACAATTCCCTCGGGGCCTATGTCATCTTTGGAGATGCTGTGTGGAGGGTCTTTTTGGGATAGGAGAGGAAGTTCTGGGAGGGAAAAAGGTGTGAGGGTTGGGTCAATAGTGTCCAGGAGTAAACGGACGTATGAACCCATCCCTTCCACTGCGGTACAAGGCGTTGTGTCGATAGAGACCGGCTGGAGAGGTCTCCCTCAATCAGTCTCTCGATCCGGCCCGCCATGCAGTAGGCGGGCAAATGAATGTGCCGCCAAGACTTAGACAAAGCTCATTGCTTTATTATTTCTTTCTTTCCGTCTTCTCTCTCTCTCTCTCTCTGTAATACCTACTATTATTTCTGTTATTTTACTAGCAGCGTCCAAACCTAGTAACAACTAAATCTTGATTTAAGCATTATGTGAACATTTTTAATTGGAATATTAATGTCTACGTACATACGATGGCAGTTTCATAAGTGCAATAATTGTTAGGTTTTAAATATTTCAAACAATAAATAAATAAATATTGTTATTTTCTACGCTATTAACATTGACCTGGGTGTCGAAGCTTGATATACTTGGTCGAAGGCTATTAACTAAGATTAAGGACGAGAATTACTAGATTAGTAAGAAAAATATTAGATAACTAGATTAGTGAAGAAGAGAAAAAGTAGAAAAAATTTAAATACCCTTTTATAATATAAGATAACCTTTTAGAATACACAAGAGTCACAAGATACGCAAGAGACACAAGAGAAACAAAAGACACAAGAGACACGAGAGACACAAGAGACACAAGAGACACGAGAGACACAAGAGACATCAGAGACACTAGGGACACAAGATACGCAAGAGACGCAAGAGACACAAGAGACATCAAAGACACTAGGGGCACAAAATACGCAAGAGACGCAAGATATGCAAGATACGCAAGAGACGCGAGAGACGCAAGAGACGCAAGAGACGCAAGAGACGCAAGAGACGCAAGAGACGCAAGAGACGCAAGAGACGCAAGAGACGCAAGAGACGCAAGAGACATCAGAGACACTAGGGACACAAGATATGCAAGAGACCCAAGACAAGAGACACAAGAGACAACAGAGACTCTAGGGGCACAAGAGACAGAAGATGCACAAGAGACACGAAAGACAAACAGAGACACAAGTGAAACATTAAATAATTTAAAATGAAGACAATATTGCAATGACAATGTTGCGAAGGTGTGTTTTTAGGTTTTCACGGCCAAAAAGTATTTTTGTAATTGTTTTTGGGGTGTTACGCCGTGTTTCGCTAACTCCTTCTTTAGCCAACGTTTCGGACAGCGTTACAGTGTCCATCATCAGGGCAGATGAGTCCCCTGATGATGGACACTGTAACGCTGTCCGAAACGTTGGCTAAAGAAGGAGTTAGCGAAACACGTCATAACACCCCAAAAACAATTACAAAAATATTAGCGAAACTCAATCGAAAATCTTAGAACAGAAGAATCAGAAAAAGATACGGTCACATCTGGGACTTGAGGTTTTATTCATTAAAAATAATTATTCATCCTAGACTTGCAGAAAATTCAAAAGATGTCGCATATTAAAAATAAAAATAATTGATAAAATTTATCCAAGAAAGATTATCCAGACAGCATTTAGTTGGGATTTGAATCTTGCAAGCGTACATATTTATGTGTTGCTATCTTTATTGAAGCCAATAAAAATATGCGTTAAGAAAATTAAGATTATCCATTTTATTATTATGTTGGTAGTTCTTAGTCGAAGTATACAGTCAAATATTGGAGGGACACAATAGTTCAGTTGGTAGAGCTCCATCTTTTTCTGATTTTTTTGTTTTCAGATTTTCGATTGAGTTTCGCTAATATTGTCTTCATTTAATTAAAATATATATTACAATTTAATTAACACAAATAATTTTTTAGCAATCGCAGAATATTTTTTCTGAATCCATATAAATTATCGACGAAAATATCTACTTCAGCACACTCTATCTTATTATTTTAGTCGACACATCGGAGATATATTTTTTTATGTGTTGTCTCTGTGTACTATATTTTATGTCACGTCGCAGGGGGCTTTATTGTGAGATTTTTGTAATCCTTTATGAATTTACATGGAGTGCATTTCTATTTGAAGGTGTGGCATTATCCATCCAGAGGACACAAGGCACAATACCAAGTGCACTTATTGAATATTATAATACGTCTCATGCACTCGTGTTACTACCTAACGGGCACCCTGTTCACAGAAAACATCACAAGTCATTATAATATATTGTACGAGTACTTCGACGGTTGTCAACCAACTTGTAGAATTAGTGTCAAGGTTGATACATAGTCAATGCAGCCGGGTTTCGTTAATTCTCAAAAGAGGCAGCAATACCTAGAAGCTTCAGTTGCCTTTTGGGGAACCTGCATTATTTGGAAAATGGTAAACACAGGAAACAGCGCATTATCTACATATTATATTCTGTTCTAACTTATCATTATCTGTACACGAAGCTTGTGTAAGGTCGATAGACTCGTAACCTTAATTTTTGAAGTGATACTTCTTTAGCCCGTTAGTGATTTGAAATTCAGATGAAACGGAAGTGCGTCACTAAAATTTATTATTTGACGGGTCGTCGGTTCTAATATAATGCGATAAATTCGCACCCCGGCGCGAGCCTCCCATAACGCAGCGGGTAAGGCACCTGACAATTCGCGGCCAGAGAGACAGACATCCGGCGAACGGAGGTTCGAATCCTACGAAATCCAAAAAAATAAGCATTTTAATTTTTGTGAAATTAATATCCAATTTTCAAACCATTTTAAAATAAATAGGCAGAAGAAAAGAAAGCGACATCTAGCGACTTTCTAGATTAACTTCTACCGCGTGTGAATTGCACACTCTAATTTTATTTTTTTATACTTACCAATCTTATGTGAATTGATGAGCTAAGATAAAGGATTAGGAATAATAGTTAGCTCCAAAATTTATGTCATCTTTGGGGATGCTGTGTGGGGGTTGTTTAAAGGAAATAAAGGAGAGGAAGTTTTGGGAAGGAAAAATGTACGAGGGGTGGGTAGGAATGTGTGGGTCAACAGGAGTGACAGACGTATGAATCCCTCCCTCCCAGTGCGGTGCAAGGCGATGGGCCAAGAGAGTCCGGCTGGAGAGTTTTAGGTTGGGTCTCCCTCAACCAGACTCTCAAATGCTTTCACCGCCAAGACTTAGACAAACCTCACCCCCATGAACCTGGCACCCCCCTGTGTCACCGAATGTAGCGAACCACTTGGGGTGACCTAAGAAAGGGTGTTGGTTATCTAATAAATGGTTTAATTTAGAAATTCCAAAAGCGTATAGATATAACATTCGATGCCAGAGATTTTCCTGCCTAAGTTAAAAACCAACATGCTATTTTTGGTGTATAGTATAGTAGTAGCTGAATAGGTATATACAGGAGTCAGTGGAACTATGGCATTCGCATTGTGGGGTTTGTTGTGAGATTCAAATACCTGAGACGGGCCACATCAAAAGTCAGAAATACATAATAGTGTTGCATGGTCCATACTATTATGTATTTATAATGTCCACATTCAACAACTGTAAATTAGGGTATGAAAACATTAGGATTTGTATTAAGAACAATTAAAAACTTTGAATCGTTACAAATCATTAAACTGTTATACATATCCCTTGTTAGAAGCCTAATGGAACATAACTCCATAGTGTGGTCGCCCTTCTACAAAATTCACATTCATAATGTTGAAAGAATTCGAAGAAAATTTCTACGTTGCGTTAATTTTAAACTTAACATCCCTTTAGAGAACATAAATTACCCTTCGTTGATGAATATTTTAAATATTCCAACTTTAGAAACAGGCGAAAAATTAACGACCTAACTTTTTATTAAAATTATTAAATTCTAAATTCAACTGTTGTGAACTCCTGCAATTGATAAATCTACATGTACCTACACGATCGACTAGACAAATATTAACATTTCATATACACACATCTCATTCCAACTATAGTTTGCATTCTCCAATACAGCGTTCACACAGCCTTGGTAACCAATATTTAAACAATATGGATGTTCAATTTTTTATAAGAAAAACTTTCTTTTAACTTTTGAAGGTTATTCCCATCAACTTATTAATATTGATGTATTTGATAATAAATTAAATTTATCAAACTTTAAACGAGGTATGTGCCAACTATTTATTCCTACTTCTTAAACCATCTTTACCTCTATTTTTACTTACCATATATTCTATGTTACCTGCTTTGTGTCAACTCTTATATTTTGTGTTATCTATATTTTGTTTCTTATATTTTATGTTATATCCTATATTTTGTCAAAAACATGTACTGCACTATATGTAAAAGCCCTATGGGCGTTTAAATAAATAAATGTGAGTGAGCAAGGAGTATGTTCCGAGGTTAGTGTGGTAGTCACTATCTGCCCATCCCTGCGAGGAAACGGCGTGTTGGTTAGTTAATTAGTTGCGAGACTCAAGGAAGTGAGGGTTAGATACAGTACGCGCAAACTTAAATGCCGACCTGAACTTGATTCGATCCGTTCTCACTTAGGTACATTCTCTTTCTGACGTTACAATGACCGTAAATGCGTAAAACATTCGTGCGACAGAGGAAGGCGTGGGCGGAGAGGCAGGCCGCTTTTTGATCTTAAACTCGCCTACTGCGACGATAACCGCATCAACGTTAGGTCGGCATTAAATTTTGGGGCTTACTATACTCGCAGTATCGCCCTGGTGAAAGAGCACCATTCAAAAACAACGTTAAACATCTTGTTGGTAGTATGTGGATTACAGAGGTACTCTCTGCATCAGCAAGTAGACCGTTCGAGGTGGCCGGACATATCAGATCCTCGTTTGCAATATGTTCAATGAATATTACATTTAGGACACTTGCTTACTGAATATTTCTAAGCCGTTCGAAGACAAGGTTAAGTCACACAAGATCATTGTCATCCGCCAAGGGTTTCTGGAAACCGTAGGTTTTAAATTTCTGGATATCTTTGGCTAAATAGTTATAATCCGGAAACTTTGTACATTTTTAAATAAAAGATTTTTAGAACATAGTCATTTCGATACCTCATTTCCAAAGTGCAACAACTCCAAAAAGTGAAGATTTTAGTTACTTGTGAGGAAATGTTTAGAATTTAGAATATCTACCAGATCCAATATGTAACAAAATATGGTAGATTTTCGAATGATAGTGGTTATTATTTTTCAGAATTATACGTTTTGAAAATATTTACCACTTACAAACTATGTCAACTCAATATCAACACCACAGGCAGGGCTGGGCAAAATCCAGGCTTTGCTGTGATTAAAATACAAATAACTTTTTGCATTTATTCAAAATACGAAAAACAAAATACTTTCAAGTCGTGAATTTGAAATACAAAATACAGTTTTTAATCATTTCTTTTATTTCAAATACAAAATACAAAATACATTTGGTTTTGGTAGAACTTTCGGTTGCAATAAGTTGTCGTAAGTGCCCTTTATCTAAGGGTGCGTTTCCATAGAAGCAAAGTTGAGCAGAGTGAAACAGAGACGTGCAAAAATTGACCAATCATATTGCTCAGAAGACACATCTCATCTCCGCTCCACTTGCTCATTTTGTGGTTTTGACGGAATTTGATCATCCATTACCATTTATCAATTAATTCACGTCTTCATGAATAAATACCGCGAAACGATAAAAACGACAATTGACAAGATACTTGCTTTGACGTACAGTGTTGCCAACTCTAAATATTAACATATATTGCTCTAGATTCTAGCGTTTTTAGTCGTATTATCAGTTATGTCAGTTATTATGTCAGTTCATTTTTCATTATCATTATTAAGATCCCTAGATTTATTTTGAAGCTATAAGTATTTGAAATACAAATAACAAAATACCTCAGCATCAGGTAATTGAAATACCAATTACAAAATACATTTTTAGGAAATAATTGAAATACATGGGGTAATCTATGGTAGAGGTTATCCAAGAGTTGGTTATGCAAGAAATGGTTCCCGGGGCGGCGGTATCCTTATCCACCTCCCAAATTTAAAATTAGGTGTACTTACCTACAATGAAGTTTAAGGCAGCCCAAAATATTTTTTCCTATTTATCGCAGAACTCTGCTTTTTTAGTTGTTATGCTTTAAAACTGAGGTATCGTGATAAAATATCTAAATGTTTGTTCCTTTTATTCAAAAGCCATTCTCATTGTGAAAAAATATCTAAATGTTTGTTCCTATTATTCAAAAGCCATTGTGATAAAATATCTAAATGTTTGTTCCTATTATTCAAAAGTCATTCTCATTGTGATAAAATATCTAAATGTTTGTTCCTATTATTCAAAAACCATTCTCACTGTGATAAAATATCTAAATGTTTGTCTCTATTATTCAAAAGCCATTATCATTGTGATAAAATATCTAAATGTTTGTTTTTATTATTCAAAAGCCATTCTCATTGTGATAAAATATCTAAATGTTGGTTTCTATTATTCAAAAGTCATTGTGATAAAATATCTAAATGTTTGTTTCTATTAATCAAAAGCCATTTTCATTGTGATAACGTATCTAAATGTTTGTTCCCTTATTCAAAAGCCATTCTCATTCTGATAAAATATCTTAATGGTATGTTTTTAGGTTTTCACGGCCAAAAAGTATTTTCGTTATTGTTTTTGGGGTGTTATGCCGTGTTTCGCTACCTCCTTCTTTAGCCAACGTTTCGGACAGCGTTACAGTGTCCATCATCAGGGCAGATGACCAAATGATATTGGTGAGAGTGTTTACTTTTGTGTGTCGAAGCGATACCGTGCTGCCAGCTCCATTTCTCTACGAGCTGGTGTTAGAAAAAATTCAGCATGGTTTTTTGCGTTTAGCTTTGGTGTAGCCGTCAATTACTGGATACCAAGAACTATTGAGCTTAGCTCCGTCGTCTCTGTTAATATTGATGGGGTTTTTATGGATTTCAATTGCCTCCGTAATTAGGCGTGCTCTGTAAGTTTTGGGTCTTCCCAGGACTTCAGGAACAAATCCAAAGTAATGGCCGGTTTCGATTAAGTGCTCGGCGATTGCCGATTTGTCAGGGTGGCCAAGTTTACAAGCACGAAAGTGTTCGGAAATCCTTTTGGAGATCGTTCGCTCTGTCTGGCCTACATAGACCTTGTCACATCCGGAACAGCTGAGTTTATATACTCCATCTGTTTCCAGAGGAAACTTAGTCTTTGCCGACCTCAGTAGGTCTTGGATTTTAGTTGTCGTTCCGAAGACCGTCTTGATGTTCTCTTTTCTCAACAGCCTGGCAATTCTGTCTGTTACATTATGGACGTAAGGCAGGAAAGCGCAGCCTTTTGACTCTTGTTCACCCCTGTCTTCGTTTCGTGCTGATTTGGCTCTTATGATTTGCCTTGTCTGCCTTGCTGGGTATCCGTTACGCTCCAGTGCATCGGTGAGTTTGGTCAGTTCCAATCCGAGTTTTGGCTCCTCACATATTCTGGTCGCTCGGGTTACCAAAGTATGGATGAGTCCTCTCTTCTGAGCGGGGTGATGATGCGAATCAGCGTGGAGATACCTGTTTGTATGTGTTGGTTTCCTATAAACTGTGTGTCCTAGGCTACCATCCTCTTTTCGCATCACCTCCACATCTAGAAAAGGCAGAATTTTTTGGTTATTTTCCAGCTCCATTGTGAATTTAATTTTGCTGTGGAGTGAGTTGAAAAAAAAATATATATATATATCTTAATGTTTGTTCCTTTTATTAAAGAGTTCATGAGGCCATCGACATTGACATTGAACCACTCAAAAGAAGTAGCAAAAAAAAATCAATTTCACTCTTTTAATATTACTACCGATTCATTAAATGACTAGGCAAGTTATTTGCCAATCAATCAATTTCACTCTTTTAATATTACTACCGATTCATTAAATGACTAGGCAAGTTATTTGCCAATCAATCAATTTCACTCTTTTAATATTACTACCGATTCATTAAATGACTAGGCAAGTTATTTGCCAATCAATCAATTTCACTCTTTTAATATTACTACCGATTCATTAAATGACTAGGCAAGTTATTTGCCAATCAATCAATTTCACTCTTTTAATATTACTACCGATTCATTAAATGACTAGGCAAGTTATTTGCCAATCAATCAATTTCACTCTTTTAATATTACTACCGATTCATTAAATGACTAGGCAAGTTATTTGCCAATCAATCAATTTCACTCTTTTAATATTACTACCGATTCATTAAATGACTAGGCAAGTTATTTGCCAATCAATCAATTTCACTCTTTTAATATTACTACCGATTCATTAAATGACTAGGCAAGTTATTTGCCAATCAATCAATTTCACTCTTTTAATATTACTACCGATTCATTAAATGACTAGGCAAGTTATTTGCCAATCAATCAATTTCACTCTTTTAATATTACTACCGATTCATTAAATGACTAGGCAAGTTATTTGCCAATCAATCAATTTCACTCTTTTAATATTACTACCGATTCATTAAATGACTAGGCAAGTTATTTGCCAATCAATCAATTTCACTCTTTTAATATTACTACCGATTCATTAAATGACTAGGCAAGTTATTTGCCAATCAATCAATTTCACTCTTTTAATATTACTACCGATTCATTAAATGACTAGGCAAGTTATTTGCCAATCAATCAATTTCACTCTTTTAATATTACTACCGATTCATTAAATGACTAGGCAAGTTATTTGCCAATCAATCAATTTCACTCTTTTAATATTACTACCGATTCATTAAATGACTAGGCAAGTTATTTGCCAATCAATCAATTTCACTCTTTTAATATTACTACCGATTCATTAAATGACTAGGCAAGTTATTTGCCAATCAATCAATTTCACTCTTTTAATATTACTACCGATTCATTAAATGACTAGGCAAGTTATTTGCCAATCAATCAATTTCACTCTTTTAATATTACTACCGATTCATTAAATGACTAGGCAAGTTATTTGCCAATCAATCAATTTCACTCTTTTAATATTACTACCGATTCATTAAATGACTAGGCAAGTTATTTGCCAATCAATCAATTTCACTCTTTTAATATTACTACCGATTCATTAAATGACTAGGCAAGTTATTTGCCAATCAATCAATTTCACTCTTTTAATATTACTACCGATTCATTAAATGACTAGGCAAGTTATTTGCCAATCAATCAATTTCACTCTTTTAATATTACTACCGATTCATTAAATGACTAGGCAAGTTATTTGCCAATCAATCAATTTCACTCTTTTAATATTACTACCGATTCATTAAATGACTAGGCAAGTTATTTGCCAATCAATCAATTTCACTCTTTTAATATTACTACCGATTCATTAAATGACTAGGCAAGTTATTTGCCAATCAATCAATTTCACTCTTTTAATATTACTACCGATTCATTAAATGACTAGGCAAGTTATTTGCCAATCAATCAATTTCACTCTTTTAATATTACTACCGATTCATTAAATGACTAGGCAAGTTATTTGCCAATCAATCAATTTCACTCTTTTAATATTACTACCGATTCATTAAATGACTAGGCAAGTTATTTGCCAATCAATCAATTTCACTCTTTTAATATTACTACCGATTCATTAAATGACTAGGCAAGTTATTTGCCAATCAATCAATTTCACTCTTTTAATATTACTACCGATTCATTAAATGACTAGGCAAGTTATTTGCCAATCAATCAATTTCACTCTTTTAATATTACTACCGATTCATTAAATGACTAGGCAAGTTATTTGCCAATCAATCAATTTCACTCTTTTAATATTACTACCGATTCATTAAATGACTAGGCAAGTTATTTGCCAATCAATCAATTTCACTCTTTTAATATTACTACCGATTCATTAAATGACTAGGCAAGTTATTTGCCAATCAATCAATTTCACTCTTTTAATATTACTACCGATTCATTAAATGACTAGGCAAGTTATTTGCCAATCAATCAATTTCACTCTTTTAATATTACTACCGATTCATTAAATGACTAGGCAAGTTATTTGCCAATCAATCAATTTCACTCTTTTAATATTACTACCGATTCATTAAATGACTAGGCAAGTTATTTGCCAATCAATCAATTTCACTCTTTTAATATTACTACCGATTCATTAAATGACTAGGCAAGTTATTTGCCAATCAATCAATTTCACTCTTTTAATATTACTACCGATTCATTAAATGACTAGGCAAGTTATTTGCCAATCAATCAATTTCACTCTTTTAATATTACTACCGATTCATTAAATGACTAGGCAAGTTATTTGCCAATCAATCAATTTCACTCTTTTAATATTACTACCGATTCATTAAATGACTAGGCAAGTTATTTGCCAATCAATCAATTTCACTCTTTTAATATTACTACCGATTCATTAAATGACTAGGCAAGTTATTTGCCAATCAATCAATTTCACTCTTTTAATATTACTACCGATTCATTAAATGACTAGGCAAGTTATTTGCCAATCAATCAATTTCACTCTTTTAATATTACTACCGATTCATTAAATGACTAGGCAAGTTATTTGCCAATCAATCAATTTCACTCTTTTAATATTACTACCGATTCATTAAATGACTAGGCAAGTTATTTGCCAATCAATCAATTTCACTCTTTTAATATTACTACCGATTCATTAAATGACTAGGCAAGTTATTTGCCAATCAATCAATTTCACTCTTTTAATATTACTACCGATTCATTAAATGACTAGGCAAGTTATTTGCCAATCAATCAATTTCACTCTTTTAATATTACTACCGATTCATTAAATGACTAGGCAAGTTATTTGCCAATCAATCAATTTCACTCTTTTAATATTACTACCGATTCATTAAATGACTAGGCAAGTTATTTGCCAATCAATCAATTTCACTCTTTTAATATTACTACCGATTCATTAAATGACTAGGCAAGTTATTTGCCAATCAATCAATTTCACTCTTTTAATATTACTACCGATTCATTAAATGACTAGGCAAGTTATTTGCCAATCAATCAATTTCACTCTTTTAATATTACTACCGATTCATTAAATGACTAGGCAAGTTATTTGCCAATCAATCAATTTCACTCTTTTAATATTACTACCGATTCATTAAATGACTAGGCAAGTTATTTGCCAATCAATCAATTTCACTCTTTTAATATTACTACCGATTCATTAAATGACTAGGCAAGTTATTTGCCAATCAATCAATTTCACTCTTTTAATATTACTACCGATTCATTAAATGACTAGGCAAGTTATTTGCCAATCAATCAATTTCACTCTTTTAATATTACTACCGATTCATTAAATGACTAGGCAAGTTATTTGCCAATCAATCAATTTCACTCTTTTAATATTACTACCGATTCATTAAATGACTAGGCAAGTTATTTGCCAATCAATCAATTTCACTCTTTTAATATTACTACCGATTCATTAAATGACTAGGCAAGTTATTTGCCAATCAATCAATTTCACTCTTTTAATATTACTACCGATTCATTAAATGACTAGGCAAGTTATTTGCCAATCAATCAATTTCACTCTTTTAATATTACTACCGATTCATTAAATGACTAGGCAAGTTATTTGCCAATCAATCAATTTCACTCTTTTAATATTACTACCGATTCATTAAATGACTAGGCAAGTTATTTGCCAATCAATCAATTTCACTCTTTTAATATTACTACCGATTCATTAAATGACTAGGCAAGTTATTTGCCAATCAATCAATTTCACTCTTTTAATATTACTACCGATTCATTAAATGACTAGGCAAGTTATTTGCCAATCAATCAATTTCACTCTTTTAATATTACTACCGATTCATTAAATGACTAGGCAAGTTATTTGCCAATCAATCAATTTCACTCTTTTAATATTACTACCGATTCATTAAATGACTAGGCAAGTTATTTGCCAATCAATCAATTTCACTCTTTTAATATTACTACCGATTCATTAAATGACTAGGCAAGTTATTTGCCAATCAATCAATTTCACTCTTTTAATATTACTACCGATTCATTAAATGACTAGGCAAGTTATTTGCCAATCAATCAATTTCACTCTTTTAATATTACTACCGATTCATTAAATGACTAGGCAAGTTATTTGCCAATCAATCAATTTCACTCTTTTAATATTACTACCGATTCATTAAATGACTAGGCAAGTTATTTGCCAATCAATCAATTTCACTCTTTTAATATTACTACCGATTCATTAAATGACTAGGCAAGTTATTTGCCAATCAATCAATTTCACTCTTTTAATATTACTACCGATTCATTAAATGACTAGGCAAGTTATTTGCCAATCAATCAATTTCACTCTTTTAATATTACTACCGATTCATTAAATGACTAGGCAAGTTATTTGCCAATCAATCAATTTCACTCTTTTAATATTACTACCGATTCATTAAATGACTAGGCAAGTTATTTGCCAATCAATCAATTTCACTCTTTTAATATTACTACCGATTCATTAAATGACTAGGCAAGTTATTTGCCAATCAATCAATTTCACTCTTTTAATATTACTACCGATTCATTAAATGACTAGGCAAGTTATTTGCCAATCAATCAATTTCACTCTTTTAATATTACTACCGATTCATTAAATGACTAGGCAAGTTATTTGCCAATCAATCAATTTCACTCTTTTAATATTACTACCGATTCATTAAATGACTAGGCAAGTTATTTGCCAATCAATCAATTTCACTCTTTTAATATTACTACCGATTCATTAAATGACTAGGCAAGTTATTTGCCAATCAATCAATTTCACTCTTTTAATATTACTACCGATTCATTAAATGACTAGGCAAGTTATTTGCCAATCAATCAATTTCACTCTTTTAATATTACTACCGATTCATTAAATGACTAGGCAAGTTATTTGCCAATCAATCAATTTCACTCTTTTAATATTACTACCGATTCATTAAATGACTAGGCAAGTTATTTGCCAATCAATCAATTTCACTCTTTTAATATTACTACCGATTCATTAAATGACTAGGCAAGTTATTTGCCAATCAATCAATTTCACTCTTTTAATATTACTACCGATTCATTAAATGACTAGGCAAGTTATTTGCCAATCAATCAATTTCACTCTTTTAATATTACTACCGATTCATTAAATGACTAGGCAAGTTATTTGCCAATCAATCAATTTCACTCTTTTAATATTACTACCGATTCATTAAATGACTAGGCAAGTTATTTGCCAATCAATCAATTTCACTCTTTTAATATTACTACCGATTCATTAAATGACTAGGCAAGTTATTTGCCAATCAATCAATTTCACTCTTTTAATATTACTACCGATTCATTAAATGACTAGGCAAGTTATTTGCCAATCAATCAATTTCACTCTTTTAATATTACTACCGATTCATTAAATGACTAGGCAAGTTATTTGCCAATCAATCAATTTCACTCTTTTAATATTACTACCGATTCATTAAATGACTAGGCAAGTTATTTGCCAATCAATCAATTTCACTCTTTTAATATTACTACCGATTCATTAAATGACTAGGCAAGTTATTTGCCAATCAATCAATTTCACTCTTTTAATATTACTACCGATTCATTAAATGACTAGGCAAGTTATTTGCCAATCAATCAATTTCACTCTTTTAATATTACTACCGATTCATTAAATGACTAGGCAAGTTATTTGCCAATCAATCAATTTCACTCTTTTAATATTACTACCGATTCATTAAATGACTAGGCAAGTTATTTGCCAATCAATCAATTTCACTCTTTTAATATTACTACCGATTCATTAAATGACTAGGCAAGTTATTTGCCAATCAATCAATTTCACTCTTTTAATATTACTACCGATTCATTAAATGACTAGGCAAGTTATTTGCCAATCAATCAATTTCACTCTTTTAATATTACTACCGATTCATTAAATGACTAGGCAAGTTATTTGCCAATCAATCAATTTCACTCTTTTAATATTACTACCGATTCATTAAATGACTAGGCAAGTTATTTGCCAATCAATCAATTTCACTCTTTTAATATTACTACCGATTCATTAAATGACTAGGCAAGTTATTTGCCAATCAATCAATTTCACTCTTTTAATATTACTACCGATTCATTAAATGACTAGGCAAGTTATTTGCCAATCAATCAATTTCACTCTTTTAATATTACTACCGATTCATTAAATGACTAGGCAAGTTATTTGCCAATCAATCAATTTCACTCTTTTAATATTACTACCGATTCATTAAATGACTAGGCAAGTTATTTGCCAATCAATCAATTTCACTCTTTTAATATTACTACCGATTCATTAAATGACTAGGCAAGTTATTTGCCAATCAATCAATTTCACTCTTTTAATATTACTACCGATTCATTAAATGACTAGGCAAGTTATTTGCCAATCAATCAATTTCACTCTTTTAATATTACTACCGATTCATTAAATGACTAGGCAAGTTATTTGCCAATCAATCAATTTCACTCTTTTAATATTACTACCGATTCATTAAATGACTAGGCAAGTTATTTGCCAATCAATCAATTTCACTCTTTTAATATTACTACCGATTCATTAAATGACTAGGCAAGTTATTTGCCAATCAATCAATTTCACTCTTTTAATATTACTACCGATTCATTAAATGACTAGGCAAGTTATTTGCCAATCAATCAATTTCACTCTTTTAATATTACTACCGATTCATTAAATGACTAGGCAAGTTATTTGCCAATCAATCAATTTCACTCTTTTAATATTACTACCGATTCATTAAATGACTAGGCAAGTTATTTGCCAATCAATCAATTTCACTCTTTTAATATTACTACCGATTCATTAAATGACTAGGCAAGTTATTTGCCAATCAATCAATTTCACTCTTTTAATATTACTACCGATTCATTAAATGACTAGGCAAGTTATTTGCCAATCAATCAATTTCACTCTTTTAATATTACTACCGATTCATTAAATGACTAGGCAAGTTATTTGCCAATCAATCAATTTCACTCTTTTAATATTACTACCGATTCATTAAATGACTAGGCAAGTTATTTGCCAATCAATCAATTTCACTCTTTTAATATTACTACCGATTCATTAAATGACTAGGCAAGTTATTTGCCAATCAATCAATTTCACTCTTTTAATATTACTACCGATTCATTAAATGACTAGGCAAGTTATTTGCCAATCAATCAATTTCACTCTTTTAATATTACTACCGATTCATTAAATGACTAGGCAAGTTATTTGCCAATCAATCAATTTCACTCTTTTAATATTACTACCGATTCATTAAATGACTAGGCAAGTTATTTGCCAATCAATCAATTTCACTCTTTTAATATTACTACCGATTCATTAAATGACTAGGCAAGTTATTTGCCAATCAATCAATTTCACTCTTTTAATATTACTACCGATTCATTAAATGACTAGGCAAGTTATTTGCCAATCAATCAATTTCACTCTTTTAATATTACTACCGATTCATTAAATGACTAGGCAAGTTATTTGCCAATCAATCAATTTCACTCTTTTAATATTACTACCGATTCATTAAATGACTAGGCAAGTTATTTGCCAATCAATCAATTTCACTCTTTTAATATTACTACCGATTCATTAAATGACTAGGCAAGTTATTTGCCAATCAATCAATTAAGTAACCAGATAAGTATATACTTGTATACGCAGGTTGGTATATCGTGTCCGAAAATCACTGCAAATACATTCACGCCATTTCATCATCCAGCTGATTAGTCAGACATCTTCGAAAAAGAGTTGAGTATGCAGTTATATGTAAAAGTTTACCCTCTATCTGGTACAATACTCAGATTCCCCATAAACACAACCAAATCAATTATAATGAAGAAAAACTAGTAGTGAAATAAACAAACAGAAAAATGATGTTTTCTGGGTCACTAGTAGGATATTTCAAAATGTCATAATAATGTAAAGAAACGTTAACAAACGAAACAAATATTGCTTTTCTCATTATCTCAAAACTTAGTATTCTAAGATGTCAGACTAATCAACGAATGCCGCATAAGAGTCCCAGCTGCTCCCGATTGGAGCCAGTGAGACCATGGCATCCCCAATTGGGGTATGTTGTGAGGCTGAAGGTAGTGGAGAGGGGAAGGAGATGGGGAAGAGCTAGGTGGAAAAGTACCTAGCTATTCAGATCTGGTCATCAAACACGGCTAAAGCCATTTCAAGCAACGTCTCAGTTCTAAATAGTGATCTCACACTAGGGCGATACTGAGAGTATCATTTCCTCTGGAATGTGCGCACAAACACCAGATATCAGTATGTATAATAATAAAATAAAATCAGAGTGCAATTCACACGTGGTAGAGGTGAAACCTTCAGAAAACTAAAGTAGACAAGAGTGGGGAGGCTGCGAAGCACCGCACAAATAGCAGATCGATAGGCTACGAAGTACTGCACAAAGAGGAGACCTTCAATCTCATTCTCTCGCAGGCTAAATCCTATAAATGTATGTTTTTGTCTATTTTTAGTGTCGCATTTTCGTTTCATTGAGTTTCAAATCACAACAGTGCTAAAGAAGTTTTCACTACAATATATTAAATCACTCCCTCCCCACTACCTTCAGCCTCACAACATACCCCAATTGGGATGCCATAGTCTCACTGGCTCTAGACGGGAGCAGTTGGGACTCTTGTGCGGTATTCATATAAAAAAATAAAATAAAATAAATCGAGACAACCATCGTAATAACAACAGATCCGCTTTGGATACCTTTTATTATAGATACTTCAATACAACTATCAATAAATACTTTGTAGTCAGTGTTGCAACATGAAAAAGTGCGTTACAACATAATGACGATAGTAATTGAGTACCTATGCGCAATAGCCGGAAGGTACTTGCCATCACTAGTCGCTAGCCGCTAACAGGTCTGGTAAGTGATGGGCAATACATAACCTTGAAATAGTCATTATGAAAGTCGAGCCCTCTTCAATGAAAGCATTGCCATGGAGGTCAGAACACTTACCTGGTGGGAACTACAAGCAGGGCTGCCAACAGTTCTTCTATCAAATATATCATTGATTTATAAAATTTAGCTGTAGTTGACTTCATTCGCTGTGTAGGTTTGTCAGTCACAGCCTTTAGTCCGGTCAAGTTAGCTAGAAAAATAGTGGTCAAATAACAAAAATTCGCACAGAGCGAAAAATTGGACACCTTGGTACACCATTACAAATAAAATACTAACAGTCCCTCATCGATTCCAAGTCCGCTAAAAAAGTTATTCAAGGTCAAAGAACAACATTTTCAGTTTTTTAGATTTTTCTCGTAAACGGTAAGTTATTTCAAAAAATAAAATTAACAAAAATTGTAGATCATAAAATTATCTACAAAAATTTTCCTACATACTTTTTTTCTAAGAATCACCATTTCTGAGATAAAGCGATTCTAAAAGTTGAAGGAGTTACATTCTATATAATATGCACGCATTTCCACACCATCTGTGAGGTAGTGTACTTGGCGCATTGTTTTTTAACATACTTTCTCCGGTAGGCATAATCGACGATCGGTTATGATGACGATAAGTTTAATGGGATAATATTCTATTTATTGCACTTTGATTATTGATATTGATTGGTGATAATATTGATATTGATTATTGATCGTAATATTTATTATTGATTTCTATTGGTATCTTAATCTGATTCATACTCTTCAAATTGGACATCTACAGTCATGTCTTCTTCGATTTCTTTTTCTTCTTCTTCTTTTTGCTGGATGTTTATAAATTGTTCAAATGAAGATGAATCAGCTGTCTCTTCATTGACATTTTATGAATTCTCGCCTGGTGTATTCAATTCAACATTCGAGCAAGACTGGCTTTGACAATTAGTATACGTTGGACCGGACTACGGCAGATGGCGTCTGAAACAAACACCTACCCTTATAAAAAAAAATCTTTATCGACGGTCCCGAAGAATAATATCGGATCTTTTAAAAGTTTAAATCCTTTTGTTGGCTTATTTATTTGCTTATTTTGTTGATTTAAAAATCTCTATTTTTGGACTTTTTAAAGAAATAAGATGAAATGCACAATATCAAAACAACACTATGTTTCTTGATCTCAAGAACAGTAAAAATGCAGAAATAAAACTTATCACAGCTCTACTGCAAAACTACAAAATGTTATATCTCAAAATCTCACATTCTTTGAGACCGTCAAAATGAAGAGTTGTGATACCCAATTGCCGGAATTTTACCCCATTTTCAATAAGGAACTCCAGTCCAATTTTTAAGTTTTTTCTCTGATTATTCATTATTGTTATTCTAACTTAAATAACTGCATATTTATTTTTATTTTTAAAGTAGGTTTAATATTTAAAATAATAAATTGTCAAAGTTTTAATTTTTCAAGATCCCCTAAAAACCACCGTATCTTGTGTGAATCGTGTGACGTCATCATGACCAAAAGTTTTAGTTATTTTCAACAGGTGTTGTCATTTTGTATGGAAAATCAATGGAGGAATAACTTTAGTTGTCAGAAGTCGAGGCGTTTTTTTATTCAAGATTAACTGCTTTTAATATAAAACTGTTCGTGCGTTTTCATAATAATAATGATTCATGGCCCCTTCTCCCCTATTTCTATTATTTATGACCATTGTGAATGCATATTTATCGTCAACTTCAAGAAACTTAAATTCCTACCACAAAAAATGAAGTCATTAATCTTCAGTTAAATAAAAATATAACCATTGTTCCTTGTTTTACTTAGTGGTATGCGTTTTCTGAATTCATTATGTAATTGGTACAAAAACTATAATTTATTACGGGACCCATTGATATATTAATACAAAATACATGCGTTGTAGAAGCGTGCTGAAACGCGTTCTTATTTAATTTAATATTATGTTGTCAAGTTTCCTTACTAACATTCTCTCAGGCTACTACTAAGCCATTTGCTTGCCATATTTTAGCTTATCGCTCGCTGAGCATTGCTAATGGGAATGTATGGTGAGCGATATGCTGAAATAGGCCAAGCCACGAGAGTGTACTGCGCATATAGCGTGGTCTGACATAGGAATTATGTCGAATTTAAATTACATAACATTGTTTTTTTTTTTAAGTAAGACCGGATTACGAATAACCTGGCAATATTTTAAAATATCCTATTATCACCGCATTAAGCAGAAAATGTTGCTTGTATCGCGATGAAGGACTTAGCCAGCCGAAGAATTGAACTCCCGATGCCTTGGTGGGACAACATCTCAACCACTGATCGGTCGGTAGCGGCAGTGATTATTAGGACAGTTTATATTGCATACGAAATTGAGTATGTTGAAGTAGACATTTTCTTTCGATATTTTATACGTATCCAGAAAAATATTCTAATATTACTCAAAAATATGTGACAATAATTTTAGAGGTAATTATTATTGTATTGATTTATGGCGCTTTTTCCCACTTTTTTATATTATTTGTCATTTAAGCCAGCTTTCAAATAGTATTGTAATAAAATTGAAATTATGTGTCCTTTGAATGAGTTGATTTTTGTTTTTTTATGTACCTATTTGTGTATTAACTAAGTTTTTATAACTGGACTGTTCTCACGGTACTCATAATATATAATTCGACCAAAAACAAAAGCGTCACCTGCAATGAAGCCCGGTGCGAGCGGCACTAACGAACGCTAGCGAACTACTATTAAATCGCGCCTTTTCTGCGCATGTCATGATAAGTTCTTCTGCGCATCTCATTTGGCTTGCGGTCTAGCTTTACAAATGAGACGCGTAAAATAAAGACAACAATTTAAAAAAAAACGCATGCGTTCCCATACACTATTTAGCGTGCTGAAATAAGGCATGACAGAAAGGTGTCTTAAAACAGTACCTAGCTAAATAAGAACAATGTATTAATTTAACAATGAAGGATTCAAAAGAACATAATGTCTTCATGAATTATTGTTTATGACAAAAAAACTTTATTTTTAAACAATTATATTTATTATAACTGAAGAATGTTGCGAGGTCTAGTAAAAGAATGCTCAACTTTAAGTTACTCGCAAAGTTTACGTACACCCGGCGTCGCTCGAGGTTATGAATGGTTTGGAGTAAAGTTTTGAGGTTGTCAATTCTGTACCAGAAAACTGGGTGTGGTTTTAAGGAGAATATTATTGTGACGAGAGGAAAAAGTTAATTTAAAAAAAAATTTCACTTGATTGTACCGTGGGTTCCTCGGGCGTCCGCGACTTCATCTACGTTTCACTTTAACGTCATACATTCTCGTTATCGTTAATTTTATCACACATGTACTATATATGATTTTCATGCATTTTAAATGATTTTTTTAAAGATAGAATTAATGGTATTTTTAAGTCGTGATTTATTACCATATAAGTGTAATTTTTATGTACTTGAAGTTTATGTAATTCTAATATTTTTTGATTTTTATATGATTACTGCACAAGAGTCCCAAGTGCTCCCGTTGAAGTTATGAGTCTACGGCATCCCTAATTGAGGTTTGTTGTGAGGCCTAGGTAATGGGGAGGGAAAGGGAAGTACCTGGCTACTCAGACCTGGTCATCAAATATGGCTAAAGCCATTTCAAGCTACGTTTCTAACTATCTGCAACCGCGCCGCAAATATACTATGTATTATTTTTAATTAATAAATTGTTAAATTACGAACCCGCAACCTTCAGATTGTTAGTCGAGAATCTTACCACTCAATCACAGAGAGGTGAAGTTATATTTATTGTATTATTACCTACCCGTCTCAGAACAAACTTCGTCTGGCGAGGCGTGTAACGTGCTTGCATTATAAAATTTATTATTATAAATGACCCTGTTAAAAATAAGGAGATTCGAAAATAATGCAATGCCGATTGATGGTAGCGTAATGAGAATGAGTAAGTTTAAGAAAAGGACGCTTAGATGATTAGGACGTGCAACAAATATATTAGACTGAGTTTCAGAATGTTTTCTTAATTTTACAAAAATTTGATCTCTAGTGTGAAGGGTCGTTAACGTGTTCTCATGCATGATTCAATTTAGTTATTGCGTAGGTACTCCAAATGTCCAGACAAAATGAAATATGTATTAAACACAATTGAACCATAATCAGCGATCGGAGCTTTCGAGTGCTCGTTTGCGCAAATGTCAAAAGTTACAGTTTATGATATCGTAACAGGGGGTTTCTTTGCAGAAAATGTGGCAACATTGAATTTTTTTTTAATTGTTAAAAATGATTTGGTTCTTAATCCCTTATTCCGTAGGTATGTTGGAATTATTCTCAACCATAATATATTGTTCATTTCGGGGATCCGTCAGTTGATTCCCTGACTGAAATCACAATTATTAAAAATTATAATTTTTTGTGCATTATTTACCAATTTCAAAACTAAAATCGATTAAAAAATGCCTTTCATAAAGAGTTGGTATGGATATCAAACGAATTTAAACAGTGTCGATTTTTTGTACTTAATAATAATATTCAAGTTTTGAGTTAGTTTGGAAAAACTAGGCTGTTTATTAAAATTATCGATTGTCGTAAAAATCTGTTCGTGTCATTTCATAGGAGGTTCCTAAGTTGACTATTATATTATATTAAATTAAAAATTACTTTATTAAATTATATAAATTGATTAATTGCAAAGGCTTTTTTTTCCTAAAATGAACAAGTAGATTAGGAATTATTTTAGGTTTACCCTTATTTTTTTTAATAAAGTAAAATATCAAGATGAACTGTTTGTTTGTGCCAACGGTCGAGGGTGCTTGGATCAAAACTCAGTTGTTTTATTGTAATATGCGAGCCTGGGGTGTGTAAATAACCCCAGAACTCTCTGAGCGTAATACTCAAAATTGTGATTGTGAATTTACCTTGCGCGAACAATATATTACAAAAATAGCAACCTGACAAATCTCAAAGGAAAAAACAAATTCACTAACCTTGATGTTGGACTCTGCGACGTGTGGAAGGCCTTCCAATAAATTCCATCCATTTAAATTAATCTCAGTATATTTTCGTAATTTTGAAATATGCACAAGTCTGTTGTCGACTTTAGGAAGAATCACAATGGAAATTGCAAGATATTCAAATCACAAGATGTTATGACAGTTATTTTCAAATTATCACAATAATATTTGTAAAATAAATACTTTTAAAAGCTGCATTTTTTCTTCATACGGACAAGCGGGCGACATCTCTGGTTCATTTGGTCAAGCATGATGATATAGCAGGTTTTTCGAATAACACATTTAGTGCCTCTTGTCATCCAAAGAGACGGCCATAATCAGCACTTGTAAAATATTTTTTTTTTCGTATAAACAAAACAAAAAAACAACATTTTATAATTCCTAACCAGGCGAGCAAATACAATATTGGATTGAATCACCGATACAACATTGTATTTGTATACCTTTCTTGAAAGAATTTGGTTTTTACAAACTATTTATTCATATTCAAATTGCGTTTTTACGGCGCAAACGAACAACATAAATGTTTTACTACATAACTTACTTTTTACTGATTTTTTTCCTAAAATATTTTTTTCTTAATACGACATCTTTAAATACCACCAGAACAAGCGCCGTAAAAAAATTTTTCGTACCAGTTAGTTATGAGCGATTTTGTGGTTTATATAAACTTTCTTATAAAATCATTATATTTATTTTTATACGTTTTCTTTATTAGAGACAAAGTCACAAGGAGTTAATTGAAAATTGGTTTCATTTTTGCTATTATGCAACACACGTACAAACTGATAAAATGAAAACTGTCGATTTCCCGAAAATAAATAAAAAAATAATTTAGGTAAAAAGTTATCTACATTAAATTTGTGCAAACTACCTCCATTTTCCTGCATCGTAAGTTACGTATGTTCGCTGATGAATCTCAACTAACAAGCCTGGACTTGGTAAGTACAAGTGAATTTACTGATTGTGAATTTACTGATTCTCAACGCGTGCGGCGATCAGTGAATCGATCAGTTGAAAGATTTGGATTTTCAATAATAATTTTAATTTTTGGATGATTTCTATAGCGCCATTTTTGTGAGAAAATCACCTCAAGGGCGCTTGATACTAGTGATTACACAATTATGTTTAAATATGGAGAGGCAATTTAATTTGACAATGTTTGTATTGCAAAATTTTTTGATTCTCAGCTTCCTAACAAAAATATATTTGTTTGATCTATCCAGTTCGTCTGTACACATACACAAGCAAGGACCTCTCTCAAATGATTTACTTGTAGCTAGTGGACAAACACGTAGGGTTCCACCACAGAAGTTGTGGGTTCTATTTCTCCGCTAGCTAAGTCCTCCATCATTGCATAAGCAACATTTTCCCACTATAATGATGGTGGTAGGAGTTTTTCGAAAATTGTCAGGTCATTATTTATAATCTGGGAATGTTTGTTTTTAGTATTTTATTTTATTTATTTATTTTATTTTATATTTATTGGGGATTACTTTCAGTTATCGACCTGCAGACTGCATTGAATTCTACTAATGTTTGTTTGTTTGACAATTTTACGCATCTCAGTGGAGAAATAAATTCTTGTGTTCGATTTGGGGAGTAGAGCCATTACTATCTAAATATGATCATATTATCTAAACGGTAATAGAAAGAGAAAATTCAGAGTAACCACAAAATACTTTAAAATTTTCATTAATTGTTTCTACATGAAACGCCAAATAGGTGAGATGACGATAACGTTTATAGTACATTTGCCAATAAAATATGTATGCGTTTTTACGTTATCAGTAATTAAAAAATTAGAAAAAACGTGACGTGAGCCATTTTTTAAGATTTTTTTTGTTTGCATTCAAAATTTTCATATTTCCCAAATTAAATGTTCATTTCGAATTATTAAATTTAAAAGCTTATTTTATCACCATTGAAAAAAGTTTTTAGTTTTCGGATGCGTTCAGAAATATTCCACTTATTTGGTTTTTATTGTATAGCGGAAATTTTAGTGTATTTTTTTGTAACTTTTTTTTTAACGTTGCTCCACACAAGAGGCCCCGAGGAAAATAATTGCCCTTAGAGGCCTATTTCATCTTTGGGGATTCTGTGTGGAGAGTCTTTTTAAGTGTAAGTTCTAGGAAGGAAAAGGGTATTAGGGGTGGGTAGGAACCAGGGGGTCAGTGTATCGAGGGGTGACGGACGTATAAATCCATCCCTTCCGAGAGAGTACGGCTGGAGAAATCAAAAGGACTCCCTCAACCATCCTCTCCAGATCCGGCCTGCCACGCAGCTGGTGGGCAGACAAAACTCACCCCATGGTTCTTATCCAACAAATGATTCCTGGGGCGGCGGTACCCATACCCGCCTCCCAAATTGACCTACCTACTATATGTAAGCAGTATGTTGTTCCTTTATTATTTCTAACTCTCTCCGATGGCGCTACAGCCCATATCGAGCTTTGGCCTCCCGCAACATTCGCCTCCAACTCCTCCTGTCCCCAGCGGCTGACTTTCAGTTTGTTACCTGGAGAAGCTGTGCTGCATCCCCTCTTATCTCGTCTTCCCACTTCAGTCTGAGTCTTCCCACTTTTCTCCTTCCACCTGGGTGTCCATTTCTTTTTGGGACGCGTGTGTCCGGCATTCTCTGTACATGCCCAGCCCAGCTCAACCTGAGGTCTCATATTGGCTGAGATGCTAGGGGCCTGATATATATCATAGAGCTCTTTGTTGTGCCGGATGCGCCGCTGTTCTCTCTCTTTCACGGGTCCACTTATCTATTTATATGTATTTATTATTTCTAAATATGTATTAGTAAATAGACTTATAGCTCCCCAGTTAGACTAGAGATTATTTCTCTATTCAATGGGTAATTAAAATTGATAATGATTGTTACTAACATAATATTATTCTGTGTATCTACTGTAATAATTACCAATAAAAAAATAAAAAATAATTAAAGCATAATATTTTATACAAATAACAAGACATACAGCCAACCTTCAGAACGCAATACCTATAACGATAAATAATATTCTGAACATAGATTCAAGATTTTCAGAAGATATGTATTTTTTATACTTGTTTTAGGAGAATTAAAATGATGGACACTGTAACGCTGTCCGAAACGTTGGTTAAAGAAGGAGGTAGCGCAACACGGCATAACACCCCAAAAATAAATAACGATAATACTTTGCTTTTTAAAATATGCATATTTAATTTGTTATTTTAGTTTAAGTTTAGTTGATACGTAATAATTTATCATTGAAGAATAATAATAATATCACTAATAATCTAAACGAAAATGTGAAAAAGAACAAGACACGGAAAAATAGAAAAAGACAATGGTCGCAACTGGGACCCGAACCCAGACCTCTCGTCTAACCGGGACGTGAAAGTAAATACACGTCCCGGTTAGACGAGACCAAACTAACAAGGAATTAAATTAACAAGGAACGGATTGAACTAACAAGGCTCTTAGAAATGAAAGGAGTCTCTTCGCGATACATAAACTTATAATAACAATAATGCATCTAAGACGCTATCAATCTATTCCGTTCGATCTTTGAGAAACGAAAATTGTTTAAATATAATTAACTGCCAATGCTTATTTAGGTTAGTATTTAATTCAACATTGCCAGTTTATTTCTACATAATTGTTTGGCGTTTGACATTTCGGAATATGAATTCGTAGACAGATCCGCCAGAGTTGTCAGCGTATATTGATTTCTTTTTTATTCCCTATCAATATCGGTCCCGCTTTCAACAGTGAATCTGTGCTCGTTATATCGATACAAAATCGTCGGAAGTTACGAATATCGGATCCTTTGTTGTAAAGTTATTGATTTCCCTGCAGATGTAAAAAGAGGTTTGGATTGCTCTATGGTTTGTAAATGCGAAATGTTCCTGAGGTTTATTACAAACGACGATGACACTGAAGAATCAGTTTTCATCATAATTATTGATCGGATAATGAAGACATACTTTGATCATCTTACCTTTGTTATAGACGATGTTGAAAGTGACATTAGGTCAGCGGTTCTTAACCTGGGTTCGATCGAAACCTAGGGGTTCGGTGAGTCAGTCTCGCGGGTTCGGCGGAGGTCAAGACACACCCCCGACTCATATGATTCGGTTCGATTTCCAATTAAGAAGGGTTCCTCATTCAGTGTTTCTTAACGTCCAACAATGTATTCAGTGTTTCTTAACCTCCAACAAGGTCAAGAAACACTGAATTAGGTACTACAAAATAAAACCAAAAGATTAAGGCGGCACTGCGGAAGAAGATGGAGAGATGTGTAATTACGAATGTTGGACAGAGCGCGCTAATATTTTAAGTGATAAAAATGAAGCGAAAATTGAGAAAATGCTTAATAAAACATGACTCGTTTAAAATAGAGCAAACATATCATGGAAGGTATCTTAAGTATCATTTAAAGAAACATTGTGAATTTTTTCACAAATATAACTTGTAAAATAATATAAATAGACTTGTTTTAAATAATTTTCGGAGCATACTTTGAGATTTTTTTCTATCGATGGAATTTCATATAATTTGCGCTTCGGCGTGGAACGTATCTAGATATTATCTTCAAAAATAACATATATTTTTTTAAGAGCTTAAAAACTTCAAATTTTTAAGGGAGATATGTAAGAAATCGGTCGAAATTCGAATAGTGGACCCTTAAGAGGAAACCGGGCAGCGTTTTGTCCGTACAAACGTTTACCCCAATTTCCTCTCGATATTTTGACACCAGTTACTTGACAACAAATACTTTTTAATGTGACAGAGATATCGACCACTAGCGTGTTGGCACGTTTACTTTTTGATGAGTTTCTTAGTATAGCAGTTAGGGTTAGTTAGTCATCCATAAATTACGTAACACGAATTTCATGATTTTTTTAACCCCCCCCCCCCCCCCCCCCACCGTCCCTGTCACACACCATCACATTTGTGAGACCCCCTCCCCCATAGTGTGATATAACATGTTTTGCAATTCTACTTCTAAAAATAATCAAAACAGTAGTTCAAAATTTTATTTTTTATTTTTTTAGTTTTGCGTTTAAATAATATAGATTATTATTATGATCCCCCCCCCCCCCATACCCCATGTCACACAATGTCATACTTCTCTACACCCCTCCCTCCCTTAAGGTGTGACGTAATTTATGAATGGCCCCTTAGGACCCTCCAAACATCGTTAAAATTGCCGGGTTTGAATTGCCGTTTTTTTTTAAAGCATTACGTGCAGACATCGAACATTTTCTTCTAATAAAGTTACAAATTATCTTAAAAATCGGTTCAGTTTTGAAGAAGAAAAATGAGGACTACAAAACTTCAATTTTGACGATTTTATTTACGTAATATCAGTCTGAGGTGCAGTTGTCCCCTTCGCTTGGTATTCGTGGTTGTAACAGCGACAGTGACGCAAACATTTTAGCAAAATATCTACGATTCAAATTTCTTTGCGACCGTGCTTCCTCTTAAAATCTTAAATCATAAAAAATAATAAAAGTAAATAAAATAAAAATTTGAGCTTAAGAAAAGCAGTTAAATTGAAAGGAACGTAATCCTGCAATTTGGGAGGTGGGGTTTGGGTATAGCCGCTGCGTGACTTAGCAGGGGTGCCCGGGTTCACGGATTTTGTCTAAATCTTGACTGCAAATGCGTTTGCCTACCCATTACGTGACTGGATCGGGAGATACTGGTTAAGAAACCCAGATCTCTCTAGCTAGACCCTCTCGACCCATCGCCTTGCAGTGCAGTGAGAGGGCTGGATTCATATGTCCATCACGCCTACACACATTGAGTCCCAGATTCCTAACACCCCTCATTGCCCTTTTCCTTCCATCCAGCATCCACAAAGATGACTTGCGGCTTTCTGGGTAATAGGTAATTACTAAGTTTTTATTCTTTATAAAACACACTGTGCACGTAAGTTTTGTTTTGGGTAGCCTAAAATCTCGTCAAATTTCTCGTAGATTAATTCATCGTGAACATTTTTATGGTATGTGATTTTAGTTTGCAAATAATTAGGGAGCATGTTATTTTTAATTTTGTTAATTATTGTTAACTTATTATACATACATTATATAATTGTAATCATATGATTTTGTAACATAATTTTAACTAGTAAAAATATTGCATTTCAAAATCATCCTCATCCACAGTAACAAATCTAAATAAAAACTATCAAAGTCGCCTTAAATTTAATGACTAAAAGACCATCACGGCGTATCGGTAGAGGGGCTTGCATTGCAGAGAGGATGGAGCGCCACACATTTCTGCCTCGGCACACCCTTCTTGATTAATAATCGTCTCATACATGTTCTTCTAATATTCTGACCTAAGACATGGTGCATTCACTCTTGCCCACGACCACGCTTATAGGCGTCCAATCTATTATTGCCTTCTTCTCTTCTTGCAAAATAATCTTCAACAATTTTTTTTTCTATATTGTAGGCAACTACCTAGGAGAGGTTTTGGGTTCGAGTCCCAGTTGCGATGATTACCTTTTTCTATTTTTCTGTGTCTTGTTCTTTTCATATATTCGTTTAGTGTTTAGTGTTATGTTCTTCTTCAATGATATATTAAATTGATGGGAATAATCTTCAAAAGTTATAATAATAGAGTTTTTCTTATAAAAAATTAAAAATAGTTATTTATTCGTTAATCTATAATTAATTATAATTGTAAGTAATTGCCCGCTGTGAGCCTTGAATTCAGCAGTGTTGGGTACTTTCAGTATCGGCCTGGTGAAAGACTACCATTAATCGAAACGTTGCCTGAAATGACTTTAGCCAAGTTTGGTGACCAGATCTGCCAGCGTGGTCGAGGAGTAAGGCTCTTTACTCGCAATCCGAATAATAATCCCGGCGTCGGCAATAAATTTTATTTGAATATTTAGTGTTTTTTCAGTATTAATTCATTTAAAATAATATATTATATTTGCGGCACGTTCCAGTGTGAAAAACACTTCCAGTATCACCCTGCTGTAAGACCACCATTCAGAACTGAAACGTTGCCTGAAATGGCTTTAGCCGTGTTTACTGACCAGATCTGAATAGCCAGGTATTTCCCCAACTTTCTCTTCCCCATCTCTTTCCTGTTGCCTCACAACACACCCCAATTGGGAATGCCATAGTCTCACTGGCTCCAGACGGGAGCAAATGAGACTCTTGTGCGGTATTCGTGTAAAAAAAAGAGATCTGTGTAGCCTGGTACTCACTGGCTCCGTATGGTTGAGAGCAATTGGGATTCTTGTGCTATACTCATATTTAAAACAAAATCTGACTTGCTAACATAGCGTTCTACACACATCCAAATAAACTACATACATAAATTACGTTTTCCAATATAACACAATCAATCTCGGGATATCACTGAAGTGGTAAGATGTTGCTTGTGCAATGATGGAGGATTGTGGGTTCAATAAACAGTAATCGAACCCACGACGAATTTCTTCGCTCTGCTCTAACCGGTCTATTATAAAATTCAATCAAGAAATATCCAAAATCTCAAACAACAAAAATGTTCGAATTCATTCATAAACACATTTTTTTATCTACGGATCATTAAATGATTTTACGACAGGTAACTTAGAATCTCCCAACACCTGCTCATCTTCTTCCTATCTTCGGTGGAGACCAAAGCTTTGGCTTCTAGCCCCCCTCCCCTCCATTCATCCCCCCACCACTCCTGACTTGATATAAATACAGGAACCCCACCGCGCCAACTTCAGTATCAGTTCCGACACGGCCCGTGAAAGTTGTGCACCGTATATCCATTTGTATCAGATTTCTTTCAAAGGTAAGCCTTAAATATATATAACATCTTTTCATTATTATAATATTATTTGTTTTATATATTATAAACCGTGTGGAAATACAAATCAAATAATGCCAAACGCAGTAATAATCAAAGGAGAAAATAAATGTTTTTAATTGATTCGGCAATCGTCTTCACAAAATTCTTTAATTGATTTTATATTAAATGTAGTAAGTATTTTAAATCACATAACATCAGCCAAATTGGGTAGCAAAGCTATGTTTAATTCTATTAAATTTAAATAAAAATATACTATCGCAATTTAGTTTATTAAGTCAAAAAATATAGTAAGTATAGTTTTGAGATATTATCAATTAAGATTTTCAACTGAGTTTTTAGATTTTCTTGTATATAGCAGGGATTTGGGTTGACTCGCACTTACAAATATTTAATAAATGGTGTTTGCATTATTTATTTTTGACTTATTACATTACAGTATTGATTTTTTTTTAAATTTCGGTATGCTACATTAATGTTTTAAGATCGATACGGCAATACATTGAAAATATTCAATTTTGTCCTGTTATATTAAAAAAAATATACACCGCTAAAAATATACGCCCATTGGTACATTACCATATTATATCATAATATTGTAAAGCAGTCAACTTCTTAAAATATTTTGAAAATACTTTAGTGAAGTAACTCAATTACAACGCTTTTTAATTATTATTAGTTACTGTGTTAAAGCAGTAAATAATTTTTTTTAAATGCCGCATTATAACGAAAAACGATACTTTTTGACTTAATACACTAATTTAAAGACAGCAGACCAAACCTGAAATATCATTTATTAATCTGAAGAAACTATATTTTTGTGAAAATTATTTTTCAAATAATTACAACTACTTTATGCACACATCCGTATGTATTCATTTGTATATGAGTATATTGTAACGTACAGTGATGTTGTCTAACTTAACGTTCAAATTCATAAGTTATTTTTAATATGGTGGTTATTCAGAGCAATCAAATTTAATCATTTTGAAAAAAAAAACAAAAAAACTTAAAATAACAGTGATGTTTCAACTTTTGAATAAATATATTTTTTTAAATTGTGATTGGTTTATCGAAATTATTAGATACCCACTTTAAAATTATTAGATACCCACTTAAAAATTATTAGATTCCCACTTTAAAATTATTAGATAACCACTTTTAACTTATTAGATACCCACTTTAAAATTATTAGATACCCACTTTAAAATTATTAGATACCCACTATGAAATTATTAGATTCCCACTTTAAAATTATTATATACCCACTTTAAAATTATTAGATACTCACCTTAAAATTATTAGATACCCACTTTAAAATTATTAGAATTTTTGGTTTTGAGAAAAATATAAACAATTTCCAGGCGGACAAGTAAATTAGTTGTAATCGAATTATTTGTGCTGATATTTTTCTAAAATGTATCAATATTTTATAAAATGCATCATTTTAAGTGCAAAGAAGTTGTTCTTCATGTTGACAGTAAATAAATAACGCCACTTAAGTAGATTTTAGATTTCTATTTAACCATAGGTCAATTCACTCAACTAACGCGAAGAAACGTAACCAACCAAGATAGATAGTCATATTTTCTACTCGGAGCATGGGAAATTCGTGAGTGAAACTCTAGAACTTTTTGCAATGGAAAGATAAAGTATTCAATTTATTAATTGCTGCCATTATTCCCATCGTGTTTTTTTAACCTTGCCATTGCATTCAATCTCATCTCGCGTAAGTGGAAGACAAATTAACTAAGTTTATTTACGTGAATCTGAGATCGATGTGAATCTGTTTTAAAGAGGAGAGACTTGAAAGAAATTTAATTTTCACGTCAATTCAATACCAGATCTTTGTGTTTATTTTTTGTCTCAATTCGATCAATTTGTAATAAGAAATTGGTGATTTGCTCTGGAGTAAAGTGTGAAAACCTTCTGTGATTTAACATTTTTTTTAAATAATATTTTTTTTACTATTTCGAAACATTTTGAACATTTTCTTGTAATTTTGAAAATTTTTTTACAATTATGAAAGATTACGTTCAAATTGAATTTTGTTATCTGTTTTTTTTTTGTCAATTTAAAATACTAAATACATAACAGAGATTGTTTCAATAAATAAATAAATAAATAAAAATAACAGAGATGAAACATTTTGGTTATATTAAATATAATGTAATGACATGATATGAGGTGTACAAAAAAATTAATTTGGGCCTAATGAAATTGAAATTAGGAACCCATACACCCAACCCCTTTACATAATGAATAATCTTATGTATAAACATAATGTTTGTTTGTTTGTTCATATTTTATGCTTTGCCATACCGTTCATTCGATTGTGATGAAACTTCAATGTTTTAGGATGTAATTACTAATTCTACGAAATATAAAACTGTTCTTATTTTTCTTCACCTCGGAGGTTGGTTATTTTAATTTTATATATCTTCAGGGCTATCCCTCTTCAGCATAAAACCGTCCTGCAAACTCCATTCCGCATAACTCCAATTTGCAATCTCCATCCTGCATTACTCCAATTTGCAATCTCAATTCTGC
Source organism: Glyphotaelius pellucidus (assembly GCA_936435175.1). NCBI lineage: Eukaryota > Metazoa > Arthropoda > Insecta > Trichoptera > Limnephilidae > Glyphotaelius > Glyphotaelius pellucidus. Next base: position 17,091,728 of record OW386559.1, on the reverse strand, counting down.
ATATCTCCAACCTGCAATCTCCATTCTGCATAACTCCAACATGCAATCTCAATTCTGCACATCTCCAACCTGCAATCTCCGTTTTGCGTAACTCCAACTTGCAATCTCCATTCTGCATAACTCCAACCTGCAATCTGAATTCTCCTTATCTCCAACCTGCAATCTCTATTCTGCATAACTCCAACCTTCAATCTCAATTCTGCATAACTCCAACTTGCATTTTCTATTCTATATAACTCTGCAATTTCTATTCTATATAACCTGCGATCTCCATTCAGCATAACTCCGACCTCCAATCTCCATTCAGCATAACTCCATGCTGTAATCTTCATTCAGCATAACTCCAAGCTATAATCTCCATTCAGCATAACTCCAAGCTGTAATCTCATTTCTACATAACTCCAATCTGCAATCTCCATTCTACATAACTCCAACCTGCAATCTCCATTCTGCATAACTCCAACCTCCAATCTCCATTCAGCATAACTCCAACCTGCAATCTCCATTCTGCACAATTTTAACCTGAAATCTTTATTCTGCGTAACTCATCCTTGAACAACTAGTTAAAAATTCGAACAACGAACTTTTTTTTGTATATTTCAGTTTGAACTATTTTTAAGCGGATGGGTTACGACTTCTTTCTTTTCCACGCATTACAAACCCATAACTTTGCTTGACTCCGCCGTCAATAACTCCGCCGTGCAGTTTGGTCATAACTTTGGTTTGATGCCATATCTCATTTTACTTCTATTAAATATATATTGGAAACCACTTGTAGATATTGATACTATTTTGGGAAGCTTCTAACTAGCATTAAACAATATATATAAACAAGCCCAAATCTAATCGTTGGTATTCTATATCAACGGTGTATTCAAATGACAGTGCAAAATTCCATCTACACATCTTTGCATAGGATATCCTCATTCCGTTGAAGTTGATTCATTAGAGTGGTAAGACTGTTTGTTCGGGTGGCCGAGTTTCCACTGCACTCACTCCACTTCTTCATACACTTTCATCCGCCTGCCTTACTTCTTACTTCCGTGCATTATGCGCATTGATCGATGCGTCGTCATCTGCACTTTCACTACCAACTTTACACGTGTTGCTAGTGTGTTGAATGGTCCTGATCAAAAACATGCCTGCAATTGTTGTTTTACATCCTAAAATGTAATACGTAATATTTTTGACCTAGTTATCAGTAGCTCAATCAGAAACATGGGCTATTATGAAGTTAATAGCTGGGTAGACAAGTGCGTCAAGTTCTCAGTTCTCACCCAGGTATCGTAGATTCCATCCTCTGCAAGCTAAGTCCCCCATTATTTCGCAAGCAACATTTCCGCTTGTAATGAGAGTAGTAATAGGTTTTCAAATATTGTCAGATTATTCTTAACCGAGGAAAGTTGCAAATGCGAAATAGTGGGTAAGTAGGTTTTAGTCTTATTTTAAAATATTGCAAAGATCCATATTGCGTAACAACTGTTAAGCCGAATATACATAATTTTGTAAAAGTTTTGACCTTGATCTACAAGCAATTTGCCGTCTTGTCTCAGTTTTGACAGTTGAATAGATATTTCAAAGCTCCTTAGTTCACGATGGAAATTTCGTTGCGTTGATCTTTCAGATAGAAAAGGCTGTTGATATTCCATGATGCTGGCATCAAAACTCTTCAATGATTATCTCCAGAGTCAAGAAATTAATGTATTGCCGATAGAAGGCCAAATGTATGTCTAGACGTCATATTATTTGTTCTAGTTATTAAATCAAATCTTCGCAGAGTATGATAAATAGTAGGTAAATTTGGTTAAAAGTCTTCCCGCAGAATGATATACCTACACATGAAGAATTATGTACAAAATGATATACATTCTCAGTAATCTACAATATGATATACCTTCACATGTAGTATGCAGTACAAAATGATATACGTGCACATATTGTATAATGTACCAGCAAAAAGATATACGAATATCTACGCAATATGTAGTATGAAGGACAAAATTAAAAACCAACACGTAAAATAAAGTATAAAATGATATACCTGCACATATATAGCATGAAGAACAAAATGATATACCTACAATGTAGTGTGAAGTACAAAATGGTATAGATACCGACATAAATGTAGTATGAAGTACAAAATGTTATACCTACGCACTATACACGTATAAAATGATACACCGACTTACGTGTCATGTAATATGATGAACAAAACGATATAGCTACACACATATAGCATGAAGTCTAAAGTGACATACCTTCAGTAGTTGTTTATTTATTTATTAATTCTACGCACAGAGATCTTTTACGTACATAAATAAATAAATAAAAATTGTGAAATTCATCGGGTGATCCTCTGAAAAATGCATTATTTTCACCCAAAAATCTTATCTCATTAGTAGCAGATGTCTCTCAAAACTATGTTTCTTCCTCTTCTTCATATCGAGTCTTTCGTATTAAAGTGGTTCTCCACGATTAAGGTCAACCACTTGAAAACACGGTTAATAATAGGAGACGACTGCGTATATTATATAAAATAAATCAAATAAAAATACATTGGTTAAACCAACAACATTATTGTAAATATCAAATACGCGGAATTGTTTTTTCTCATTTTCAATTCAATTTGGATTTTCTCTGCTGTATCAGCAAAAAATCCTGCTCTCTACTTTCTGCCAACCCATTTAAAAATACATTAAGTATGTAAGTCAAATGTCTTAATGTCTAAACTGAATCCTCTTCACCTGTCGTCCTCGCCTCAAAGTAGACTTCTTTGTTGTAGGTAATCTTTTGTATTCAATTCTTTGTGTAAAAGGAGTGTTGAACAGTTTCTAAGCAAACATTAAACTCGGGTAACCCAACCTTCACACAGTCAAGGCACCCTTAAAACACAATACGAAAGTTCGAATCCAAGTTGATCTAACTGATACTCAATTTGCTCAATACGGTAAAAAATCTTCAGGGAGAACTGTAAGAATTATAAGTACGTAATTATCACCATTCTGTAAACATTACAATAATATCAGAACTGAGTAATTTAGATTGTAGATAATCACTTGAATATAGATTGCAAGTAATATAGATTAAATAATATAGATTAAAGTATAATATGCAAAGATGGCCAGTTTTATGGCCATTTTGATGGCATATTTAACAAGCAAAGATGGCGTATTTAACCGGTGTATTTTACTGCATTGTATCACTAGATATTACGTGTATCTTTACGAGTAAAATGAAAACTTCTTAAGATTCCGTAGTAAGCGCTCAAAATGAAAAAGAAGATGGTTTGAAAGGCAGATATGTTAAAAAGAACGAACTAAGAAGGAAAATAACGATTTTTTATTGATAGAGACGTTAGCAAAAATATTTGATTGGGCATTACTTATTTAAAGAGTTGTTCATACGTATAACGTGTAAATAACATGACCAGATAATAATTTTCGGAGCACACCGCGACATATTTCCATCGAGGGAATTTCATATAATTACTATTCGATTCAGCTATAGAGATTATCTTAAAAATAGATTAAAAACTTAAAGTGTTCAAGGGAAATGTGTTATATTTGTGGGTAACAAAATAAATAACACTCCCTCATACACACAAGCAGAGCTTTTAAAGAACGTAGATACATCTTCTAATTAAAACATAGATACTGAAGTACTTAAAATTATAAGAATGAAATGTATAAATTAACGTGAATTTACTCTGTGTCAATTACGTGTGTATAATTTTAATAAAGAAATTTCTAGTAATGTAGATTCTACATTGTAGAAGACCATTAGGGTCGTTGTAGAAGACCAATTATGACCATTGTAGAAGACCAATTATGACGGCCTCCGTGGTCCCGAGGCAAGACTCTCGACTCACAATCCGAAGGTCGCGGGTTCGAACCCGACGTGCGCAAATAAATTTTATTTGATTAATTTGTGTTATTTCACAATTTATTCATTTAAAAATAATAAATAGTATATTTGCGGCACGTTCCAGAGTGGAAGATACTATGTATCGCCCTGGTGTAAGACCACCATTCAGAATTGAAACGTTGCTTGAAATGGCTTAAGCCGTGTTTAGTGACCAGATCTGAATAGCCAGGTACTTCCCCACCTTCCTCTTCCCTATCTCCTTCCCCTCCCCACTACCTCCAGCCTCACAACATACCCCGATTGGGGATGCCATAGTCTCACTGGCTCCAGACGGGAGCAGTTGGGACTCTTGTGCGGTATTAACTGTAAAAAAAAAAAAAAAAATTAGGGCATATGGAAATTAAAAGTACTTTGTTAAATGTTACTAAACAAAAGTACGAAAGAATTTGTATTATTTTTTCACATACCGCCACTAAAAATGACACAATCATTGATATCTTTTCGTGTATTTTATTTAAAATTATCATAGCATAACACGGTGGTAAAGCCATAAACTTAAGGATATTTTTAATATCCATCTTAAAAAAAAACACGAAACTGGTTTTATGAAATGTAAAATTGTATTTAAACTACAGTTTTATGTTTATTGATTTGAGCATCTCCAACGGTGTTTTTTTATTCGTTGATAAACCTTTTCGTGTTTTTGTAAGAGCTTGTGGGTATGTTTATCATTACATGTTTGAAACATTGGCTAAATAAGGAGGTATCAAAACATACTACCCCAAAAATCAAACACGATCATTGTTGGTATCTATTATTTAGGTAACATATCAAAAAAACATTATTTTATGGACTTATATTTATTGAGTTCGCAATTTAAGAGATTCATTTTTGATTATATGTTATTTGTAATTATTACAAAGTGCGCTAAACCAAGAACTTGGTTTACGGTTTGTTTCACGTTGATTCTCTTTGAACGGGACAAAAGAGCATGTGGAGCGCGCAGATATATTACTGAATCTTAATAGTAACTGAATTTAATTTTATTATTAACTTACTATTTTTGTAGTATGTCAACAGTACATGGAGATAACATTCAGTGTAATAACATTGTTAAACTGATATAATAGTCCAATAATAAATATATAATTAGCAATATAAGCCTGATATAGCATTCAGGTATAGATGAACAGTCACATCATTAGTATAGACATGGATAAGTACATGAGGTATTGTAAAATTATAAGTCCTAAAGTGTTTTATTAATACAAGGGTTTCAGTAGGACATCAATATAGATCGTCTATACTTAATAGTCAATTTCTTAGATTATATTTGATTTTGCAGTATAAATGGCATTATTTTTATTTGTAATTGGTTATTAAATATTTTGAGTACAATATAGTTTAGGGTTTTTTCACCGTATTTATTTGTATATTTTAGAACCACCAATCCTTCATTTTGCGTAAATCTTGTATTATGTTTATGATAAACTCTCACCCTATATAAGGAATCATGCAAAAACGTTTACTTACAATATTATACAATAATACTCCTCTAACAGGTAAAACCAAAGATATTCAAATACAAGAAATATGCTGTGGTGTCCACCCGACTGTCGGCGGATTACTTCCTAATGGGAATAGTTTGAATACGGAAAATAACGGTTTTTTTTAAGGTGTGCAGTAGTATTGGTTAACAATATGGTTTGAATACGGAAATAATTCGTTCATTTAGTTGATTTTTTTAAGGTACACAGTAGTATTGGTTAAAAATATCGGCGAAGCCAGGAAGCACAGTCCCACCCAGTGAAAACTGCCAATAGCACATCTCTTATATTTCAATATCTTTGGGTAAAATATTCAGAGACATTTGTATTAACTTAATATCACTTCTGTGTGCATTGATAAGAATGTCCCCAAGAAGTAATTCCATAGCGGATAGTGGATTCAACCAGAGATAAGTTAATTAATTTTAAAGTTCTTGTAAGCACGAAATATTAAACTAATTAATGCAAAAATAATGCATCTATGTGATGCCTTCATGCACTGAATAAATCAATTTTAAAGTATGAAGCTCTGCATGACTAACAAATCTTACCAAATTCCTAACTTCTTCGAAATTGTTCAAATTAATATCGAAATTTATTTTGCAGAAAAACAATTTTACATTTGAAGTTGAAAGGTTATATATAATTTGGTCACATCGTTTTTCTATCAAATCGATAAAGATCACAATTTTAGGAAATACCTATCGGTTTCAGTTTAATTTATGTAAAAAACCTTTTTTGTTTGGTTAGATAATTTAAAAATAATATCGCATTCGTTCTGTAAAATATCTACAAGGTAACAACACGAACGTAATACAAGTATTGTTTGTCTGAAAAGATGTTTAACACATGAATATTTCAACAGAGTTTACACAATGAATGAAAAATGTTGCATAAGTTATGACAATGCTACAGAGGTGACGAGGTTTCGTTCTTGACCGTGAGTTGGTGTTATTTGTATGGAGATAATAATAAATATGTAAATTCTTGCAACCATTTCGGTAATAAAAAATAACAACATAATAAAATATTTTTTTTAGTTTTTACGTTGAGATTTTAAAAATCATTGTCACTATCAATAAAATACAAATGTTTAAATAAAATTATAATGTGTTTATACGTCATAGGTAATTGACCGAGCGTAGCGAAGTCTTGTTTTATCTCTACCATTTGGCATTTTATCGGTTTGTAAATTTATTTGTTACGTTCCGGTTTCTGTTTCAAAATGGTGGTCGTTTTATTGGTCCATTAATGAATATTTTTTTCAAAGATGAAAGCAGGTGTTTAATACCCACAGACGATTTCAGATCAGATATCTTATGATTTCAGAAGAAATTCAAACTTAAAAACTCAACTTTAAAAGAGATCATCTGCTTATTTGTTTCCACTAAACTCTAAATGTGAACTCTGAGGTCATGTAATTTGAAATTATTTTTCGTACAGTGTTTTTATGTTAATATTTTTCCGCTCGCAACGTGATTTCCATAATGAGCTTTGGAGATTTATAATATCCATTGAACATTCAAGAAATTAGTTAAGGCGTCGATTTTTAATCCTTCAATAAAGGTCAGGGAAAAAATTGTGCCTTTTGTTTTGATCCAGACTGAAACCTTTTGCTTATGTTAGAAGTCAGCTGGAGTACAATCCTCCCGTCTGGAACCCACATTATAATATACATGTACAAGCTGTTGAAAGAATACAAAACAAATACTTACGTTTTCTAAATTTTAAAATGGGTATTCCTGCAATTATGTTGACCTATATCACTTTGTTAAATGATATGAATATGCTCAAATTATCAGACAGAAGAATTTTCACTGACTTGGTATTTTTATATAAAATTCTAAATGATTTAGTTGATAGATCGGTATTGCTTGAATTGATAAGCTTCCGGATACGGCAACGTAATACCAGAAGTCAGGATTATTTCAGTGCAGAAATTCTGGGACTAACTACCACATGTATTCCTCTTTGCTCAGAATACTAATGGAAGGAAATAATTACGCCAAGTCAGTGGACATCTTAAGTTTATCTTTAAACAAATATAACATATCGTTACTAAGGCAGTTCAGTTATGTACAATAAATATTGTATATTTCTTACCATTCATATGTAAAAGCCCTGAAAAAGGGCGTTAATCAATAAATAAATAAATAATGTTTGCAAGTTGATTATCACTCAGTTCTCTAAGCCATGGTTTTACATATATTAATTTCTATATTTTTTTTGTTTAATTTATATTTTCGAAGTATGAAAATTAATATTTCTGTGTCCACAAGACGTATTTAAACTGGAAATAACAAGTATAATATTTGGCTTATTGCCGTGGTTTAGTATTTATGTTGGGCAGTAGAGTAATCAGAAGTATTTTTTAGAAGATATAAATATTAAATTTATTTTTTGTTGTTCCAGTTTCATGATGAAGATGATAGTAGGCTTCGCAGTCCTGGCTGTAGTGTGCGCTGCGGCGCATGCGCAGTTCGCCAATGGCCGCATCCTGGAGCCCCCAGAACCCAACCTATGCGCCCAAAGAATCATCCATGAGAGGAGACAAGACGGTAAGACTATCATTTCATTGTATTACCCGATGATCGCAAACTTCTGACAGGAAAGGTCACTAGAAGAAAATGAAGGCATTATAATAAATACATCATGTGTTTGAAACCATGTGGCATCATTGCTGCCTTTATAAAAGGCCCGTACCATTTCAGAGCCAAGATGGCCGCCAAAACTCAAATAATTTAATTATCGAGTGTAATTTTTACGTATTACGTTATTCAATTACTGCATTTTTACGCATCTCTCAAGAGAAGCTATTTAGTAGGTAAAGAGGGTTTTATTTAATCTATTAGCTAATATCTAGAAAAATGTAAAAATGTTGAATCTTACCGTCAAAATCTAAGTAAAATTTTGCTTGAAAATTAATAGAATACTTAGTTTTAACCATTTTTATTGTTTAAAAAAACCAACATGTCTCGTAAGTCGTTTTTCGTTAGTTTGCAATTACCTGAATCATTTTACGTCAAACCAAAAGCGTGAACTTTTGACTGATGGCTTGATAAATTCATCACAACTCGTCACACGATAGGTGACGAGTTGTGATGGAAATTGAATCGAAACTATTCTGAAAAAGTCCATCAAAAAGTTACCATATTTGAGGTTATGTGGTAGAAAAGAGGGCAGTTCTAAATTCTAACCAAACAAAAGACGTGAATCTGCACATTATTGTACGCAAATTTGAGTAGCTGCAAAAAACTACCACTAGGGGCGCTGCTGTTATCCTGGCCATTTATAAAGGCGGGATAACCAAGATCTGACAACCATAACTCCGAACCTTGGCGTGTCATATTATGTCATCATGAAAGAAAATATAATTTATGTTGCATTGCATCCGGAACGTATTACCAATTTATTACGTATTATGAACTTCCTGCAATTTTAAATAAATATACTGTATTTTATTCTGATGATTTTGTAAGATATTTTTTAAATGTCTTTTGAATAACGACCTACTTAAGAAATGTCAAATTAATAACAGGCAAGATGTATAATTTGTTATTAACTAATATTAAATAGTGATCACTAGGAAATGTCAACTAATTCCACCACTTAAGTTATTATTAGATGTTCCACACTTAACTCAAGTATTTTTGTATAAATTTTTGCTTTTATGTTGTTTAAAACAATTTTATTTTTATTAATCGCATACATAATAACGATTTCAGAAAAATGAGATTATTGATTGCATGATTAGTTAACTAGAATTTTTCATGACACGAATTTAATTATTCATCATCTGCCCTGATGATGGACACTGTAACGCTGTCCGAAACGTTGGCTAAATAAGGAGGTAGCGCAACACGGCATAACACCCCAAAAATAAATAACGAAAAAAAAATCATTAAATTTGTTTCTCAAACCTCAACCGGTTTTTCCCAATCCGGCCCGCCACGCGATAGGTGGTAAACGCATCGGGGGCCAATACAATACATAGATAAACCTCACCTCATGAAACCGGGCGCCCCTGCCACGTCACCAAACTTAGCGAACCACTTGGGGTGACCTACGGCAGGGGTTTTATCCAATAAATGATTCCCGGGGCGGCGGTACCCATATACGCCTCTCAAATTATGAGAGTAAATTTAGATGAAGATGAGGCACACAATAAATGCAAAATAGTAGTTTTTTTAATATGAATACCGCACTAGAGTCCCAACTGCTCCCGCCTGGAGTCAGTGAGACTATGGCATGTGAGGCTGGAGGTAGTGGGGAGGGGAAGGAGATGGGGAAGAGGATGAGGAAGAGTGGAAAGTACCTGGCTATTCATATCTGTTCACCAAACACGGCCAAAGCCATTTCAAGCAACTTTTCAATTCTGAATGGTGGTCTTACACCAGGGCGATACTGAGAGTATTTTCCACTCTGGAACATGCCGCAAATATACCGTATATTATATTAAATTAATAAATTGTGAAATAACACAAATTAATCAAATAAAATTTATTTGCCACGCCGGGATTCGATCCCGCGACCTTCGGAATGCTAGTCAAGAGCCTTACCGCTGGACTATTATAGTTATACATATAATGCGTTAAATATATGTCAACTTGAAAAGACGTCTAAATGAGAGTTGTGTAAAAAAAAGACAGCTCTAAAGAGCGTGTAAAACAGCACAGAATAGAAAATATAAGTTATAGCACATTGAATTAATGAAATAAGTATGGCTTCGGGAAATTTACAACCTTGTCAAGTTCTCGTTGCTCAAAAACATTATTTTCGTTGTTTCTTTTCAAATTGTGATTGTCAAGTATATACGGTTGAAATCCTTCTTATAATATCCAAATATCAGTTCTTAATTTACTGATTAGTAGTATGCATACAAATTCTTATAAATGTTGATACGACTGTCTCGGCAGTTGAGATAATAATCTCATAAAATAGTTATAACATCCAGTAACCAAGAAGATAGACGACGCTCTTACATAACTCTACACAAACCCGATTTCAGACGATCAATTTCTCGCATCTCCAATCGAAAGTCGTAGGCAGGTAGTTATTTTTTGTGAAGAACAAATCACAGGTGTGGGGTATTCTGTATTCTGTCTCTCCTTCTTCCACTCCCCTCTTCCTTTCCCTCGGGAGATAGCCGTGAACGTTCAACCATACATGGGACTCTATGATGTTGAACTCGCTTACCTTGAACTTGGTGAGCGTGGGCTTTATAACATCGACCACGGTCAAAGTTATATTATTACAGTATCTACGCCTATTCATATATTACAAGAATTGACACGACAATTAATTAATATTGTATTAAGGCCCGGCTTCCCGCATTTCTGCCGATTTATTATATATTTTCCTAAAATACTTTAAGTTTTAAAGCTCTTAAAAAAATATATGTTATTCTTGAAGATAATATCTTTACATTCCCCACGCCAAAACGGCAATTATATGAAATTCCCTCGATCGAAAAAAATCGCTAAGTATACTCCGAAAATTATTATAAACGCGTTTTTTCAGTTATTTTAAGTTATATGTATGAAAAATTCATAGTGTTTCTTTAAGTGCTATTTTAGACAACCCCCACGAGATTTTCGCTCTATTTTAAACGAGACGTCATTTATTAAACATTTTCACAATTTTCGCTTAAATATTATCGTTTTTAATATTAGCACGCTCTCTCTAACATTCGTATTTACATATCTCTTCATCTTCTTCGTTTTGAGCGGGTACACCGCACCTTAATACTCGCTTTTCCATACTTAAAATTATTCCGACAGTTGAGTTTATTTACATTAAACATCTCGAAACGCATCAGTTTCAATCTGTCTTTTTTTGTTTTCATACAAGACGTTTGTATAGGAAGAATACCTCCAACGCTTCTCAGGTATATTATACTTTACAATTCTTACTAATTAAATCATTACATATTTGAACTAAAATTAGGTTTTTTCAACAATCACCTTCATAATAAGTGTTTCACTTAAGCAAACTTGAGTCAAATAAAACCATAGGTGACTCTCATTGAAACGTATATTCACAGTTGACAAATAATGTATAAATGTGTGTATCTATACATAACCTTGCAGAGTTATATATATTTACAATATTAAGCAATAATTTGGTGTCAAAATTAAATCATTAAGATTAAAAATCAAAGATTTTTCATTTTAAAGAAAATAATTTAAAAATTTTATGTATTGAAATTAGCTAAATGTTATGTTGTGACTTGAACCTCTACTATAGTCTGTCAATTAAGAGTAGAAAATATAAAAATAGAACTACAAAATATGTAGGCTGGCAACACCAATTTAATTGTCAAATATTCTTTTAAAGCGCAATGACACTGAATTACGTTCTTAAAGAAAAAATATTAAAATCAAAGAAGCACTGTTGTTTTGGTACCTACTTAACATAATAATTTAATTTTGATTAAATGGTGTTTTACAGATTGATTTGCTTTTATTTAATTTAACATAAATTAAAATTTAATAGTAGGTAGAAAGGAAGAATCACCAATGGTGAGTTTAGTTACACTCCTTTTAGATCTGAATGAGTCAAATATATTCAGTTTTAAAATTAGGGGCATTATCTAAAGACCGGGCAACGCTAAGCATATAAGCTAGTATTAAATAAATGTGAGCAATTTCTAAAGTGAGCTTTATATTTTATTACAATATCGTTATTCTTCATTATGGTAACACAAAATTGCAAATGTATAATATACCTATACGCAATTCTAATTTTGAGATCAGCGGGTATCTATATTGCAATGAAAAAATGTTTTTCACTTTTATGCATTTTTAATTTTTTTTACATAAATGTGGTTACACAGCTTTACATTTCCACCATGTGTTATATTTTTAGTATTGCCATTTGAACAACAGTGGCGCCCCTCTACGTTTTCTATTCTTATTTGACGAACCTTATCTCTATCCGGGAGTAACGCATTTTACCTCTGTGCAATCGAAACCTTTTTGAAATAGGTACCTTCGAATCGAAACCTTTTTGAAAGAATCAAGTGGGTAAATTCTATCGAGAGATGTTTGCTTTGGATCAGACTTAGAAGCAATAACATTCTTAAACTATATTAATGTCGTGCATCAACAATCAAGATAACGAGATAGTATAAAAGATACAGCGCTTTAAGCTGTGATTTGTTTAAAGTAATGTGCCATCTTCTTCGCTTTCTACTACGTAAAAGAGGTTCAAGAAGTCTAAAACTGGACGTAAATAGAGAAAATAGAAATGATAGAATAACTCTTTGGGACTAACCAGATGTACAGAGTCATCTAAAAAGGTTTCCGTGGTTTAAAAATGTAATAACTAAGTGTGTATCTTTAATACACTATTTATTTATACATCAAAACACGCAGAAAACCTTAATTTTTTTTTTTACATTACTTAGACAATTTTGATATAATTAAGTTGATGTTGCTGCACAGCAAACATCTAAGCGATCCCTCCATCGGGATCATATCGGAAGTCACGGAGTTAGGATTCTCTCTAAGTTGCAGATCCGGGATTTGTTCAGCGTACACAATATTCTTAATGTAATACCACAAGAAAAAACAATAGTCCCAAAAGAAAAAACATTATTAAAATAACCCCACAGGAAAAAACAATATCTTAAGATAATTTCACAAGAAAAAACAATGTTCTTAAGATAATCCCACAAGAAAAAACAATATTCTTAAGATAACCCCTCAACAATATTCGGTAACTCAATTATTCGTTAATTATTCATGATATGCTTCAAACCAACTATTGTCCGAGCAATATTCATATTAAAGTTCCTAATAGACGTAATTTTAGGAGTCATAAAATATTCCATCTTTAATTATTTAATAACAATATTGCGTACTTCAATCCACTGTCTCGAATGTGTCGTCTATACAATACCATTGAATGTGACTAGGATATCTACGCAAACAATCTCACATATTTCAAAAAAACAAATTATCAAACTCCTACCATGACACTTCGTGGAGAACAGTTATGTGGCTGTTTTATTGTCATACCCTTTCTTTCTTTTTTCTCTTTCTCTGCAGGTTATGTATTAATTTGACACTACTATGTTTTACATTTCATTTTGTTTATAATTATTTTTGTTATCACTACAAGTATTTCCGTTTAGTAACAACTAAACATTGATCATGCTGTGAACATTTCTAATTGGAGTGTTAATATATATATGTACATCCCAACGGCAATTCTATTTTCGTAATAATTTTTAAAGCTCTTTAAATGTTTCAAACAATAAATAAATAAATAACTCCGCAAGAAAAAACAATATTAAACTAAAATGCTATACTAAGTGCCAAAATTCGAAAAAGTTTTGGTATGGAATGTACAGAGGTTTACGGAGAACGTGATAAGAAAGTCAAATCGCTACTGATTACAACAGAATGGGTAAAAATGTAGGATATTTTTACTTCCACGAAATCCATACGCCTTTTTAATAAATACGTGAACAACATATAAATATTTTGGAGATGTTTTAGCTAAAGTGTATTCAACTTGACTCGATTGTGGCAGGTTTTCCATTTTACGGACATCAACAGACTGGTTTTTATGATGAGATAATAAACGTCTGCACAGAACAAGTAAATCCTGTTTTTCTTCTTATCAATTATATTAATTTTAACTCAACTTCAGCGGTTTACCGCTTTCCACGATGAGGATATTTTAATTTTCTCAATCAAGTGAGTTTTGCTAGATAAATTTGTTTTTTATGTGTGAAAGCTGTCTAATATTGAGGATTGTGAATTCCTAGGCAGTTCGATTGGCACAATTAGAATTTATGGTAAATATACTGTTAAATAAAGGGCACTGTTTTGGTGTGCCAATAAAAACACTAGGACGCTTCGGTCACAAGCTTATTCCACAAGTTTTAAATTTGAAGAGGAAAAATTTAGTCTTGAGAAAACAAAGGAAAAATGGTAGAGATGGTAAAACAGGAATCTATATGAAGAAAAATTGTTATTTTGGTAAAACAGGAATCTACTAATATTGAAAATTAAATACCACAGCGAAGTTACGCTAAATACCCACATTTTCTTTTAAAAAATCCTTTTGTTTTAATTAGACAATGATGTGAATTCAGTTTTTCAGTTTAAATAATGCATTTCAGTGACTAATGCGTTTCGATAGAACAAACGAATAATTCGACGTCATTTCTTCCCGCCATGTTTTGACGTAATAATATCGACTAACTTAAACTAACCTTAAAACTTTAACATCAATAACAATGGCCGCCAAGCGAAAAATCTATTTTGATTTTAACAAAAAAAAAACTATTAAAATGCATTATTTTCCGTTTTTAGGAACTGAAAACATACTTCTCATCATTTCTAACTACTATAAAGAGTTTTAAACGTAAATGGCTGAATTAGAGTGTACCTCTTTATGAACAATTTCCTTATTTTCTTTTTAGTTTATTTACTTATTTATAGTATACGCCAATCTTTAAGATTGGCCTGGCGTTGATCATCGCCAAAGGTGAGTTTCAGGACAGAAAGGAGGCACGCCCCTCCGCTCACGCCTCTGTCACACGTATGTTTTCACGCATCTTTCTCGTAAAGTCGGTAACTGCGCGAGAATGGAATGTACCACGTTTGTTGTTCAGGCCGGATTAATATTTGGCGTGTACTATATATACCTACGCAACCTGCCAAAAGAGAAAATTATGTGTTCGACATGGCAATTTATAAAGTAGCAACAATATATAAGAATAATTGTTATCATTTAGAATAGATTCTTTACTTAAAAAATGCTTTATAATTAAAATGTAAACATCAAGTAGCTACAAATAATGACCTTTGACAATAATTTTATTTCACGAGTAAAATAATTGATTCCTAGTTTCATTCTCGATTTACAGTCGTTCAATTTCGATTACAGAGAGGTTATAAATAATACAATGAGTCAATACGTTTATACCAGCACGTACCTACAGCAGCTTGCGACATTAAATAAAGATGAACTGCTGCGCTTTCGTTTTCCCGGTAACGGCGAAAAGAAAGCGACGCGGGAAAATTCCACAGAAATACGCACTTAATGTTAAATATAAGCAGGCCCAAGCGCTTGGAAGTACCCGCCATCGGAATAATTCTGACATCCGCTCTGTTAGTAAATTTTAAACACACAGACGAAAACAAATATTTGTAATCCGGTTATTTTTCGACATTTTTAAAATATTCTTTCGGCGTTTCTTAAGGCGATGCACAACGTCGTGTAATATTTAGAAACGGGACGCTAATGAAAACACTCCTTATGTAGATGGCGATAAGGTTTAAATTCCTGCTTAACTCAATTTGGAAGGAGTGTTTGGATACCGCCGCTCCAGAAACCATTTATTAAGTAATCAACACTTCTGCCCTAGGTCATTCCAAGTGTTTCGCTACGTTTGGTGACTTTAGCAGGGATGCCCGGGTTCGTGGGGTGAAAACATAGGCCCTGAGGGAAATTATTTTCCTCAGGGCCTCCTGTGTGGAGCTAATGTAAAAATAAAACGCCTGTTTTGATTTATGCAAGAAAGAACATCGCCAAAAAAAGTGTTTTATTTTAATTTGCGAAGTTCAGGTACAAATATTTAAATGTTTGAAATGATCGTTTTCTAAAGAACATAATTTTTTCACATTACTTAATAAACCCATTACCGAAAATGGGTTCAAAAGTAGGAGATTTTGAACTTTTTAAGCAGTTTTGATAAGTATGATTTTTTTTCGTAGCTTATAAAAAGACATTATCAGAAATACGCTCGATTATTACAAAGGCCACATTGACCTTGGTCGAAGAAAGGCCAAGATCCGTTATACTCGCTGTATTTAATTAAAGCACCTAAATATTTCACCGACATCAAGTCAAAAAAGCGATAAAGTAGGTACTTACCAAAATTATTTTACCAAATATTTTTTAAAACTGTAAATGTTAATTTATTTTGTTTAAATGTTTGACAGATATCATAATTTTTCAAGCTTAATATTTTAAATGTTATTTTTTTTCTGTTTTGAATGACAATGATCCTGAGATGAATATATTTTTTATAAATGCTTTCACACACATCCTACTTATAATATCCCGTGATTTTACACGGGTCTGCGCTAATAATACTATCAGACCTCAAAAAAAATTATAAAAAATGAAATGTAGTTGAATAACGGTATTTTTTTAATGTTGTGGGGGTTTTATGACCACCTGAGAGAGCAAAAAATGGCAGTAAAAAATGTAGCGGGTTTTTCTTTAGGATGAATGATGTATTGTGTTGAATGAGCCAGTCGGCAGACAGTTCCTAGCCAGGTGGGTGGTGATTTCAGGCTTCACAGGTGACTGGGGAGGTACCTGCCTACACAATACGAGATACAAGATGAAAAAAAGATTTACGACAAACATACAAGTAGTACCAGATAAACGAGAGACAGATGAACTGTAAAGCACATAATGCCAACTTTTTATCATGTCAAAAATATTGATAATTTATCCATATTATTTTGAAACATTCCCATGGTACGAATAACCTAAGAAAATTTAAAACGCTTGTGTATTCAATTATCTTTGCTTACTACCATCAATATAATCAAAAGATTTTGTTGTCATTGATGGCTGGGACGTTTCACATAAATTCAAATGTAATGTTGTCATCAATCTTTAGCCCCGTTGTGATTTGAAACTCGGATGAAACGTAAATGACGCATCACAGTACCTACGAAGCATCAAACTTCGCTCATTGAACGCTTTGATTATGATCTAACTTTTCAAGGCTCCTATTGGTTGAGATATGAAACGGAAATGACACATTACAGTACCTACGAAGCATCAAACTTCGCTCATTGAACGCTTTGATTATGATCTCACTTTTCAAGGCTCCTATTGGTTGAGATATGAAACGGAAATGACGCGTTACAGTACCTAAGAAGCGTCAAACTGCGCTCATTGGCCGCTTTGATCTCACTTTTCAATGTTTTCAAGGCTCCTATTGGTTGATATTTGAAACGCAAATTACAGCTCCTATTGGTTGATATTGTTTTGGTGAAGTTTAGCTTCCACCACGTGTGGACTGCACTCGAGTTTTTTTTCATTTGAAAGTCAAATTTTAATAAGCTGACAAGTTTTTAACAACATGATAGTTGTCCTCTTCTGCTGATAACAATTTGTTGAAAAGCCGAAACCGACTTAAAATCGGCATTTGATCCGATTCAATATACAATCGTGATGTAATATTTAGAAATCGGGCCGCTAACAATAACACTCCTTATGTAGATGGCGATAAAGTTTAAATTCCAGCGTAACCCCAGCCGCCTGTTTTGATTTTTTGCAAGAAATAAACATGGCTAAAAAAGTGTTTTATTTTATTTTGCGAAGTGCAGGTACAAATGTTTGAATGTTTAACGATCATTTTCTAAAGAGGTTAATTTGCTACATTATACAATAAAACCACGTAAATGGGAGATTTTGAATTTAAAAGACCTGGTACTTAATTTTTTTGAGGGTTAATAAAAAGACTTGTCAAAAAATACTCGATAATTTCAAAAGCCAAGATGTGTTCTACTTCCAGTATTTAATTAAAGCATCTAAAATGTTTATAAGCGACCTAAATAGTTGTTACCACAGATTTATATTATACAAACAAATGGAGATAGGGCATGGAAGTGTGGACTGTTGCTGAGGTATGACCAAATTGCACGGACTATCAAAGCGGCTCAGCAACGAATGTTATGGTGTGTAGGTAGAAATAAAGGCTGTGCCGTTTTGCGATCAGACGAAAGCGATGTACTGTTGAAAGCTAACATTCACAGAAAACAAAATTGATGCGCGTGATGTTTTGCACAAGGTGAATGGATTATTTGACCTCTGTCTCCGTTCTGATTGCCTGATGGCTTCTGGTTGTTAAATTTATATCTATTTTAAGCCTTCTTTGGTATTCAGACTGTGCCGCATTTGGTGGTTTGGAAATATCGGCAGGTTGCGGAGTCAGATCACGCGTGCATTCTCTGGAGAAACGGATAATTGATTTGTTATCTTCTTTTCTGAACTCTCCCACGAAGACAAGCTGCATGGACAAATGATGGGGAAGGTCGCCAGTCCAGGACGCCAGATTCAAGGTTCTTTTCAACTGTTTGGGAGGAGGGCTTCGGTACCGCCATTTATTGGAAAACCAACTTACCAGGGGTACCTGGGTTCATGGGATGAGGTTTGTTTGGGTCTTGGCGGTGACTGCAGACCAGCTGCGCGGCAGACCGGATTGGGAGAGACCGATTGAACGATACCTTTCGATCTCTCTAGCAGGATTCTCGTAACATCGCCTTAACAGCATTGGGAGGGATGGACTCATTCGTCCGTCACTCTTCGAGACACTGCTCCCAGATTCCTACTCACCCCTCGTATATTTTCCTTCCCAGAACTTCCTCTCCTTCGTTTCAGCATCCCCATAGATGTCACAGCTCTGTGGGGGGAATTATTTTCCTTTTTATATATATACGACTAAGCCCGTGGTTGTGATGGCTGTAGTGTAGATTCTGGCGTGGTGTAACTTTTTAAAAGTTGTATTTTTGGGATGCAAATGCAAAGCGCTTGTGTTTGTTTTGTTAAAGATGGACAAACATTTCCAATTGTAATTGGATTCATAAAAATTGCCTGGGCAATGTTGAAGGTACAATGACTGTTATATAGTAGAATCTACAATTGTCTGTCTGCAGACTTGAATGTGTCAAGCTGTCGTACGAGCTGTGATTCGTGATGATACGTTGTGTTTAAATACAGGGAAAACCGTCTCACATTAGACGGGTACTTCTACATAGTGAAAACGTGAGACTGCCATATAGGTATGTCAGACCAATTTGTGAGAAAACAAATACGACGCTACGGCCACATACGTTATCTCTAAATACGGATTAGACAATTTTTCAGAATGTGCAAATCTGCAGCATGACATGGATAAATTTGCAGGAGGCCACAAGCAAAACTAAAGACGCCAATGTATATATTTTTAACGCGAATGGAAAACCTATGAAAACTATGCATAATCCACTCTCAAAATTTTTGATAATACAAATTCCCTAATAATAATAGATAATTTTAGATTTTTGACGAGCAGCCGACAGTTTTAGTTGTTATCAGATTTACAGAAAATGTGTAGATTTTATTGGTTCATGTATTTCAATTCAATTTACACCTAAGGTTATCAACGTATGGTAACTAATGAATAAAAATGATTTTGATATTTCTTTATTTAGGTACTTAATCAGGGATGTCCAATTCAACAGTTAGGTGGACAAAAAATATATTCCTGAGCTTAGGTGGGCAACTCGGAGGGGGGAGGGTCAGCATTGTTGAAATGGCGGATATTTCCGTTCATTTTTACCTGTAATTCGGTGACCAAAAATGCTCCCATTGTGAAACCACGACCTTCAATGCTAGAAGGCATAAACTGTTTATAATTGCGCCTATGCATATCCTTTGCACTCATCCTCCACTTATTAAAAGCAGGTCAGTTGTATTCGATCTTTCGAGAAACATGCGGAAAAAAAATACTGGTTGAAATCGATTGCGAAAATAAATTCCTAGTGCGGTCATGCTGGCGCTTTTCAATTTCAATTTCACAAAATATGATTTAAATGTGTCAAATTTTCGAGAACGATTTTTTTCTTTGTGTACGAATACCAAAATGTAATTACAAATGGTTCAGTTAATACGTGATTTCGCTACGCTCGGTCAAGTACACTTTAATAAAATAATGTTGTACCTGTATGAACTCTGCCGTTTAGTGTTTTATTTTGCATAATACCTACGGTAACTTCACTTCGTGTCAAACTATACGTAGAGTTATTGTCTATGAATATTCGTGTTATTTGCATGGTAAATACTAAATACTTTACCTTTTTTCATATTCCTAAGCTCTTTGAGTCACTTGTGTTACCAATACGGAGAGTTTTTTTTAACATTTGGGATATAATTGGTCGGGCAAATAGCATAGAAATAACTCAAACACAAACATTAAACGATGATAGCTCGTGATCTGTTCAGGAATAAAAGAGAAACTGAAAAATAACCAACTTTCTCAGAATTTCAGACGGCGCACATTTTATGCTAAACATTCATAATTTACTGTTATTTTTTTTTCATATTTTTCCTCAAATTTAATATGAAAATATGATGACTACCAGCCAACCTAACCTACTACCCGACTTCTACATAGTATCGTCGGTCCGGTTGGTTTTGAATACGCTCCATTTAAAAAAAATCATTTTGAACGGAGCACACCCTGCCATTTATTTTAATTACACACTAGCTAGTTCCCAGCACGCGTTGCAATGCCTTATTCAAAGAAATAAATTGTTTCTCCCTGCATGTCCTTTCCCGTGCGTCCCTGTTCCCTTCCGCGTCTCCTAACCCTCCCGTGTTGCCCTCCATCTTTCCCGCCTTCCCTCTCACCTCTCCCGCTCCCCCGTCCCGACAACCCTCCTTCCGCTTTCCACATATTCAGTCCCAGTACATTCAGTTTTCAAACAGCTTGCGTGTCACCTATTACAATTTTCTCTTCCCTTTCCTTAAAAAACCCTCCACACAGCATCCTCTAAGATGACATAGGCCCTGAGAAAAAATATTTTCCTGTGGGCCCCCTGCGTGGATCGCTGATTGATAGAGTTCTTATAATAGTACAGTTTCCACGTTCATGCAGCAGCTCGGCTGTGAAACGATTTGTCAGCCTCTGAGTTTCTTCCCTCCTACGACATTGGTCTCTTCAAGATCCATATTCGCACTTTCCTCTCTTCAAAAAGACCCTCACATACGCAAAGATGATGTAGGACCTGAGGGAAATTATTTTCCTGTATCCATGATATTTCCATGAAGGCTTTGCACAATAATTGTGCGTACCCCGCCCTAACCTAACCCAACTCAACTGCGTTCCCCTTTTTCTTCATTACCCCACTTGACAGATCTCACTAATGCTCTAATCCAAAACGGTAAGGAGCTTGCATAATACGAGGGTTGATATACAGCCATGAAAAAACTTGCAGATTTATTTTTATAGTAGATTATATGTTTCGTCCACGAAATGATAACCACTGGAGCGATTATGGTCGAAAAATGGACCACTTTTATTTTTCTGCGATTGATAGCGGTCCAAAATTAGACGTCATTCTCCTACCATTCGTAAAACATTTCTTATCATTATTTGAAACATTTCCATGGCCAGCCATTTATTTAAAAACGAAGTTAATGAAATACTCTATCTATTATGACCATAAATGTTGCCAATCCGAACATCGTAGACTATTTTAGGACGATGTTAAAAATATTTTTTTTATACATTTTTTTCATGCAGAATTTACGGTTAAAATTAAGTCTTTTTTCCATATATATGCACCTTTTATTATCAAGTATAAAACATACAGAAATCAAAAATATCTTTTTTGACTCGAGTAAGTACCTCTCACAGAGTTTCAAAGTAACAAACACGCAGGATTCACGCGGTTAAAAACTTAACGATTTTTTTAATGTTTTTTTTTTATAAATCCTACAAATATGAGATAAACGGTAAAATACAGGTTAATTCATTTGGTATATAGCGTCATAATAATTTTTGATGTTTCCATATCAATTCGGTGAAAAAAGGTATGATTTTTTTAATGTTGGCGAAAAATTTTAAAAATTATCTTCTGGAAATCTCGAGCAACCGAAGCAAATTTATTTATTTCGCGTGGTCGCTCCAGTGGGCTTTTCCGGGCAAAATGAATTTGATACCTAACTATGATTCATATTATTTTAACAAAAACTTTACGGATATCAGTTTTTTTCTTACAAAGGGTTACTAGGGTTTCTTTGATGCTCGCTAGATGGCAGAACAGTTCTGACAGGACTGAAAACGTGTAAATCAGATCCGGTCTACTGATATTTACGAGCAAAGCATTTTCAGCTTTCAGATTTGTATAATATAAAAACAATAACTTTGAGGAGATCATTACGTTCGCAGATCTAGGCAGCGAAAGTTGTAGCTGACATATTATATTGGGGGACCATCAATCAATTATATCACTACCATTACAAGAGTCCTCGCAAAAAATATGTCAAAATTACTGCAGCCTGATCGGCGTTAGGAATGCCGTCATCGTGGATCAGTGGTTCTCAACCGGTGTTCATAGGTTCTCAATTGGTGTTCCGGGAACCGGAAACATGTCGCTAGTGTTCCGCGAACCTGTCGCGAGTGTTCCGCTAACCTGTCGCGAGTGTTCCGCTAACCTTTTGCAAGGGTTCTTACGGTGAAGTTTAATGTGAAATCATTATTTTAGATTGATCTTTATTACGAATTGACTCACATTATGAATACCAAAAATTATGCTTTGAATAAATTGAAACTTTTACTATCGTTTCGCTTGAATAGAATCAAAATACAATTGTTAATTACTTTATAAAACATATAAGCACAAACTACTAAAAAATGTTTTTTTTTTCATTAGAAATGTATGAACCTATATAAGAAACCACTTTTAAAAAATACGATTGTATGGCTAAAATTATTTTTGACAGTGTTCCTTTATTAACTTTTTTTATTTTCTATAAAATTATTCATAAAATAAATTAAAACCACTTTTGGCGCAAAAATCATCCGTTTCTAAACTCCGTTTGTCAAGCGATTTTTATATATTCGCGGTGATAATACGGCACACTTAAAATGTACACATGTTTAGCTTGTTGCTCTTGCGATCTCCTCCACACAGGCGTCGCGTGTTCGATTCTGCTTACTTTGGAGGTAGTAAGAGATTTTCAAATATTGTCAGGTTATTGGTAACCCGGGAATGTTTGTCTTTATTTAAAAAAAACGAGTGTGCTTTAGACCACACGACTGAAGTAAAACTTCACTGCTCTCTCTTGCTCCTACAGTGTGATACAGACAATAGGCCTGCACTGTGTCTTAGATATACGAAACGTAACTGGCTATGAGAGAAAGAAAATGTGTGCTCGCTCCTCTCTCTCTTGCCCCTGTAGTAATATGTGAAACGTAACTCTCTCTCTTTCTATCTTCACTAACTTATATCTCCCTCTCAACTTCCGTTCGCCTCTTTTCGGAACGCTCTCATCACGCATTCACCAGCTTACTCCCCAAGTCAAGCATGCGTAAAGAAGTTTTACTTAAAAAAAAGCAATATTTTCCGCTTACCGTGGAGGTAGTAAGAGATTTTCAAATATTTTCAGGTTATTCGTGCCCGGGAATGTTTGTCTTTCTTTAAAAAAAATGTTCCGCAGTTTTTTTTTTCATAATCAAAATCAAGTTAGTGTTCCGCGGTTATGAAAATGTTAAGAACAGCTGTCAACTGTCAAATGTTGTCTAGATTCACAAGTAGTTACCAATATTGTAGTTAACCGCAATTAAAACAATTGTTCACGCAGGAGAGAGTTAATGCCATTCGCTTTCTACCACCTCCATTGCCAATGCAAATTTATACCGGTTCTGAATAAGGTGACAATACTGACGCATAGAGATTGCAGAGTTATTTATGTCGGCCGAATATCCTTGCCATTCCGTCACTAGAAAAGAAATCGTCGATGCACCTTTATAGGAACCGAGAACCGCCTTTATAGAATAATGGCGATCAATCACTAATTGTCATTCAGTAATTGCAAATTTGTATCTACGTTGACTGCTGATGACTTGACATTTCTAATGCAGCTTTAAGTTCAGTTGATATTGAAACTTTCCTGAAGTGGTTTTCCCACGAACTTTTAACGAATCTTCTACTTATTTTAATGGCATTCTTACGAGTGTCTTGTTATTTGTTATATTTTAGGCTATTTAGTTGTGTGTTCATATTTCAAAGCTACGTATTTTATATCAAAACTAACTGACCCGGCCATGCGTTGCTGTGGCCAACGAAACACAACGTCATCTCCTGGATTTATAATCAATATAAATATATTATAAAAGAAAGTCCAAGAAAAACGTGCGTTCCGCTAAAATTCAGAAACGAGCACCGGTTCGATCAAGGGAGTTATATTGTGTGGTAGATCTCCAAACCCCCTCCAGGATGACGGTTCCCGTTTTTCCCTAAAGGGCGTTCTTTTAAAGATATAAGGGCTGGAAGATCTGTCCTCTAAAAATTTCAAGAACAGTCTTCCGGAAAGTTCTAGAAGGTTCGATAAAACTCTAGAAAGTTCCGGAGTAGGTCGGTGAGTCTAAAAGTTTCAAGAAGTATGAATATTCTGGAATGTTCGGGAATGGGAATCAGGAACATCATTGTGGAACATTCTAGAACACTTTCTAATGTTGTCCTGAGCGAAGCTGGGTACTCCAGCTAGTTGTCAATAAATTAACACACACCGCCATCTGTTGATTTCTATTCAAATCAAATCCATATCGCCCGCTTGCCAGCCCGCTCGTCCACCACATACAGACATCCTCCTTTATATATAATATATTTCAACCAATTTACACAAAACCTTGACAAATTATATACCTGTACCTTCCTCTTGAATCATTCTATCTATTAGTGTAAACCGCATGAAAATCCGTTCAGTAGTTTTTGAGTTTATCGCAAACAGACAGACAGATACGGCGGAGGACTTTAAATTATTATTTGTAGAGATAGAAATGAAGTTACTGGACAAGATATTTCAGGTAGAAAAGCCAATATCGTATTTACGGCTAGAACAAGGCATCTAAAATCTCGTCTTTACATTACTCCACACTAGTGGCCCTGAGGAAAACAATATCGTATTTACGGCTAGAACAAGGCATCTAAAATCTCGTCTTTACATTACTCCACACTAGTGGCCCTGAGGAAAACAATATCGTATTTACGGCTAGAACAAGGCATCTAAAATCTCGTCTTTACATTACTCCACACTAGTGGCCCTGAGGAAAACAATATCGTATTTACGGCTAGAACAAGGCATCTAAAATCTCGTCTTTACATTACTCCACACTAGTGGCCCCGAGGAAAACAATATCGTATTTACGGCTAGAACAAGGCATCTAAAATCTCGTCTTTACATTACTCCACACTAGTGGCCCTGAGGAAAACAATTTCCCTCACGATTTGGATCATTTATGTGGATGCTGTGTGGAGGGTGTTTTTAGGGAAAGGAAGAAGAGGAAGTCCTATGGAGGAAAAGGTTTGAGGAGTGGGTGGGAAGCTGTCTCAGAGGCTTCGGGCGTTATTCCTGGTTATCTTTCTATCAGGAAGATATGCTGGGTATCAATTGCCTCACCGATAGAAGGAAAACTGCTCTTCTAATAACAGCACATAAGCTTATGAACGGCCATATCTGTATTCCAGATACAATAGAAACATTTGAATTTTATGTTCCCGACAAATTGCGAGAGCGTGCAAGATTTCGTTGTTCCGAGACTGGATGCAGAATAACAATAATTAATTATTGGTAATTCCGGTCGGGAAAATGATTTGTCCCCTGACTGATAAACATTTATTAAAATGAACATTGAAAATATTTAAAATCTTAGTGTTTTTTAACTAAGTGTAACGTATAGTTTTATTGGTTACAATTGCTGTAAATGTATATTTAAAATAAAATAAATAAATTTCCCTCTTCATAATATTATCTATAGTTTCTTCCTTGCAGTCGGCTGCGCCAGTGTAGTATCTGATATCCTTGATATATCAGGGAAAGTAATTAAAAAGTACATCTCCGATTTACATACGAGTATATTTGAACTGAACACTTTTCACACTGTTGTTAACTTTATAAACGACACACGCCGGATTGTCACTCGTAACTCCAAATAATCCTTTCATTCTTGCACCAATATCTCACTCTTCCAAACCCACAAACGAAACAATTGTTGACTTATCACTTCAGCGGCTAGAACAATGGGTCTACAACACATCTATAATGTTTTTATTAGTGTTTCGATCTTTTGTAACATGTTTGTGTTGTTTTCTCCAGGTAAGGGTTATTACATGGGCTGGCGCGACCCGGAACTCAGGAACGTAGAGGAGGACTGGCTGGGCGGCAGGAACTACTGCAGGAAGCGCTGTATGGATCTGGTCTCCATTGAGAGCAGTGATGAGAACGAGTGGATCAAGAGCAAACTGGTCGCTGACAATGTAAGTCACTTCTTAATAAATTTGATCTTTCTTCATGCTGAGGATCGTGAACCCTACTCCAATTTACTGATGAATAAGACTACTCAATTCCTCGCAGACCTGCGCTGCATGGAGAGCCGAGGAACCGTGGCGACGTTCCGGACATGGATCATGTTTCCGGGCATTTGATCACTCCAATAAAATACTCCAGAATATTAATAATACGCCCAAATTCATGTGTATAACAATAATAATAGATTAAATAGTTCAAAGAACTCTGTTCTTCACAGTCATTTTGTGAGAATTTTCATCGGTTTGTTTTGCTGATGCTTAGGTATGTTTGCGACCTTGCTTAAAAAAAACATCAAATTTTGTTGTGTCATGTTCTAATAAGAAATGCGTAAGGCGGTGTGTTTTTATAGACTCGTCATACGAGAAAAAATAGTTTTAATTTCACTCATATCTATCTATTCACCAGGAAGTTTATAAAATACATATTACATTACAATTATTTTATTTGTAATGGAAAAATCGAAGTAGGCAGGTACCTAATATTTCCTTCTGTTTTAATCATAGACAATTGCTTCTGTTATCTATGATTATAACTGGTGCACTAAAATTGTCAAATTTAAAAAAGAATCTTTTCAAATCCATACAAGCGATAAAGTTCCTACCTTCCTGTGATATATTTTATAAGGCGATCATTTTTATTCTGTTTTATGTGCATTTTTTGATTTTCTTGAAAAAAATTTCAGTTTTCATTTGGCAAGTCAATTTACATTCCGTGATTCTGATTCCGGTAGTATTCAAGGATAGGTATTCAAATTAAATAATTATATACGGTCTTTCCAAGTCTTTCTCATAATTTGTCCGGTGGTAATCCCATGATTATGTCATCACTTCAGAAATCAGAATACACACTCAATTTTACGTGCAAATTGGGGATTTGTAGTATAAATGCTAAATAATATGCTTTTTGGAACTTTTAACCTTTGGGTCTTTGAAGTTGGTGTCAAAAACAGCAATCGTAAAAAGGAAAATTTTATTCAAATTGGTTTTCTGTTTTTCTTAGTGACTCGTAATTTATCTTCAGTAAGCATGTCAGTTTCGATTTCACGAGTCAATGAACTTTTGTTAGGTAGGACGTACTTACAGCTTGACAACTTAGATATTGGGAATTTCAGAGCAAAATAAATCCTTAGAGGTAGGCTTTCTACATTTTCAAGAGTGGTAGTTATCTGGTGAAAGAGTACATTTCAGAATCGAAAAATTGCTTAAAAAGCAATTTGGTAACTGGATATGAATAATTAGGTACTTTCCTCTTCACCATCTCCTTCCCTTCTCATAACACTTGTAACCCATTGGGAATGACATTGTACCTACCACTGTCTAAAAACAGTCGGGAGCATTGGAACTCTTATTCGGTAATCACGAAATAAATAAATAAAAATTTCGTGATTTATCCATCGCTTTATGTTAAACTTTTAGTTTTTAACAGCCAAATAACATTAAAAAACATTACGTCTTCTGTTCCCCTTCTGGCCGCCTGCGAACATATTATTGTCAAGCTGTGGTTTCCATTTCATAAGTCAACGAACTTATATGTTACGACTTGGCAATTTAGGCAGGTACCTACCCACTAAAAATACTGCTAAATTTATCCATGGCCAAAATTCAATTTTTATTTCACGGCAACGCGATTTTTTATGTAAAATTAAAGCAGTCTGCATTCTAAACTCACGCATAGAAACTGCGTTAATAAAGGAAAAATTCCAACGATGACAGCATTACAAAATAATTAGCGAAATAAACCTCTAGAAATTAATGTGTGGGGTTATCTAATTACGTGTATATGTAGAATGTAAAATGTTGTATGTATGCTAATGTCGCATCGTTCGGCCGCCACAACTTTCTCACGAGTTAATGGCGGTGACTTCGACCAATTTTCATTTTGCTCAGCAGTGTTCGTTAAAAATTACATTCTGATTCATCATTGGAGTGCTTTAAATTATTTGTCAATTGGAAATATCAACAAAACAGGTTTCTCGAGAGTCCGACTTAATGTTAATACCTTTGCCGCGTTTTTGCCGACGACACGTTCAACGAAGCAATCAAGACAGTTTTTTTTGGGGATTTTCATTTATTTTTTTTTAAAGAATTTTACCGAAAGTAAATGCAACCACATCCATTTATTTAGGAAAAATTATGTGGTAAAGGCACTTAAATTGAAAATACGTCAACACATTGCATTATACGTAGGTAATCAGTTCCGATTTTGAAAATGACGCAAATTTGGATAAATTCAACGTGAATAATTTCACGAAGCGTGATAACTAACGTACATCATAGCATACAAATCAACAAACATTCAAATTAGTATGCTTGGTGATTAATTTGAAGTTTTAGTGTGGGAAAAGACGCATGCATGTGGTAGTTGATCTTTGAGTTATTACTACAAAAGTATATAAAGGAGGCACGAAGGTATTTCCACGAAAATATCGGTGGGTGTTTCTGGTTTAATTTTGGGCGAAGGAATAGAATCCGCCATATTTATTTATTTATTACACCCCCTAATTGTGCTTTTACATTTTAGTTTATGAGTTAAGTAAAACAGTTATTTTAAATAATTCAAAACTAAAATAATAAAAATATTAAATATAAATTAATATATAAATTTATAAATTAAATGTAAATACAATGAAAAAAATGTTACAACAAAAGCACATAATAAAACAAAATACGTTGGTAAAAATGATAAGAAGTCACACATAAATAGATATTCGGTATATACAAAAAATTCAGAAATTATATACCTACGTCTATTTGCGTCTAGTTATATAAAACAATTGAAATAAACACTGTTTACCTATACTGGTCATAATATTTATTTCCAAGATTGTGAAGTCTCGCAATCGGGGAATTTTGGTAAGACAGTGTCCTGATGTTAGCAAAAAGGTAGTAAATTTCGGCAAGTTCTTTTGGGTACATGGATGTTGATTAATTGAAGAAATTCAGGACAGTCAATTTTGTACTGCAGTATTTTATGTAATAGTATTAAATCTGTGATTATTCTTCTTTCTGGAAGTTTTAACATGGATATTTTATCCATTAGGTAATTATAATCAATGTTTTGAACAGGAATATTCAATTTATAGTTTAAATACCTCAGGAACTTAATGCTGTCGGAATGAATATTGTAAAAGGGAGACCACATTATCTTAATGCCGTATTAATTTGTGTGTCTCTCTAAAGTTGAGTCCATTCGCAATTATTTTGTTAATGCCGATCTCCTGTGATATTTTACAAAAAATCAGACAAACACAAAAACATTGGGGCAGGGCCACAAAGTTGTGACCCCGACCTAACCATCCACAAAAGGTGTACGTGTTTTTATCGGAGGAAACCTGCCTTTAGGCAACCACCAGTCATGCGGCTGTTTGTTCTCTTTGTTTGCGTTGGCCAATGAATGAAGCCGACAACTAATAAATCCCGACATGACTTCGGCGAAAAAACATCGACATTGTTTCGTTATTTGTTTACAGCAAAGCTCTCCTCAAACTTTCCATTACGACAACAATGCCCATTAAAAATATACAAATTTTAATTAACTACCTAGCTACTAATTCATTAAATTTTCTCTCTGTGTCCACATTGTCGGCTTTAACTAGGGTTGTCATTGGAGTGAAGATAATAAAAATTAAGTTCTTACGTGCCTACCTAGTTTTAAAAAATCGTTCTTTATTTCAAAAGAAAGAGTAATTTTACCCTTGTAATCAACAGGTTTACCCCTGTAAGGATTAGCAGCGCCTGAAATAAATATTACAGGCAACATGCGCAGCGCTGTTGGAATGCTTTGCACTTTTTGCCTACTCAAGCGAAATCTGATAAAATAATGTTTTTAATTTTTGCACATTTTTATGGGACTTTGTTACGAGTTCTAATTACCGGTAAATACGTTCTTGAATTTTCTGTAGATACATACCTACATAAATAACGTTTACCTTGTTTCAAACCCTTTAGGATTTCCAATGAACATTATGTCTATCATTTAATAATGTATAGATAACTATTCACCACAATAATTATAAATAAGGACATGTGTTTGTGTTCTTCATATATCTTCTAAAAATGGCTAATAGAAATAATGGGAGATACGGCATGCAGCATTCCGATTGTCGCCCAGCTCGGACCAAACTGGATGGACTAAAAAAGCACATATGTGTTTGGTGTGCAGGCAGAAACAAAGGCATGACGTGCTGTGTGTATATGGATTTGCAATATTGTGTGTTAACGATGCTGGCAACCCGTCTCCCTTGATTATGTTATCTAAGTCTCTAACCAGCTCTATAATAATAATGCCAGTCCTTCATTGAACACTGCAAAAGTATTCACAACAGAAAGTAATGTATAAGTGTAAAAAAAGTATAACTCAGAACATTGTGTCCATAATCCTGTTAGTAATAATTGCTATGGGGATGGTGAGATTAAAGTTAGGTTATTAGTAATTATGCACCGACCAAATGTTATTCAATAATAACATCCTTCACTGAACATTCTCTAACCAGCTGTTTTATTGATAATTGCAGGTGAAGTACATCTGGACATCAGGACGCAAGTGCGACTTCAAGGGGTGCGACCGCCCTGACCTGCAGCCCGTGGAGGTCAACGGCTGGTTCTGGACCGCTGAGCTGCAGAAGATCGCGCCCACCACCAACAGACAGCAGAACGACTGGTCCGAGAACGGAGGCATTGGCAGGCCACAACCCGACAACAGGGTATGTCTTCTGTTCATTTAATTAATCACAAACCGCAATTTTATTTGAAAAACATAATATTATAATCCCTATTTACAAGTCAAGACCTTAGTCAAGCAACGTTATTTACAGAAATACAGGAGACTCGATACATTACCCAAAATAAGAGGCATTTAGTTCAAAGCAACAATATTATATTATTTAATGATAATTGATTGAGCATAATGAAGACCTGTTTTAACTCAACCATTTGGCATTTCATCTGCCTGTAAATTTGTTTGTACGTCTCCGTTTCCAGTTTCTAAAATCTGCCAAATTCACTTCATTATTCAAGCAAGCCTTACTTTGACTAGATGGCTAACTTTGACAGAGCTTTTTAATCATAAATATACCAAACCACCCTTTTTAATATACCTACCTGCCTGAAAAAGTTTGAAAATAGAATTTTCATTGGGAAAGTGTTGTTTCTTTGGACAAATTGTATAGTTCCTTATTTGAAATATTTTTACATAAAATATTATTAAGTACCTACCTACAAATCTTATGACTTGGGAGGAAATTTTGGTTTCGATTTATTAGAAGGAGAAAATTAGAAACATATTTTTTTGGATGTGATGTGTACTGTTTCCAGAACTACTAGTAATAATACACTTATTAGTGCTTTGAACTTAAAATCTCCTTTATTGAGGCAACACATGATTGTGTAAAGTGTTGAGTTTCCTGTATATGTGTAAATACGCTTTAGAGATAACATCGTTTGACTTACCCTCGATTCTACGATACAGCTGAGGAACAATTTCTTCGACAAGCCGCCTACAACCTACATTTTTAAACTTATTCAGCCCTCTTCTGTGAGGTCATCCTGAAAGGTTAGCCTATAGACAGCAACATAATATTATAAATAATTTTTGGGTCAGCCTCTAGACAGAAAAATAATATTATAAGTTGTTTTTGGGTCAGCCTCTAGACAGCAAAATAATATTATTGTAAGTTATTTTTTTGGGTCAGCCTCTAGACAGCAAAATAATATTACAAGATTTTTTTATGTGATATCTCACAATGTCCCCATTGCTTCGAGGCAGTAGGACTATGGCATTTCCGAATTGCAGAATTTTGTGAGGCTGACTTTGTATCATTAAATATTACCGGCACAAAGCACTCTCTCCAGGGTGAATTGCCTTAAACCAAAAAAAAAAAAAGTGTAATCACAAAACAACCTACCAAATAACCACTTGGCTGCTCAGGCAGGAACCATGAAAAGCAATAAACTTTAATAGAGTCCCAGGATCGCCATCAATGTAAACTAAATATAAGTAATTGCTTCAAAGGGTAGATTGAAATTAACACTCGTATTGTTATAATCATTTCAATTTATTTACAAAACTTTGTAGGCAAACCTTTTCTAAATTATTTCTCATTGTAAAAAAAATTATATTAGAGACGTGAGACTTCAAATAAATAATAAATTAAATTCAGGGGTGGCCTTTTAGAAAACATAGTTCTACAAGATGTTGCAATCTGCTGCGTCATTGTATGAAAGTTACATGAAACGACATATTTGAAATGCTAAATGAAATAAAACCTGGTTACGGGCGCCAGCCTCATGAGATCCATGAGACAAAAAATAGAAGCATGGTAATTCACTAACAAAATTCTATAAAATAACAAACATGATCGACTAACAAGATAAGAATTCGCTCACGGTACCCGATCCACCAAAACTGCAAGGCTCAAACACACTTCTGATTCACACGAGAGGCCAGCTGACACTGCCTGAGCGAAGGACCAAGTCCGTGCGTCTACTCTCTCCCCCTCCATTCGCGTAGTGTTGTCAGCCGTTAAAATTGTAGCGTGCAGCTACTGCAATTAAACCTGCTGCAACTTGTGTTGAAAGTAAGCAGAGATGGGAAAGAAGAAGATTGTAATGTTCCTGGTAATTCAGATCTGGTCATAAAACAAGACTATTTGACCATTCTGAATTGAAGCATTGCTTTAACTCTTTATAACTAGCATAAAAGGTGTAAGGCCACATTATTATTGTTTCAAAATGAATCTGACATGATCCAACATACATGTACTAAGGTGATTTTACTATTGCAGGAACTCCTCCAAGGTGGCGCCCCTGAGAACTGCCTCGCCGTCCTCAACAACTTCTACCAAGACGGCGTCCACTGGCACGACGTGGCCTGCCACCACCGCAAGCCCGTCATGTGCGAAGAGAACGACGCACTTCTCAAGTACGTGCGTTACACCAACCCCAACCTGAGAGTTTAAGTTAGACTTATTTATTTAGACGTGTATGATAATGTTATTTTGCCAATAAATAGAATATTTAACTTAATAGACTTAGGTAACTTTATTACAGCGTATTGTTTTTGTTATTTTTTAGAATATTGCCAATATTACAAACTGTTGTTGGTGAAAACCTTGATTTTAGAATATTCTTGTAAAAACAATAAAGACTGCTAAATAAATACATGCCTTGTTTTACTTTTCACCTATTGTACTTTTGAGCCCATTTTTCCAAACAGTTGAATGCCATAGGCATACCAGAGATATACCAGCGAGATACAGTATGTGAGTTCATTTTTCGAGTATTTATTTATTATTAAACGCCCGTAGGGCTTTCGCAGACATAATATTGACTCTGGAAAGGAAAAATGGCTAAACATACAGTAATGTACAGACATTAAAGATGAACCTAGAAAATAGGCCATTTTGTTTGTATTCATCAAATCAAGTTTTCTAGAGTTTCCCAGAACATGTGGGGGGAACTCTAGAAAACTTTATTTACGGCATGGTAAACGGCGCTTTAGCCATTTTTCTTTTCCAACGTCGATATATGTCGAACATTTATAAACATCCTACAAAAAAACGGTGACTGGACTACAATGTGCAACTTCACCACTCCTTTGAAAAGTCAATAAAGATGGTGAAAAAAAAAAACTTGGTTAAAAAGGTTACGTTGGGTTAGAATATGGGCTATTTAAAAAAAAAATTCATCACTTTTAATAATCATCAATGGATTCATACGTCCGTTACTCCTGGATATATTGATCCCTAGATTCGTAACTACCCCTCATACTTTTTTTCTTTCTGGAACTTTCTCTCCTTCCTTTTTATGGAAAGGAAGGCTTTCCTCCACACAGCATCCCCAAAGATGGCATGGGCCCTGGTAGAACTTTCTTTCCGCAGGGCCTTCTGTGTGAAGCTAATGTAAAAAAAGACCTTTCTCTCCCCACCTCCTTCTCCTCCCGACTACCTTCAGCCTCACAACATACGGGATGTCATAGTCTCACTGGCTCCAAGCGGTTGGGAGCAATTGGGACTCTTATGCGGTATTTTTTTCAAAGAGGTGTTGTTCCATTTTATTGAGTTGTCAGGGAACCAGAAAAACATACCAGTACATTAATATAATACAAATCAGTATGTACAATAAATACTTATCGTTTTACAAACATATCAGTTATATTCACTACTAATTATTTTTGCTTTGATGCAGGATGGAGAGGTTTTTAAAAAGTAAATTTTGTATATGTATCGGCAGTGCGATGAAATCGCACCAGCGGTGAATGATATGAGTAGTTAGTGCTATGGTTGTATTTTTTTTTTTCATTTTCAAACAAGACGCATGAGTAGGAAAAGGACGAATGTCGATGACATCAGTACAGTTGTTACTAATTTACTGGGAACAATTATTACAAACTACGGTAAGTAATTTGTTATCAAAAATTATAGTGATTTTCCCCATATTTCTATACAGTATGGAAACATGGTTACTAAGAGCCAGTGAAAGAAAACAGATAGAAGCCCTCAAAATGTGATGCTGGAGAAAAATACTCCGGATTCCATGGACAGGCAGACTCACAAATGGGTCCATTCTGGAAGAGCTAGGTATCGACAATAGGCTCTCAACTATCTGCCTAAAAAATTTCTTAAGATATTTTGGACATGTTGCTTTTCAAACTGAGGACTCTAACTTGGAGAAACTCATAGTCAATTGGAAGTGGAAGGCAGAAGAAGTGCAGGAAGGTCACCAGTGAGCTTGAGTGACCAAATATCACTGGCGTCCGGTACATCGGTGAGCGCAGCTTTCCATGTGGCGTAGGACCGCGAGGAGTGGAGGAGTCCTTGTCCACCACGGAAATTGGAAAAGGGGTCATGATCTTTAGCAATGAGGGACCGACTTGAGAAGAAAGTAATTTGTTATCGAAAATCTAAGTAATGATAGTGAGTATGCCAAGCAGCCGAAAAGAAATTTTTAAGTAAATTTTAAAAGGATTTCTAAATTTGAATGACTGAAAATCAGCCATTTTAATTTAACAGAAGCAGTAAACAATTTAAAAACGGGCTGACCGGCAATCAAATATGATAACAATACTTTGAACATACATAACACAGCGCATTACCCATTACCGCATAATCTAAAACTTCTAGCATCAAACAAAAAACATTGACAAAAGCTCTAAAAAAATATTTTCTCAGCAGCTTTATTAGACAGTGACGTTTTTAGCTATCTTTCTTTGTAACTCTAGTATATCTCTCTAAATGTAATTATGAAATATTCTTCAACTAACTGTATCAAGTGTGTCTAGTCCAGTGATTCCCTCAGGAGAGGCTCGTCCACGGAAGACTCAACGGGGGTCCACGTGGGCGTGATAGAAAAATGGGGGTCCACAAATGTAAGTGGGGGTCCTCGAAAATTTATTTGGTTTCGATAGTAAAGAACAAAAATGTTGGCTTGGCTTAACCTATCAATGTATTCAGATAGTACACTAGTATTTCAGTGAAAAATTAAAAAATTACACGCAGCATAATACAGCACCCTTGAGGTTTTTACTAGTGTTGGGCGCCGTTTGGCTCAAGGCCCTGATCGAAGGATCACCGACTCCAGTTTATCAGAACCCATTTCATTGAAATACCAGTAGAACACGTGTGGTTTTCCCATAATGTACATTGTAATATGACTGCCAATATCGAAAGTAGGGATAATATTTTTTACAGGTTCAAATTACAGCAGCAGTCAGAAGAAATAAAAAATGTTA
This sequence comes from Glyphotaelius pellucidus, assembly GCA_936435175.1. Classification (NCBI taxonomy): domain Eukaryota; kingdom Metazoa; phylum Arthropoda; class Insecta; order Trichoptera; family Limnephilidae; genus Glyphotaelius; species Glyphotaelius pellucidus. The sequence continues at coordinate 17,055,474 of OW386559.1, read as the reverse complement.
CAACAATTTTTATTCTTTATTTGTAAATAATACAAAAATATTACATACCCATTTAATTTTATATACCCTGGCAGTAACTTTTCATGGAAATCAGAAATTGAGTTATAATCCAACTCAATAGAAAAAAAAGAACAGGAAATGGCAGTGAATTTATTTTTTACATGAATACCGCACAAGAATCCCAACCGCCTGGAGCCAGTGAGACTATGGCATCCCCAATTGGAGCAAGTTTGAGGCTAAAGGTAGTGGGGAAGGGAAGAGGCAGGTGGGGAAGTTCCTGGCTACTATACTATACTAGGTTAAACAGGTTACGTTAGGTTAGGTTATAGGCTATTTTTTTTGTTTTCGTTATTTTTAATGACTTCTGAAAGGGGTGTTGAAATACCGCTTGCTTAATTGTCATGGAACCCGTATTAACACATTTCCCATGCACACAAACCCAGCTTTATTACATCTTACATTTTATTTTATATGAAACTTTTATTGTACTTTGTAACTTACATTTTTTTTATAAACAATGTAACATTTATGTTTAGAATAAACAAAATTTAAAACAAAAATCTATTCCATAGAATCAATGAAATAGATCCGTCAGAATAGGTTTTTTATGGAATAGAAACCTAAAGTTGAATTGACTTCAATTTTCGTTCTTTATATTGACGATAAGGACTCACAGAATATAGCACCTGGCATTCAAAAATTATTGTGTATTGTGTTCATTTTAAATATTTAAAAGCCTGCTCGCCAGGAGATTTAACAGGCGCAGTCCTCCGATGAACAACTATTCCAGACGTACTGCAGATGCTTTTACTTATGTGATATGGAACAAGGGATAAATAAAATTTAATGTTAACATAACACTTGTACCGATGTGGCTTGAGGTATATTCTTCATCTATGGTGTAGGGGCCTGGCCCGCCATTTGGCGACGGCGAGGACGAGTGTTCTCTGATTTCCGGTAGCACTGACTCGTCCTAGCTCCTCTGTGGTGTGTTCAAAGCAGGGAAGCCTTCTTCCCTCTGTGAATATCTATGAGACACTGCATCGCCAAGGGAGGCCGAAAGGCACCTTGTATGCACGGTAATACTGTACTCAAGAGTGTGTTCATGACTCCTTGTCCATAATTCACTAGTAAAAGCACACGCAGTACATCTGGAATATTTGTCTCTTCACCGGAGGATTGCACATGTTGAATCTCCTGACAATCAGGCCTTTTAAATATTTAAAAATTAAGATATATTATTCTGGGTTCCCATCTAACCTATTATATGGTATACGTATTTCATAGAACGAAAGTTGAAGACGATTCAACATTGAGTATCTACCAAATGTTCTGTTCTCAGTGATATAATTTTTAAATTCTGTAGATTTGTTCCAATGAGGTGGAATCCCAGAGATGTTATTAAGTTTATTTCTTTCCTTCGACCATTATGATATGATATCCGAACTTAGTTTTAATGGGGGGATCTGTGTAGATGGGACTATTAACCGTAGATATCGGGAGAGCGAAGGCCGCATCCTGGAAGGGCCCCACCATGGCCCCACGGGTTTGCCAGCCTAGGTCTCCGCCCTGCCGAGCCTTGTCTTCACTATAAGCCGTCGCTACATCGGGAAATTTCTGCCCAGCCTTTATTTTCTCTAAGGCTTCGAGACACTTGCTCTGTTTCTCGCAGAGAATGTGCCTGACCTTCACAGCGGTACCGCCCTTCTTTTCTTTATCTTTGCCTACAAATTCACAAAAGATATTTAATAAAATAAACGGTAAAATTTGGATATTGGTGGCCACGGCTATTACGAATAATTTTTAGAAAAAAACTTTAGATTTGCCTTAATCACTATAAAAGGAAACTTATTGCATCACGGCTGGCGGAAAATAATGCATTTTAATTTTCAATATCGTTAAATAAAATTTCACTTCGCCAATCGATCTACGACAGCCCGCCCGCTGCCGGTTGCCGCCCGCCATTTTGTCATTGTTGGTATCCCTGACCTCACAACTAAATACGATTGTAGGCAACTTCGCGTGATACATGATGGGCGCGTAATTATGAAAAATGTGTATAATAATAATTGTAATAAATATTGTGTAGCGGGCTTGTGTATGTTATCTTTACTTTAAAAAACAGCCTACGTTTTTGAATGGTTTGTTTGGCTACGCAGGGTTTGTGTTGCGGGCTTGTATATGTTATCTTTACTTTAAAAAACAGCCTACGTTTTTGAATGGTTTGTTTGGCTACGCAGGGTTTGTGTAGCGGGCTTGTGTATGTTATCTTTACTTTAAAAAACAGCCTACGTTTTTGAATGGTTTGTTTGGCTACGCAAAGTTTGTTTCAGCGGGCTTGTGTATGTTATCTTTACTTTAAAAAACAGCCTACGTTTTTAAATGGTTTATTTGGCTACGCAGGGTTTGTGTAGCGGGCTTGTGTATATTATCTTTATTTTAAAAAACATCCCAGGATTTGAATGGTTTGTCTCCATTCCAGTACCTACGCGCTTCCAGTACCTACTCGCATTATTATTTATCCCGCGAAGTCGACTACAATCGTTTGTGTGAAGTCAAGGATACCAACAACACAACAGTTGACAGAATGGCGAGCGGCAGCGGGCGGGCTGTCGTAGATCGATTCGCGAAGTGAAATTTTATTTAACGATATTGAAAATTAAAATGCATTATTTTCCGCCAGCCGTGATGCAATAAGTTTCCTTTTATAGTGATTAAGGCAAATCTAAAGTTTTTTTCTAAAAATTATTCGTAATAGCCGTGGCCACCAATATCCAAAAATTACCAAATAAACAGTAGCAAATGAAAGTCGAAACTATAGAGATATGATTTGTAATTTCTACCTTTGTCGTCTTCAGTCGCCTTTGCTGCGCCCTTCGCGGGTTTTGCTGGACCTTTTTTGGGTGGCATTTTGACGAAATATTTACCTATTTAATTTACAATACCGATAATTTTGCTGCTTTTGGTTATGCATTCTCCACTTCCCCAGCAAAGCAAAACGCAGAACAGATGTTTTCGTTTTGTGCAATTTTCTGACAGTAGATGTTTTGTGTTTTGTTTCTTGCCACTAGGCAAAAAAAAAAAATTACGTACCTACTTCCGAATTTTAAATCGGGGCTAAGTGTGGAATTTTTATTTTATTTTATTTTTCAAGAAAGACACATTTTTCAAACATTTGTATACGTAGATCTGCTACTACCATCACAGCAAGCGGAAACGTTGATTGTGTCGTGAAGGAGGACTTTGTATTATATTCGATTATTGCAAATATTGAAGTCAATGATATGGACATAACAAGTTGCTCATCTACAAGTTTACCCTTATTTTGAATTGAAGTCAGTATGAGCTAGTCGTACTCGAAGCCACGTCTTCTTGCGGAATCGCTACAGTACCGACTGCCCATAAATATACCGAACCACACACGACTGCCTCTCACAGGGTCCCAGGCAACGATCTTTGTCTGTCTTTTTTTTTACATGAGCTTCACACAGGAGGTCCTGAGGAAAATAATTTCCCTCAGGGCCTATGTCATCTTTGGGGATGCTGTGTGGAGGGTTTTTTAAGAAAAGGAAGGGAAGGAGAGTTCTGGGAAGGAAAAGGGTTTAATGGGTGGGTAGGAATCTGGGGTTCAGTGTGTCCTGGTCATCCGCCTCCAAGACCTAGACAAACCTCACCCCATGAACCCGTGCACCTCTGCTAAATCACCAAACGTAGCGAACCACTTGGGGTAACCTATGGCAGAGGTCTTGGTTATCCAATAAAGATACCCGGGGCGGCGGTACCCATTCCCGCCTCCCAAATTGTCTAGTGCGTTCGCTTGAATACATTTTCACACACATCTGAAGATCATGTTGGCTGTGGAAATTTAGCTGCCTAGTGTGCGCCTAGTCTAAATATTTTGAAAATAAAAGCTAATAAAAACCTGCTGAATAAAATTAAAATGTCATTACTAACATTACTCGAAAAAGAAAGGCGTAATGTTGTATTTTTCAAAATGTGTGTTATATTTACTCATTTACTGTTCACAAACAATTAATAAGGTTACATCTTTTATTTGGTAACTTTTTCTAAAACCAGGCGCAATAAACTTTCTTCAACTTGTAGTATTTCCCTCGTCACCAAAAGAGCATCTAAATATCTTGTAATAAATTCGTACAAATCATCTGGTTGAGCTCGAAGCACCTAAGAAAATTGAGAAATGATTTTGAGTTATCTGCTTTAAAACTGTAGACAAAACGCGAAAGTTGAGAAGTAAATGAAGCATTAGAGTATACATACAGAGTATACATATTATAGTGGTTACCAACAAAAGACATAACATAATGTAAATACACATTTACTATAGAATTACCAACATAAAATATATACAATATTACATTTAGTCCCCAATAAAAAAAAATATATTGTCATGCAACTTCGAAGATTCCATTGCAAATTAATGATGATTGTCCACACTGCGAAACGATATTCTTCAATTAAATTAAGACACTATGAGCGAAACTCAATCGAAAATCTGGAAACAGAAAAATCAGAAAAGGATATTTGCACCTCTGGGACTCGAACCCAGGACCACTCTACTTTCCGGGTGAGTGCTCTTGACCACTGAGCTAAGGTTCGATATCCAATTTGGTCACTTTTAACTGTACCATACTTCTTCGATATTGTTCATTTTATTTTTCAAGTGCTATCATTATTCACATTGACGAACAATCAGGAACGATGATTGTCCATTTTACTATTTCCGAACGATGATTGTCACTGATTCATCTGTGACACTCGGCGTTCTGGCCGTGTTTGCTTTTAGAAAAATGTTATTTTTCACTGCATGTGAGCGATGTTGAATATTTCAGAAACACCCAAAGTTGGTAAGAATGGCATTCATAACTGAAAAAAATATGACATTCGACGTTGTTGCAGTGGACCATTCAAGTATTGTGAAACAACTGGCCCATGATGAAATAATAGTAGAACTATAATAGTAGAATATAACTTTCACGGAACTTTAATTTTAAATTTGATAAGTCATTCAAATTCTGTGAAACAAACTGGCTATAGACATCAACACTCGGTTTGTAAATAATGATAAAAATACCTCTCTAGAAATGTCTGACATTAATTCTTTAAGACCGTCAGGCAGAACAAAGTCTTCATTACCAGCAACTCGCAACATCTCAAAAACGAAGAATTAATTTTATAATTACTTTAAAACTAAAATAAACTTTATTTTTTCAAGGAAGCTAAAAACAAATGAATACATATAAAAGTGGGTTGGGAGTTTGAAAATGGAATTCGATACATCTTACTACCACGGAAACTACAGTATCTATCTATCAATTATAGTTCGAAAACTTCTGCAAATAACAAACAAAAACCAATAATATCGGACAAAACGGTAAACACGATATTTATTCTTTTTGTTTAAAAATAAGATGCTATGGCTGCGATATCTAACGGGTCTTTCAGCGCTTCCTATCTTTAAATTTAAATAAAACAAAGTGTGTTATTTATTTATTTATTTATTAAAAGAAGTTTATACAATGAACAAAAAATTGTGTTAATTCATCCGCCATGCTAGGGATGTCCCTGTGTTATGGCGGATTATAGATCATCAATTTTTTTTTAAGTTTGAAAGGCCTATCGATGCTATTATGTTTGGAATAAAACATCGTTCAAATGTCCGCCGCGGCTTCTCTGGGTGACGCACATCCGAAATGCCCGATTTCCCATGACTCTGGCGCATAAAAAAGACTGAACTTGACCGATGGCATGGGTTATGTTGGCTTTGAGGGCCGCTGTGGTATAGACCTGCGACTTAAGAAAACCCCGTAAGAAAAAGTCTATGTCAAACGCACGATATTGGTGGCCAGTTCACATCACCTCCATGTGAGATTTTATCATTAAACAAATAAACAATAAATTAAATTTAAAACCATTTTATCATTTGCACGTGTTGTTGAGCGCTCTATCCGTCCATGATGATTTGGCAAAACAGATTGAATAAATGACAACCAATTTGACAGATGTCGCTTCAACAATATGGCCGCTATCAACTACTGTCAAAGTTCGGATGTCCCTATTGGATGACCCTTTACAAATACTTCGAAGCAATAATGATTTCGGTAATCGGATTCGAATTCGAATGTTTCGAATACGCCGTGAATAAGCCCCGCCGCCGCACAGAGAATAGTACCCTTCACACGCAGAGTTCGGAGCGGGACGTGCCCCGCGCCACTTCAGGCCGCCGCGCAGAAAAGTAAAGACCGAAAGTAAGATAACGATTTACAGCGCAGTTCACTGTGAGACTTTTCTGCGCGGCGGCCTGAAGTGGCGCGGGGCACGTCCCGCTCCGAACTCTGCGTGTAAAGGGTACTAATAAAGTTGACAGAGTTAAACATTTTGTCTATGGTTACTTGGTAGACTCTGAGAAGCTATCTGTCAACAACCAACCAAAGTCAGCTTTATGAAGTGGCGCTTTGAAATAATATGTCAAAAGTGTTATTGATTTAACGTAAACATCTTCAGCTAGCACCATAATAATGTTTAGGAATTAAAAGGTAATAGTTTGCATTCAATAATTTAATATTATTTGTTTTATAGGTGCATGTAATTTAATAATTTTGCGGGATAATGTGCAAAACCTGTTACGTTCCGCTCTTGTTTCTTAAACAAAAAGTATTCCGTACATTCGTAAACAAATGATTCTTATCGATAACAATGATCAATATCGCTCAAATGATAAAACAATAACTTTTCTTTGTTTTAGCAAATTACTCGTGTCAACTCCCGTTTAAACGAGCTTTGTAATTAATGTAGGAAGAAATTGTTTTGGCTTATATGCTCGATTTCCTTGCAGATATTTTTATATTTAGGTATCCTATTCCTCACTTAAACAATGGATATTGAAATAACCTACATTGTTTTTTGAATTTGTGACTTAAATTGCACAACAACTTGATGACATGGTTATTTTTTCAATATGAAATCCTGCTACATGATTGATTTGTGCAATAACAAATAGGTTGAAAATTATTTATAAATTTTTAGATGGAAACATAAAATTCCTCTTTTTGTATTGAGTTACCAGCACTTTTTTCATATTCAACTTTTGACCCGGTTCTTTTATGCTTAAGTAAGAACAATCGACCTTCGCGCCCCACTGGCTCAGATTTCGCCCATTATAATTCGTGGAGCACCAGTGTGCAGTGAAGGACCCACCAATCACATCCCATAACTTCGTACACGATTGACATTTTTTCGTTTTACGACTCATTCTGATGTTAAACAATTCAGATTAACTTGCAGACTTTTGTATTTCTTCCCTCCTACAACATGAGTCTCAAGCCCTGGTTCCCTCCTTCCTCCCATTTAAAATACCCTCTAAATAAATGCTCTTCCTGAGAACAGAACCAAAAGAAAATGTTTTTTCTGTTAGATAGCATTTCTTAAATAATCTAAGATTTTCTTTTCCTTCTGGGTTGGCATTTTACAAAAGCAAACTTTTTGAGTCAAATTGGAATCTTGAGACTGCAGTCTTATTTCATTAGGTCTGTTCCAAGTTTTAACCTTCAGCAAGCCAAGATTCAAATCAAAACTTGGGTTGTCGTGAGGGGTGACTTTGTTGTGACATGCTTAATACAAATACTTTTTTAGAAAAAATTACCTTTAGCTACGAAGGCGCCAAGATGTCGGGAAAACGTCGTCTCGGTTACCTGCTTGGATCCAATGGCTCGTAGTTCCTTCTAATGTAGCCGGGTCTGGTCCATAGAGAGTAGAGTGTCCGAGGTCCAGGGTAAAGCGACGGTCAGCAAAAAAACAAGGCGAATGGAAGCAGGTCAGAGCGAGGTCGAGCGGCCAGGCGGAGAGAGATGTTGACGCGACGGGCAGTGCTGGTTAACTGACTTTTATTATATGCTGTGGCCACGTCGTGCAGCCACTCTCTGGCCTCTCTCTCCCGGCCGACCGCTCTCTTCGCCTGCTCGCTTATCCCCACTCTGACAATTTATTTATTAACATATACACATATACAAGCATTTTACACATTTTAATAAGGAGCACATGGTTGCTTTCGGCCATAGCTCGGATGCTTTAATACGTCCGTCACACCGCTCATTGGAAACAGAAAGGAAATGCTGACCTGTAAGGCTATTCCCTAAAATTTGTGATAAGAGATCGTTCTCCCGCGAGAATTGCTGTCAGATTTGTGTGATTTTCTACAGCTGTTAAATGAATAAATAATCATGCATACATGCAGGAATTCGTGTTTAAAACGACCCAAATTAAAATACGTGACAGCTCACAGCTGAAATTCTGACATCGGTCGATAGAAAAAGCAAATAACAGCCTTAGAAAATCACACAAATCTGACAGCACTTCTCGCGGGAGAACGATCTCTTATCACAAATTTTAGGGAATAGCCTTTCTGTTTGTGAGTTGACAAATGCGTTGGGTTCCCAGTCAAGCGCCTTTAGTTCAATTTATCTGCTAGATTTCTCCATCACTGCACAAAAATTATATGAAGGTAGTAGGAGTTTTTCAAAATTTGTCGGGTTATTCGTAACTTGGGAATGTATATCTGTTTTTCTAAGAAAATTTATGTTTGGATGGTAAAATGGATTGTTTGTTTCAGTGCTGCACCCCCGCCATCATGCTGGGTCTGATGTACGAGAAGCGACCCTTGAAGCGGCCGCGCCTGGGGCCCCCGGACGTGTACCCCCAGGAGCCCAAGCAGCGCGAGGATGACATGAGCCTGGTCAACGTGAAGCATGGCTTCCCTACTGTCCCGCAACTCAGTGACGAGTTCGGCACGGCCAGGAACTGCAACATCACCGCTTCTAAGGTAATGGAATATAGAAAACAGATTCAAATATCGGCTAGATCAATATATCATATTATGTATTCACTGATAAATTTAAAATATTAAAAGTTTGTTTGCAAGAGTCTCAATTGCTCTGAACCTTCTGAAGCAAGTGTGACAATGGCATCCCCAGTTTAGATATTTTGGGAAACTGTAAATAATAGGGACGGGAAGGAGATGAGGAAGGGAAAGTTTGAGAAACACCTGACTATCCACAACCAAAATGGCTGAAGCTATTTCAAGCAAATTTTCAATTACGAATGATGGTCTTTCACCAGGGTGACACTTAAAGGGTAAGTTAAAATGAAAGGGTTTCATACATGGTTTCCGGAAACTAGTGGTAAAAGCGGAAAATTGAATCTATTAAATACATAACATTTGAGATTGATTTTGTAATTTTTTGATTTCAGCTTTCTTTTTCGAGTAAATCGAGTCCAAAGTTAGAATTTTTTAGATCAAATTTGAAAAAAATTGGTTAATTTCTACTGTCTTTTAAAATGCATCTAAACTTAGACGGGTTCCAAAAGTTTTTTTTAACTCTTTAGTTGCCGAAAAAAAGGTAAAATGTATTTTCTTTTTTATTTATTGAATGAATGAATGCAAATCTTGGTAGTGGAAATTAACCCACTTCCTGACATTCAATCGAGCTGAAACTCTTCATATAGACTTGTTGTCAACGACAATACATTCTATCAACTTTTGGTGAAACTCATGCGCACACACACGCGCATGCACACGCATTTCTTTGAAATTGGCTACTAGCAGGCCCAACAGCTGGCACAACTAGGTTGTACCGCTCAATGCGTAGGACCGTGGTGGAAAGTCAAAATTATTTCACTACATAATAAAAAATAGTGTACAATTATGTGTATTGTTGACTGCTTTCCGCTAGTGGCGATAGTGCATTGTAAGCTGTTTTCGTCTGTGGCCAGAAGTGGTAACACTTTGATAAAGTAACTTCTAAGTCATTTTAGTCTGTACTAATAAATGGATCTGTTCCAGGTTGGTGCCTATTTCTCTGGAATTCTGACCCGCAAGGAGGAGCTGAGCATTCTGCCGGACTGCGGGAGGAAGAAGCAGCAGATCAACCCTAAGGACAACTTCTGGCCCGCCACCGCCCGGACCAAGGGGGCCATTGAAGCCTGGTTCAAAGATCTTGCCGGTGAGACTTATATATATTTTCCTTTTAAGCCTTTTCTCAATCTTTGGGTCCAGAGCTTTCATTAAAAATAGATTAAATACCAGCTCAGGCACGGGGATTCAATCAAAGCCAGTCAAGTTAGCCTCTCAGAAGCTGGGCGTACTGTACAGGGACTGCAGATACTTTAATAGTACACAACTGCTGACCCTGTACAAACAGCTATTGTGCCCCGCTGTTGAATTTTGCAGCCACTTCTGGTCTGGAGTCCAAAACCCTTGACTCTTTCAGAAACAGGCGGTCCGTTTGATAGATTCTCCTATCTTAACAAACGGACAATTTTCAGAGCACCGATGTCGGATGGGAATGATTTCCTCGTTCTATCGGTATTTCAATGGAAAATGCCCAGAGCTGCTAGTGTCATGATCCCTTCAGCACCGATGCTAAAGACTTCAAATGCGCGCCCAACATTTATATACTCGTACGTTTGACATTTGTCACATGAGAACAGCTTGTAAAGACGATCAACCACCTAGATGAGAATTAATTAACATTTTTTAAAATGGTATTGTTAATTTGTTTTTGTGCAGGAAGCAAGCCGCTGATGTCCTTGGCCAAAAAGGCGCCCAACTTCAACAAGAAGGAGGAGATCTTCATGACGCTGACTGAGCACCAGGTCCCCATGTCCCGCGCCGCCTGGTTCATCAAGTTGAGCTCCGCCTACACGGTGGCCGTGTCGGAGGCCAAGATCAAGAAGAGGCAGCTGCCCGACCCCACCACCGGTAATCCACCTCATCTCCTTAGATAATACAAACAAGGAAGATGAACCATGAACCATTGGCGATATGAAACCTCGCGCACCAACATCCTTCACCAAAACTACTGAAAATCTCATCTCTGTTTTCCTCTACTTTGTGTAGCCCCATTTGGCACTTTAATTTCTCTACCTTGTACCATTATTGGTGTACTTAACCACTCAGACTAATTTGTTCGGTTTTTGGAACAACTCGTAAGGGTCTCAGAAATCGTTGAATCTCCCTCACTATAATAGTTAGAAATATTATCTAATGTGTGTTGGGCAGAGAAAACACCAGGCTTTATACTCAAATTTAAAAATTAACCAAAAAATAATTTAAATATACACCTTCATAAATCCTAAGTTTCGCCGCGATTTGAAAAAAATTTCTAAAATTTGGGAATTTTTTATTAATTATTTTTACATGAATCGATAACAAAGTGAATTAACAATAATGTTTATAATACATTTGCCTAATAAAATATTTGTTTGCATTTTTTTTTTTCATTATTTTTATTATTTTAATTAGAAAAAACCTAAGGTAAGCTATTTTTACACCTTTTTTATGTTTGCCTTCAAATTTTTTATATTTCAAAAATTATATGTTTATTCCGAATGATAAAATTTGAATGCTTATTTCATCACCTTTCTAAAACAGTATTTAGTTTTTGGATGTTTTTAGTTTTTGGACAGAAATATTCCATTTATTTGGATTTTATTGCAACGCAGAAACATTTTGACCTTCCGAAAAAATAGACTCGAGGCCTGAGCGGTTAATTTGATTGTCATGTTGTTCTGTAGAATGAAACACTGTTTTAATATTATTTTTAAACAGATATGTTATGTATGTTTTGTCTGAGGTTTTCTTTTAGGAAGAAAGGAGATTGATCTCCGATGAAGTGTACTTCGCGCAATTTGCCTTGTTTCATTTTCCGAAACAAGTTAGTAGGTACATCACACCATAGAATGCTTAAAAATGTTTTTTTTTTTATCATTTTCAGAATGGACATCAACACTGGTGAAGTTTCTCAAGGATCAGCTTCCCAAGTTGGCTGAGCACTACCAAAACCCACCCAGTAATGTCCCCGACAAGACTCCACCTCCTAGTTCAGGTGAATCAATCAGCCAATCAATTAATCAATCAATCTACCAATCAATCAGCCAATAAATTAACTCATCAACCAATTCGCAAATCACTCAATCAATCAATTATCCGACCAATCAATAAAACAACCTACTGATTAATCAATCAACTGACCAATTGATTAATCAATCGACCTATTTAGTCAATCAATCAATAAATCAATCTACCAATCAATCAGCCAATAAATTAACTCATCAACCAATTCGAAAATCACTCAATCAATCAATTATCCGACCAATCAATCAATTATCCGACCAATCAATCAATTATCCGACCAATCAATCAATCAAACAACCTACTAATTAATCAATCAACTGACCAATTGATTAATCAATAGGCCTATTTAGTCAATCAATCTACCAATCAATCAGCCAATAAATTAACTCATCAACCAATCCGCAAACCACTCAATCAATCAATTATCCGACCAATCAATCAATAAAACGACATACTGATTAATCAATCAACCGACCAATTGATTAATCAATCGGCCAATTTAGTCAATCAATCAATTTGTATTTATTAAATTGTGAATTTTATTTTACAGGCAACACCACCCCTGGCCCGATAAACGCGCCTCCGAGTGTCGGCAGCTCTGGTGTCAACAATTCCCAACAACCGGGGAGTAATCAATCAGGGTCGAATCCGCCTGGCACTCCTGGCAGCACTGTGCCGCATTCCTTGCATTCTCCGGGAATTCCCAGTGGTGAGAAAAATAGGAATTTTTCTTTATTTACTTACTAAAGTTAAGTTTACTCAAATTTTTGTAAATGATCATGTTCGCAAAACGTCTGGAAGTTTTTTTACCAACAGGAAACAAATAAAAAATTGACACAATAAATGAACAAGTTTTTCTCCATTATCTTTACGTTTCCTACAGTTATTTGTGCTTTTTACTCCCAACAGAACTAGAAAGCTAGTAACAGCTACTAACAGCTACTAGTTTCTAGTAGAACTTTATATTCATCACAAATGTGGAATCTTCTTGTCTTGTATATAAAAATCAATATTTGTTTGTTGGTTCATATTTTATGCACTGCCATACCGTTCATCCGATTGCGATGAAACTTTGGTGATTTGTTGTGCGCACTCTCGCGAAGGTTATAGGCTATACATAACGGTAAGCTCTGGCGTTATGAAATGTGTATAAATGAAAATGTGTATATTTCATATATTTTAGCGGTGGGGAGGAAAGGCAGGAGGGGGAGGGGAACAGGGGTTCGCGGAAGGGGCGACAAGGGAGGAGGAAGGCGGGGAAGGTGGAAGAGAAACACGGGAGAGGAAGGGGACTTGGGAGATGAACTCCCGAATCAATTTATTTCTTTGAATGGCATTTCCACTAGTCTAAAATAAAAATAGATTTCCTGAGATAAATATGTATCTGAAATTCAATTAATTTGATCCTAGCTCCAAAAAATGATACCGTAATATGGAGTAACTTTTGAATTGGGGGGTGACTTTGATCATCGCGGATATCGGCGATGATTTTCGCTACCACTCTTCTTTTTGAGGGCCAAGTTTCCCAAACATCGCTAAACATTCCTTTGTATTGTGATAGTACAAGCAATACTTCAAATAATTTACCTGAAAATTATATACGGATAGTTAGAAAAATGTCTAAAGTTAAAAGCTAATGAAAATTTTAAATTGTAATCTCTTAAATTCTATGACATACATACAGCAACTTTAGGTAAACTGTTTAGTTCTATTCAAAATTGATCAGTCACTCTATTTTACAGTACCTACGCTAATAAATATATTAAATTTTTTTTTAATCTTTATTGTTTTGCGATGGTGTTAGAACAAGCAGAGGTGGAAAGTTATTATTTAGTAGAATTATTTGCATCAACTCTCCACACAGTATGTCTAAAGAAGACACAGGGGATTAATTTCTTTAGGGCCTCCTGTGTAGAGCTGATGTAAATTTTTTTTTTTAAAATATGAGATTAACTCCACGCAGGAGGCCCTGAGGAAAATAATTTCCCTCAGGGCCTATGTCATCTGAGATGCTAATCTCTGCAAATTCAACTGCGGGGCGCACTTGCTATTTGTACAGGGTTAGCAGTTGTGTAGTATTAAAGTATCTGCGGGCCCTGTACAGTAAGCCCAGTTTTTGAGAGGCTAACTTTATTTTGGCTTCGATGGAGTCCCCATACCTGAGCTGGTCACTTAGAGTTACACCAAGCAAATCAATGGAAGGTCTGTTCGGAAGATTGCTTCCGTTGAAGGAGACTAGATTTTCATTTCGATCCCTTTTAGACGTAATCAGACATGATTGGGTCTTTGAAACATTGAATTCGACGAGGTTATTCTTACCCCAAGAGAAAACACTCGAGGTAACCGTTCATTCTTTGCTTCAAAGCACTCCGAGCCATTGGAGTTTGTGTGCCCTTTGGGGGCTTGTCAAACAAAAAGCCATCATGGACTGTACTGTCATCCGCGTAACAATGAATTGGTGCACATGACAAAAGGACATGTTTTTTCCAGTAGTACTAGATTTAACAAAAAAACTTGTCCAATGTTGCCTGTTTACGTCCTGATGTTGTCAATCACATTATCTTTGAATGCACTTTTGTCTCGGTTGACTAATGTAACATTCCATAACCAGCTCTGGGATCCGTGACCCCGACGGGCGCAGGCTCCGGGTCGTGCGACGCGCCCGCCGTGGACAGCGGCCAGGCCCTGCGGCAGTGGGGCTACTGCGTCCAGCTGGCGCGCTGGCTCATCGAGGAGGGCCTAATCGACCGCCACGACTTCCTCACCTGGATCATCGAGCTACTCGACAAGAGGACCCCCGATGATGGTCTCTTGAGGTAAAAACTAGTATTCTATCAAAATATAACTAGCAAATAATAACAACATAACGTGTTCATGAAAATTCACTTCAATTAATTGGATTTAATTTACTGATCACAGCGAGATCTTGTTTTAACTCAATCGTTTTGCATTTCGTCTGTCTGCAAGTTTGTTTGTGTATTCCGTTTCCTTTACAAGATTGTGGCTGTTTTAATGGTTCAGTAAAGATTCTTTTTTCAAATGTGAGAATGTCCCGTTTATTTGGACTTTCTTATTTGCATTTTTCAATATTGTGGTACCTACCTGCCTGAATAAAATTAAAAAAAAAGAATTATCATTGATGGCGACGTTTGGATAAATTATGTAATTCCTTATTTAATTTGTTCATCTTTGGAAATTGTAACTCTTATCTGGTTTTATTTATACTTTGCGTATACAATTGGGACTACGTTAGTCAACCTAACTAAGAGCTGGCTAAAATGGTTCTGCGTGTGAACATCAAAAACACAGCCTCTGAGCTGTCCTGACCTCCTGTCGGAGAACTCAAGCACTACGGCTTGCCATCTAGCGGATTCTACCGATAGCTGATGTCACCGCCATCTGTCTCTACAAGGCAGAAGCTTTACGATACACTACAATATTTAAATCTAAAAGTTCACAAAATAATTAAAATGTACACCTTTATGTAACCAAAATTTCCGACTGCAATTTGAAAAAAAATTAATGCAACCTTGTGATTCGTTTATTAATAATTTTTTTATGAAATGACAAAGGTGAGGTGACAGTAATGTTTATAATACATTTGTAATATAAAATGTGTGCATGTTTTTTTTCACTCTTACGGAAAAACGTAAGGTGTTTGATTTTTAAAACTTATGTTTGCATTAAAAATTTTAATATTTAAATATTAAATGTTTATTACTAATAATAATATTTGAAAGCATTATAACAATAAATATTCCAACATATTTGGATTTTATTGCAATTTGGAAATAAGCAAAAATTCTCCGACCTTCTGACATCTTCTTTAAGAAATATACGATCAATATGCCAGAGGCCTGAAGGGTTAAAACATTACAATCAAAACTTTGTTTAAATGTATATATTTCAGATTGTTTCTCCCCCTCACCCTGCAGTACATGACGGAGTTCGGACAGTGCGAGCTGCTCTCCCGGCGACTGGCTCACTCTTGCTGTAGGAAACTGGCCACCATCTGCCAGCAGCTGAGCGAGACGGCAATACAGCAGCTCAGCTCCGCCGGGCTCGTGGAACGGTGTCGTCCTCAAACTGCCGCCAGCCAGTGCGAGAGCAAGGCGGAACCTACTATGCAGGAACAAGGTATTACTAATGAACAAAGCATTGTTAATGAACAAGTTATTTCATACCAATGAACAAGGTATTACTAATGAACAAGGTATTACTAATGAACAAGGTATTACTAATGAACAAGGTATTACTAATGAACAAGGTATTACTAATGAACAAGGTATTACTAATGAACAAAGCATTGTTAATGAACAAGGTATTACATACCAATGAACAAGGTATTACTAATGAACAAGGTATTACTAATGAACAAAGCTTTGTTAATGAACAAGGTATTACATACCAATGAACAAGGTATTACTAATGAACAAGGTATTACTAATGAACAAAGCATTGTTAATGAACAAGGTATTACATACCAATGAACAAGGTATTACTAATGAACAAGGTATTACTAATGAACAAAGCTTTGTTAATGAACAAGGTATTACATACCAATGAACAAGGTATTACTAATGAACAAGGTATTACTAATGAACAAAGCACTGTTAATGAACAAGGTATTACATACCAATGAACAAGGTATTACTAATGAACATGGTATTACTAATGAACAAAGCATTGTTAATGAACAAGGTATTACATACCAATGAACAAGGTATTACTAATGAACAAGGTATTACTAATGAACAAAGCATTGTTAATGAACAAGGTATTACATACCAATGAACAAGGTATTACTAATGAACGGTATTACTAATGAACAAGGTTATTACTAATGAACAAGGTATTATTGACCCTTTCAGACCTGAATTAACTTTGAATTAAAATTGGCAATGCTAAAATATGGTTGATGCTTGATTCTCTAGAAATTACGCTATATTCATTTGAAAAACGTTAGGCCTCAAAGGGTATGTTTGAATTAATATGATAAAAAATGAATACTGCTTACAATAATTAAAAATTTTTATTAACTATTTTAGCATAATTTATTGTATGTATTGCCAGAATTTTATAAAAGAAAACATGTACTTTTAAATTTTCTTCTCTTCAAAATAGTGAACAATGTTTGAATAATTTATTGTGTATTTCAGTGTCAAGTGCCATTGGCATGTCGCCACTAGACGCAGAAATGAATGGAAGCATGGACATGAAGCACAACATCGAAATGAAGCACAACATTGAAATGAAGCACAACATCGAGATGAAGCACAACATAGACATGAAGCAACAGAATATGGACGGTAGCATGAAGCAACACATCAAGAAGGAGCCGCAGGTGGAAGTGGATTCTCCCGAGAAAGGGAATACGACTACGCCAAATGGTCCAACAACCCCGACTCTCTGCCCCGTGAGACAGGCTTTTACAGAGTTGCTGGCTTGCCCTCATCACAGAGATGTTCTGTTGCAATTGAGCACCATCATCCAGGTAATATATACATACTAGCTGGTTCCCGGCATGTGTTGCAATGCCATTCAAAGAAATAAATAGATTATTTATTTATTTAAGGAACATTAACAGTCTTAGTAATACAATAAACATAAGAGGATGATAAAAAAACAGACCAATTATTAATGTTCACAGACAGGTATTTAGAAACAAGACTAACTGAATATAAACTAGAATATTTAAAAAAATAATAAGAGTACAAATGTGAATTCAACAAATGGTAAACTAATACACAACATTAAAATAAGTGTGATTATAACTGAAATAGACTGCAAATTATCCCTGCATGTCCTCTCCCATCCGTCCCCATTCACCTCCCGTGTTCCCCTTCCACCTTCCCCGCCTTCCCCCTCCCTCGTCACCCCTCCTGTGAACCCCCCGTTCCCCTCCCCCTCCTGCTTTTCCTCCCTGCCGCTAAGTATATGAAACACGCACATTTTTATTTATACAAATTTCACAACGCCAGAACTTACCATTAAATATAGCCAATAACCTTTGCGGGCATGTGCACAACAAATCACCAAAGTTTCGTCGCAATCGGATGAATGGTGCGGCCGCGCATAAAATATGAACAAACAAACAAATATTGATTTTTATATATAAGATTATCTTCATTTAACCCCTCAGTCTGATTTGTTCGATTTTTGGAACAATTCATGTAGATCTCACAGAAATCGTTGTGTCTCCCTTACTATCATGGTTAAAAATAAGATTTAAAAGGTGTTAGAAAGATAAAATACCAAACTTTTGTTAGCGTCTGCGTGCGTGCTGATGCTATCGGCAGGGTTGGAGAAAGCTCCCACATATTTAATACAAATTAGTTGCTGTATCTGCCCCAAATAAAAACTAGCTCAGGTTCGGTGCAAGCAGGGTTTTCTCTTAACCTCAAGGCTAGTGCTTGTGGTTCGGAACTTCACGCTTCTCCATCCCCCCAGGGCCTCTCTCGACAAGCAAAACACGGTAGGTTATCACATAAATAGTTTATTCAATTCTAGGAGACACAATAATACATAAGAGGAACGATCCTAGCTGAAAGTTAGTTTGAACGTCAGTCTCTGCTCTCTACACGCGTGGTTAGGGCTTCAAAACATTTAATTGCACACAAAGGGTAACATGGTAATTGACTCACGTTTGGTTTATGGGCCAACAGCGGCTTTACGCGCTTGTTCTCCCGGTCTCAGCAGCGTCCATGCGGACACCGGAAGTGCACAACCGGCGAAACTGAACTTGTGTCGCACATGTTCGCGCGGGACGTGGGCCCGGGAAGCTCGCTTGCTGAAGACTGGTTTGAATGGCGGTGTGCGGCGCGTCTCCTGATCCGTGGGTCGCGGGAGGGGTGATGCGCCTGCGCATTACCGTCCCGCGGTGCAACAGTATTTTAGGGCTCGATTCGCTGACTGTCGAAACATGACGGTACTTAAGACTCGATTCCTTATTCTTGTAACGTAACACTTCCCCCCTCGCCGCAATAAAAGCGACGTGGCAATGGAGCTGTAGGGCTAATAAATCCTCTTACCCTTTCAGCACTTGTGCCAAAAACATTTAAGAGAAACGAGGAGAGAGAGAGAGAGAAATTCCTAGCTGGAGAATAGTTATGAACAGAACACAAAAGAGATGATACATGGTGTAACAAGGAATTGTCAATAAATGTATATAAAGGCAGTGGCATACATAAATACAGTTGCAAAGAACAAGGATCTGTTGAAGAAAGGTACAAGGGTTATGCAGTGATAGAAAAAAAAAACTCTAAAATTGTATCATTGGTCTGTGAGCTAATGTTTGCGAACGTGGTTTGCGTAGGATGTCTGGGGTGGTTGAACGTTTCACTGAAGTTACAAGGTTACTTTGTCACAGTAACCTGGCCCATTTGAGATTACACTCAAGGGACACTAGGGCCTTTAAGAAAATACGAGGAAGAGAACACATGGTGAGGCTTCTAGGTGGTGTGGAGAGTTCTACCTGTCACAGAGGTCGAAAGGGTAACTGCTTCCGGATCCTGTGGGTGAGCCAGTACGAAACCATTGAAGTATTGGAGAGTGGAATCGTAATTGGTGGTTGGTACACTGGTTTTTGTATGTAGTGGGATTGTTTTGTGAACAATCGTTGGTATTGTTATTTGCGCAAGGGCACAGGAGCATCAGCACAATGGCAGTAGGGCATTTGCATTATGCAGCAGGAACATTTGCATAATGGCAGCAGAAACATTTGCACAAGGGCAACAGGAACATTTGTATTATGCAGCAGGAATATTTGCATAATGGCAGCAGAGCATTTGCATTATGCAGCAGGAACATTTGCATAATGGCAGCAGGAACATTTGCACAAGGGCAACAGGAACATTTGTATTATGCAGCAGGAATATTTGCATAATGGCAGCAGAGCATTTGCATTATGCAGCAGGAACATTTGCATAATGGCAGCAGGAACATTTGCACAAGGGCAACAGGAACATGAACCAACCTAGAGCTGGCGTGCTCGGGTTTGTTTTGAGTGTCGGTTCTTTGTGGTGATACAATTCGCAACTACACGCACGACTCACACTAGGTTATGTTAGATGCGGTCGGGTGCTTTTGGTACGCAGGGATTGAAGGCAAGGGACCTCCGTGACGGTAGCGAGGGCAGCATGAAGAGGCGCAGATGTAGATAGGGTGCAGAGCTGCTGGTTTTTTTTTTTTTTAATCCGGCAAAAATTATTATTAGAACAAAATTCTTGAAGTTTACCTGCCTAGTAGACCAATGATGAAAAAAGTTTGGAGAGAAACAAGTGTGCATGTTGAGAAAAAGTTGGATTTGTTTGGCGTGTAGAGAGAGAGACGGAGAGAGAGCTAACTAAATGTGGCTAATGCCTAATACATGTTACAAAGGTACGTATTCAAGGACAGGTTCTGTGTAACCCCTTTTGGTTTTTTTCTTTACCAAATACATTTCCAAGAATACGTGGTTGAGGGATTGTACGTATAACAAAATTCCCCATTCGAAAGAAGTTGGTCTTCCATGACCTATGCTCACGTCTATACGGTAGCATTTTTTCTACTTTCGAAAAACAAAACATTGCGTACAAGATTAGTTATAACAAAGTGGGAAAGGAGTAGGAAGTTGAAAGGATCCGCGTATGAAGATTGTCCCATTTGACAAACGAAACGCCAAGTGCGTAACGCATATATCCCCATTCACGGATAATTTCGAGGAAGGGGGAGGGTGATAATTGGGAACATTTGAACGAAGAAAACTGCTGGGGACTCGGCTATTTCCGAAATTCGACCTCTGGGTGGAGGTGAAACAAGGTCTACAGCAGTCATCCTGGCACATTACAATAATGACAACTGGGAAAGGAGTAGGAAGTTGAAAGGATCCGCGTATGAAGATTGTCCCATTTGACAAACGAAACGCCAAGTGCGTAACGCATATATCCCCATTCACGGATAATTTCGAGGAAGGGGAGGGGTGATAGTTGGGAACATTTGAACGAAGAAAACTGCTGGGGACTCGGCTATTTCCGAAATTCGACCTCTGGGTGGAGGTGAAACAAGGTCTACAGCAGTCATCCTGGCACATTACAATAATATTTGGTAGTGTTGGACAAAAGAATACACTGACATAAAAGTCTAATCCTCTACGTGTATTGGGCAGAAGATTAGGGGTCGTTTTATTCTCCTACTTGTTTGCGAGAAATGACAGACCCTTGCTCAAATCTCACAAACCTGGGGATTTTCTTTGTTCGTCTCCCAGACAACGAGTTAGGTGTTTTTGTGTCCATCAACTTAACTCCCACGACACGATGCCCCATAATCATGAGTGAAGCGTATGATTAGTCCTTTTGAGATAGTAGATAGTTCCTGGGTTCTTGTGACAGGAAGTCCACGGGCATATTAATGATTACAAAAAAGGGGTGTGGACTACATTGAGTAGTTCACACATAAAGGTTTGATATTATTTCGTTCGCACGATTCATGGTGAGTATTATAACGTCTTCACGTATAGCGTACAAGATTGCAAAATCAAAAGATTTGCAAGTAAGTTTTATAACGTCTTCACGGATAACAATGAACGAATTACAACTGGGTTGCCCAGTATTGAAGGGAGGTGCAAAAGACTAGGTATTTATGACATTTCTGACAAAAACCCACAGAGTAATTATAACGGGCTCCCCGTATCGCATTTAGTAGATATTCTGAGATTCCCATCTATGACGGCAGATTTTATAAGGTTCCCACCTATGATGGCAACAAAGGTTAACGTTCATATAAAGGTACCTATTCAATACAGACGGCGAGACATACTGATGTACTTAGTACAACAATACCGTAGCATAATAAATCCATATTAGCGTACGTTAAAGACTTGCACAAAGGCAAAAACATATTTGAAGATCTGGCCAAGATTTTATACTTCAACAATTAAGGGACAAAAAATTTTGGCGTGCTGATGGAATGTGAATTTCATCTAAGCTTACCGCAAAAGAGATCCTTTGTGGTACAACCCTTTTGGTTACGCACAGAGTATCGTATCGTGATGGTACAACTTTTGTTGTACTTACACGTACGATGGTAGCAACAATACAAGACATGCGCTTATCGTTGTTTGACAAGGAAAATTATTTACATTGGTCCGATTTGAGTGTTTAAGACCTTCTAGGTTTTACTTACTTAAACAGACTGCGATGGACACACCTTGGTGTTATGAAAATTATAATAATGGGATGGGTTGTTCACAGGGTGGTTCACTTGGAGACCTGGCTTCTTGTTGTGACCTCGTACTTTGCACGTGATAAGTCACAACAAGGCAACCCCAAAATTTCAGTTTGAGCAGTTGAGACCCAGGGTGACTCAATGTTGCTGAAATGTTGTAAAAAAATTTATCGTTAATGAAGAGGCACGTTGAAAGTTGTCCCTTTTATAACGATACTTTCCAGACTCCACATCCAGTTCTGGGGAGAGCTAGAGCAATTTGGGTTATTTATTGAGCGCCATTCTATTTTCTTAAAAAACAGAAAAAAACTTAGAACGGGTAGCAAACATCTGATACCGCCGTGGGTTTACACAGGTTTGCTTACCTAATTTAACTACATATGACATAAGGGTTAGATGCACTTTGGCGAGGACCCGATATTTAATGTACAAAAAAGATTTTTCTAACATTTAGAAAGGGGTGACGAGGTATGACATGATGATGTGAAAATATGATGCTGCGAGTTGTGACGATGCACAAAACCTTGGGCACGTAGTCTCTGACTACTTGCAGTAAGCCACAGGGAATTCCTTTCTCCGAAGTGATCAATTTCAGGTAGAGGTGTGCATGCTTAGAAAAAACGATGTTTCCAAGGTTTGACACCTGGGGCAGCAATTAGAGGCGAATGACTGATGATGACGAGATATTTATACAAACAAAAATAAAATAAAATAAAATGAAACGAAACCACAAGGGAGAATTATAATTTCTTCCATGACTTTGGCTACAGTTGACACCACTGTGCCAGAGCTAGAAAGGTTTCGTTTGAGTGTCCCAATGAGTGACAATCGTTTACGAGAGGCCGCTCATTAGTGACGAAACAAAAGGGTTGACTTCCATAGTGATCCATGTCACGGTGTAGACGAATGGTTGCTAGGAGTCACGGAATAACCGTTGGGGTTATACGGGCGTGGCAATGGAGTTTGTTTCCATGTTCCCACTTTTTACAATGTCCTTTATGTGGTAGTTACCTATGTGTTTACCAGAGATGTCGGACAATCGGTAAACCAGGTCTGAGATTTTCTTTAGGACTTTCGTCTTTACAAAACGGGGTGCCAATTTGGCAGAGAAGTACAGCGCACCTTGTGACAGAGTGTTGTTTCTCCTCCAGACGATGTCTTCTTCCTTGAATGTGACGTGCCTCCTGCGAAGGTTATACCTGTCGGCGCTCTTTTGGTGGGCCAATAGTAGAGCGTCTGTTACTTCACTATAGATAGCGGAGAGTTCCTCCAAGCGGTGGGCGTAATTTGCTGCGGGGTCTGCTGTGGAGGAAGGGACGGGTGGAAGGCAATTGTCAGGGTGTAGTGAACCGTGAACTACTTGTTCCATGCCGTGTTTGAGAAAAAATGGTGTATAGCCTGTAGCGAGGTTCACCGTGTTGTTCATGGCTGCTTGTATTCTGTCTAATTTTTTGCACCATGTGCGTTGGTCTTTGCCAACCAAAATTGCCAGGGCCGTGTTTATGGTTTGGTTGTATCGTTCAACGGTGTTGTTCTGTGGGGTGTAAAGGGTGTTGTAGAATACATCCTTTATACCATATTTAGACAAAAACTCTTTAAATTCCAGAGCTATAAATTGTTTACCATTGTCGCATATTATAGTACGAGGGGTACCGTAGGGTATGAAAATATGTTTTTCCAATAGATTGGTTATTGCTGCTGCAGTTGCCCTTTTCAGAGGAAACAACCAGCAGTATTTGGAAAAGATGTCCACTACGCTGAGTATATGCATGTAACCGGCGTAGCTTCTAGGGAAGGGTCCAATGAGGTCCATAGAAAAGGATTGAAGTGGTCTATCGGCACGCTTGGGGTTGCCCATTAGACCAGACGGTGGTGCCGTACTGTGCTTGTATGCCTTACAGATGTCGCACTTGGAGATGTATAAACGTACTTGTTTGAATAGACCCGGCCAATAATATCTTAAAGATATTTTTTTGAATGTTTTGAAAGTTCCAGGGTGTATGGAGTCTACGGCACTGTGGTTATCAATAATAACTTGTTCTCTATTTTCGAGAGGGACTACCTTTTTCCAGGCATAGTCCTCTAAGATTGACAGTGGAGGCTTGCAGTTGCGATATAGTTGTCCGTTCTTAATCATAAAATTCGGGAACTTTTGTGGGTTGTCACTGCATCCTCTAAAGATTTTTTGATACCATACGTCTTTTGTGGGGAGACTAGAATTGGGTAATTCGGCATTTAATGTTGCTATCTCGATCCTAGAAAGGGCATCCGGGACGATATTATCCGCGCCTTTACGGTGGATGACATCGAAGGTATATTGAGATAGGCGGGACGACCAGCGAGCCAATCTCCCAGAGGGGTTGTCTAGCGAGATCAGCCATTTTAGGCTGCTATGGTCTGTGACGACGGTAAACTTACTGCCCTCAATGTATCCGCGGAAATGTTGAATGGATTCCATGACTGCTAACAATTCTCTCTCGGTAATCCCGTAGTTTTTTTCGTGTTTATTTAGGGTACGAGAGAAGTATGCCACGGGGTGTTCGCCGTCCGTAAAATTTTGAGTGAGGACTCCTCCGATTCCGACGTTTGATGCGTCCGAATGGATCGTAAAGGGAAGATTGAAGTCGGGGCAATTCAGTACTGGGGCTGATTGAAGAGCCTCTTTCAGGGAGTTGAATGCTGACTCAGTCTCTGCAGACCAGGAAAAGTTACTGGTACCTTTACGGATTCCCGTGATTTTGTTGAGCGGCGCCGCGAGAGTTGAGAAGTTTTTTATGAATCTTCTGTAGTAACCGGTGAGTCCGAGGAAGGCTTTTACCTCTTTTGCATTTGTAGGTCGGGGAAAATTTGTCATAGCCGCTACTTTTGTGGGGTCTGTTCTTAGGCCTTCTTCGTCTACTATGAAACCCAAGTATCGTAGGCGGTGCCTGCAGAATTCCGATTTCTTCAGGTTGATAGTCAAACCGGCCTGTTTGAGTTGTTGAAAAACCTTTTCTAGAATAAGTATATGTTTTTCAAAGGTATCGCTAATGATGATCAGGTCATCCAGGTAGCAAAATAAATTGTTATCAAACTCTGGGCCAAACAATTTATCCATGAGTCTTTGTAGTTCTGCTGGGCTGTTTTTTAAACCGAAGGGTAGTCTTTTGAAATGGAACATACCCCTGCCAGGCACCACGAAGGCAGTCTTTTCGCAGGAGCTGGGATCCAAAGGTATCTGCCAGAATGCTTTGCTTAAGTCTATGGATGAGATGTATTTAGCGTTTCGAAGTCTGTCCAGGATGGAGTTGACCAAGGGGAGCGGGTAGGCGTCTGATATTGTACATGCGTTGAGGCGTCTGCTGTCGAGGCAGAAACGGGCTGAGCCGTCTTTCTTTGAAACTAATAAGGTGGGGTTGGTCCATGCGCTGCGGCTGGGTACCACCACTCCCAGTCTTAACATATCGTCCAATTCTTTTTCCAGCGTTTTCAATTTTTGTGGAGCTAGGTTGTAATACCTTTGTTTGATTGGGGGGCCTGTTGTTTTTATATGGTGTTGTACTAGGTTGGTTAAGCCTAAACCGCACCTTTCGAAGGAGATGGATTCATACTTGTTGATCATTTGATTTAATTGTATTGTTTGTAAGGGGTTCAAGTTTTCGTAGGGTATTACCGTACGGATTTCGTTTACTTGGGGAGTGACGGAGGGGTTGTTAAACAGTTGCGGGGCAATTTTGAAAGCCATCCAAAAATCCACTCCCAAGATGAATTTCTGTGTGATTGTAGGTACAACTAGAAACTTGATCCAAACTGTTTTTTGGTCACAATTGATCGGTAGGGTTAGAGAACCGATGACGAGTTGTGAAGTGTTGTCTGCCGTGGTAACATGTGAAGAATGTTTTCCCATTTTAAAACCACAGTTTGTGAATAAGGTGTGGGCGTTGTCGCCCAGGCAGCTGACAGAGGCGCCGCTGTCTAGGAGACCTGAAAAAACCACGTTGTTTATGGAAAAATGCGCGAAGGGTCTACCGTCTATTGCCTGTTTGCAGCAAACTGTAGAGAGGGGTAAGGCCTGTTTAAAAAATTTGACGTGTTCCAACCACTCCGACCATTCCTTTGGCCTATGGGAGGGATGGTCCGGGGGGTTGGGGTCTAGTTTTTTGTCTTCCTGGCTGTCCAATTGGGAGGGGGTCTGGAGAAATCCATAGGGGGTTTGATGAATCTGAGATCCGGGATGGACGTTTCGGTATTGTCTTGGCGTGGTCTTTTGCCAAACTTCCTCCCTTCATCTCTTCTTGGAGAACGATCGACGGATCGCCTTTTGTTAGAATGGGTGTCTTTGGAGGATAAAAGTTTTGCTTGTTTAAAGCAGGCGGCTTGGGAGTGACCAATCTTGTGGCAAAAAGAGCAGGATTTCTTTTCGTTGTGCTCCGGTTTTATGCCGGACGAAGTGCTTGGGCGAAAGTTTTCTTTGGGGAATCTTTCGTCTCTCTTCCGATCCTGGTATGCCTCTAGTAGCTGGCAGACATCTTTCAGTTGCTCCAGCGTGGCAATTTTCTGAGAAGTAATGATGTTTTCGTATCTGGGGAGAAGACCGTCGATTAAAACCGGGAGAAGTTCCGCTTCAGGGACAGGTTGGGTGAGCTTTATATTGATGGCCTCTGCCCTCTGTGTGAATCTAGCAACAGGCTCTCCGGAGTGCTGCTTGATAGCGAGTAGGGATAGCCTGACTCTATGTTGGGCCTTTTTTTCTCCGAAACTGGATAAAAGTGCCACCTTGAGTTCCCTCCATGAGTTTGTTTTTCTCTTATGTATCCTGTGCCAGGTAAGCATTTCAGGAGCGATGAGGTCTATGAAGTTCCTGTGTAGAATACTTTCGGGGATTCCTCTGACTTGGGCTGTTTCTTCTATTCTGTTGATGAAATCCTCCACATCCGTGAGTCCGTTGTATTTCGTCTTCCAGGTTGTCAAATCATATATTTTCGTCTGTTCCTGGGCTTGTACCACCAAGGGTTTTGCTTCGGAGACTGTGAGGGAGGTAGAGATGATTTCTGAGGTGTCTTCCTGTTGAAACTGCAACTTCCTGATGTACTTTTTGTTGTAGAAAGAAGCATATTGAATAAGGCATTTTTTGGATTTATTCCTGGGAGAAATCTTTCTACTTCTCAGGGCCTGTAGTAGTTCTTCCTTTTTTGACGTAGAAATGTGGGGGATTATACCCAGCGTGACTTGAGGGACTTCCATAGTGTATAGGGTCGTGTCAGGGTGACCTTACGTTGGGAGAAAAACGAGAACTCGACTCTTTATCCGTAATTGGAAAGAAATTTTTGCCAGGGATTGACCACTGGGGACGTATATATATTTTTTTTTTTACAAAATGCTTCTGCGAAAAAACGCGTATTTGTAAGTGTTTGGGTTATTTGAAAATTTGGGCAGAGGTTTGCCTCTGGCCACGTGCTTTTTAGGAAAAATCCAAGCGTTTTTGGAAAAAAATTTCGAAAATTAAAAAATCGAAAAAAGGAAAAATCGAAAAAAAAATTTTCAGAGTCCGAAACTGGAGAAAATTTGGGCAGCGATTTTCCTCTGGCCATGCGTTTTTAAGAAAAAATCCAAGCGTTTTGGAAAAAAATATTTCGAAAATTAAAAAATCGAAAAAAGGAAAAAATCGAAAAAATTTTCAGAGTCCGAAACTGGAGAAAATTTGAGCAGCGATTTTCCTCTGGCCATGCGTTTTTAAGAAAAAATCCAAGCGTTTTGGAAAAAAAAATTTCGAAAATTAAAAAAATCGAAAAAAGGAAAAAAATCGAAAAAATTTTCAGAGTCCGAAACTGGAGAAAATTTGAGCAGCGATTTTCCTCTGGCCATGCGTTTTTAAGAAAAACTCCAAGCGTTTTGGAAAAAAAAATTTCGAAAATTAAAAAAATCGAAAAAAGGAAAAAATCGAAAAAAATTTTCAGAGTCCGAAACTGGAGAAAATTTGAGCAGCGATTTTCCTCTGGCCATGCGTTTTTAAGAAAAACTCCAAGCGTTTTGGAAAAAAAAAATTTCGAAAATTAAAAAAAAATCGAAAAAAGGAAAAATCGAAAAAATTTTCACAAGTTTTCGTGGAAGTAATTTGTTTGAGAATTCAACAATATCTTGGGGGCATGGTTTCATTACGCGGCTTCCTATAGCCTGATTTTATACAGCACCAATTTTTGGTATTTACACGCGAATTCCCTTCGTCTTTTCGACAAGATATTACCTTCTTTGTCAATTGACAAGGTATTATAGTGTCAGATGTCAAGGAATCCACGTCAACGCGAATTTAGTATTTTTTGCATTATTCGAATGTGATTCGGCATGACCCGGTTTCAGCAGACGACAGAGTCAAAAATACTTAATTGTCAAATGACAGAAAGAATTTAAATCCACTTGTTCCCTAGGTGTCAGCAAGTGTCCGTTTAAGAGACGTACCAGCGTGCTGCAATATAGTATATTATTAAAAATATTTAGCACTTTCGAGACCAAGCGGATGATTTGTTTATCATGTACATGATTTTAATTGTTGAATAAATTCTTCTTTAATTTGTGTTTATTTCCACTATTCACTTGTATTGAAAATAGCAATTTTAATCGGCCGACACTTTGTAATCACTGTATTATTCGCAGCGACAACTTCCTAGGTTGGGCACCTTGCGTTGGAATACCGGTAATATTTTGTCGAGTGACGACTCACAAATGATAAAATCGCGCCCGTAATAATTTAAATTGTGATTCGAAATTACGTTCGCGCCGAGATTCCTGTTGGAAGTGCTAGACAATTGGGAATAAACAATACATCATAATAACATTTCAGAGTTTACAATTGTTGCTTGGGAACGAGGCCGTGGTGGAACAGAAAAAAATTTAAATGGCCCCACGTTTAGCGCCAGTGTTAGCGTCTGCGTGCGTGCTGATGCTATCGGCAGGGTTGGAGAAAGCTCCCACATATTTAATACAAATTAGTTGCTGTATCTGCCCCAAATAAAAACTAGCTCAGGTTCGGTGCAAGCAGGGTTTTCTCTTAACCTCAAGGCTAGTGCTTGTGGTTCGGAACTTCACGCTTCTCCATCCCCCCAGGGCCTCTCTCGACAAGCAAAACACGGTAGGTTATCACATAAATAGTTTATTCAATTCTAGGAGACACAATAATACATAAGAGGAACGATCCTAGCTGAAAGTTAGTTTGAACGTCAGTCTCTGCTCTCTACACGCGTGGTTAGGGCTTCAAAACATTTAATTGCACACAAAGGGTAACATGGTAATTGACTCACGTTTGGTTTATGGGCCAACAGCGGCTTTACGCGCTTGTTCTCCCGGTCTCAGCAGCGTCCATGCGGACACCGGAAGTGCACAACCGGCGAAACTGAACTTGTGTCGCACATGTTCGCGCGGGACGTGGGCCCGGGAAGCTCGCTTGCTGAAGACTGGTTTGAATGGCGGTGTGCGGCGCGTCTCCTGATCCGTGGGTCGCGGGAGGGGTGATGCGCCTGCGCATTACCGTCCCGCGGTGCAACAGTATTTTAGGGCTCGATTCGCTGACTGTCGAAACATGACGGTACTTAAGACTCGATTCCTTATTCTTGTAACGTAACACTTTATATTCAAATCTAAAAGTAAACCACAATAAATTAAAATGTACATTTTTTTGAAACCAAAGTTTCCAAACGCAATTTGAAAAAAAAAAATTGATGCTTTGCGATTAATTTTATTTAGAAAAACTTCCTTTCCCTAAAAAGACCCTCCACACAGCAAAAATGACACAGGCCCTGAGTGATATTTTTTCCACAGGCCTCCTTGTGGAGCAAATGTAAAAAAGGACTCTTACATCTTAGAATCAGCCCTCTTAACATTCTGAGCTATCTAAACATCAAACGTTTGCTTCCTGATTGCATGCCTCAAGTATTACTTGTGATCTGTTTCCAGATTATTTGTATGGAATGCCCGACTGCCCTGGTGTGGTCGGGGGTCCCAGACGGGCGCTCCGCCCTGCACGGCAGCCCCCTGGACCTGCTGCCCATCCCGCCCAGCGCCCTGCCCATGCCCTTCATGGACTCTCCGCTGACTGACAGATATAGGAGACAGGTACTGTTACCCACAATTGACACAGATATACATTCGCCAATCCACCACGACAGGCTGCATGGAAAAGAACTGGAGCAGGACTTGAAGAGTTGCAGAGAATGAGAGCTGCAGGTGAATGATGAGGGATTACAGCCAGTGAAGAACATTTGTGATAGAGGCAAACCCCACCCTGGAATGTAGTGCTATGATGAAGAGCTTCACTCCCTACTCCTATTAGCCGCGCAATCTAGCAGCAGATAAGTCAATTGTAGTGCTTTCGATTTCGTAGGTTTAGCCGTAAACTGCCACACATCGCTTAAGGTCATGTGCTACCTCTAAGTAAATTGCATTAAAAAATGATAAAAATGCCCTCGCGTGTGATGAAGAAATGTTTTCATTACTTGGCAAACACTAGTAAAAGCCATGAAAGGTACATGCAAATTACTTATCATTATCGATTATTATTAATAATGCAGTTGTTTTCTGCCTAAAGATTTTATGTGTCATAGAGAAAAAGCAAGGCCGACCAGAGTACAGGTCTGGGTGCGCAACAGCCAAATTACGAAATCAATGCTGTCGCTAAGTTTAAAATAGTCTAATCACTCTTATTTGTTTATACGATTGCGGTAAAATAATACACAAATCAGCAGTAACGAGTATCAACAACAATCACCGTCATTTGCAAATTTTGCTTCTGGCACGGCACTTATTTAATCAAGCGATACCTCAAAAACTGTCAGGCACCCAGGCCTGTACTCTAGTCGGCCTTGAGGTAGTATTTGGCGCAACTTTTGAATACGAAAACGTCTCCCGTTCCCATCGTTTATTTCGTTCATGCACACATATTGTTTGAACGTCTGTCTTTGTCACACATACACAAATAATGTTTGAATTAAGAATTTACTGGAAACACAAGAGTATTTCTTACTTGATACGTTTTATCTTAATTTTGTGGGACAATAATAAGTCTAGATATATTATAATTAGTGTCTAACCGAAACAGGACTCAGTATCTGTCTCAGTTTCGGCCGAAATTTTTTTTTTTTTTTTAAGTTTCTTTATTCTTTGAATTGTTTGTTACATGAATCGGAGATTTTTCGACCACCATACTAGGCACATGCCCGTGTTGTGGTGGTCGAATTGAACTGAAACTTTTTTAAGACATGTTAAAAATCTATTTACTGAAATTTAGCTTATTTTTTTACACTTATACAGACAGTTAACATGTGTTAAATGAAATAAAAAACAATAATAGAAGTAAGTACGTAAAACAAAAAAAAAAATTATATTACTGCTATAAAACAAACAAAAATTATAAAAATTAACAAAAACATGTTAACTACTTCTTGGAACAATTATGCACAAGAAATAACACATAAACTCACAACACAATCACGCCGGACCGGCTGGCGAACCCAGCTGATGATGGCGGGTGACACACGAGCCACAAATTCACCCGAAGTCAGCCGAACAACGCACGATAATCCACGAACGCGAATTTCGGCTGATTTTCTGCCGAAACCGAAACTGATGCCGAAATTATATTTTTTTGCCGAAACTTGCCGAAACCGAAACTTCGGTTGGTCACTAATTATAATGTCATTATTTTCAAGTCTATTTTTAATATTCCAGGTGTTTGAAGCAGAGCAGGAAATCAGTGTTCGAAGTAAAAGAGCAGAAAATAAATGGTGTGCAGACAAGTGGCAGAGTAGTTCACAAGGTAAAACCAACTTTTTTTTAACCCTTAAAATGCCAGCGAATCTGTAACTAACGATTTATTAACGCAACGTATTATCCGTAACGTAACGATTTGATAAAACTCAAGAATATTTTTGTATTTATATTTATTTATTTATTTTAATTTTTAATTTTTTAAAATTATTTTAATTTTTAATTTTTAAAAATTATTTTAATATTACATTGGTTACATTAATGACGTGTTGCCCATCTCACTAGGTGTGAAATACATAATGTTTTTTTAAAACATTAGAGACAAAACATTTCTCTGAATATAAGCAGCAATTGTGGGAAAACTACATATCATCGCTGACTTTATAATACCGCGTGTCTCAAAACATACAAATTTTTAAAAATTTCTTACAACCACTCGAGCGATAGACCAATTTAAAACTTTTTCCTCGGATTGCTCCTGATTTTTTGGTGATCATTTTGAATATTTTCCGCCTACATTAAAAAATATCATACCTCCGAATTTTAATATGGAGACACACAAACCGAATGAAGTGCTATGTAGCCAATAAATTCACCTATATTTAATAAAAAATAAACATTCCATGCCATAATTTCCTTGTTTTGTTATTTATGGTTATGACACCACATTAAAAAAAATTCAATTAGTGAAAAGAAATTTTTCGTTTACCAGGAACAAACACAACACGAGTTCTTGCGGTGCTGGAGGCCTTAGACCGCCACTCCTTCGACCGAGTGGACTCGGGCAACAGCCTGGACGTCTTGTACAACAAGGTGTTTGGAAACTGCAGCGCCAGCAGTCCCAACGCCAACAGTTCCAGCTCCCCGAGCCAGACCAGCAAGGATGGTAACCCGGAGACTAGGGATCCGGTAAGCAATACTCAAAATTTCATTATTTTTTTAAAATTTTTAAATGAATACTGCTCAAAAGTCTCAACTGTACTTCGGGAATATGGCATCCCTAATTGTGATATTTTGTGAATATGAAAGAAGTAGGGAAGAGACAGAGATGGGTAAGAGGATGGCTGGAAACTACCTGGCCATTCAGAACTGAACACCAAACATGGCTAAAGCCATTTCAAGCAAAGTTGCAATTCTGATTGGTGGAATTCTTTCGTCAGGACGATAATGAGAGTAGACAAACCTACATTTTTCTCATAGATAATAGAAACAAGGAGATGGGACTTGACCAATTGTAAGTATGAAACCAACGTATGTAAGTATGCACAAAAGTGTTGCCAATATTGTTCACCCATACTGCTGCAAATCTCATCAACTCACATGCCAGGCTTATTTCGAAAAACCCCGCAGATTTTACCATATTTTTTCTGGTCAAATATAAAAACAAAGGAATTGCTTTTTTACAATTGTTTTCTGTTTATCAGATAATACATCTTATTATTCATATATATTAAGGGGGGCGATACATGTAAAAAAAAATAGATATTTTTTTTTGCCTAAACAGTTAAAATAACATCTCAAAAATATTACTGTAAATGTTTAGAATGAAATTCACATTATTTATCGATTAAAAACTCATTTAAGTGCTCCGCCTCAACTCAAAGACAAAATCGATGACCAAAGGGTGAGTCGAGAAAATCGCCACAGCTCTTTGACAACCAAAAAAGCTTGACAAGCATGTCAAGAAGAACTTAAGAAGAAAAACGAGTACTTCGAACACACCAAAGGACTTCTGTAAGGCCCTGGAATAGCTGACTAGTTGGGAGGTCGTTTTAATGATAGTGTGTGTCGAAACTTTACATGTGTTTCTCTCCAAACTGCTTTTTTTAAATTGGCGTGCAAGATAACTTTTTTGTAGTATTAGCTTCTAGTTAAACCTCAAACATGCCAAAAAATCTACAAAAATTATCTGTTTTGACCCAAAAACCTTAAAAAAAGGGTGAAAAATCGACATGCCAATTTACGATTTTTTTACTTTTTTGTTGGTTTAACTAGAAGATACATGTTTTATGAACACGCTCAAGCCAAAATTTTAAATTTCAGATAGCTGTAAACAAAGCTAAAAATACCGCCAATTGATGCCTTTTGCCACGAGGGTCTCAGGAGATTAGTTACTAAGGCGGCCATTTTGAAAACTGATTTTATTATTTCTACACAAATCTGAATACATACCCAATATGGAAAACACACAATTCAAAGGAGTTTGCAAATAAATAAAGACCTTTATATGCATTTGAAAACGTAAAACTTCGATTTTTCGCCTTTGACAGTTGCAAAAAATGATCCGCCAAGTCATAGAAAATTCATTAAAAATATTCTAGAGTAGCCAGATTAATGAAATCATTGCTTACGCCAAGAATGATATTGGCGGAAGCGATTCTGACCTTGTCCTTCATACAGTTTCTTTATACATAAGGGTTGAAATTGCATTTAAAAAAAAAAAAAAACAAAAAATTTTTCGTGGCCTTCCGGCAAATGACAAGTTGATATTCTATACCTACATACGTTGTGTCCTTATTTTTTTGTTTTATTTTTACACAATAATTTATCACAAATAATTGTGTGTTGCTAAATTGTATTAGATTTTTATTTGTAAAACTTTTACTATATTTTTTAATTTCTTCTATAATATTCAATACCTTATGAGTAAATTACATTATTATTTATTGTGTTTTATTGGTTTAGAACACACGTAATTAATATTGTAAGCGTATTCGCTCACACTTGCTTTTCTATGTTATACTTTCTTTTTCTTACTATTTCATACTCGAAGGTTTCTATATATATTGGTGAGCTCTGGAGTTATGAAATTTGCCTCAAAATTTTACAATAGGTGGTGAGTGAATTGTTTGAAAAATGTTTTTCATAGAGTTTAGCGACTGGGAGGAGAGGAGGGAGGCGGAGAGGAATCTGGGAGGGGGAGAAGGCGGAGAAGTTGGAAGAGGAGGGGGGGGGAGGGTGGAAGACGAGGAATGTGGAAAAGGAGACACGGGAGGGTAACGGGTGCTTGAATGGGGACACATTGGGATAACATGGGGAGAAACCATTTATTTTTTTATGTGCATTGCAATGCATGCCGGACACTCGGTAGCAAATATTAAATAAATATATGTACATGTGTTCCAGGAATGGGCCTGTAGCTATTCGGTGGTTCTCGTACTGTGTGAGTGGGCAGTATGTAACGCGCGCTGGGGCGAACATCGCGCCATGGCAGCCGCCGCATTGCTGGACAGGCGCCAGCAGCAGTTGCTGGCGAACCCCTCGTCGCAAGCAAACAACAGCACACAGGATCACCATGGTAACTACAAGTTATAATTTTCATACAAATATGTTTAGTAAATTTACCTTTATAACGGTGGTCTTTTCAATGGTCTATCACAACGTCACGAATCAACTGCAGAGTTCAGGAAATAAATACATTGACACTACTTGGAAGTCTATAATTGTAGTCCTTGATATTTATTTACTACACTCTTTATTTATCTTATATTTTAACTGGAGAAGATCCATGAAAAATCACACAATATATAATTGTGGGATTTGCGAAGCTGAGAGTATTTATAAAAAAAGTATTTGCCTCGGGATCTTGCCATTCAAAAAAAGAAATTTAACTGTTGAATGTTAGTACACTTGAAAAATTATGACTTCTATCCAGTGACGTTTGTATGAATCCATCCCACCCACTCCCAGGTGCAAGGCAATGTTCCGAGAGAGTATGACTGGAGAAGTCAAAGGGACACCCTCAATCATTCTCTCCCGATCCCACCATGCAACTGGTGGGCAGACGCATCCGCCGCCAAGACCCATGCAAACCTGCATGAACTCGAGCACCCCTGCTTAATCACCAAACATAGCGAACCACTTGGAGTGACCTATAGCAGAAGTGGGTTATCCAATAAATGGTTTCCTGGGCTGCAGTACCCACACGTGCCTCCCAAATTGCAAAAAATGCCACATAATGAGAATTTTTCAGAATAAATCAATCTTTCATCTATCAAAATAAAATTAACAATGTTTCCCTCATTTCTGTCAATGAAATTAATGATCTTGGCATTATTTTCGATTCCAAATTTAATTTTCTTTCTATATGGTTACTAATAACGGCTTAAAAATGCTATCTTTCTTCGTAATTGCAGAACATTTCAACATTAAAAATCTTATGTTCTTCTTTAGTTCAAAGTCAAGTTGAATATAATTCTCCTGTTTGGTCCCCTCACTTTAAAATCCACCACAATTCCATTGAAAAAATGCAACATAAATTTCTAAGATATATTAACTATAAACTTGGTTTAAATAATAAAAAAAAATTACTAAAAATTACTCAAAAAATCACTTCTTGATGAAAGAATTAAAATTATTGAAACTTTCAAATAGAAGACTTGTTTCTGCCTTGAATTTTATTTTTAAATGGCGCACTGCTCTAAATGTACCTCTATAGGACCGACCCTGAGTTTGGCGTTCCCTAAGGTTAAGCATCTGACAAACATTTGAACAAAATCAATGCATATTTCGAATAAAGGATTATTAATTCATAAAATAATTTTGGCACCTACTTTATCGGTTGTCTCATATGAATTTTTAAAATTAAAAGTTCAATCCATTTAAAAAAATTAAAAGTTCATTTAACTTAAATATTGTTAAGCATTACTCAGGACTATTTCACATTATTTACTTACTTAACCAACCACCGAAATTATTATGTTTAATTATGAAATTATGAATATGTTCTCCAGGTGCAAATGATGATAAAGAGTCAATCAGCTCAGGCGCTGGCATCTACGGAGGGCCCCCCATCTTCCAGAGCCTTCTCATGAGATTCCTGGACAACGATGCTCCGGTTCTAGGTAAGTTTTTCTTTTAGCCATCTGTGAACATCAAAGAATGTCTTAATTATTTTGTTATTCTTACGTTTACATATTATTAAAACTGCGCTAAGCTAATCCATAGACGATAAAAATAAAGGGAGATATGGCATGTGAGCGCCGACTGTCGCCGAGCTAAGATCAAACTTCATGGGCTATGAACATTATGCGTTTTCATAGAAAAAAGAACATCAAATGAAGTGCCCTGAGGGCGTGTTTCTTGATCCAAATACTTGCCTAATCGAGGGCTATATTTTCATACAAAGCTTTATTTTCGAAATTCAAATCTACGGTGTCAGACGAGTGTAAGTGAGACGGATCGCAAGGGAGTTGGGCTAAATGAAACATTTGTTTCTAATCAAATTTGTATGGAAAGCACTTCTAGTGTTATTATTTAATCTATTCTATATGCGTTTAATTTGTAGATAGAAACAAAGGTGCGGCGCCGATGTATTAACCTGTCATTTGCCGGAAGGCAGCCGGCGGCCACATAAAGATTTTTGGTTTTTTTTTTAAATGCGATTTTAATCCTTATGTATAAAGAAACTCTACGAAGGACAAGATCAGAATTGCTTGCGCCAATATCATTCTTGACGTAACCGATGGTTTCATTAATCTACCTAATCTAGAATATTTTAAAATAAATTTTCCATGACTTGGCGGGTCATTTTTTGCAACTGTCAAATGCGAAAAATCGAAGTTTTACATTTTCAAATGCGAACAAAGGTCTTTATTTATTTGCAAACTTTTTTGAAGTGCGTTTTTCATATTGGGTATATATTCAGATTTTTGTAGAAACAATAAAATCAGTTTATATTTGTGTGATTATATTTTTTGATAATTATTTCCAAAATAGGAGATTTTTTTATATTTTTTTTTTAGTTAGCTAGCTATTCTGGAAAACCTCTTATGATATTATCACGTAATACACACAAATAATAAGATATATTATCTGGTAAACCGAAAACAATTGCAAAAAAGTAATTCCTTTGTTTTTACATAATATTTGGATATTTGACCAGAGAGCAACAAGGTAAAATCCGCCCGGTTTTTCGAAATATGCCCGACATTTAACAGGTTAAGGATGCAATTTACAGTAGTATGGGTGAGAACTCTTTTAAGTGGTTTCGTAATAATAATGGTACATGGTTCATCTCTCCTGTTTCTATTATCTATTGGCTAATCCAATTATAATTATTTTTACAGAGGAAGGTTCGGCTGCGACTCCTCAGAACAAGGCGCAGTTCACCAACCTGGTGCATCTGTTTGGTGAATTAATCCGGAGGGATGTGTTCTCTCACGATGCATATATGTGCACTCTTATATCTAGAGGTAAGCATTTTATTTAATGTTTCCTCCAATTAACAAAATGGCAACAGATTTTATCAAATTTTCAGACTTTCTAATGGGAGGCCGGTATGGGTACCGCCGCCCCAGGAACCCTTTATTGCAGGGGTTCCCAACGATTCGTGTGTGCCCGCCACTATTCGACAGAGACAGAATTTTTTCATAAACATTAACTAAAAATGTGAATTATTTTTATTTGTTTGTTAGAATTTAATTTTTTTGAGTGCCAAGGTTTATTAAATACGTTCATATGTTTGCGGTATTGTATGTATGAGTGGTTCCTTTGCTGACAGTACTTGTCGCAACTTGTTTAGCGGCGAGCCTGACTGCACTCTTCACGCTAGCCTGGAACGGGGAGTGCTATTTGCACATCACTCCTTGTACACGCAGAAAATCCAAAGTAGGCGCCAAAACACATGGTACATGACTCTGACAGCTCTGTCTGTCAGTGAAAGCAATAAACATGGCCCCGACAGCCTAACTGACAGTAGTCACGTGCTCGTACCGTCCCGATTGCTTCGGCGATCATCGGCTTACTTTTCAGCGTGTACAAGGAGTGATGTGCAAATAGCATTCCCCGCCTGGAACCGTGTTTTTTGTTTACTTTTTGTAAATACATTTCTCTGTGAATGCAATTTGAAAAATAATTTTATTATTTTGATACATTTTTGTTTATTATTTATTAATAAATTATGAATATAAGAAAATGCACTATTGGAAAATGAGAAGTTATGGAAGGAGTTTGTCAATTAAAAATAGGTGGTGCCCGCCACCCTATCGATATTTTAGAATGCGCTCTGGAGTACAAAAAGGTTGGGAACCCCTGCTTTATTGTATAACCAACACCCTTGTCATAAGTTACCCCAAGTGGTTAGCTGTGTTTGTTGGTGACTTAGCAGGGATGCCCAGGATCACGGGGTGAGATTTGTCTAGGTCTTGGTGGCGAACCGTTTGCCCACATACTGCACGACGGGCCGGATCGAGAGAGACTGGTTTAGGAAGACCTAATCTAGACCTCTCCAGCCGGACTTTCTCGACCCGTCACCTCGCACCGCAGTGGAGGGGATGGATTCATACGTCCGTCACTCCTCGATACATTGACCCCCAGATTCCTATCCATCCCTCGTATCTTTTTCCTTCTCAGTACTTCCTCTCCTTCTGTCCTGGTAAAAGACAGTCTTTCAGAATTTTAATTGAAAATTTCATTGACCAGATCTGAATAGCCAGGTACTTCCTAACTTTTATCTTTTCTACCTGCTTTTCCTTAGCATGCCTTAATTGTGCCCTTTAAGCATACTTACTCTCATTGACTTTGGATGGTGGGGAGCAGTTGGGACTATTGTGCGGTAAAGAATGACAGATTTCCATATTTAATATTTGTGATGTACTGTTGTTTTGTCTAATGAACAGTGTAACTCTAATGATTGGGAGATTCAACAATTACATTGATTCGTTTAGATTGCGAGTCTCGTTTGAATGTCTAACTGGACTTAACGTCCATTCTATGATGCGTCCTGTTATCTGGAGCTATGGAAATGGTGACCAAAGGTGCCCACCTGTAGATCGGATATGATCGACTATCTTCAAAACCGTTCAGGTATTAGACCTGAATGGGCGAAAAACTACCTGTACTAGCGACATCTGTTGAGAGACATTGAAACTACATACAAATTCATATACACTACAGTATTAGTGACCGGACAACTCAGAATCATGCAACTTCAACATCTTCTTTGAAAAGTCATTAAAAGTAATGAAAAAAATGGTTAAATAGGTTACGTTAGGTTTAGGTTATGGGCTATTTATAAATTTATTTTTAGCATAACTTTTAATGACTTTTAAAAGGGTTTTGAAGTTGCATGAGTTGTCATGGAACCAGTATTATAATATGGGCCAGTGCAATTAGCGATCCGCGATCGGAATTATTCCGGTAGTGCCAATTTTTTTATGTTTTAAACACTCATCTTCTGAAAGTATTTCCTCCATAGCTTTACGTTCTTTGTCACTAAACCGAACCGTCTCAAACATCAAATACGCTAAAGCTCGACGTACCAACATATTAACTCTAACAGCCCTAATGTATGTATGACCTGAAAGGATTTTATCAATGCTATTTTCTCTTTCAACCGCTTCCAGCCATAATATACCCAATGCATCCCATGAATGACATCAACATAAAATCCTCCAAGCTTAACAATGACATTGGTGGGGAGGAGAGGGGGAGGGGGGGGGGACCCGGAAGGGGGGGTTCTCCCGGACCACTCTCGTTAATTTAAAGTTATAATATGTAAAAAATTAACATAAACTAAAGTCGAATACTGTGGTAATAAATCGTGATTAATTATCCGTTTTCACCTACCGATATTTGTTTATATTTTATATCAGTAAAAAAAAAACTATGAAAAACATAAAAATCACCCCTCTTTTTAGAAATTCTATTCTCTACAAAATTAATATCAGTAATTTTTTCACAAAATTGTACTCCAAAAGAGATAAGTACAAAAAAACAAAACCAAGTTGTGCAATTTACCTGTTTTTATAAACTTATATTCATTTTTACGACATTATATCTCAATACTTATTAGAGATAGAAGAAAATTTGTTCCACGAAAATTGTTGATAATTTTATGTTCTACTAAACTTGGAAAGCTACCTTAGCCGAAATTTTTATTTAAAACGAGGTATTTGAGAAAAACTAGATTTTGGCGCGATTTCTGCTGGTTTTTTCAAAATGGCGGCAAAAGCTCAAGTGCGCCAAGGTCGAAAACTCAGATTTTACATCAGGGGATGAGTGTATAAAACAATTAAAAAATTAGGACTACTGGAATAATTCCGATCGCGACCCCCTTTTTTGCGCTAATTGCACTGGACTAATATCTGCCATGAGAAAGGTACAGTTGTGCTACATTGGTATACATTTGAAACATTTATTTTTTAGGAGATTTGCTGGGCGCCACGGAGCCCATGAGCCTGGGCCCTGTGACAGGCGGAGCAGCCACTCCCATTGGGGGGCCCCTCGACCCCGTGAGCCACCACCACCACACGCCCACCCTTGACGAGGAGATCTTTGCCGGAATCGATCTAAAGCCAAAAATTGAGGTAAACAATAATCGAGCTCTTATGTGCAAAAACAGCATTATGTGAAAAAATGAGTTCTGAGATACGGGCTATTAACCTTCATTAAATTAAAAAATTACAGACATGTTACAACATGTTTACAAATAACACGATGTAAAACTTAATCACCATAATAATGACAAACACCAATCGCACAAACCATCAGTTTTAATGTAATAGCCGACTTGTCTTGATTTAACTTCTCAAGCGTCAAAAGTACCCGCTTGCGTATCTAATTGATAATTTGAAAATAATACTTTCTGTTTCTGTGGTATTTTTCACTAGATCGCGGGAGCTCGGCATTTTGACCTCCGAAATGCCGGTGAGGAAACAACGTAAAATCGCATAGTTTTGACTTTGACGTAATATTTTGTGGGTTTATTTTGTGCTATCGCATATTATATTTACTGAAACACATTCCTTGAACAATAAACATGCATAAAAATAACATTACTTGCGTTTATTTGATGAATTTATAGGTTTTACGATTTTTTTCACGAAAACGACACTGACTATTTTGACAGCTCAAATATCAGGAAAAATGATCCCCGGACGCCATAAAGAATTTAATACAAATTATTCCGAGTGGCTAGGTGTGTTTATGGTATCTCATACGTCAAGAATAAGAATGCCCCAAGCGATTCTGACCTTTTTATTCATATGTTTTCTTTATACATGAGGGTTAAAATCGCCTTCCAAAATAAATTTTTTTGAAAATTTTGCCGTGTGTACTGGCGCACACCCGGCACACTAGGCGTTAAAGAGTTAACTACAGTTTTACATATTTTCTAACTTTTGGAATGATATTTTTCAAATGTACTTTTGATACATTTTCCGTACTCTTTTGTACTTTCAACTTGCAGGATCATGTCAGAATGGACTATGATGATGCCAAAATCGACGATGATTTAGACAAACTGCTTCAGCACATCAAGCAGGATCAGCAGAACTCTATGGATGCTCCGGATAGTCCTAAGGAACCTGGAGACACTTCACACGGGTGAGTCTACTGGACAAACCTATTAACGTAGAACCCTCGGAACCTGGCCCCTAGAATCCTTCCATTTTTGCTAGATTTACCGCTTATAATATATGTATGTATGTATCTAAAGACCCATTTGCACGAGTAGCTAATAATAGTAGTAATATTAGCAACTAAATCCGTCCGAACGTCACAATTAGTAGAGTAGTTTAGTCAGCTCTTTAGTAGAGTCAATCCATTTTGTTTTATTTTTTCGGGAGATAAGCTGTGAATAGAGTGCTGAACCCATCGTTTTAGTACAGTTTATTATTGACGCAGATACGTTGTCTCATTGGAGCAAAGATGCTACTCTAAAATTCTTAATTTTTGCTGCTATCAACCTGTTAAATGCCACGGGAGGAAACCGAAAATTTCGCGATGTTTTGACTTTGACGTGATTGACACTTAACCACGAGGGTGACTATTCTGCATTACCACAGCCGTTCTGCATCTAGACGGTTATACTAATCCCAGCAAGAGATTGTACGTGACGTCATTGTTCTAGTATCTTCTGTCTTTTTCGTTTTCTAAAAAGACTCATGAGAAGGAAGAGGATAAACGTCGAGGACGTCCGTATGAGCTCTTGCTGGGACTGGTTTATGGCTTTAACACTAGAGTACACGCGTGGGCTACGTGTGTAGCCCAGGGTATTGTTTTTGTTAATAACTTTGTGAAATCGCATGATTTAACTTCGAGTCTCTAGCTAAGCTCCGATTGGTTGTTGCCCGACGCATTCAGTGTGGCGTGAGCGATCGACGCTGGCGCATGTGCGAAAAATAACGATTTGAAGTTGTTGGGCTACGTAAGTAGCCCATGCGTACTTAAGAATTAAACCAAAAGTTGATTGATCTCAAATAAGTAAAAATTATGTGATGTTTTGAGAAGCCTGAAGTTTTGTTAATATTTTAAGTTTAAGAAAGAGAAGATATTTTTTTTTTTTTATTTCGGTTTACTTAATAAACGTCATTTATAAATGTGTTTTATTTAAAAATTAAACGATTATATTTCAGTATATTTCAATTTAAAATGGGCTACAAGTGAAGCCCACGAGAGCACTCATGAACGTTTTAGAGGTGCGTGTACCGTAGTGTTAATTATTGTTCAAACCTGGTACCCTTAAATAAATTTATTAATGTATTTTTGAGGAATTTACCCGAGGATCTTACAATGGTGAAACTACTCTACCAACAAATACAATCATATCATTATTAGCTAGATTGAGGTTTATAGCAGATGTAAATAAGTAATGTGCTTTAATAATATATCTGTGGTTGCAGTGTGGAGTCTCAGATGATAGACGTACTGCCGCCCCCGTCCCGCCATCTGCTGTACACCACGCACTTCCCGCTCGCGTGGCACGACAGCGAGGGCGCGACCCCGCACGACACCAACCAGCGCCACGTACTGCTGTACGGCGTCGGTCGACACCGAGACGAAGCCCGCCACCAAGTCAAGAAGATGTCCAAAGGTTAGTCGGCGTGCATAGCGCCGATAACTGATCAAAGTTATACGCTGTAATCTGCCGTAACTGCTGCCAAGGCGATATGCGAAAAGTTATGTACAACAGATAAGCGCTCGCGGTTCAACAAATAAGTGCTCGCGCTTTTAACGCTGTGTGTGGCTGATGCTTTATTTCACATGTACATTTCGCACCCGAGGGATAATAGTGGCACGAGTCAAAATCTGCATTTTTGAGTTAAGTATGCAGAAATGTTCCTGGATATCTATTCTTAAAAAGTCTTCGGTAAAAACGGCACAATTCTTAAAAATGTTATTGTTGCCTTAAAAGCGAATATGACGTTTTTATATTATAATGTTTTACTCCAATTCAAGCAAAAATAGTGGCACAATGATCATTGTACCACTATCATAATATTAAATCCAATAAATTTTAATATACTGCTTTTCAACTTTTGTAAAATAATGTTTTTTTATTGGTAAATAAACTGTTTTAATACACTCAAACGAAATATTCAAACTGCTCTCCTGAAAAAAGAGGCTTTTTGGGTTGTGCCATTGTTATCCCATTTGTTACTTAATTTTTATTTATCTACTTCCCTCACCTAATAAAATCTAATCATTTCTGTACTTGTATAAATTTTAGGTTAGTTTTAAGTTTGCTAGTGAATGACACGGATGGTCGAAACCGGAAGCAGAAAACAAAATGTCTAGAAATTATTACATAGTTCGAAGAAATACAAAAATTTAAATATGTCCTGTTTCAGAAATTTGCAAGTTGTTCTCCAAGAAGTTCTCCATTGACGTGGCCGAGGGAGGCAAAGTAAAAAAACATTCCCGAAGCGAATTCAACTTTGAGGCAGTCACACAAAAGTTTCAGGTATTTTCAAAAACTTAGTACTAAAGAAATTAACAATTTATTTATAAGTGATATGATACAATGATAACTTGGTCAGAGTCATACACCCGTATTCAGAGTCGATACTTTAGTTCAAGAAGTCTTCTTGAACGTAGTTTTATATTCAGAGACACGTCTAAGGTCGGTGTGACGTCACTTAATAAGGTTGCTACCTTCCTTAAGATTTCTAAAATATTTGTATTCAGATATAGCTCTACGAAATGACAATAACCTCTATGACACTGCGCACGCGCATTCTTGCTTACCTTGACTTTTAACTGTCAAAACTCAAGGTTGGTAAGAGAGGTACCTTTGCCTTTCAAAGACGTTGATTTGTTCCCAATTGTTGCTGTTAAAGACGTAAAACAATGGAGATGGATATTATTGTGGAAATGATTAA
Organism: Glyphotaelius pellucidus; assembly: GCA_936435175.1. Taxonomy (NCBI): domain Eukaryota; kingdom Metazoa; phylum Arthropoda; class Insecta; order Trichoptera; family Limnephilidae; genus Glyphotaelius; species Glyphotaelius pellucidus. The sequence goes on along the minus strand of OW386559.1, from coordinate 17,010,504 downwards.
TGAGTTTTAGAATTTTGCCGCTCATAACACGCAATTTTTCGAGCCCAGGGTTCGTAGAAAATGTTGTAACATGCATTTTCGACAAAGCTTGGGGACAGCCAATTTAAAGAACGATATCAGCTAGAAAAGATAACAGTGATGCATCTTGTAATTCCTCTCTTATTTCCATATTACGCTTTAATAAATAATATGGCGGGATATTTGTTTGTAAGTTAGTATACATTGTTATTATGTTAATTATCATTAAGCAATTCACAATCACGAATTTATTGTCGAAATGCGATGCGAAACAAATGTCAACAGAGCATAAATAAACCAATATGCAGACTTTTGACAGGCCGGTGTTATTTTTAACTTGAGTTTTTGAATTTTGAATTTTAAACACACAGCTTGTCACAAAACGGGGTATTTTGTTCCAATAGAAGCGGGACATTGACAATTTTCGGGTGACGTCACAACTTTCTTTTGGCGTAGACATAAGGTCTCTACCTTTGTAAAGGAAGTTCAAAGTGTGGACTCTGCATAGAGGCGTTAAAGGTAAGGACGGTTCTTTCCTTTTCTAAGGTAAGGTCGAGCCTTTACTTAGACAAAATTTAAGGATCGACTCTGAATACGGGTGATACTGTACTACTATACTGTACAAGGTCTTCACATACTTTAATAGTACAAAACTTCAATTTTCAATTTGGGAGGTGGGTATGGGTAGCGTTGCTTCTGAACCATTTATTGGATAACTAGCGCTCCTGCCATAGGTGATACCCCAAGTGGTTTGCTACATTTGGTGACTTAGCAGGGGGATGCCCTGATGATTCATGGGGTGAGGTTTGTCTAGGCCTTGGCGGCTAATGCGTTTGCTCATTTGCTGCATGGCGGGCCGGATCAGGAGAGACTGGTTGAGGAAGACCTAACCTAGACCTCTCCAGCCGGACTCTCTCGACCCTTTGCCTTGCACTGCAGTGGGAGGGATGGATTCATACATCCGTCACTCCTGGACACGTTGACCAGCAGATTCCTACCCACCCCTCATACATTTTTTCTTCCCAGAACTTTCTCTCTTCCCTTTCCCTAAAAAGACCCTCCACACAGCATCCTGAAATAACTGCTGACCCTTTACAAATCGCAATTTTTTTTTACATTAACTCCACACTTGAGGCCCCAAGGTAAATAATTTACCTCGGGACTTATGTCATAGAAGGAACGAGAGAAAGTTCTGGGAAGGAAAAGGTAGGAATCGGGAGCTCAGTATGATCAGGAGTCACGGATGTATGAATCCATTCCTCCCACCGTGATACAAGGCATCGAGTGAGACTGGCTGGAGAGGTTAAAGGGTCTCCTTGAACCGGTCTCTCCCAGTTGGTGACGCACTCGTCACCAAGACATGGCCAAACCACACCCCGTGAACCCGGGCAACTCCTTTTTTTTTACATAAACTCCACACAGGAGGCCCTGAGGAAGGAATTTCCTTCAGGGTCTATGCATCTTTGAAGATGCTGTGTGGAGAGTCTTTTTGAGGCAAGGAAGGAGTGAACATGGGTCTCGAAGAGACCTTGCTTTCCTTTGCCATTTTGTTGTATACTATTCTGTTTTCGGACGTTCAAGATGTGTTGTAGGCTCGGAACGCCTCGTTTTTTCGTCACACTGTTTCAGAACATTGTCGACTGAACCACAGCTTTGAGCCCACACCAGTTTCTTTAAAAGTGGATTGGATGAAGCCATCCATCCACGGATGTGATGACTTCACCAATTTCCTGGGCACATCTTGAGGGAGCCGAAGTCCGAAAACAGACAGCTGACCACGGGAAAGCATTAAAGTGTGCCCGCAGACCGAACCAATCTGCTGACCTATAGTGCCACACTTTTCTCTTCAGCCGCTCGTTTGGCATTCTGAAGGTTACGGCGATCGATGTCATCACCAGGCAGTGGTCGGACGATCCTAAAGGCGCTGTTACTTCAATCTTGTAACAGTGTGGCACAGCGGTTAATAACAGGTCTAACAGGTTGGAGCGGTGAATCTAGACATCAGGAACCCTTGTAGGCTCCTGAACTATTTGCTCCATTCCATGGCAAAGTGCAAAGGATTCCGCCTGTCGTCCAGCCGAGTCTGTTGATCCTGAGAACTTTAACCAAGCTTCGTTATGAACATTGAAGTCCCCCAGGACCACAAACTCTGCCGTAGGGAAGCGGGGCAAGAGGTCATCACCTCTGCTAAGTCACCAAGCATATTGAACAACTTGGGGTGACCTATGGCAAGTTATCTAATAAATTGTTACCCATACCTATCTGCCTCCCACAGTTGAATTTGGCAGCCACCTGATTCTGTGCAAAAACGGGCGGCCTTCAAGACCCATGTTCAATCCTTCCTCTCCTCAAAAAAGACCCTCCACACAGCATCCCCGAAGATAATATATATTCATTTATACAAATTTCATAACGCCAGAGCTTACCATTATATATAGCCTACAACCTTCGCGGGCGTGCGCACAACAAATCACCGAAGTTTCTTCCCAATCGGATGAACGGTATGGCAGCGCATAACATACGAACAAACAAACAAACAAAAATTGATTTTTATGTACAAGAAGATATTGATTATAAATTTCAAAGTGCCAGACTTCATTAAATTAAAGTTTTTAGTTCTAAGATTTTTTTCGATATTTTTACAATAATGAGGACTCATCTGTTCGCAGAATATGAACTACTTCGATCAGCACGTGGTGTCGTGGCAGTGTGGCTCCACGGTGTCGGAAATGTTGCAGGCTTTTGGCCAGAACACCTCCAGCTACCTGCCGGTGCAGGAGCACGTGGCCTTCCTCTTCGACCTCATGGAGCTGGCCGTCAACGTTTACGGCCTCATCGACAACTGTATCCAGGTGAGTTCTCTCGTCTCCTCTCCTTTCCTTTGTCTTGTTCGAGTCGGGGCCCGATAAGACATCTCCAGGTATCCCTGACTTGAGATACTTCAGAGGCTCTAAACACATACTGCCACTTTGATAGTCTGTGCAATTTGATCGTAGCTCAGTGATATCTCCCGTCCAGCTTGTAGTTTAATCCCTCAGGCCTCGCCCATATTCTGTCTTTTTTTTTTTTTAAAGGCGGAGACGGTTTACAAGTAGTTCCCGTGAGCACTTAGGCCATGGGCCCATTGTGCTATCTCCCATTTTACCTCAATCCTTTAGTAACAACCCAGTCCCTTTAATAAAGTTCACCAGGGTTGTCACTGGATATGTGGCTATGTCTTCTGGTTCTACTGTGTGTCTCCCCAGGTATCTGAGCCTAGTTCCCACCAGGGCAGGACATTGGCACCATAAGTGAATTGGAGTCTCTTCATCCTCTTCACATTTCCTGCATCTATTGGTGTTTTCCACTCCCAATATCTGCATGTGTCTCCTGAGATGGCAGTGTCCCGTTAGTAGTCCTACCAGTTCCCTCAGCGAGTTTCTGTCCATATTGAGTAGTTTCCTGGTTTGTCTAGGGTCTGGTCCTTTTATGAGTACTTTGGATTGTATCATTCCAGGTGCCCTCTCCCATTCTTAACAGTGCTGGGATTCGACCCACCTATCAATATGTAGTTTTGTGTGGCAAGCTGCTACTCCTACACTACAGCCGTCTCGGATCCCACAAGTGGTGCTTTCGCCACTTTCCTTGCTAGTTCATCAGCCCGCTCGTTGCCCTCAATACCTTTATGTCCTGGTACCCAGATCAGGGTTAGTTTATTGATGGTAGCAAGTTCTGTAAGAATAGTCCTGCATTCCATCACCAGTCCCATATTCTGTCAGTATGTTACCGTAATAATTAGTATATCGAGTTGTTCGTAGCTGTTAAATTAGATTTAATTTAGGGCGTCACTGGTGCTGAGACCAGTGCCAACAGGGGTGAGCAAGATCCTCTTGAATAGGGCCGTGCAAAAACAAACATACTTTATTGTCAATAAGGATATCAATGACAAAGCGGTATTCGTATTGAACATAAACTTCCTTATACAAGGTGGCGCAAAATTAATCACCGTATCGGAAGATGTTATAATTTTACCAAATGGCGTCGTACGTCTATCATATTTGACATTTGTGAACTAGACAGTTACAGTATACAGACCAGCAATGAAGCGCTATACTCCGCAAGAACGTGGAATAATTGTGGATTAATTGCCATCCTCAATCTCAACAACGAAGAGGACGATTTTGTGTTGAAAGTCATAATGAGCGACGAGGTGCATTTCCATTTAAGCAGTTACGTCAATAAGCAAAATCTTCATTTCTGGGGCACTGAAATCCGCGTGTGATGCACAAAGGGCCATTACGTCTACTCAAAGCCACTGTGTTGTGCGGCGTTCACGCGGGAGAAGTGATTGGGCCGTATTTTTTTGAGGACGCCATTGGCAATATGGTCACTGTTACTGACGAACGCTACAGGGCCATAAAAATTCACAAAAGTTTCATAACTCTTTTTCAAATTGCGTTAGGAAACTTTGCTTTCATGAAGGTGCACATTATAATTCTTTTGTGGTTAAATTTTATATTTGAATATAAAGCATGGTGTTTTCTCTTTCTAACAGCGTTTAGATCTTATTTCTCAACAAGACTATCCCTAAAGTTTTTCCTAATATATCAAACTAACTGAAACTGAACAAAGTTTGTTCAAGTCGAATATAGTATTTTCATGGATAAATTTTAATGTCTCAAAGAAATATTTTGCTCTATTCGAGAGGCATGTAAAGGTACCGCCGCCCCGGGAACCATTTGTAGGATAACCAACACCCTTGCCAAAGGTTACCCCAAGTGTTTGGTGACATAGAAGGGTGAAGTTTGTCTTGGTCTTGGCGGGCGGATACATCTGTCCTCTTACTGCGTGGTGGCCGGATCACTGGTTGAAGGAAAATTTATTATTATTTTGACCCCCACCAAGACCATCACAACCTATTACCTTGTAACGCAGAAAGTAAGTACATACAGTGAAACCCTCTTAAGTATTTTCATGGCTTAAGAAGTTTGGTTTTTTCGGTCCCTTGGCCCAAAATCGGTCTAATTTTTCCCACGTATAAGGCTTTCCTGCTTAAGAAGTTTGTTTTTTCCGGTTCCCTGAAAAACTTCTTAAGGGGGGCGATACAGCGATACATGTAAACGCCTGAATTTTGACCGTTTTTCAGAGGCTTATTAAAAAGGGAAGGAATAAATAAATCGATTTTAAATTCAGTGTGTTTATTCATTATATATTAAAATACAAGAATCAGATTTTTATTTTTTTCGAAATGGCCCCCACAGTAGCTTTTTTTTTTTTTTTTTACAGTTAATACCGCACAAGAGTCCCAACTGCTCCCGTCTGGAGCCAGTGAGACTATGGCATCCCCAATTGGGGTATGTTGTGAGGCTGAAGGTAGTGGGGAGGGGAAGGAGATAGGGAAGAGGAAGGTGGGGAAGTACCTGGCTATTCAGATCTGGTCACTAAACACGGCTAAAGCCATTTCAAGCAACGTTTCAATTCTGAATGGTGGTCTTACACCAGGGCGATACTGATAGTATCTTCCACTCTGGAACGTGCCGCAAATATACTATATATTATTTTAAATGAATAAATTGTGAAATAACACAAATTAATCAAATAAAATTTATTTGCGCACGCCGGGTTCGAACCCGCGACCTTCGGATTGTGATCCGAAGCTAATCTCCTGAGACCTCGCTGCGAAAGAAAAATCGACAGGATTTTTGGCTTCTGCTACAGCTATCTGAAATGAAATTTTTTGTTTGAGCATGTATAAAATATGTATCTTCTAGTTGAACCTACAAAAAAACAAAAAAGGAAAAAAATTGTAAATTGGCACGCCTCAGAATAAAAAAGTTCGATTTTTCACCCTTTTTTTTTGAGGTAATGGTAATTTTTGTAATTTTTGTAATTTTTTTGGCATGTTTGAGGTTCAACGAGAAGCTAATACTATAGAGAAGACTTGTGCCAAATTTCATAAGAATCGGTTGAGAACTTTTTGAGTTATCTTGCCCGCCAATTTAAAAAAAGTAGTTTGGATAGAAACACATAAAGTTTTGACACACACTATGATTACAACAACTTACCAACTAATCAGGGCTTCCAGGGCCATATAAAAGTCCTTCGGTGCGTTCATAGTACTCGTTTTTCTTCTTAAGTTCTTCTTGACATGCTTGACGAGCTTTTTTGGTTGTCAAAGAGCTGTGGCGATTTTCTCAACTCACCCTTTGGTCATCGACTTTGTCTTTGAGTTGAGGCGGAGCACTTCAATGAGTTTTTAATCGATAAGTAATGCAAATTTCATTCTAAAAATTTACAGGCATATTTTTGAGATATTATTTTAACTATTTATGCAAAATTAGTATAGTATATATGGTAAAGGAGACACAAGGATTTCTATGAGACCTATTTGAGTTGTTCCCAAAAGCAAATTAGCCTGAGGGGGCTATAATCCAGCTTGATGTTTAATAATATTTTGTTGTTTTTTTTCAGATCCTTAAAGATCTTTTGGAAGTAGAGTCGGTTCTGGCATCTCGCAGTCCGGGTCAGGGTCTCCTGCGGAGCTACACCACGTCCCTCGCCCTCTATGTGGTGGGAGTCCTCAGAAGATACCATTGCTGCTTGCTATGTAAGTGTATTGCGTCAACCCAAAAAAAAACAATTATTCTTTAGCATTCATTTTCCATCAATCTCTTGAGTGCCAGAAATGCCTTTCGGCAAAACAAAAATATATATTATTTAAATCGGAATGAATTTAAAGCGCATGCTTAAAGTGGAAAGAACCCATTATCACTACAGCAAACATACTTAACGAAAAACCGCACATAAATTACCTTCTGATTTTTCGTCAAATGTCCATATAAAAAAAGTTTTTTTGCTATTGTTTTCTGTTTACCACATAATGTATCTTATTATTCATGTATATTGCATGATAATATTGTCGGAGATTTTTCCAGGATAGCTAATGAACTAAAAAAAATATTAAAAAATCTACCATTTTGGTAATAACATGTCAATTCACACAAATATAAACTGATTTTATTATGTCTACACTAATTTGAATACATACCCAACATGAAAAAAAACACAATTCAAAGGAGTTTGCAAATAAATAAGCATTTGAAAACATAAAACATCGAATATTTCACTTTTGATAGATGCAAAATTCAACATACTAAGCCATAGATAATTCATTTAAAAATATTCTAGTGTTGCTAGATGAATGAAACCATTGGTTACCTCAAGAATGGTATTGGCGCAAGCGATTCTGACCTTATCCTTCATACAGTTTCTTTATGCATAGGGGTGTAAATTAGTTCTGCATTTTGCCGGAGGCCTCCAAGGAGTGCTTAGTTTTAAAAGCACCCGAGTTCTAGGAGCAGGTTCTGGGTTCGAGTTCTTGGTTGCGGACTGAGTAGGTAATGGGCGCTGTTTGCGGCGCACCGAGCCAGGACGCACGAGTTCGGCCAAGAACTCAGAGCTGGCTCCGGATAGAACCCGCAGAAGAACTCGGACCCGGGACTTGTTCCCAGAACCCGCACAGGAACTAGAACCCGACAGTTCTACCCGTCGCTCCTGTCGCGCCGGCCGGTAGAGGCATTCAGGTTCTTGGTCCGGCGCCGAGTTCCGCTGCTTACGCTTCACATACGGGTGTGAGTTTGCATGCGGGTGTCAAGCGCTGGGAAGAGGCATTCGTTCGAGTTCTCTGGGAGTGGTTTGTTTGAAAAAGGAGCGGGAGTGGGATCCACTTCCCGCAAAGGACTCGAGTTTAAGAACCCATTCCGGTTGAACCTACTCATCGCTAGTGTAAAGCACGCTGTCGTGCTTCCGGCAAATGAGAGGTTAAAACATACTCGCAACTTTCTTAACTTAAAACAACTTGTGCTATGTCAATCTTTAATCGAGTACAGCATTATGGCCATTGATCCAGTCTTTAAAGCTCAGAAACTAATAATTATAAAGATTATTCTAAAACTACCGATTACAAGCAGTTTGGATAAAATCATTAGGACGATCTGTTTTGGACATTAGACAACTTTATACCAAAAACATACGCAAACCTCTTGAAATACAGAACTGTTTTTGACAATATCCAAACCATTCCTTTTCAATATGTCCGAAAGAACTCTACAGATTATAAGCACATCTTATTTTACACATGGCCTCGCACATATAAACAATCTCTTCCACACCTTCCAGTATCCACGGAGCAGACCACTTCCGTGTTCGAGCAGCTCTGCCGCCTGGTGAAGCCGGTCATAAACCCGGGCGACTGCAGCTCGGCGGAGAGGTGCATCCTGGCGCACTTGTACGAGGTGTACACGGTGTGCGCACACCTCCGCTCCAAGACACACCAGGTGGAACCCTTCTCCAACGCTTACCCAAAAATCAGGTGGGAAATGGTTCTTACTGACATACATAATCATTTGTATCATGCATCTAGTCTCCTTCAACGGAAGCAATCTTCTGAACAAACCCTCCGTTAATATGCTTGGTGTAACTATAAGTGACCAGCCCAGGTATGGGGGCTCCATCGAAGCCAGAGTAAAGTTAGCCTCTCAAAAACTGGGCGTACTGCACAGGGCCTGCAGATACTTTAATAGCACACAACTGCTAACACTGAACAAATCAACGACCTTTTGTCATGTGCACCAATTCATTGTTACGCGGATGACAGTACAGTCCATGACAGCTTTTCGTTTGACAAGCCCCCAAAGGGCACACAAACTCCAACGGCTCGGAGGGCTTTGAAGCAAAGAATGGATGGTTACCTCGAGAGTGTTTTCTCTTGGGGTAAGAATAACCTCGTCGAATTCAATGTTTCAAAGACCCAATCATGTCTGATTACGTCTAAAAGGGATATCGAAATGAAAATCTAGTCTCCTTCAACGGAAGCAATCTTCCGAACAGACCTTCCATTGATATGCTTGGTGTAACTATAAGTGACCAGCTCAGGTATGGGGGCTCCATCGAAGCCAGAGTAAAGTTAGCTTCTCAAAAACTGGGCGTACTGTACAGGGCCCGCAGATACTTTAATAGTACACAACTGCTTACCCTGTACAAATCGCAAGTGCGCCCCACGGTTGAATTTGGCAGCCACCTCTGGTCTGGAGCTCCAAAATACTTGAAAAATACCCTCGACTCTGTGCAGAAACGGGCGGTCCGTTTGATAGATTCTCCCATCTTAACGAACGGGTTGCAATCTTTAGAGCACAGGCGTCGGGTGGGAATGCTATCCATGTTCTACCGGTATTTCAATGGAAGATGCTCTGAGGAACTAGCGTCATTGATCCCTTCGGCACCGGTGCATAGTCGGGAGACACGCCAAACGCGCGCCCAACATATGTACACGGTTGACATATGTCACATGAGAACGGGTCGTTTTTTCGACTCGTTCTTGAGTTCAACTGCTCGGCTATGGAACGATTTGCCGGCATCTGTGTTTCCTCCCTCCTACAACATGGGTCTCTTCAAGACCAATGTTCATTCCTTCCTCTCCTCAAAAAGACCCTCCACACAGCATCCCAGATGACATAGGCCCTGAGGGGAATTATTTTCCTCAAGGCCTCCTGTGTGGAGTTAATGTAAAAAAAAAAAAAAATCGCAAGTGCGCCCCACGTTTGAATTTGTCAGCCACCTCTGGTCTGGAGTTCCAAAATACTTGAAAAATACCCTCGACTCTGTGCAGAAACGGGCGGTCCGTTTGATAGATTCTCCCACCTTAACGAACAGATTGCAATCTTTAGAGCACAGGCGTTGGGTGGGAATGCTATCCATGTTCTACCGGTATTTCAACGGAAGATTCTCTGAGGAACTAGCGTCATTGATCCCTTCGGCACCGGTGCATAGTCGGGAGACACGCCAAACGCTCGCCCAATATATGTACACGGTTGACATTTGTCACACGAGAACTGGTCGTTTTTTCGACTCGTTCTTGAGTTCCACATCTCGGCTGTAGAACGATTTGCGGGCTTCTGTGTTTCCTCCCTCCTACAACATGGGTCTCTTCAAGACCATTGTTCATTCCTTCCTCTCCTCAAAAAGACCCTCCACACAGCATCCCAGATGTCATAGGCCTTGATTCATGTATTCTGATTTTTTATTTTATTTTCAGACAAGTTCTTTATGCCGGCCTGCAACCAACACCTTCCAACTACACCTACAATTCGCAGTTTCTTAGCGAAGTATTCACCAATCCCAGAAGAGGGGGTGAGAAAGATTATTTTTTAATATTTAACGTAGCGGGTCAAAATGTTGTCACGTTAGCTCGGTGTATGTGATTTGGAATGTCAAACACATTGTGAAGCTGTTACATATGTGTGTGATGGTTCCATGACAACTCAGAATCATGCGATTTCACCACCCTTTGAAAAGTCATTAACAAGACCTGTGCCGCAACCATGCTGGCGCGCGCGGAATAAAATTTAAATTTTTTTTTTTAGAATGCGATTTTAATCCTTATTTATAAAGAAAATGTATGAAGGACAAGGTCAGAATCGCTTGGGGCATTCTTATTCTTGACTTAAGAGGTATCCTAAACACACCTAGGCACTTGGAATAAATTTTATTAAATTTATCCATGACTTTGACGCTTCATATTTCCTGCGATTCGAGCTGTCAAACTGTAAACGTAGGAGGAAACGACGTAAATTTTGCGAAGTTTTGACTTTGACGTAATATTTTGTGGGTTTATTTTGAGCTATCGTATATTATATTTACTGAAACACATTCCTTGAACAATAAACTATGCATAAAAACAACATTAATTGCATTTATTTGATATATTTATAGGTTTATCGAACTTTTTCACAATCTTACGATGCTCTCAGTTTGACAACTCAAATCCCGGGAAAAATGATTCCCAGACCCCATAGAGAATTTAATACAAATTATTTCGAGTGGCTAGGTGTGTTTACGGTATAGAAAAATACAAGAACATGAACGCCCTAAGCAAGTCAAGAACAAGAATGCCCTAAGCGATTCTGACCTTGTCTTTCATATGTTTTCTTTATAGATAAGGGTTAAAATCGCATTCCAAAATAAAAAATTTTGAAAATTTTGGCGTGTGCGCCAGCGTACAACCGGCACTGGACCTGTTAAGACCTGCGGGGATCAACGCTGAAACCGCGATGGGCGGCAGTAGGTTGTTCTCCAGTGATACCAGTATCAGATATTGCCTGGATGAAGAAATATTTAAAAAAGTAGTAGAGGTCCAATGTAGGAAGTGGTTTATTGTTTATCCTGGCTAGGATATTTTCTCACAGTTTACAGCACTTCCAAATCTTTAAACCGGAGCTCCGTTACTTTTGTGGATGTTGCGAATAAAAACTCTCAATTTACTAAAGTCAAGTTTATTTACACACAGGTAATTTTACATTTGAATTCAGAGTGCTTAAGGCGTTACGATGGAGGGGAGTTAGCGACCTGCGGGGATTGACACTGAAAGGATGAAGTTAGATGATTCTGAGTTGTCTGGTCATCGTGTGTGCTCAACCAAAATTATGAATATAAAAGTTTACTGAAAATTCTCTGGATTATTTTGATCAAATGTGCTGAAGAACCCGGTCTTAAATGGTTTATTTTTTAACCCATCCCGTGCCTCTGGAGGAAACTCGAAAATTTCGCGATGTTTTGACTTTGACATAATATTTTGTGGGTTTATTTTACGCTATCTTATGTAATATTTACCGAAACACATTCCTTGAACAATAAACTATGCATAATAACAACATTACATGCGTGTATCTGACAAATTCATATGTTTACCATCTTTCTTATAAGAATGATGCAATCGAACTGACAGTTGAAATGCTGAGAAAAAAACTTTGTCAGAGATCCATAAAGAATTCATAGAAATTATTCGGGTTCCATAGATGTATTCAAAGCATTCTATACCTTAAGAACAAGAATGCCCCAAGCGATTCTGACCTTATCCTTCATACTTTTTCTTTATAATTAAGGTTTAAAATCGCATTTCAAAAAAAATTTTTAGAGTTTAATTTGGCTCGCATCTGGCGGGCGCGTAATCGGCAAGCAACCAGTTAATCTATTGACTTCTGTTAAAATATTCATATCTTTCTTTCTGTCTGTCTATAAAATATTTGTAAATTGAAGAATTCTGCCTTTACGTAATTTGGTTTCTTTTTTTTCAGGGAAAATAGATGTTTCATGGGCCCGCCAGCTTTCAGAATCTCCTAACAATCAGAACCAGAACAATCGCTACAATTTTGTGTGCTCTGCCGTATTAGCCATATGCAGAGAAGTTGACAACGATAGGTAATTATACCATTACTAGAGGTTACAGACATTGTGACTTAAAAGTTACATCTCCACAACTTCTCTTGTTCGTATGTTTGGATATCTCGGAATCTTTGTATCTTACATAACACTAGCAGTAGGTAACCTACAATTTGGGAGGTGGGTATGGGTACTGCCGGGAACTATTTATTGGGTAACCATCACCTCTGCCACAGGTCACCCCAAAGTAGTTCCCTACGTTTGGTGACTTAGCAGGGGTGCCCGGGTTCATGGGGTGAGGTTTGTCCGGGTCTGGGCGGCCGATGTATGTGCACACCAACTGCGTGGCAGGCCAGATCGGGACATTGAGGGAGACCTTTCGATCGCTCAGCTTGAATTCATACGTCTGTTACTCCTGGTTAAACTGACCTCCAGAATCCTACCCACCCTTGTTTACTCCCAAAATTTCCTCCTCTTCCTCAGCATCTCCAAAGATGAGATAGGCCTTGAGAAGAATTATGATCCTCAGGGCCTCCTGTGTGGAGCTAATCTAAAAAAAAATCCCCTGGCAAACTGAAGACTTTAATTTTTATTTTTTTAATATTTAGGGCACATCATCATGTGGATGCGGCGCATCCCCAAACTGAAAGAATCCTGATAATCTTAATTTTTTTCAAAATATTGAAATAAAAAAAAAATACATAAATTAAAATATTTCAGCTACAACAACATCAATATTGTTGTATTTTTCAATCTTAGCACTCTAGCTCATTGAAAACTCAGTGTTGTGTACGTAAGTAAATATGATGGTGTTCTCAGGGTAAACGACATAGCCATCGCCTGCTGCGAGATGACGGCCTGCTGTGGAGGCCTGTCTGCCGAGTGGCTCGGGGCCCTCATGGCCTTGTGCAATAGCTCCAGCTCCCACCAGGCTGCCTTCTACCCCGACCTCATGCTGCAAATCGATGTAACGGATCTTTCCATGCACAACTCCTTGGCTGTCTTCACTTGCATCCTGATTGGTAATGTACATAAATACACTCTTAGGATGAGTTATTCATAGAATTTGAACAATTCACCAAATTTCAAAGTTATTCTAAAATTTCTGTGAAACAACCGGCCCAAGATGATATAATAACAAATTGAATAGAACTTTCACAGAACTTGAATTTTAAATTTGAAATTCGATGATTTGTTAAAATTCTGTGTAACAACCCTTCCTTATTGATTTATAATTACATACTAGCTCATTCATTCACTCACTCACTCACTCACTCATTCATTCAAATGGTTTAGCAACATGCGCAATGCCATTCAAAGAAATAAATTGATTCTCCCTGCATGTCCTTTCCCGTGCGTCATAACATTCAAATCACAAGATGTTATGACAATTATTTACTGGTCACAATAATACTCAACATTTCAAAACTGCATTATCTCTTCAAATGGACAAGCGGGCGACATCTCTGGATCATTCAGTCAAGCGTGATGATATAACAGTTTCTTCTTTTTTTTTTTTTTTTTTTTTTTTTTTTTTTTTTTTTTTTTTTATATTTACCTTTATAATTTTATTATGTTGGGTGTAAGGTAGGTTTGTGAAGGTGAAACTGTGTATAGGTATTGTTGTATGTTTCGTGAACACCTCACTAGGAGAACCTGTGCTGAGGTGTTTACGTGTTTATTTATGTTTATGTGTGACAAGTATTTATGTGTTGTAATATAAAGTTTTATATGTATTTTTTTTCAAATTTTAACAGTTATTGTACATTGGTTATATAGAAGAGAAAAAAAAAGTATTTAAATATATTAGAGGAATATAAAAAAAATTATATATGTATATATATATATAAACATACACATACATACATACACATCCATATAAATACATGTACCTGCACACATGCATATGAATATATACATACATACGTATACATCCGCATACACATTCACATACACATATATATATATGTACACACATATATAAATTGTAAGTGTATGTATAGTTATTGGATACTTGAAAAACTACTTAATTTTTAGGTTTATTTAATTTTATACTTTTTATAGTTTTGTTATGTTTGGTTGGGAATAATAATGTTTTGTATAAAGTTAATATCTTGATTTTTAATCCAGTCAGTGATATGTTTTTTATGAATGTTTGTAGATGTATTTGCAGATAGTATTTGTTTCAAAGTAATGGGCATGCAATTAAAAAGTTTGGTTGCATAATACTGAAAGTGTCTTTGTCCATGTGTGGTGTGGGTTATCGGTATGTTCAGTGTTTTATTTGTTGAGGACCTTGTTTTTGTTATGGTTTTTGGTTGAATTGGAATGTGTTGTTTGTTTTGGACAAGGTATATTATAGCAGATTTGGCATAAAGTTGTCTTATTGACATGACTTCTAATGCTTTGTAGATTTCGCTAGAATCTGTGTGAAATGGTACTTGCAGGATGAGTTTAATTATTGCTTTTTGTACTTTTTGAATTGGGTCAATTGCTATGTTTGTAGCACTTCCCCAAGCTAGTATTCCATATGTGGCAATGGATTGACAAAGTGCAAAATAGATCGATCTTAGTATTATTAGTGGGAAGATGTTTTTAACGTACTTTATTAGGTGCATTACTCGTTTCAGTTTATTTGTGATGAAATTAATGTGGTCAGTCCAGCGTAAGTGTGAATCAATAATAACCCCCAGGTATTTTGTATGTTTTACCCTTTCTATATGTTCGCACTGGCAGTTGGATAAAGTACAGTCATGTAGAATCAAGCCTATGTTTGATGGAGGTTGACCTCTTTGTGTAATACTATGAGTTATATATTTTGTTTTGATTGTATTAACTGTAAGAGTATTACTGTTTAGCCATTTTTTGACGATTGATAAACTTTTTTCGGCTATTATAAATACATCTTTCCATGTGGCTGCTTGACAGAGAAGAACTGTATCGTCAGCGAAGGTCACGATTTTACCTTCAATTTTAATGTCGCACAGTTCATTTATATAAATGAGGAACAATAAAGGGCCAAGTACACTCCCCTGTGGGACTCCGTACGTAATTGAAAGTGGTTCACTTGTCTTGTTGTCAATTTTAACTTGTTGCGTTCTGTCAGACATGAAGCTTTTAATTAAATTGAATTCTACTCCATTAATGCCAATGTTTTTTAACTTCTTGAAAAGTTTTTTATGTGAAATTGTGTCGAAAGCTTTACATAGATCTAAATAAATAGAGATAACTTTTTTTTTAGCGTCTAGATTATGTGTAATGAAGTCCGTTACGGTAGCTATTGCATGTTCTGTGCTCCTGTTTTTCCTGAAGCCATGTTGGTTTACCGAGAGTATTTGTTTTGCTTCTAAATAGTGTTGGAGCTGTTTTTTAATAGTTTTTTCCAGGATTTTCGAAATGGTATTTAGTAGCGTAATGGGTCTGTAGTTGTTAACATTATTTTTTTGTCCTGATTTGAAAATTGGAATAATAAGGCCTTTTTTTAGTAAGCTAGGAAAAATTCCTTCTTTTAGACTACGATTAATTAAATATGTGAGTGGTATAAGTAGTTGTTGGCTTAATGTTAAGATAGTTTTAGAGTCTATACCATCAGGACCCGCAGTATTGTTAATCTTTAGTGAATGAATTATTTTATTGGTATCTTCTTCTGTAATATTTTGTAATTTGAAGTGTCTGTTAAAATTTTCATTGCTTACGTTAGATGTATTGTTTTGAGGTTCCTGAATATCTTGGGGAGGCTGGGTAATTTTGATATTTTCAGCTAGGCTAGCTCCAATATTTGTGTAGTGTTTGTTGATGTAATTAAGGATACGTGTAGGGTTGTCATGAAAGTGGAGTTCTTTATCATCAATGAGTAGATTTTTTATGGTATCGTCTTTTTTCTTCTGTGAATGCGAACTTTCCCTCAGTATTGACCATACGCTTTTAGGGTCATAGTTTGATGTTATCAGTTTGTTTCTATAGTATAATTCTTTGGCTTTACGTATTGTTAAAGAACAGATGTTTCTGTATCTTTTGTAGAAGAAATATAGCGAGGTATTATATGGGTTCAGTTTGACTTGTTTGTGTAATTTGTCCCTTTTTTTAATGCTATTTATGATGCTTTGGGTAATCCATTTTTTAAGTCTTACTTTACGGTGTGGAATAGGTATGTATACCGTTTTGGTATTTTGGGTAATGAGAGTTTGTAGGTAAGTTAAAAAGAAATTCCAGGCCTCTTCTGCCGAGTTATAATTTCTAAGATGTTCCCACGTTTTTATTTCTAAACATTGTTTTAGGTTAACGTAATCAATTATTTTTTTTGTGGTATTGTTTTGGAGAGTTGAGTTTCTAGTTAGCAAAGTTAGGCCTATCATAATTGTGTAGTGATCTGTGATTGTGGATTCGTATACTGCACTACATATTGGACTTTTTGATTTTACCATAAAGTGATCTATACATGATTCTGAGTCTTTGCTTACTCTGGTAGGAGTGTTAATGATGCTAATAATGCCGTGTTCCAGAAGCATCAGTTGGTAATCGATATTTTGAGGGTGGCCATTAGGAAGTATATTTATGTTTAGATCACCAGCTATAATGATGTTTTTGTATGAAGTGAGTTTTTTTAGGTGAGTATCTAAAGCTATTATAAATGGTGTAACGTTATGTGTGGATGGTGATCTGTATAGGGCGAGAACACACGTATCTGAGTCGATGATTATTTGTAGACAATTAGTATTTATCAAGTCGATTTCTGAAACAGAGGCGTTAAGACTATCATGTATGTATACAACAATCCCATCATTTTGATTTTTGTTTTTTAGTGTGTGATACTCAGTATAATTTAATTTATGTTTTTTTGTAAAAGCGGTTGATATCCAACATTCCGTTAGGATTATAATTTTGAAGTTTGTATTAAAGTTGTGTAAGAGTATGTCAAGTTCGTCATAGTTACGATTAAGTGATCTTATATTTTGGTTAATCAGTGTCAGAGAATCTGGATTGTTAAAAATATCATCGCATAGTTTTGGGTCATTGGTTATATGATGATGGTGAGAGCTATTTAAGTTCATTGAGAGTAGATCGGCCATGATGTTGTATAAAGCCGGATAGTTTTGTTTCGAGGTCTGAGTGGCCTTCATTAGTTACATAATTTTTTTAAGTCATTTTCGTGTTTTATTTGTATAATTTTTTCCCCCGGCCCTTTCCGGGCTAGCAGTTTTCCGGATTTAAACCATACGAATTGGAAGTTTTTGTCTTTTGCTGTTTGCTTCGTTTTCCAAAGTAATTCTCTATAGTACGGTGTTAGGACTTCACTTATGAATATGGGGGAGTTTGAAATTAATGTTTTGGCCGCGTTTTTTAGTGTTAAAAAGGAATCCCTAGTTTTCAGGCTGTGGAAAGTAGCACGGAGTTTGTCCGGGGTATTGTGTCTCCGGTCCTGTGTTGAGGTCACCATTCGCAGATCCTGCTGTAGCAGGGGCATTCCCAGGGAGCTGGCGACCCGAATTACCGCTTCCACAGGTGGTTCTCCCGGCTGCAGCTTTACTCCCGCCATCTCTATGCTGTCAAAAAGTTTTTCCTGCTCCAATTCTGCCAGACGACATTCTAGAGAAGAGATTCTGATGTTTTTATTTTCGTTTTCCTCGCGTAGGTATTTGGTCTCTTTGTGAAGATCCTCCATTTTTTTAAATCTTGTGAGCAGATCTTCGTATTGGTTGCATATGAATTCACTGCTTCTCTTTAGTTCATTGATTTCATCTGTAAACATTATTTTTATTTCCGTAATTTTTGCATCGAAGTGTTTCGTAAGGCGCTCATAGAGGGAGTTGCTTTCTTCATTAGAATTAGGTACGTCACTTGTATTGGTATTCTGTGGGGTGTCCTTGATCCTTTGTTTGGGAGCAGTCTTGTTTGAAGGTATGTCATTTTCATCTGCGTCGCAAGATGTCGCTGGTTTCCTTTGTCTGCTCATTTTGAATTATTTTAGTGATAAGTTTTGTAGAAAGATGGTGTTATTGTTATTTCAAATTATATTAATAAAATGATTAAATTCCTATTATAATAATAAAAGAAGAAAATAACAAAATTGTTCGGATTCACTCGGTTTTGAACTGAGGTCGGCAGAGCCACAGTCAAATACGATGACCACTGGGCTATTTCGCTAGGTATCAATACTGCCTTTTATTCGCAATATAAACTGTTGTGTTCTGTTGATGTGAATATGTGATTATGAATTATGTTGTATCGATCTCAATATCACTGGAATGTATGTATTTTTTCACTTATTTAATTGGTTTTTAGCACAATAAGTCTAGAATCACTGATTTTTGGGATTTGTTTAAATTTTGTATGTGTTTTTAGATTTACACAGCCACAGTAATTATAGTGATTTGTTAATAGTTACTTTTTATTAGTCACTGTATTCACTTAGTGAGATTATCAAGTATGAGATTATGAATTTGGGTAACGAATCACTTTTTATTTATACAAAAAATACACGTAGTTACGCGTGGTAGTTTGTTAGATATTTTCTGCACTCTTTACTATTCCAATATGGCTTCTAATTAGATTTATTTTACTTTTTTTATCTCTGTTGATGAGAGTTCGTATTGACGTATTGACGTTTGGTATTCTATCTTCTTCAAACAATATGTTTTAGTGTGGACTGGGAAAATCCCTAGAAATCGCCATAATCACCATTTTTGCAATAAAAATATGTTAATTCCTTTTTTTCAAATAAACAAACAAAAAAACATATTACAATACGTAACCAATATTTTTTTGTAGAAAAGAGTCGATATGTCTAGAATTTGATTTAAAAACGGTATATTTTCGGTTGTGTCTGGTTATATCCTCTAACTAAGTGAAATAAACTCTGTCTCTCGCTGAGGCGCTAGAGCCCATATCGAGCCTTGGCCTCCTGCAACATTCGCCTCCAACTCCTCCTGTCCTCAGCGGCTGACTTCCAGTTTGTTATTTGGAGAAGCTGTGCTGCATCCTGTCGCACCTCGTCTTCCCACCTCAATCTGGGTCTTCCCACTTTTCTCTTTCCACCTGGGTGTCCAGTCAAAATTCTTTTGGGGACGCGTGTATCCGGCATTCTCTGTACATGTCCAGCCCATGTCAACCTGAGGAGTCTCATGTGGGCTGAGATGTTAGGGGCCTGATATATATCATACAGTTCTTTGTTGTGCCGGATGCGCCACTGTTCCCCCTCTTTCACTGGTCCACATATTCTTCTCAGCACTTTTTCTAACATTTCAGCCATCTTTACCGTCAGTGTCAGCGCCTCACATCCACATGCCAGTACAGTTCTAACAATGGTCTTGTATATGGTTATTTTGGTTTTTCTGTGGACGCTACGTGACTTAAACACTGGGAGCAAAGAGAAGTATGTTTTGTTGGCTGCTGTGATTCTCCTTCTGATTTCTGTTGGATCCTCATTATTCTTTGTCAAGTGGAATAAACATGAAACGAAAATCACATTTTATGTTGCCCTCAAATCTGCCATCAACGCCATTTAGATTTTTTTTTTATCATTAGCCGTTTCTAGTAACGGTCCCCGTTAAATACCGATTCTCTGCCTGTCAGAATTTGATAAAATTTTTCTTCTGATCACGCCTGCTCTAAACTAACCACCTTGTTTATACAATATATTAAATTCCTTATTCCAGCTCGCCACTGCTTCTCGCTGGAGGGGTTTGTTTGCAGTGTGGCCCTGCCCAGCCTGCTCAAGGGCTGCAACAGCGAGGGGCGCGCCGAGGCGGGGGCCCGCCTCACCTGCCACCTGCTGCTGAGGCTCTTCAAGACCGTGGAGACTCCGCAGCCTGGTAAATACCATTAATCCAAAATTGAATGGCAGTCCGTCAAGCAAGTGAAGAAATGTAGTAAAATGGAACTAAAAAATATCCTTACTGTGGCAAAACCGAGTATAAAATATAGTAGATTCAAATGTAAGGTTACATTTGACTTCTGATTGTGACAGATTGACTAGGATAGGAAATAAGACAAACAAATTTTCCTTAACCCTAGATGCCCAATCATATTTTGCTATCCAAAAAGCCCAATCATAGGTCAAATTTACCTACATGAATAAATACACTTGTAACATAGTTTATTCCGTGTAATTTATTATTTTTTATCATTATTTATTCGTATTAACTATTTAGGAAATGAAAAAACGCGTAATCAGAAAAATATTTATTTATTAGACTTTGAAAAAACAACTATTACTAATCAATACAAAAATTTGGTACAAAATGAGATCCTTTCGGTTTGCTACTTAAACTAAAAATATAAAAAAAAACTAAACAAAATCTTATTTTTTCTACTAACCGATAAATGTTTTATAAAAATTAAACAGTTTTATATAATTATTTTTTCTTTATAAACATTTTTCACACACATTTAAAAATTACAAAAAGCCTAAACATAGGTCAGCAGTACAACAGTACGATAACTTCAATATGAAGGGACTTACCAAGGCAACACCGCCGTCTCCTGTGGGCTCTTGGCGGGTACTAAGTTGGTTCGATCAATCAGGGCAATTGAAAGAAGTGTGCGAAAGAGAAAGAAGATATTTGTTTGCGTATAGGTAAAAATGACCTAAATTGGGCTTCTAGGATTAATGTTTAAACAAAAATTATTATATGTTTTGGTAAACTTTGGACAAGCTTAATACAAATATTTTTTAGAAAAACCTTTAGATTCACGTTAATTACTAGAAAAGACAAGTATTTGCATTCGGGGCTATGGCAAATACTGCATTCAAAATTTCATCTAATGATCGAAGAGATGAATGAGATTTTTCAAATCGTGGCTGCAAATGACAGCGATCCCGTGTGACGAAATCAAATTTTCATTTTACATACTAAAAATTTTGAATGCAGTATTTTCCATCACCCTGAATGCAAAAGAATGTCTTTTACAGTAATTAAGGTGAATCAAAAGATTTTTTCTAAAAGATATTTGTATTTAGCGTGTCCAGTGATTTTGAAAGTTAACCAAAGTTTTTACTCAGATTTAACTTCTGATAAATGACTTCTTTGATATTATGCACAAACAAACTCCTTTTTTGTCACACCATTCATTTAAAGTTTCCTGTAGGTATTTCTTTAACATTTCATCTGTCGCTGACTCACCGGTGGGTCAAAAAAAATCTTAGTTTTTTTTTAAATTGCAATTTTAACCCTTATGTATGAAGAAAATGTATGAACGACAAGGTCAGAATTGCTTGCGCCAATTTCAATCTAGGATCTAGGTACTATTTGATTATTGTAGCTACTCAGAATTATTATTTTTTTATTTTAACTTTTTATGAGTAAAACCTCAAACTGTAATATTTAATTAAATGAAGACATTCATAAAGATGGCAGCCAATAAAAATATGCGTTAAGAAAAATGAAGATAATATGGGTGGTTCTTAGTCGAAGTATGGTACAGTTAAAAGTGACCGAATTGGATATCGACACCTTAGCTCAGTGGATAAGAGCGCCCAACCCGGAAAGTAGGGAGGTCCTGGGTTCGAGTCCCAGAGGTGTAAATATCTTTTTCTGATTTTTCTGTTTCCAGATTTTCGATTGAGTTTCGCTCATAGTGTCTTCATTTAATTAAATATTACCGTTTGAGATTTTACTCATAAAAAGTTATTATCATAAAAGAATTATTTTTAAATAATTTTCTATGAAATTTGCGGGTGGCTTTTGGCAGCTGTCAAAAAGTACTTTTTTGATATTATACATGAATAATAAGATATATTTTCTGGCAAACAGAAAACAAACGCTTTGTTTTTATTTCTGTATTTGACCAGAACTCATCAAGGTAATTTTCGCACAGTTTTTCAAAATATCATCCAACATTCAACAGGTTAATGATAATATGTATTTTGAAGGACTGTACTCTGTGTCAACATCCCCCCACCCCGCTCCTGGGTCTCTGCACTCCATTCGCCTGAGCTGCGATCGTCACCTGTTGGCTGCTGCGCATAAAAACATTGCCGTGGGACCACTTCTAGCCACTCTGAAAGCTATACAAGGTATATAATTTCTTTGAAAGAATTTTTGGATTACAAATTATAAATATCCAATGATATGTTTAATGTAAGCAAATTGTAGTCTAGCCATTGTTTCACTCTGTCTCAGAGTGGAAGATACTCTCAGTATTGCCCTGGTGTAAGGCCACCATTCAGAATTGAAACGTTGCTCGAAATGGCTTTAGCCGTGTTTGGTGAGCAGATCTGAATAGCCAGGTACTTCATCATTTACTTTAGCCTCACAACATGCCATAGTCTCACTGGCTCCAGCCGGGAGCAGCTGAGACTCTTGTGAGGTATTCACATAAAAAAAAAATTCTGGTGTTCGCTAGGTGGTGTGTTTGTTTCAATCATCTCCTTCCATCAATATAACAGTATCATCTGTGAATATAATAATTTTCCCACCTACATGTTGATTACAGATTTGATAATTGGTAATTCTACGATAAGGGGTTTTAACCGGTAGCTTGCCGATTGTGCGCCAGTGTGCGCCAAATTAAACTCTAAAAAATATTTTTTGAAATGCGATTTTAAACCTTAATTATAAAGAAAACGTATGAAGGATAAGGTCAGAATCGCTTGGGTCATTCTTGTTCTTAAGGTATAGAATGCTTTGAACACATCTATGGAACCCGAATAATTTATATGAATTCTTTATGGATCTCTGGCAAAGTTTTTTCTGAGCATTTGAACTGTCAGTGGGATTGCATCATTCTCGTAAACATATGAATTCTTAAAAAAGATTGTAAACATATGAATTCGTCGGATAAACGCAAGTAATGTTGTTATTAGGCGTATATTTATTTTTCAAGGAATGTGTTTCGGTAAATATTACATAAGATAGCATAAAATAAACCCACAAAATATTACGTCAAAGTCAAAACATCACAAAATTTTCGAGTTTCCTCCAGAGGCATGGGACGAGTTTAAGTCCATAGAGGATACGGCCAAGGAGAAAAGTTGGAGTTTTTTTCATTAGACACTTATATTACGATTTTTGTCCCGTTTATGTACCTTTTCACATAAGGGCAAGTCACGTTGTACATATTTTGTTACTTTTTAGAAGGCTTGGGTAAACACATTGGGCAGTAATCTGTAACTATAACTGAGAACCTCCTTATTTTTTTATCAAAAGAATTTTCATTTACCATAATTATTGAAGTCATTTAAAAATAATGTTGATAGAAGTTAGCTTTATCTGAGTTAGTTTGCACATTGTT
This sequence comes from Glyphotaelius pellucidus, assembly GCA_936435175.1. NCBI lineage: Eukaryota > Metazoa > Arthropoda > Insecta > Trichoptera > Limnephilidae > Glyphotaelius > Glyphotaelius pellucidus. The sequence continues at coordinate 16,987,059 of OW386559.1, read as the reverse complement.
GATCAATATTATTGTCACTGGTCAGTGGGCAGTGAGTCTCTCCTCTGGCACCTGGCAGCTATCTTGCCAGGGGAAATACGGCAGGGGAGAGACACTTTCATGACAAATTCAATTGTTTTAATCGACATAACAAATTATTGGGTTAATTTACTTTAACTATTACAGTATTATTAAATTAGGACAGTAAATGCAAATAAATTAAATGAATATTATAACTTACCAGGAGAGAGACACAATCACCTTGCGAAACCCACTACGCCGCACTGTCGCGTCGCAACAACTAACGTGTTTAGTATTGCTAACTTCACTGCAAAAGACGTCCTTGAGCGTTATTTGAAATATGGCTGTATTATATTTACGTTTGTAGTGGTGAAACGAAATTTGCCAGTGTAGATACACAAAAAAGCGGTACAAAAGTTAAGTTTAAAAATGATTGAAAATAAACAAATATTGTTGTATTTTTCCTTAATAATACTTAAATATAATTATTTAAATTCTTACTAATAGTTTAGAAACTGATTCAAAGAAAGTATGTATTGTCTCCAAGTTAAACTGAAACCGACAAGGGGACAGGCCAGGGTAGAGACTTTTTAGACTTTATAAGGAATTTCAGAAAAAATGTGCTTTAATTGGGTTGTGGCGAATCTTACTTTCAGGACTTCCTTTGTGATGTTGATGATACTTACGAGACTCCGAGGAAGGATCTTGTGTTCGGAGAAGTAATTAAAGAGTTCGCACACATTTTATAATTTATTTAGTCAGACAACATTTACATATCGCGGTAGGACGCTATGGAAATGGAGATTTAATTTAGAATTTTGCAGCGTGTTCTCGGACGGAGTGTCGCAACTGGAATGACGTAGGTTGATTCTCGCCGAGCGGTGTTCGCTGCAACAACACCGGTCACGTGACCAATGTTGCCCACGCGACGGTTTGGCCATCGGATAAAGAAATAATCAAGTTAATTTATCTAGTACTTAACCGCATTTCCATAGGGCATTTAACAGTGATGTTATTTATAAAGTGATTCATTGCAAAAAATAACAACATATAGAATAAAAAATCTATTTTAAACTGATTGCTGCACAAGTTACCTCTTATCGTAGGATCACCCATATAATAAAGATGATTATATAATAAAGAGAAGGGACCCTAATGCACTTCTTTACGGCGCTCAAATGTTATTTTCTAGTGAAGTGCTAACAGCCTCATTAATTCTTGTTTGTCGGAATCTTAAATAAAATGCCATTATACAAAACACAAATAAATTACAGTTGGGGCAGAGATGTGTTGTGCTCATTTTTATCTGCGTAACCTGCCCGTAAAGAGGTGATGATTAGTTAATTGTTTACTTGGTTACATATTGTTAAAGTTTATGATTTTTTCCCATTCAGTGGTAGGTGACGCAACCGCCAGAGATGGAAAATCATCAGTGGGATCCGCCAAGAAGCCAACGTCAGGGGGCTGTGAGCTCTCTCACATCCTGGGCACCAGTGACGCCAGCACCGCTGACACCAACCTCGACCTCATGTCGTAAGTGACTTTCATCATCACCACTCATTTATTAAATTTTATGCATGCAGTGAAACTCTCTTAAAACGTTTTCCAATTTAATCATTTAAAATACGATTGGAGATGTCATAGTCTCACTAGCTCCAGGCGGTTGGGAGCAGTTGCAACTCTTGTGCAGTGTTCACATGTAAAAAAAAAATTAAAATTGGAACTTCTTAAGCGACTTTCATTGTATTTAATTGCAATTTCTTTATGCAAGATATATTAATGTTATTTTTCTGACTACCGACATTAGATCTTATAAATATTCAAAATATAAATTTACGTACATACCAATTTAAAGTTCATATGTAAATAAATTATAATATTTATTATGCAGCATATTCTGAAATATACAAGCGATAAGAAGAAGTTAATGAAAATGGCCTATTCAATATTGAAGAAATATCATGATTAGAAGAGGTTATTGAAAATGACCTGTTCAACATAGAAGAAATTTCATGATTAGAAGAGGTTATTGATATGACCTGTTCAACATTGAAGAAATATCATGATTAAAAGAGGTTATTGTAAATGGCCTGTTCAACATTGTCGAAATATCACGATTGAAAGGGGTTATTGTAAATGGCCTGTTCAACATTGTCGAAATATCACGATTAAAAGAGGTTATTGTAAATGGCCTGCTCAACATTATAGAAATATTATGATTAAAAGAGGTTATTGTAAATGGCCTGTTCAACATTATAGAAATATTATGATCAGAAGAGGATATTGGAAATGGCCTGTTCAACGTTGAAGAAATTTCATGTTTAGAAGAGGTTATTGAAAATGGCCTGTTCAAAATTGTAGAAATATCATGATTAAAAGAGGTTATTGTAAATGGCCTGCTCAACATTGGAAAAATATCACAAATAAAAGAGGTTATTGTAAATAGCCTGTTCAACATTGAAGACATATCATGATTAGATTACAAGATGCACCCAACATTATATTTATTATTTGTATACTATTAATGCAAGTTTTTTTTCAGCTGTATGTTATGAAGTCATCTGGATCTTCGAAATTGCAAATAATGGATTCACCAACATATTTTGTCATAAAATTCAACATGAATCATTTAATTATTTGCATTACTACAGAAACCCTCCAAGTCAAATTGCTTAGTGACAACTGTTGTGTATGCCGTTCTGTTGGTAATATGTACCGACACTACTTGTTGTATGCTGACAAGCTAGGCACTACTGGCTCTTCACTTGACACCAGTTTTGAACCTGTCAATAAGAAACGTCTCAAAGTAAATTTTACTTTGATGAAACTGCATACAATAATAATCAAGTTCGGAATTGTAATGACAGTAGGGTATACATAGATGCAGCTTTTGTCATCAAATTTACAGAAAATGTTATGAATTGTGTATATTATATTCGTTGATTTGACAAAAGTTAAAAATTATAAAAATATGTAACTTCTGAAGTCCTTGGAAAGAGTTCGTACGGCAGAGTCGTATCTTCTTAACCTTTACGCAGCTATGTGCACATATCAATCGTCCCATTGACTTAAATCATAAATTATTTACACGGGTCTATTTTACTTATTAAATATGCTATAAAATGACTCCGGTAGGCATAAGTGTCCGATCTCAAAATATCCTACTGTGTTGTGACCCAGAAAAAATCAACATTTTGTTTAATTTACTACAATTCTGCATTATAATGGATTTGGTGGTGTTTATGGGTAATCCGAGTATTGTACCAGATAGAGGGTACTCTTTTACATATCGTTGCCGTATATGTCAAGGGAGCCATCATCATCATCTTCGTCCCCTTATCCTATTCGGGTCGGGGACCCATCGCATCGACAAGGCTCCTCCGTACGTCCCTGTCTTGAGCTGACTGTTCGGCCTCCGTCCATGGCAGTCCCATCTTCTCCTCACACAGTTTCTGGAGTTGCCTCGCCCAGCTGTGTCTGGGGCGGCCCACTGGACGTCTACCCTCTGGAATCGCACATAGTATCTTCCTCGGAATTCGGTCATCAGGCATTCTAGTACATGCCCAAGCCACCTCAGTTGCGATTTTTCTATGAAGAGTAGCAGTGGTTCAATGTTTAGATCGTCTCGGATCGTCGAGTTTCTTATATGATCTCATTTCGTAACCCCTGCCACTCCTCTCAAGTACCTCATTTCGGCAGCTTGGACTCTAGAGCGCGTTTGTTCGCTTAGCATCCATATCTGGTGGCCGTAGGTGAGCGTCAGGCGATATTACGTTTTAAACACTGCCATCTTTGTGTTGATACTGAGCTCGGCTTTCCTTATCACTGAGCTGTAGAGAGGACACAACACACCGCTTGCTGTACTAATCAGCTCTTCACGCTACAGGTGACCGTACAAAAATGTCAAGGCAACCAAGCCACAAATTTGGCAAAAATGAGTTAAATACATATGCAGAAGTTTTTAAAACCTTCAAAGTTACCGTGGGCAATGGATATGAGCCATAAAACACTCCATTTATTATGAGTATTTCGAAAATTGCCAATAGATATAACACACATAGATAAAACAGTCAATGACTACAAGACTCGTAGATCTCTTGAACAAGCCGCATAAATAAAACCACAAAATATCTATGTCCAAAGTTTCACCCTTCTATCTCTAAAAACAAAAAAGTTGTAACAAAAAATATGACTTTTTTGTCACCAAAAATCTTTGAGGGCTGTTTTCTCAGCTTTGTGGTTTTATGGCTCGACTCCTTTGACATCTACGGTGACGATATAACTGTATACTTAACTCAAATTACGATTTTTTTGAAATTATATTACTAATCATTTGGACGATTGATACATGTACGCGAATAAATCATTCCCTCACATATATGTCCGATGTGACAAAAGTGCAGCCGACAACCGTTATCCTATAAACATCAGGAAATGAGGCAATGAAATGCTTAAAATGCCAAAAAGTAAAACAGCCAGTATTTGACAGCTTGATTTTGGTGTAATATTTCAGAGAGTCTGGAACATATTTAATTTAATATTTGAGACGAAGGATGACTGTTCAACATATTATGTATTATAATTTGGTAACATGGCACGTGTTTGTTTCTGGCACAGCTCCCTGTTTATGTTTTAATTTGAAATGATTTGGTTATAGGATGGTAGATCTGGAACCATCCAGCGGCCATAGAACGCCTAGGTTTGTCCTGTTTTTATTTTACACACGAACCACCATAATGGATCCACCATCCTTCCCCCTCACCACCTCACCTTGGAAGGGTGTGCATCTCATTCTTTCATCGTCGGGTCCGTCTGAACCTGGACTCCTTTCCTCCGTGTTCTTAATCTCTTCACCGGGTGTCGGCTCACAAATATTCCGAAGGTTAAAGGTTTATCTAATAACAAACATAATTTACAAATCAGATCAGTTGAATGGGTACAATCCTCGGCTATGAATCCGGAGGTCGCAGGTCTAAATTTTATTTGATTGATTGTTTATTTCACAATTTATTAATTTAAAATAGTTTCAGAGTGGTAGATTCTTTCAGTATCGCTTTCTGGTGAAATACCACTATTCAGAATCGAAATGTTGCTTGAAAAGGCTTAGCCGTATTTGGTGATCATTCCCCACCCCACTACCTTCAGCCTCGCATGATACTCCGAATTGGGGATACTATAGTCTCACTGCCTCCAGACAGTTCGGTCTCACATAACTACTCAAGCGAAAGCTACCCAAATTTGGGTAGATGATTTTTAAGAATTAAAATAAATTATAATTTTTTTTTTCTTTTTTTACAAAACTTAAAAAATGTAAATATTAGTGAGAAACATTGAAATCTAGGAGGATTAGGATTAAAAAGACAGTAAGCAATTCATATGTTTCCGTATTAATATATGATCTCAGAAATCTCTATCCCTCAAGTGGATAATTTTTTTTTTTGTTCAAAGGTGAACTTGGCCTCCTACAAAAATTATGTTCATTGCCTTTGGGTTATTGAGCCGTATTGTACTAGGGTCAGTCAAAAACTAATGCCTCCTGTTTTTTTCTAATTAAGTTAGTTAAATGAAAAAATTGAATTCTGCGCTATTCCTCAAACCTTCATCTACAATCTACTGTAATAATAACTTTCTGCGTCGACAAGTGGTAGCACTGCACTCGCTTGCAAAATGGCCGATATCAATGTTCGTATTAGTCAGCGTTCCGTGATTGAGTTCTTGAATGCAGAAGGTGAAATGCCGATTTGCATTCATGTAAGACTGAAAAATGTGTACGTTGATGCAACTGCACAAAAATTGTGACCGGAGGCAAAATATCAGTTTCACGGAACCTGAATCAAAGAGGCAGTCAATGGAATGGCATCACACAAACTCGCCGAGGATGAAAAAATTTAAAACTGTGCGATCGGCAGGAAAAGCTATGGCCACAGTGTTCAGGAATGCAGAGGGTTTGTTTATGATTGATTTTTTGGAGCAGGGATGCACAATAAATACTGTTCAATACGTCACAACCCTAAAAAAGCTTAAAGTACGCCTTTCGCCCAACAAAAGCTATGGCGGATGGTCTTAGGAAGCAGGACCGTGCTTTTTACCACTCTGGGATACATGCCCTTGTTAAAAGATGGACCAAAACTTTGGAAGTGAAAACTTTAAATTGAAAAGTAACAAATTAATCGTCAATAGTTTGGTTTTCGACCTATGTAATTGCATTTTTTATTTCTTGACAATTAAAGGAGAAAAAAATAAGAGGCATTACTTTTTGGCTGACCCTCGTTTTTCCTCTTCCCTTTTGAGCCAACATTTCCGACAGCCTTGCAGTGTCCATTGTCTGCCCTGATGATGGACACGAAAATATTAAAATACTTAATCAAAAAATTTTCACTGCGCATTAAAGGCATCATCTTAATTCCTTTTCTCCTCACCCCTAAAAGGATTTTCAACACTTACCGCCCCCTTAGCAGTACTTGTAAATAAAAAACATTTTAAATTTGCTTTAGGGTGATGGAAAGGGTAACCACATGAACGATTCCTCTTTAAATATATTTTAATAATGAACGGTAGCGGGTAAGTCGATATCAATATCGATACAATTTTTTTTAAATTTCACTTCTGAGTATTTGTGGCTGGCGATTCATCTATGGAACGGTTCTGTTTGCAAAGGGTTTGCGTGACTTCACACCATATATTTTCACACTCCCGAATCACTGCTTGCTGCTCACTCATACGCTTTGTGTTTGTGTTAACCATAAGTTCCTACCCACTCAGGCTTCTTGTCTATGCCCTTCTGTCGATGTTAGCCCCATCTATGTTATCATTTCAATACTACGAAACTTCTGTTGTCTGTGGTTGGGTTGAACCTTCTACAGAACCATTAAACAATTTATTTTATATACCTATTGTATTTTGTACAGTCCATTGTTTTGCTTCTTTGAAAATTACATATTATGTAACAGGTGAACCAATGAATCGAGACCATTTAAAAAAAAATCAGAAAACATTCAATCAAACATTCTTGTAAAATTTATTGATGAAAACATAATCTACATGAATAGAAATATTGTGTAAGTGGCCTCCATTTTAACCAAGTATCCATGATAACTAACTTCCCGCTCTCTGCATTCACAACGTTGATGCCGCAAGTGCGCCTTCCCCCCACTTTTTCTGCAGTGACTTTCCCAAATCGTCCCGTTTCATTGGCTCATCTTGGGCAGCTTTGCAACGAGGCGGCTGTAAGAATGTGCGACAAAATGGAGGCCACCTTTCAGATACTATTTTTAAAAAACGATTTTGCACTTACACAATATTTCCAATCGTGTAGATTATGTTTTCGTCAATAAATTTTACAAAAGATGAATGATTCATTGAATGTTTTTAAATTGCTTGAAATTGTCTTTCATTGATTCACCTGTTATATCAAATATTTTAAGGATAATTGTATGCGTTTTTAACGGCCCTCCAGAACCAATTTCTTTAATATCTGAGATTCTGTCGAAGGTTTAAGCCGTAAGATAAGCTCAGATAAGCTCTGCGACCCTAACGTAAATGCATTTTTCTTTCAATTGCTAATTTATATTCGCTTATTTGAACATCTTAAGTCGGTGGTCTATTAGATTTTTGGCCAAAGGGAATATTGCTTCAAAATCACAGTTTCAACAATTCCCCCATGTATTCGAAAGGGAATTGAAGGATGCTCCGTTCCTTCTCACCTTTTTAAAATTCACACGTTTGACTCCCCATATTATAGTTTCTTTTCTCTAGAAGTGAAAACTTTAGATCACATGTTTTTCGGTTAAACTTGCTCCCTAAACAAATATCCTCTTTTCTATCAAGCCTTTTCTAAAATTGTATACCCTCCATTCAACATTCCATCTCTTCTAAGTCTGAACTCGACTCCAATCTTCTATTTGAATCAAATTTTCCCATTTAAATACAATGAATACAGTGAAACCCTCTTAAGAAGCTTTCCAAGGGACCGGAAAAAAATAAACTTATTAAGCAGGAAAACCTTATATGTGAGAAAAATTGGGCCGAGGGACTGAAAAACCAAACTTCTTAAGCCTCGAAACTTCTTAAGAGGGTTTCGCTGTATATAAATTCGCCTTCCCTCTCTCCGTAAATTGAAATGATCGCCTAGAACACCCTTGAAGGGTGAAAGACAGAAACATGGAGAAAAAACACTTAGATCTCCATTTGAATCTCAGATTTCGTAATACTTTTTACAAGAATTTGTTATGCAAGTGTGGAGGGAGTATTAAGTATTGGTCATCCATTTTTACAATATTCAATTCAATATTCAATTGATTTCGATTCAAGTTATGAAAAGTTCTTATAGCAAAAAGTAAATTTATATCTTTCATTGTTTTACTTTGACAAAAATTATTTTTAAACTTTAAAATCAATACATTTTTAAATTGGGTAGTGTTTTTTTGTATCATTTTGTTGGGAATCATAAGTTTTTTTCAGACTATCATGCGTGTTTTTACACTTATAGCCATTTTCTTAATTTAGTTGTCTTTTTCTGGCATGAAGAAATAACATACAATAAATGTATCTAATCGATAGTGTCTTTAATTAAGTTAAATGTTTTAGGTGCTTAGCTTAAAAGAGGATAGTGCAATCAAAGTTGTGACATTTTATTTTTCTTTGATAAGTTGTATGCAAGAATATATGATATGGGAGATTTTAAAGAATGAAAGAATTTGATAATGGCATGTTGAGCAATATGTTCTATTAATTTTAGGAATAATATTTTTTACATTATTATTTGTTTTATTTCAGCCAATGTCGTAACTAATTCTAATTTTAGTTTAGGTTGATTAGATATTACGTAACTCTAAATTTTTATAGTTTTGTTTTAATTGGTAGAAGATCTACTGTTCTACATTGTTAAACAACCATAACTCACTACATGATTTGTCTATAACTATATAAATATATTATACAACTCCCATCTTAACATTGTGGGAAATTGAAGTTATATTTTTAAGCTTGTAAATTTTTTTATCCTTTGATATTCCTTCCAACAATTTTGGAAACTATGTGACATCTCATTTTATATTCTGACAATTTAATTATTTTTACAAAGCTCCGTAACTCATGATGGAAATTATTCTGTGAGCTGAATATGGTTTTCTAGAATTTTTAGTCTGCTCCGTAAATTTCATGACACCTGAGCTTACCGTTCAACAGTTTTAGTCGGGCAAATTATAGTTAAGACGCACTTCCCGGATGGTTTCTGAGATGTACAAAAATCTTTTCAAGTTTGTTTACAAAAAATCACAAGCATTTGAATTTTTTGATTTTTGTAATCGTTGGTTAAGGTTTGTGTTGACTACTGTAGTGTTAAACCATCCATTGCTGAATAAAATGGTCCTTAAAACAAATCAATCCAATTAATAAGTGAACCTTTTTCATAAAATTATTCACAACATAATATTTCAAATATCTATACGAATGTCTTGTGCACCCTGCAGACGAAAAGCTTTAGTTGCCTTACTACCCAAAATGAATTCAAACTCCTTGGATATCATATTTAAATTTGGAATGTTTTAGCATATACCCAAAATCAATCCAAACTCTTTCAATATCTTGTTTAAATTTTGAATGTTTTAGCATATACCCAAAATCAATCCAAACTCTTTCAATATCTTATTTAAATTTGGAATGTTTTAGCATATACCCAAAATCAATCCAGACTTTTTCAATATCTTATTTAAATTTGGAATGTTTTAGCATATACCCAAAATCAATCCAGACTTTTTCAATATCTTATTTAAATTTGGAACGTTTTAGCTTATACCCAAAATCAATCCAAACTCTTTCAATATCTTATTTAAATTTGGAACGTTTTAGCATATACCCAAAATCAATCCAAACTCTTTCAATATCATATTTAAATTTGGAATGTTTTAGAGTTGTGTTTTTACACAGCGATGAAATGGTTTAGCACTAGATGGTTCACTATTGTTTATAACAAATTGTTGGAGGCTTGTGTTCCTGCTTGGTTGTTGTGTCATTGTATATGTTAAACATCTCCTTGTATAGCTTGGTGTGTGTTCCTTCTCATAACACCGTTTTCAATTTTTAAATCATTTTTATATGAAATTTTAGGACTTTTAAACCAGATTTGTTTGACATAATAATGTCGTTGGTGCTCCCCCAACTTAACATATTTTTTTGGGTTTTGATTTCACTTTATAAAGATTAAAATCATCAAGCGTTCCCAAATAAGTTCATAATACAATAATCCCTCATTATCTGCAGATTTGCTTTTCCACGGTCAAGGTTTATAAAAAAATATTAAAATTGTATTTTCAAGCATTTTTCAAAATATTTTAATATGGGGTTTATTGCCATACAATTTATTTATTTTTAAAACCTGCATGATCTTCTGATACCAGAGGGGAAGATACTCAATATTCATTAAGTATCGCCCTGGTGTAAGACCACCATTCAGAATTGAAACATTGCTTGAAATGGCTTTAGCCGTGTTTGGTGATCTGAATAGCTGGGTACTTCCCCACCTTCCTCTTTCCCATCTCCTCCCCGCTGACCTTCAGTCTCACAATATACTTCAATTATGGTTACCATAGTCCCACTGGCTCCAGACGGGAGCAGTTGAAATTCTTATGAGGTATTCACATAAAAAATAAAAAAATTGCTACATTTAAAAAAAATTGGTATGAAGTTTGGTAAAAATAGATAGATTATAACAAATTGGGTCTTTTTTGTAAATTAAAAAAATATGAGTTTTGAAAAAACCATTTTCTTATTCTCAGTAGAAAAGGCCTTTATATTTACTAATTTTCTGCAATTTTTCTGTACTCGCAACATTGCAGGAACGTAATAATTTACGGAAAAAAATATGTAAATGATGTTGGATTACTGTGAAGAATATCTTAAAAATTATAAGTAATTAAATTTCACCTTTGAATGAATGATTTTAAAACAAAGTTATTATTCATGTCCCCACAAAAATCGAGAACCCACTTCAAACAATATCAGAATACATCCGAACCTTCCTTGGGACATTTCCTTATCGTAGGCAAAACCAGTCATCTCTGGCCTCCATGGACAGCTCCATGTCTCTGAGCGAGTTTGCCCGCCACGTCCTGGCGGAGATATGCGGCGAGGAGTGGGTCATGCAGAAGTGTCTCCAGTCGCCCGAGGAGTTATGCCAGCCGGATATGCTGCTCGATTCAATGCTGACTCCCAAACAGGCTCAGAGGTAATCATTTTATTTAATTAAATATTACAATTTGAGGTTTTACTCATTAAGTTAATAATAAAAATTCATCCTAGACTTGCCGAAAAGTCAATAGATGTCGCAAATAAAAAAATCAAAAATTTTTCCAAGACACTATCTAGATATCATTTAGTTTTAGATTGAATCTTGTAATCATACATAAAGATAGCAGCCAATAAAAATTTGCTTTAAGAATATGAAGATAATGTTGGTCGAAGTATGATACAGTTAAATATGACCAGATTGGATAGTTGATAGAGTTGCGCCCCAGCAAGGCTAGAAGGTCCTGGGTTTGAGTCCCTGATGTGACCACACTTTTTCTGATTTCTCTGTTTTCAGATTTTCGATTGAGTTTCGCTAATATTGTCTTCATTTATTTAAATAATGATTTTATGTTTAAGTTTTGAAGTCTCCATTGAAATTCTTGAAGTAAGTTTTTCATACCGAAGGCTCAAAGCATTGGATGCCCCAGTAAGTCTGGCTTCTAAAAAACTGGATGAATAAATAATTATTCAAAATAACAGATTCTTCAATAGAAATCAATGAAAATCGATTCTCTTTCAACGGAAGCAATCTTCCGAACAGGCCCTCCATTTATATGCTTGGTGTAACTAACTCTAATTGACCAGCTCAGGTATGGGGGCTCCATCGAAGCCAGAGTTAAATTAGCCTCTCAAAAGCTAGCTGTACTGTAACTGTACAGGGTCCACAGATACTTTAATAGTACACAACTACTAACCCTGTACAAATCGCAAGCGTGCCCCACGGTTGAATTTGGCAGCCATCTCTGGTCTGGAGCTCCAAAATACCTGGAAAAACCCTCGACCCTGTGCAGAAACAGGCGGTTGATAGATTCTCCTCTCTTAACAAACGGATTGCAATCTTTAGAGTACAGGCTTCGGGCAGGAATGCTATCCTTGTTCTACTGGTATTTCAATGAAAGATGCTCCAAAGAACCGGCTTCATTGATCCCTTCGGCACCGGTGCATAGTTGAGAAACACGCCAAACGCGCGCCAGACATATGTACACGGTTGACATTTGTCACATGAGAAAGAGTCGCTTCTACGATTCATTCTTGAATTCAACAGCTCGGCTGTGAAAACGATTTGCCGGCCTCTGTGTTTTCTCCTTCCTACAACATGGGTCTCTCCAAGACCAATGTTCATTCCTTCCTCTCCTCAAAAATACCCTCCACACGGCATCTCAGATGACATAAGCCCTGAGGGAAATTATTTTCCTCAGGGCCTCCTGTGTGGAGTTAATGTAAAAAAAATCTGCTAAAACTATACAAATCTCAAGTATGTTCAGTTGGATTTGGAAGCCAACTCTGAGCTGGAGCTCACCAATACTCGATTGACCTGATTGATTTTATGCAAAGTAGATCTGGTTGACTATCAGTTGATAACAGACCGCCATCTCTCATGCACAGATGTAACGCAGGTATGCTGAATCTGTTGAACTGGTATTTCAATGGAGCCTGCTCGTTTCCTAGAGATGGCTTGCCTGTAGCAGTTTAACGATTAAATAATTATTGAATGAACAACACTAATTCGTCTTCTAGCCTTGTTTTGTTCAAAGGTATTTAAAAGCTTGTGATGGCAATGACGCTGCAAGCTGAAAATACTAATCTAGAAGTTGGGTTTTCCAGATTGCTTCACATGATCTGCTATCCAGATTCAGCCAATCACACGCAACCCGACTTGGACCAGAAAACAATCATCAGTCGGATACTAGAGGTAAAACATTTTCTTTTACAGTGAATCCCCCCTAAGAAGTTCCCTCTTACGAAGTTTTCATGCTTGATAAGTTTAGTTTTTTCAGTCCCTTGAAGACTGAATGGCCCAACTTATCCCACATACAAGGTTTTCCTGCTTAATATTTTTTTTTCCGGTCCATTGGAAAACTTCTCAAGAGAGTATATACATAATTTTCAACTGTGTATACATAATTTTCATGTCAACTGTTTTGGTAAAATCCTTGAAGCCACATTTTTTGGGAATGTTACTTTTCATTGGTTTCATGTAGAAATTTGTCTTGGAAGTACAATGTGGTAAAATATTTTTTGCTGATTTAGGCATTTTTAATATTAAAAACTAAATTTATGCCTAAAATTTTTTTTAGGTTATTTTGAAAAAACCATAGATTAAATTACTCAATCCTCAAATCTTTCATAATTATTACTAGAATTGCAGAATTTTAACACTTCCTGTGCCGCAACCGCGCCATCGTGCGCAGAACAAAATTTTCAATTTTTTTTTTTAGAATGCGATTTTAATCCTTATGTATATAGAAAATGTATGAAGGACAAGGTCAGAATCTCTTGGGGCATTCTTGTTCTTGACGTAACAGATATCCTAAACCCACCTAGCCACTCGGAATAAATTTTATCAAATTTATCCATGACTTCGACGCTTCATTTTTAACGCGATTCGAGCTGTCAAACTGTGAGCGTCGTTGGTCATGAAAAAGATTGAAAAACCTACCAATTTGTCAAATAAACGCAAATAATGTTGTTTTTATGCATAGTTTATTGTTCAAGGAATGTGTTTCGGTAAATATAATGGACGATAGCACAAAATAAACCCACAAAATATTACGTCAAAGTCAAAACCTTGCGAAATTTACGGGTTTCCTCCCTTGGCATTTGACCGGTTTTAATCAAAATTTTGAAAAACAGATAACCATTTTCATATAAACTTTGAGATTTTTGAATAATTTTACAAAAACAGTTAAACCCTCTTAACCCTTTGGGCCTCGACTGTGTTATTTCAGAGCGTCCAAATAATTCTGCTTTACATTAAAATCCAAATAAATGAAATATTTTTAAACGAATCCAAAAACTAAAAACTGTTTTTGAAAGGTGATAAAATAAGCTTTAAAATTTTATAAATTGAAATGAACATTTAATTTTTGAAATATAAAAATTTGCACATAAACACAAAAAAGTTTTTAAAATGGCTCACCTTACGTTTTTTCTTAGTAAAATTACTGATAATAAAAAAAAATTAAAACACAGATTTTATTAAACAAATGTATTATAAATGTTATTATACTGAAAATGGGATTTTGCACCTAATTGTTTACATTAAAAAAATATATACCAATTGGTTAATTTGTCTGTGTGTTTTCATGGCAGAATCTGGAGCAATGGTCCCTGCGCATGTCCTGGCTGGACCTGCAGCTCATGTTCAAGCAGTTTGCCCCCGGTAGCCCTGAGCTGACCCAGTGGTTGGAGACGGTGGCTCGCGCCGCCATCGACGTGTTCCACGTGAGTCCCGTGGCGACGGGACACTGCTCAGGGGGCTCCAGCACCCCCGACACTAAGGAGATGTAAGAATATCGGATGTCAAATTGTGTTTTATTTACCGTACAAAAGACCCCAGGTATCTAACATTAGAAAAGTAATTTAAGTAGTATATATTTGTAGATGGATAAACTCTTTGAAACATTAGAAATGAAATGTAATATTTTTTTTTAAATTCATAAAATGTCAATATTAATGAAACTTAATCGAAAATCTGAAAACAGAACGTCAAATGTGGTCTTTTTCTGATTTTTCTGTTTTCAGAGTTTTGATTGAGTTTCGTTAATATTGTCTTCATTTAACTAAATATTACAATTTGAGGTTTTACTCATTAAGTTAAAATAAAAAATAGGAATTCACTACGTAATTAAGGTAGAAAAAATCATGCAACATAAATTAATTTAGTCTAACATCAAAAGTTCATTACAAAACAGCATTCACCGTGGTTTGCGATATAAAATATATTCACTGTTCTAATTTTAACCCTTCAAGCTAATTTGTTTGTTTTTGGGAACAACTCCTATAAGTCTCTTAGAAATCATTGTGCCTCCCTTACTATCATGCCGAGAAATATGATCCGGTTTTAGAAAGAAAAAAACACCACGCTTTATATTCAAATCTAAAAGTTAACCACTAAATAATTCAAATGTTCAACTTCATGAAACCAAAGTTCCCTACCGCAATTTTAAAAACAAATTATGAAACTTTGGGGATTTTTTTAGAATTATTTTTACATGAAATCACAAAAAAGCGGGGTGATGATAACGTTTATAATACATTGTCTAATGAAATATGTGTGTATATTTTAATTTTAGTTTAAAATAAAAAAAAAGTAAGCTGAGCCAAAAGCAAAGCATGTACCACAGTGCCTTACTAAGGGTTACCCTTAATCGGTTGAATACCTCGGTATTTACGGATGAAACTCGAAAATTTCGCGATGTTTTGACTTTTGACGTAAATTTTGTGGGTTAATTTTATGCTTTGGTATATAATATTTACCGAAATACGTTCCTTGAACAACAAACTACGCTTACAAACAACTTTACTTGCGTTTATTAGACAAATTGATAGGTTTATCGATCTTTTTATGACACGCGACGTTCAAAGTTTGACAGCTCGAATCGCGGCAGAAATGCCCATTTCCAAAGTCATAGAAATGTCCAAAGACAATTATTTGAGTGGCTAAGTGTGTTTCTTTTATCTGTTACGTCAAGAACAAGAATGCCTCAAGCGATTCTGACCTTGTTCTTCATACGTTTTCTTTATACATAAGGTTTAAAATCGCATATCAAAAAGTTTTTTTTTTAATTTTTTATTCGGCTATAGGGCGCGCACCGGCGTGCCAACGGCACGCGACCTGTTAAAAACTCTTTCTTACTTCTTTCTTAAGTTTACTTTTTCTTTTATTTCATTTGTGCCGTTGAATGTCTGCCTATTTCACATAATCCACTGCTCAACTCTTTTGAGACAATGCACATGTTTCAGTGAAACTTCATGGATCACATATGTGACATCCAACATCCATAAAGTATATTGCCTTAATTTTACACAATTAAATAGATATTTTAAAGCTCCGTAACTCTCAGCTGAAATAATATTTTGAGCTGAAAACAGTGGTACTAATCCTGTACAGACAATATTTTTATTACAAAAATGTACTAATTCATTAACTATACTTTTGTGTTATTTTAGCCAAGCACTCGAAAAGCGCCGAAGCAACTCCATCTGGCTCGTGGCCCCCCTGGTGTCTCGCTTGCCACCGGCCGTGCAGGGCCGCGTGCTCAAGGTGGCTGGCCAGCTGTTAGAGGGCGGGCGCCAGGACAAGAGCCCACCAGGGTATAAGGGGACACAGGGGTAAATATCTACTTCAAAGTAATACCGATAAATTAACACTTGTACTGCCCAGAAGCAGTAAGACTTAACATTTGATTAACCCGTCTAATCACAGGAGACCCTAGTTGTCCCAAAACATCCTATGCCGTTATAATAACGGGAGACCCAGATTGTCCCAGAACGACCGAGCGTCATTAAAAGTTAGATATCTCTCTTCCTGTCAAGCAAAAATTTGTGATTTCTTTTATATTTGAAAGCGAAAGAAATATTGCTTCTTATTGCCTTAGAAATAAACGAGCTTTATTGATCAGATATTTTATAAACCCGATCATAAGTGACGATTTTATTTTGCGCCAATGTGTGACGTAATAAACAATTAATTTAAAAATAAAATTGTATGAATGTGATAAAAAGTGAAGTGACAGTTTTATTACAAATTTTCTTAAAAAAAGGAATCTGTATTTAAAATTTTAATTTTTTTTTTATTTTATGTACTTTTTTGGGGAAACCCCAGGTACGTAATTTTTAAGCTAATTCACATTTTCAATATAAAAATTTTAATATTTTAAAACAAAAATCTTAATTTTTGATAAGCACATCGGAAAGATTATTTTATCTAGATTTTAGAACAATTTTTTTTTTTCAGAAAGATTAAAAAATAACCAATAAAAATGAACATTTGAAATGCACGGGAAGAACCGAGAATTTTTGCGTGCAAACTTTGACAGGCAAAAGTTCATAGATATTATTTTCTCATTATTCGAAGGGTTAATATAAATTTTAAATAAAATAGGTCCTACGACAGTACCCTGGGGTATTCCAGATTCCGAAATTTCATCTTTGATGTCTTGCTGAGGTATTTTGAATTTCTAACATAAATTATCTAATTCTGAGTACTGCCGTCGATAATAACTATATGTGAACACTATACAAAAGATAACTGCCCGCATCAAGTGATATTTTTGTAAAATAAAAATAATAATATTCATCCTAGACTTGCAGAAGAGTCAATAGGTGCCGCACATTAAATAAAATGGATAAAAATTTATCCAGACACCACCTAGATTGCATTTAGTTCGAGTTCAATCTTGCAATCATTTATATTATTCAATCGGCGCGTAGCGAGCGATTTATTTTGTCTTTTTAATATTTCAAATGGCAGACTGGACGCCCTTGATTTAATCAGTAAAATTAATTTGAGAATACCCACGCGCGATACTCGCTCTAATGCGATTTACCTTGTAACTAATTCTGCTAGTAATTATTTTGTTAACTCTCCTCTGCAAAGACTCCATATACTCGGTAACAAATATTCCTCTATAGACGTTTACCGTCATCAATCGATGTCAAAATTTAAACTCAGTGTATTAGAACAATTAAAATAAATCTATTAATATCATGCACTATATAGCACCTTAATTGAAATATTATGGTAGCTATGTTTCGATAAACACGTAATAAATACTTTAAAAAAGTTTGCTAATTACAAACATAAGTATTGACAATCCTATCGTATTTCCCTCTTTAATTAAAATAACAATCTCACATTAATTTACTTACCATATATTCTATGTTACCTGCTTTGTGTCAACTATTATACTTGGTGTTATCTATATTTTGTATAATGTTATCTTTATTTTGTTTCTTATATTTATATTATGTTTATATTATATTATGTTATTTCTTATATTTTTCCAAACACATGTACTGCACTATATGTAAAAGCCCTATGGGCGTTTAAATAAATAAATAAATAAAGATGGCAGCCAATAAAAATATGCATTAAGAAAAAATGAAGATAATATGGGTGGTTCTTAGTCGAAGTATGGTACAGTTAAAGGTGACCGAATTGGATATCGACACCTTAGCTCAGTGGATAAGAGCGCCCAACCCGGAAAGTAGGGAGGTCCTGGGTTCGAATCCCAGAGGTGTAAATATCTTTTTCTGATTTTTCTGTTTCCAGATTTTCGATTGAGTTTCGCTCATAATGTCTTCATTTAATTAAATATTACAGTTTGAGATTTTACTCATAAAAAGTTAAAATAAAAAATAATGATATTTTTGTTTTCTGCGCAAAGCCCTTTTGACTGAGCATAAAGAATTCCTGTTTTAATCTTTTTTTTACTTACAAATGATTTCAGAGGAAAGTTTGCTTTTTATTAAATAAGAGAAAGTTAGAAACATACATTTTTGTATGGGAGGTTACTGTTTACAGAATTCCTAGTTACCCTCAATCTAGTTCTCTCTTCCTACCGTCTGATCAATACCTGATAATAATTTTTCTTTATAACCTTCCAGTTTAGCAGGAGCCGCGGCTAACACAGGCAGCAAGCGCATAGCAGGGGCCACAGCCCCGGCGCTCTGCCACCAGCCCTTCCTGGCACTGGTGCTCACCTGCCTCCGGGGGCAGGATGACCAGAAGGAAGGCCTGCTGACCTCCCTCCACACCCAGCTGTCACAGTTCTTGCAGACTGCTAAGGAGGTAACATACATATCATCATTACCTTCCGGTCTAGCGTGTAACATGAGCAGCAAGCATTGACCAAGTTTTGTCTGGACAGGTTGGACTGACAGACAAAATTAACACCGAAACCAAAAATATTTTAGAAAACATTTATCAAAAAGGAAGTGCTTTACACTACAGTCGAAAGATTAGAAGAAGCATTGCTTTTTATCTTTTGTTGGTCTGCATGGAGAAAATTTGTCTTCCGGCAAGTTCCGGAATTAGCGTTGTGAACTTCGATCAATAATGGCTAGATAGGCCATACCTAACTAACTCGCCTTTGAAAAATGACCCCATGTAACATTAATTTCACAATACAACTCTTCTTCGTATTCCATCGCCTCGCTTAGAAAGCCTCGATAATATTTGCAAGTTCCCTACAGTATAAAACAGATCACAAAGTTCGTTCTCAAATCCCATTCTGTAGTTTATTCATTTATCAACCAATAAGATGCCTCAAATATCACACGTCACATGTTATGGAGATGAATTTAACAATCCTACTTGGTATAAACTAGCCGTACAAGTTCGTAAAGTCGCTTGAAGAAAGAACCTGAGAGCGTTCATTGTGTGACAAGAAGTGTTGTTTTAATTTGTATACAAACGTCAACAAATACGTCACGAAACCAAAGCAAAGGGCTGAATCAGGTAAAGGGTAAATAAATAACAAGAAACATTTAAGCTTTCATTTTTAGTTTTTACATTCTGAACGTGTTCAGATGTTCAATGTACCTGTAGAACCAAAAACGGGAAACGTGTTTTTATTATTGGACAAAGGTTTTTTTTTAGTAAAAAATATTTTTATAAAATAGTTAGTACATCATTATCAAAAAAAGTTTGTGGCTTGATATTATAATTGAATGGAGTTATTTATTTATTATTGTATCAACTATTATTTTTAATTCTTCAGGACAGCTTTATTGTACACTAACCTAAATACAGATAGTAGGTACATTAAATTAATAGGCCCTGAGGAAAAAAATTGGAAAGATGCTGTGTGAAGGGCCTTTGATGGAAAGAAAGGAGAGGAAGCTCCGGGAAGGAAAAAAGGTATGAGGGCGGGTAGGAATCTGGGAATCAACGTCCAGATTGTCCTGGAGTATTGGACTTATGAATTTATTCCTCCAACCGCGGTGCTGATGGGTCGACAGGGCCCGGCTGAAGAGGTCTAAGTTACATATAAAGAAAATGTATGAAGAACAAGGTCAGAATCGCTTGGGGCATTCTTGTTCTTGACGTAACAGATATATAAGAAACACACCTAGCCTATCGAATTATTATTTAGAATGGTTTCTCTGACTTTCTAAATGTCACTTCTACCGCGATTTTCAACTGTCAAACTGGGTGCGCCGCGGGTAATAAAAAGATCGATAAACCTATCAATTTGTCAAATAAACGCAAGTAAAGTTGTTTGTAGGTGTAGTTTGTTGTTCAAGGAACGTATTTCGGTAAATATTACATACCAGAGCATAAAATTAACCCACAAAATTTACGTCAAAAGTCAAAACATGGCGAAATTTTCGAGTTTCATCCGTAAACACCTAGGCGTTCAACCGGTTAAGGGGCTCTCGCGGACTTAATCATTAACAATAATTTAATCAGCTATATGAATGCTTACTAAATTACTAGCGCCTAATAACACCTAAATTATTTTCTTCAATATTAGGTAGGACATTATCCAAAATCTAGTTTGAGAATTACCAATTTTTGGGGTGACACCACATACATTCTTGGGGTGACACTACGTTATCCGCACCGGGTGCCACCCATGCTAGCTACGCCACTGATAAAGCTGTATGAATATTTAAAAAATATATACCTCAAGGCGGCGTATCGATTGAAGTAACAATTGTTAAAAACAAATTACGACAACAGCAAATTACAGCAAAATTTTTAGATGCTTGTATAAAAAGTTTACATCGAGATTGGGAGTTATATTATAAAATTACTTTTAGGTGGTGTTATTTTTAGATTGGAATTAAGTATGAGAGGGTTAATGTATTATTGTATATCGATGGCAATAATTTTGCCTTGAGACCAGGAATCGCCACACAGTTAATATGACAATGATAATATTCCAGGAGCGTCAGGGTGCGGTGGAAGACTACCCTCTGAGGGAGCAGATGGTGGATGGTCTGCAGCTGCGGTTTTCTCTGCTGGGGGGCATGTTCGACACCATCCAAAGGAACGCCACTGTCACCGCCGACTGGGCCATACTCCTCGTGCAGCTCATCTCACACGGCGTCATCGACTACAACAACAATGCGTGAGTTATGAAGAATTCCCTCATTCAGTCACATTTGGATTTCCTCAAGGCAGCTTGTTGGGACCCTTATTATTTAACTTTTTGACCAATGATGTTGGTAACTGTTTTTTAAACTCACAAACCATCCTATATGCAGATGACATGAAAATTTTTGAATGTGGAAAGTTCATAATTGGCATAATTAACTTTATTATTTATTTTTTAACTTTATGAGTAAAACCTCAAATTGTAATATTTAATTAAATGAAGACAGTATTAGCGAAACTCAATCTATAATGAATGTATGGAATGCAGAAGGGGTGTGGAGGGAGGGGAACCAGGGAGGGGGGAGGAGAACCAGGGAGGGGGAGGAGAACCTGGGAGGGGTGAGGGGAACTTGGGAGGGGGGTTCGCGGGACGGGGGGAGTGGAGTGGGGAGAGGGAAGGTGGAGGAGGGGAGTGGGAACGCGAGACGGGAAGGGGAAGCGAGAGAGGAAGGGGAGGCGGAAGGGAAACGGGACGAATGGGAAAGGACACGCAGGGAGAAACAATTTCTTTATTAAATGGCATAGCAACGCATGCTGGGTACCAGCTAATACCAACTATTCAATAAATACGAATCACCGGACCTTGACCACATTTTTTCTCTCGTTTATTTTGAGAGCCACAATAGCATAAAGTTAAATTTGTAACGGGTCAACCATGACATTTAGGTTGGGTTGTTTAACAGAAATTCAAATGTAACATTAAATAAAGTTGAAAGGTTCTCATTAAATACCCATTCATAACTCGTCCCGTGCCTCTGAAGGAAACTCGAAAATTTCGCGATGTTCTGACTTTGACGTAATATTTTGTGTGTTTATTTTATGCTATCTTATGTAATTTTTACCGAAACACATTCCTTAAACAATAAACCATGCCTAATAACAACATTACTTGCGTTTATCTGACAAATTCGTTTATCTGACGAATATGTTTACGATCTTTCTTACGAGAATGATGCAATCGAACTGACAGTTGAAATGCTCAGAAAAAAACTTTGCCAGAGATCCATAAAGAATTCACAGAAATTATTCGGGTTCCATAGATGTGTTCGAAGCATTCTATACCTTAAGAACAAGAATGCCCTGAGCAATTCTGACCTTATCCTTCATACGTTTTCTTTATAATTAAGGTTTAAAATCGCATTTCAAAAAATATTCTTCAGAGTTTAATCTGGCGCGCAATCGGCAAGCAACCGGTTAATCCATTTCAGCTTTTGAACAAATTTTGACCAACAGAAGAGGACAACTACTATGTTGTTAAGCTTGTCAGCTTATTACAATTTGATAGAAAGCTGAAATGCACCTTGAATCGGCGTTAAACAGGAACCTTTCAAATGTAAAAAAAAAAACAAAATATTGCTGAATGGCCATTTGACAGCAATGTTACTTTTGAATTTGTGCAAAACAACTGGGCCTTGAAAATATAAGATTTGAATATTGTAGCTCTCTATTCACCACTGTGATGGACATGCTGGCCACACTGGTGCACTGGACCCTGGCCTCCGACAGCAGCGGGGGACCCACCGGAGACGAGAACAAGAAGCAGTATCAGAACCTCATGAAGAAGCTCAAGAAGGAGGTGGGAGAGCGACACGGTGCCGAGATCCAGGTAGTCAGGCAACTACTGCCGCTACCCAAAATCACTATGGAGGTATGATTATTACATAGATTATGGAAACAAAGGAGATTAGCCATGACATCATTCACTCATACTACTGTAAATTGCATCTACCCCCTCGGCGCCCCGCATTGTAATACCATACATCAAAAGCATAACTTTTATTAACTCCGCCGCTTTGATAGTCTGTGCAGTTTGGTTGTAGCCCGGCAACACTTCCATGCCTTATCTCCGTGTGTTTACACTATCTGTTCTTATCTATTATTTTTTAATTTTGATTATGAAAAGGACAGAATTTTTATTTTACTCAAATTGTGTAGATGTTTTTTTATTATCGAATAGAATGCTCTCTTTGTGAAAAAAATTCTTGTATGCTGAAAGAGCTTAAACTCTCAGGCCCCAAACATATTTTGTCAGAAAGTCACAGTATTTCCGCTTTGCAATAAAATCCAAATCAATGGAATATTTCTGAACCTTTCCAAAAACTAAAAACAGGTTTTGAAAGGTGATAAAATAAGCTTTCAAATTTTATTATTAGAAATAAACATAATTTTAGAATAAAATTATTTATATATTTAAAAAAAAAATTACTGATAATTAAAAAACTAAAAACACCCACCTATTTTATTAGACAAATGCATTGTAAACATCATTGTCACCTCACTTTTTCGTAGTTTCATGTAAAAAAAATTCACAAAATTTAATGATAATTAAATTATTTCACAAATTGCATTCAGAAACTTAAACTATAAAATATGTGTGCATTTTAATTTTTCTGTAGTTTACTTTTAGATTTGAATATAAAGTGTGATGTTTTCTCTTTATAACACTGCTTAGATCACATTTCTCACCATGACGGTATTAGAGATACAACAATTTCTTTGGGACCTGTGTGAGCTGTTCCCAAAAGCGAACAAATTAACCTGAGGGGTTGAAACTTGAGTACCTCACAATGACAAGTGGTTTTGTGATATAAATATAGTTGCCTTATGTACTCCCCACTAATTGAGATGTCGTTGCTTTGATAATGATAGCTCGTGCGTGTTCGGGATCGTTAAATAATATAGCTCTTAAATTAAGAATATATTAATATAATGATTACTACATGGTGGTCTAAGGAGAAGAGAGCGTTCTCATACAAGACATGCCTTTTATACCTTAATTCATGTCCAAACAAAGAATCCCAAACATTATTCTTTTTTTCCTATTTAAACTTGGATCCACATTCATTACACCAATGATATTGGTTGTTTAGGTGATTGCCTGCGAACCAGTGGGTTGCCTTATGGACACCAAGGGGAACAAAATCACAGGATTTGACAGCATCGACAAGAAACAGGTTAGTCACTACAAGTACAACTTATTATTACACTTTATTCTGTTTTTTACACAGGTTATGCGTTCCATCAAATAAATATAATACAGTACCATTGTGAATGGAAAGGGAGATAATTTAACAAATCTTAAACATTTCTTCTTTTTTATTTATTTATTTCAACGCCACTAGGGCTTTTACATAAAATGCAGTAAATGCTTTTTTTTTAACCCTACACTACTACTCACGTTGCGACGTACAAAGAAACTACTCATACGCCCGCGAGGCGCATCATATTGACCAATGATTTTATTCAAAAACTACAAGTATGATTGATGTGTTTTGACTGTTTCTATAATTTTGTATATTACTAAAAAAAAAGAACACAATTTTATATTATATTTACATATTTTTTATTATAAAATCTTTAATCTCAAATGAAACTTAGGCAATTAAACAGTCTTCTCTTTAAAAAATAAACCACTTAAAGTATACATTTAAAAAAAAACTTCTACTACTACTACACTTCAAAAAATAGTCAATTATGAAGTAATTAACTAAAAAAAAGTAACAAAAAAATATTTTGCTTAATAATTTGATTAATAGCGCAAAACTTACATACAAGCTACTCATACGTCTTTGGAGCGCCATTTGGCCCTTTGGAGGGCTATATCAAAAAAAACTAGCAAATTTACCGTAACGCAACAACCGTCCTGCGACACGTGTGCCGATGACTTAGATGCCCTTGAACGTCAATGCGATACGCGCAAAGAATAAAAAGAGAGAGCAATATATAAAAAAAAGCGGGCGCCTCTGCGACGTAGAGTAGTAATCTAGGGTTAAATTACAGTGAAAATAATGAATTGACAAAATACAGGTAACATAATATATGTTAAAAACAAAAAATAGGTTACATGACCACTGGAGCGCTTTTTGCCACAATATGGCACTATTTAAAATACCTTGGATTGCTTTGCTGCCAATTTTGGCAAATTTTCCCTTATTTGTAAGTAATTAAGTAGCAGTTTACAATTTAATAATTTTTTTTTTATAAATCCTACAAAGATGTGATAATCGACAAAAGATAGGTGAATTCATTGGCTATATAGAACTATAATCAGTTTGTATGTCTCCATATTAAAATTTGGAGGTATGATTTTTTTTTAATGTGGGTGGAAAATATTCAAAATGATTACCAAAAAATCTCAAAAAAGTTTCAATTTTCGCTGTCGCTCCAGTGGATAAAATATAAGTGTCGACAAAATACAGGTAACATAAAATATAAAAAACAAAATGTAGGTTGCATAAAATATAGGAGTTGACATATATTTTAAACATCACCTACTACAAAGTAGGTAATGCTTAAAATTGTTGTTCACATTAGTTTTTGAGATAGGTAGAAATGCATAGTTGGCACATATGGCGTTTGAAGTGTGTTTGTTAAGTTCAAATTATTATCAAATACATCCCTAGTAAAAATAGTCCCTAAAATAACCCATTTAATCAATTTTTTTGTTTGTTTTTTTTTCATTACTTGACTTTTAGAAAGAATTGTTGTAAGAAATTGAAAAATTGTTGTTGAAAAAGTTGTACATTGTTGAATTTTCTCCTAATCGTTGATATTATATGTTGTTTTGTTGTTTCCAGGGCCTGAGACTGTCCGACAAGCAGAGGGTGTCGGCGTGGGAGGTTGTGGAAGTAGGAAGATCGCCGGCGCCACTTTCTTGGGCCTGGTTCGGGGCTACTAAAATGGACAGAAAACCCCTGACATACGAGCACACTCATAGGTATTCTTTTGCAGACACTATTAGATGAAGAGGTTATTATATACGCCTGTTCCACGTTCGGATAGTAATGCCGGCCTTAAGCCGTTTTAACAATCGCCTTCGTAGCAAGTCAAGTTTCCACTATACCAAATTACGCACCGCATTATATCTACACCACATTTATAAGTAAGGGGGTTATAGTGTTTTTCAAAAACTCCTGTTTACGCATGGATAAAAATGTGATGTACCCATAGATCATAGAAACAAAAAGAGATATGGCATGAAAGCGTGCTGACTATTGTTGAGATGTTATGCGTTTGGTGTATGTGTAGAAACATAGAAAAAAGAATAACACAAAAGGCCCCCTTCCTTCGTGGGGCCTTCAGGGAACCAAGCAGGAGTGGAGAGAAGAAGTGAAGTGAAGAAATTCTCCATGGGAGCTTCCGGGAGCCAAGATGGAATGAACTAGACTACAAAACACTTCTCTTGTGGGAACCAAAGGGACTCTCCGAAGTGGGACCTTCAGGGAACTAAGGATTGGAGAAAAGAAATAAGACCCCATCCCCTCATGAACCAAGGAGTGAACCAAGTGGCAGGAGATGAGGCCCTCTTCTCTCATGAGGCCTCGAGGGAACTAAGCAAGAGCGGAGAGGAGAGACGAGGCCCCCTTCCCACAAGGGGCCTTCAGGGAAACAAGGTGGAGTGGACCTTTCCCTTGGGGCGTCTTCAGGAAACCAAAGGGGAGTGGATTCTTCCATCCTGGGGCCTTCAGGGAACTAAGGAGAGGAGAGATAAGGCCCTCTTCTCTCATGAGGTCTTGAGGCAACCAAGCAGGAGTGGAGAGGAGAGATAAGACCCGGGAGTTAATCCGAGAGATGGTGGAACCAGAAGTTATGGCCTTATTTCAAATGACAAACAACCCTGGTGAACTTTACAAAAGGCTTACTGTTAAAGGAATGAGATAACAAAATAGGAGATAGCACAATGAGCCTATGGCCTGAGTTCTCACAGGAACTACATGTAAACCGTCTCCGCTCTATAATAAAAAAATAAAAAAGAACAGATAATGCTCTGTGTTTCGCAATCCAAAACCTTGACGATTTTAAATGTTAAACTCTGTTTAAATTTCATAGGCAGGATTGTATTTCACCATCGTTATGAATCAAATATCTGAATTTAAAGGGCCGGCTGTGACGATAATCGTT
This sequence comes from Glyphotaelius pellucidus, assembly GCA_936435175.1. NCBI lineage: Eukaryota > Metazoa > Arthropoda > Insecta > Trichoptera > Limnephilidae > Glyphotaelius > Glyphotaelius pellucidus. The sequence continues at coordinate 16,959,983 of OW386559.1, read as the reverse complement.
AGTGAAATTTCGATTTACATGGAAATAAGTCGTATTATTATGAATTTACTTTGAATACCTTCTGATTTTTTTCTTATAATTTTGAATTATGTGAAAATTCGTTAATTCCAAATTTTCGCACATTTGGAATAAACCACGTTCTACTGTATTATTGGCATTGTCATCTATAAATAAGTGTGATTTTGTTTGTAGATTACTAAGATATCACACTCACTGCCTGGTGAAGCCAGCTAGCTACTACCTGGATCCGCTTCCTCTCCCTCCAGAAGACTTAGACCCACCTCCAGAAAAACCTGTAAGATTTTATAATACATACGTATATATTGCAGTGCCACTCAAAGAAATAAATGGTTCTGAATTATTTTGAAATGCTTTTAAATTTTTGTTTTTCCGTCTGATGTGTAAAATTAGAAGGTTTAATAAATTAGAAGGTTTTCCGATGCGTGAGCAGGCCACATACAGCTGTCCGTGTGAGAAGCATGGATTTTCCAAATTCCTTTGCAATCCCTCCCTTTTCCCCACCCTTCCATCACTCCTCACCTGCATGGCCTTTCCCATGCGTCCCCAATTCCCCCCACGTCCCCTCCCCCTCCCGCATTCTCCTTCCACCTTTCCCGTCTCCCCCCTCTCCAGCATCCCTCGTCCCGCAAAACCCCCGCTCCCCCCTCCTCAGGCATTTCCTTCCCCTTCTCATGCGTTGCCCTTCTTCTGAATGGTATAGGAATGCATACGAGACAAAGAAACATTCAAAGAAATATTCATTTTTATATATAAAGATGTAAACTCTCGTGAAACTCTCAAAATGTTTTTCAAGGTACTGGAAAGAAAACTTCTTAATCTTAAAAACATTCTTATATCCTTATATGTTGGTTTCACTGTACATACAAAGAAGTAAAAGGCAAAGAAATTTCACTATCCCAATTCATAGAAGGCCATTCTTCACAGGTACATGCAAGTATCCGATTCACTCATGTCTCAAACAACTTGTCGCGCACAATCTGCATACATGGCTACTGAAATCACCAGACCCGAGTTGCCATCAAGTATTGTTCTCGAAATGTCACAGCTAGAATGCTTTGAATTGAATTGGTGTAGCTGACATTTTTATATCCTGTAATTCTTTGTTGACTGTTTTGTTCCTAGCATTGATTTTAAAACAAGCATTTTTACAAAATGTCATAAATGACGCAAAATTTAAAGTCTCGACGATGTGAGTGGGAACAATCTCGCCCGGCTGGTTGCGGGAGACGTATATAAGTATTTTATTATAGTATTTGTTATTCATACGTTTTGACGTTTTTAGGGTTTGGATTCAGGATCTCTTGACCAGAGCCCCACGGGAGTAGGCAGAGGCCGGGTTAGAGGAAGAAAACCAAGAAAGAATAAGGCTAATACACCAGTAAGTATTCTCTTCTGCCAATGATATCATTTGTTCAACGTTTTTTTTTTAATTTTTTGTATTTCTTGGGCATTAACTATGTAATAATTTCTAGATATTTTGTTTTGAAAAGTTTTATTATAGGCCCTGAGGAAAATAATTCACCTTAAGGCCAATGTCATCTTTACGAATGCTGTGTGGAGGGTTTTTTAGAAAATAAAAGAGAGGAAGTTCTGGGAAGGAAAAAGGTATGAGGGGTGGGTAGGAATCTGGGGGTCATTGTGTGACAAACGTATGAATCCATCCCTCCCACCGTTGTGCAAGTCCTGTTAGAGAGATGCAAAAGTTCTCCCTCAACCAATCTCTCCCGATGCGGCTTGCCACACAGTAGGTGGGTAGGTTGCAACTGTCACCAAGATCTGGACAAGCCTCCCCTTATGAATCCGGACACCCCTGCTAAGTCACCAAACGAACCACTTGGGGTGCTCTATGGCAGAGGTGTTGGTTTTCCAATAAATAATTCCCTGGGCGGCGGTACCCATACCCGCCTTCCAAATTGAGAATATATGCATGTTATTATTGTCTCCTATCATATAAATAATGCTGGCGCTTTTAACACTAGGTGTGTCACTAGTATAAAGCAGATACAATCAGCTAATAAATTAGTGACTAGCATAATCGGTGAAAGGATTCAGTATAAATATGATTTTTAAATACCTAATCGATACAAAGGCGATTCTTTTGCTAGATAACACCTTTTTTTTTTTTAAATTCTAAAGCGTGACAGAAAACAACTTGCTCTTAATTTATGCTTTCAAGGGTTGCTAAGCAACCAAACTTTTTCAAGGATATCGCATAATAAACTCATACATAATAAATAACATAGCTTGTAACAATTTCTGTGCCCACAGTAAAAATAAAAAAAATTAACTGAATAGGCTGTTAACACATTGTGATCGGGCAGTTTTCGGCCGCGTATCGTGCTGGTAACGGGTGATTTTTCGCGTAATTTCGCGCTAACGTAGACCTCTAGAAAAATTGCGATAACTTCAAAAATATTTGTTTGATTTCAATAATTCTTTTTGCAAATTATTTATTTTAATTCATTTTATTTTATTATATTTAGAAATGTATTCTTTATCGTTAAACTAGTGCAGAATTTCACATAAAGCAGGAAAGTTATGAAAAAAATTATATTTACACTACCTCGGTACCTACCGTACACCCCATCTATTGTTCTCAAAAGGTTTTTACCTGCATGGCTACAACCCTACAGAGGCTATATAGCGAAAACTCAAGTATATTGGAACCCGCATTTTAACGTGACCCGCGCTCCACTAACAATCTATCAAAAACGTATAAATACGTGTTCCGCTCTCTAGCATTAATTTGCTAAACACGTATTAATACGTGATCAGATTACAATGTGTTAAGATCGTTAAGAAATTTAATTAAATGAACTAAGAAACTAACGAAATTTAATAATATGAACTATGAATGAAAACAAGTTTTTCATTACTGTGGTGACACAGTAATGCTAATTTTAGAAAAAAATTGTAGTTAATTCAAATGTGAGGTTATTTTCGACTCATGAATAAGACAGTTTGATAGTGGACCGAAAAATAGCCTATTTTTTTTTTTTTTTTTACATGAGCTCCACACAGGAGGCCCTGAGGAAAATATTTTAAGTGAATTAGAATAAGTTGAATTTTTCTGAATCTGCTTTCAAAAATTACCACCACTTCCTAACTAAGTTTTTACCGTTTGATATTGTGGTCGAGGGGTAAGGCTCTCGACCAACAATCCGGAGATCCCGGGTTCAAATCCCGGTGTGCACAAGTAAATTTTATTTGAGTTGTAGGATTTAAAATAATTAAAATAATAAATAATACATATTTGCGCCATGTTTGCTGAGTGGAAGATTTTGTGTTTGGAAGTGTTTTGTCTTGGGTGGCTGTTTGGGTTGTGTGTGGAAGTGTTTGTCTAGTATGTAGTTTTTCTAAATTTTAGAAATATATTTTAAGTTTGTACAGCGCCATTGAGGTGATTTTTCACAAAAACGGCAGTATATAAATCATCATTATTATTAAGAGTATCGCCCTGGTGTAAGACCACCATTCAGAATTGAAGTGTTGCTTGAAATGGCTTTAGCCGAGTTTGGTGATCAGATATGAATAGCCTGGTAATAGCCCCCATCTCCTTCCCCTCCCCACCACCTCGAGCCTCACAACATATCCCAATTTGGAATGCCATAGTCTCACTGGCTCCAAACGGTTGGGTCTCTTGTGCAATATTTAAAATTTAAAAAAAAAATATTTTTTATTTTTCCTTTTTCCTTTCAACCATTTTGGTGTTGTTATAATTTAAATGCTTTAAATGATCGCAACGCCCTTCATTTTTGTGTTCACTTTGAAGAACTGTACTATTATTGTGCTATTTATTTTTCATAGGCACCTGGAAACTTGGGGCCTGGTGTAATGTACCCCCCCGGAGGTGTGATGTGCCCCGCTCCGGGCCAGCCACCCCTGGGTCCGGGGGGACCCCAGATGGTTGGAGGGCCGGGTGGGCCGCCGGGGCTGGGCCAGGGCGGCCCGGGCCCCGCCGGACCGCAGCCCTATGCACAGCCACCACAACAGCAGTGGTTCCAGCAGCAGCAAGGGTATTATGGACAGCAAGGTTTGTTACAATTATGAATTTTCACATTGGAATCGGTTTTTGTAAGAAAATTATCTTTTGCTGTCTTGTTTTTTAGAAGTTGTGCCAAATACATATTTGACAATTAATCCATGGCGTGGGCAAATAAATTTTATATGTTTGATTAATTTGTGTTATTTCACAATTAATTAATTAAAAATAATATATAGTATATTTACAGCACGTTCCAGAGTGGAAGATACTCTTAGCATCGCCCTGGTGTAAGACCACCATTCAGAATTGAAACGTTACTTGAAATGGCTTTAGCCATGTTAGATGACCAGATCTGAATAGCCAGGTACTTCCCCACATTCCTCCTCCCCATCTCCTTCCCCACCCCACTACCTTCAGCCTCACAATTGGGGATGCCATAGTCTCACTGGCTCCAGACGGGAGCAGTTGGGACTCTTATGCGGTATTCATACAAAAAAAAAAAAAATTGAAATATAAGGAGATGGGCTATTTTTACTGTGTGGGACTGTGCTTCCTGGTGTCGCCGATATTTTTAACCAATACTATTGCTCATTTTCGAAAAATCAACTTAATTCCGTATTCAAACCAGCACCATTAGATCATAATCCGCCGGCAGTCGGGCGGACATCATATTTAATTTATATTTCAATATCTTTGATACAGACACACTTTCCCCCGAAATCCTACCCACCCCTCTTTCCTTTTTCCCTCCCAGAACTTACTCTCCTTCCTTTTCATAAAAAGACCCTCCAGATGGCATCCCGAAAGATGAGACTCTGAGTGAAATCATTTTCTTCAGGGTCTCCTGTGTGACATTAAAAAAATGTTTGAAAATTGTGCTGATTGTCAATTTGATGATCATCAAATAATGTGGTATCGGTTTTTCTCTTTAGTCCCTGCAATCCATTATGAGACAGCCTCCTCTTTTGCTTTCATACTTGTTTTTACAACAATCTGTTGTGTTTGTTCCCCAGTCGGGCGTTTTGAGCGTCCCCCGGTCAACCAGTCCAAGCAGGCCCTGTCCAACATGCTGCGTCAGCGCCAGCCCCTCGGGGGCGCCGGCTTTGCGCAGCAGCAGCAGCTGCCGGGACCCCACAGGGCGCAGCCCTACGCACGCCAGCAGCCCAGGCCTATGCACAGTATGGGACAGCCGGGGTGAGCCTACACATTCTCCAACAACTCAATCTCTTATTTTAATATCAATATAGAAACGAGGGAGATGGACCATGAACCATTTGACTTGATTTTTCAAATTGTTAATGGTCTTATAGACAGCCCTGATTTATTAAACTTCCATATACGATCAAGAACTACCCAATCTTAAAATTCTTTTTACTTGCAACAACAGTATCAGTCATTTAGAGACTGAGTCATTTAGAGACTAACTTATGTCTATGTAGTGAACAATATTAACATTCCGAGTACCAAATCGTGACACGAGACTTCCAGAACTGTTCTTTGTTTATCCGCCGAAAACTAACTATTTCATTAACTCCCCAATTCAAAGACTACATAGGCTTGGAAATAAAATCAGTTCTGTTGATATTTTCATTTATTCCTTACCAAAATTTACATCAGAAATTTCAAAAATTCTGATATAAATTTTATTTTTATTGTTCTAATATTGTCATTTCCTTTTAATTCTGCTTTCTTTCTATTAGTGTAAAGGAAGGGAAATAATAATCAAAAAAATGTTATTTTATTGTTTCTTTTTCTATTATTACTATGTTCCACGATTGTTGTAAATGCAAGAGCGCCCTCACTGTTGAATTTGGCAGCCACCTCTGATCTGGAGCTCCAAAATACCTGAAAATTACCCTCGACTCTGTGCAGAAACGGGCGGTCCGTTCTCGATTCTCCCACCTTAACGAACGGATTGCAATCTTTAGAACACAGGCGTTGGGTGGGAATCCTTCGGCACCGGTGCATAGTCGGGAGACACGCCAAACGCGCGCCCAAGTTATGTACACGGTTGACAATTGTCACATGAGAACGGGTCGTTTTTCCGACTCGTTCTTGAGTTAACAGCTCAGCTATGGAACGATTTGCCGGCTTCTGTGTTTCCTCCCTCCTACAACATGGGTCTCTTCAAGACCAATGTTCATTCCTTCCTCTCCTCAAAAAGACCCTCCACACAGCATCCCAGATGACACAGGCCTTGGGGGAAATTATTTTCCTCAGGGTCTACTGCGTGGAGTTAATGTAAAAAAAAAAATGCTCCATAGGCGTAAATAAACAAAAATATTATTTTTCCATTCCAGTGCACAAATGGCGCAAATGGGCGGTCAAATGAGTCAGATGGGCGGCCAGATGAGTCAGATGGGCGGCCAGATGGGCGGCATGGGCCAGATGCCCAACCCCGGTCAAATGGGCCCCGGCCCCATCCCCAGTCAGATGGGCCCCGGTCAGATGGGCCCCGGGCAGATGGGCCAAATGGGACCCGGGCAGATGGCCCAGATGGGGGGAATGGGTGCGTCCCAAGGCGGACAGGGGGGAATGTTTGGGGGGCAGCAGTACGGGATGGGGCAGGGATATGGGGGGGCCGGAGCGGGGTACGGCAGCCAGCAGATGATGGGGGGAGGGCAGCAAGGGGGGCCCATCGGCGGGCAAGGGGGCTCCATGGCGCAGCAGATGGCGCAAATGGGACAGGTTAGTATTGTGTTATGTACCTTATTGTTGTTGTTTTACATTTCAATTATTTATTCTGATTAATGGAAACCCCCCCAAACTTGCATTGCAGGATGCTGGTTGAAGTACTTGTTCATTAAAGACTTTTGGCCCAAATGCACTAAAAAAACAACTTAAGGTGATGCACCATGTTGTGTAAAATTCGAAATTAGGTCACTAACAATAACACTCCTTATGTAGATGGCGATAAGCTTTAAATTCCCGCTTAACACCAGCCGCCTGTTTTGATTTACACAAGAAAAAAACATTTCCAAAAAGTGTATTTTATTTTATTTTACGAAGTGTGTGCACAAATATTTAAATCTTTTACAATCATTTTCTGAATTACTTAATTTTCAACATTATACAAAAAAACCGTAAGGAATAAATAAATAATGGTGTTTGTAAGTAGGAGATTTTGAAATTTAAAGCAGTTTTTATAGGCCTGATACATTTTTTATTACCGTCCTGCTAGAACGACACGCAACGCTTTTCAAGTAACACGGTAGACTATAAACGCGCTACTCTCCGGACAACTCAGTTGCGACGTGTGATGGAAAAATATTTTTAATGTTTTTAATAAAAAAAATGTCATCAGAAAGCAAAATGACATATATCATTTTATTCCAAATATGCTCAGGAAACACTGATTAAAATTCTTCAGGTACCTGCTGTTACACCCGGTATATGCACTTAGCACTGAATGCACTGTTTTTTGACATACATCTGTGCACATAACGGCGAAGAGGTTTAAAACCATATTGGCTTGTGGGTTTCATTGCTTTTCAGTTCTCAATACATATTTATATTTAAACTTTTTTTATTTTCAGGGTATGGGTCAAGGCGTCAATCAAATGGGACAAGCCATCAACCAAATGGGGCAAAGTGTCAGCCAGATGGGTCAGGGAGGGCAGATGGGTCAGGGTGTGGGCCAAATGGGTCAGGGTGTAGGTCAAATGGGTCAGGGCGTCGGAGGCATGGGGCAAGGAGTCGGAGGGATGGGTCAAGGCGTGGGGGGGATGGGTCAGGGAGTAGGGCAGATGGGTCAGGGCGTGGGGCAGATGGGTCAGGGAGTCGGGGGGATGGGGCAGAGCGTGGGGGGAATGGGTCAAGGCGTGGGGGGGATGGGTCAGGGCATGGGCCAAATGGGACAGGGGGTGAACCAGATGGGGGGCATGGTGCCTATGGCTGGACAGGCCGGCGCCATGGGGGGACAAGGCCAGGGCAGTGGTATGGGAGGATTCCCCAATCAACAATCATTCCAACAAGTAAGTAGTTTTTATCTGCAAATGCCAAATTTACAAATTTCAGGATTCCAGTTTGATTCTTTCAATTACCTTCGCCAAGCGAAAAATGTTTTGGCTCTTTTTGTATTAGATAAAATTAACATGATTATACCAAACAAAATTCAATGAAATCACATGCCTACTTATCATAAATTTACCATGTTTTTACTTGTCAAGATATAGTGAAACCCTCTTAAGAAGTTTTGTTTTTTCAGTCCCTTGGAAAACTTCTTAGGAGAGTTTCACTGTATTGATCTAAAAGCAAAGAAATGTTCAGCGACAAAATACGCTTGCGTTGTAGAAAATATGAACTTATTTACTCTTTGTATTTTCAGAGCATGATGGGAGGTCGAGGGGCGCAAGAAGCTGCTTACTTAGCCCAACAAAGACAGAATACAAGACCATACATGCAGGTAATAAACAAATAAATCATTGCGATGGGGCGTTGAAGAAAAATATACTTAGAAAGCCAGATAAGGTTGCACAAGTGCACTAACTGAGCAGGCTCGCACGTGGGCGAGTGATGTCTACGGTTGCGTGGCCCACCAAAAACATTGACATATTCATACGGCCCGCCACATGTAGACTTTATGACTGATAATGAATTGGTGTGTTTGCAGGGGAGCAACGTGCCGATGGGAGTGGGAGGCCTAGGGGGCCCCGCCCCACCATATCCTCGCGGAGCCATGCCTAACCAGCAAAATCAGCAATTCCAACAGGTATGCAATCACACTACACATATATTATATGGTTCCAGACAATTCAACAAAGTGGCATTTCAAGTCGTTAAGTTATGAAAAAAAAAATTGAAAAATAGCCCATAACCTAACCAAACGTAACCAATTTTTTTTCACTTTTCATGACTTTTTAACCGGTGGCTTGCCGAAATACGCGCCGGCGCGCGCAGAATAGCCGAATAAAATTTAAAAAAAAAACTTTGAAATGCGATTTTAAACCTTATATTTAAAGAAAATGTATGAAAGAAAAGGTCAGAATCGCTTGGGGAATTCTTGTTCTTGACGTAACAGATATAAGAAACACACCTAGCCACTCGAATCATTATTTACGAATATTTCTATGACTTCCCAAATGTCATTTATGGTCATTTCTCCTGCGATTTTAGCTGTCAAACTGTGAGCATCGCGAGTCATGAAAAGATCAATAAACCGATCAATTTGTCAAATAAACGCAAGTAATGTTGTTTTTAGGCGTAGTTTATTGTTCAAGGAATATGCTTTGGTAAATGTTATATACGATAGCATAAAATAAATCCACAAAATATTACTTCAAAGTCAAAACATCGCGAAATTTTCGAGTTTCCTCCAGTGGCACATCACGAGTTAACCTCTTAAATGCCACGGGAGGAAACTCGAAAATTTCGCGTTGTTTTGACTTTGACGTAATATTTTGCGGATTTATTTTATGCTATCGTATATAATATTTACCAAAACACGTTCCCTGAACAATAAACTATGCTTACAAATAATATTAGTTGCGTTTATTTGACAAATTGATAGTTTTATCGATCTTTTCATGACATGCGATTCTCAAAGTTTGACAGCTCAAATCGCGGCAGAAATGTCATTTCGAAAGTCATAGATATGTGCAAAGATGATTATTTGAGAGGCTAGGTGTGTTCCTTATATCTGTTACGTCAAGAACAAGAATGCCCCAAACTTTTCTGACCTTGTCCTTCATACATTTTCTTTAAGGTTCAAAATCGCATCTCAAATTTTTTTTTTTTATGGCGCGTCCTGGGCAATCGTCCGCAATCGGCAAACCAGGAGTTAAGGGAGGCGTTGAAATTGTATGTTCTTGTGTTATCCAGTCGCAATAATATACAACCACAATAATAAATTCCAGAGGCGAGGGGCTGACCTTTTACATACAGTTGCTTGTTATGTTACACTCTGCAATCTACCATGTTTTATATTATGAAACTTTTTTGTATTATTTGAACTTATCATCTATATACTTGTAAACTGTATGTCCAAGCATGGAAATAAACAAAATAAAATAGTGGTTGAAATAACCCAATAATGGAAACGTATTTAATTGCAGCAAGTGAGCCAGCAGCGAATTCGCCAGATGATGGCTCTACAGCATCAGCAGCAACAACAGCAGCAACAGCAGCAAGGAAACCAGTCCATGATGTCCCGCCAGTACCAGCCCCCGCCCTACTGAGAACATTACCTTTATATATTTAATATTTTACAAACAAAACATCAGAAACCACAGCGTCAAATTTCTTTTAAACAAAGTTTTATTATTGAGAGATGCAGAATTTTCTGCCAATTTTAAGACAGTTGCAAAAAACCGTTTGGAACATTTATTACATTTTAATTGTGCGTGCCTCCGCCCTTGAAAACATTTATTACCCCTGCCGTAGGTCACCCCAAGTGATTCATTAGAATTGGTGAATCAGCCCAGGTTCCTTTGGGTGAGATTTGCTTTTGCCCACCTTACTGCGTGACTGGTCAGATTGGGAGAGACTGGGTAAGGGAGACCTTTTGACCTCTCCAGCCATCGCTTTGTCATCTCTCGACCCATCGCTTTGTAACGCAGTGGGAGGGTTGGATTCATATGCTTGTGTCTGAACACATTTACCCCCAAATTCCTACCCACCCCTCATACCTTTTTCCTTCCCAGAACTGTTTTCCTTCTTTCCCTAAAAATACCTTCCACACAGCATCCCCAAAGATGACAAGGGAGCCAAGATATTGAAAAATAAGGAGATTAGCTATCAGCAGTTTTTACAGGGTGGAACTGTGCTTCCTGGTGTCGCCGATATTTTTAACCAATACTGCTGCACAATTTTGAAAAATCAACAAAATTCCGTATTCAAATTATTCCCATTAGGTAGTAGTTCCGGAGACAGTCGGGCGGACATCATAGCATATCTCCTTATATTTCAATATCTTTGGTCCTGAGCGATTTTTTTTTTTCCCCAGGGCCTCCGTGGACCTGTAAACATAATTATAACATTTTTTCACCATACACAATATTTGAAAAGTAGTCGTACATTTTTTCGACAACTAAAAAACTTTTAGAGCCAAATCTACACTTCGAAGCGTTTCGATAAGACATTGAATAGCTGGTATTAAACCCCTAGTGACCGATCTATTTAAAAACGAAAGCTGTTATCTAAATTCACTGTTTTCCGATTGCACTGCTCGTTTCCGAACACCGTGTACATCACAATAATGTTAAGCATAAATTGTATGTTTGAGATGTTCCGAACGGTTTTTAGCATCTCCAAACGGGTTTTCCCGACTCATAACATAATCTTGACAGTACAACTTCACTCATAGTTTGTATTATGTATTGACCTGACAGTTGATCCCCCGACAGTTGACCCCCCCGAAACTATAACTATTGTAAAACAATTATTTTTTGCGCATTTTTTACCAATTTCAAATCTGAAACCAACTTCAAAAATACCTTTAATTAATAAGTTGGTATGGATATCAAACAAATTTATTTATAATGTCGATTTTTGTACTTATCTGCTGGTACATACAGTATAGTATACGACCGGTCAGTGGTTGAGTTGGCATCACTTTTGGGTTCCACCCAGGCGTCGCATGTTCGATTCGGCTGGGTAAGCCCTCCATCTTGACACAAGCAACATTTTCCGCTTATGTTGTGGCAGTAAGAGATTTTCAAGTGGGAGATTTCAGATTATTCTTAACCCGAGAGTCTTTCTTTAAAAATGTATGTATAGATAAGTACTTTTATCCTTAATGTATTTGAAAGAAAAAAAATATTTTTGTTATTCGGCAGTACATCTTCTCTGCACACCACTTCAGCGATATTTAGTTATACTTTGTGTAAGTCGGTATACTGTATTTTCTCTAAACAGACTGCACATTGCTTATAAGTATGCCGGGGAGCCAACTGTCGACAAATCAACTGTCATGGAATAAAAAAAACACTATTGTATTTTCCAATTAACAATGTATCTTACTTAATTATTATTTTAGTTTTAAAAAGGTATTCATGGATGTGCGATGATGACCGTATGTATGTATGAACACAATTTCCATTAAAACGATGCATTTAAAAGAAACAGTCTTGTTAAACTATTCGTGAACACCAACATTAATAAATCCAAGTATTAAAAAGGTTGTCTCATTGTTCTGTTAAAAATATCATTATTCTTTATTTAAATTTGTACGCGTGGTAAAAAACATTGTCTTTTTTTATACAACAGATCTTTTATCACACGACTGACTATCTGAAATTGTATTATTTTTAGTTCAATCTTAGATTAAGTGAAAGGTTATTGTATATTGTATTAAATAATTCTATTAGTTACTTTTCAAACTGATTCTTGAAAAGTTTATTAAAATTATGTGACCACGAGTGACATTTTTTCATTGAATCTCTAATAAAAAGATTAGAGTATTTGTGTGTTTTTTTCACTAATCCGTTTTTATTTGAATTTAATTTCTGTTTTTTCAGGGATTTAAAAAAAAGGTGTAGATCTCGATCGAGATAGATATCGGGCGAGATCTCCTATCTGATTTGTGTAATCTTCTACGGCTGTTAAAATAATCACGCAAACTTGTAGGAATTCATGTTTAAAATGACCTAAACTAAAATACATTTCACAGCTGACAGCTGACAGCATTTGACAGCTCACAGCTGAAATTCTGATATCGATCCATAGAAAAAGCAAATAACAGCCATAGAAAATCACACAAATCTGACAGAGATCTCGCCTGAGATCTATCTCGACCTCACAAAAGATAGAGCTCTTCTGGTCAGTTTCAACGTCTCAAATACCCAAGCGTGTCTGATTTCGGAAAAAAAATCAACGACTATCTGGTGCAATTTGATGGGAGCACCCTCTTCAATGAAGTTTCCACTGTGTTGCTTGGAGTAAGAATATCAGACCAGCTCAAGTAATGAGGCTCCATAGAAGCTCGAGTAAATCCGACTTCCAAGAAACTGGGCATCTAGCAGATTCTTCAATTGTGACCAGCAGGTATCCTTGTACAAATCTCAAGTTCCCTCAACAAGCAAACAACAAGGTGAGCCATCTCTGGACTGGAGCCCCTAAATACTTGATAAACCTACTTGATTCTGTGCAAAGGAGGGCGGTCCATCTGATTGACGATCCATTGTTAACAGACCGATTACTGTATCTAATGCACAGACACAATGTAGGCATGCTGAGTCTGTTCTACACATGTTTTAATGGAGCCTGCTCTACGGAGTTAGCAGCATTAATCCCTGGTGCATGTGCGTGAAACTCGACAAACACGAGCAGAACACCCATTCACACTTGATGTTGGCTTAGTCAAAAGAATTCAGTGAAAGTTTTTTTACGATTTATTAATTTTAAGTTGAATATTCCCTTAGAACACAAATAAACTAAAAAAATGTATTGAATACCTTACACTTATGCTTCTTTTCTTAAATTGCAAACTCCTGAATCTAGTTAATATGAGAGTGCCTAATCGACACACTAAGCATTAGGACCTACTTCATTGTCACTATACGCAAACAAATAATGGAGCAAACTTGCCAATTCCTCACCTGCTAGTTCAGCAAATAAATTTTTTAATTATAAATAAAAAAATTTTATCCATTTGTTAAAAAGATAACATCACAAAGTATATCTATGTTCAAAGTTTCACCGTTCTATATTTTAAAACAAAAAAATGTTACTTTTTGTCACCAAAAATCTTTGCCTTTCTCAGCTTTACGATTATGTGGCTTGACTCCTTTGACATCCATGGTGACGATCTACATTCTACATGATGCCATTGAAATATACATCTCAATACACTGCACATCTCGATACAGGAGTGCCCTAGTGAGATGTGTAGCTTATGTTTTTATGTGTTACATTGTTTTTAGAATAAATAAATAACAGAAATGTTAATCATTTTCTTTCTTGTGGTCGTTAAAAACACAATCATATTTAATCAACAAATAATCATGTTAAATCAGAGGTGGGGAACCTCCCAACCGCAGGCTGTATGTGGACTGCAAGACCATTTGAGTACTTTTGGTCCGGCCCGCAATAACAACTGTAGAAACAAAAAAACACTCAATAAAGAAATTCAAAAAGTTCAGAAGAATGGGTGTTTGCATTGTACAGATTAATCATTTTGAAAAGACCTTTTGTGGTGGTGTACTAGACAGACAAAAATATTTGAATTGAATAATAATTTTGTTTTTGTCAGGAAGCTGAAAAATGAAACAAAAAAAAACATTGTCGAATTGAATCGAGAGTCTAAATTTAACCTCTCGAGTTTGGTTGAAACCCCGTCATATTTAATGAAAATATTTGACTTGTAGTGGCATCTATGAACCTCTACGCGTAGTTTGTCGAAGTTTTGGAACACATACCTACAATACCGACTTCACAGTTTTAGTTTAAAAATTATATTTGCATCATTTAGCGATCGTCAGAGGAAGGAAGCAGTTTTTTTGTATGCACGTGTTCTTTTTCGATGTTGTTTTATTTTCGTGGATTGATTTCAATGATATTTTAATTCAAAATATAAGATTATTTTTAGTTAATCTATGATAATTTATAAAAAATATTTAAAAAATTTTTCAAAAAAAACTCACTCCTTGTGTACAGTTTTGTTCGCCAAAACTCACTCGCGAAGAGATTATACAGTATGTGTAATTAAATGTCGCTATGCACCCAGTATCTTTAGGCATTTGCGGGTAAGAGGGGACTGTGATAGGATATTCCAAGCTAGTTCAAAAAACTTTTTTAAAACTTTTAATAGGTGCTATCGGTGTGCAAAGTTGTGTTGCGAATTTTGTTAAAATTGGTAGCATTTTCTAAAAAAATTAAATAGGTGATTTCAAAGATGCTTTCCGACCCCAATCCAAATGGAAGTTGATTTCAAGAAAATGTCACGCTTTTTAAAATGTCATTCTAGAAATAAGAAATTATATTTTTAATTACCATGAAATTGAATCACTTTCAATCTTTTTCAACACTTGCCATTTATCGAAAGACGTAAATAATTTAATCTTCTGCGAAACTATTAAATAAATAAGTATAATATATTAATTGGTTTTCAATCATTTTGAAAGTTGATAATGCAACCTTAAAATGACAGCATATAATCTGCACATGTGCAGGCAGCCAAAATATGAACTAACAAATGAATTATGTAACTGGTTAATATCAATACATATCTTGTGGTTTATTTTATTTATTTACTAGCTTTTCCCCGCGGCTTCGCTTGCATGGTATTATGGGAAATTACTGTAGCGGTTGAACTTATCAATTATCCCCCCTTCTCCTCACCCCCACCCCCTCCCGCATTCCATACATTCATTCCCTTACATTCAGTTTTCAAACATCTCGCCTGCCACCTAAATTTCATAAAGCTATAGCTCAAAGAAAAAAAGAATTATCCAATTTTTTTAATTCGTTCGGAATTTATGCGCTCACAAACATTTCGGATGTTTATTTTTAATTAAATATTTGGAAGTTTGTTAATATAATTAAAAAATTACACTATTTATCATTCAGTCTTTATAATCGTTACGAATTATATTTTTAATATAGGAACTCAAATCTGACATTTATTCCAAGCTTGTCCAAAAAAAAAAAGAATTCTAATATTTGAATTTTCTGCAGTAGTAGCTGACCAGTTGACTGAGTACCTACCAGCATAGAGCCCAAAAATATATCAACATTGTTTCCATAGAAAAGATTTTTTTCTGACATTAGCAAAAACTCGCTTTTGTTAGCGACAGAAATCGTATAACAAATATAATATATTAATATTTATAATTTCATAACGCCAGAGCTTACCATCATATACAACCTGTAGTCTGCGCATATAATTTAGCTTTATATTGGTGAAAGAATTATTAAAGTCTTTATATTGTGTTATGCGTGAAAAGGTCATAAACGAACTCGAGCAGTTTCGCATTTATAATATTAGTATGGATTTGTTGATTTTCAACAGATTGGTTATTTACCAACAGATATTTCTTTTATGTTACATCTCACACCTGTTTGTTAAGCGTGAAGATAGGGGAACTTTATCACCGTTCGGCTGGGTTGCGTTGTTGCAAAACAAAAGGGTAGAGAGTTGTCGCCTTAGTTCTTAATTGTCGGAATGACCATTAGAAAATTTTACTGGAGGAGAAGGTTTTCTTTCATTATTTCAACGAAACATTATGAAAGGTGTTTAAGATAAAGCTATTTCCGTAAAGGCAAAGGGCTCATTAGTTTAAATAATTCTTAGTTAAGTGATTATCTATCACCTTTTATACTTTATTTTTAGTTTTAAAGTGGAGACTGAACGAAAACTAAAATGGTCGTTTGGACAATTAAGAACTAAGGCGACGAGTAGAGAGTTAACAGCATGAAGTATGAAGGAAGAAAAACAGATGATGAACAGTGTATAGAGGATACAATGCCAATAGCTCCTTTGAGTAAGGCTCCGTTGAAATACCTGTAGAACAGTAGTGGTGAACTGGATGCTCAGCAAACCTAAATTGTTTCTGCGTATTAGAAAGTTAACAAAATATTGTTATACAAACACAATTTGTACTTTTGCTTGAGTTAGCCAACTACAAAACTTTTTTTTTTCTGTATTTTTTCTTAAAATAGATTTGATTTTCACTAAGAAAAAAATATATGATGAGGCGATTTGTAAAATATTAATTCATGTGTTTGATTATTTTCAAAAAGTTTGTAAAACTGTGGCCCACACTTTGACATTCCGAGTGCCCGCTGAGGGTATATATTTCTTTGATAACAACTTCTCCTCAGTAGTATTCCAGCACATCCAATTAGTTCCACAATGGCAACCTTCAGCAACATGATTTCTGGTAAGAAAACTCTACACAACTCTAACTACACTATTTTTAAATCATATCTATTCTTACATGTCAACCATAGAATAAAAATTTCACAATAGTGGCTTATGGATGTGTTTTGTGATCCCAACTATAGGCCTAGTTTCGGCCTATGTTTCGATACAATACTATGTTTCACCATGATAACAAAGTTCAAATGGGATGGCGATGTATAATTTTAGGCAAGTGTAAGAGGGACAGAACACCTGCTAATTGGTCTAGAACCAAAAGGTACTAAGTCAGTGGCACACAAGTATAATGTCAACAATCACACAATTAACTCTGAGCATATCTTATCTTAATATATATAAAAATCTCACATCACGATATTTGTTCGAGATAAACTCCGAAACTAGTTAACCGAATTTGATGAAATTTGGCTTACAATGTGTAATTTGGTCCAACTTAAAAGATAGAATAGTTTTTATCTCCATTATTGACCTCCATATTTATTATTGCGAATTAAATGATCATTAAATGTTTATTAGGGGACAATGCTTTGTAATTATTCGTAAATTCCATAAGTTTCTAACAGATGGCGGTGTGAGTTAATTTATTGACACAACACTTAGTTATCTAGGTTGGTTAACCATCCAGTAGATGGCATTGTGTTTCGATTTCACGTCACAGCAACGCGTGGCCAGGCTAGTTTTTTAGGTATTTAATCTAGTTCAATTTGTAGAACTCCATTATTCCTTTTATATATTCAATAAAATTGTTATTTAATTTTAAAAAAAGTTTATTTATAAACAAGTTCTGCTATGTAAATATTATGACACTTAACAGCTGTTTCACCTTCTGAAGGCATTAACTGTGGTTATACCACTTACAGACGATACATTTATATTATTTCTAGATAGGTGCTTATAATGGTGACCGGACAACTCGGAATGAAACCAACTCAGAACCATCTCAGAAAAGTCATTTAGAGTGATAAAAACATATATTTAAAAAAATGTTTAAATAGGTTACGTTAGGTTAGGGTTATCGGCTAATTTAAAATAATTTTTTTCATAGCTTTTATCGACTTTTCAAGGAGGCGTTGAGTTGACTTTATTCTCAGTTGGCATGGAACCACTTATAATGAAAGACTTTGTTTTTTACTTTTATTACTTATCCCCTTATTGATTTCCGGGTAAAATGTTGGAAATTATTAGTGGTTATTAATAATTTCATGCCTTTTCATGTAATGTGGCATAATTAACAATGGAAACAAATTTGACAGAGGTTCTTTAAAAATAGTTTTTTTTTTATAATATTAAAACTCTTCTGTACACTCCTTCTATTTTTAAAAATTTTAAGTGTATTTAAATGAATACCACTAAAATTACAGTTTAAGGCCATCCGCTCACGGAGAAACTGAAAAAAAGCCAGTTGGCGACTCAATCACTGTCACAATCAGGAAAGGAACTTGTGAATTTCATTGGCGGTCTGCACACAGGCAACTTATTAAAGACCAGGTGTCAAGCAGTACCGGTCGCCGCCGCCGTTGCATTTCAGTTGCCACGTTGACAGGTCGCTATGGTAGCAGCTCACAACCTATCAAGTTTTCGAGTAATTTGCGATATGTCAGATCAGAAAAATATGGATTTTGTCCAGGAAGTTGATAAATTGAGATAAGCAGTGAAGTGAGTTACCAACCAGTTTTCGGTTTCTCCATGAGCAAATGCCCTAACCATTATATTCTATTATATGGCTTGTCTCCAATAAATGATTAGCAAACTCTGAGAAACTATTACCGTAAACACCTCTTGTAAATTATGCCCTATTCCCCCCCCCCCCCTTCCCCTCACAGCCAATCCTTTTACATCTTAGGTCAAAGATTAGGAGTTAAGTTTTTCCAGCATAAAGAGTAAGGGATTATTGTCCAACCAGTTATATACAAGGCCTAAGTCGTTTTGAGATATTATGTTTAATATAGTATATATTATAAATATATATTTAGTGTTATATTATATATATGTGTAAAAGCCTAAATAGACGTATATAAATAAATAAATAAATAAAAAAAAAAACAAAAAAAAATAAAAAATATGTTTGTTTTTGTTCCAGTATTCTTCCTTGTCTTCTTTATGAGCATTGTGAACATCAACCATGCAGGTCATTTTATAGAAACAAAGCTGACCCAAAGCATCAACCAGTTTTCCTCAGATTTATTTGTGGTAATGTCATATCGAGAAGAAACATCTCTATTCTAGTGCACCAATTATTTTGAAATATCTCTCATGTTAGTGAACTGTTCTGGAACACCAATTTTAAAATATATCTCTCATGGTAGTGAACTGTTCCGGAACACCAATTTTGAAATATATCTCTCATGGTAGTGAACTGTTCCGGAACACCAATTTTGAAATATATCTCTCTTGGTAGTGAACTGATCCGGAACACCAATTTTGAAATATATCTCACATGGTAGTTAACTCCGGAACACCAGTTTTGAAATAGCTCACCATAGTGAACTGTTCTGAAATGCCAATTGAGGTGTGTAAAAGCAAAGGCAGCAATCTCCAAAATATCGGAAAAAAGTTGTAAATGCAGTTTTATAGTGATTCGAATTGAGAATTCGATTGTCCTGTAATGGGATCTTCCCAGTTAGAAAGTTAAAATAATTTTGTAATGCAGTTTGTTCTTTTTTATTGCAGGAGATCTCCCAGGACTCAGACCATGCCAGCAAAAACCTCATCATGTCCCCAATGTCGGCGGACATCGTGCTGGCCATGCTGTCTCTTGGCGCCGAAGGAAAGACCCTCAATGAGATGAATAAAGCTCTACACCTGCCCAACTCTGCCTTTGTATGTCTGGGTTGTTAAGGGGGAGGGGGGATTTAAAAAAAATAGTAAAAAAATTAAAACGCTGATTAGCAAATATTTTTGTTATTTATTTTTGGGGTGTTATGCTGTGTTGCACTACCTCCTTCTTTAGCCAACGTAATAACACCCCAAAAATAAATAACAAAAAACACTTTTGATCGTGAAAACCTAAAATCATACCAGAAAGGCTATTCCTTAAAATTTGTGATAAGAGATCGTTCTCCCGCGAGAAGCGCTGTCAGATTTGGCCGATGTCAAAATTTCAGCTGTGAGCTTTCACATATTTTAGTTTGGGTCGTTTTAAACATGAATTCCTGCAAGTATGCATGATTATTTATTCATTTAACAGCTGTAGAAAATCACACAAATCTGACAGCACTTCTCGCGGGAGAACAATCTCTTATCACAAATTTTAGGGAATAGCCTTTCTGATTGGCAAATAGTTTTTTTACAGGATTACTTAAATTACAAAGTACCTATGTGATGTAAGAAACGACTTAGATATCACACACAAATCTTGTTTAGGGAATGTGTTCCGAAAGTTGTCCTACCCAGATATTGCCCTTAAAGCCTGTAGCCCAGTCAACTAAACTAGTTGATCATATCATTCACCCTTGAATTGATCATTGATCATTGATCACTGGTCATATCACCATCTTTGTCTCCTGAGACCATCTCTTGATCACTATTTAATTACTGGTCCTCCTCAAACCTCGGCAGCCTAAACATACCTACATTCAATTTTTCTCAGTTCTTGGCTTGTTTTGTCATCTGAACTAATGATTACCTTCTCCAGACTAAAGCAGCCTACGAGCCCGCAATCAAAAAGATGAGCACCCTACAGAAAGTCACCATGAACTTGGCAAACAAGGTGTACGTCAAGGAGGGAAAGAACCATGCACTGGCCCCCGTCTTCAAGACTTACGCCACTCATTTCTTCAACAGCGAAGTGGAAAACATCGATTTTAGCCAAAGCGCTGCCGCAGCCGCCGAGATAAACGCTTGGGTGAGATAAAAAAGCTAACATAATACAAAAAAGATTATAACAGATTTTGCCCTAACAATCACAAATAAAACACTGCATTATTATTTACATTTCCAGTGAATATCTGGGTTGGTTGGCAATACAATACAGTGTAATACAGTGAAACCCTCTTAAGAAGTTTTGTGGCTTAAGAAATTTGGTTTTTTCAGTCTTTCGGCCCAAAATTGGCCCAATTTTTCACATTTCCCAAAGTTTTCCTGCTTAAGAAGTTTGTTTTTTCCGGTCCCTTGGAAAACTTCTTAAGGGAGTTTCACTGTATGTCCATCTTTATGCAATTAGCATAATTTTGCTATCGATCATCTTAAAAATGAATTTATATGTTTGCATAATTCATCAGAGTTTGCTGGAAAATAGCTACATATTAGTAATTTTATTAGTAACAGAGATACATTTTTGCATTTCCACGACTAATTTCTTAAGGCAACATTTCCAACCACTGCTGGAAATGTAAGTAAAAAATAAGTCATTTTCAACACTAAAACGAATTCACACATACCTACAGAAACAAAAAATAATCTGATCTTTATGCAATTATTTAGAAAAATAATCTAATATTTATTAATTTTATTCACTTTGAGGCCATTTTCTAACGATATGGAATATTATGGCAAGTGGCTTTTTAGCTTAGTTTTTTCTTTCTTAGTTTGGGCTTTAAAAAAAACTAGTCTTAGAACCTATTTAAAGTGTTTTCTTTAAATAATTTGTGCATAGTTATTGAGCCGAGTAACGCTTTTGAATGCTTATATTTTGTTCTTATTTTTCTCTATTTTAACCCTTCAGAGTCCTTAGATATTTTGAGATTTGTCATCAAGTCACTAATCAGATTCATGATTTATTTACTGTAAGAATTAACTAATATTTAGTTAAAACCATCAAAATATGGAGTTTATCTTCTCACAAGTTAGAATCTCACAATACGAGATCTCTGGTGTCCCCTGTCATAGATCTGTCATAGATCCCCTGGCTCTACAGCACTTATTGTCAAGTCACTTTACATGACCTGTCAGATTCATGATTTATTTACTGTAACAAGAATCAATTAATGTTTTGACAGTTCCAACATTTCAAAACCATCAAAATATAAAGTTTATCTTCTCACATGTTAGAATCTTACAATACGAGATCTCTGGTATTGATATAGATTCCCTGGCTCTACAGCACAGCCAGGAATGCTCTTGCAGGTGTCAAGTAAATAAAAAGCCGTCTATTACATTACTCATCACTTCAATGTAAATTGTAAATTCTTCTGTTTCTCTTTTTAGGTTGAGAATAAGACCAATGAGACAGTCAAAGACATTGTGACAGCCAGCGACATGAATAGTGACACCACTATGCTAGTTGTCAATACCATCTACGTCAAGGTTGGTAAACTCACTGATATACGGCAGGGGTACTATCAATGTTGTAGTATTATCAATGACGTTATATAAATAGACCCGCCATAGTCTAACATTCTCACAATATAAAGTGGCAAGTAAGCAACACTCTCTTGTTTTCATCGGTTTTCAGTAATTTCTTAATTCAAAAGTTATTCATGCATAAAAAAGATATGCTACTTCCACACCGAAGCCAACCTTTCAACTCGAACTTCCAACGCACAAACTACCCTTCTACACAATCATCAGGATGTTTGTAGTTGGAAGTTGGCCTCAGTGTGGCCGTACCATAAGACAATCAAAGAATGTGTGTGCGACATATAAAATTGTCTGGCAAGAAACATGAAAATTAATTGTATTGTTTTTAATAATCGATAATAATAAGTAATTTGCGGGTACTTGGAAATGAAATGTTATTTCTTCAATTTTACTACTGTTTGCCGTGTAATGGAAACATTTTCTCATCCCACAAGAGGGCATTTTGGCGTTTTTAAATGCAATTTACCTACTGGTAAGACACGACCTTACTCGACGAGTGACAGCTTAGTACTAAAGTACTAGAAATCGAGACTAATGCAATTACTTTACTTTTGGCTTCCCACTTTGAGATTTCTACCCCGCGTCTACAGTATATTGTAACGTCATTGACTATTACTGCATATTTGGTTATATGTACATTCTAATGGCAACAAGGAAGTCATTTGTTCAGTGACATTATTGATTGATTACAATATATCTCTTATAGAAATGGTAAATTAAGCATCAGTACTGTCATATATCGCCAAAGAATACATTATTACACTAGTAGCATCACAAGAATTAACATTAGAAAAAATTTCCTGTTTCTTCATTTTGCCTGGGACAACAACTTCTTAGGGCTATTTGGCAATACATATTTAAAAAAAAAATTGTTAAGTACAATTCCAGTACATAAAGGATGTAAATGATCAATTTCAATGTTTGTTCAATTACAATGTGAACAAACATTCATAATATTTTTACTAATTATAATATAACTATACACACTGTCACTCTTAAACACATAAGACTTAGCATGAAGCATCTCTCATCAACATAGAGATAAGACCAGCTTCACTAGGTTACAAGCGGTCGCCGGGAACGATAACTGCTTAGAGCCTTATTAATAAATATTTTTTAAATTTTCCATTACTCACGTGCAAGTGTGTAAAATTAAAAATATGGGAGTAAATGCCTAGGACATGTACATTAAGATACTGCACAAACCTTTTTGGAAAAGATAGAAAAAGTAACAGTGTAACAGTTTTATCGATAAGTAAGGTTTTGCCATAGTCAGTATTAATGTATACTGGCTTTAATGTAAAAAAAAAACTGAAAACATAAACCTGTCACTGTGTACTGAATGCTGCGGCCGGCCATCAGGCACTCTGTTGAATGAGTTGGGCAACAACCAGTGGCGTAGCTAGGGGGGGCGGCCTGCAACGGGTGCCACCCGACTGGGGGTGACACCAGACCGTGGAAAAAAAATTACGAAGGTAGAATATTGCCACAAAAATATTTTACACATGAACACGGTCTGTTATTTATATTTTCGTAGCTCTATGGCTCGGTCGATCAGGGAATCTCCAAAAATTCTGTTGTTTTGTTTGTTTGTTCGTTCCTAGCTCTTTTGCTCGGTTGGGGATTCCTCTGAAATATTCCTCGCTTGTTACCTGTGTCATTGTCATTTCTTTCGTACATTTTGATTGATGTGAACTCGTGAAGGGAATTATTACCTATTGGTTGACGTGAATTAGTGAAAAATAATCTTTTCTACTTACATCACTGTCTCGGTTCTAAGGTTTTTAAGAAATAAACCAAAGACAATAAATGATAAATTATAAACACTACCTGCTTGCAATTGTATGAAAATATAAAAGCAATGCTTTATTTTCATGACATAACTACTCCATTGGTCACCATGAAGTGGGCAGCCCCCTAGTATGGTGATTTAATGTATCTAGTCTATATAAATGTCTTAATTAACCACTCAGACCCGTAACTTGTTTTTACGATAATATAACATTACCAGACACACATACGACGTATGAGGCATACCTAACTTATTAATTGTCATGTATTTTATAAATAAAAATACTTAATAATAAGACATGAAATATAAAAATTATGGCAATAGGCAAATTTGTGACTTTTGGTATGCTTTGTATCGCAGGGCGCCTGGAAGAAGAAGTTCAACCCGCATTACACCAGCAAAGTCCAGTTCCACATCAGCCCCACCAACATGACAGTCGTCGATATGATGTTCCAGAAAACCCAAACCCATTATGGAGAAAGCGCCGAATTAGATGCAAAGGTAATGAAACATATTATAATAATTGACAACCACAACCTCTGTGGCAGAAACAAAAGAGAGAATATTACTTAGTCCGATTTAGACGGTCTTCATAGCTACTGTAAGCTCTTAGGGATTCGATTCTTCACTCAAGGCCGCTTGCAATCACCGTCGAAAGTACGTACATTGGTCGACTTTGTTATTCTCGAGTCTCGTCGAAGGTACATACTTAAATGCCAAACGTCAAAAGTCATTCCACTCGAACAAGTGGGTCGAACCAGTCGACACCAAGATGATGCTGAGTTGTCTTTGCCAAAACTGTCAAAAACTATTATTGTATCCTCCAGTCTGACAGAGAACAATGAGGATCCAGCGGAAATCAGAAGGAGAATCATAGCAGCCAACAAAACATCCTTCTCTTCGCTCCCAGTGTTTAAGTCACGTAACGTTAACAGAAAACCAAAATAACCATATACAAGACCATTGTTAGAACTATACTGGCTTGTGGATGTGAGGCGCTGACACTGACGGTAAAGATGGCTGAAATGCTAGATACTTTTGAAAGAAAAGTGTTGAGAAGACTATGTGGACCCGTGAAAGAGGGGGAACAGTGGCACATCCGGCACGACAAAGAACTGTACAAAATATATCAGGCCCCTAACATCTCAGTCCACATGAGACTCCTCAGGTTGAGATGGGCTGGACATGTACAGAGAATGCCGGATACACGCGTCCCAAAAAGAATTTTGACTGGACACCCAGGTGGAAAAAGAAAAGTGGGAAGACCCAGACTGAGGTGGGAAGATGAGGTAAGAGGGGATGCAGCACAGCTTCTCCAGATAACAAACTGGAAGTCAGCCGCTGAGGACAGGAGGAGTTTGAATGTTGCGGGAGGCCAAGGCTCGATATGAGTTGTAGCGCCATTGGAGAGAGAGAGAGTCCTACCAGCTCTTCCAGTGAGTTTCTATCCATATTGAGCAGTTTGCCTGGTTTGTTTTATTTGGAATACACTATGCTCCTGAGGTAACAGTATCCTGTCAGTAGTCCTACCAGCTCCTCCAGTGAGTTTCTATCCATATTGAGCAGTTCACCAGGTTTGTATCATTTGAAAGACACTATACTTCGATAATCTGTGCGTAATAAATTATTTAATTATGTTATTTAATAATCCACAGATCTTGGAGCTGGTTTTAGATGGTAATGAGATGTCCATGATGTTCGCTCTGCCCAACAAGGCTGATGGTCTTGAGGTTTTGGAAAAGAAGTTGACTGACAATTTAGAAAATGTTAAAACCATGCTTGATAACCTTAAACCAGAAAATGTGGCCATGTTCCTGCCCAAGTTCCAAATCGAGACCACTGTTAACCTTAAAGACGCCCTGTCCAAAGTGAGATTTTTGTTTTATTCAAATTCCTTTCTCAGTTAATAAGGGTTCCAAGCGCCTAACAACCTACCAAGTTTGGCTCACCCAACGTAGCTCATCCCAATACGAATCTTGGTTTGATTATAATTTTGCATACATTGGGTATCTAGTACCTACCTTCACTTCTATATACATGCGTGCCTAACTTGCAGAAGAACTGCATCTATGTTCGGAGAACTTTGTGAGAAGATGTCAAAAATAAAATATAAAAACATAACTTGGAATAAGGAACTCCAGTGAAAAATATTATGGCTTTAAAAAAACAATGTTCATATAGACCAATATACGCTGATTCTGAATATATAAGTTTTATTAAATAATATTTAACATAGAGTTTTAAAAAATATATTAAAAAATCCATTTTAAAACAGTTCATTAAAACACCCTGTCAAGTTGGTATTATTGAATTTGTGAGGTGTGACGTCACCGCGTCCATAAAACGCTCCAATGCTGAAATTCAAAATGGCCGGCCATGAACAGCTGATTCCAGTTGCCTACAAAATTCATACTTCGGTTGGTCATGATGACGTCACACTAGATTCGGTGGTTTTCGGGAGACCTTGAAAATTTAAAACTTTGAAATTTATTTTAACTTTTAAAACTAACTATAAAAATAAAAATAAATATGCAGTTATTTAAGTTAGAAGGTCATTATTCATTTAAAAAAATTAAAAAATTGGACTGGAGTTCCTTATTCCCAGTTTCAAAAATTAGAATACAATTTTAACCCATTGAATACAACCCATTTAATTTTTTCTCAATTTCCAATTTTCCTGGAAGAAATGTTTAAAACATGAAAAATCTCCATATTTCGCCTTAAAAAATCTAAAGATGTCTAAATCTAATGTTTTTATAAAAATTTCCCTACCCATTTTCCAAGCTAAAATTTTACAATTTTTCCAGAACAATGAAAATTTCCAACCTTCCTCTAATATCAAAAAGATTTTATTTTTCTTAAAATATTTCTTCTGGGAAAACCGGAAGTTTTTTATGGAAAATAGTTCAGGAATTTCTTTAAAAAAAATTCGCAAACTATTTTCTGACTAATTTTCCGATTTTCCGAGAAGAAATCTTTCTGAAAAAGAATTTTTTCAGAAAATTAAAATTTCCCAGGATCCCAACATGAATACTTAACAAAATCATTATGATAATTGTCTAACCAAACATAATGTTTTCCAAAATTGACCAGAAAAAAATGAACCCAACTTCATGTACAATGATAGTGGCAAATGGTTTTTATTTGGATGGAAACATTCTAATAATTACTGTTGTACATACAAAGGGGCAAAACTCTACTACCAGGCAACTTTACTAAATTGGGAGAAGCCTGTCAAAAAGTCATCTGTAAAAAAAACCATCGTTGTGAGTGCTGACATCTGGCTTTCTTTTTACATGTTTAGCAAGTCGCATTGGCTCCGTGCTCAATTAAATTTACATGTTCATGGCTCAATCTAATCCAGTATGATTCGTTTCCTTGTGTAGGTTCCTACAATTTTTTTCTTTAAAATGCTGTTAATTTTGTTTCTTTGATGTTGGTTAGGCACTATGTGAACTTTCATAAGAATTCAACTAACTTAACACTTACATTGCCACCAGCTTGGTATGAGTACCATGTTCACTGACAATGCGGAACTCGGAGGTCTCCTGGCCAAACATTCTCCAATGAAAGTTGACGAGGTTATCCAGAAAGCGTTCATTGACATGAATGAGGAGGGTGTTACAGCCGGTGCTGCCACCGCAAGCCGTAAGTCTAAACTTGTGTGCCTTTATTTAATTGATACTATTTTGGATTAACCCCATCCTTAGTTACAAAGAACAGACGTCGTCTAATGAGGCGGAGAGCATCCATGTACATTATGTATCCAAATTAAAAGTGACTAAACCCCCGTTTGCTGGCAATGAAATTAATTATTATTATTGTATATTTATTTATTTCTATGCGTGTACATACAGTTTACAATAAGTAGATGATAAGTTCAAGTAATACAAAATTGTTCATAATATAAAACGTGATAGATAGTAGTGTAATATAATTAACAACTGTGGTTAGAAGGTTAAAAATTATTGTTGTGTTATTATTAAAGTTAAAGTTATGTTTTGTGAACTAGAAGAACCTGTGCTGAGGTGTTTGCATATTTTTAAAAAGTGTTATTCTGCTGTAGAAACACAGTATCCTCTTTAAGACTCTCAGGGAGGACATTGTTCCACTCATGGCGGCAGCATAATACATGTATTAGGTTAGGTTAAAAGCTGTGTTTACATAAAAATGATAATATAAATACATACAATGTAGAACAGTGTAGAAAAAAGGATATTACATGAAGTGAACATAATGAACAGTTATCGAATATAAGGTTATCAGTTACGCAGATGACACGGTAATTCTATTCAAAGCTCCAAGTTGGGAAAAAGCATTCAAAAGTGCGGAAACCGGTATGTTAGAAATAAAAAATTGGCTCGACAAAAATTTACTGACCTTAAACATCTCTAAAACAAAATACCTAACAATCAGCAAAACCAGTACTGGGCAACCAAAAACCCTTCCGCCTTTATACCTCCACCCTTATGTTACCGCAAAACTCTCAAACCATCAAAGCGAAAAAATAGAACATACAGATAATGTCAAGTATCTAGGCTTAACAATGGATCATAAATTAAACTGGGAATATCATATTAACTTCCTCATAAAGAAAATCCGAAAAATATCATTCATTTTTAAAACGATAAGAAACATCATGTCACCAAAACAAATAAAAAATGTTTACTACGCTCTATAAAGCCTTTTAACTTACGGTATTTCGGCCTGGGGGGGAGCCGCTGACAAGTACATTAAGCTGCTTAACTCAACTCATAAAACATTAATTAGGATCATGTTAAAAAAAACCCTATCTGCATCCAATAGAAAATCTCCTAATTACAAATAACATACTAGATTATAAGGAAACTATTCATTTAAAAAGATCATTCAAATTAACTGCATAAATCCTCATCATGCCACGTAACTCAACCACAAAATACAAGAGCAAAAACGCATAATCAACTTCTTGTCCCAAAAATTAAATCAACCTTTGCCAAAAAGCACAAATCCTACCTCGCACCTCTCATTTTCAACACATTCCTAAAAGAAACCACTTTTTGCATGACTCAAAAAAATCTAAAAGGGTTTTAAAAACATTTCAACACATGGTTACTACACAAAAAAAGGGAATGCGTCACCAAGTTACTAATAATCCCATCTTAGTCTAATCCTGATTCTCTATTTACATACATGTGATATTTAATAGAGTTTTATGTATTGCTTATGTTTTACGCATGCCTAGTTTATTAAGAGGAACGTATGCGTGGCCTGTTTCATACAAAATTTAGTTCCGGATTAACGGCTAAAATATCAAACTAATTGTTTTCAATTTTTTTTTAAATGACAGGTTAGCTATATAAAAAGTACGGATATGAATCCAATTTTCGATTTTTGTTTTAAATTATAAAATATAGGCTTCAAAAGATGACAATTTATCGATGAATTTAGGAGGCTACTTTGGAATTTTTTTCTGACCAAATGGATGCTATTTTTGAAAAATCCTTTCATATCCTGCCTCAGGAATATGATGAAGTATACGATAAAATTTTAGTTTGCACTGAAAACAGTTATATTTGCGTCAAAAACCGGATCTAGTTACGCGCAAATTTATCGTAAAATTACCTAGGTTTTTTGATGTCATCTCATTCACTCTTTTGCTAGTCACGCGGGAGCGAAACGTGCGCGGGCCGGGGGGAGAGGTAATAGAATCGTGTATCTGTGTGTGTCAGACAACGCAGGTGCATGTTCGTCGTTTGTTTTATCATTTTAGATCTGTTTACCGAAAACTGGAGAATGCATTCAATAATGCCAATATACTTGTGTTTACTAGGTAGTAGGTAGGTAGTAAGAAACACTATTTTGGCAGTTCAGCTTTTATTTTTAAAATATTTTCTACGATACAAGGATACCTAACTAGGTATAGATATGTATGGCAGTAAGGCATGGAAACTGGCAGACGAAGGATGAAGTAGACTGAATGCGAGGCGGGTATGGATACCGCCGCCCGGGAACCATTTATTGGATAACAAACACCTCTACCAAGTGGTTCACTACGTTTGGTGACTTAGCAGGGGTGCCCGGATTCATGGGGTGAGGTTTGTCCGGGTATTAACGGTGGATGCGTCTGCCCACCAGCTGCATGACAGGCTCGGATCGGGAGAGAACGATTGAGGGAGTCTCTTTGACTTCAGCTGTAGGTACTCTCTCAAAACATCGCCTTGCACCGCAGCGGGAGGGATTGATTCATACGCCCGGGACACTCCTGGACACACTGACCCCCAGATTCCTTCCCACCCCTAATACCCTTCTCTTTCCCAGAACTTCATCTCCTTCCTTTCCTAAAAAGACCCCTTTTTCCTCAGGGCTTCCTGTGTAGAGCTAACTAACTAACTAACTAACTAACCATCACGCCGTTTCCCCGCAGGGGTAGGCAGAGAGGACGGACCGCCAAACAACTCGATCTTGGCACACACTCCTTGCTTCGTTCACATTCATACATCGTCTCATACGTGCTCTTCTGTTATTTTGACTCTTGACATCGCCCGACTCAAGTATCTGTGTAGAGCTAACGTTAAAAAAAACTGTACAAAAAGATCCCTCAGGCGTATGCAAGGAAAACCAACATACCTCCGAGACACCGATTTTGGAACCTTACAGTATAATTGAATGTGAAGTTACACATATTATTTGACTTTCAAATCTGACATATCAATAGACGCATCCGCCGCCAAGACCCGGACAAACTTCACCCCGTGAATCCAGGCACCCCTGCTAAGTCACCAAACGTAGCGAACAAATGGTTCCCGGGGCGGCGGTACCCTTACCCGCCTCCCAAATTGTTGAATGTGGTGAGACTATGGCATCCTCAATTTTGGTATGTTGTGAGGCTGAAATTGGTGAGGAGGGGAAGGATATGGGGTAAAGGAAGGTGGGGAAGCACCCGGACATTCAGATCTAGTCACTAAACACAGTTAAAGCCATTTCAATTCTGGATGGTGGTCTTACACCAGAGTCCTACTGAGAGTTATTTACATTCTGGAAAGTGCCGCAAATATACCATATATTATTTTTAAATGATTGAATTGTGAAAAAACACAAATCAATCAAATATAATTTACCTACTTGCCCACTCCGGGATTTGTACCTGTCACCTCCTGATCGCTAGTCGAGAGAGAGTCTTACCCTTCGACCACGGAAGTCATCATTAATTTTTTTTTGTTTTCATGAAAGTGCCTAAATATGTCGATTAGATGGTTCCATGCCAACTGAGAATAAATTCAACTCAACACCTCCTTGAAAAGTCAAAAAGCTATGAAAAAAATAATTTTAAATTAGCCGATAACCCTAACCTAATGTAACCTATTTTATATTTATAAATATTTTATCACTCTAAATGACTTATCTGAGATGGTTCTGAGTTGGTCTCATTCCAAGTTGTCCGGTCACCGATTTTATTTTGTATGCGAATGTTAGGCCGGGTTGTTTAATCGTACCTCCAAATTAATATTTGACAAAACTTCACATTTTGAACTCTGTTCTAACATGTAAACATCAAATCGGGGTAAAATTCTATATTGTTTTCTTTTGTTATAATTATAATTGTTTTCAATGATTCAATCAAGATAAAAATATCACAACATCGTTGAATATAAATTTTAGTATATTGTGAAACAATCAAACCTAACCGAAGAATTATTGTAAAATTGTAAATTTTGTTGACACCCAGCGTTTGTACTATAAACAAACTAACACTACTACAGAATATGTCCAGAGACCTCCGCATGTGTGTCCCTCGTCCGCTAATGCTAAGGTACTAAACGAAAGGGACCGTTCACCGGCTTCCTGCAAATATTCAAGCGTAATATTACATATATTTTCTGCTTTGTTCACTACATAATTATTTAATTTTTATGTTCGCTCGCGATGTGCGACAATACGTATTACGATTTCCCCCTTCACTACCGCCTCTCGTACGCCCCTTTCCTGTACTTTACTAGAGCAGGACACACGACAATTATACCTATCATTATGCTTTTTTGGATAGTCAATCTTCGCCCGCGTGAACAGACCTCTTAATACTTTAGTTACCCTGTTTTTAGATGCTAGCTAAACTCTTGATTTTATGAAACTGTATACTGCATGCATGCGTATACGTTTGTGTATGTATGTGTGTATGTATGTTATGTTTGTGTGTATGTGTTTATATGATTAATATGTATTTATGTGTTCATGCATGCGTATTTACATACTTTACATACTTTTACATACTTTTTTTTGTATAATATTGTTACTTTAATAAATGCCCGGGTTGCCGGCAATTAAAAAAAAAGAAGAAAAAAAATTTAAACTGAAAAGAGAATAAAACAAAACAAAAGTAAATGACAATTAATGCTGTTATCTTAAAACAATTATGCAATAATCTGTTTTTTATGTAGATCTAATTTAAATACAAATTAAATTGTTGTGTTTGGTTTGGGGTGAGTAGGTTTTGGAAAATAGTTAAGTACCTTTAATTTTTATCATATGCAGTTTTTGAATTGACTGTATTGAACTTGACTGCTGGTAGACTTTAAGGAATTGCAACTTGAAGATCATCAAATATGGAATAATTACAGCCTGTGATAGCCTCGGTTGGAGTAAGTGGGGATGATGTGGGGAAGGTGAGGATGACATTTGGATTCTGGTTTCTGATTTTGGTAGTCATAGGTAGAGTAAGTGAGGATGAGGTGGGGAAGGTGAGGATGACTTTTGGATTCTGATGTAATAGATGTTTTTTTTTATTCCAGCGGCGGTCGTTGTAGACATGCATACCAAAAAGGAGTTCATTGCAGATCATCCATTCTGTTTTGCGCTGGTCAATAGTGAAGGACAAGCCGTCTTCTCCGGGCATTTCACCGGCGAAAATTAAGCGTAAGGAGTAATGTTGTTAAAACATTGGACTGTGGGGAGAATTACAAAATTTTCTTTATTGATGCAATTCCACTGAAATTTAATTACATTTAATAAAGTACATATTAATAAACAGTACATAATTATACAACTTGTTTTATTATTATGTATTGATTATAAAAAAAACTATGCTGAATAATAAATAAAATGTTATTGTTTAACGTTAACATTAAAATTGACAAAATACTTATGAAAGTTCACTACTTTTTAAAAATTTCTACAATAAGCTTGAGTTACCGTCGCCTCAATTCTTATTTGCCAATTCTTATTTGCCTTAAACACCTATCATAATGTTTCATTGAAATAATGAAAGAAAACTTTTTCCTCCTGTAAAATTTTCTAATGGTCTGTTGGACAAATACAAACTAAGGCGACGTTATCTGCAGTGATCCAATCGCCAGTTGCCTATTTCAAATAACTATTCAAACTGGAATTTAACATTTCAAACGGTAATAATAATATTTATAACGGGGAAGGACGGTTGAAGACATTAGGGGCCATCCATAAAATCCCCCCCCCCCCTCCCTTAAGGTGTGACGTAATTTATGAATGGCCCCTTAAGAGGGAATGTGAACGCTGAGAAATTTGAGCAATAGGTATTTTGAAGAACTGCTGCTCTCTGAATTGGGCCCTGCCAGGGCGCTTTCGACATATTGGTGCGTCCCAATTAAGGTGTGTGCGTATGATCGTTAGGGCCTCCGCTCATGGAGAAACTGAATAAAAACAGTTCTCAACGCAATTCCAATCAACCTCTTTAACAAAATCAATATTTTTCTGATCTGACATGTCAAAACTTGACAGATCGTGAGCCGCTACGATGGCAACCTGTCAACAATGCAACTGAATAACCAGAACTGCTGGTCGCCACGGCAGTGGCGTTTCAGTTGCATTGTTGGCAGGTTGCCATGGTAGCGGCTAACAAATTTTTAAGTTTTGTCAGGTCAAATCAGAAAAATATCGATTTTGTTAATGAGGTTGATTGCAATAATTGTGTTGAAAATTTTCATTTATAGAGAAAAAAGTAATCAATAAAATAAAAATAATATAAATATTATAAAAGTTTGTTTTCATATAATTAAAAATGATGCCACAAAGTGAATTTGTGAATATTGAAGAAATATAAATATCCATTAAAGCGAGTACCTAGTAGTGGTAAAGAACAATTTTTTTTCAAATTTAACCCGGCTTGGGGGATGGGTCAAAATGACTTGCCATGTTATAATTGCTTGTGGTTTTATAACTACGAGTGCAAAGTTGTCGCTCTTCTCAGTAGCTGGAGACGTTGACTTTCTACGTTTTTAATGAGAAATCAGTCGGACAGCGATCGCGCTACGAGTTTCACTTGCTGAAAGCTGAAAAATGTAAATATGATCCTTTCCATTATCAATGTAGCTATTTTGCTCTATTTTGCCCATGGGTAATTAACCAGAAACTCTTCTGTGCCTTTGTAGATTTACAGAAAGCATACGACCGAGTTGACAGGAAAAAGCTGTGGAAGGTGTTGTCCAAGTACGGAGTGAATACGAATCTCATACACGCAATTGCGTCTCTGTATGAGGGAAGCGTTGCATGTATAAGGGTGAACGGCGATTTTACGGGGTGGTTTGACATCACAAAAGGTGTTAAGCAAGGCTGCGTAATGTCACCGTGGTTATTCAATCTATACATGGATAATTGTATGCAAGAATTGAAAGAGATGGGATTGGGCGCGAAATTGAGTGATCTGGAAGTATGTTGCCTGTTGTATGCTGATGATGCGGTGCTGATTTCTAACAGTATGGAAGATCTACAGTCACTCGTGTCTAGGATGAACGAAGTATGTATGAAGAATGAGTTAATGATGAATGTAAGTAAGTCTAAAGTGATGGTATTTGAAAGAGAGAGTACGAAAACAATTTGCAAAATAGTTGTGAATGACAATTACTTGGAGCAGGTGGATGAGTTTGTATATTTGGGAAGTATGTTTACGAGAGATGGAAAGACTGATAGAGATATCGAAAGACGGGTAAATACCGGTAACTCCATTAATGGAGGACTGAACGCCGTTGGCGCCAACAAAAATCTGTCAAAAGAAGCGAAGCTAGCCGTCCATAATGGAGTGCTGGTACCTACCCTGATGTATGGCAGTGAGGCATGGAACTGGCAGAGAAAGGATGAAAGTAGACTGAATGCTGTAGAAATGAGGTCCCTGAGACGTACGTGTGGTAAAACCATGTATGATCGTGTGAGATATGTGGAGATCCGCAAAGAATGTAAGGCTGATGATGTAAGCGTTATGAGTAAGATTAAGAAAGGGACGCTCAGATGGTTTGGGCATGTAGAGCGAATGAATGAGGAAAGGAGTGTAAGGAGAATATATGACGCAAATGTGAATGGTAGACGAAGTCGAGGACGCCCGAGGAAGACATGGCACGACCAAGTGAATCAGATACTTGAGTCGGGCGATGTCAAGAGTCAGAATATAGAAAAGCATGTATGAGATGATGTATGAATGTGAACGAAGCAAGGAGTGTGTGCCAAGATCGAGTTGTTTGGCGGTCTGTCCTCTCTGCCTATCCCTGCGGGGAAACGGCGTGATGGTTAGTTAGTTAGTTAGTTGGTAATTTTCTCACATATCGTAGCTTTTAATGGTATTTTCATGTATATGTGTATCTGTTATTATGTTTAGTTGCCCACGACTACTCCCTTTTCATTTTTCTTCTGTCTATCTATATATGTTTTTGTTTTTGGGCAATAAAGTATTTATTTTTCTATTTTTTTCCAAAGATTAGTTTGTTAAGTTCCTAAAACTGCTTTTAAATTATAAGAACGAAAAAAAAATAAGTGTTCAGTATGATTAAGCTAGCGGTGGTTAAAAAAAGCTATTAATATATTTTTGTTTATAAAATATCATATTTTATTTCCATAAAGTGCAGTATTGCAATAAGCAAAATTTTCTATTTTTTTCATAAATATAATGAAAAACCTGGTGTTGAATAATTGGGTAATGATGACCCAACCCCCATGCCCTATTAACAAATTTCTACCCCCATGATGCCGGGTAAAAAGTATTTTGTTTGTTTTAAAAGTTTTTGTTTCTATTTCTCGTAGGATGGGGATCTGCTACTCAGAAGTAAAAACGTAACCTGAATACAATTCAAAAAGAAATCATAAAGACCAAAGTACCCATTAGAACACCTTCAATTGAAATTTTCTCTAGCTGACATACCAAATGTACAACAAACATATGCCAAAAATATATTATTGAAGCTATTCTAAAATACTGAATCTTCTACTAGACCGTGTGTGCATAACACTAGATTGAATAAAAATTACATAAAAAATATAAAACCACATTTGGACAAAGAAACTACACATACTTTGCAACAAAACTCAATAAAAATATCCTTCCCTAAGAAATAAAATTAATAAAAAATTCTAATGAGTACAAATCAAGAAGTCCACCTTGGCACACCTTTTTTTTCATAATTAATTTCATTATTTTATTATCAAAAAATTTAAAATGTCAAATTTAAATTAATAGTTATGAATTAATATTTGATTTTTAACCCCCGACGCAAGGAGCGGTGTTATAAGTTTGACGTGTCTGTGTGTCTGTCTGTCTGTGGCATCGTAGCTCCTAAATGAATGGACCGATTGTGATGCAGTTTTTTTTTGTTTAAAAGCTGACGTAATAGAGATGGTTCTTAGCTACATTTCATGAAAATCTGTTCAGGCGTTTCAAAGTTATCAGCCTTTTTTTGTGTCGGGGGTTTCTTAAAATTTTGCGCGTAGCGCGCTACCAGCACTGTCTGTAGCGCGCTACCGGCTTCAACCCGACATCCGTCGCGTAGCGCCGTGTACGAACACCAGCAAAATTGAGCCTGATGCGCGTGCTACACGAGTACCAATGTGTCCCCCCAGGTTTCCTGATACCTGGAGAGACATGTAGAACCAGAAGACATAGCCACATATACAATGATAACTACTGTGGTGAATTTTATTAAAGGAACTTGTTAAAGGATTGAGGCAAAGTGGGAGATAGCACAATGGACCTATGGCCTAAGCTCACGAGAACTATTTGTAAACCGCTTCCACGAATAAAAAGAAAAAAATAAAAGTTAACAGAAACGCCTGTGTGTGCGCTTATGTGTGCTTGAGTGCCATCAAAAGTTCATAGAATGCATTGTCATTGAATTCTTAGTTAAGTGATTAACTATCATTTTTTTATTCTGTATTTTTAATTTTAGAGTGGAGATTGAACAAAAACTAAAATGGTCTGTTGGACGAATAGGAACTGAGGCGACATATTTTTTTGTGTCTCCTTTGAACCTATCATGTGTGTCGTTGCTTATCCAGAATATATAATGTGAGATATGGCGCTTATTTCTCGCCAGCGCCATCGTATCTGTTGCCGTATTCTTGAATTTCCCGCCTTTATTTTGTAACATCCTTCAGTTGTCTTTTGTCACCATAGCAGTTGGCGTCTTGAGACGCCATCTTGATTCAATTTTGACGTCGTTTTCACCCACACCGGTCGTAAAATTTTTCGTTGGTAAATTTTCGATCGCACTGGCCACGCTTATTACGAACATTTTTTAGAAAAAACCTTTAGATTCGCCTTAATTACTATAAAAGGAAACTTTTTGCATTCGGGGCGGCGGAAAATGATGCACTTTAAATTTCAATTGTGTAAAACTAAAATTCACTTCGCGAACTCGTACGGCGTCAAACCGAGGCCATTTACGATTCCGTTATGTTAGTAGCTCTGATACATTACGAAGAGCTAGTTACCAGCCGTAGCCGACTTCATGGGACACATAAAATGGCGCGAATTATGAAAACACACAAAATTATATAATGTTAAATGATAACAAACCTCTATTCGTATATATTTATAA
Source organism: Glyphotaelius pellucidus (assembly GCA_936435175.1). Lineage (NCBI taxonomy): Eukaryota > Metazoa > Arthropoda > Insecta > Trichoptera > Limnephilidae > Glyphotaelius > Glyphotaelius pellucidus. The sequence continues at coordinate 16,922,259 of OW386559.1, read as the reverse complement.
TTACTACAAAATAAATATTAGCGAGAAGTTACGTTACTACCACGCAATGTATGCGTATTAGGTAAGCACTACTTTAGGCAAGTTTTTTTACATTGAAAACATTATTTTATATGTAAAAAAAAATTTTTCAATGTAAAATTTTTTTTTAATGTTAAAAATTTTGCCTAAAAACCTATTCTGTATTTAAAACACAATACGTTTCAGAGGAATTTTTTTAATTCAATTATATCAATTTAATTTCAGTAATTTAATTTTATTGTCTTTATCCTTTTATTTCTTCTTTCCGGTTTTTTGTTTTGTTTCCGGTTCCAATCAACGTTATTAATTAGTTCCGAGTATTTGTTCCGCCGAACAGACCCTTTCGAAAAAAAAATGGCGTGCCAATCCTGTTCCATAGGAGTTGTGGGCTTTGTGGAAATCGTAAGAAACCAGGAGATCCTCTTGGAATGGCTAAGAAGTCACGGAGTGTTTCTCCGAGAGAGAAAATGTGACGTGTGTGCGAATATATGTAGTTTTTCGTACCCGCTGTACAGGTGCAGAAAAACCTCGGTGGTGAGTTCGGGCCATAAAAGAATCAAAACGAGGTGTCGATTCGAAAAGGCACATTTTTCGGTCAGTCAAGCCTCCCCATCGAAAAAATATGCACATTCGTCTCTTTCTGGACAATGATGCGTCCACCCAGGACCACTTTCCTGATGGAAGAACTAGACCTCAGTAGCGAAACAGTTGTGAACTGGTCCTCCTATTGCCGGGAGGTTTGTGTGGACTGGTGCCACCGAATGAAACAGAAAATTGGAGGTGTTGGTGTCACCGTGGAGATCGACGAGGCCAAAATAGGAAAAAGAAAAAACAATTGTGGCAGAATTGTTGACGGGAAATGGATTTTCGGAGGTTTCGAGAGGGGTTCCAAGAAGATGTTCGTTTGCGGTGTAGAGAATCGGTCGAAGGAAACCCTCTTGAAACTTATAAAAGAGTATATACTGCCGGGAACCACAATCATAAGCGATTGTTGGAAGGCGTATGACTGCCTTGGAAACGAAGGCTTCATCCATATGAGTGTGAACCACAGTATAACATTGGTAGATCACGAAACCGGAGCACATACTCAAAATATTGAGCGGTGCTGGAGAGATGTGAGGGGAAATGTTCCCAGATTCGGGAGGAGTAAGGCCCACTATGAGGGATATCTCTGCGAATTCCTGTGGAAGAGATCGGTACCCAAAAATAAAGACCGACTCCACTCATTTTTCCAAATGGCCGGGGAAACCTAACCATAATCAAATATTTTATTATTTTTGTTTGTTTTATTTTTTGTTTTTTTTTTCTATTCCTTAATTATAATGACGACGAAAACCAACACCTCCAATTATAATGACGATAAATCCAACATGATTCCAGTGCCTTAGCTAGACTCTTAAGTGATTCTGATTAGAGGTACGTTTACATTATATTATTAATTCGTGTTTTCATAATTCGCGCCATTTTATGTGTCCCATGAAGTCGGCTACGGCTGGTAACTAGCTCTTCGTAATGTATCAGGGCTACCAACATAACGGAATCGTAAATGGCCTCGGTTTGACGCCGTACGAGTTCGCGAAGTGAATTTTAGTTTTACACAATTGAAATTTAAAGTGCATCATTTTCCGCCGCCCCGAATGCAAAAAGTTTCCTTTTATAGTAATTAAGGCGAATCTAAAGGTTTTTTCTAAAAAATGTTCGTAATAAGCGTGGCCAGTGCGATCGAAAATTTACCCTAAGTGATATTACGATCTTTTTGACAGTTATTAGCGTCTTACGCAATATAAATCTGCGTCGTTTGCCCAGCATACCTACACAGTTTTGTGCACGGGAATAAAATGTCCTCAGATAAGGACTGCGTAGTAGAGGACGTAACCTCTGAAAGACGTGATCGGAGACGGCGACACCGTTCAATGTCATCTGGATCGTCGAGTTCGCAGTCTAGCAGCTTGGCATCGCAAAATAATAGACGACGCAGGCGCGCGAAGAGACGTAGGCGAAATGACAGACATCTGCTTAAAAGATTAGCTTGTCAGGTCAAGACCCTGCAAGATTTTGTCATGGACAGGTCAACGCAGGAAGCCACTGTCAGCACGCATGCATCTGAGAGCGTTTGCTCTTTGTCGCCTGAAAGGCAGTATCAGATGCCGGGTCCCTCTACTCTTCTGAAGGAGTCTGCAGCGCCAAAACCTTCTGTAACACATCTGGGTTTGGTGGAGAGTCTCCAACGCTTCAACTCGGACGAGTGGACCAATGTCCGCTATGCATCCGCTTTAAAGGAATATTTAGCTAATCCAGGCTTCAAGGAGCTGGAGGTAAACTGCGAGGTGCTGGCTTTTGACACTGCCTCACCAATATTTCCGGCCATGGAAAAAGTGCTGGCTGCGGTAACGCATGCCTCATTGAAGCAGAGAGATTGCCTTCAACAGGCCCTCCAAAAACTTATCAAATGGGGAAGTAGTTCAGAAGGTTCTCTATCAGGTGAGGCTTTAGAGGAACAACTGGACAGCCTGTTAGGAGAGGACTCTGAGTTTATAAAATGCTCCGACGATATCCTGCAGATAACGTGCGGAAAGCGAGCTGAAGTCATTCAGCACAGAAGGGATAATATTTTGGGCAGCTGTAAGACTGGAGTGGAACGGAAGCTCTTCAGCAGAATTCCTCCTTCTTCCACTCATCTTTTTGGGGAGGAAGCACTGTCCGCCCAGTTGCAGAAACTAGGTGGTGTAATAAAGTGCTTTAGTCCAGTGCGCCTACCCCGTAGCCACTCGATGCACAACCGCCCTTCAACATCTAAGGAGGTTGTTGCCTTTCCCCCCAAGCAGAAATCAAAGGAAAAGATGGCATTTCCCTCGTCTCCCCGGCGGGCAGACCACGGGCGAGATCCCCAATAT